>HG992194.1:5876885-7205088 GCA_905220545.2 Melitaea athalia | reverse complement strand
ACGAATTATTTAATTTTATGTTTAATTAATGTTTGTTACTTTGTCCTATCGTTAGCTTTTTTCTATATTATTATAAAATCTTGCTCATGGTATAACTAATTTATGATGATGAATGAATGTAGTTATACTATATGGGATGTGGGTGAATGTTCGCTGTAATACTTAGAATAATAACGCATGCGTTATTATTCTAAGGCTGTATACCTATTTAATATAATGTAATCTTTATAATAATTCTTTGTTTGTGTTTGAAATTGATTATCTTGTGTATTTTCTTTACTTAATATTATTTTGTATGCTTTCTTTGTATGGACCATCGTCTGAATAAACGTATATTATTATTATTATTATTAAAAAGCAGAACAGCTATGCGGAAACCTTTCGCACAGTCAATATTTTATTATATACTTTCAAATACCATATGCTCCTAGACAACAGTTTTTGGTTCCGAGTTCAGTATGAAATCAAGTTTCATTAAAAGAAAAAAATCGGCCAAGTGCGAGTCGGACTCGCGCACGAAGGGTTCCGTACCATTGATTGATTGTACATTGATTGTAATAACGGGCAAAAAGCGGCTAAAAATCACTTTATTGTATGAGAGCAAAAATAGGCAAAAATGACGTTTTTTGTATGGGAGCCCCCCTTAAATATTAATTTTATTTTAATTTTATTATTTATTATTAAAGTAAAAATACAACTGAGTATTTTGTGAATATTTCAAGTGCCTACCTGTTGCCATTATTGATATCGAGCAAAAAAGGGCAGGAAAATCGCGTTTGTTGTATGGGAGCCTCCTAAATATTATTTTATTTTGTTTTTAGTATTTGTTGTTATAGCGGCAACAGAAATACATAATTTGTGAAAATTTCAACTCTCTAGCTATAGCCGTTCTTGAGATACAGCCTGGTGACAGGACTGTACGGACGGACGGACGGACAGCGAAGTCTTAGTAATAGGGTCCCGTTTTTACCTTTGGGTACGGAACCCTAAAAAGAATTATATGTAAAAATAAATAGTTGTTAAATAAAATTTATAGAAAGAAAACTATTATAGTCATTAAAAAAGGCAATAATTAACACATTAACCGCACATAAATCTTTAAATGTAAATTATAATGTTCGACTTAATTTAATACACCAATAAAACAATTAAAATGCCATTTTGGTGTAGGTGCTGAGCTCAAAGTGTAATTTCGAATTACAGACATGGCCAAGTTTGTCTGTTAAATCTCAAAACATTGCGTAGGTGAATCACACTGGCCCTCTAGCGTGTTAGAATTGCTAAGTTGAACGTAATTTCTTTATGAAATTTCATCCCAAATATCTTAATTAAGGGGTGAGACTTTCGCATTACGTTACAACGCAGACATGCTCTCAAAATTAATGAATTGTAACAACTTGCCGCGAACTTACCACATAATTTTGCAATAGTTTTGCTTACGTAAATTTAAAAAAACTGAATATTTACTTTAGTAATTAATATATCGAAGCATAAGTAAGAAGTTTGACAATCAGAAAAAAGGAAGGGGCAATGAATTTCTTCTAACAAAATATTTTTGTAAAACTACACAAAAATTAGTGGACGGGTTTATATTTTTTCATTTATTAGAACAGTAATTAGAAAATGATATAATTATGGCACATAAGTTTTCTCGTCTAAGGGAAGTAGACATTAAAACACACCAAAAGTAATTTTTCCGTACAACCAGCTACATAACGGATAATAGGTACTTTTAATAATAATACCTGGATGACCGACCTTAGCTCAATTTTTTTTTTTTTTTTTGATAAATCTTGTGTTTTGAAAATTAATTTAATAAACGCTAACCCCAATCAATTTTTTGTTACAGAAATGTTGTCTACAATCTCAGTTTGACCGATCTAACGGAGCAGAGAAGGCTGGTGTGGTATTCGTCAGAAAATGACGTACAAATGTGTGTCGTCAAAGGAAAGGATGAGGTAAGCTAAATTTTAACACAAAATAACTTAAGAACACAACGTTAGTTACTATATTTGAGAATTAACTTCTTATTGGCATGTACAATTAAAAACAATGAAACTTCAAAATAAATTCATAATCTAATATATTCCACCACTACAGCCTATCGCAGTCCACTGTTGGACATAGGCCTCCACAAGTTCGCGCCCGACATTATGAGTTTATGACGCGAACTCATGTGTTTTGCCCATAGTCACCACGCTGGGCAGGCGGGTTGGTGACCGCAGGGCTGGCCTTTGTCGCACCGAAGACGCTGCTGCCCGTCTTTGGCCTGTGTATTTGAAGCCAGGAGTTGGATGGTTATTCCGCCATATATTCCGGCTTATAAAGCCGACCGATGGCGGATTATTTTTTTAAATATTTTATACTAGCCGACCCGTGCCCACTTCGTTACGCATTATTTATTTTTAATAATTACTTCTAACGATGATATCTCAAAAACTATTCATCTGAATAATATAGTGTAAAGGGCAATTTTAATCTGCATTAAATGCCTAAGCTAAATAACCATATTCATTTGGATAAGGATTAATACTGAACTAAAAAAAATATCTTTAAAATAACGTAATGTTTTTAATTAAAAATTTGAACATAAAAGTGTTATTGTAAGTCAACCATAAGAGATAGAGATATGCTATCGCGGACTTTTTTGTAGCATTTTTATAGATTTTGAATTCGCTAGTACATTATACAACTATATTTTTGCTAGTTTACGCAGCGTTCGCGTGGGAAAGCTCCCCGATGGCGAGATTTTTTGCGACCTCTTCAACATTTAATCGCCGTATTTCTGCTAATTTATATTAAAACATAATAAATTATATACCTAAACCTTCCTTAAGAATCACTCTTTCTATTGTTGAAAATCGTATAAAAATCCGTTGCGTAGTTTTCGAGTTTATCGCGTTCAGACAGACAGACAGACAGGAGGACAGAAAGACGCGGCCGGGGGACTTATTTTTATAATAAGTATAGATATTTAATATATTCATTTATTGATATATATTGATATAATACTAATACTGCAGTAACTACAAAAATACAAAATTGCAATAAAAACGGCTACATAGATATATATTCCTTCATACTGTATGTTTACGTAGACATGAAGTATCTCTGCATAAAGTTCCATACTCACATACCTATAAAGTAACTAGCTAGGAATTTCAATACAATAGAACAATACTTCACCTTAAACAATACCAATGTTACCTTGAAGGGTAATTGAATTCGGCTAGCACTAGCATATGAAATGGGGCCATACTCTGCGAACATCTACCGAATACCGGCAAATTAAAACGCCAATCGAGCGGAAATTCGTTCGCTGTACGTTTGAATACTCGTACCTGAAAATTTTATTTCAGGTAAGGTTATTATGCGGTCTGAAATTTTATAGAATACGTTCCAACAAAAAAGTTTTACATCAAATAAGTTCCTATACGAATATGACACACGATATAAAATAAAAAAACTAGTATTTTAAATATGTAAAGAATTTTAAGATATTTTCGAAAATATATAAAATTCAGCTTTGGTAGCACAAATTAAGTTACGTACAGTTCCTAGGTCGTATAGGGTGAGGTTTCTTGTCGACATCTCACGTTCATCTGCAAGTAGATTAGGCTGTTGGTGGCTCGTTCGGAAATTCATGCCTCAGTTGTGAATCGTCAGTTACCAGACGTGCTTCGTCTTCAGACGTTTACAAACCGAATTTAATTTGAATGCATTCTTTATTTAAACTTTGAGAATAAATTTTGAAGGGAAATTGTAAATATTTATAGTGGCGTTTATACGTTTTACTCCATATAATATATAGATGTAAAGTTCTACAAATACAAATCCTATTTACAAACAAATAGACTATGATAATTATGACAACTGAATTAGTATTCCAATGGTTATAAATCTCTAGCAAAATTCAGTTGTGTTAATGGATAATTCAGAGGGTATAGTAGTAAGGTGGAAATGCAGAACCAACATCAAGTTGTACTCGTAGAAGGTCTGAATTGCACCGGGGGGTATTTTATAGAATATTTATCATAGAGCACGTAAAACTCTATGCCTTAATTTTTATCATTAACGCCTGACAGCAATTGTTACAAAAATTATATAACAAAAATGTTATAAAATTTATATAACAAATATGTTATATTCTAGACCTAATCTATAAAAATTATAAGTAAAAAAACCTTTTTAAAAAACAAGCTTTTATTTGAATGCACTAAAATGAAAAAAATAAATTTTACTTTAAAACTTTTACTGTCTACTTATAAAGTCATTACACATAATCTATATGATAGAAAAGCTTGTCGCGAGATAGTACTCGTATTTCCTTAGTTTGAAAATTTTAATAGTTAAAATCAATCACATCAATTTATTTAATTTACTTGTTTACAAGCAAATCTCGCGACAAGCTTTTATATCATATAGATTATGTGTAATGACTTTATAAGTAGATAGTAAAAGTTTTAAGGTAAAAATTTATTTTTTCGTTTTAGTGCATTCAAATAAAAGCTTGTTTTTTAAAAAGGTTTTTACTTTTAATTTATTTTTGACTTTTTAGTCGGTTATCACGTCACTTTATTCGAATTATTCTTAGCAAGCCCTTTCATTTGATACCCATATTGTAGAAGTGCACTAAAAATAACTAGTCCGCACTCTTGGATATACCGCCATATTGGATTTAGAATGACGCCATAAAGGTAACCATGAATTGGCATCCAAACTGAACCTATATACAAAATTTCAGCTCAATTGGTTGAAGATATCTGCTTCAAAATTGAGTTGCAAGATTTCACCTGAACAAACATACATACATATAAACCATGCATTGTCATCCAAATTGAACCTGTATACAAAGTTTCAGCTCAATTGCTTGAAGATATTTGCTTCAAAATTGAGTTGCAAGATTTCACCCGAACAAACATACATACATACAAACCATGCATTGTCATCCAAATTGAACCTGTATACAAAGTTTCAGCTCAATTGCTTGAAGATATTTGCTTCAAAATTGAGTTGCAAGATTTTCACCCGAACAAACATACATACATACATAAATACATACAAATCATGCATTGTCATCTAAATTGAACCTGTATACAAAATTTCAGCTCAATCGGTTGAAGATATCTGCTTCAAAATTGAGTTGCAAGATTCACCCGAACAAACATTCATTAAATTTACATACATACATTGCAAGTTAAATAAAAGCTTGTAAAAAATGCTTATTTGAGAAGTTTTTGATGGCATCGCAGTCATTGTTCGTCATATAAAAAGACAATAATTTATCCATAGTTCCAGAAGCTATCCATGGTGTATGAAACCCATAAATCGTTTCCAGCGTACCCATTAACAACGTAATGTGAAATCGGGCTGCGTGTAATGGGCTAATGGCGGCCAATGTTAACGTTACTGCTGACTCTAGTGTGAAATTCGATACTTGAAGTATTTTTTTTTCTCGATATTCTGAAATATCGAAAAAAAACATAGATTAGATTAGATCCATACCAGATTATTTAATTTAAGGGCTTATTTGTTTAATAAGGAGTATGAACACCTTTTTAATTATTGTATGTGAAATAATTTAAATTTTCTTTATTCGTATTAAGTTTTAACGTATTATTTTGACAAGTATTTCTTACGTGAATAGTAAACCACACAATTTGAAAAGTATACTAAATATGTGCCAAAAAAACATTTCATAAGATATTTAGTAAAACGCCACTAACACCCCCACCATAACCGACCACAGACGAAAATGCCGTACAGAAAAACATATCTTTTTTGCCTTCACATTGCCGTTGCGTTTGCTGTGTGGCTACGGCAAAGAATTTAGCCTCCCCCTCTCTTCCCGTGGGTGTCGTAAGAGGGCGGACTAAGGGATAACATAGTTTCACTACCACCTTGGAACTTAAAAAGCCGACCGATGGCGGGATAGCCATTAAACTGCTGGCTTTGAAGTACACAGGCCGAAGACGGGCAGCAGCGTCTTCGGTGCGATAAAGCCAGCCCTGCGGTCACCAACCGCCTGCCCAGCGAGGTGACCGGCTTTGGGTAAAACACATGAGTTCACGCCATTATTGGCGCGAACTTGTAGAGGCCTATGTCCAGCAGTGGACTGCGATAGGCTGAAATGATGATGATGATGATGCGGTTGCGTTATCTCAGAGTACGTAACAAAGAAAGCGGATTTTAAAGTTTTTTCAAATGTATGACTACATTTATATGTATATTTTATTCAGTAGCTTTAGTTTTCCAAATTGAAGCGAATCGAATGTTCTGTATGCTATAACTAATTATGTAAGTATGTGTTTCAAATTATTGTGCACTTATACAACCTCGTGCAACTATTTGGATAGACATCGGTACGATAGGTCCAATCGACGCATCTATAACTGAGACAATGTTAAAACGTAATTTAAAAACTTAGCTACACATATATGAACAAAGTGACATTGGAGAAAAAATAAGCCAAGAATTTTAAACTAATCTTAAATAAAGGAAATGCGGTAAATTATTATTTTTTAAATTAGTCCTTTCGTTAGATTAGCGTATAATATTATTCCCAGAAATAGTATCTTCTAAGAGATATAACGAATAGTGTAATAACACAGAATGACAATTTTTTACTACAATTTCGATCTCCGACTAAAATTATTTTATATATCTAAGAATAGTTGGCTGCTTAATATAGTTTCGAACCTAGTAAGTATACATGCTGCGTCTGGAATCTAGATTTCGCATTGCTCAGTAACAGACGCGATTTGGTTAAGTCCTGTCCCATATAAGCTATGTTTTAGGAAGGGTCATTTGTGTGCACCATAGAGATGTGTCAACGTAACTGCTACGAGTAGGTATGTAAGTAAAATTTTAGCATTCAATTATATCATTATTATCAATGATTTCTGAAGAAATAAAGTCAATTGTATTTTTAATAAAGGTATAGTAATACCTTTATATATTTGTAGCATTAAAATAGTTACTAATGTTAGTATTTTATTTATGACCAATAAAGATAATCTCGAACAATTTCCTTTGAAATTATTACAGAGTAGTAATAACGTTCATTGACAAGCATGCGTATAAAACTTACTGACAGTGGTTGATTCAAAAACTAATTAGTCCGGTCAATTTTGACATTCGAAGCTTACATCAATTCACAACAAACTGAAAATTGGTGAAATCGTTCAAAATATAATTATTAATATAATTTGAAAGTTCTCCATCTTTTCCCTGTATGGAAATTTCTTTATTTAAGGTCAAAGGTCAAAAAATGAGTTTTTCGCTATTTTCAGCAAAACGGTAACTTTTATCATAAAATACTTTAGACAAAAATGTAGATCATAAAATTGTCTATACAAAATGTTCGAATACTTTTTTTCTTACGAACACCATTTCTGAGATATAGCGATTCAAAAATTTGTAAAAGTTGTAATCGTCATAATAATTATGCACATGTTTCCACGCCACCTATAACGTAGTGAACTTGGGGCGTTTTTTAACGTGGTTTCTCCAGTAGGTCTATTCCACAGGTCAGTTATGATCCTGTTTAATTTGAAACTATTGCAAAACAAGTAATATAATTAAAAGAAAACAAAAAACCCGCCTGCGTAAAAAACGGAAAAGAGCAAAGTCAACATTTTTTAAACTTTCTTATTGTATTTCTTTATTATTATTACGGTAATAATAATCATAATATACATTTTCGAAATCCTTGTATTGAGCCCTTTAATTGATACCCATACTATAGTATTCAAAAAAAAATTTATTTCTTCATTAACTACAATGGCTTCGCACAGCCGCCATGTTTGTTTTTTTTTAATGTCACCTATCTAAGAACACTTGGGCTGCTAAGACCAAATCTAACGATATCTCAATTATGCAAATCCGTTCAGCGGTTCTAGAGAAATGAGGTAATTAAGAATATTACATACATACATACATACAAGATACGCGCGAAAAACATAACCCTTCCTTGGCAGTCGGGTAATAACGAAAATTAGGAAAGACTGGAAAGGATAATGTGTTTGAAATTTTACTTAGGTGTGTGTATTATCTGTCAATCTTCTCTACGTTTGTATTCTTTTATAATAATAGGAACTATTCCAAATATTATAAACGTTGAGAGATTTATACACTCTTACAATAAACTTACATCTATTCAAAATGTTAATGTTTACAGTTTTCAATTCTATACCTCGTGTGAGGGTATCAAATCTATTGATATTGACAACATTATTATTTCGAAGCCAATGACTTCCCCAACTAAATTTAACGCTCATTGTTCGGTTCCTACCATCCGAAAACCAACCTAATCTCTATTATCTCAACTTAATATACTGTGCGTGTCTTCATTGTCAGGATTATTGCTTCACAGGTGTCAGACTTGACATGATAATCTCCATAAGGCTCGGTGTAATTTAATATGCAGATAAAGTGATATTTGTCATGTAATTCTACGTATGTGTTAATATTTGTGCTTGTATTCTGATTAGACCTATCATTAAACAAGCTAAAAACAACTAATCCAAAACCAAAACCAATAGGTACATTTTATTTCAATGTTTGTTATATAATAGATGTATTTATCGACATAAATGCATGTTAAACATTGGGGTCTGTTTTTATAATAATAAAAGTATCGAATTGTAAAACAGTTTCAATTTTCAATATTAGTCTTACTAGTCATTGATGCTCAATAGTCTGAGATCCAACCCGTCTACTGTGAGATCCAATCAGACTGCGACTCAGCGTGCTCGAATAGAATTACGGACGGACATCTAGAGGTGTATGGCAATGCAAATGTAATCATATCTCACGTTCATTGCATCTGATCATCGTGAATCAGCCCGGATACGTGGAGATAAGTCCAACTCCATCATAGATTGTTTGAAGATCACCTCGAATCTTTTTACTAGGTAAACCCGAAATGGCGATGAATTTTTCAGAATCAGAACCATGTTGAATCGATTCGTATTCTTATTATAAGGATGGTGCTACGAATTGAATAAATATTTTAAATAATGATTATTCCATTTATTTGTTACTTTTAATAAAGTTTCAGAGTTTTAGTTAAACAAAAAAAATACAATCGTACAAATGCTGTGTAAATTAACATAAACAACGAAATGATTTAACAAAAATTCAATCATTACAGCTCGGTTTTCGATTATTTCAACGAATTTGTATTGCCAAAAACCAAAACACTATACGCTTAATTGAAAACAGTAACGTAACATAAAAAACGTACATCGGAACGTTTTAATTTTAAATACATTTACCAATTATTCGATCGAATGTACTCGATTCTCTTTTCGTGTTGTGTGTTCTCATAAAGCGTCTGAAATATAGACTTTTACGCGTATCAGGCGGGTGTAATAGCGTAGAAGACACCGTGACTTCTCGTACAACCAAGCCAAATTGGTAGTGACATGAGCTCTAGGAAAAACAAAACGTTTTCCTGTTTCATACGTACCTACTGCGTGTATTGTGTGGGCCTCTGAGAGTTATCTCGCGGGTATCAGAGTAGAAATAAATGAGCTCTGCTTTATATGTTACTGGTATCACGGATTTATACAATGTATCATTTTTATGAGAAATTTCAACTTAATAAAATGTTTTATTGTATATAACTTTTTGTAATGATCAAACGTCCTATATAAACAAGTACATGATAATAATAAGATATTTTTATTTGTATAGTTTTTATAAATGTTTATTTGATGTTTTTTTTAACATTGTTGTTTTTTAGTCTATTACTCAAAAACAGATGCGTGATAACATTAAATGTATAATAATAGGTATATGTACCTATGTACATGTGTTAAATGTATGTAGGCGGTACATCGTAGCATTATTCGTAGCTCTGAAACGGATGAACCGATATTAATCTAGATTTCTGTTACAGGAGAGTTGTCAGAACTACATTCGAGTCCTGGTGTCGCTCGGCACGGGGCGACTACTGGTCTGCGGCACCAACAGCTTCAAACCATTCTGCAGAGAATACGGTGTGCAGAGAGATTCCTATCACATGGAAAAGGAGAAGTCTGGCCAGGCGGTCTGTCCCTACGACCCTGAGCATAATTCCACTGCTGTTTACGCTGGTAAGTAATATGAACACACTTTCCGTGACGTACTGTTTGAACCTAATTACCATGATAAAATCGAGAGGAAAAGCATACAAAAACCCAATTATAGAAATTAGTTTAATAATTATAGTGTAGAATCTTGATGACATATAACTGAATTCAAACTAAAATAAGTAGCGCTAAATTCATAACTGAACTTCATAACTCAGAAACTTATATAAATGATTTACTTCAATAGCTGCAACTTCTAACATCTTATAGAATTTAATTTATACCATTTACACTTAAATCTTTCTTGAATTCTCTAAAATAATTCTCTGAAATGAAAACGAGCTGTTTAAATATAAAAGGATATAAAAAAAACATAAACAGACCTTCAGACACATTTCCAACATTTAAAAATTCATCACTAAAAAGTATAAAGCTGAATTTATCGTCAAAGAATGTCCTCGCAATTAGGTAGTCAGTTGAGGACATGTGACGCGTCATGGGGCACTAAAGCCGATTGCGCACGAATAAGCCCCAAATGAATGGGCGAAAAGCAACGGCTCGCACGATTTACGTGGACGTTAAGCGATTCACGGTCACAATTCAATCTTATACCCGCATCGTTCACGATTACTGTTACATTTATCCTGAGAGCCTAAATTACCAATTGTACGAGTATGCCCCAGACCGCCCGGTCGAAATTAATACGATTCTAATTGGAGCAACTATTCGTTGAATCTTACGGGTTTTTTGTTTGTTTAATTTATTTTTATTAACGAACGTTATAAATAATTAAATATGTTTTTTTTTTTTACTTTATTATATTTATTAAAAATTATCATATCTTTTGTACATGATCTAAATACTGCCCCTTGTTTTTTACATTAATTTTTAATACGTATCACTTTTATTTATATAACACCAGCCCCCGTTTGCTATATTACTTTTTGGTAGTAGAAATGTATGTAATATAATTTTTTATAGATCATGTTTTAGAATTATATAATGAATTCATACCAACGGACCCCATTGTTGAGACTTCGCTGTCTGTATTATATAATTGAGCCGTAATAGGTAAACGGTTGAAATGTTTATAGAATACTAGATGTCCCGGTGAACTTCGTATCACCTACATAATTATATTTGTGAAAAATATACACAAAACACTTTCTGAACGCACCTATAAATATTTAAAAACCATTTGACAACGTTTTTCACAAAAGACATTACCGCTAAGAATATTTTGTATTGGAAAATTAAATCGTCGTTTTTAGTATTTTCCGTTACATATGTTTCTCACCATTTAAACCTTCCCTGAACTTCCACAAACATTTCAAGATCAAAATTAGCTAAATCGGTCAAGCCATTCTCGAGTTTTAGCGAGACTAAAAAACAGCAATTGATTTTTATATTTATAGACATATTATTATGAACGCTTAATAATAATAAAATAATAATAAAAAATTAAATATTCAAGAAAATCTCTATGAAAAGGTTAGACCTAATATTATATGAAACGTGTTTTTTCGATAATTTTAGACCGTCGATTATGTATGAACTTTTGTTTTGGAGTCCGACTCACGTTATGCCGACTTTTAAATCTATATATATAAAAGAGTTACCCACCCATTGACTCATCACGATATCTCTGGAACCATAAGGCGTAGAGACTTGAATTTTGGTAGGAATATTCCTTTCGCCGAGTAGAGGTCAGCTAAGAACGGGTTTTACGATATTCCACCCCTAAGGGGGTTAAACGGGGGTTGGAAGTTTGTATGAAAGTCCTATGTTTTTGAAGTAAGAGACTTGAAATTCAAAATGTATGCTCTAAAGATGGTGTGGAGGTGTACTAATAATGTACTTTTAGAAATCAACCCTTTTTGGGGCTGAAACGGGGGGTGGTAGTTTTATGTGAGCGAGATGAAAACTTAAGTATATGTAAGTATATTATTTGCATCACAAAAATAATTAACGCCCAACGAAGTGGGCACGGGTCGGCTAGTACAAGTATATGACATTTCATTACACAGATCTTTGCCGAACCTATGACTGACTATTCTAGCTCTAAAAAATAAAATAAGTTAGTAAAAAATTACGTCTTTCTATTACTTGGCACAACATGTTCTCTATTATCCCGTCATATTGAACAAGCAATTCTTTTATGTATGTTATATTATATATATTAGTAATAGTATATCTGTTATTTAAAAGAATTTATTTTAAAAAGTAAAAAGTTTTTAACATCGTACTCCCTAGTATCCTCTTGAAAAAACGGACTATGAAAATGACAATGGGGCACATATGTGATGTAGAGAAGTCATAATCAGGAAATTAGCGAAAAGAAATCTTTTTTATATCGAATGAACCCACTTTCACAGTCTGGTGGCGTACAATGGCCGCTCATTGTTGCGCTGAAAGCATCGAGTACGTTTTATAACGTGACAACTATACAAAATGATCTACTGTGGACGTTAGTACGTGGAAGGATAGAAATCTGAAAAATGTTTGTCGGAAAGAATTCTAATAAATCTCATGAGAATTGCGAAAAAAAAATTTCATACAAATGACAAGGAACATGTCAAACGACAACGTGACCTCTCACGAACAGAGTTAAGACACAGTTCTGTCTCGTATAAAATATTACGCAATCTTTGAAAATATATCATAAAAATTTAGCAAGCTTCCCTGAATTCAACACATTCATAAACATAATACATTATCCTAATAAGACATAAATCTCTCTTATAACAAGAAAACTCATAAAACATAAGGCGACGTAAGAACGTGATACTAGTCTAAACACTCATAAATAAACTTGAGCCGTGACGAAAATCTCCAACGAATCCGGGAATATTTAGTTAGTAAGATTTTTTTTTTTTGTTCCACCAAAACCATATGTTTTCCTTATACGGCCTTCATTGTGCTCTACGAAATACACAAGTTGGAGATTATCCCAAACAAACAAACATAATTTCCTTACCCACTCACCTTTGAAAGAGAAAATCATTTATTATTCGTTTCTTAGAACACGTTAGCCTTCTATTATTGGTCACGGTAGGCGGGGCATCAACGGACCGATGAGAATAGTCAACATTATCCCGAGATTTAGACGCAACACAAGTATGTTAATGGTTATATCTAACCTAATAAGACAAAGGAAAACTTACTTTCTTCTATTTATTTGTACAAGACACACGTTTACAAATTACCGATACGATACTATTTTGAGATTATAGTATTTTTTTTTTAATTCCGAGAAAGAAAATGAAAGATTCATTTTGTAACGATTCTAAAGTATTTAAATATTGTTTTAACATTTTAGAGTTTGGCAATTGTCAACCTGATAATTATTTTTGTTTAGAATTGAACTTTTTGTAAAATAGGGACTAAAAAGACAAAATCATATATTTAAGTTAATTCCACTTGATATGAAATATTAAAAAAATATTTTAAAAAAAAGATTCAAATTGTTATAAAAGCATTTATATATTCGCAACGAGACATAACGTTGTTATTTATGTATATATTTAATAAAGACATTAACAACCAGTAACCATTCGTTCCAGCAATAAAATTTAAAACGTCCATTGATGGATCCTATATAGTTATATAAATATATACCATTTAAACTTCGGCTGACAATAGGAAATATTTGTGTAATGGCGAACGATATTTGGACAATTTCGCCAAACTCACCCCAAAATAAACACTTAATGCAACAACGACGAACATCATCAATTACTGTCCTTTGTACAATTTTCTTTACGTTAACATTCCCCCTTGCAAATTCGGTCATTCATTCGTTCGCCACTCGAATATACATATACAGAAATGAGAGAGAAATATAATTATGCAAGTGTATTAATTTAATTTTCATTTAAACTCATCGTTTTGAACGCGGTTTCGTTCGTAAGGAAATTGCATTATCACGGTGCCATCGTGTGATATAAGTTCATATATGAGGGTAAATAAATTATTTACCTAAAATTTATTTTACATTGTTATGGGCCCCGTAAACGATCAAACTTGTTTGTCAAACATGTTTGATCAAACTTCATGTTTCACATAACAAACATGTCAAAAAAACCCGCAGCCCCGCACACGATCAAATAATTTGACAAACACGTTTGTCAAACAGAAATTTAATATGAAGTTTGATCAAATATTTGATCGTCTACGGGGCCCTTTACAGTGTTTTTTTTCTTTCTTAATTCCTACTGTTAGTTCATACTCTCAATTTGTTAGAATACTTTTCTTAATTTACTCAAGTTCAAGTTATTTTTTTTATTACCTGATAGCGATCTCTACTATGAGTAACATAGTAGAGAATAAATCCGCCAACCCGCATTGGAGCAGCGTGGTGGATTAAGCTCTGATCCCTCTCCTACATGGGGAAAAAGGCATATGACCAGTAGTGGGATATTACAGGTTGAAGTGTAATAATTTTTTTTTAAACATGTAATAGACGACACCTAGTGATAATACTATATTTTTAAATATTAACACGTTAAACGCCGCCTTGAATTTTTAGTGTTTCTGTTTGGGCCATGGGGGACACTATGTAGTCGACACACAATTTTTCCGTTGGTGGCGCGGGGGATACCAGATGCCACATGACTGCCAGCCAGAGTCAACTTAAAAAATATGTCTTAGAAAAATATGTCATATAGTGTAATGAAAAATAAGTAAGATCTTTAAGAATGGGTATGTTAGTGCAATAAATAAGGACTTTTAAACTGGCCCCATGGGCCCAACTGGTGTCCCTCATGGCGTTTAACGTGTTAAATAAATCAAAATGAATTATTTAATATTAACTAAAACTAAATGTTTAATTACATTTTTCTCTGTCGACCTAAGTATGAATTGAGTTGACTTTTTTTAATATTACTTGTTTTCACTATTATATCAAACTAGCTTCTGCGCGCGACTTCGTCGGCGTGGACTCCGCTCCTATTGGTCTTAGCGTGATGATACATAGCCTATAGCCTTCCTCGATAAATGGGCTATCTAACACTGAAAGAATTTTTCAAATCGGACCAGTAGTTCCAGAGATTACCCGTTCAAACAACCAAACAAACAAACAAACAAACAAACAAACAAACAAATAAACAAACAAACAAATAAACAAACAAACAAATAAACAAACAAACAAATAAACAAACAAACAACCAAACAAACAAACAAACTCTTCAACTTTATATATTAGTATAGATGAAACAAACTTTAATATCTGTTATAAGCTACTCCTATATTATATTTTAATAATTATTGAAAATCAAAGCCAAATAAGTTGTTGAAATATATTAATTAAAACATATTTTAAATATCCTTATAGTCCATTGAAATGTTACATTTTTTTGGGCTTACCTTGCGTTTGTCAGAGGACGCAATTTTATTTTATAGATATGAAGGGGGCGTTAGTCTAATGTTAAATCCAAGTTTGTGGGTTTGTAGTCCTTGTGCAACGGCCACCATCTTGGAAAAAGAGGTTCAAATGGTTTTTATGGTTTATCTGCCAAATTATAAGTCTCACAAAAAAATTATCTAACGTTTTTTGTTGCAAATAAAATTATCTACAACTTATGTTCAGTAACTTTTAGTCGTAGAATCATAAACAAAAAAGTTATAAGCGAAAATCCATAAAAATTTGAGAGAAAAAAATCTATTTGTTGATAAAACTTTTTTTTAAATCATTTTACAAAAAAATAATATCAGACCATTTTTATAGACGGTGTTTTAAGGAACAATTTTTATTATAAACATTTTTAAATTTATTTATTATTTAAGGTTTTACAGCGCTGCGAAACGAATACTATTCTTCAGTATTCATAACAATACGTGAATATAAATATAAATATTCATGATTTGCCCTAATTTTTAATCACCTTGTTATTTTTTATGATGATCTTTTTAATTATTGATAGTAAAATATTGTTAATATATAAATAATTCTAGATTTGACACTCTACCTACGAGGTGGAGTCTGGAGGAGCGTTTTTTTTTACGTGGTATCCACAGTAGGCGTAATCCACAGTGATTTTCTAAATCACAACTACTGTCCTCGATCTTACGGCGAGTGGCTGGTTGGCTTTCTATATTAAATGCGTGAGGGAGAACCGAAGAAGAAAGTGGCGTAAATTTCAAAATGTGTGTAAATCATTTTCTTCAATTAATTTCGAGAGTTCCATTATTTTGCTGCAAGTCTCCCCATAAATAATGATAAGAAAACGTTCACCAATGATAGTGAGCAGTGCAAGGTCAACTCTCTTGTTGAGGAACAACGCCGTTCCACTTGCTAACTCTAGATGTTTCTCCAGGGTTTTCAGAAATTTGGTGTACCCATATTGTAAGCACCTGAAAATGTGTCACATCCTGAAAAGCATGGACAAACAGCAAGTTATACGCAATAAGGCCTCCGTACATAAAACCACTTCACTCTTCTTGCTAACTTCCTTCTCCGGTTCCCCCTCAAGTATTTAATATAGTAAGCCAACCAGCCGCTGAGCCGCAGCTTGGTCCATCAAAAAGACCGAGGACAGAGTAGTTGTGATTTAGAAAATCACGCGCGTAAAAAAAACGCACCTCCAGACTCCACCTCGTAGGTAGAGTGTCAAATCAAGAATTATTTATATATTAGCAATATTTTACTATCAATAATTAAAAAGATCATCATAAAAAAATAACAAGGTGATTAAAAATTATGGCAAAATATACGAGTATTCATGTATAGGTTACAAATACTGAATAATAGTAGGTATTCGTTGCGCAGCGTTGTAAAACCTTAAATAATAAATAAATTTAAAAATGTTTGAGATAAAAATTGTTCCTTAGAATATTATCTAGAAAAATGGTTAATTATTATTTTTTTGTAAAATGATTAGAAAAAAAGTTTTATCGACAAATAGATTTTTTCTCTTAAATTTTTATGGTTTTTCACTTATAACTTTTTTATTTATGATTCTACGACTAAAAGTTACTGAACATAAGTTGTAAATAATTTTATTTGCAACAAAAAATGTTCATAATTTTTTTTTGTGAGACTTATAGTTTTGCAGATAAACTATAAAAACCATTTGAACCTCTTTTTCCAAGATGGCGGCCGTTGCACAAGGACTACAAACCCACAAACTTGGATTTAACATTAGACTAGCCCCCCCTTCATATCTAAAAAATAAAATTGCGTCCTCTGACAAACGCAACCCCAAATGTAACTTTTCAATGGACTATTAATAAATACTCTAATATTCAACGTTAAATTAAAATCAATAGTATATGTTAGCACAAACTGGCCACGTATTAATATTAGGATTGCTACACAAAACTGAACGTTACTCGTTGGAAAGTGTAGCGCAGTCCATTACCATGGGTACGGTTAGTTATCTCCTATTGATCTGGACCAATTAAGCCATGCGCCCCGTGGGAGCACTATACGGATCTAACGTCTGCAGTATTGTAACGCAGTTTTATATACACATTTCCCCTAATGGTAGTGAAGTTATCAAACTGAAACATAGTTTGTGTAGACAAAGATTATTCAGTAACATTGTAATGATGTCTTTTAAAATGGTAATTACTTTGTTACAGAAATAATAGTAATTAATTACTTGTTGGTTAATGGTAAAATTTAAATCGATGCCAATTTAGTGCCATTTATAATCAAACGTTTAATATTTTCGTATTATAATATCATTGAAATGTCTCTTTGTAAACGAATATGCATTCAGCCTATAACATCCCACTGCTAGGCATAGGCCTCATCCTCCGTGTAGGAGAAGGAATGGAGCTTATTACACCACGCTGCTCCACTGCGGGTTGGCGGATATCTCTTCACTTCTTTCTGTTTCCGACAGTGTTTTATAGATATGTGCCCTACCATGAGTAACGATCGCTATCAGCTATTTGATAACAACCGGGACCGACGGCTTTAAGTGCTCTCCAAGGCATGGAGGGGAGACTTGTGGGTCTGATGGTCTGTTCTGATGGTAGACAGACATCCAAACCGGAAAGAAATATTTGTACAAATATTCATCACGAGCGGGAATCGAACCCGTAAACCGTCGGTGTTTTAGGCGACTACTCGCACTCCTACACCAGAGCGGTTGCTACGTAAACGTATTTATAAATAAAAAATAATAATTACAATATAATACTAAAACGGAAATATTTTATAATATACATTTTTAGTTATACTTTAAAATTAATAAACGTTTTAAAATAACATTTATCTCGGTTAATTTCTGAAGTTTCCTTGGTATATGTAATAAAATTACTAGCTTAATAACAATAAAACTTTCTTGAGTTTGTTCTCCCGAGAAAGAATCCTGAAGTAGTTTGATGTAGTTATGTAGGTAGTTGTTTTATGTTTTTTTTTCTGTTCTGTCTTTAAATAGATAAAAGAATATTTTAAACAGTCCTAATATGTTTATTGCATATTAAATAATGAAAATAAGGTTAGTATTTTTTGAAGGTTTAAAAAATCAAATTAAAAAATAAAACTAATACTTAAAACGAAGCAAAACTTGTACTGAATTCTCTACCAATTAAGAGAGAATCGTTAATTACTATATATTAGTTGACTATTACTGCAATGGCTTTCTCTTAACGACTGAAGCACTGCAATGCGGTACATTGCAGGGCACAGACCACCACACTATACATATGGCGATGAATTAAATTCGAACCAGCCATTCTGATATTACATACAAAAGTGTAAAGTTCATTTTCGCATGCACAGTTTTGCGTTTTAACTTGAAGCTGACTGTGAAACAAAGGATGGAACGCACGGTTAGTAGGCAATTTCACTGATATTTATGAGTCGTCATGAAATAGCAAATACGATTTGCAGGCATCCGTTATTTTTTATCGCTGATGATGAAAGCATATTATAGGCGTGAAGGTACGGTAAAAAATGAAATAAGTTCTCTTTGTAATTTACACGTTAATATACTTTTATAGAATTTTTTAACAAAGGCGCACCTAAAAATATTTCTACAAGAATTTATGCAAATAAAAATTATATGATAACTTTCTCGTCTACTTTTTTATAAATAAATTCAACACTTCAATATTACAGGTCATACATATACGAATAATATGTAGGTATACTGGGAGGTGAGTGACATAAAATGTATCAACTTTTGGAAAGCACTTTTTTAAAGTAAACCTTCTTTACGAACGCTTGACTTGGGGAGTAATGTGTAACGAGTGCGTTACGAAAAGTTTGATTCAGCAAGGCGAACGGAAGTTGAGAGGGGGAGTTCAGCTTTACAAAGCTTTTTTCACCTTACAATATACATATTGCAAGTTAAGTTAAAATTGATTTACTATATAGCAAGATACTGATAAAAATCTGGATTAATCATAGTCAACCTGGTTAATTTTATTTTCAGTTATTATGTCATCCAGGTATACTTCAAAATATTTACAGTGAATTTTGTATATATTTCGTGACCATGCTAAAGCTGACATCAAAAAGATAGAATCAATATGCTTCTAGTAATATTAATATCAATTTCGTATTGTCTTTCCAGATGGAGAACTGTATTCGGGAACGGTAGCCGACTTCAGCGGCATGGAGCCCATCATCTACAGAGAGCCATTACAAACAGAACCGTACGACTCTATGACTTTGAATGGTAAATAATTTACATACAGTCCGTAACACGAAAGTTGAAACTGAGTTAGTTACGAAACTTTTACATGGCAACACTGAAGCAATGTCGCAGATGTCATTTAACCACGTTTTAGTAAACGTAGTTGAATGACGTGTGCTCACTGAATTTTTACACTTACTTTTTAAACAGCTAAGTCGGCAAACAAGCGTGCAGCTCACCTGATGGTAAGCTTGTACCGTAGCTTATAGTATAGACGTCTGCAACACTGCAAGCATCGCAAGCGCGTTGTCGAACTTGTCGACCCTAACCACAATCCAGGAGCTCTGGTCACCTTAGACACCACAAGAATACAACCCTGCTTAATAGCATTATTATTTAGCTGTGATCTTCTGTGCGGTCGAGGTACTTAGTAGTCGGGCTGCTCCATATATTGAGCAGGATATTTTTGCTATGCCCTATCTCAGTTAAAACTTTACGAATCGTTATTACGGGCTTGAAACAAATTATGATATAAATATTTTGTAATATAATTTTTTTCAAGTACCTACGTATCAATCTCAATTATCAATAGATACATAACTTAAATGAAGTACACTTATCTTTTATTTACCGCTTTGTAAAAGAAAGGCTCAGCTTTCGTACTATAAACTATATTAAAACTTTTTAATATGCTAAATGTGTAATTATAATTATAACCATTTAACTAATGGTAAAAGAGTAATAAAGATTAATAATTTATATATTTGTAATAACATATCCCCTGAATATATTATATTCATAGTTTAAATATTTATGTATAGTATAGAATAAACCATTGTACGCGAATGTCGCTGTCAAACATACATCCGTCAAATTAATTGAATTTAGAACGCATTTCGGTGGGAACTCCCGTCACAGCCATGATATCCGATGCGACAGACGATAAATCAGATTAGGATCGTGTTAAAATCATCGACACTATGTTATGGTATTGTTAGGGTTGTCAATGATAAAAACTTAATTAATAAGTAAACACCTCACACTCAACGCTACCCAGTAGGATTCCTGTGTCTAAGGGTCCGACACACAATTCACAAGCACAAACACCCAGACCTCGGCAAACACCTGTATGGCTTATTCAAATGTTGCCATGAGTGGCGATTGAACCCGTGACCGCTAGCGCAACTGCCAGTGGTGTGACCTCAGCGGCGCGTCATCAAACTTCATAATTATAATGTATAATTTTTGTTTAATAAAATGTTACACATCTGTAAATTAATGACAAATGTTCATATAAGAGATAAGTAGTTACTTCATAGATAAATCAAAATACTTTAATTTAATGTAATTGAGCTCTATCAGTGTTCGAAACGTAAGGGTAAATCTTCTAAGCGATAAACAAACGCTCATTGCAAACGTTATCGCTACATTGTAAATAAGGTTGGAGCGTCAGCCCTGGATTAAGAGGGCTGTAGTTAATCATGTTAGTTTACATAATGCATTAATATCGACCTGTTTGCGACTAATGCTAATTATTCCGTTCGCAGCTCCTGATTTCGTGAATTCATTAGTACACGGAAACTTCGTCTACTTTTTCTTTCGGGAAACTGCCGTCGAATACATCAACTGTGGAAAAGTACGTATACATTTCGTTCTCTATATATATGCATGTATATATAAATTTATAAAACAGCCCTGGGGATTATATATACATATACATATAAGGTTTTCAGTGGCTGTGTTATTTAAAAAGCTAAAAGCTAGCATTAAAGCTAAACTTACAGATGTCATTCTTAGTTCTTTATATATTCGATAAGCTTACATTTCAAAGCTACTAGCAAAGAAATCCCTAATTAATGTTAAGGTAGCCTACGCTGATAAGTTTGTATATTGTATTTTTCTTTCACGTTTCACGTTAAAAGAATTCAATAAAAAAATTAATATAATGAATATGATTTTGTAAAGTTCTTTTTTATTCAAAATTAAAATCCAAAATTTATTTATTAAACTAGGCTTAAAAGGCACTTTTGAATTGTCATGTTTATTCATTGTAATTGTATTAGACTTTAATACAATAACTAGATATATGTACATAAAATAAATATACAATAACAATAATAATGTGAAGCTTCTGATATGATGAATTGGTAATTAAGATCTTAGATTAACATGGTTATACTTCTATTACGAAAGTTAATCGAAAACGGGATATTTACAATGTTTATACGAATGTCTTGATCCTTGATCACGAGACGCGCAGATTCGCAGTCAATGTCGAAATATCGAGCTCCGCAAAGCGAAAATAATAAACATGGTAAATATTCCGTTTTTTTTTTTTTATAAATATCACTAAGTCGGCAAACAAGCGTACGGCTCACCTGATGGTAAGCAATTACCGTAGCCTATAGACGCCTGCAACACCAGAAGTATCGTAAGCGCGTTGCCGACCCTACCCCCAATCCCCCCCCCAGGAGCTCTGGTCACCTTACTCACCAACAGGAACACAACACTGGTTGAAAGCAGTATTATATTGCTGTGTAAGTAATGTAAGTGTGCTTCTGTAAGGTCGAGGTACTACCCCAGTCGGGCTGCTCCATTTTTTGAGCAGGAAATTTCCTGCTGTGCCCTACCTCAGTACCGTTTTCGTATAACTTTCGTAATTGGTAATTATTTATGTAACTAGTTCCGACATCAATGTTCGCTATACAGGCGGTGTTTTCTCGAGTTGCTCGAGTATGTCGCGACGACCGCGGCGGACCGCACCGGTTCAAACAACGCTGGACGTCGTTCCTGAAGTCGAGACTCAACTGCTCCGTTGCAGGGGATTTCCCTTTCTACTTCAATGAAATACGTAAGTACATATAAATTTACTACACAGTACACCTATTGATGGTAGGAATTCTAAATATAATTCAATAGATTTCATGTTAAAAATGATTGATAAGTAGTTAAAGATTTTACTTTTTAATGCTGCCCTTGCCAATATGTATTTGATTTGCTTTGTCTATCTAAGAAGATATAAAATCACAATCAAAACCAAAACATGTCATTTAATTTTCGTCTAAACTTTCACAATTTACAACACGATCAAATATACATTTAGTCATTTAGTGAGACACACCATGTTAAACGCCAATCTTCTTGATCATGTACATATCTAGTCTTGTACTGAACACAAAGCTTTAATAGCTTGGAACAAATAAAATCATTTTATTAAATACAATTCACTGTTTGAAAAATTTGCGGAATTTTAGTATAAAAAAGAATATAATAGAAAGGACACTGTAAAGTTGGTTGTGTTAAGAGTTTCAAAATATATCAAGCGAACAAAGTTTTTGTTTTAAATCAAGTCAAGATATATCTACAACTAGCTTCTGCGCGCGACTTCGTCGGCGTGGACTCCGCTCCTATTGGTCTTAGCGTGATGACTCATAGCCTATAGCCTTCCTCGATAAATGGGTTATCTAACACTGAAAGAATTTTTCAAATCGGCCCAGTAGTTCCAGAGATTACCGCGTTCAAACAAACAAACAAACAATCAAACAAACAAACAAACTCTTCAGCTTTATATATTAGTATAGATTAGAAAACTACATTTGCTCGGAATTTATTAACTTAATATTGATTTTATGCACGCCCAAATAGAGAATACGAATCTAAAGGCAGAACTGCATATTTTAGTAAAAATGTTTTATTTCCAGAATCAACAACAGAACTAATTGAAGGAGTCTATGGTGGCCTCAATGCACAGTTAATTTACGGCACGTTCACAACTCCTCCAAACAGTATATCGGGGAGTGCGGTCTGTGCGTTCAGTATGCAAGACATTGCGGATACCTTCGAAGGAACTTTTAAGGAGCAAAGTGCGATCAACTCAAATTGGCTGCCAGTAAATAGTGCAAAGGTATTGATATTACCATAACGTAATGCATTATTTTTCAAAATTCTTACTTAAATCCTTTAAATCCATCAGAAATCTTCATTATCTCTCATTTATCACTTTTAACTTATATTTAAATTGAAGAAAATCGAACATCCCTCATGTTATTTAATATGAATCAAAATTCTCAGGCTGACTTCTGATGAGACTTAGTAACATTAGAACAAATTACTTCACTTCGATTATTTTTAGGTACCAGAACCTCGGCCGGGTACTTGCCACAACGATTCAAGGCAGTTGCCAGATCAAACGTTGAACTTTATCAAAACTCACGCTTTAATGGACGAATCAGTACCAGCTTTCTTCGGAGAACCAATTGTTATAAGAACCAGTTTTCAGTAAGTATCGAGATCAAATCACATCATTAACCAAGAGAGTATTTTCTGGTATAAAGTAAACACTGATTTTTACCTTCTTATTATTACTACTTTGTCTAGAATTATTGGACATTCCGTTTTAACCCAAAAAAGCAAATTCAAAATACAATCGATTGGTAACTATAAACCTAGTAAAAAAATATTTGCAATAAAATTAATTATTTTATACTAAGCTGCCAAGTTCAACATACATATATTTAAACAAAATATTTTGTTTCAGTTATCGATTTACGCAAATCGCTGTAGATCCTCAAGTAAAAACTCCTGGTGGAAAAGCGTATGATGTTCTGTTTATTGGGACAGGTATAACATACTTATTAACCTGATTAGATTATATAGCAGGGGTCGTTATGTGGCGGACCGCGATCTGCATCCAGACTGCCGACCCATTTTGTGCGGACCGCGAGAACACAGAAATTTACACTACAGATTACATAATTTAATAAAAATATATCCCACGCAACTTCAAACTTCATACTACTATGACATATTTAGGGTTTCGTACCCAAAGGGTGAAATCGGGACCCTATTACTAAGACTTCGCTGTCCGTCCGTCCGTCTGTCACCAGGCTGTATCTCAAAACCGCGATAGCTAGACAGTTGAAATTTTTACAAATTATGTATTTCTGTTGCCACTATAACAACAAATACTAAAAACAAAATAAAATAAATATTTAAGGGGGGCACCCGTACAAAAACGCGATTTTTTTAAAATTTGTATATCTACTGTTGCTTACATAGTCAATGGTACGGAACCCTTCGTGCGCGAGTCCGACTCGCACTTGGCCGATTTTTTTTCATTAATGTGTAAAAAAATACCTTTGTTATTTCGTTTGTTTAATAAATATTTTTGTCAATAAAATTATGTGTGGATCGCGACGGTCATTTCATTTCTTCAAACGGACCCCGAGTGAAACTAATTGGTGACCCCTGTTATATAATATCAAAACGAATTTCAAATTTAGCAAGTAAACATTAAATTTTTATTTATGTTTGCATGACTTCATTAATTTTTTTCTTTAAGATAATGGCAAAATCATCAAAGCAATAAACGCAGTATCTTACGATTCGAACAAGCGAGCGGTGCCAGTTGTTATTGAGGAGTTGCAAGCGTTCGCCGCCGGGTCTCCGGTGCGCGCGCTGCGGGTGGCCCGCGCCGGCCGGGACGCCGCGCGGCTCATCGCTGTGTCTGACAGAGAAGTGCTCAGTCTGAGGTTGCATCGGTGTTCGAGTGACAAGATAAGCTCTTGCTCGTAAGTTTTAATTTTTTTGTTCTAAAAGTATGTATATACTAATTTAGATTGTTTTCTAATTTGGTTATTGATTTTAGAGCTTGTGTAAATCAATTACGAAATATGAGTGATATAATCTATATAATAAAAATGAATGTCGCTAAGCGCATAACTGGAGAATGGCTCGACCGATTCGGCTATTTTTTTTCTGGTATGTTCCTTAAATCCCACGGAAGGTTTTTATACTTAAAAAAAAAAACATAACAGAGAGAACGAAGTCTGTCCAGGCAGCTAGTCTGTATAATAAAAATGAATGTTGCTAAGAGCATAACTGGAGAATGGCTCGACCAATTCGGCTATTTTTTATGTTCCTTAAATCGCACGGAAGGTTTTTATACTAAAAAAAAACATAACAGACAGAACGAAGTATGTCCGGGTAGCTAGTCTCTATCTCTATATATATAAAAATGAATCGCTGAATGTGTTGCTAAGCGTAAATCTCGAGAGTGGCTGAACCGATTTCGCTAATTCTTCTTTTATAATATTCCTTAAAGTGCTAGGATGGTTCTTATGGAGAGAAAAATTTAAAAAAATTGCCTGAAAAAGTCTAAAAACAACACTATTCTATATTCCTTTACAAAAGATTCGTAATAATGCTTAAAAGTCAATTTGAACTTTAATACCAATCGACTGTTATGCGGTACGAAGTTCGCCGGGTCAGCTAGTCTGTATAATAAAAATGAATGTTGCTAAGCGCATACCTCTAAAATGGCTCGACCGATTCGGCAAAATTTTTTTTGTATGTTTCATAAAAATCCCACGAAAGGTTTTTATACTAAAAAAAAGAAAAAAAACATAACAGGCAGAACGAAGTCTGTCCGGGCAGCTAGTCTGTATAATAAAAATGAATGTTGCTAAGCGCATAACTGGAGAATGACTAGACCAATTCATCTATTTTTTTTCCTTAGTTTTAATTCCCGTAAATACCACGGAAGATTTTTATGCTAAAAAAAAAACAAAAAAAACATACCAGACAGAACGAAGTCTGTCCGGGCAGCTAGTTACTAATAAAACTAGAGATTAAATCATATTGCTTTTTAAAATATAAATACTAACCGTAACTAGATACTAACCATATTATTTCTCAATAGGGAATGCGTAGCGCTTCAAGATCCATACTGCGCTTGGGACAAACAAGCTGGTAGATGTCGCGCTTATTCACACGGTGTCAGCCGTTGGCTCGATGAGAATTCCTTCTACCAAAGCGTCAGCACAGGAAGCCATGCTGCCTGCCCACATAGTAAGTATTACTTGATCTTTTATATGAAAGAAATAACTTTACCAAACTGTAATAACCACTTAGTTTCCCATCGCTTGGCATACGTCTTTTCTCGACGCCTTGGACTACGCCAAATCATATCAAATTTGTGAACTTCTTAGTTTAGCTACTAAGCTACCTAGCTAACCTACCTACATACTATTATTATACTATCTCGTAATTATTCTTTACCGCCAGACACGATATAATTTTCAAGCACAAAACTCTTTAAAAAGTGATTCATGTAATTGTAACCCTCAGCTGCTAGTTCTGTTTACTAATTTATCTAAAAGTAACATTTTTTTAGACCTATCTCTAGCTCTGCCCTAGCACAGCAGGTTATATTCTGCTCAAAATCTGAAGCACCCCGTATGGGGAATTACCTAAACCTTACAGAATCTCCGCTTAATAATATTACTCTCAAGTAGTGTTGTGCTTCTGTTGTTTGTAAGGTGGCCAGAGCTCCTGGAGGAGATTGGGGGAGGGTCGGCAATGGTTTCGCAATGTTTCTGGTATTCCAGGCGCCTATAGGCTACGGTAACCACTTACCACCAGGTGGGCCGTACGCATGTTTACCGATAAATATTAAATCTGTGTTAAAAAATACTTGTACTGTAGGTACGTTATACTTTTTTCATTGTTAAATAATATTTTGTAGGTAAAGACGCTGGAGCTGTAGGAGGGCTGAGCTCTGGTTTATATGACGATGCGAGAGGTGAAAACAAGGGAGAAGTAATAAACATCGTTCAAGATAAGGACGGCAAGGGAAACAATAATAATAATGAGGGTAAATTGAATTTAAATTATAAATGCCTCTAATATTTCATAATTTTAGTTAAGACAAAAGACTTTTCATACATTTTCCCCCACCCACCACTTCAGCCTATCACAGTCCACTGTTGGACATAGGCCTCCACAAGTTCGCGCCCGACATTATGACGCGAACTCATGTGTTTTGCCCATAGTCACCACGCTGGGCAGGCGGGTTGGTGACCGCAGGGCTGGCTTTGTCGCACCGAAGACGCTGCTGCCCGTCGTCGGCCTGTGTATTTCAAAGCCAGCATGGATGGTTATCCTGCCATCCGTCGGCTTTTTAAGTTCCAAGGTGGTAGTAGAACTGTGTTATCCCTTAGTCGCCTCTTACGACACCCACGGGAAGAGAGGGGGTGGCTACATTCTTTAGTGCCGTAACCACACAGCACCATACATTTTCGTCATCTTCTAATATTTAACTGTAGTTAGAATGAAAAGCTTAAATAAAGTAGTTATAGTATGTGTTTTCACCACCAGTTATGATTTTGTTACCTACGCGTTATGAAAATCGTTAATATGGTTACTGCCGTTTTTTTAATCTAATTATGCCGATTATGATATTTTGCCTCAACAAAAATGTTCGCAAAAATAATTTGTCAAGTCTAACCGATCACGCAAGATTAGCATATTCAAGCAAACGATCAAATTCTTTAGCTTCATTAAATTATTAGATATATATTAAAATTATTTCACGTATGTATTTCAGGTCCAGAAGTGCTACAAGCAGACCCCCCTCCCGCCGCCTATTCAGTAGAAACACTAGCGCTGGCAGTCGCAGCCGGGGCTCTAGCGGCGCTGGGCGCTGGGTTCGCTGCTGGTTACATTTGTGGACGGCGTTGCAAGAAGGACGATGATGATAACATGCCGTACCCTGATACGGAGTACGAGTACTTTGAGCAACGACAGAATATTAACAGGTATAAATTTATGCACACACTCTCTCTTTCTCAAATTTGTCTATCTATTCGACTAGCCCGTTGGCGCAGTTTGTAGTGACCCTGCTTTCTGCTCCGGGGGTTATGGGTTCGATTCCCACCCCGAGTCTAGGTGTAATATACATTTATTTATATATGTAGTATTTATATGTATGTTTATCGAAAAAAGTACCTATACCAGTCGGCTGTTACCTATAACACAAGAGTTGCTTTCTTTAGGAACAGATGACCGTGTGTGTGTTGTAGATATTTATTATTTAATATTATTATTATCTACTAAATCTATTTTCTCTGTCTCTTTTACTCTCTGTTCATCTTTTGTATATCTTTTTATATTAACTTAAATTTCAGCTAGAATAACAGTTCTAGGAACATACTTTAAAAATAGTGTACAATAATTGTAATTCACAAAAGGTTTCATACTTTCTATAATTTCTTTAATGTTGCATTTTGATATTCCAGGATTCAAGCAGAACCGAAGTTACTACAGCAAGTAGAGGAAGTGACATACGCGGAGCCAGTGCTAGCCCCGCAGCCCAAGCCCGCGTCCCCGCGCGCCACTCTGCGCAAGCACCCGCCGTACCACCCCCACCACGAAACACTCTTCCAGTTCCAACCCGACTCGTACCGCCGGGACAACTTCGGGACGCTTCGCTCCCACCAGGTCAATGTCAGTTGTGCTTTGTTCTCTATGCTCAATTAGAATGATGATAGTGTACGAACGACAGTGGCTGGATAGTCCTTGAGGGGTCTCCATAAAATACCTTTGCATGTATGAGGGAGGGGGGATTGCTTAGTGTGGTAATGTGACAAGGGAGAAAGGGGAGTACTTCAAAGTCTTTTTTTTTACGGAGGGTCGTTGAAAGTGTGACATAGTGTAACAGAAGGGGAGATAGGGGTCCGAAAATGGAATAATTTTGCGTGACGTACTTTATGGACCCCTAACGAGCTATATTAAATTAGTTTTGGAAGTCTTTCTTGTTCACTAATGTAAAATCCAAATTGTTACGTTTTTTTCGGAGAGCCACAGCCCTGTTGAGCGTAGTCTCAAACGTTTTTTTTTTTGTTTTATCGTTTTTTTTGGCAACTAGTCGATGTTCACGTGATTTTCATTCTATCATCATTTAAATGTTTTCTTAATTTTATTACTCACGTAAATAGTCTTGTTTTAATGAGCCACTATTTGTGTTTCTCAAGAAAATTATAATTCAGTTTCAATTATTCGACTAGCTTTACTTCTCAGACACATTAAACAGTGGCTTATTGAACGTTATCATATTTTTTCTACTTTTTAAAATAGCACCAAAAGTACACTAAAATAATATTTTTTTGCAAATTATGATCTAAGTATGTCAGGTTTTGCGATATCAATTGTCATCATGCTTTTTTTATAAATCATCTGCACAGCATTCTGTTCTAAAAAATTTATTCACCCAAAATTAAATTTCGGACTAATCTAATTTGCTATGTGGCTTGCATTATATTTCATTGTTTGTTTCATTAATCAAAATCATAATTACCATTCATTTCATTATTCATTCTTATCATTAATACCATGGAATTATTGTAAGTTTGATTAATTAACCAAATCTGTACTAAAAACTTAACATAATTTCATAATGCCTTTGCAAAATGGGATTCGTACTTATCATTGCGCTAGATCGTCAAAGTACTTCTAGATCTGTTCTTATTTGTAGTGTTCTACCAATGTCGTTTGTCAGTTCGCGATACAAGTGCATTTTTCTTGTCTAAAATACGCATCCTATTTGCATGGTATAATATCACTAACGCCTCATTAATTTTATGTTCTCATGCATCCATATTCACTGCGGCATGTCAGTTAACGCAGGAATATTCGGACCGCAGGGCGATGGGTACCGGCGTGGGAACGACAATGGCTTCTCGACCACGCGCTCAGTGAAAAAAGTGTACCTCTGAGAAACAAGCGGGGCGGACGCGCGCGATCAGATGCACCACCACAAGCATAACACGCATCACCACCATACGTTGGGTACGGCCTCTTATTTGTAATTTATACATTCACTTCAGCCTATCGCAGTCCACTGCTGGACATAGGCCTCCACAAGTTCGCGCCAAACATAATGGCGCAAACTCATGTGTTTTGCCCGTAGTCACCGTGTTGGGCAGGCGGGTTGGTGACCTAGGGTATAATAGGAAATATCCTGCTCAAAATCTGGAGCCAATCGTCTAGGGAAGTACTTCACCCTTACAGAAGGTCACAGACAAATTACACTGTTCATGTAGTGTTGTGTTTCTGTGGTAATTAAGGTGGCCAGAGCTCTACCCTACCCGCGGCCTCGTTGCCTACAACGCAGTTGTGATGCTTCTGATGTGTCGCAGCCGTCTATAGGCTACGGTAACCGGTTATCATCAGGTGGTCCGTACGCTTGCTTGACGCCCGAGTCGAACAAAAAAAAACAATGAACTAGTAGGACACAGCAAGAAATATCCTACTAAAAGTCTGGAGCAGCCTGACTGGGGAAGTACCTCGACCTACAGAAAATCACAGCTAAATAATGATGCTTTCAAGCGGTGTTGTGTTCCTGTGGTGAGTAAGGTGACTAGAGCTCCTTGGGGTGTTTGGGGGTAGGTTCAGCAAAGCGATGCTTCTGGTGTTGCAGGCATATATAAGCTACTGTAATCGCTTACCATCGGATGAGCCGTGCGCTTGTTTGACTACCTCGTTTCATACAAAATTAACTTGTACAAACTTGTTACTACTTACTTTACTTGTTGTGCTTGTAGTATTGAATATAATAATTATACAGGGTTACTTTTAAAACATCGGCAACCTCGCATGACAAGATAGCTAACATCATGTACAACAATATTTGTTCTACGACTTTTGACATAACTCAATACATTAATTTAAAAAAATGTTTTAAATTTTTATTCTACTTCTCTGATAGTAGTAGTCTATGTCATTCGTTATCGAAAGGACGACGCGAGGCTCGCGCGCTTTTACTGCTAATAATAGTTATAAATAGCACTTTCTTTAAAAAAGTGGAATCAGCGTATTTACAATAATTAAAAAATAATCGACAATAAAATAATATTTACAAACTAAATATTACCTCTAAGGTAAGGTAAAATCCACACCAAAAAACAGCTATTCACTAAATCTTTGCTAACACGTGCTAACACTTTCGAATTACATAGTTTTAATTTGACTTAACCATTAGTCCATTCATCCACACATCCACACCTATCAGCTGTTCACTAACACGTGCTTACATTTTCGAATTAGTTTTAATTTGATTTAAACATTAGTCCATTGGTGTAATCCTCACCATTTCCGTATATTCTACATCAGAATAGCGGTACGCGATGGTTATAAAATTAATTTAGTACAGGTACAATACATCGATCGAAACGAATCAAATAAATACGAGTGGGACACAATATCGTGTGACGTAGGTATCCGCGTACGCGCAATCGTTGCCGCTGACCGACTGACCCGACTAAAAATAGGTTTATACTTTATGTGCACCCGCAGATATACAATTTCAAGTTGGCCAACTAAATTGGAGAGTATACTAATAGGTATGATGACATATGCTAGCCCGCACATCTTCTCCAACTAAATTGTACAACTAACTAATTGGATACCGATCGCATCAGAATCGAAATTCCCTTCCGATTACGCACAATTTCAAAGTTGTACAACTAAATTGTAAAAGTACCCAATTTAGTTGTTCGATAGTTGGCCAATTCACAATTGTATGTCTGCGGGGTCTCTTATAGGTCAAGTTCACGCTAGCGCCGCTCCGTCCCTACCTTCACCTCCTGCAGGTGGTAATTGTTTACCTAATCTTTTTGATGCGCGTACAGAATACAGATTAATATAGCATTCAACTTTTTCTTTTTTTTTTTTTTTTTTGTACGAAAGTAAAATCTAGCAAATTATCATAAGTCGTAGAATAAATGTTGTTGTACATAAAGCTAGCTATCTCATACTGCGAGGTTAAGAATATTTTAAAAGTAACCCTGTATAATATAGCTTTGGGGGCGTTCAAGTATTACGTAACGCTAACTTGGGGGGAGAGGGGGTCTTTTTAAACGTTACGATGCGTTACAGTTCGAACAACGCGTTACGTAACATTGTTTTTTATATAATTAAAAAACTAGAGTATTAAAATCTGTTGTTTTATTTATTTATTACTACATACTGCAAACGCGATTAAAACAGTAACAAAAGTAATTTAGCGACTTTCCGGTTAGTTTGCGCAACATACTTGTGACATTTGGGTAAAAATGGTCAGTTAGGTGTTACGTAACGTTTATGGGGTGGGGGGGGTTGTGTACAGGAAAACCTTACGGCGCGTTACATGGGGGAAAGGGGGGGTAAAAAACCTTTAAAATTTGCGTTACGTAATGCTTGAACGCCCCCTTTACCAAGGCAACGTTAATAACTGAACCGTGGTGTGTTGGGTGCGCAGTGTCGCAGCGCAGCAGCGGCTCGGGCTCGGGCTCCGCGAGCGGCTCGTCGTCGTCGCCCTCCCCGCCCTCGTCCTCGCCCTCGCCGTCGGCCGAGCGCCCGCCCACGCCGCCGCCGCCCGCGCCCATGCCCTGCGCCTACATCTACCGCAACTAACCGCCCCGCACGCCCCCCGTTTCTAAAACACCTGGTGCGAAACTTCGAACTGTTATCGATAGTGTTTAGTGCAGCTACTGACGGCACTCGGTGTGACACGTGACTATTCTGAAACTACAAGACGCACTGGTGCGTGATTCGAACTATTGTTATCGATAGTGTTTAGTGTAGCTAGCGACTGACGGCACTCAGTGACACGTGAGAATTCGAGTATCGACCGTCCGTGAGCGAAGTTGAAGCGAAGACGTCGTCCGTCGTCCGTAGTCGGCGCCGATGATGCTCGGTCGGATGTCTATAAATTAGTAACTTAGAGCCTATTTTACAAATTTCTAAATTTGAAAGATAGGCGAGAGAATATAGTGTGTTGTTCGTGTAATTTGTTATGACTCGGATTGTATACAGTCACGGTTCTCGTGACAGATATATCTCTTCCATGATATAAACTCATCCGAGTCGATGTGTCGGAGAACATGACAAAAACGTATTTTTTTTAAAACGACAGATCATTATTAATGATGCATGTTTGTACGATGAGAAATGTAACAAATTTGTAGATTGTTTAGAATATACATAGTTTACTTATATTTTAGGTAAAAATATAAGTTTTGTTGGTACCATGTTGATGACTAGCTAGTGTGGAGTTGTGGGCGACATTGCAAGTTTTCTTACAGAAATGTGCACTACACTATGAGTATGATAAATGTTCGAAGAAAAAATTGCAATGGCCTCACAAATCGCTTTTACTACTATTAGTAGCACAAGATTAAGATTATAATTATTAAGGAATTTCTAAAAACATCTAATGTAAATCGGCAACGTCGCATGAAGCAGTTATTTGGTAACTAATATCTTACCAATAAAAATTGGTATTATCAAAATTGTTTACTTTGTTTTTAACGCATTTCTTCAACTTTACCAAAACAAATTAAAGGATACAATAAGAATAATATTCTATTGGGTTTGATACCCGATACTAAACGATGTTGTCGACTTATTCTAAAAAAATCGTTTACGTTTTATGTATTAAACGGAAAAGAGTTAAGATATGATATAAATTATATTTACCATGTATAAATAATATGTAAATTCTGATACTCATTCATTAAAAAGTGCTTCTTATGGGTGTATCTAGATTATTAGGAGATCGTTTTGATAATTATTCGATAATGTTCTAGAAATAGTGATTATGTACCTATACATAGATTCTAGAGCGTAAGCGCACTGCGGTGCAACATTGCCAATTTAGAGTGTTGGTGCGCCATTTGTAAAGATGCTGTGATCTTACGATCATCGTGTACATATGAAAATGTTAAAGTTAAGTACACACAGCAGTTTATTTCATAAATTACTGTGTACACTTACCCTTGAGAAGTCTTCTCTAAACGGCAGTTGATTCTAAATTTAAAAAAAATTCCATACACGTGGGCCAAACTTTAAAAAATTCGGTTCTTAAACGTTCCTGTTGCTATTTTATAAAATTACACAAAGCTTCGACTGTAGCTAGCGAGATGTTTTCAAAAGGAAATGTTTATAATCATTTTCGCTAATTGTTGACAATTTAATGTGTGTAAAGAAAATGTCAATTCTATTTGTAATGATCTAGTGCCTAAGTGTGTGTGGCAGGATTGTAATTGTGTACGTTGTGTCATGACCACTATTGTTTAGTTTCACGGGAAAGTATTGACGCGAGAATTATTTTGACGCGAGAGCTATTTTAAAGTAATTAAGAAAGCACTGTGAAACACCTCTCATTACTAAATTGTGTAAGAAACACTTTGCAATCGAACGATAATCACAAAAATGTATATTAGAAACACAAAATATAATTATCATATTATCAAAATTCATTCGCCATGTAAGTACTCGCTCGTGTTACTAAACCCGTGTAAATGCTACACTGCCGAGTAATTTTTTTATTTTGGGTTTGATGTTAAATTGAACATTAGAGTAGCGATTACAATAGCTGAGATGTTAAAGAACCGTTTATGTACGTTAACTTTTTATATTAAATATTTCATAAAATGGCATTCTAAATATTGCCTTGATGTAACAATACTCACATTATTTCACACGAATATACCAAAGATGCCATGACTTTTAATATAATAAGTATATTATTTATTTATAGAATTAATCAATTAAACTTATAATTAGTAAATTGTAAATGTTATTTGTAATTGTAAACGTAACTGCCAATTTTCTTATATATTTTAATAATGATAACGCACATAATTTTTCGTTTCTAATAATTATATGAAATCATTTGATATTTAGACGCTTTATATTTGGCAAGAAATATTCTGATGAATGTATTTTCGAACTTTTATAATGGTGTAAGTTTTTTATTTTATGATATTCTAATATTATGGACATTCTTCTAATACTTTTATTTGAAGTAGATACCTAATAAAATGTTTTTAATGTGTTTTTACATTTTCATTAGTTGCTTAAATTGTTCTAATAATTACCTACTGTCTAATACAATATAATATTATGTCGAAATATATGTGTTTCATATAAATAATTTATCTAACATTTTACGAAAGAAAATACCTTTATAAAAGTTTGAAAAGGAAAAAAATTGCTGACATACGTAAGAGGCTAGTATATAAATGTAAATAGCGGTTTCTGGAATGTAATTTATACTTTTCGTCAAGTACGTAGATTTAAGCGATAGTTTTAAGTGCGAGGAAATTTTTGAAGGTGAATTGTTAAGAATTGTTTTTTTGTAATAATAAAAAAAGAAGTAATATTAACGAAATGTACAATAACCATTTCTACGTTTAAAATTACTGAACCACCTTTTATACCTACTCGTAAAGGTAATATATGCCTATAAAGTCTCGTATTAAGCATAAATTATTAATTTATGAAATATTGAGAATTATATTAGAGCGTATTAAAGTACATACGTAGTTTATATAGACCGCTTAATTTTGTTTTGAGAATTGGAGCCTTAGTGTTAGAAATTGAAGACTTTATGATAATTATAAATTAAAAAACATCTGTTATGACAGATTATTCGATTTAATAAAGATCCGAAACTTTTATGAAAGTTTAATGTTAAGTAATAGCAAGTTTGCATCACGTTATCTCAAACTAACCATCACATAGTTTTACTATAGCGTGTATATAATTATAACGGGGTTTGTTTATAGCGGTAGCTGCGCATTTTAGATGCAGTGGAGCGATAATTGACACTAGTTTTAGAACTATCAACGACAAAGAATGTTGACCAAAATTATTTCAAATACATTAAGCAATAAGGACGCGTTGTTAAGTTTTTCAAACAAAAAAAAACTTAATTTTACTGTCAGTGTTACTATTATTATATACATAGTAACACTGAGAGTCAAAAATAATGAGGCATGTACAATTAATACTTTAACTTTTTTTAAATAAAGTGGAACACGTATACGTATATAATGTGTTGTAGATTTCAGTACGTTTACCTACAGCGTCTTTCCGAATTGAAAGAAATATTAAACAAAGAAAATAATACTTACAATAAGTATTGTATTTACTTATAAGATAATACATGTTAATGTGTCAGAAGTGTTGACTATTAAAATAAATTAACTAATTGTAAGAGATTGTCAAATGCTCTGTATGTAAAAACGAGCAAATAAACTTAAACTACTTATTTCATATACCTATTTGATTTCATAGTCAGTTGAGCCTTACAGTGTAATATAGTGCTACTTGGTTCAACACATTTAATCTATAGACCTATAATTTGAGATTATTAGAATGATCTAATCTAGTCACAGAAGCGACTAGTTATATCTTTTTGGTACCTATTTATTGCAAGAAAATTTCTATGTACCTATAGCCAAAAAAGTATCAACCAATTTCAAAAGCTTCATGTTAAGAAGTATCCTCGTATAGATAGGTACTATTACAAAATAACAAATTATGTCCAATGAAATAGTCTTTAAGCATCTCCTTAACATACATAACATAGTTGCTTCAAACATACTTCCAAAACTATTAAACATAATACCTAATTGTGTTTGCTAGCAAATGAAAAAACCGACTTCAATTACATCGACAAGTAATACAACAATACATATTAGATGAAAAAAATTAACAAACGCACTAGTTGTCACTACGATTTTCGAGGGTTCCCCACGATTTCTCTGGGATTCCATCATCAGAACCTGGTTTCCTTATCATGGTACCTAAGTTGGGATATCTCCTTTCCAACAAAAAAAGCATCATCTGAATCGGTTCATGAACGACGAAGCTATCCCCGAACATACCTACATAAAAAATATTTAAAAAAAAATATTGTATATAGGTATATATACGGTCGAATTGATTTATCTACTCCTTTTTTTGAAGTCGGTTAAAAAAGGCAAAGTTTTAAACTTTATGTAAAAATTTCTTCTCGTGCTTCAAGGTATACGGTTTCGCCAGGTATATGAGAGTCACATCTTGTATTGTTTAATGTTTCATAATAATTTCCGTAAAAATATGACAAAAATATTACTGTGCCAATGTTTATGAAATATTTTTTAATTTTAAGCATGTTTACTACATCTTCAAATACTTCAAACCCTTGAATTGCACTGAATTTTGAAGTTCACCTTTTTTTTTAAATAAATTTAAAAAGTGTTATGTCTAGAATCAGTGACGATTATCGCAATCACTCTGAAAGAAAGTCTGTTAAACGCCCGTGCAATATTTTTCTACTTCTTACTCTTTCGGATCGTTATAGTATATCAGCGTACACGACAAAAATAGAAGTATCGGTAACTATGGAAGTGCCTAAGTAAATTAACTTGCATCTGTAGACTTTACAGCAAAATATTTAATCCCAGAACCCGGCCTTAGTGAGTTTCTTTAGTGTGCCTTTAGTGGAACTACTTAGTAACCGCCCAATATAGGTACTCGTTGAATCGATTTCGAATAACCATTTCAAATTATCTAAAATTTAGTTACAAGTTAACACTTTCAAATGATTATTCTAAATCTTTTCTCACTGATCAGATGGTAGTTTGAGGGATCTGTTCTCGAGATTCGAAGTAATTTCATTATGAGTTACGTCTTTCAATCGACATAGCATTTAATCGTGGAATTTTAATAATATATCTTACGTTGACCGCGTTGGTTTGCTTTTTAGACACTCCATAGGTTAAGTAGGAGTTTTATATAATATTATAATGCAAATGCAAACGCAGTGATAGAACTGTTACACCGTATTCGCTGCTCATATTTATAGAGTGCAATTTTTTATAACTAGAAACGAATAGAATGAAAACATTGACGTGCAAAATATGAAATAGAAGGTCTATGGGGCACTGTTTTGTATTTTTTACCTCATTGTCTACAAATGTTATGATCATTTTCTCATTAAATATTATTAATATATGCTAAATATTTTAGCAAAGGATAAAATGTATTCCTTTTCTTTAGTAAATAAAATATTGAAACTTGAAAATCTTTTATTATTTTTGTAACTGACAATTAAATAAAATACCTTATTCCTCCTTCTCCATTATTTAGTTATTAATATTCTAACGATTAAAGGTTTTACTATTTAGTAGATTAACATTTAAATTATTATTTTTGTAAGTAAAAATGATCAAAAAAATTATTAATAGAAAATTCCCAAACAAGAAATAACAATTGCGCAATTATTAAACAACTACTTAAATATGCCTTTTTAGGGTTCCGCACCCAAAGGGTAAAAACGAGACCCTATTACTAAGACTTCGCTGTCCGTCCGTCCGTCCGTCCGTCACCAGGCTGTATCTCAAGAACGGCGATAGCTAGACAGTTGAAATTTTCACAAATTATGTATTTCTGTTGCCGCTATAACAACAAATACTAAAAACATAATAAAATAAATATTTAAGGGGGCTGACAATTATTTTTGTTTTTTATTAGTCTCCAACTCCATCTATCAGAAATTAGGAAAACTTCGTCGATAGACTAACAATAGTTTTCTAATAGCGGCATAGATGGCGTCACAATTAAATTAATATTTTACAGAATAAATATTTTACTGAATAAATATTTTACAGAACTTATATTTAGTTTAGCTAATGGTACGGAACCCTTCGTGCGCAAGTCCGACTCGCACTTGGCCGATTTATTGATGATTACAGCTACACAAAATGTGTGGGCCACAAAGTAATTGAATGGTTACAAACGAAAACAAAGCTGAATAGTACCTAAGCACACATTATAATTATATTCTTAGCAGCATAACAAATGATTCAAACAATCTCTTCTAAGCAACCAAATTTACAAGAAAAATATTGTAGAAATAAAAAAAATCTCATATAATAAACACGGTCGTCCGTTCCTTCGGTAAGCAACTTAATGCTTGTGTTATAGCCGACTGTTATATAGCTAAAATATTTTTATAAATATAAATATTACACCCAGACTCAGACTCGGACAGAATCGAACCCACAACACGAGGCAGCAGAAAACAGGACCACTGTAAGCTGCGCCAACAGGCTAGTATAATAAGAAATCTTTACAAATTACAACGCTGATATAGTGGTGCGTGTAGGCGCCTTGTTTCCATTCTGAATGCAGGCTTGCGTTGTGTGTATTCTCAATGTGCCTTGGAAAGCATTTTAAGCTGTTAGTCCCGGTTGTTATGACAGACCCGTAACAGCGATCGTTTCTCATAGTAGTCGAATCAAAGTCGAATATATCCGCCAGGGATGTCAGACGTACCAACTTATTGGTAAACATACTAGTTTTTAGTGTCATGTACCATGTACCAAGACTATACAAGTCTTTGTATGCAAAAATACCAAGATTGGCTGTTGACCGACAAAAATACACCAAAATACAGAATAACCGACAAATTTTAGAGATGCATATGAAAAAAAACATTCCAATCAGAAATCAGATTTCCTTTATGATATAAAACTTTATCTCGATAAGTCCTTACCACCCACGCCACGCTCACAGCACTGGTTTGTGGGCTTTGTGGCTGTTGCGCTGGTGGTTGCGGGTTCGAACCTCGCGCGTGACAAACAATTGTAGGGCCATACAAATATTTGCCGTGGTCCTTACGGTCCATGGCGATTTCATATCATATACCTATACTATTTTAGCTATCAAAGTAAAATAAATTTAGCCAGTAACATAGTGCAGTATTTTTAAACCACTATCAAAATAAATAATAAAGCAGAGGCCAAAGATAAATGATAAATATTTCTGCGTTAAATAGATCGTACTAGCCTCATTATATGCATCCGTTATTCCGTCAACCTGTCTGCTCCTATTGGTCTTAGCGTGATGACACATAGCCTATAGCCTTCCTCAATAAATGGGCTATCTAACACTGAAAGAATTTTTCAAATCGGCCCAGTAGTTCCAGAGATTACCGAGTTCAAACAAACAAACAAACAAACTCTTCAGCTTTATATATTTAAAAAAATATTTTTCAATTGATCGTAACATACTGTTACGTGTTAGGGTTCGAATGATTTGGAGAGAAAGACCTGCCAATTCTTTTAGATACTTTATTCACTAGTACTAGGTCCAACACAAAGCACTAGGTTCAGGACACTAAGGACTAGGTACAATCACTAGGTACAAACACCAAGCACTAACGATGTCCGAGGTCGTAGCCAATGTCGTAGGTTTCACTGGTATCACTCTTTGGTCATGGCGAACAGCCTCGACCTCCAAAGCATGCACCAATGCTTCCTTTAGCGAGGTATGGTGACGAAGCCTCACTGCAGCTCTGACTTCCAGGTCTTTGATTCCGTCGACAAATGCTTGAACAATATTCGTGTCTACCATCTTGGTATCGGCTCCTGGATGTGCCTTCCTGACGAGTTTTTCAATTTCCAACGCCCACCGTTGTAGTCCTTCTGCTGAGCGTTGGACTCTGTCACGTAGTTGGGCACGGAACACGTGATCCAGGTGTCACTCCCCGTATCTCGATTTAAGTGCCTCCATCAGGTCTTGGCACCCATTTCCTGTATGTGGCAGTGCTTCCAAGACAGACAAAGCTTGCCCTCTGAGCGCAACAGTGAGAGCGGTCAGGCATTGTTCTTCCGTCCATCCGTTGGCAGTAACAACAGTCTGGAATTGTTGACGATAAGCGTTCCACGAAGTAGTGCCGTCGTATGGCGGCACTTTCACTCTTGGTCCTTGCGCCACTCCGGTAGTTCCACTAGACATCGTAACTCCCGTTGTTTCAAGGCGTACTACTTTCTTCTGTAGTTCAGTGAGGCCGGTTTTCACATTTTCGACATCCAATTCTAACCTTAACTCGTTATCCCACTTTTCTGACACCAGTTGTTACGCGTTAGGGTTCGAATGATTTGGAGAGAAAGACCTGCTGACTCTTGATACTTTATTCACTAGCACTAGGTCCAACACAAAGCACTAGGTTCAGACACTAAGCACTAGGGACAATCACTAGGTACAAACACTAAGCACTAGGTACAATCACTAGGTACAAATACTAAGCACTAACGATGTCCGAGGTCGTAGCCAATGTCGTAGGTTTCACTGGTATCACTCTTTGATTACTAGTTTTCACTTCGAACTTCGAAGTCACCACGAAGATAGCTCAAACTGAACTGAAGTCGCTCGCCTACCTGCGATGTTGTGTACACTATAGAGTATATTAGTATTATTATTATTAAATATACCCATATACTGCCGTATTTCATTATAGTGCGAATGAGATAGATTAATAATTATTGTTTGCATTCATAAAAATACAAAAACGTTTAGCTCGTTCAATTAAGTCTTCTACTTGTTTTTTTTTTTTTAATAACATCAAAAATTTATTTACATTTTCATTTATTTTTTCCTTTATTATGATGATGGGATATTTTGCGTACCATTTCGATTACTCGATCGTACATCGTACAAGAGCCAAAAAGGTCGTATGAATACGATTTAAATCGTAAGCATATTGCACAGAGTACAATAACTATACGGGAAAAGAGAGCCAACTCCGCTATTTTTTTTGCAAGTATGGAAAGTAGCGCCTCTGGTGGATGTTTGGTGCAAACTACGATGCCATAACCTATATATAGGTATATATAAGTACCTACTAAAGCTGTGTCGATCGATCATTTCTTGCAACCCGGGTCGATCGCGACCCATTGGCAAGATGATCGAGTCAAAATGATTCGATCGCGGGTCACTGTGAAGACCCGTACGGTTGTTTGACTAACCGGCTGACCCGAGTCAAATGAGCGAATCTTCGGTCAAGATTGATCGGACGAATCACTTTGATACGATCACAACCCGTTTGATTTATTTAAAATGCCTAATAAAGTGATTCATATTATTTCTCATATTATATGTAAACAATAATTAATTATTTTCTTACCTTGCATTTATTGCCGATTTTTAGACTATTTTACGACTTATTTTAAATCAGCACTTCGTTGTTAAATTGTGTGATTATTATTTAGTTATTGTCGGTGTCTTATGTACCTATATATGGTTAATAATAAATGTCTACACTTCTACAGTTTATAACAGTTTGTATAAGCCTTCTATGGTTGAGTCAAGTACCTACTTGAAGAAGTCTGTAAATTTCTATATTTTGATGAAAAGGCGACTATGTGTGCCTGCCACATCTATCCCTTGCGAAAGGATATTTTCAAAGGCTGTTATAATAATCAATGAAAAAAGATGTTCATTAAAACCCTTCAAGGCTTCACAAATTATATTTTTAAAAGAAAATTTACATTAATTAACATTGAGCAAAGAATAAAACTTTCTTTTTGAAGTGAAACTTCTTTAGAATCGTTGTGATTTCAAACCGGATGCAACGAAAAAACGACAGGAAAAGGCGCGCCGCGCTGCACGCCGCTAATTTTAAATTAGTTTTTTTTTTAAATTAGTTTGCCAAAGAAGTTTCACTTCTATCATGTGTGAATCGCACACACACCTTTTTTATACATATATTTTTTCTTTTCAAAAAGATACGATTACAAACTATTTACAAATAAAGGGTAAGGTTAAAATTTAAATCACATACCTATCATATAAGTACTATAATATAATTATTTGTGATTTAAATAAGCTTTGTCAGCAATGTCTACTTGGGTTAAAATACAATCGAATCCCGTGATCGAATCTTTTTGAGATCTGTGACCCGATCACTCGCATACGGGTTGTGATCGAATCAAAGTGATTCGATCAATCGTGACCGACACAGCTCTAGTACCTACCTATTATACGTACCTTAGTTCAGTACCTCAGAGGTAAACTGTGTCAAGTCCATTTTTTATGAATTTTGCTTTTTCAATGATTTATATCCAATTTGTTCAAACGGATTTAGTGGTAAATTGCGTCAAGTCCTAACTTCCACAGATAAAAAAATACTCAGAAATAAATTGTTAAGTGACAAACTAACACAGGGTAAACTAATTTATGTCCCACATAACACTTTGGAATTGTGAAATTTTTACTCTATGGTACAATTATAAGTTAAGTCCCACATAACACATTTTACCTCCAAGTATTTTATGTCACTTGAATTTTTAATGCATTAGTCCTATTTAAATAAAAACAACAACAAGGATAAATAAAAGTTACATCCTTTTATAATAAAATAAATTTTTAACATACTGGGTCGTATATCTACCTATTAGTTCCATGGGACGTGAAGATAATAAAATGAGCCTCTAAATGATCGAAATACTGTTGGTTGCACTGTTGCCACCTTAGCATATTTTATGCTAGATTTGGCATATTTTTATGTTACTTAGCATAATTTGGTGTTTAGCATATAGCATATTTTCTTAGCATAATATAAATTAATCAGTATTTACAAATTATGAAAATTTACTTCTCTTTATTCAGTCCGTATACGTCAAAAATATATCTATATCTATACTAATAAATAAAATTAGATTGTCTGTGTTTATTAAAATAACCACTTTTTACTAAATTCATATGGATCTATACACGGAACATTTACCAAAATAACATTTTTTACAATTTTTGTCTGTCTGTCTGTTTGTTCCGACTAATCTCTGAAACGGGTGGACCGATTTTGACGGGACTTTCACTGGCAGGTAGCTGATATAATAAGGAGTAGCTTAGGCAACTTTTAATTTCGATTTTTTTTTATAACTGCGAACTGAACAATAACTTTTTTGCTAAATTCCACGCAGACGAAGTCGCGGGCACAGCAGCTAGTTTGAAATATACTCAAAGTATTAATTGTTGCATTGTGTTGATTAGATGCATTTTAGTTAGATGGGGTTGGAAACACTGCAATATATATTGGTATGGACGTAATGTTACTATATTACGTCCATGTACATTGGAGCCAACTTTACGACAATATTGTAAACTTTACAACTAACGCTTTTTACACACATTTGCTATATGGCAGAAACACTATACAACATGCATAATGATCCTGTTAATCAATTATAATTATTGTATTTGAAAGCTATTTTGAACAAGCTGTTTGGTAGTAACAATGTTGATCTAACAAAACTTTACAAAGATTTGTGTGTCTTGGTTCAATCTACAAGTCGGCGTATTTTGAATCCAACAGCGAGAGTCGATATTTTTAGACAAAATATAGAAAATTATTTGGATCCAAAACCGTACATTGAATATGCCTTAGAAACAAAATTACAGGAATACCACGCTCAACCTGTAGTGGAAAATAATTTACGTAAACTTTGCCTGGATTTCACTCTAAAACTTATGACAGAACTGCGATCTAGATTACCAATTAATTTTAAAGTACTTGAGAAAATAAATTTATTAAAGTGAAACTTCTTTTGGTGCATGAGGTGTAAAATTTGAGCGACCGCTAACGCGGCAACGCGTCACGCGGTCAGTACTTGGATGGGTGACAGCCTGGTTTATAGCACATTGAATACACTGGTTCTCGTCCGATCACCGAAGTTAAGCAACGTGGGGCGCGATCATTACTTGGATGGGTGAATGCCTGGAACACCGCGTGACGTTGGTATTCTGTTTTTTTCCAAATATCTAGTTTTTTTTTTTAATATTTTAAATTCGTTTTTTTTTTTTATTAGTTTGCCAAAGAAATTTCACTTCTGACATGTGTAGGTACTTTGTACGTTGTCAAACCTTCTATAATTGGTATTGCCCAAGAATTCAAGAATTCATGAAAGAATGAATGCTGGAAGAAATCTCTTATAGGGATAAGCACACCCATTATACGTGAGTTTCCATGACAAATTTATTATTTAAGTTTTGTACGTATAATAAATTGTTAAATAAATAAATAATAAATTCAAAGTGGATGCAGCCACAACACAACAGATAGGCTCATGTCTCAATGGAGGAACATAGTACACATTAAAAGGGAATTAACTTCTTCCACCGTAGAATTCTGGAATGAAGTTATTTATTACAAAGATAGAGCTAGCAATAATCCCTTTGCAGATTTATCTCAATTGGCATTATATTTATTATCTTTACCACATTCTAACGCAGAAATTGAACGCGTTTTAAATAATAAAAACTTTAATAAATAAATAAATAAATTTATATACATCAGATTTGGCCTAAAGAGAGCGGGGAAATGCTGGTACTCTTACACAGTTCCAAACCAAGGAGAGTAATAGTTTTGACAATGAGGCTTCCACCTCTACAAGTACATCGGCTGCCGATGAAGACCAAGATATTATCATTTTATTTGAAAACATAGTAGATTAGAATGTAAAATATATATTTGATGAATAAACATTCAAAATGATTTAATTTTGAGATTTGAAAAATGTTGGCATATTATTTTGGCATTATTTTAAAGCATTTAGCTAAATTTTGGCATAATTTTAAGACCAGTTTAGCATATTTTCAAGTCTACTTGTTGTAGTAAATAATTATATACATGCATAAGTTATGTGTCTGTCTGTTTCCTTTACATGCTTAGATGCTAAATTCAATACATATTATAAAACAAAGTCGCTTCCCGCTGTCTGTCTGTCCCTATGTATGCTTAGATCTTTAAAACTACGCAACGGATTTTGATGCGGTTTTCTTTAGTAAATAGAGTAATTCCAGCGGAAGGTTTATATGCATACAGCATAACACATGCATAATATAGTAGAGAAACACTGATAGTTTTTGCAACCGTGCGAAGCCGGTGCGGGTCGCTAGTTTTCATATAAAATTCTATAGTTGTATTGAAATAGTTTGCAGTACAAATATATAATTTTTAATTTCGTCATGAAATGTAATAATGCAGATGAAACCACGGCTGAAAGTATAATTCTTAATAAATAATGGACTTGACACAGTAATTTTATTAATATAGGTAAGTAATATATTTTCGGAGAACAATGCGTTAAGTCCTCCTGTGAACGTTAGGTACATGCTAAAAAAATTTTAACACTATGATATTAAAAAGTACTCCTTTAAGCATAAAAACCATGATAATAATCAATGTTTTCTAAAAACATTTAAAAATAAAATGTAAAATTCATATAAATTTTTCATAATCTGCTTCTCCTGTAAAGTTCGCCAATTGTGACTTGACACACATTACCTCTGAGGTACTGAGTTATTTTATTTAATTAGTTTTCCTGTATCAAATCAGGTTTGTTAAAGTAATAAAATCTATTACAAATCAGTCCCGCAAAAGGAGTGATTTATGTAATGGATTTTATGTTTAGCAAACCTGATGATAGATATGATATTTACTTAATAAAGAAAAAGTAAGAACAGTTTAAAATAAAACAATTGATTAAAACTTAATATCATTTATTTTTATAGTTCATATAAAACACAAACGCACCAAAAACACAAAAACAACCTAAAACTCAACAATATCAAACAAAAACTTATATGAATTTAAATTCAAAACGAGAGCTCATCGGATTACACACTTGAAAATCGTTTTCACTTTTGAAAATTTGCAGTCATCAAATCACTTAAAAGTACAATACTTTATTAATAAACATTCTACATAGTTATTTACAATAAAATATAATTACAAATAGTTTTGGTACAAAAATAACCTATCTTATTCTTTTTTCACATATTAAATGTCAAAATTCAAAAACTTCGTGTTCGTTTTAGTTTTATAATGTTGCTAGATTATTATTTTCATTTCCCACATATTTTGTATTTATTTAGTTGAAAGAACCGCCAATTACATTTATATAGGGTATATAATTGATTTTTTGAACTTCAATTCATTTCAAATGTATTTAAAAGTGATTAAATTTTTAATTTGTATCTGTAGGCCCAGTAAAGGTAGTTTTATAAACACCCTTAAGCGCAATATACTATAACAAGTGGCAACATCCATATTTATCAACAATTTGATACGAGTAGAAGCGACATCTATAAAAATAATGCTTAATTACAGAACTGCTTTACCACAAATCGACACCAAACAATCACCAGATGCCGCATTGATCGATTACTTAGAGTGTACCATAGAGAATAGTGAGTGTACCCCCCCTGGCATATTGTAAGCTTGGCAGCACTTCGGCATTGACACTTGCGTGGAGAACATGGACGTAATACCTACCTATGTCCATGGTGGAGAATAGGACGCTTGAGAAGTTGACAAGTTGACACTTGACCATGCGTTCCGAAATGCGATGAAATCGATTACAGCGATTTCGTCGAAATCACCCGTTCCGAATTGAAATTAGTGTTATGAGACTAATAATCACTGATCAAATCGGAATGCACTTTGAGCGCTTTGAGCAAAATTTGTTTGTCAGTGTCAAATATCCCGATATCAGTTAATTTTTATGTCTTTGCGCTTGTTCAACATCTTGTTTATTTGAACATTATTGAATTACTCTCCCTGTACCTTCATCGTGAACTGAAATAATATGTGTTGTTTCCATTTTTTTGTTGTTATTCAATTAGACAGTTTAGACAACCGACAAAAATGTCAAAAATGACAGAAGACTCACAACGCTTACGCCCGAGGCATACCCTGCGTTCCGAAATGCGATGAAATCGATTACAGCGCTCACAGCACCGTTCCGATTTGTCGTGAGCGTGCCATCGAACGCTCACGTGACGTCACAGATGACGTCATTACATCCGCCATATTGCGCTTACAACGATTATGCCTCGGGCGTAAGCGTTGTGAGTCTTCTGTCATTTTTGACATTTTTGTCGGTTGTCTAAACTGTCTAATTGAATAACAACAAAAAAATGGAAACAACACATATTATTTCAGTTCACGATGAAGGTACAGGGAGAGTAATTCAATAATGTTCAAATGAACAAGATGTTGAACAAGCGCAAAGAGATAAAAATTAACTGATATCGGGATATTTGACACTGACAAACAAATTTTGCTCAAAGCGCTCAAAGTGCATTCCGATTTGATCAGTGATTATTAGTCTCATAACACTAATTTCAATTCGGAACGGGTGATTTCGACGAAATCGCTGTAATCGATTTCATCGCATTTCGGAACGCAGCCATAATCGTTGTAAGCGCAATATTGCGGAACCGCCCCTACCCCAGCCTATAAAAGTATATTTTTTGTAATAATAAAAATACTGACCGATGTATTTTAATTAGCTCTATCCAAAAACATCGCCAGCTTAAACTGCTCCACCGTATATTTCTAATGAAAAATCAATAAAGATTTGGGAAAAAAATTTTTTATCTTAATTTTGATACAGCCATATCTTTTTAAATAAACAATATTTCAAACTGCTCCAAACTGCTCCAAACTGCTCTACATCCATATAATACTGCTCCATAGTAATTTTTATCGGCTCCGCTATAGTTAACTGTAAAATAAGTAAAATTCATTTTGTCATAAATGAGCTGACTGAAGCGGGTAGCGCGCAGGCGCGGATCTCATTCATTGCCGTATTGCCGGGATAAAGTTTAAATTAAGGTCAAGAACATGGAGATACAAATGGTGGGTAACATGGAGATACAAATATCTATAGGTACAAATAAATAAAATTGGAGTGTCTGTTTGTAATATTAAAATAACCGCTTTTTACTAAATGTATATGGATCTCTATACACGGCACATATTCCACAATAACATTTTTTAGAATTATTGTCTGTCTGTCTGTTTGTTCCGGCTAATCTCTGAAACAGCTGGACTGATTTTGACGGGACTTTCACTGGTAGATAGCTGATGTAATAAGGTGTAACTTAGGCTAGTTTTATTTTAGATTTTTGTTTTTATAACTGCGAACTGAACAATTTTTGTTAAATTCCACGCGGACGAAGTCGCGGGCACAGCAGCTAGTTATTTATAATTTTAATTTAATGCTGAAAATGGGGTTTAATGTGAAATGGGTTGCGCGCGCGACGTCAAAAGCAAGTACGACACATTAATTAATTTATTTAAGGTATTGAATATATATTTTTATAATTTGAAAAAAATATGGTGTATTGTGAACACTATAAATACTCAATTCCTTTTGGAAATTTTACTTAAAGTTAATTTTTCAACAAGTTAAACGATTGTTAACTAACAAAATTTTCTCGAAATTCCGTCTCAATTGTACATAAATGAAAAAAAATGTTTAAATAATTGTCGTAAAATTTTTCGTTTCGTAGAGCCTTTCTTATACTCGTATACATGATTAACAAGATCACGCCATAAAAGTAAAAAATATATTCATTCTTTGTTTATAATAATTATTGTACTTGAACAAAAACTGGTAATTTTTCTAAAAAAATTATGATTTTTCTGGAACTACAATTGAGACGGAATTTGGAGAAAATTTTGTTAGTTAACAATCAAAAATTAACTTTTCAATACCTTAAATAAATTAATCAATGTGTCGTACTCGCTTTTGACGCCGCGCGCGCAACCTAAAAATATCACGCGGAGACCCATTTTTTTTAAATTATAAATAATGGAGATAGAGTTCCGGGAGCTGGGAATTTTTTATTGGACCTCCTCTTTCAGATTTTTTTTTTTAAATTTCTTAATTACAATTAACAGTTTATGAAATATTGGCAAAAAACGAAAGGCCATTTTTTTCCTTTTTTTAATTGTTTGTAACTTGTGCAATTTTTATGTGCTTAATACATTAATATTAATACACGCTTTTAGAACATTTTTCTAGGCGTCATTCCGGATGCAATAAGCTATCACACATAATTTTAAGAGCAGTATCTTTATTTTCGACCATTTTCATCTTATCGACTAGACTAAGTGGTAATGAAATGATTCTATCACTTTTTAAGGAATTTTAGATTACATATTATTCGTAAGATTGCCGGTGTAGGCTGGAAGACGATTGCGGAAAACCGGGATGTCTGGCGCGAACTTGGGGAGGCCTATGTCCAGCAGTGGACTGCAATAGGCTGAACTGATGATGACTGATGATGATGATTATTATCGCGATAGTTTGAGATTTTTGATTAGTTGTTATTTGTCGGGACATTTAGTATTTTTTCGGGACTCTGGACATCATACGAAATGTCGGGACAATCCCGACGAATCCCGACCATCTGGCAACTCTATCCGGGCCCCGGCACCTAGAGGGGCGGCACCCACAAGACCACCCCTCCCGACGACGTGGGATCTCAAGCCAGCCGAGGATCCCCCGACCCCCAGCCGGCCACCCCACTTAGGGGACGCTCAACCAGACCAGTCTACCGTCTGCAGAATAGGGACATATGTCCAGGAGCGTCCCCCCCTCCAAGTCAGGCGGGCCTGACCCCTAACGCCATAATGCCGGGCGTAAATAAAGATACTGCTCTTAAAATTATGTGTGATAGCTTATTGCATCCGGAATGACGCCTAGAAAAATGTTCTAAAAGCGTGTATTAATATTAATGTAATAAGCACATAAAAATTGCACAAGTTACAAACAATTAAAAAAAGGAAAAAAATGGCCTTTCGTTTTTTGCCAATATTTCATAAACTGTTAATTGTAATTAAGAAATTTAAAAAAAAAAAAAATTCTGAAAGAGGAGGTCCAATAAAAAATTCCCAGCTCCCGGAACTCTATCTCCATTATTTATAATTTAAAAAAAATGGGTCTCCGCGTGATATTTTTAGGTTGCGCGCGCGGCGTCAAAAGCGAGTACGACACATTGATTAATTTATTTAAGGTATTGAAAAGTTAATTTTTGATTGTTAACTAACAAAATTTTCTCCAAATTCCGTCTCAATTGTAGTTCCAGAAAAATCATAATTTTTTTAGAAAAATTACCAGTTTTTGTTCAAGTACAATAATTATTATAAACAAAGAATGAATATATTTTTTACTTTTATGGCGTGATCTTGTTAATCATGTATACGAGTATAAGAAAGGCTCTACGAAACGAAAAATTTTACGACAATTATTTAAACATTTTTTTTCATTTATGTACAATTGAGACGGAATTTCGAGAAAATTTTGTTAGTTAACAATCGTTTAACTTGTTGAAAAATTAACTTTAAGTAAAATTTCCAAAAGGAATTGAGTATTTATAGTGTTCACAATACACCATATTTTTTTCAAATTATAAAAATATATATTCAATACCTTAAATAAATTAATTAATGTGTCGTACTTGCTTTTGACGTCGCGCGCGCAACCCATTTCACATTAAACCCCATTTTCAGCATTAAATTAAAATTATAAATAACTAGCTGCTGTGCCCGCGACTTCGTCCGCGTGGAATTTAACAAAAATTGTTCAGTTCGCAGTTATAAAAACAAAAATCTAAAATAAAACTAGCCTAAGTTACACCTTATTACATCAGCTATCTACCAGTGAAAGTCCCGTCAAAATCAGTCCAGCTGTTTCAGAGATTAGCCGGAACAAACAGACAGACAGACAATAATTCTAAAAAATGTTATTGTGGAATATGTGCCGTGTATAGAGATCCATATACATTTAGTAAAAAGCGGTTATTTTAATATTACAAACAGACACTCCAATTTTATTTATTTGTACCTATAGATATTTGTATCTCCATGTTACCCACCATTTGTATCTCCATGTTCTTGACCTTAATTTAAACTTTATCCCGGCAATACGGCAATGAATGAGATCCGCGCCTGCGCGCTACCCGCTTCAGTCAGCTCATTTATGACAAAATGAATTTTACTTATTTTACAGTTAACTATAGCGGAGCCGATAAAAATTACTATGGAGCAGTATTATATGGATGTAGAGCAGTTTGGAGCAGTTTGGAGCAGTTTGAAATATTGTTTATTTAAAAAGATATGGCTGTATCAAAATTAAGATAAAAAATTTTTTTCCCAAATCTTTATTGATTTTTCATTAGAAATATACGGTGGAGCAGTTTAAGCTGGCGATGTTTTTGGATAGAGCTAATTAAAATACATCGGTCAGTATTTTTATTATTACAAAAAATATACTTTTATAGGCTGGGGTAGGGGCGGTTATGGCGGATGTAATGACGTCATCTGTGACGTCACGTGAGCGTTCGATGGCACGCTCACGACAAATCGGAACGGTGCTGTGAGCGCTGTAATCGATTTCATCGCATTTCGGAACGCAGGGCTAGACACTTGACAGTTGCTTGTCGCTTGCCTTGCGGCTTGACAGTTGACAGTAGAATTTCATAACATGATCATGTATAGTAGTGCTGTTCATTTACCTATATATTTGAATAAATATAAACGCTAAATACAAACGCTAAAAAAACAGAAATGGAAAGAAATAGGCATAGTCATTTCACGTTTGATTACAAACATTTTTTAATAGATGAAATTGCTTTAGATGGTCTAGAAGGAATCAGCATTGATTTGTTATGGAAACGCATGGAAAAGCGAATTTCTTCACCAATTACTTTGAAGATGAAAATGAAATTTTGGAAATTTATTGTGGATTCAGAGTCAATTATGCTATACCAACTCAATGAACCACCTCCCCATGTAGAAATCTTAGATAGATTTTGCATAGTAGAGGAACGCACGGGACACATGATTGACCCAGTAAGTAAATTAAATTGATACAAATTATAGCTATTTGAACCAAATATGTTAACAAATTTAAGAATATCTTTTTATTTTACTTAATTAACCGACTTCCAAAAAAGGAGGAGGTTCTCAATTCAATTGTATTATATTTTTTATGTACGTTACTTCAGAACTTTTGACTGGGTAGACCGATATCGATAAAAAAAAAATTAATCGAAAGTTAGTGCGTGTCATTTGGTCCCACATAAATTTATTTGAGATCTAACAAGTACTTTTTGAGTTAGATCTAATAATGAGTTTTTTAATTGACAATAAAAGAAATTTTAAATATTAGGAAAAATATTAGGATTGAATCTAAATATTAGGATTGAGGAGTTACGATGTTTTATACAGTATACAAATCAATATTTGCTTTAAATACATTTTAACTTTTATATTATTATAACTCCCGCAATTTGCATTTGTACTGAAACCATATATTATTAACATCCCTAAGATGTCACTTGAAATAATTTAATGTTATCATTATATTTTTTATGTCAACAAAATGTTGGAAGCACTCAGTACCAAGTTAAGGGAGTTATACAACATGATTTTTTAGAGAGTTGTGCTTGTAAATATTTCAGCCAGATTACATCGATGGTCCGTATGAATTTCAACCTGTGCAAAATGAGTTTGGTTCATGCCCCAGTTATGATAAAAGATTTTTGATACCAAAGGATGCTGTACAATTAATGACATATGATGAAGTACTATTACAGTATGGAAATAAATTGTCTCTTGTGGCTTCATTGGAAGAAAGATGGAGGGCATTAGCATCACACTTACCAATTACATACCTGAATCTGCTGACACCAACACATTATTGCATTTTGGAACTTGTTGGGAAAGGACGAGAAAATGTATGTTATTATACTAACGTGTATTAAAAGTATAATTATTATTTGTTATTAAGCTTTCATTTCTATAGCATTTTTAGTCTTTTGTGCCAATTTAATGCAATCAATAATTAAAAGTCTTTAACCCGTATAAGTAAAGGTTAAAACACCATTAATCCCCAAAGTTTAAGCATGTTATTTAACTGTTGTTGTTCACTGTTTGCTGGAATGTTTTGTAGTATTGTTTTATAGCCTACATTTTATCTTTTTCAATGCAAGAAGCAAATGGAATTTAATCTTTAAGAAGTATTACAGCTGTATTTAAAATATAAATGCTTGGTGAAATGTCCCTCTCAGTGCTACTGTTTCACACGATTTCACCTCCCATGTTTTTTCATAACACCTCTCATATCATTTCTTAAGGAGTGAACTCTAAATTAATATTGTAAAACTTAGAAAATAGTTTGTTCTATGCTTAATAAAAAACAAATTACATATATTATTTTTAACTTTAATTATTTCTTGTAATGAATATCTAAACAATTTTTAGGGACAAATGACAATTGGAATGACAAACCTAACCAAAATAGTGAAGCAACCAAAGCTCTTATTCTACAATAGAAATTTACTACAGAAACTTGATTTAATTAAGACTCAATATTGCACACAAGTCACTGGAGGAAAAGCAATGAAAAGTATACTTCTCCATTTAAAAAGATTTCACCAACCAACACTTCTCACCCTTCCAAAAGTTGGGAAAATCCATGACATGGTCAAGTATTTGTTAAATCAGCCAGATCATGCTGAACAAAATGAGGTTCTGATCAAGAAGGGCTTAATGACTCCTCAACAGAGTAAGCGACTTCAGAAGGCAATAAATGTTTTTGGTTATGTAAGTAGCTAATGATTTTACATACAACAATGTGTATTTAGTCTGCCTGCGACCACGGCTAGTGTAACCTAGCCGTGGTCGTGGTCAGGCCCCAAGGTAATATATTTTACCTAAAATTTTGTTCGCGTAAATCCCCGTGTGAACATTAAATATAATGTGTATTTATACCAAAAAGTTTGTGGTAGTAATTGGATAGATATTTGTTAATTGTTACTCTTTGACGACGCATTGGCGCAACGGTCTCAACACTGGTTTGTGGCTGTTGCGTTAGCAGTAGTGGGTTTGATCCCCGCACATGACAAACATTCGTATGGCCAATATACATATGTTCGTCGTGGTCTGGGTGTTTGTGCAGTCCTTGTGGGTCTCCCCATCGTACCTTGGAGAGCATGTTAAGCCGTCGGTCCCTCAACCCGCATTGGAGCAGCGTGGTTGATTGATCTTTCTCCTACATGGGGAAAAAGGCCTATGCCCAGCACTGCGATATTACAAGCTGAAGTGAGCAAGCGATTGTTACTCTTTTCTAAAAAAAGCTATAGAATAGACTTCAATGAAATTTTAATCAACAAAGGTATTTTAGTATCTATCAGTATTGTTTTCTTATGGAATACTATAATTTTATTTATCTTTTGGATTATTTCTAACTCTGTATCTCCTGTGCAAAGTCATAGATATCGAGTTAAATCCTTTATGGGACGTTTAACGTGGACATCATATTAAGACAAAATTAACAATTTTTTTTGGTCCAGTTAACGTTCTTCTATCTGCTATAGTTACGGAAATAATCTTTTGCAAAGTGAAGAAATATCTCTGTAATTATTAATTATGTAATGTATTAAGTATAGACTTAAACAAAAGAGTTATATTTTACAGGAAGACAGAGAAGTTAAGTTAGAAAGAAATGTTACTGGAAAAAGTGAGAAACAAAAAGTTTTCGTCAGAAAAAGGTTTATGACACTCCCCGCAAAGAGTGATGAGTCATCTCAGTCAGATGAAGAGACCAACGACGTGCCTCTAAAATGTCAATATAAAGTAGGAGTTACATTAATGAGACAAGCATATGAAAGATTTTTAGAAGCCGGTCTAAATGGATTGACGCAAATTGAAATAGCGCAACTCCTAGGCGTCGAATTTTATACAAGTCGAACAATTTGCAGGAATTTTAAAGTAAGGAATATTGTCAGGGAGTTCTTAGAAGATAAAGGAAGACAAAGGACAGCCAGGTAAGAATGATTCTTGATGTTATAAAAATAGCTGCTGTGCCCGCGACTTCGTCCGCGGAATTTAACAAAGAAGTTATTGTTCAATTCACGGTTATAAAAAAAATCTAAAATATAAGTAGCTTAAGTTACATCTTATTACATAAGCTATCTACCAGTGAAAGTCCCGTCAAAATCGGTCTAGCCGTTCAAAATCAGGGCAACAAGTTTTAAAAATTGCTAAATGTGTTATTCAGTTTAATGAATAGGCAGAGAAGAAAAATATGATATTATGTTAATACATTTCCTATACACAGTATGTAGATCTTATTACACCTAGACTAGGGGCGGGAATTGAAATCCATAGAGCAGAAAGCATCAAACAACGCGAAAATTTGAACTCATAAATATAGTTTTAATTAATTTCTTTAAAACTTATTTAACTTTTTAGTACTGGACATTTACTATATTGCATAAGTTCTTGATATACATTTATGTTCCATATAATATACTAGCTTTTGCTTGCGACTTCGTCCGCGTGGAATAGGAATAATTCTGTCATACAGGATTTTTTCGAAACTAACTGTTAAAAGGAAAAAAATACCCCGATTTTGAGACATTCTTCATTGGTGCTACGCTCCTTTTGGTCTTAGTGTGATGATATATAGCCTATAGCAGTGTTTTTCAACCTGTGGGTCGCGACCCCCCAGGGGGTCGCGACATATACATACATGAAAAAAATAATTGCGTGCGTACAAATTACACATGTCAGAAGTGAAACTTCTTTGGCAAACTAATTCAAAAAAACGAATTTAAAATACAAAAAAAAACTAGTTGAAAAAAAAAAAAAGTCAACGTGCGGTTTTTCCAGGTGGTCGCCCATCCAAGTACTGACCGTCATGACGCTGCCGCGTTATCGGTCACTCAAATTTTACCCCTCATGCGCCTAAAAAAGTTTCACTTCAGAAAGCGAAGGGTCGGGGGGTCGCGAAATATTTTTTCATACCAGGGGGGTCGCATCATGAAAAAGGTTGAAAAACACTGGCCTATAGCCTTCCTCGATAAATGGGCTATGTAACACTGAAAGAATTTCTGAAATCGAACCAGTAGTTCCTTAGCGATTAGCGCGTTCAAACAAATAAACTCTTCAGCTTTATAATATTAGTATAGATAAAGATTTTTACTTAGATAATATTTAATATGTAAATTGCATTTAATATATAAAAAATATAAATAAGAAGTTCTTTTTGTTGTTCATTTAGGTACGTTGCAGTAGCAGCAACGAAAGAAGTAGATAGGGAGTATGCAAATGAAAAAAATAAACTTTTAAGCTATGTAAACCAAAGTAAGAATATAAGTAATGAAGAAGATGCGACACCGACATCAGAGAACGCCACAGATGACGGAGAATATGAAGTACCTTTGAAAAAAATTAAACTTGAAATGAAAAATAATGAAACTGAAGATTGTACAGAACCCGACATTGAAGAAGTAAAAGTTTTGGAAGGATTCGAAAACGTTACGGAATCAATATTAAATTCTAAAAAGAGTCCAACATTAAGACAGCTAAAATATGCAAATGGAATTTTAAAATTAATACATGAACTTCAGTATGTTATAGGATTTCAAACCTTAAGCACTTTAGTTTCTAAGGAAATAAACGAGCCGCCGATGGATACGAAAGCCCTAAAAATATTTGTACAGAAATTAGTTACAGATGGACAGCTAAAAATTTTGAAATTTAAGAGTCCGAAAAACTATAATAAATACACGTTTTTAGTTTGTTCTCCTCATCTCAAAGCAACAGATTCTATAATAAAATTAAAATATAAAGAGATTTGCGCAAGAAGAGAAAAGAATACGAAAATTAAACAACGAAATCAAGCAGTTATCTCACGGCCATTGTCGCAATATCTTTACCCAAGATATCTTAAAATACAAAAATTACACGAATTTGTAATTAAATTCATTTATTTCAGTGAAGTTAAACCAAACCCGTCATATCCTCTCGGTTTTGGTTCTCTATTTTATATTTTACCAGAAATTACTGTTGAATTTGCTCTTGGCAGTATAAATAACATGGACATGACAGAAATTGACCGTATGAACTTAGACGACAAGATTTATGCCACTAAAATACGCGATGCTCCCGAAAATTTGAGTAGAATACTGTTGCAATCGAAATGTCTCCAAAATTCATTAAGAGTTGGCCTTAAAGTCTTAGCGGTTCTAGGTCTTGTTCAATTGATTATTCAATCCTCGTCCATTACGAGTGGAGATGAAGGCCTTGTTACTTATGTTTTTTACGTTAATCGTAAAGCAACATTATTAGATACATCAGGAAAATGGCCACGACAAGATGTCGACACAGATGCCTTAGAAAAATCTTTTTGCTTTAATTCAATGGATGATGTCGCAAATTATTGGAATGAAGTGTACACTATCAGTACAAATACGACAATCAACTTGTCAAAACGCGAGCGATATAGATTAATTCATCCAATGCGCAACGACTATAGTGTATTGGAATTTGATAATGGTGAAAGGTATGGAGATGGCTTTGGTCCATGTGGATTTGATTCAAGTATTTTTATGGACATTCCACGTTTATGGCGCACGTATTTGGTCAGAAATCCTTTAGTGACATCTAAATCACAACTAAAGACAAAGAAAAGTAATAATAGGATTATAATAAAGAAATCTACTAAAATTGTACCAAAATCAAGAAATAAAAACAAAACTCAGAAACCTGTGCGAGATAAGGTTACAGAAAAAGTCAGTAAAGCCAAAGTGGTAAGAACACGTAGAAAAGGAGTAGACTCGCAAGCTGTGTGGTCCGAATTTGAGGATAAGATAATAATGATGTGCAAAGCTGCTATTACGATAATGAGTCCAGTTTCACAGCCGGGCTGCTTAAGAATTAGAAACATTGTGGCTAGGGATTTGCTAGCCATTTTCGATCCAAAAAAGACAGCAGCTACTTGCCATAAAAGAGCTTTGACTCTGGAGTCTAACTCGGTACTCACCCACGAAAAAGATTGCATCATTAATGAATTGAGAAGTCGTCGTAATTTAATAAAGAAGTATGAAGGGCTTTTGAAAGTGCTAAGAGTTCGTCATCACGTCAATATATCTAGGTATATCAATGAGTCACGATTACCCATGATGGAATTGGTCTGGCTAATATCTCAGATAGAGAAAACAAAGCCATTTCTCCGCCGAGTACCTCGTATAGCCCTGAGTTTAAATGATTTCAATGATAAATACACGATTACTGCAGCGTCTGCTAATCAAGCATACAATATATACAAGACGCCTTTGACGTACGAACCGGAATTTGCAACTCTGAAGGAATCTATTATCTTGAGTGTCATGATGTCTTTAAATCATTCATTAAGCACGCATACAGGAAAGAAAATATACATGATGTACAAACCATATTCTGAATCAACTCTTAGGAGTGCAATAGAACATCTAAGGAAGTGTGGAGCTATTGCAGCCAGGGAGAAAATTTTAAATAACCATTTTAATAAAGTTAATTTTAATGACCTCGTCCAGTCATCATATAAAATCGCTGCAGCGTATAAGCGAAAATGGATTAATAGATTAGAAGGAGAGTTTGTGGACAGCTTAGCAGATTTTATATTTAAGGGTATCCCTCAAAAAGGATTAAAAGGATCATGCGAACTTAACTGCCTGTTGAGTGAATTGTGCAGCTGTGATTCTATAGACATTGTCTCTGATACCGTACCAGTGGTCATGGGCTCGGCTGGTTCTCTTATACAAGAAGAGCGAATGAATGTGATTGACATAGAAACAAAATACAAATTAAAATCTGGTCTCGTTGGATGGAGGAACAAAAAAGATTTTGGACAATTTGTAGATCTTTACAAACACATTGATTATGAAAATGCTTTATACTTGATGTCAAAGTAAGTATCATCGATCATTAATAATTTTTATTATTGCCTTTAGAAATTCCTTTTTTGTAAATATACAGAATAAAAAAATATATTAATATTATTAATGTATAACACAGATATATTTTTCTTCCAGAGATGTCTTAGTAAATTTTAAAAACACACATGATCTAGATACAAGTGATGTTATAGTTTCGTGTTTGCTAGAGAAAAAAGAAAAGGGTTGCACTTTTTCGGAACTACAGGTATAGTTGAAACATTTTTGTCATTGACTTTGTAACAGAAATACCAAATATTCTTCCTTAGAATGGTACATCGTATCTTGTAATGTAATCTACGCTGCCGTGCTCAGATAAAAGGCAGTACAAATTTTTTGTCATAAAAGTAATGTAATTGTGACAAAATTTCACAAAAGCTGTAAAAAACAGCCAGTAAGGCTGTTATCTAAGAACGGCAGCATAATCTAGCAAATGAAAATTGTGTCCGAGGTAAAGACATTTTTTTTTTTTCAAATTTTATCCTTATAGAAGCTTGATACTTAACAAAATTTTATTTAATTAAGGACTTGTACTGTTGTTTAAATTATTTTTATAAATATTAAAGCAAACAGTTAATTAATAGTTTTATGTAGCTCAAAACTGATTTTACAACTACACATTTGTAAAATTTTAAACATTATTATTTCACAATTATTAAACTAAGTTAGTCCTAGCTATATATAAGATAAATATTATATAAAATTAAATATTATAATACAGATATTAAGATAAATATGGCAGAAGGGGGACAGATATGGGCGTACGTACGTGGGGCAAGATGGGGCACTTCTCCCACCCTGACTCGGAACTAATAACAATTTAAATGTTAGGATAGCCAAAACCTTTCGCTAGTAATTATTGAAATGGTGTGATTAGTGTTTTTATGTGTATTTGATTCTGCCTCACCTTTACAAAATTCTGGATACGCCCATGATACCAAAATAATATGTGTGTTATTTTTTGAATATGATTAATTAATCAATTTAATATAGTAATAATAGTAATTCACAGTTATTTTTTTTTCTTTTTTTTCAGAAAATGCTATCAATGGAGAGGTTCGATCTTAACTCTAGACTTAAAAAACTAGAAAATAAAGGTCTCATCAAACGAGTAGGAATATACGAAAACCGAATTGTTCTAACAAAGTTCTCCAAACCTTATATATTACAAATAGACCCAGACATTAGCATTATACCTACGCCATGGTTCAACTTAGAAGCACAGATACAAGTTGATGTGTTTTTAAAATGGACGGGCGTCATATTGAATAAAGTATTCGAAAGTCCTGGTTGCTCTGTAACATCTTTAAGTAATATCTTCGAATATATTTCTATTCGAAGTGTTCTAGATATTTGTATCTTCTTAGAGAGATGCGAGTGTATTAAACTTCAATATGTTGAAAATAAAGAATTAGATTTGTTTACTGATAATGATGATATACCAGAGTTATGTGACTATACTTGTTACGATGACCCTGAATGTATCTTAGCTTCACCCGTCAAAGATAGTTTTACAAAATATGCTTTTCTAAGAAAAAGATGTATTGAAAAATATATAAATGAGTAATTTAGTTTTTAAAAGTAAGTACCTATATTGTAAGCTAAAAAAATTAAATTATGCAACATTGCAATTTTTTTTTAACTCATACTGCTGATAAATAATGAAATACATGTGTAAACAAACATGCTAGTCTAAGATGCTAGTATAATGATGGTATAATGTTATAAAATATATACCTATATATTATTATTCAATATTATTTTTTTAATAGTACAACATTAAAAAAACATAACTTTTAACTTTTTCTACGTAGGTATGTATTAAAAAAATAAATATGTTGACTATTCTAGTTTTTTTTTTCTTCCGAGCGACTTCACATCCTGTTTTGACTTTTGACTAGCGCCGTATTAGAGTAAGATCTGTACGGTGTAGGATATGATATTTATGGGATTATTTTAAGACAATTCTTTCGTAAATCGACACCTATGTAGAAGTATCAAGCCTATATTAAATTTAAATAAGTTAAAATAATAACACCTGTCATAATCCTTAATCCCTAATAATATTATAAATTGTAATATCGAAATCTAGCTTTTTATATAATACTAGCTTCTGCGTGCGACTTCGTCGGCGTGGACTATAGCCTTCCTCGATAAATGGGCTATCTAACAGTGAAAGAATTTTTCAAATCGGCCCAGTAGATTCTGAGATTAGCGCGTTCAAACAAACAAACAAACTCTTCAGCTTTATTATATTAGTATAGATTTTTATTTTAAATCCTATCCAATGCTGTGCCTGTGCTTAACACAGAAAGAACAGCGATGGATGCATTATTTCCGAAGGCCTAAGTAGGCTATGTCCAAATTTCAATCAAATAGTGGACATCTGATAGCTGAAATTATATGGATAATAACGTAAAAATAAAATAAATATAAATGGGTGGGGGCGGCATTTTTCAGTTTTTGCCCCACCAAAAAAAATTTAAGATCCGGGGCTGGATAAAGTACTTAAAAGTACTTAGTAAGTGGAGTAGGTACTTAAAATTCCTAATGAGCTAGCTACATGACTGTACTTATAAAAAAATTTACTTCTTTTTTTTACGAGTGGTTAACTCTTGAACTACCTACCTTATATTCAAACAATGAACGATAAAATATAAGAAAATATTTTTGAAATACAACTTCTTTAAGCCATAGATCTAGTAAAAAAAGGTAGATAATGCGCGGCCTTTGTTGTTAGTGAAGCCACAAAACTCGGCTCCTTCAAGTAAATACACGCGCTCACGCACACATATGGTAAGTAAATTGTAGGCAATCATAGAAAAATAATTAAGTACAAAGTAGACATCATTAATGTTCTTTTATCGTGTGATTTTATGTTAAATAAATTAAAGTCACGTTAAATGTGAATTTTTAACTCGTTTTTTTTTTCTATTAAAATTTTTGAGTTAACTGCTCATATTTTACTATGAAATATCATGGTTTTAGGTTTCCAACGAATATTTTAATAAGAGATAAATGGGTACCTAGCTGCTATAAGACTACTACGATGACTGAGTTCTAAGCGACAAAAATTTAAGAAACTCATACAACTTAAGGGATTTTAGGTTTAATAAAAACAGTTTAAAAAATCCGACTCCAAACTGAAAAGTTTTTTTTTATTATTCATACGATTTTATATTTTATTTTTAATAAATTTATTTAAAACCATGAACAGATTTATTTTCGCATACCCATTTTACCCATATTAAATTAATAGTGTTTAATCCTGTTTAATCCCAATTAATAAAATTTTCAGGGAGTTTTTTTAACAGGTGTCAACACTTCACTCACTCACACATACTTACTTAATAAATTTAAAAAAAAAAATTCACACATACTTAAAAACGCTTAAAAAGTGGCTTCAGTTTTTAGTTCTACGTGCGTTATCTACCTTTTTTTACTAGATCTATGCTTTAAGCACATGAGGGGTAAAATTTGAGCGACCGGTAACGCGGCAATGCGGTCAGTACTTAGATGGGTGACCGCCTGGGAACACTGGTCACTGTGTGAGGTTGGTTTTTTTTTTTAAATTATATTTTTTTATTTGTTTTTTTTTTTAATTAGTTTGCCAAAGAAGTTTCACTTCTGATATGTGTACTTTGTAAGCCCGCATTTTTTTGTTATTTTAAACATAAAGAGCATATTTATATTTATATTTTTTTGTGTAAGAAAATAAGGAAATTTTATAATTAATCGCTGAAATCTAATTTATCGTCTATTTATCTATTAACTTATTAAGCTCTAACTTTATGCTTTACAATTTTTTATATGGCAATGCAAATTTAAAACTAGGCGACCGATTAGTAAGAAGTAGGGCAATCTAGATTTCGCCATTTTTGCTTTTCAGTGAAAGGAGATTTTTTAATTGTCAGGCTGGAGGACGAAGAATATTTTGAGAAAAGTGTGTCATTATATTTAACTATCCGTAGTCTGGATTATTACTATCAAAAGTCCTAGTTAATAGTGTGGTTTTGTTTATTACTAACGTTTGTATGTAGTGCTACTTCTCCATCGTAAGATTGCTCGTTGGTGTGTCGCTTAGCTAATTCAATGGCTATGATATCGAAGTTTTAATTTTGGCGAGTCGCTTGACGTTCCCCAAGGGGTATAGTAACGAGGAAGTAAAGCGACGCGGTCAGAGATGAGCAGGCCTCAAGGTGGACGGATCCAAGTCCCCGATGACCTCAGAGAAATCCTATTGGAATTCACCATAAGTTACTTACTGGAACAACCGGGAGACGTTATTAACTACGCGGTCGAGTTCTTCACGAGGTTACAGAACAACAGAACGACGACGATAGTGCGGGGCCCGTCCGCAGGCACTCCCGATGAATCTATAATATCTGACGAAGAAGGTACATTTTCTCATATTTCCCTCTATAATAATCTCTCGAGGCGGTACCGCGTTGAAAGGTTGGTTAACAATGCTGCTAAATAGTGCCATTATATAGTCATTTATAGTCATTTCCATTAGAATAAACTGAATACTTAATTGTACATACATGGTCATGAAATACCTGCAACAATATACAATATTACATATGGATTTCAAGATCTTGACAATCTGTTGCACTATTGATTTTTCAGATTGCCTATGTAGAGATTAACATGTGACAGTTGAGGTACATTTGTATATACTAGTAATTTACTACAATATCCATGTAATCTATATCATTCTTACTTATTAAACTATTTAAAATCATATAAAACTTTTGATATCACCAACTACATAAGTCCAAGTTACTATTAACACTTTTTTAATATTATAATATGAACATTTTAAATCACATCAAAATTTTTCAATCCAGCGGGATTTGAACCCACGCCTTCTGAAGTGCCGTATCAGCGCTCTGCCAACTGAGCTATGGATCCACATCTAGCTGGGTCGAAATTCTCGATATGATGATTTTGGTTTTTTTTTTAAGCAAACCTTGGCGCTATCTATAGCGAGTTCTTTACAGACCCCGACAACTCAAAGATTTTATATGATAATGAATTCTTTGACAAGAGACGATAACCATGCTATTTTTATTTGATTATTATTTCCTCATGTGTAGGTAACACAAAAATAAAAATAAAACGAATTATAACATGAATAAAGTGATGTAAACAAGTTTATACCTATCTTATATTTATTATAAATATCATTTAGTTAATGAGGATCAGTAAAGTTCTAGCAAATTCAATAGAACTAGTATCCACGTTATTCTCTATGACATAAGAATGATATTTCTTTTTGAATTATCCAAATCGGACCATTACTTACGAAGATATTAAGTTATAAACATTATGCCGTTCCTGCCGCTACGTCAGTGTACGCGGGATGCGTGTGACGTCACTCGGACGTTCCATGCCAGTTAGCCCATAGTAGCGACAAGCTGCGATGGTGTTTTCATTTAAACTATCTGTCCTACAAAAAATTTGTAAGGACATAATTTGTAGCAAATTGCTTTGCCTACAAATATGTTCATATAACTTTTTGCCGAAATTTAAAAATTAAAGGAGTTATAAGCAAAAAAGTGATAAAATTTCTATAAATATTTTCTTTTTTGCTCTATAACTTTTTTTTTATACATTTCACAAAAAAATACCTCTGACCAGTCTTGTAGATGGTTTTTTGAGGAAATTTTTCTCTACAATTTTTTGAATTTCATTCATTTAAAACGCTGTTACACCGCTCCAAAGTTGACCGGGTTCGTCAATGCTCATGAGAATCCGGTCAAAACGAAATGCTTAACTTAGTTTTATGATCCTTTTTTTATTGTAAATATATTCTTAAAACTTTTTTGTTAAATCCCTGCCTACAACTTTACTTATTCATTGGCATAAGCTGTCTGTGGGGTAGGCCTACTGGGAATACCACGTTAAAAAAATATGATTTATGAGATATTTGATTACCTAAGTAGATACATTCGAAGAAGATTAAGAGAAGTCAACGCATTTTTGGAAAACATTAGTATTTCCGAAACTGGTTGAGACTCAAAAGTACTCTTCTACACATAAGTATTATGAGGATCAATAAAGTTATACCTAGCAAATTCAATAAAACTAGTATCCACGTTATTCTCTATGATATAAGAAAGATATTTCTTTTTGAATTACCCAAATCGGACCATTACTTACGAAGATATTAAGTTATAAAACTTATAAACATTATGCCGTTCCTGCCGCTACGTCAGTAATAATAATAATAAATAATAAACGTTTCACACTCAACGGCCCCCAGTAGGATTTTCTCCTGTGTCGGGGGTCCGGAAACACACACAATACACAACCACAAACGCCCAGACCATGACAAACATCTGTATGGCCAACACAAATTTTTGTCATGTGCGCGGATCGAACCCGCGACTGCTAGCGCAACAGCTAGTGCTGTGACCGCTGCGCCAACGCGTCGTCATGTAAGCGGGATCAGTGTATGCGGGATGCGTGTGGCATCACTCCGACTCATAAAACTCACTCCGGATCATAAAACTAAGTTAAACATTTCGTTTTGACCGGATTCTCATGAGCATTGACGAACCCGGTCAACTTTGGAGCGCTGTAACAGCGTTTTAAATGAATGAAATTCAAAAAATTGTAGAGAATAATTTTCCTCAAAAAACCATCTACAAGACTGGTCAGAAGTATTTTTTTGTGAAATGTATAAAAAAAAAGTTATAGAGCAAAAAAGAAAATCTTTATAGAAATTTTATCACTTTTTTGCTTATAACTTCTTTAATTTTTAAATTTCGGCAAAAAGTTATATAAACATATTTGTAGGCAAAGCAATTTGCTACAAATTATGTCCTTACAATTTTTTTGTAGGACAGATAGTTTAAATGAAAACACCATCGCAGCTTGTCGCTACTATGGGCTAACTGGCATGGAACGTCCGAGTGACGTCACAGCCTTCCGCGCCGGCCGGTTAGTAAACTCCGCTAGTAATTTGATCATAACTTCGTCAATTTTTGTCGTAGAACAAAAATTTTTGCACTGTATGTTAAGGATTTCTTAGTTCTATAAATCTGCATTCTCAACTAAAAACGTTACGGATCCTCATTGCTTATTAGACGCTATTGCAAAGCTATATTTTAGTTTCAGTAGCCTATTAAATTGTTTATTTATGTAGTGTTGTGTAAGGGTAAAATTACATAATTTCTAATGCTAGAAATAGTTTTTAAATAAATAATATTTTACAATTGTTAATAGCTACTAAACATGTATTTCCCAATGAACTAGTTAGAAAAACAATTCCGATGATTGGCAATATGCCACAAGCAATTTGTTCAATGATATGTGGTGGAAATATGTAAGTTTTTCATGAATTTCTGGTTCTAAGTCTAATTCTGGTATAAATCTAGGAATCTTGAGAAAAGATTCCTAAATGTTTAGTTTCATGTCTTTCTGTTCTAAACATTATGATTTTAAAACAACTATCTAACACTACTATAACTGTTTGATGCTTAAAATTATAGTCTTAAATACTTCAAAAGATTTATAACTTCACATTTTCGTAAGTGTGTACATCGTCTACATTTACCATACTGTGATCTCATTTAATTGTTTATTTTATAATGCTTTGAAGTTTCTCTTAGATGATGAGGTTAACTTATCTTTGTTTTTTTCATCTACGTCTCACTTTAATCTAGAAGCAGACCAGATGTTGGCCTTTTTAAAATTATTATGTAAAATTACCTAACGTAAGTGTTGAATTGTACTGAAAAATACAGGTGCTAACAAAACCTTGAGTATTATTTGTTTAAGAAATAGTCTTAATCATTGTTAACATTTGTGCTTACAAATTCTATATTTCATGATAATTTTGAGGGTTCCGTACCCAAAGGGTAAAAACAGGACCCTATTACTAAGACTTGGCTGTCTGTCCGTCCGTTTGTATGTCACCAGGCTGTATCACAAGAACCGCGATAGCTAGACAGTTGAAATTTTCACAATATATTGTGTATTTCTATTGTCGCTATAACAACAAATACTAAAAAAAAATAAAAAAAATATTTAAGTAAGGGGAGCTCCCATACAACAAAAGCGATTTTAGCAACAGGTAGGTACTTGAAATATTCACAAAATACTTAATTGTATATTTACTTTAAGAATAAATAATAAAATTAAAATAAATAAAAAATTTAGGGGATGGGGCTCCAATACAACAAAACTGTGTACCTACTGTTGTTTACCTAGTCAATACGGAATACGGTACAGAACCCTTCGTGCGCGAGTCCAGCTCGCACTTGGCCAGTTTCTAGTACTATTATGTACAGATAGAAAACCATTAGATGTGTGATTTAGGCATGCTGCCAGTCTAAATGTAAACAAATTAATCTGTGTCCCAATACTACTCTTCCATAACATATTCTATCCATAACAGTGTTTCATTAGTTTAATCATTAAAAGATTAAGAAACACTACTTTAAAAAATAAATGTTTTCATAAGTATTTAAATATAATTTGTAATTTTGGTTACAAAGTTGTCAAACAGAATACATTATCAGGGCCAGTGCAATTATGCAATATCCATGTAATGGTTCACATCCTGTGTCGCTCTAAGATAAGTGGGTTAATAAAAAACAAAACTGTTTTTTATTACTTTTTAAATTAAGAATAAAATAGATGCAAAAAAGAATTACTGATTAAAATTTGGGCATAAAAAGTACCTAACTACTAATAAAAACAATAGTACCTATACAAAATACACAGCACTTCGACCGTAACTGACGTGTTTACGACTCAATGCCAAGGACGATTTTGGTCGTTACTATTGTATTATATAGGCCAATCAAAATAAAATTAGCCAGTCTATTATTAGAGAGACGTAGCAAACGTAAAAATTAGTATTTACGTTATATTTGTTACGTCCAGAGCCGCCGGTGGCGCGCTTTAACAACCGGCGTAAGTCGGTGTTTGCGGAGACGTATGACCCAGAAGAAGATGACTCCGACGAGGGAGCCCCGGCCGTGTTCCCCAAGTCGGACGCCCAACGCGCCCGCCTTGCTGAGGCCGTCCGCGGCATTTTGCTATTCCGTTCGCTCGATGCCCAACAAATGCAGCAGGTTAGTTATACATTTTTATTGTAAATTTTCCAAGGAGGGTTGATGTCAGGCAGGCGGCCGGTCGTAAAAATAACATCCCAAATCACTTACAACATGAGTCTGAGGAAGAGGAAAACATGTTATGCGGACTCTATATAAATAGGATAAGGGCAGGAAGATGATGATGATATTGTAAATTTTTAGCAAGTTTTTAACTCATTCCTTTCAAAAATTTATTATCATATCAAAATTTTCGATCCAATGGGATTCGAATCCGCACCCCCGACATACCGTGTCAAGCGCTCTAGCCATTAAGCTATGGATCTGGAAGTGCGGGTTCGAATCCCGCTGGATTAAAAATTTTGATATGATAATAAAAAACATTTTCGAATTTCCTCATGTGTGAACACAAAAATAAAAATAATACGAATCATTTCTTTCATCTATATTTACAGTAAACAACAACATATAAACGTATTAATGTTTCCGTATAAAAACAGTTCTATTTTCAGCTAAATAGTCAGTTTTTGCTTCGATTCATATTCATGACTTATGAAAGATTTAGATTTAATCATGAAAGAACTTTTGTTGCATGCGTAATGTAAGGCGATGTAAGATGACGTCCTTCATGTAGCGAAACTGTGCACTTAGAATGAATAAATTTTGTAACTGTGGCCTTTTCCTTGTCCTAATATTTGAAAATTTGTAAATATTGTATACGTATTCGTATTAAATGTATTTTATCGGATATTGTATTGATTGATATTGATTAATGAACAGTTGAGAAGAAATAAATTGTGTAGCTATATAATGTACTTAATTTTTGTATGTTATCTTAAATCAATAAATACACATATGCTTGCGTCTGATAATGTTATTAGAAGTATTTGCAATTTTATTCTTTTTTTTATAACAGTAAATCTTACACTTAAAGCACAAAAAACTAGTAAACAAATAAATTTCTCAATTGAAACAAACACTAAATTATGTGTTTTTAAAATTATCACGTATAATTTTGTCATTAGGTATTAGATGCGATGTTCGAGAAGCGCTCGGTGCCCGGCGAGTACGTAATCAGACAGGGTGATGATGGTGACAACTTCTACGTCATCGAGAACGGAGTCTTCGACGTGCTCGTCACTGGAGACGATGGAGTTGAAAAGGTATGTTCGAGTCATTTTACCACTTTGTGACTCATAACCTCCTGGTACTTTCGTTTCAAGATTTCTATGATTAAGTCTACCGTATCTTTCATGCCCCTTTCATCCATCTCTTCGTCGGTCCATAACCTCTTAGTATGTACTTTTGTTATAAGATTTCTATGTTCAACAGATTATTATTATCTCTGTCATTTAGTCTCCTGGTATTGCTTCTGAAATGTTTAATTTATTTACAATCGCTTCAATGTTCATAAACTCCTGGTACTTTTCTATTAGTTGAAAAACATTAATTTAAAATGAAATGGTTAAGATCTGTTTATTATTTTACACGACTGTTCTACAACTAGACATAAATTAGTATTTCAATGAACATGAATAATTTTCATATAAACTATTGTAGACTATTGATGCTGCTTTGCATATACATATGATCGTTTCTTAGTTCAAAATCCAGTTAACAATGTCTCCATACAAGCTTTGATAAAATTATCAATTTCATGTTTGTGAATTCATATACAGTTTTCAATAAAAGTAACATTAACTAGCAATGTTTACAATAATAATTATATTATATGAAATAGAAATAAAATTATCAAATCACGATCCTTACAATATCTTAGAAGTATCTTAGAAGTTTTCTTTTATTACGTGTCGTCATAACTAACAAATAGCCAATATAGGATTTGGGTTTCGGAGGTATTAGTGAGAACGTGTGATTCGAGAACTTCAGATTCGTAATAACCAGATGGTCAAACCCATGCCCTAGCTTATTAGGCTAGCTGTGCAACGCGGTTTCACATGCGTTAATGTGGGGAAAAAATAGCATATATATAGTCTTCTTCGCTAAATGGGCTATTTAACACAAAAATAATTTCGAACCAGTAGCTCGTCAGATGTCGACCAAATATAAACCACCACATGACAAGTATTTGATCAAAAAAAGAATAATCTGTAACTGAGGTAGGGCACAGCAGGAAATTTCCTGCTCAAAATATGGAGTAGCCCGACTGAGGTAGTACCTCGACCTTACAGAAGACCACAGCTAAATAATACTGTTTTCAAGCAGTATTGTGTTCCTGTTGGTGAGTAAGGTGACCAGAGCTCCTAGGGGGGGTTGGGGATAGGGCCACGGTAACCGTATAAAATAAAAGTTACCAAAAATTATTTAAAACGGTATAGACACTTCTAATGGCGTCAACATCTACCCGCAAACTTCAGTCTCGTGAACAAGACGTTTATAGATAACTAGCTTCTGATCGCGACTTACATGATTTTTTCGTAGCTTTAACTGTTTACGCAGCGCACGCAGCGGAAGCATTAAAATACCCCGATTTTAAAACATTATTCATTGGTGCTCCGCTCCTATTGATCTTAGCGTGATGTTATATAGCCTTCCTAGATAATGGGCTATCTAACACTGAAACAATTTTTGAAATCGATCCAGTAGTTCCGGAGATTAGCGCGTTCAAACAAACAAACAAACTCCTTCAGCTTTATAGTATTAGTATAGATGTCGAAATATCGAACTTCGCAAAATAAAAAACATGGTAAAATCTTTTAAATTAATACTACTAAATTTAAAATCTTATGGGCCCCCGTAAACGATCAAACTTGTTTGTCAAACATGTTTGATCAAACTTCATGTTTCATATAACAAACATATTAAAAAAAACCCGCAGCCCCGCACACGATCAAATAATTTGACAAACACGTTTGTCAAACAGAAATTTACTATGAAGTTTGATCAAATATTTGATCGTCTACGGGGCCCTTTAGAAGTAAGTTTCCCGGTGGATGAGAGTGTGTGGCGCGCGCAGGTGGTGCACACGTACTCGGGGTCGGGCTCGTTCGGCGAGCTGGCGCTCATGTACAACATGCCGCGCGCGGCGTCCGTGCGCGCGCAGTCGCCGGGCGCGCTCTGGGCCATGGACCGGCACACGTTCCGGCGCATCCTGCTCAAGAGCGCCTTCAAGAAGCGCAAGCTCTACGAGGAGCTGCTGGACAAGGTGCCCATGCTGAAGGCTTTGCAGGTACGTTCACCTCGCTCTACTCTTACTACTTTACTTACTCTACTTTTTTTATGGGTCATTTGATACCCGAAATAAAGAATTATTTATTTATTTACACTCGTACACTGTTTAGTGATTACAATCCCGCAGTCCTACCGGATTCAGCCTCTCAAAAATGCGGAGCCACATATCCCATTTACGGTCTATCTAACGACGCGTTGACGTAACGGTCACAGCACTGGATTGTAGCTGTTGCGCTGGCGGTTGCGGGTTCGATCCCCGCACATGACAAACATTTGTATTGGGCATACAGATGTTTGTCGTGGTCTGGGTGTTTGTGCAGTCCTTGTGGGTCTCCTTAAGCCGTCGGCCTCGGTTGTTATCATGTACACCTGATAGCGATCGTTACTCATAGTACGGAATATATCCGCCAACCCGCATTGGAGCAGCGTGGTGGATTAAGCTCTAATCGTTCTCCTACATGGCGAAAGAGGCCTATGCCCCACTTTCGTTACCTCCCGCTCTGCAAATTTCCCTGACCAAAGAACAAGTTTTGACTTAATGTATGAAATTGCTAAGACTGTCAATTGTGTGATGATATTGATGCAAAGGTTGTATTTATGTGTAAAATCATAAAATGTATTTAATTATACATCTTATCACGTAAACGCAGGTACTGTAGGTATTTATAAAAATACATTGAACATCGCATGCCATTATCGTTTGAAATACCTCTAACAACCTGTCAAATTGTAGAGGAAGCTTGCTGTGCAGGAGAAAAATTGGAGCTTAATTCGACTGATCCTCTTGCATTTTCAAAATAAACTTGCGGATTTTTTTTACATGCATTTTTCACACGAGGTTTTTAGGGTTCCGTACCCAAAGGGTAAAAACGGGACCCTATTACTAAGACTTCGCTGTCCGTCCGTCCGTCCGTCCGTCCGTCCGTCCGTCCGTCCGTCCGTCCGTCCGTGTGTCTGTCACCAGGCTGTATCTCAAGAACGGCTATAGCTAGAGAGTTGAAATTTTCACAAATTATGTATTTCTGTTGCCGCTATAACAACAAATACTAAAAACAAAATAAAATAAATATTTGAGGGGGGCTCCCATACAACAAACGCGATTTTCTTGCCTTTTTTTGCTCGATATCAATAATGGCAACAGGTAGGCACTTGAAATATTCACAAAATACTCAGTTCTATTTTTACTTTAATAATAAATAATAAAATTAAAATAAAATTAATATTTAAGGGGGGCTCCCATACAAAAAAAAGTCATTTTTGCCTATTTTTGCTCTCATACAACAAAAGTGATTTTTTTAGCCGCTTTTTGCCCGATATTAAAATCAATGTACCTAGTCAATGGTACGGAACCCTTCGTGCGCGAGTCCGACTCGCACTTGGCCGATTTTTTAAAAATGTCGAGTTAACCGTGTTACAATTTGCATTGAAGTTAGGTTATAAAAAACAAGTGTTAGAAACATGGATGCTTTTGTTATCCATGTATGTGTGTCATATACCTACAGCAGTATGTGGATCGTTTGTTGAATTATTGGAATTTGGAACAAAATGATATGGAACAGCATATTCATCCTATTTATGCCAAACTTTAATAGTAGATATGTATAAAAACGATAAACAATAAATTAAGCTACATACTACAAGTACATACATATCATTTGTAAGCCATATACGTAAAAAAATCATTGTAGTTGTAGTTTTTAGTAAATAAAACAAATTATACTAGTTTTAAAATAATGTCGCATTATTATAAAAAGACTGAGTCTACATATCTATAGATAATTTGAAGACAACAATATCTCACTCAGCTAAGCTAAGAATATGTCGGCATATGCATTTTCAAATATAAAACTTATGTATTCCGTAAGTGTGGCCAGCTGTAAATAATACAGACACAGTCCGTCGAATGTCCTTTGAACAACGAACTTAAACGGCTTTGAATTATTCATACGCATATCACGTTAGCAATTTTCCTCTAACCCAGATAATTGAATTCATAAAAATATTGTAACATTTTTATTGTTATTAGTCTTTAAAGTTTAATAAAAAACTTCTGCTTACTGTCTAGATCTTGTTTAACATTAACAAAGTTTAATTATGTAACAAACAATCATATATGAGGATAAAAACATATTTTGTTTGCTACAAGTAATACAACGTAGATAGGCGAAAAAATAGTCAATGCAATACGCATTATTAAGGATCACTCACAAAGGACTTTACAGAATAATCAAATTTAAATATGATCACATGACAAGTATCAGTTTTCAATTAAAAAAGAATCATCAAAATTGGTACACCCAGTAAAAAGTTATGAGATAATAAAAATTAAAAAATAATTGAGCACCTCTTTTTTTAAGTCGGTTAAAAGTAATACGTACAGTACCTATCCGGCCATAACTAATGCACATATCGACCTTTGGCCAGAGACAGTGGGTTAATTTCGCTTTCGTAGCGCATTATAGTCCAAGAAACCTCAGCCAGACTCGTTATTTCCTGATTGACAAAATATATACAGTTTAGTAGTATAGAGTTGCTTAAATATATACAATATAGTTTATAGTACTATAGAGTTGCTAAAATATTTTGTACAGATTTTAAAGTATATTCTAATTGGTGTTTGGCAATAAATAGTGCCGACAAAAGGTGTCTGGCAGTATGAATTTCATATTTTTCACAATATTTTATTAGTATATTTAGTAATGTAATATAACTAGTTATTACCATTTTTACGTACACACATATAGCAGCTAATATAATACGTTTATTGTATACAATAATGCTACTTTATTGTATATGTTTTATCGTTGAAGAAGTAAGAAAGGTCCAGACAGACAGACAGGAGTGCCTTGAATATTACACTATTAGATCTGTCAAATTAAATACTGACAGTCCGATACGTCACATAGGTGATGTGCGTCTGATACAACGCTCTACGAAGTTGAAATTAGCCGATTGTCTCTTTCAAAAGGTCGATGTGCATTATTTATGGACGTGTACTGTACCTTATATCCTTTTCCTGTTTTATAAAAATAAAATATTTCAAGTTAGCGTTTTCGTTTTATTTTCTTTTTTATTCGAATAAAAAATTATTTTCTACACATACGGTTAATGTTTTCGAAGCAATTACCCTTTAAAAATTCTAGCCGCGTAACGAAGGAATGAAAATTTTTCCGCATGACCGAGTTTTTCATACTTCCTAAAATACGCATGGCCGGCTTTAAACAAGTCGACATCAATCAATAGAGGCGTATTTGTACGCTTACGTACAACGTTGGTTATCTGCGTCAACGGCTCGCTTCGAACTAACCGTTGTGGCCGCAGCTTTATTTGGACGACGATAAAATTTATTTGTATATTGTTTCTTAATTTTTATTAATAAGTAGTAAAAATTATAAGTAAAAATATCTAAACATTAGCACACATTCCAAGCTGCGTTACAATATATGCATCTGCTCCATAATATTGGCTATGTTTCTATGTTCAAGTCATCTATCATATTTTATTCGTCAGTCATAATCTCCTAGTACTTTCGTTATCGAAGCATTACTATCTCTGTCATTTCCTAGTTTCCTGGTTTTTTTCTCTTTAATGTATGTTCTATTTATCTCTTTAATCTTGATAAAAATTAGGTATATTTTATATACAGGGTGTGTCGTAAATCGTGGATAATCCGTTAACTGGGGGTAGCCCTGATGTCGACCTCCAAGAAAATGTACTTTTTATTTCAGGGTTGCCAACACTGTAAAAATTGTGAATATTTTTGTGTTTTTTCAAAAACTTCCTACCGCGACTAGTAATTTGGTCATAATTTTTACAAATTAAGGTATTTTAATGTAATTTTCATTTTATTTTACTCGGGAATACTTGTACTATCTAACCAAATTACTATTTGAGGCATAATTTATTCTAAAATTATGAAAACTAGCGTTAGAAGTTTTTTTTATTTTTATTCGTAACTTTTTGTCAATATTTAACCATTGATTGTGAAAAAAAAATGTATGGCACTAGAATTGCCCAGTATTTAAAAAGAATGCTTAGTTTGTGTAGTTTCTAAAAAGGTATAACAATTAGTGCTTGACAAGTAAAATTATTTTCTAGGAGCGAAAGAACTTATCACGGTCGGTAAGTTCGTTTTGTATCATTAGCATTTGTGTCACTTAAATGTTAGGATAAAGATAAAAACCAAAGATTTTTTTAGTAGAAATGCATTTATTACATCAAACTAAATGTTCGAAATGTCCTCCATTGGCAGCAATGCAGGTTCGGCATCACCTTATAAAATATCTTTTGATACGGCCTGCATAGCCTGATACTTCAATTTCACGAGTGGCTAATTGCACACATGTGCGAAATTCTTCGATTGTCGACACTGCTTTAGTATAAACTTTTTCTTTAATGCATCCCCCAATAAAAAAAAGTCCAGGGGGTTCAGGTCAGGCGATCCTGGTGGCCATAAAATTAGACCCAAGCGCCCAAACCTAGGTGGATTGGGCTCTGGGTATGTGTCGTTTAAATATTCCCGCACCCGAACAGCAAAATGTGCGGGACACCCGTCATTTTGCAGCCTCACTCCTTCTCTTGTCTCCAGTGATAAATTTTGCAGCAGCTCAGGTAAATTATTTTGTAAAAAATTTAAATAGATTTCAGCATTTAATGTAGCGGGCAACTTATATGGGGCTATTATTTTCTCACCAAACTGCTGCATTTATCACTGGAGACAAGAGAAGGAATGAGGCTGCAAAATTACGGGAGTCCCGCGTATTTTGCTGTTCGGGTGCGGGAATATTTAAACGACACATACCCAGAGCCCAATCCACCTAGGTTTGGGCGCTCGGGTCTAATTTTATGGCCACAAGGATCGCCTGACCTGAACCCCCTGGACTTTTTTTATTGGGGGATGCATTAAAGAAAAAGTTTATACTAAAGCAGTGTTGACAATCGAAGAATTGCGCACATGTGTGCAATTAGCCACTCGTGAAATTGAAGTATCAGGCTAGGCACGCCGTATCAAAAGATCTTTTATAAGGCGATGCCGAACATGCATTGCTGCCAATGGAGGACATTTCGAACATTTAGTTTGACGTAATAAATGCATTTCTACTAAAAAAATCTTTGTTTTTTTTCTTTATCCTAACATTTAAGTGACACAAATGCTAATGATACAAAACGAACTTACCGACCGTGATAAGTTCTTTCGCTCCTACAAAATAATTTTGCTTGTCAAGCACTAATTGTTATACTTTTTTAGAAACTACACAAACTAAGCATTCTTTTTAAATACTGGGCAATTCTAGTGCCATACATTTTTTTTTTCACAATCAATGGTTAAATATTGACAAAAAGTTACGAATAAAAATAAAAATAAACTTCTAACGCTAATTTTCATAAGTTTAGAATAAATTATGCCTGAAATAGTAATTTCGTTAGATAGTACAAGTATTCCTGAGTAAAATAAAATAAAAATTACATTAAAATACCTTAATTTGTAAAAATAATGACCAAATTACTAGTCGCAGTAGGAATTTTCTGAAAAAACACAAAAAAATTCACAATTTTCACAGTGTTGGCAACCCTGAAATAAAAAGTACATTTTCTTGGAGGTCGACATCAGGGCTACCCCCAGTTAACGGATTATCCACGATTTACGACACACCCTGTATATGTTATTACTCATACACGACCGCTCTGGTGTGCGTGCGTGTGTCGTGTCGTGTTGTTAGTCATTGTGGGTCTCCCCACTGTGCCTCGGAGAGCACGTGAAACTGTCGGTCCCGTTTGTTATTATGTACACCTGATAGCGATCGTTACTCATAGTAGGCAATATATTCGCCAACCCGCAGTAGAGCAGCGTGGTGGATTAAGCTCTGATCATTCTCCTACATGGAGAATGAGGCCTATGCCCAGCAGTGGCATATTACAAGCTGAAGCGTATTACACATACAAAGCAGCGTTACAATATGTAGTCTACATAAAGATATTATGACTATAAGAGTCTTAGATGTTGCCAAAAAGGTTAATAAATGGCGACTGTGTTGCCATTGTACTTGTAAATAATAGCTGATATTGTATCTTTATATTTGTAATAAATTATAAGTATGAAACTATATTATCGTTTAGTATATTTATTGAATTATAATGTATAGAACTAGACAATAATGATCAGAGAAACATTTAGAAATAACAAATAACAATTGAGAAATTATTATCTATCAAATTTGTGTTATTTACAAACAGATATATCGAGAAATGAATTTGTCAATCTCTAAACAAATCAAAGGTAATGGTTCTTATCAAAGTTTGACCAAACATTTTTGCACATCACGCATATCGATGACTGGCTCCCTCTCGTGGCTTCACCCGCACGAACTAGGAGAAACTATTTTTGTGTATGTAATGCTATTAATTTTGTAACATTTTTTGTTATCGTAACGTTATATTATAACCTTCCTAAACAAATGGGAAAGAGAATTTTTTAGATCGAAGCAAGTTACTGAGATTTATAACATCAGTATAGACATAAAAACGACACGTATTGACAATAAGTTGAACGTATTGATGAATTTAAACGTGTCCCCCTCTGATTAATCTACTGTGACAATATTTAATTTACCACAGATTACTTGGGGCTTTACAGTTTTATAACATGCAAATGAGGGATTAGGCAAATGTTTTAGGGTTTCCTCTTGATGAAATAACGCTAATATTTTCAATTTTATTTTTTCAATTTCAACGAAAAAGGCTTTAAGCGTGCTGCTGCTGGATGTAGGCTTTTTAAAAACATTAAAATTAATAACTTGGTGATTGTTATATAAGACTAAAGACCGCCTTTTGCACAACTTATTATGTATACTTACCTAGTCAAGTTACGGTTTAAGTAAGTAAATAAAAGCTAAAAAGTTGTTACTTCTTAAGATAATAAATTAAAAAAAATTCTGAAAAATGAAGCTTAAAGAAATAAACTGTGTCTTAATACCTACAAATGTTCTATTTATCCCACTATCCTGTGGACATGGACTGGACTAGAAACATGAATTGTTTGTTTGTACGACTTAAATATAAACTTACGACATGAAAACGAATCTACTTAAACATTTATAGATGAACCTCCAACATTGAGAGCGTTTTAAAAACTACAAAATTAGGTCGATGTAAAAAAATATTTTTGTAATGATATAGATATATTAAATGATTTATTTTGAAACTAAACAATCATACAGTTTTCAATAAAGATTTTATAACCAATCTTTATATTTGGGAGAATATACGCGACTTGTATAAAAACAATGTCGCATAAGATAATATGTACCCATTTACATACATAAATATTTCTTATTTAGAGAACATTGATACTTTCTAGGACAAATTGTATCAGAGCAAGGTCACAGCCAAGAGCTAAGACTGGAATAAAAGTTATGTTTCCTTTGACCTTATGCGTATGAGATCTTACGAGCAGATATATGCCATATGTTCTATGACTTATTTTAGTGAATTTAATTAGCAGTATAATTTAGCGATATGGTTTTAGATGTCTATCTTCGATCTTTAACAATTGCCATAGAACAGGTTCAATACCACATTTATTCAATTGTAATGAAGTTTTACCATTTAAGAATAGCTAAACACATACAGTACACATATAGTATTAGCTAACGTCTCGGATTTTGAAAGATCGCTGTATAATCTTCGAGCTCGAGTCTTCCATTCACGGATTGTGTTCAGAAAAAAAGGAAATTTAGAGTATATTCAAAATTAAACTGACTGTTAAAATGATCGTGAAAACCGACTCAAAAACGGAAATAGTCCAGTAATTATAAGTCTTCGACTTTACAGTTAATATTTTTTTTTCTAAATCAAGGTAGTAGTACGGGATCCCTAGTACATATTTTTCACCTGATTACTATCAAGATAATTTTCCGGGAGTAGCTTCATTTTGATGAGACGAACAAAAAGTTCCTCTTCGAAAACTCTCGATTGTGGTAGATAATATAGTTAGCAGAAGATATATAGCAGCAGTGAGCGTAGGACCGGGATAACGTACCACGCAATTTGTAGGACAATGTTACCATCAATATAAATATTAACTAACTAAAAGAAAAAAAAACAGAAAAAAAAACAATTTTGACCTCGTAAGGTCATCAAGTTGATGACCACGTAAGGTCATCAAAAATTATTACTAACCAGTTGATTTTTTTTTCCTTTTAGTTAGTTAATATTTATATAATTTGATGTATAGTATCCATGTATAAAACTAAAACGTCACATACTATTTGCAGTTGCCAACAAATAATTTAGACATATATACAATAATGAATATATCAAATAGTGTTCGGGAAATTAGCATATCGTTTAGCACACTTGATATGTATCTAGAGTCGTGAGGCAACAGATGACGTCACACCTTCGTTACGTACAAACCGATATATCTAGTAGAGATTATTGTAATAATCTTTTAATTCTTGATTTAAGACCAGATTAGCCGCGCATGTGTAAAATTAGATGTCGTAATATTGATATAATTTAATCGTTTTGAAGTAGTCATAAAATAGGAGTTTGTTTGTCTGACAAATTTACTTGTTTAAAACATTTTGAGGTATATAAATATCGTGCTCAAAATTTGGAACTGACATGTGAGAAATACCTAAACCTTACAGGTGATAACAACTAAATATTACTGTTTCCAAGTTGTGTTGTGTTTCTATGATGAGTAAGTCAGAGTTCCTGAGGAATGTGGGTAGAGTCGGAATTTCGCTTGCAATGCCAAAAGTGCTGCACCGCCTACACGAAACGCGGACTTAGCTTGTGTGACATTCTCATAAATAGTTAATAATTAATTTAAGTTACGCAGCAGGCTTAAGGTAGGTCAATTAGTCTAGCAACTAAGTTATCGACAATTGTATTATACTAAATAAGGCAGGCAAAAGTTTATCGACGTATTAGTTTGTACCTTGTTTGTAATCATTTATTGTCCTTAATTAGTTCGGTTGGTACTAAATCGATATAATATGTGCACTTTTATTCAGCAAGATCTTGACGGATGATTATGTTGTCAATGAATTACTTGTTTTCTAATTTTTTTTATATATAAAAACGAACGACAAATTAGTGATAAAACATTTCAAATTATTACTTTCGGAGAAATACGTCTGTAAAATTTTGCGTAGTCCTAGTGAATAAATTCTTTTTTTGAAATCGGTCTATAATTATAAACAGTGCGGTAATAGAACCAGCTCATATTAAATTATTTTTTTTCGATATCTTTTTTTTATGCATAACCAAGGAAAGATATTTAGGGCACGCGATTGATCCGGACAGGGGCATTTATGTGATGAAATATATTTTAAGCATTTCACTAACAAAAACTCTTTTACACAAAATGACTCAGAAAAGATGAAATCTCAAAACAAAAACTGACCATGACGACATTCAGTCTGAATGTATTTCATTTTAAAAGGCTCATTTAGAAATGAAAGACTTAATATTTTTTAAATCGACAAATACAATTCCTTTAAGTTTTTGCACAAAAACCTGAAGACGCTATTAAAGTCGCTTTTAACAAAGAAAATTTTAATTGAAGCACTTGTATAAAGTGTCTATTCTTTTCAGTGCGAGATATTCTATTGACGTTTCCTATAAGTAAATAGTTTATTAGCTTTTTTTAATAGGGCGCCTGTCTGAAGAAGCGGTTAGATTTCTCTAGTGTTTGCGGATTTAAATATTATCTTTAGTTGCAATTGTATACATATATGTGGTTCGATAGGTTTGCGGTCTGTGTTTTCACAGCAAGGACTTTCCATTCTGTTTCAATGTTGGATTAATGCTACAATTATTTTTATATTATTCAATCAATCACTGTTTGATTAAGACTGGTCATTAGTTATTCGCACTCGGTGAGTGTACTCGTGACCACGCTTTCAACTTTTAATTTATGCCACAAGGGTGGAAAGCAAGTTAACGGTCCGCCTGATATTTAAGGGTTAACTAATGGACACCTAAATCAATAAGAGCTTCACAAATGAGTTACTGACCCACGCTGTTAATACAGTGTATCCTCAAGAACCCTGGCTTCCTTACCACAACAACACAACACTGCTCTCGAGCAGTAGTAGTTCAGGTTTGATTTTTCATAAAGTACTTCTCCAATCGGGCTACTTCAGATTTTATTTAAAATGTTTTCTGCTAAGATATCGGGAAACTTAAATCGACTAATGGCAGACTCGGTAAATATCCCTTTTCGAGTTTTAATAGTTACTCTTTTCTTATTAAATTAAATTAATGTAGCTACATTAATTCACCGGCTATTAAACACTTGTGAATATAATATATTGTTATTGGCACCTCACGTCACGATCTCTTATTTCACCGTCACGTCGGTCACGGTATGAATTTTAAACACTAGATTGGGAAAACTTAGTAGTGCTCGTCCAACAAGTCTATTTAGGGATTGACAAATTTGATTATGAACTTACAAAATGTTTCATTATTGCTTAAATACACGTGACTAAATGCTTAAGAAGATTATACCAAGATGCTTAAGAAGATATAACCAAGCGTTACTAATTCAGTTTAGAAAGCGTTAAAGACCAACAGGTAATCGAAGAGATGAATTTTTTGGCGATTATCGAATTTGTCACTCGCTAAATCAAAATAATTTTAAAAGCATTTCATTAAACAATTGATAATTTGAAGCCGCTTAAAATAAAAGGTGGTTATCAATTCAACTGTATTTTTTTATTTATGTGTAGGGGTAAAGAATAGTAATTTCTAAACTAACTTCTTTAACTTCTTACTGCGTGGACCGATTTCGATGATTCTTTTTTAATCGAGATTTGAAAAGTACTTTTTAAGCTGTCTCTAATGACGCGTAGTTACTTGACTTTTTTTCGTCTACCTATGTTGTATTACTGGTCGATGTATTTAAAGTCGGTTTTTTTTCCGTTTACGAACAAACACAATAATTAGGGTTTATAGGAAATATCACTTGCTCTATCTCTAAACTCATCTATGTCACGTAGCTCAGCCACGCCCTTAGACCAAATAAATCGTAGTAAATTAAAACTCTGGTCTGAATAGCAACTTTAAATGGCCAATTTGAACACTTCATTCTATTTTACTCTGATTACTCACTATTTTCTTAACGCGAAGACACTATCGAAAATATGTTGCGGTTAACTCATTGATTGCTAAAAATCTAAATAATTATAACATTTGCATTATTTATTGTCATTTTCACATTTTGACTAATTAGTTGATTACATTTATCGAATAATCGCTTGATCATTCGATCTAGTTCAAACACATTATTTTGCTGTTTGTTTCGTTTGTAATATTTCAGGATTTCCACCTAGTACTTCTATTGACCCGTTTCCTTGACCTATCCCTGAAATGTGAAGCAAAGCTATACACTCCTAGTATAGTAAGTATTAGATGCTTGGTCAACTGATCGAGTTCACGGTTAAATGTCAAATTTCCGCTATATCTTTTTGAATACATAACTTTGATACAACTATGTATTGCCTATGCATAATATACTATATATACGAATTAATATAATTATGAAACTAAAAGGTATGAATTTGCAACGTTAGATGTAATTTCCAAAGCTTTCTAATCAGTTTTCAAAAATCCTAGCTTAAATAAAGCATTTACAAAAATATTTTGCTATTATCTATTTGTACAGATTAACATAACTCAGGATTTCCCAACCTTTGTTTTGTTGAGGCTCCCAAGACTATTAATAATTTTTTTATGCCCCTCTCCCTTTACATTTTCAATAAATAAATAAAAAACGCACATTATGTACTTGAAAGCCATTAATTTTAATTCTAATAAACAATTTTTAAAATTTCAATAAAGATGTTTTATCAACAAAAATAATAATATATATATATATATATATATAATATATAAAATAAGAGTAGGTAGTACTAGTGATTATTGATTCGAGGTTCTGTTTTTGTCAGAGCTATCATCAGGTCGCTATCGACATCAAGACGATTTCGCTTTTTACTTTTAATTAATACTACAGCAGAAAAGCCTGTCTCACACAAGTAAGTTGAAGAAAATGGAACTTGTACTCGTAAAGCAAGAGAGGCAAGTTTCGAATTAACAGGCAATCTTTTGATCCAAAATTGCTACATGTCAAAAGAAGGAATCATGGTCATCTTTCATGGACGAATCAGCCTTTATTTCTAGAAATTCTACAACCGTCTCATTATCTATTTTTGAAGGTTTCACTTCTACCACGTGTTAATTGCACACATGGTTATTTGTTTTTGCTGCTTGCCTGTTTGCCACCTCAGTGGTATAAAAAAAGAAATTACAAACGCTTTCCGCCCCCCTTGACATCTCTACGCCCCCCTTGGGAGGCGTGCCCCCCTGGTTGGGAACTCCTGACATAACTCGTGTAATCACATACAAACGTCAGGGAGACCTTTGACCTCATCTCATTCACGTGCAAAAGATATGAGGATAATTTCACCGTTTGTTGTTCGACCTATCTTGAACCGTTCTCGTTAAATATTCAAAAATGTAAATGCAAACGCAACCGGTCTATTTTTATAGTATCACTGACTGGCAGAGGTATCTCTGACGTCAGTACGAAATGGCAGGATGACGAGGCCGAGTAGCCGCCGACGTCACGATATGTGCGATAATATTTTGACAAGCATTATTTTTGTTCGTATATTTTCACAATTGGGCATAAATATGTTGTACAGTCACGTACGAATGCCTGTCGGTTGCTCGGAAACATGTGGCGCGTACAAATATTTGTAATAATAAAATATAATTCAAACCAGCCACTGTAAACTTGAAGTCAGTTGTAGTGACGTATTTAGTTACGAGATAAATTCTGATAAAGAAAAATATTGATAAATGTTTAAAATGAGATATTTGTTTTTATCATTCACTGGCTGGTTTCCACGTCTTCGTAGTTCGTATGTTGTATTTTTTTTTCTGTGACATCTGTTGTACTTGGTGACTTGGCAAAAATTCTGAAACACTTTATTTTTTACACAAAGCGTAAATATAAAAAAAAATTACTCACTCTTAACGTGAAAATAATAGAATAACAATTTTTAAGTCATGTGATAATCTAATTTACTTCTTTAAATTCCTAATACTATTCCAAAATAAAATGAAACGATAATAAATAAACAGAGCTAATAACAGACTTATAATATTTGTTCGACTATTCAACAGATTTCACAAATCAGGAGGTAATTTTCAAAACAGGTCATCTTTGAAGTTAAATCAATAAAATTTATGAGATGCTTCTGCTTAGGATTAAAACTGATTCCTTTCAAATCTTGTCTAATATAATGTCCATTCCTTAGGAAAAAAAAAACTTTAAGTTAGTCCTTATTTACTTTTAAATATTGCCGTAAAAGTTTAATTGTAGGAAAGTGGAGCGGGTCGGTGGAAGTGGTTTTGAAAATTACCTCCCGAAATAGTAAAATTTACATTTAGCCGTTGTTATTAGCAATGCAAAAGTTTATTTTTGTAAAGTATGTATATAGGTCCTGTTTACAGTATTTGAATGGAAAATGAAGTTTGAAAATATCGTATTCCCACGTGTTAACGGAACGGGTAATAATCGCAGAATTGTTATTTGACCACATTCAAAAACAACACAGTCCAGCCTTCTCATGTGTGTTTACTTACTATTTAAAGTTTAAACAATCCGAGCGCGTAGGAAAAATAAACAATGTTTTAACCTAGGTAATCTTTTAACGACCTCGCTAATATTATTTCGCTATGATTTTAGTTTTGATGTTTTATAGTCGGTTTTTGTTAATGTCTTCTTTAATGTATATGTATTTATAATTTATTGTAAATTTAATAAAGAAACTAGCGACCCGCCCCGGCTTTGCACGGGTAAAATGCTGATACTAAATATACTAAAGAATGTTTTTATATACAACGTTCACAGCTTTTTTGTCATTAGACAATACAAAGGTGTTTTCTTTAGACGTTACTCTTGACTTGATAAATTATGGTTTTAGTCTAATCCTATCCAACTTAATGTATCTACTTACTATCAATGCGGTTTAAAAATTATAAAGTACGGACGTACAATTTCTAAAAAATTGTCGCGTCGGCCGCGGCTCTCAGCCGGTACCAGCGCAACCGTTATGTCCCTGCATTTTAAATATGTAATGTCTTCGAAAATATTCATTTACATAACATGCTGTAAAGAGCTATATTGATCTGTATTAAATCTACAATGTATTAAAGGTACTTAATAGTATAAGGATGAATGCTGTATTGCTTAAAATCGCTTCGTAAATAAGCCATTATTTCTCGTAAAAAGTAAAGGCTAAAAAATGGTTATTGTGGGTTATCCCTAAGAGATAGACATATACCATCGCGGATTTTTTTGTAGACCTTTTTATGGTGTACAATACTATAGTACATTATTTTAATATATCTCGTAGGGTTCAGCCAGCGTTTGCAATGTAAGCGCAAAAATGTGTTTATTTACGACTAACATTAGAAACCTCTAAAATTATCAGTGTTCCTCTACGATATTATGCATGTATTATACATATAAACCTTCCTTTTGAATCACTCCATCTATTAAAAAAAAAACGGCATCATAATCCGTTGCGTAGTTTTAAAGATCTAAGCACATATAGGGACAGACAGCGGGAAGCGACCTTGTTTTATAATATGTATTGATGATTATTGTACTTATAAATCATAGAACAGGGGTCGTCAAATGCCGGACCGCCGACCCATTTTGTGCGGACCGCGAGAACACAGAAATTTTCACTACAGAACACATAATTTAATAATATCCCTCGCAACTTCAAACTTCAGACAGATAGTCCGCAATAAAAAAATGTAATAATTATACGTTTCTTATTTCGTTTGTTTAATAAATATATATTTTTTATAAAATGATGTGCGGACCGCGACGGTCATTTCATTTCTTCAAACGGACCCCGAGCGAAACTAATTGGTGACCCCTGTCATAGAACTATACTTTAAATTTTAGCGATAACTTCTTGTATATGATTTTATTACCTAATCCATTATTCGTTATCTTATTTATAAGTATACGAATTCCAAGGAAGAGGAAAAACAAAGTCCTTGCGATTAGATATAAAGATACATAACGCACAATACTCGCCGTTTAATACTATACACCGAGACGACAACAAACATCTGGATGGCCAATGCAAATGTTTGTCTTAGATAAAACTGGCGACCTGGGGGACACTTTCTACTATTACATGTGTGTGTAACAAAGTAGACCATTCATTCATTCATTCATTAGGATCAATAGTTTCCGAAGTGCTAAAATCATCCAGATCATAATATATTCTGTAGTGATGTTTATGACAGTTCTAGTATTCTGCTAATAAATGATTTCCAAAGATGGTCTTCAATGTTCGTAGCCTTGCTACATTTAAGACCATCTGTGGAAAAAAAATTAGTCTTTCTCATGTAGCGTATATTTTGCGTTATAAAAATTTACATCATTTAATATTTTAAAACTAATTCATCGGTTTGTAAATAGTTATAAAAAGTATTCATTTATAGATTAAAAACAATTTCAATTAAGGTTGCTGGATCAATTTTTATTTATATCGCGATTGTCGGATTATTCAATAAAAATATCGGTATTTCGATAACAATGTTGATAAAAAATATCCAATTCGGATATTAGAATTCATTCAGCCTAATTAAATTAATATCAATGACGTTAACATTAAATGTGTATTTATCGATTCAGTTAAATATATTCAAACAAATTTACTTTGTTTTGAATAGGTATCTGATACAGCGAAATACGTAAGGTGACAAAATGGAAAAACACTGATAACTGATGATGATGATTTGATTAACAGAAACTGCTAAAACGGCTATAAAGACTCTTGGTCTAAGATCCGAGAAAGTAAATCTTCCCTCATCTGTTAATTAGATGAAACAATTTTTTATAGGCTTATTTCAATATTGTGAATTTATAAAAACAACATCTGCCACCATAAGCCTGCTGCAATTTTTTTTTTTTTTAATCTTTTCCCTCTCATGTTAATTACATGTAGTAAGCTAAAACCGTTAATATTTTACATTATATACCTGACTGTATTAGGCAGCCATCGCTATGATTGCTACACTTACCTGCAGCCAGGTCAGTAACCTCAGTCAGAGTAACCTGGCTGCAGGTAAGTATAGCAATCATAGAGGTGGGTGCCTACTATAGTCAGGTATATAATGTAAAATATTGACGGTTTTAGCTTACTACATGTAATTAACATGAGAGGGAAAAGATTTTTTAGAAGAAAAAAATTTTTTTTTTAAGTATTATTATTTGCAGCAGGGTTATGGTGGCAGAGGTTGTTTTTATAAATTCACAATATTGAAATCAGCCTATAAAAAATTGTTTCATCTAATTAACAGATGAGGGAAGATTTTGTTATATTCCGGATCTTAGACCATCTATCTGCCTTAGTGACGTTAAAAATACAAGTTCTTAGCTCTAAAAGCCTGTTTCTTCAATTCATCCCTTTTAAGGTGAAATGATCTAACATACAAATAATTACGTTTTTATTCATCTATAAATAAATATAATTTTATCAAGTGAATTTCCGAAAATCCTTATCTATCAAAAATTCATTTGAGAAAAGGTCTTTACTAGCCAAATTATATAATTATTCAATACTTTATTTACGATGATGTTTAGGGTTTCCATCCATCTAAGTTTTTCCAAGCTATTTTCTAACTTTTGAAGAGATGAAAGCAAAAAAAAACTTTTCGTCTTGAGATAACAAACCCAAAAACTTTACGACACTGCAAATTATGAAAATATTTTTTATTAGTATAAAGTTTAGAGTTTGCTCCTAAAAGCCACAATTCGCTCAATCTTCTGAAAATATTAAAATTTCACTTCAATTTTTGTGATTTTATTGATAGAACTGATCAGTATAATTATAATATGACAAAGTTTTGTTTTTATACCATTTGGGTGGTTTGCCTGATGGTGAACGGATACCGTACCTTATAGACGTCTGCAACGCCGAAAGCATTGCTACACCTCTCTAAGGGCTATTGCTTAATCACCACAGGAACACAACATTACTTGAAAACAGTATTATTTCACAACATTAAGATGTCGCGTTGACGCAGCGGTCACAGCACTGGTTCGTGGCTGTTGCGCTGGTGGTTGCGGGTTCGATCCCCGTACATGAGAAACATGTGTATTGGCTATACAAATGCTTGTCGTGGTCTGGGTGTTTGTGCAGTCCTTGTGGATCTCCCCACCGTGCCTCGGAAGAGCACGTTAAGCCGTCGGTCCCGGTTGTTATCATGTACACCTGATAGCGCTCATTACTTATAGTAGAGAATATATCCGCCAACCCGCATTGGAGCAGCGTGGTGGATTAAGCTCTGATCCTTCTCCTACATGGGGAAAGAGGCCTATGCCCAGCAGTGTGATATTACAGGCCGAAGCGTGAATATTATTTAGCTATGGAAATGATAAAGTGAATGACGAGTAACGTAATTCCAGTCGTACGAGCGCGCGAACCTAGCAGACGCGCTACTTCCTCGCACGCTCATCGACGGCGAGCTGATCATCCGGCAGGGAGACACCGCGGACGGGATGTACTTCGTGGAGGATGGCTCCGTGAGCATCCGCATCGCGCGCGACGACGGCAACGAGCACGAGATCAAGCGCCTCGGTACGTATCACCTCAGCATCGCAAGCACTTTGCCGATCCTACCATTGATACCATTGACCCTCCCCAGCAGAGCCGGATCTACCATATGGCTTTTTGGGCTTCAGCCCAGGGCCTCGTGGATTCAAGGGCCCCCAGCTAAGTCAATTCAAAGTCAAAATAGACGACAATGCGAAAGAATCAATAATTTTATTAAATTCTTTATTGTTTCTTCTAAGATCAGGCTTATGTTGGCAGAGGTAGTTTTTATAAATTCACAATATTGAAATCAGCCTATAAAAAATTGTTTCATCTAATTAACAGATGAGGGAATATTTAGCTATCTCGGATCTTAGACCATTATTCTTATATTACTTCGAACTGACAGTTAAAATGTTCGGCTGCCATTACACATTCATCTCAATGGTGGTCAAATTTGGTGAGCCCCTAATTAGTATTAGCCCAGGGCCCCCTGACCTCACGGTCCGGCCCTGCTCCCCAGGAGCACTTACCACCTCACTCACTTCAGGAACACAACACTGCTTGAGAACAGTATTATTTAGCTGTAATCTTCTGTAAGATCGAAGTACTTCTCCAGTCGGGCTGCTCCGGATTTTGAGAAGGATATTTCCTGATGTGCAACTCAGTTATGTTAATTAATACTTTATTTTATATTTTAAATTGCATAAGGAATAGGTAGGGATCCCTAGTACATATTTTTCACCTGATTAGTATCAAGCTAATTTTCTGGGAGTAGCTTCATTTTGATGAGACGAACAAAAAGTTCCTCTTCGAAAACTCTCGATTGTGGTAGATAATAGAGTTAGCAGGAGATAGAGCAGTAGTGAGCGTAGGATCGGGATAACGTACGACGCAATTTGTAGGACAATATTACCATCAAATTATATAAATATTAACTAACTAAAAGAAAAAAAAATCAGAAAAAAAATCAATTTTTGATGACCTTACGAGGTCATCAACTTAATGACCTCGCTCATCAAAAATTATTACTAACCAGCTGAATTTTTTTTCTTTTAGTTAATTAACATTTATATAATTTGATGGTACTATTGTCCTCCAAATTGAGTGGTACGTTATCCCGGTCCTACGCTCACTGTTGCTCTATCTCCTGCTAACTCTATTATCTACCACAATCGAGAGTTTTCGAAGAGGAACTTTTTGTTCGTCTCATCAAAATGAAGCTACTCCCAGAAAATTAGCTTGATACTAATCAGGTGAAAAATATGTACTAGGGATCCCTACCTAGAAAATAACAATATTCAAACTTAAAAAAGTGCAAAAGCGGTCTTATCACTAATAGTAATCTCTTAGTGAGGCCGCACACCACAGCTACATTTGTATTACGATAATTGTAGCGTCACATTTGAAACGCGACACATTTATCGCCCCCTCTATATTTGTATGTAAACCTGCACATCAAGGACACATATGTAGCAGGTGCAGTTTGTGGCAAGATGTCTGCCACGCCACACGAATTCAAGATCGAACACGTTCGTTTTATGTGGCGCGAACATAGAATAAAAACGCGCGAAAATGAAAGAATGTTGAATTTTATGTTGAATTTATTGCAGAGATTTAAAAAAATCCCGTTTAAATAAATTTATTGAACTGATTAATTGAACAATTCATAATTTATTGAACAATTTGATTTGATTGAACTAAATTTAATAATAATAATTGGTATGTGTTTTCATATTCATCCTATGAACTTTTCTTCTTCGGATCGTAATTCTTGCACAATTTTGAAATTTCCATAAACTACAATTTTGATTAAAAGGGTGAACCCAATAACGTCTTTTTTTTTTCTCATTAATCGCCTCATCAAAAAATCGTCATCGTCAGACGATGATGTCGACATTCTGACTTCTGTTGTTAGTGCCACGCTACAATTGTGCTTCCGATGTGCGCACACACGACACATTTGTCGCCGCTTAAATTGTATCGCAGTAATTGTGGCGCCGTAAATGTATGTTGAGAGTAGCGTGTGGCGGCGGTGTGCGGCCTCACTTACAGACAACAGTAGAGAAAATATATCATAAGCTTTCAGTGAAGAAAGCAGGTACTTCCAGGGACCAGTAGTGGTCCGCAGACCACTGGTTAAGAATCTCTGCTGTAGGCTGATAGTCTGCCGGAATATGGCGACGCGACGTACGGTGCCCCGGTTTGGGCGGATCGCCTCACTGCGAGGAATAAGGCCGCGCTGCGCTCTGCGCAGAGGACCATCGCGGTGAGGGTGATTCGGGGGTACCGTACGGTATCGTGGGCTGCAGCTACTGCTCTAGCCAGCGACCTCCCGTGGGAACTCGTCGTACGAACGTCTCGGGTAGGAGGACTGTTGGTGAGAACCCCACGTTGGACGGGATCCTACGGGTGCGCCGGATAGGGCAGGAAGCGCTAATGCGGAGGTGGGGGGAGGACCTGGCGCAGGAGCCGTACGGCACACGCGTAACGGCTGCCCTGCGCCCGGTCCTTGAGCGGTGGATGCGTCGAAAACGCAAGCCCCTCACCTTCCGTCTGACACAGGTTCTCACCGGGCACGGTCGCTTTGGTGACTACCTGTGTCGGACGGCCCAAAGGGAGACGACGACTGAATGTCACGATTGTGGCGTGGCGGTGGACTCTGCCCAGCATACCCTCGAGGTGTGCCCGAGATGGGCGGCGCTGCGTCGCGGTCTGACGACAGTCCTCGGAGGGGACTTGTCACTCCCGAGCGTCATCACCGAGATGCTCGGTGACGACGAGTCCTGGAAGGCGATGGTCTCCTTCTGCGAGACAGTTATGTCCTAGAAGGAGGCCGACGAGCTGGTGAGAGAGGAGGCCAACGATGTGGCTTCCACCCGCGGGCGACGAATGGGGGTGCGTAGGAGGCGCTACTTAATGCGCTTCCAGTAACGCCCCTGTGCCCGTGTCGGTCCGGGATGGGAATCCGGTTCTGCTAGACACGGCGTAGTCGGGACTGTTCAGAGGTGAGCCGGACAGTCCCCATGGAGAAGTCTGGCCTTTTCGCCGAGGCCAGCCTGTCGCTGGAGGGATCCTGTTGCCTGCAGATCCGGGACCCTCCAATTAAAGCGGCTGAAGGCTCCCGCAGGGGGTTTAGTGCGGTAGTGGCACCCCAAGTGCTGAGTCCGACATACGGTCTAGGACTGCCTACCCGGGCGTCCTGGATATCACCCGTAAATGGGTTACCCTGCGATATCAACAAAAAAAAGGCTGATAGTGTCGCACTGATTGCTCGCTGACAGCTGAAATGTATACGCTATAAACTTCTAGGAAGCATTTCTGAATAATGCTCAACAGTCCTGGGCTAGATCCTCGCTCATGACAAATGTTTGTGTAGGCTATACAATGTTTGTCGTTGTCTATTTTTTTTTGTACTGGTTCCGAATACTCGATACATGATTGAATCCGACTGGAAGGTTTTTGAGGTACTTTGCATATAATGACCGCTGATCAAGTCAGACAATTATATATTTTTATATAAATATTTTTAACACAACCTACTCTAACCTACATAATGTTACTCTAGTTTTAATCAAATAGTCTTAATATTGTTTTTTACTATAGGCAAAGGTGGATACTTCGGTGAACTGGCGCTGGTCACCCACAAGCCTCGCGCTGCTTCCGCATACGCTGTCGGTCCAACCAAAGTTGCTTGTAAGTTTCATATGCGAAACAATAATACTTCAAAAGAGAAAAATAATATCAATCTTTTCTCGTATTTACTTTTTTTGTTATTCAATAGAATATGAATTAAATAAAATGGAAAAATCTTCAAGTAGTTTTACCCCACAACCATATAATGTTATTCAACAATCATATTCAAAGACTACAGATATTAAACAAGCAATCAAATAAATTGAGTAATCTATTGTAACTACAGCAATTTATAGAATAGTCGACTAGACTTCTGAGGTAATTGAGATGCCACCCATTCAATTCAATGGAGATATTCTATAAATATACAGATATTAAGTCAGAAAAATTGATCATTGGTACTTACCTTATATTTATAGTAACCTGTTTGTTTGGGTAATGTTTAATTACTCCAAAACGCAAAATTAACCTACCTACTATATAAAATTTCCATTGATAAACCATTACCTATTTCAAACCTTCCTCTGACAAACTAATTTCGAAACCCTAAATCAATTACAATGACAAAGTGTTATATCTAGCTATATATACATAAGTCAACAAACCACAATTTTTACAAAAGATCAGCTTTCTAAATAGTTGGGAATTTGTCGTAATAAATTTGTATTGCCTTTCAGTCCTCGACGTGGAAACATTCGAGCGACTCTTGGGACCTTGCATGGAGATCATGAAGAGAAACATCGATGACTATGAAGAACAGTTGGTCAAACTCTTTGGAGACAAGAGCAACCTAACTGATGTGCGATGAACTACCAACATCTGAGACCCCCCTTGCCGTAAACATTTGTATACCCCTCCCTTTTAGTTTAGAGACCTTTTTACCTGGCTGGAAACCACAGGTTATTACATACCCAGTGTTTAGTTTTAAACTCTATAGATGAAAACCATTAACTAAATTTACTTACACAACTACTGAGTTATATTGTTTTAATTTTTTTTTTTTCTAATTATCAGTATTATTTTTAATTTTTTACTACAGGGTACTGTTAAATTTAAAAAATATGGGTTTTTAAACGGAAAAGTGAAATGTAATGTTTTTATTATGTATAATGGCAATATTTACTTAATAATGGTTTTCAGTCGGTTTTCTCGTGAGATTATGCTGTTGTTATATCATAATGTACCAAACTTATTAAAATAACAAAATGCGTGATCTCACTTTACACCTGTTAAGAGTTATAACTGTTTTGTTTTTCCTTATAACTAAACTGTAACGTTGTTTTTGTTTTTCCTATGCCAATGTGCCATGTTATTTTTATTAATTTATGAAGGCTACACTATGAAGTGAGGGGGGAAACTAAATACCCGACGTCGCTTAATATTGCACTGTAACAATAATACGCTTATTTTAGATAGATAAAATGCCTTAGTAGCTATGTAAATAATGATCCCACGGTTCGTCGTCGATGACACTGATTGATCACTTGAAATATGTAAGAAGTTATTTAAAACAACCTTATGTTCAAGTAGGAGAACTCACTTTGGATCTGTTCTCTTAATCGACAATACGATAGTTTTTATCTTAGCGTGAGAAACTATGGTCATTACGTTTTAATAATTTTTGAATGTAATATTACATGAATTGTTGTCTTTATTAGTCACTTTAGAGCTACTAAGACCGATGTGAAGAGTTCTGTACAAATCAGAACGGGAGGCTAAAAATTTTAATTAATTATGTATTGCTAAAGAGGCCATAGTATTAAAAGTGTGTAGCAGGAACGTCCCAAAGAATTTGTACCTCTTTTTGTAAGGAATAGTAGAAAATGTATATGAAAATTTAAGAAGTCATATTTAAATTTTTATGTATAAAAATCAGTCATTCAGCGGTCTAATCAACGACAGCGCGGGTATCGAGTTATCGACTCATGATAGGGATGTACTGGGAAGATGGCATTTAGTCTTTAAATTATAAAAAAAGATTTTCTAGTAATGGGATCACAGTGCAATACTGAGCGACGCTCGATCCTATCTACGTTAGGATAGTCTCTGCTACCGCCATTTTATATTTTTAAAGATCGTTACACTTGACACTGGCTTCAAATCATAAAATACTATAAAACTTAGGTAACGTTCATTTTATCGGTGATTAGATTAAATCTTATCGCTATCTAATTAATTAATTTATTTTATTAATTTTAAAAATGTTTCTATATTTATGTATATTGAGAATGTTATACTACGATCAGTTAGCGAATGCCAAATTAATGTTTTAACAAAAGTTCAATCGTAACAGACGAGTCGAGATGTATTTGAGAAATTGTGTTGTCGTCGTTTTCATTATTATTTAATTTAAATATTATATTTTATATACATTGTGTGTATATTTTAAATGAGAAGTAATTTGTTTATGTTGTCTATTTTAAATATTACGTTTTTAAATATGTTTATTTTAGAGGGTTATCATTTCTTCGTCCTATTTTAAAGATCTGAGATGTGTTAGCGTCGCAACATGTCTATTAAGAACACCACATTTTAGATCGCAAAAACCGAAAATATCCAGTATTTTACTATGATATTTCCTCATCAGAGACTTGTAACAAGTAATACAGATATGTTGGTTTGAACTATTTGGTTCAAACTATATCTATCAGTGTGTTGTGCGTTAGTGAATATTAATGTGCGCCTTAATATAACCCTCAGGTTTAGCGCCCCAGTATTATTTAAATTAGAAAAAAATATATTTGTATGTATATCGACAAACCTTCATTTGTAAATCCAGCCAAAGTAGGTGAGTACATAAAATCATATGTAGCACTAAATATGTAAGTCTATATTTACATGTAGTAGTTAGTTTTTGTCACTTCTTATTGTAATTTAAATATTTGTAGATTAGGAAATTAACAGAGTATAGTCAGATCCTGAGGGGTGTGGTGTGTTTTTTTGACGTACAAATCGTGTACAAATAATTTCAGTTGCCATAGAAAATTTTATTTGTTTTATTTTAATTAATATACATATATTTGTTAACTTCATTGTTATACCACCCTGACTTCCCATCGCAGGCTTCGTCTAGATTTTAATATATCTATCATATCTGTTCATTCGTCCATAGTTCTCGATGCTTGTTTATAAATTAACAGTTTGCGTTCCTCATATTTAGCTAGTATAAACATTCCCGTGTTGCTACTATCGAAGTTTATTGAAAATGCTTTATTTTTGTTATTGAATCATAGTTTATTTTTAAAATTTACAAATTTACGTTGCAATAGTTAAATTCACTTCAAGTGCCTATTATGTAATAGCACATCCAATAAATTATTATTACAACTGTCCCGGACAACTTTTATTGTTAATCTAGTATTTTGACTCACTAACGTATTTTGACTCACTAACTGCCTTTTCTATATGGACTTGTGTGATGTATTGTGTGCGTGTGTGTGTCCATTATGAAACTCACAGTCAAGAACAGAATATGAACAATGAATTTTGAATAAAGAGTATAGCAAAAGTGCCATATGTACAGAGAGATAAATTTATGTATTATTAATATCTAATGTGATTAAAAGATATGCTCATCAACAGCCTCCCACCAAATGAAATGAGCAATAAACGTAAATACATTTTTTGTTATACTCTCTATTATAAGAACTAAATTTGGCTTTGTGTATACAATGTGCACCATGTTTACCATTTATTATCTCAGAAATTAGAATATAATTTTATTTCTATTTACTTACTATATTCAATGTACTGTAAAACTCATTGTAGTAGACACGAATGTCCAAACATGGTGAGCATTTTAAACGACTATTTAATGAATCAGCCGGTCTGATTATACATTTTAGAACAGATTTATTTATATTATTATTAAATATACAAGTTGTATCTATGTAAGCAATGAAATGTTTAACTTCCATACATGCGATAATGTTATATATTAATTAATGTGTGGAATCTGAATGTAAGTTTTCTCGTCTATGATACATTGGGTTGCCATCCATTATGTAATAAAAGAACAAGCTCAAAAGACGAATTTTGAAACTTGAAAAGACATTGTTCTTAAATGTTCATGTAAACTTTCGTATATCATTTTTATTTAAGCTGAATGTGCAATAAAGCCAGCCAGATAAGTTTAATCGAGACAGATGGCAACCTTACATAATTTTGCTGTTTAATATTTCCCTGTGTAACATTTTGTTGGTTACCTGTGCTGGTGAGGAGCATTTCGTGTCCACACTAATATGTCTGTGTGTCCCCAGTGTACTGGAACTAGTAGTCGTTAAATAGTATTGTGCAATAATTATTATCATCTATGCCCTCTGAGTGGATATCATGTTGGATTGTCAGTGTGAATTATTTATAGATTAAAATAAAATAGCATAAGACGTAATATTTCACTTTATACTGATGTTTATGTCCTAATATGTCATCTAGGAGGCTATACAGATGTAATTGTAAACCCGTAATGACTATACCCCGTCCGGCGACTAATGATCTTTTTGACAGCCCACGCCTATAAATTACAGTTGTTTTTTTTTCGGAATAACGTACTAAAATTCTGCTGTAATGTCATACTTTATTGACGATTTGATTGATTGAGTGAAGTACCCTGTGCATAACAAACAACCACAGACTATGAAACAGTTCTTGAAATAATAAATCGATAATAAATCGATCATATGATAAAAATAATTTTACGTCATGTGATTATTGTTTCTATAAATTTAATACAAAAAAGGAAATAAAAATAGTATCTATGACCCCAAGATTGATTACTTGCAAGGAATTAAGTCGAAATCTTGAAATTTAATTGCAAAGCAAGAATAAAGAGCAATAACTCTGTTAATTCATTTATGTATTATTTATATAGGTTAAAATTTAGACTGTGGACCGTCGATTTTTGGGGGTTTGAGGGATGCGGGGGGGAGGGGGAGAGGTGGGATACCCACCAGTACCACTCCCACATACCAGAAACCCATAGTTATGGAGATATCCATGGTTAAAGTTTTAAGATTAGAAGAAGAATTTAGATCGTTTGGCACGAATTTAAGGGCGAGAGTGGGAGGAGGGAGGTAGCGGCGGTCCCCCTAAACCCCCCCATACCACTCACGATACAAGGTAATGCGCCGTTCTTGAAAAACATAGAAAAAATGAATCTCATAGACCTAACCTCGAAATTTGACAGTTGATCGGTATAAATTCATTCCGTGACGGCTCCGGCGCTTCGGAAGGGCAGCCCTTTCGCCCTTGCGTAACAAAACGCAGACACCCACGCTCGCCTCCGCAGCCTCGGCATGCTGGTCGCCTTCGGCGACCAGCCTCGGCCTCTCCGGCTCGCCCGGGTGTCTGTGTTTCGTTACAGCGGGCGAGGTCTGCCCTCCCTCCGCGCCTCCGGCTTTTACAAAACACTCTAGGGGTAAGACAGACCAAGACCACGTGGATAGTGGGGTGCTCCGATTCGGTTTTGGGTATTTTTCGGACTTAAAAAAAAAATAACCCTAACCTATCTAACTTCAAAATTAGACTGTTTATCCGCATAATTTCGTTACAAAAAAAATACCCTAACCTATTTAACTTCAAAATTTATAATGTGACCGTAAATAAGCAGAAAAAATATGAAGATCTAAATCGACGGTCCATAATCTAAATTTTAGCCAATTAAATCGATTGAAAGTTCTTCTTAAATAAAATCGATTATTATTTCGAATCGAATAAATAACGTGTGAGGCAGTCACTAATGTCAAAATTTCTTGAAGTGTCAAAAAGATCATTAGTCGCCGGACGGGGTATAATTAATTTCAACTTGCACACAATGTTTCGATGGCACAAATGTTATGTTAAACGCGTGTGTTGAAGTGACTCAAATTCTGTTGTCTTCCAATGGGACGCACAGAAACAAAGCCTAGCGCTCCCATATAACACTTGTGGGGCAATGAATTACCTGGCAATTCGATGTAAGTTGAAGTTCGATACGCTTAAACGTAGCGTTAAATTTTTTATAAATTACTAGTCATTGGTGTCTAATTGTAGATTTGTAACCTGACGGCACATTGAATTCGAACATTTCATTACTCTAAATTCATGTTAGTCGTAAGTTTGTCATACCTGTTCCACGATAAAGCATATCAAAGCGGTGCGCCCGCCTTTTTGTCCTACTGCACTCGAACTACATCTGGTAGCAAGTCTGAACTAGTACCGCTTTTACCCACGTCATGAGCTTACCCTGTAAATTTATAAAAATTATGTATCGTAAAATGTTAGAAAACTGAATTATATTTGTTTGTAGATCTACATTGCTGTTTACTTTTCACCTCTTCAAATTCTATACTTACCCTTGAATAGTGTACAACAATATTTCCCACCATATCATAAAATAATGGATCAATCTGTTCATCATATTTCATGAAACCAGTGAAAGAAATCAATTAAATTATTGGTTTTGTGTTCAAATCCAGGCTGACAACACTTCGAGTTCTATTTCCGTTTAATTTAATAAAGGTCTTTGGGAAAACTGAGCAATTAAAGCTTTCTTCCTTCATCGAAAATTATCCCTCAAAATATGAGATATTATAAAGCTAGAGTGTTAACAAAGAACCTATATCATATATTGCACCTTTGATTTTTGAAAGCTATAAAACCTTACTTATCTACATGCGGTTGATACCACAGTACCACACAAATGACATATCATCCTGCTACATACATATGAAGCAATTGCAATGCAAGGATTGGGTTTTAGACTTATTTAATCTTGAGCTAACAAAAATGTCAAAAATCACTTTTTCTGATAAATATTTCAGTGTTAAAAATTTAAATTATGTTACAAAAAGCAAATTGATTCAAAACTCTTCTTTCTTTAATCAAGAGATAATTCATAAACAAATACTTATTTTCTTCGGACAAGTCATATTTATATTATAACTAGGGCTCGGATAAATATGTATTATAAAATTCAAAATAATTATGTACATATAATATGGACCAAAAAATGTAAAATATGGAAAAAATATGGAGTATAAAATAAAAATATCTTTCATATTAAACATTGTTTATTGTGAAAAGTTACTGCAGTAACAGTTACATTAAAAAAATTATAAAAAGATAGCGATATGTTTAGGTAATTCAAAAAAAAAAAGAAGTTTATTCATCTTCCACTAAATCTGTCTTATTAAATTGATTGCAGTACACACTCACACGCTTTTTTAAATTATCGTAATTAAAACTGTCGATTAGGTCTAAATAATGTCTAATAAATAGCCTTATATTGGCTGTAAGATCTTTCCACGTCACAATAAAGGCAAATAAGTAAGGTAGGGCACAGCAGGAAATATCCTGCTCAAAAACTGGAGCCGCCCGACTGGGGAAGTACCTCAAACATGCAGCAGATCACTGCTAAAAATGCTGCTTTCAACCAGTGTTGTGTTCCTGTGGTGAATAAGGTGACCAGAGCTCCTGGGGGATTGGGAGTATGGTCGGCAACGCGCTTTCAATGCATCTGGTGTTGAAGCTACGGTAATCGCTTACCATCAGGTGAGCCGTATGCTTTTTTGACCTACTTAAATATAAAAAAAACATGATATAATGGGAGCGTACTTAAAGACGCCTAGTTCCGTAATTGGGTAAGGCACGTCTGCAGTACCCTCAAAACTCAGTACGCACTTAACTTTATTAATTGTTTTTAGTGTAACGAAGCCTTTATTGTTGTCTAGTCTATTTTTTTTATGTTACTAAGTCGACAAACAAGCGTACGGCACTGTGCGTACGGCTCACCTGATGGTAAGTGACTACCGTAGCCTATAGACGCCTGCAACACCAGAAGCGTCGCAAGCGCGTTGCCGACCCTATCCCCAATCCTCCCCCTCAGGAGCTCTCCTCATTACTGCTTGAAAACAGTATTATTTATTTATATTTGGTCTTCTGTTAGGTCGAGGTACTACCCCAGTCGGGCTGCTCCATATTTTGAGCAGGAAATTTCCTGCTGTGCCCTACCTCAGTTATATAGTTGTAGTGTTAGTAGAATATTAGTTTTTGTTTAGCTATTTCAGCAACACCGCTTTCTGCTTCAGAAACTTTTTTTTTTCTATTTCTTTAATAATCTTCAGGTTTTCATTTAATTGATTTGATCGGCGGCGCGAGGGCAGATAATGTGGAATAAATGAAGTTAGAGTAAAAATCAAATTACGACGAATAATACGCGAGAAATGAAACTCGCGCGTCCATGTGGTAGCGAGAATGCAAATACGTAAAATTATATCAATTTTTGTGAACTAATTCATGTTCTATGATATAAAAATCGAAAATATGGATGATTGTGATATTTTTTTGTAAAATATGGACTTGCCCATGAAATATGGAAAAATATGGAAAATAAAAATTAGTTTTTCCGAGTCTATATGTAATAATCAATGTATAGAAGACATTCAAAACCGAAAATCGTGTAAATTAAAAATATGTATTTACATATTAATCCGAGCCCTAATTATCACCTACTTTATTTACTTTCTATTAAATGTAACATCTACCAACAAGAATTTTCCAAAAATAAAAAACCATTTTGTCAATTTATTTATTTATGTTCTGCTTCAAAATATAATTATATATATTTTATTTCATATAGGTTCTGGTTCTCTGCCATAGACCTGCATTATTTTCTCCATTATTTCCCAGTTTTTTTCTTTTTGCAAGTCTTTTGTAAAGACCTGTAAAGAGAACACACACATTAAAACAAATTTAAAGTCTACTATATAAATGTGTTTTGGATTTTATAATTTACAAATTGTAAGACATGTTAATATTGTAAGAAAAAAGTGTCCCTTTATACATTTCAATTCAATATAGATATAAAGTATCATCATATATTTTGAAGAACACAAGGATACTAAAAAAGTATCGCAAAAGGTATATCCTTATGGCCTTATCACTGAAAAGCAATTTCTTCTAGGCAATCTTGGGGCAGAAATGGTCTATGGTGGTACAAGTGTCCAAAACTTTTATAATTATTTATTTTAAAATATAAAATACACATACATACTTATCTTTATATAAAGTATACTATTTTGTTATTCTATCACACATTCTTTATAATAATCCAGTCATGAAAAAAGTTTACTTACTGAGTACCAAGCGGCATCATCATCTAATGTAGATGCAAGTGGAACTGAAACTCCAAGTACATGAAGAGCTAGCGTCAAGCATGCAACGGCAACATGTGGAGCTCGGTAATCTAATATTGCTGGAGAATGATGAAAGTCTTGCAGGAAGGCCATAGCCGTACGAGCTATGGGTGCTGATCGCCACTGAGCAGGTGGGAACCACTCTTGTAGTGAGCGGAGGTAATGTAGCAAATATCTGTGTGACGATGGCGCGTCCAAGTTAAAGCCCAGTAAACGTAAAACTAGTAGTTCAGCTTGGGCTACTGCACCCCGCCATGACCAGTATTCTTCTCCCAACTCTAACGGTCCAGCTCCACGATTAATGGAATTGTGAGCTACGTTCACAGCGTCTCTGAGCCTAACTGGCTCATCCCGAGATTTCCCAGCAGCACAAAGACAAGCTGTGCAGATCACGTAACAGTCATAATCATTTTTATCAGCTTCTTTAAAAAATTTGTGATAGAATATTGCGGCCGTAGCAACGGTTGCCGGCTGTAACCCAAGTTTTATACCACATTCAAATATAAAATTTGTCGCTAGACCATGACTAGGAGCACTTCTATAGTCAGGTAATCTCCGCTCTCTTCGATTACTTTGTAAAGCCATTACATCAATCACGTCTTTCATTTTTATATTACCTACAAAAATACAATTTATAACTTTAGCCAAGAAATCCAAGCATGCAAAACAAATTATCGAACTCGAAGATTGACAAATGACAGTAATACAGATTCAAAATTTTCACAGGAGTCCGAAATAGGGTACTTTCCGTAGTGAAAAATAAATTATTAATTTTGATAAAAATTAAAATTTATATAGAAATACACCTAAATATTCTGATTTAGAATCATAAAAGCACATTATTGATTTATTATATTGAAATTAAAAGTCATATATTTTAATCTGTATATCACGTGACCTAAAACACGAGCCGCCATGGTGTGACGTCATACGGGCAATAACAAAGTTCTGTCAACCCCCCTACCCCAGCCTATAAAAGTATATTTTTTGTAATAATAAAAATACTGACCGATGTATTTTAATTAGCTCTATCCAAAAACATCGCCAGCTTAAACTGCTCCACCTTATATTTCTAATGAAAAATCAATAAAGATTTGGGGAAAAAAAATTTTATCTTAATTTTGATACAGCCATATCTTTTTAAATAAACAATATTTCAAACTGCTCCAAACTGCTCCAAACTGCTCTACATCCATATAATACTGCTCCATAGTAATTTTTATCGGCTCCGCTATAGTATACTTATTTGTTTATTAATCACATAATATAAATAAAGGTATCAACAATATTACAATATTTTACTGTTCTACTTTTCACAAACGCTTATTTCACTTAAATTCAGTCTTAATGTTAATACTAAAACACAGTTTTTAATAGCGTATCATTTTTTAATAATAATGAAAAAGGCCTCACACGTCGGCTATATTTTAGATCTTGGTGGAAATATTTCTGCTCCACATTTGTATAAAAGTATACAATTACAATTTTATTATTTTTTATGCGATGTAAGGATTATTAAATTTATTTAATAGATCCAAAGAGCAACACGGAGGGGAGTAGCCATAGCGTATTTTACCGATACAAAATAGTCTGTCATTTTTTGCGGGGGGAAATCTGTGCTACGCACACTTTCTCAAATTCACACACAAAAATAATCATCTGTCACTACGAAACTCACACTATACTAAATTAAAAAATACACTCACATTTTCACACACACATAGATACATTCTGTGTCATAACAGTATAATAATATGCCGCAACTACACTGACAATGCCATGGTTGTAACAACTGTCGATACGCGTTATCGATAAACTCAAGTACTCGTTTAGGGAAATTATTTTTTAAAATGATACAAAAGTAAGACATTAATATAAAAATGGACTTTATTTATTGAAGTGAAACTTCTCTAGGCGCATGAGGGGTAAAATTTGAGCGACAGGTAACGCGGCAGCGTCATGACATTTAGTACTTGGATGGGTGATCGCCTGGGATCACCGCGTGACGTTAGCTTTCTGTTTTTTTTTCAACTAGTTTTTTTTTTAAATATTTTAAATTCATTTTTTAATTAGTTTTTTAAAATTAGTGTTAATTTCCAAAACCTTGTCCAACACAACCAGGAGCAAAAATAAAACCAACAAAAAAACTTTAATAATTGTAAGTTGCAGCGTTAAGTTTTTTTTTAAATTAGTTTGCCAAAGAAGTTTCACTTCTGACATGTGTAGTTTGTACGCATGCAATTATTTTATGTACTACAATAGTCATCATTTCAAAAATACAGTGTGACGTAAGAGTTGGTTTGGCGCCCTCGATTAATTTCCTTCTATTGTTCGCCAACACTTGAAAGTCAGAGGTATTGAAGTTAATGATTGGAGCAAATGACACTATTTATTGTGGGCGTCTAGTTTAGTCTGTTATTTAAAAAAAACATGTATCCCTTAAATTTGGATTTTTAGGTAACCTGCCAAAAATTAATATAAAACATTATGGTCGAAGTTCACACTAAGTAATTCTAGTAAAATGTGTTAAGTATTGTTTTATATTTAACTAGCTTCTGCGCGTGACTTCGTCGGCGTGGACTCTGCTCCTATTGGTCTTAGCGTGATGATATATAGCCTATAGCCTTCCTCGATAAATGGGCTATCTAACATTGAAAGAATTTTTAAAATCGGCCCAGTAGTTCCAGAGATTACCGCGTTCAAACAAACAAACAACCAAACAAACAAACTCTTCAGCTTTATATATTAGTATAGATTTAATGGAATTTTATTATAAAACTATTTATATTAATAAAGTTCGCAATATAATATTTTAAATAAATCAAAATCTCAAAAATGTCTGTCTCCTTCTTTGCCTTTGCCATTTTTATCGATAACTATCTACAAACAAACCGGTTACAACACTAACCACTACTTTTCGGTAAGAGACTCGGATCAGTCGCTCGACCGATCCGCATATTGTATGAGGCAAGCGGCAGGTGTTGATAAACAAATCCGAAACAAGACGACCGATAATATTTTTAATTTTTAAGTTTAAAAAAGGTTAAAAAAAAGTATTAAGTAATAATGTGATTAAAAAATACTTTCATATGAAAGGTAATGGCATATTTTTGTTAATTTGACGTGGCAGATCACTTTTTGCAGCAAAAAACAGAACAATTCGGCATTTTTTGAAGGACGTTATTTCCATAGCGCAACTAGATTCAGTCTAGTGAGCAGTACGGTTACAACTAGTTTTATTGTACGCATAGGACCGCGTGGACTTGTACTTTGACAGAGGGGAACGCCTGTGTATGGCTACTCCCCTCCGTGTTGCTCTTTGAATAGATCTCAGTAGTAACTTGATAAATTTTTTTTCTAATATTAATTGCAAATACTTAGTTCAGTCAAGTTCATATTCGAATAAAATGCGAGTACAATTATTTAATTTTTCAAATTATTAATGAAATAAAATTTTTTGAAACCACACATCATGTTTTTAAAACAAAACTATGATGACACGAACTCATGAATTCTTGACCTTAATTTAAACTTTATCCCGGCAATACGGCAATGAATGAGATCCGCGCTACCCGCTTCAGTCAGCTCATTTATGACAAAATGAATTTTACTTATTTTACAGTTAACTATAGCGGAGCCGATAAAAATTACTATGGAGCAGTATTATATGGATGTAGAGCAGTTTGGAGCAGTTTGGAGCAGTTTGAAATATTGTTTATTTAAAAAGATATGGCTGTATCAAAATTAAGATAAAAATTTTTTTTCCCAAATCTTTATTGATTTTTCATTAGAAATATAAGGTGGAGCAGTTTAAGCTGGCGATGTTTTTGGATAGAGCTAATTAAAATACATCGGTCAGTATTTTTATTATTACAAAAAATATACTTTTATAGGCTGGGGTAGGGGCGGTAGTTCTGTCAGTGCTGTCAACAGCTAGTGTACATACTAATATCTATCAATTTTAACTTCAAGGGGTAATAGTTGTGTTCTTTCGTATAATAACTCTTCATATCTTGTTCCAACTGAAATAATATGCATTCATTACTAATTTGTTGATGGCTGTCATAGTAATTGTAGGTTATGTTACTCTCTTACATACGTCATACACTTTTGTTATTGCCCATATTACGTCACCAAAATGGCTGTAGCGTTTTCGCGGTAATAAAAAAGGTTTAAAATTTAATTTAATTTTATGGCATGAAAACGTGTTTATTTTGCCGAAATATATTTTTTTGTGGCTTTTTATTAGAAAATCATTATCTTGAAGTACTTTTTCTAACATAGTGGAATACCCTATTATAGTTGTCACAAAATAAGAGGCCCGTTTGGACGTTTAACAAATACCCTAGAACGTAACTTGGTACAAAACTGTAAGAAACAATAAAAGAATTATTAATAACATAAAAAGTTTTTAAAACATACGTAAATTTACTGGGGCGTTAAATATTATGATAGAATATATTGGGAGTGTTCTTTTCGCGCTTACTTTATAGTAGCATGCAATTTCTAATTATTACTAAACGTCTCAAAAACAGTTACGTTCTAAGTCTTTTTGTTTTTAAATACTAGTGTTGTAACAAGTTAATCACTGAATTTCAGCAGCATCATTCGATTTTAATAGTAAGTCGATATTGTGTAGTGATCTCTACTGAAAATAATTTTATTGTATTTGCTCGCAAACGAAAAAATAACGACTTCAATTACATTGACAAGTAACACAACGTAGGTAGATGAAAAAATAATCAACTAAATATATGCGTTATCAAAGATTACAGTCTTTATAGCTACCATGGTCACGGGAGAACAATGTCCTCATGTAGAGAACCTAATAAAACGCGAGAAAACCTGAAAAAGTTGTTTCATTATAATGAGAGAGATTGGCGTAAACATTAGAAAACAATAAAAAAAATTAGATTAAAGTATTAAAATTAGATTATAGTGGAAATTAAGGTGCATTTTCATGTGATGCTTGACGCTGGTTTTGAGCGTCAAATATGACAATTGAACTATGCGCCATCTTGAAAAAATTGTAGCGAAAAAGCTAAACATAGTTTAGCTTTTTTAACGGTTGCTTTTAGCGTCAGCGTAACTCGAACAGTTATATCGATAATCAATAGTAATCGATTCTTATAAAACAACAATCAGCTGTTAGTTTTGACTAGCCCGTTGGCGCAGTTTGTAGTGACCCTGCTTTCTGCTCCGAGGGTTGTGGGTTCGATTCCCACCCCGAGTCTGGGTGTAATATACATATTTATTCATATATTTATGTATGATTTATGTATGTATTGTTTATAAGTATGTTTATCGAAAAAAAAAAATGTAGCTAGACCAGTCGGCTGTTACCTATAACACAAGCATTAAGTTGCTTACTTTATTAGGAACAGACGACCGTGTGTGTAATGTGTAGATATTTATTTATTTATTATTTATTTAGTTTGTGATTTTATTAATAAAAAATAGCGAGTATAGAAATAAATAAAAACAAATACTTAAAATACCACATACAATTTTTTAATTAATATTACGAGATGAAAATCAATAAAATTACATATAGGTGCATAGATCTGTAAAGGAAAAACAAATTTTCCGCCACTGTTAGAAAAAATTAATTTACAATTCATTTTAAATTTCTTTAAATATTTATAGATGCCTGATGATGGTCCAATAAAGGATTGAAACGTAAGCATGAATTTACAATTGGTGGTTTGATTGGCACCTTATGTCCACTTTCCTGTGAACCGTTAAAAAATAGTTATAAACAAAATTATTTCGAAAGTCGTTTCGAAAATCGATATTAACGTATAACTATTATATATTATATGTGTTATTAACGTATAACTATTACTATTATATATTATGTATATTGTGATTATACTTTATTTTTAGCTTGAATTTGACGCTAAACGCTGAAAATCGCTACAATTTTTTCAAGATGGCGCATCCGCATAGTTCAATTGTGATCACGTGACCAAATTTGATGCTCAAAACCAGCGTCAAGCGTCAGTCGTCACATGAAAATGCACCCTTAGGGTGCATTTTCATGTGACGCTTGACGCTGGTTTTGAGCGTCAAATTTGGTCACGTGACAACAATTGAACAATGCGCCATCTTCAAAAAAATTGTAGCGTTAAATTTCAGCGTTTAGCGTCAAATTCAAGCGAAAAATAAAGAACGTTAATATCGATTATTGAAACGACTTTCGATAATCGATATTAACGTTCTTTATTCTAACGTTTTTTTTAGTTTGATAATATTTTAATTTTTATACTTGTGTATTTTTTTCAGTATAATAAAAAATGTGTTTATTAACTATTGTTTATTCACTTTGAATGGCAATTAAATTTACTGAAAGATAATTTTTATATTAATAGTATTGAACTAAATAACACTACACTGCTGAGAGGGAACTTGTTTATTTATATGCGCCATCTTGTATTTTAAGATACGAGGTTGCGCTTGACAATTTTTTTTTTGAACTGAGATACGGGATTGTGTTTTGTTAAAAAAAAAAAATTAAATGAATAATTTTGTTTCTAACTTTACAGATCTATGCGCCTATATTAATTTCATCTCGTAATATTAATCAAAAAATTGTATATGGTATTTTTAAGTATTTGTTTTTATTTATTTCTACACTCACTATTTTTATTAATAAAATCACAAACTAACAGCTGATTGTTGTTTTATAAGAATCGATTACTATTGATTATCGATATAACTGTTCGAGTTACGCTGACGCTAAAAGCACCCGTTAAAAAAAGCTAAACTATGTTTAGCTTTTTCGCTACAATTTTTTCAAGATGGCGCATAGTTCAATTGTCAAATTTGACGCTCAAAACCAGCGTCAAGCGTCACATGAAAATGCACCTTTAGAGTTTAGACGACTGAAATTGCGCGCCACTGTTCAACACCTGTTCATAAAGCGGGCCGATCATACCAGCTAAACTTTGCCAGAAAGTTTTCTAGGGAAGAATGTAACTTAGATGTATATTATAGGCTTTTGTTAAGTTAACTACCCTAATGAAGGGATCTGCCCTTCATTAGTAGCTTGAGACAAATAAGAAAACCTTCACGTAACGCATTTCTACCTGAAACGGTTAAACTTTTATTACCTGCTGACCCAAACACAGAGTTGGTAGCAGTTGGTAGAGACATTTGGACCTGAAGATACCGATTTTTAATGTAATTTTATATTGAAAGAAAATTTGTTAAATTCTGTTTCCATTCATTTGTATTTTGTAGTGAATATAGCTCTGATATGTATTACTGTTCTTTATAACCTGACAAATATATGTATGTTTATATACCTTTTCTTTATTTTAATTGAACTTAGAACTAAAATAACCCCAAAAATAATTTTGGCCGCTTAAATCTTACATGCTACGATAAATTGTAACAAGTTATCGTAACGATCCAGATTGTTACAATTTATCGTGCGTATAAACGGGAGATTGTAGCGATTTATTGGGATTGGAGTTGGAGTGAACAGTGCTCTACTCTTTCGATTTGTTGGAGCGATAAATCGTTCAATAAATTGTTATGGTACGTTTATACGCTTGCCAAGCGTCGGCAATCATCCACAATCCCCAAGCGTTCACAATTGTTTGGAACAGGGTTGCCAACCATACTGTTTTAAACAGTTGTAACATATATATTTTTATATGTATTATTATATGGCTTATCGAAGTGGTTTTTTGTGTGGTGACGCGTAGCGCTTCGTCCGGTACATCTGTCGCTAGGCTCGTGTCCGGGGTGAGGTTTGCGATGCGAGGGGCTTCGGCCTTCGTTTATATGCAGTTGTCGCTGTTGGCTCGGTCATTTCCTCGTCCGTCTCGTACCAGCTCTGGTGGGTGCATAATTTCTATTGTGGGGTCCTTGGCGTGGCGTCTGGCGGTCGGCGAAGGTCGAGACAACCACGTGGCTTACTTTCTGCCACTTGCCCCACTTATTCCACATAATTCCGCACAACTAGCGGGAACCTCCCTGGGAACCTTCTCTCTCGGGACCTGGGTGTGAGCGACGGACGGCGGGTCGACCCAGCCATATTTTTTTGGGCTCTGGCGGCAACTAGAAGCCACGCCCGACCACGTGGCGTGGAAGTGCGGTTCCGACGTGAGCCGAGGGCCAACCCAAGGACGCAGCTAAGTCTAACACTCTCACCATCACGCCACGAGGCAGGAATAAGCCCCATATTTTGTTTTGTTCAATAAATTATTAAATGGTGTAATACTTTCTTTTATTATAACTCTAAATCCAAAATTTAATTAAATTAGTAGAATTATATTTTTTTTAAAATTAATTAACTCTTCTCTTTCTTATGGTCTCGGGTTGGAATGGTGGGTCGCTCTCTAAACCCCAAATACCATTTTAACCCGCAGCATCTGGCGCCCAACGTGATCATCATCTCATCATCTATTCTCATTATCCATTTTTAACTTTAGCATCTGGCGCCCAACGTAAATTCTCTAATATTATGGTAATTCTCAAGTTTTTATAATCGTTTGTTTGCTCGTAAATAATTTTAAATTATTTTTTTTCTTATTCCTGGTTCGTGGTTTCTCTGGGTTTGGAAACGGTCTTGTCTGTGTCTCCTTATGTGTTTGTATTGTGTTAAAATTATTACTCTTTATTTTTGTTATAATTAAAAACGATTAATAATTAATTAAAAATAATTGCTCTTTACTGTTTCGTTTAGGTTGTGTAATTATAGTGTTAATTATAGTGTGTAAAATATAAATTTAAAATTTAAAGTTAAAATTTCATGTAATATTCAAAGTTTTATTTAAATTTAAAAATTTGTACGAGCATAGTCGAGGTTTTTTCATTGTTAATCGATTCCTTGTTAGAATTCTCAGTTTACCTACTTTTGTATTAATAATTTCTTGATCAATAATTTTGCCGTAACTAAATATTTTTAACTACCTTGCATTAACTAATATTTTTGAATACTTTGTACATCTTTATAATATTTTAACATTCATTTAAATTGAACTTTTTTTTGTTGTACTTTTGCTTCGTTTTGTAATTGTACTACAATGACTCACCGTATTAAGTTCGATATCTTGCTTATGTCTAAATTAGATTTGTTTTTTGATAAATCGGTTTTACTTTTAATATCGATATTAGTTTTTATAAATAGGTAGATGTTGCAATGTTAGTAATGTTACCGTCAGAGGGAATTTTGGTCAGCTCGAAGTATGGCTAGTTTTATAGTTTTTTTTTCGTCAGTTTCTAATTAAATTTAAATCTTTATAGATTTGATATTTTATAATGATTAATTAAAATACTTAAATAGTAGTTCTTTTTCTAAAATTATAAATTTTTTACTCGTATTCCAATCAGCGACGGGTGATGATCGCTTTTTATTATTTTGTGCATTTATGTGTACATGATTTATGATAGTTGTGTGGTGGGTACATCTCTAATGTACTCATGTTGATTTGATTGTTGGGTCATTCCACTGAGCAATGACTTGACTAGTGGTGTGGTGGGTACATCTCTAATGTACTCATGTTGATTTGATTGTTGGGTCATTCCACTGAGCAATGACTTGACTAGTGGTGTGTTGGGTACATCTCTAATGTACTCATTGTGTTGTTATATGAGGTTATTCCACTGAGCAATAACTCGTATTATTTTATTAAAGCCTACGCCTTATCTCTTGGAACGGGTGGCGATTCCATATGTGTATTTAATTAAGCCTACGCCTTTATCTCTTGGAACGGGTGGCGATTCCAAAAATATATATTTATATTCAAAAGCCTACATCAGGAATACGTAGTTATTTGCTTGTTGCGTAATTAGTAGCTGTTGAGTAGTGTTCATCTATAGATCGTTACTCTGTGTGTTAGGGCGTTTGTCTAAGTCGACTAACGCACATTGTTAGGTGAAGTGTGCGTGAATTTGTATGTTGAGGAATGTGAGGTTTTGCATGATGAGGTATGTTAGTAGATTATAATGGGGATGTATGTCAGTGTTGCAGTTTACTATTATAGCATTTAGCGCAATTTAGTATTTTTTTTACTAACTCGCAATTTAATTTATTTTTCTCTTAGTGTTTTCAAAACATATTAATAATATATCAAAAATTTTTTTTTCTGGTTTAGTTATTATTAACTTTAAAATTTTTTCTCTTGGACTTTGTAATTATTAAATATTTAATTTGAATTCAATTTTTTTTCTTTTCTCTATTGAGCTGAACCAAAATTTTTTTCTAGATTTTTAGAGTCTTTGGAATTTTGCCTAGAGACGCAAAATTCTTCTCTGACGGGGGGGGGTATTGTAACATATATATTTTTATATGTATTATTATATGGCTTATCGAAGTGGTTTTTTGTGTGGTGACGCGTAGCGCTTCGTCCGGTACATCTGTCGCTAGGCTCGTGTCCGGGGTGAGGTTTGCGATGCGAGGGGCTTCGGCCTTCGTTTATATGCAGTTGTCGCTGTTGGCTCGGTCATTTCCTCGTCCGTCTCGTACCAGCTCTGGTGGGTGCATAATTTCTATTGTGGGGTCCTTGGCGTGGCGTCTGGCGGTCGGCGAAGGTCGAGACAACCACGTGGCTTACTTTCTGCCACTTGCCCCACTTATTCCACATAATTCCGCACAACTAGCGGGAACCTCCCTGGGAACCTTCTCTCTCGGGACCTGGGTGTGAGCGACGGACGGCGGGTCGACCCAGCCATATTTTTTTGGGCTCTGGCGGCAACTAGAAGCCACGCCCGACCACGTGGCGTGGAAGTGCGGTTCCGACGTGAGCCGAGGGCCAACCCAAGGACGCAGCTAAGTCTAACACTCTCACCATCACGCCACGAGGCAGGAATAAGCCCCATATTTTGTTTTGTTCAATAAATTATTAAATGGTGTAATACTTTCTTTTATTATAACTCTAAATCCAAAATTTAATTAAATTAGTAGAATTATATTTTTTTTAAAATTAATTAACTCTTCTCTTTCTTATGGTCTCGGGTTGGAATGGTGGGTCGCTCTCTAAACCCCAAATACCATTTCAAACCCGCAGCACAGTATAATACTGTTTTTCACTAAATTATACTTTTTACTGTTGAACAAAAATAAAGTATATAAAATACTGTTTTCAGTATCAAAATGCTAACACATTATAGATAATCTAAATTTGTAAAGACTCAATATTGGTATGGGTGATTTATATTCAGAATTAACAAATTTCAAACTAATTTATGAAAAAATATCAGAAGACAAAGATTTTCTTGAAATGAGTACTGACCAAAAGTGGAGCCATTTATTAGTAAACACTTCAGAAGAATTTAAAAACATAACTAAAATTGTCTCATATCTACTTTCTGTTCCCGCCACCCCAGCGTTTACTGAAAGAGTTTTTTCAATAATGAATGCTAAGTGGCGGGAGGATAGAAATAAAGCATCTATTAATTTAATAAAAAATGAGCTCCTCATTTATTTTAATTTCAGTTATGATTGTGATGAGGCATATGAAGTTTTTAAAAAAGATTTTAAATTAATAAGTTGTACGAAAAGTTCAAAAAATATTATGTATTTAAAACAATAAATATATGTAAAATACTGTTCATTTTTCTAAAATACTGTTTAATATTTTTTATAGACCTGAATATATACTTTATTTCTTGTAAAAAAAGTTGGCAACCCTAGTTTGGAAGTCGTTTACACGCTTGCGAATGCGTCAGTGTGCTACGGATATCCAAGCATGGCGGACGTATATAGTTAATAATAATAGTTTAATTAATAATAGTTTCTTTCACATGAGCTTACAATAGAATGTCAATGTTCTTTTAATTACAGGTTATCACAACATATGTCGAGTATACAAAGAATTAGTTTATGAGTAAATTTATCAATATGAAATCATAAAAATTCAAAATGATAATATCGTTATGTTATGACATTAAACTCTCTTCATTCGACCAGCCACTCATTTTGTATAAAAAAATTAGACGTGCGTTCGTCACGAAATCACAGCGGCTACTAAACGCGCGCCAGCGTGTAAACACCTCGCAAGCGCTTGCCGCAATCGCCCTTTGATCTGTGTCAAAAAACCGACACTAGTCCCGATCGGATACAATCGTCTGCAAGCGTCCGCAAGTTCACGCAATCGCCTCTTTACACGCTTGCGATTGTGGACGCTTGCCGACGCTTGCAAGCGTGTAAACGTACCAAAGGTTTGCAAGCGTCCGCAATTTCACGCAATCGGCCTCTTTACACGCTTGCGATTGTGGACGCTTGCCGACGCTTGGCAAGCGTGTAAACGTACCATTACAATTTATCGTAGCATGTAAAGCCAGCATAAAGTACCTACTTACTCGTTTAAATCATTACGCGGGAACAGCACAACACCTTCACATTTCTTTTTATTAAAACCGAGTAAATAAATTAATATTTTATATTTAAATTGACTAAATTCAAATTTCGCGAGCCAATGTGTGTTTACGTGTAATAATAATAAATAATAATAGCATCGGTACGTACGTGTTTCTAGCGCAGCCACTAGCAAGTGGCAGAAAAGAGAACTAAGATCTAGTTTCATTATTGTATACTATCGAAAAGCCTATACTATAGGTACCGTTCGGACTCTTTCCTATCTAGATACTTCGTGATTTTTACAAACATTAGGTATACGAAATACAGATATAGTCCGGTCACCGAAGAGAAAGAAATTCGTACACCGACCTGTCATGTTTTGTCTTTGTCGCTCGCGTATAAACATGAGCATGACCCCGTATTGTGTGGTCGGTGTACGAATTTCTTTCTCTTCGGCGACCGGACTGATGTAGTACCTAATAATGAAAATAAAAATTACAAGATTTACAAGTTTCTTGTTTCTTATATAATCTGTACGTAATAAGTAAAATATATGACGATATGAAGATTTGAGAGAAATTATTAAATTTAAATTAAATAAATTAAAACATTTTTCACAAACGCTTACCTCATACTCACCTTTTTTTTTTTTTTTTTTATGGCTAATAGACAGGCATTTGACCGCAATCTCACCTGATGTTAAGTGACGATGCGATCGAAGGTGGAGCATGCCTGCCTAATAACAGCCTATTCACTCTGGCCTTGAAGACTCCCAGATTGTATCGTTCGGGAAACACAGACGCGGGCAATGAGTTCCATTCCTTAGCCGTGCGCATCAAAAAAGTATTGGCAAAGCGTTTTGTACGCGTAGGTGGCATATCAATGACATAAGGATGGAACGATCGACCGCGCCTAGTGTCCCGATGGCGGAAGGTTGTTGGGGGAATTAGATCGTGCAATTCCTTCGCACACTCTCCGAAATATATTCTGTAGAACACCGACAGACGAGCTACCCTACGCCGATGATCGAGACTCTGCAACTTGGTGTCTGTCAGAGTAGGGTCACCTATGAGTCTCTTAGCTCGTTTTTCCACCGAGTCCAAAGTTGCCAGTTGGTATTTGGCGGATCCATCCCAAAGATGGCAGCAATACTCCATACAAGTCCGAACTTGTGCTTGATATAGCTGAAGCAGCTGTTCTGGAGTGAAGTATCGCCTGACCTTAGAGAGAATACCAAGTTTTTTTGCTGCAGTTTTTGCTTTGGACTCGATATGCTGCCCAAAGTTCAGATTGGACGATAGCTCTACACCGAGGAGCTGTAGGGAGTCGGTAATTTCTACAGAAACATTCCGGAAAGTCGGAGCCAGGTGTAAAGGGCTCCGTTTAGATGAGAACACACACGCCTGTGTTTTTGTAGCGTTGAACGTGACCAGATTGGCATCGCCCCAATCGGAGACTGCCTGGAGGGCGACGTTCAAGCGGCTGACCATATCCTCTCGACAAGACTGGATAACATCCTTACTAGCCTTTGCACTCGAAAAGTATCTGTCCGTCACTGTGCTGTCGTCAGCATACCCAAAGGTACCGGGGACGAGCAGATCGTTAATATGCAACAGGAAGAGGGTAGCGGACAGGACTGATCCCTGAGGAACACCGGAGTCGATAGCACCTTATTATAAAAAGTTTTTTTTTTTCAATTAATGTAAATAATTTTTTTGAGTTACTTCAGTCACAAAAGTACAAGATTTTTCAATTCAACACACTTCATTTAAACTTAAGCTAAGTACACTTTACTCCAGCGTTCGTCACACTTTATCGTCCAAGGGCCGCATAGGACAATGTAAATATTTTTGCCGGGCCACACACTAAAACTAACACAGCACTGTCGGTTTGTGTATTCGGTCTGTATTTATCTGTTAATATTATGGTACTAATATTGCTAAGGTAGAATAAAATCCAGCACCCTCTCTCTTAAAGTGGGTGTCTTAAGAGAGGTCCAAGGAATAACAAAGTTCCATTACCTACTTAAAACTATGGAAGCCGATGGACGATGGGATAACTACTGAACTGCTGATTTTAGCTGGATACGAGAGGCTGCCAATCAACTATACACCTGATGACCTGACTATGTTCAATGGGCGCACCCTTCGGCTGGACCATCTCACCGTACTCTATGTAGAGCTAAGTCATATTATCTGGAGTATATATGACTCCACTTCGAGTTCGGTGTGTTTGTTTATATGAAATCTGAAGAGGTCGAGGATTCTAAAATCGATTCATTGCTCTACTACTTCTGTGAAGGTGATAGATGGGCTTTCACAAGGATTTGTCGGTTTTGTGGTTCACAATACTCAATTCCTTACTGTGATAAGGTTAGGAATTTGGGTCTCATTAAGGACTGCAATTTGTCCTGGGCAGCTCATGTCAGCGAAGTCAGCAGAAGAATACACTACACATTCCATCTCTCAAGCGTCTCGAATATTTTCTTCCTTTTCAAACCAAAATTATGCTTGCGCAAACCCTTCTGCTACCTATCCTTGATTATGCTGATGTATGCTATCTGGATGTGACTGAGGAGCTACTAAGAAAGTTAGAGCGACTCCAAAATCTTGCCATAAGATTCATTTTTGGCTTGCGTAAATTTGATCGCATCTCTCACTTTCGTGCTCAGTTAAAATGGCTCCCTATTCGTCTTCGGCGTGATATGCACATCCTGTCCACTCTCTTTAATATCCTTCATGATCCAAATGCTCCATCGTATCTTAAATCCCGGTTTCACCTCCTGCCCTCTCCTATTCCTTCCCTAGGCGCCCTGGCATTACAGCTATGTCAGATATACCGAAATCTAACACAAAATTTAAGTTAAATTCATTTTCAATATGTACGCGCCTCCATACTATGGAACAAACTCCCAAGAGACATCCAAACTAGTCCTTCCCTAGTTTCCTTTAAATATAAATTAAAGAAACACTTGCTTTCACTAGATAACGTGTAATCATCTGTATAGAATATGTATGTATTTACTTATATGTATATTACAGTGAGTATGTAGTATGTTATATTTTTAATATATGCGTATACTAGCTGACCCAGCAAACGTTGTTTTGCCATTTATGTTATTAACCCCCGCAACCCCCTCTTGTGTGTGGAATTTTGTAAAATCCGTTCTTAGCTGACCTCTACTTGGCGAAAGGAATATTCCTACCCAATTTCAAGTCTCTAGGCCTTATGGTTCCAGAGATATCGTGATGAGTCAATGGGTGGAAATCTCTTTTATATAATTATATAGACTAGCTGACCCCGCAAACGTTGTTTTGCCATATATGTTATTAACCCCCGCAACCCCCTCTTGTGGGTGGAATTTCGTAAAATCCGTTCTTAGCTGACCTCTACTCGGCGAAAGGAATATTCCTACCAAATTTCAAGTCTCTACGCCTTATGGTTCCAGAGATATCGTGATGAGTCAATGGGTGGAAATCTCTTTTGTATATATAGATATATATAAATTTATCATATTTATCATCTATTTTATTTTGTATTTTTTTTTGTGTTCTTTTTCTTGTTCTTAAATAAATACTTCTTGCACTGTTTGCCTCGCTATATTCGCACTTACTCATGACCATGGGTTGACTGGAAGAAATTTCTTTCAGAGATAAGTCCACCTTTGCCATAAACTTTATAATTATGTTATTTCTACATGTATTTTTTTTGAGTGCAATAAAGTATATAATAATGCTGCTTGCAACGGTATTGCAGTCAGAAGTCCACAATAATGACACTTCGTTTTTTCTGCTTGGCATTAATCATCTCGTCTTTTGTTGCCACGGCCTGCCTTTCGACTAAAGCTTCTCCACTTTGCTCGATCTTTTGCATCATACTGAGTTAGACCATTGGCTCCCATGTCCTGCTTCACGACATCTAGTCATGGTTTTTTGGGCATCCGGTAGGTTTAGTTCCAAACACATAGCACGTTTGAGTTGAATTTTGAATACTTTAAAAAACATCTATGCCTCTTGCGTCACACACATTCCTAGCGGTCAACTATAGACGACTGGCGTTCTGGACACATCATTTACGTGGAATAAGAATGCATGTTTTTATTTCAATGTTTCTCAATATGTGTAGCTCTAATAAAGAGACATGTTTTTAATACTCAAATGTTGCTGGGAAATTCTATTTTGAGAAATGTTGAATTTAAATACTAGAATTTTTTTTTAATAATTTTATTTAATATTTTTGTGGTCCGGGTTTTTTATCACCTATAGACGTCGCCGGCGCACAGGGCTCGCAAGTGCTTGTCAAGTATAGGTGACTTTGGCGTTCAAAAGGTTAAAAGAGTAACTGTTGAGTTTCTTGCCTTTTCTGCAGCGTTAACTTTACATTAACTATTTACTGTAATAACATAATTAATTTGAATTATAAATCTTATATAAGCTCTAGTTATAAAATAAAAGTTATTTTTGTATACAGTACAATCTATTATTATTTTCCAAACTACCCACTTACACATGCATTGTTTCTTCAGGTCAAGGATTTTATATATTCCTTAAACAGGATTGTGCACTCACTAATAAAATCGAGCAGAGAGAGAGGTGAGTTATCGGTAGCATTGTCTCTTTCTAGTAGGGTAACCATATTTGTTTGCTAGGAAAATCTAGGCAAGCTTTATCTAGTAACTAAGTAAAAGTGATAACTTATTATTGAAGTAATTACTTCTTATCTAAGGGTAAACTGGTACGTAATCACTTCTGTCGGGCGTCCTGACTAGTCCCGAGTCGCACATATAAAAAAGGCTCGTTTGGCTTCATAGTCACCGTGCGTATTTACTGCAATAAAAATAAATAACTACAAACTTAGCTATGCCTTTCCACTGGTCTGGATTTCGTTTATATTCCTCTTCTTGGGTAATATCTAAATTTTGGTACAAAAAATATTTACCCCAACCACCTTTATCCCTCTCCCCATTTAAATAACGCATCACATTGTACTACTCGACCACTACAATTAGGCGCATGACAGTTATGCGAATATTTAAATTATAGAGCGGAACGCGTAGTATAAGGGTAACTGTAAAAGCTCGAATATTGGTAATGGAGAATGTTAACAAATTTTGATTGTTACCTTTCTATATTCTCAGTGCGAAATAAAAAATACTCGTGAAAGAATTAATTCGATACGTCAATTAGTTTGCAAGATATAGAATTTCAAAGTGAGAGGCAGACAGAGAGGAATGGAGAAAGTTGAAGGAGGCCTACACCAAAATGGTTGAAAAAGGCTGAAGAAGAAGAAGAAGAAGAATTTTGGTTGGGAGTTGGGTTCTTAACGAATTAAATAAAAATACTCATAAGCCTAACGATTTTTATTTAACTATTTACACATTACTAAATAATATTGTTTTTCGCAGCTTTTGCCTCATAGTTACACGTGAGCCCATAATTACAAGAGTTTTATTTTTGCCGTGACTTAATTATTTCGATTTCATGGCTATTTTCACATAGATGCGAAGATATTGGGTGAGGCGAATTGAATAATTCATTTAACTTTGAATAGAAATGTTGATTTATTATATTCAACAATCTGTCTCCGTACGCATTTTCCCATGCATTTTCTAAGGACGTCATGATGAGTTTCTCAGCGTATTTCACTATTTCGTACAGAAGTTTTGAAGCATACTTCAACTGGCCTCTGTCAAAAAAGAATTCAGACTAGTTATTTATTTAACTTGCTGGTAAAAGATCTTCGTGTTTAGTAGTTAGTAGACTCAACGCGGTGCGACCTGCCCACAGATTTTAAGAGATATAAGAACGCTCCACGTTTTTTCAATGTCTATATAGACTTAACCCTAGAAAGATAAACTTATTTTTATGTACTAAAAAGATAAACTGCGCCTGAGAGGCGCACGATTTTAAAAACCAATTTATTTTACAAATTAATTTATTTTTATTCTTTTTTATACTTTCAATGAAGTTTTACAGATTTAATGAGTAAATAAAACACAAATGAATATAATTATTCTTTCATTATGAGAAAATATGTAGGATTATATAAATCCACAACAAAAATTAGTAGTCTTCTGTATACAAAGTAAAAAAAATTAAGAATGAGTAACATTTATAGTATTTTGTCTTAGTATCTAATAAATTACGATAATTAGTCTCAAATACCATAAAATAATTAAACAAAAACATTAGTTATAGGCAATAGTTGCAAACATCATTTTTCGACTATGCGATGGTCGTGTCCAAGATTTTCAGGAGGTGTTGAAGTGTCATCCAAGTTTTCGTCACTTACTTCGTCTATGTACTAGTCATCAGTATCGCTTTGAATATTGTCTTCACTTACGTGGTCTTCCAACTCGCTGTCACCGCCATCATGCGCACTTACGTCTTCTTCATTCAATAAAGAAACTATTTCTCTGTCTTCCAACACTAGTCTACTCGCCATGTTGTTAAAACGTTCCTTGAAACAAGTTAAATCAATTAATAACAATAACTTTCTTTTACATTTATCGTAAATAAGCAAAAAACGGCAAAAACAAAATTACAAAGAAATGCACAAAAGTTACACAAAAGATAAACTGCGCCTCTCGAGCGCAACGTGCCGCTATAGCAAAAAAACTATAATACTTACAGATCAGAAGCAACTGTCACTCGGCAGTGTTGATCGACAAATGAGTTGGTTCGGGAACACGAACTTATAGGAGCGTCTGTTTAAAAAATATACCCACAAATTTGTTTCGCGGGCGCCTCCGAGGCGCAGTTTATCTTTCTAGGGTTAATAGTAAAAAACCGGCCAAGTGGCATGGTATATTTTACGACAACAAAAGAGTATAATTATAATCATTACGTTTTCGTCTTTCTAAAAAATTTCCACCTTTCAGAAAAAATCTATTCACCCTACATAATGTTTTAGTATATTTTACGTACCTGTGCATAGATAGCCCGCTACCAGGCGCCAGTTCACATTTGCAGCCCTTTACACAACAAATATTTGCCATTTTTCTCAATAATAGCAAATAATGTGTACTAAAAACAACGATTTTGTCGAAAAATAAAATACAAACCACAAGTACCATAACAAATACGTCCACCATATTAAAAGTCAGTGTTGTCATCATAATAAAAGTAAAACTACTGATCGTATTAACACAGCGTAACTAAAAAACTACAGTGGACAATTGCCAAAACAAAAACATTTTTTATTCACTTGTACTATGATGAATCAAGAGATTACTGGATAAAAGTAATCGTAACATTTTTTTTTCTAGGTTATAAACTACCAATCCATTTATTTATTTACTCTAGCAACATTAGAAAGAGAAAGCGCTACCGCTAAGACCCCTCTCGCTTAGCTCGTAAAGTGAAGGATAGGGAAAAACAACTTTATGCAATATATCTGTGCAACAAGATATATTTTAGTTTGTGTTCAATGTGCAGTGCACAATCCTCGTTTATGGAACATATGTAATATCCTTGCTTCAGGTAGATTTACATGAGACGGAAAGGGAGGTAGAAATAAAACAAACATTATTATTTGAACATAAAAATTAGAATATAATCATTTTCAGTAATTATTTAAAATTATACACTTAAAGTTACATTTATAGTAAATTCAATAAAAAATACCAGTGCAGACGAGATACAAAAAAGAGAAAATATTGTTTAATTACATCGTTGGTTAAATACATCGCTTTCAGTAAATGCATTACAAAAAACACGTTACAGTTTGAACGTAAAGAAATTAAACGGTTACAATGTCACTCGTTATAGAAAAATAAAGATAAGATTGAATCACATTCAAAAATTACCCACTAGTGACTAAAAATTTTACTCTCATAAAATGCTCGATTTTTTATAGAAGGGGCGCTAGCGAGATTGTTTCTAGCCGGCGCCCCGCGCGCTACAGTTAACGTTACATGTCGTCAATTCTAAATAAGGTTTCGCATTGTACTCACACGGTACCCATACGACTGTGCGATGCCGGGTCGCACCTCCGCCCTTACCGCGAATCTCAGACGTGAGTTAGTCATAGAGAACAAACTTCGTATAAATAGTGAGGTTAGTAATAACTTTGGTAAACATGAATGAAGCACAGTGATAACGTATTGAAGTCTCAGTGACGAAATTGTATATTAATAAAACACAAAAGAATGGCTAATTTGAACGCTGTCGCTTCGAGAAAGTTCTAAATGCACGGGCGCGTCTATATAGCCCCCGTTCGAAGTTATTTTTCAAAAACTTCACAAATCTCGTCCCGTGTGACTCTAAAAAGCGCGAACTTGAGCCGCAACATTTCAGTCTTAAAATAAGAAGCGTACGCACAGACCACGCAATCACATAATTTGTGCACAATTTTTGTATCCCTAACTAACGAGATGTAGCGTCGTGGCGTGTGCGTGTCGGTCACTGTCACGTTTCTTATCAACTAAATGTGATTCGAGCGAATAAACAATGCGGCAGTGTACAAAATTTACATCACATTCACTCGAAATATTAAAGCATACAAGTTAACGATCAGCGGCGGAGGAACACATCGAATTGCAAAAACAAACGGCGACGACTGATCATCAACGGTTCCTCGTTAAACGTAGTACGAAGCTTACCTAAAATTATGTTTCAGAATCGAATGTAGAACTGCTCTAATTTTATACTTATTAGTTCTGTTTTACATACACATATTGTTATATAACAGTAAAAAAACCTACCTAGCAACAAGCGAGCGGGGCTCGGGCGCGGACCACTCTGACGCCACTCTGACGTCACTATGACGCCACTCTGACGTCACTATGACGTCACTATGACGTCACTATGACGCCACTCTGACACCACTCTGACGCTACTCCGACGCCACTGTAGTAGCGACTAGGCTTGAATGACGGTCTTTCAAAAGTCTGAATAACCGCAGTTTCCAACCGATGGTAGACACTACCAAAGTGATCTTTTCGATCTTAAAACTTCAACACCCTTTCGTCTCTACGAGTGGTCCGCGCGGTCACGTGTAGGCATTACAATTTCATTTAAGTAATCACTTTTTACATACTCATAAAACATAAAATGAAAAATAAATCACCTAACTATGATAATAGTAAAGGTTTACTGCCTAATCGCATTATTAATTAATGTTTATTGATACAATTACTGTACTAACTCTTAAAAGTAAGATTTTTTATTTTAGTATTAATAATAAATTATGTAATATAGTTTATATATGTATAATATTGATTACGCCAATTCGCGAGTGTATACAAGTTTATATACTCACATATCTTACACGTAATGCGAACAGAACCCGGTCTATAGATGGGCTCCTGTAGTCCTCGCACACCGGTCACCGGCAGACTGGCAGACTTACACGACCACGTTACCGTTTAATCGTATAAATTAAACATGAAAGTTATACACCATCGTTTAATACAAGTACGCTAGACAAAAAATAAATACCTAACATGATTTATAATTGCATACAAGAAGTTGATCTTAAATCGCTAGTCTTAAGGTTACAGTAAAAGTGATATAGAAAAAATATGAACACAAAAGAATTATATATATTTGTATATGGCATAACGAACTAATTCTCTCGTAGGAATAAACGGTTTGTGCATAGTACGCTTAACTTAAACAGTACTCGCCTCGACCCAACACACTTGCTATTACTGTTATATATAACAACGAGGCGCGGCCTCACCACTGCGAATTACGGTTTGTGCATTCAAAAGTTTATAAAAAATAAATTTTTCATCGTAAGTGATAATACCTAATAATGGAATGATAGTTTGTAACAGTTAGTAGGCCTGTGAACATACTCAAGCATATCATCACTACTGCTCTGCGCTAAATATTGGTTCCTTTCTGTTTTTGGTCCGTAAGAGAGTGAGTATATAAGCACATGCGTCTACAGTGTCGCAACTAGATCTCACACAACCGTTTTCATATCAATTTATGTCCTAGCACCAAAATTTAGAATTGAACACTAGATACTTAAATTTCAACTGTACTAGATTGGGAATTCGCATAGTTTGAGTCATTTCAGAATAAACTAGAATACTATATCTATAGTACTACAATAGTATTCCTAGTACTACAGCTATAATATTGTGAGGTGGGTCGGATCTAGTTGCACACCGCATTTGTCTATAGCACGTAACAGAAAACGACCTAAGCCATGTAGTCACACATCGGCGGTATATCCAGTAAGCTTACTTCTCGTAAAAATATATGATACTCGTTACCTCCGAGGAGAAACCACTGCTGTACGACCACAAAAATACGTTCTATGATAAATATTATGAAAGAAAAACATTCAGTTAATCGTACGAGCACTGCGAGACTGCTCGGAGTATAATGCAGTAACGATCGGTATCGAGACCGGCCACTGAGGGCAGCACAGGGAAACAAGACGACTGTTTACAACAAAGTTATTGTTATTAGCAAATTTTGTTGTTCATTGACTAATTAAAATTTTATAACTTTTCAATTGTTCAGAGAAAATCGAAGAAATCTTCAGCAAGTAATATAACGGAACCCTGTAACCACGCCCAGTTTACTCCGAGACGGATCAAAACGCTCGACGCGATCGACAGGGCTGCCAGAATGTAAAGTTGGATACAATTATATGACATACTTTCCATTGTCGATCTTATATTGGGGATTCATGCACAATATACCAAATTTAAATAAATTAATAAAAATCGACAATCGTCAATTTTCAAATTAGGCAAATAAATTCCAAGTATAAGAAAACAATTTCCACCAGCTCTATCGATTTACAAAACAACAATGATTATAGTTAAGAGTCGTCTAACACATTTTTTACGCATCATTGCTCTTACATTGTAGATACATATACACAATTTTCTAAATTAAAAAAAAATATTTTGTTACTGACAATTTCCACCAGCTCTATTGATTTACATAAGAATGATAATAGTAAGTAGAGCTTTTCCAATTAGACAAAAATTTCAAGCACTCATTACAGAAAACTTCCACCAACTCTGTTTATTTACATAACAACAATGATAATAGTATAGCCGCTGGCAGCCCTGGTTGCTTTATGTTGTGTTTAGTAGATGATCTTAGTTAACAGAGTAATTGGCAACCATGGTCATAGGTGGGGGGTGTATGTAACAGAGTGACTGGCAGCCCTGGTTGCGGTTGTGGGGGGTGGTTGCTAGGTTGTCTAGTAGAGGCCGCAACCGCGCAGGTTGTTGGCGATGATAACGTCGGTGACGGCGTCGAACACGAACTGTATGTTGTTGGTGTCGGTGGCGCAGGTCATGTGGCAGTAGATTTCCTTGGTCGTGGATTTGTTCTTAGCCTCGAACTGGGCCTGGATGTACGCGGCCGCCTCGCCGTACTCTTGCGCACCTGTAGATAGATTGTTTTTAGGATTTTATACCCAAAGTTCACATTCAATTTTTATTATTACTTTGATGGGATGGCATATACATAGTAAAACGAAATCCATGAAAATTGTCCTCAGATTCCTTACCTAGTGTCATATTTATTTGTAATTTGTCTTTGAATAAAACTAAATAAAAATGAGATTGTTCAAAACTAATAAAGTTCTTCATATACACATAGCACAGAATTTATCGTACTTATATTTACTTGTAGTTCTAGGCCAGCGGTCCGCAACGGCCACGCGTTAAAACTGCGTATAAACATAATGTAAGCATTACGTGTACGAATTAAATTCCGTATGTATCCTAGATACCTACCTGATATATAGGTATATATATATTTATATATATATATATATATATATATATATATATATATATATATATATATATATATATAGTACCTGGGTGACCGAGCCTAGCTCGGTATTTTCATTTTATTTTTTGTTTTTTTTTTTTTCTCGGTATTTTTATATTTTAATTTTATTTAAATAATAAATCACGAGTGAAATTAAAAAAAAAGAAAAAAAATTTATCTGGAGACTGAGATTCGAACCCGGGTCAACACTATTTGACACCCGCCGATTTCCTAATTACGCCATTACAGCTATGTTGACGCGAAGTGAAATTAAGCTTCGTATTCTAATGATATTTTTTCATTGCCTAAAAACAGGGATAAAACGACATTTTTTTTAAATGAATCCTAGCTAGATCAATTTTTCGCCCCCGAAATCCCCTGCATACTAAATTTCACGAAAATCGTTGGAGCCGATTCCGAGATTCAGAAAATATATATATATACAAGAATTGCTCGTTTAATAGTATAAGATATATATATATATATGACGGCGCATTCGAAACGTCATCTGTCGAATTACGTCGGAACTAGATGACAGCTGCCGTCGTCTAGCGAAGCGTCTTGTCGTTGGTCAGTGCGGCCATGATGGGATTCATTGCTTCTGTCACCGCCATCGCAAGCACACCACGAATACGACGAATCGCTTTTGTTTCGCGTAATCTTGTGATAATTATAGTTAATTTTGTTTGATTATTAAAGTGAAAGTGTTCATTCTGATTATATTGAACTGATTTTAAATAAGACTGTAACTTTGATTAATTTGTGAAGTAAAGTGATTAGAGATCTATTCTGGACTTTGTTCTTCGCTTATACGCCCACGTTAATAATTAATAATGGCCGATCCTGATAAAGATAACACCTCTCCTACATCAGAAGTGGGATACGAAGCGGAGCAACAAAAGGAAGAAAATAATGCAGCTAAGTTACTAGACAGTATGCAAACGTTATTTACACAAGCATATGAGTTGTCGAAGATGAAAACTGCTAGTAGTAGCTCCAACTTTAGTACTATGCAGCTCATTCCGTTCAACCCCGATGACCCCGAGGCTGATATCGAAGGTTGGTGCCGCATTACAGAGATAATTGTTAAAAATAAGTGCCTTGAGGGTATTGATTTGCTTGTGGCTCTTATTGGTGCATTGAAGGGCCGTGCAGCGACATGTATCACTAAATTAAACTTGAATGAATTGTCATGGGATGTTATAAAACAGACCTTAAAGGCCAGATTCTCTAAGCCGAAGTTGTTACAAGACTACTTTGATGAGATATTACGCTTCCAAATTAGCTCAAAGGAGACTGCTTCTGAAGGCGCCTTAAGATTGTGGAACATGATAGACACTATTCCCAAAACCGAGATGCAGGAAGAAGTGATAACCGGTTTCGTGATTTCTGTGCTGAGTCAGAAGGACAGCTTGATACGCCGAGAGTTAAACGCTTATGCTATCACCACACGTGAGCAGCTATTTAGAATCCTCGGTGGAGTATCACTGAAACGACGCATTGAAGGCCCTGATGCTCACGAATCTGATCCGAAGCGAGCCCGGTGGAGCGAAAACAACAGATTTCCTGGGAAATGCCATTGGTGTGGACTGTCTGGTCATCGGGCAGCAGACTGTAGGAAAAGAAGAGAAAACGCTGGATCCAGCACACCTACGCAGCAAAATGCTACAAGTTCAGCCCATGTACCAGAGAGAGGACAAACTACGTGCTACGCTTGTAACAAAGCTGGTCACCTCGCTACAACCTGCCCTGACAGAAAGAGTGGTGATGCAGTTTCAAAAAAGGAGGTCAATATATGCGAGCAACGACTGTCGAGGGGCATTTTGAGGACGTCATCTGGTGAGAAAGTTTCTTTTCTTTTTGATAGCGGGTCATCTTGCTCTCTCTTAAAAGAAAGCTTTAGTAATAAGTTTCCGGGTACTGTACGCAATGATCTCGTTTATCTTTCTGGTATTGGGGGTGATGAAATTAAGTGCACGTCACAAATTTTAAGCGTTGTAAATTTTGATGATATTTCGGAACCGGTGATTTTCCATGTTGTGCCTGATCGTTATATTTTAGAACCCGTGATTATAGGTAGGGACATTTTAGAAAGAGGTGTTAGCGTAGAGATTGATGGTGAAAAGTTGACTTTTTATTTTAAGAAGGAAAACAATTTATGTGAATCAATTATGGCTAAACTGGATTTTGCCCAGGTTGATACTGATCTTATTGGGACTGATAGAAAATCTCTTATAGAACTGCTTAATAAATATGCCGATTGCTTCATTGAGGGTATTCCAACTAGGCGCGTAAAAACTGGTGAATTAGAAATTACCTTAATAGACCCACACAAAACGGTGCAGAGACGTCCTTACAAGTTGGCCCCAGTAGAAAAGCAAGTTGTAAGAGAAAAGGTTGAGGAACTTCTTAATGCAGGTGTTATTCGCGAGAGTTCTTCGCCTTTCGCGAGCCCAATTCATCTAGTCAAGAAAAAAGATAATTCTGACAGAATGGTAGTTGATTATCGTGAACTAAACTCAAACACACGCCCCGAACATTACCCTTTACCTCGCATAGAGGAACAGATAGACCAACTTTACGGTGCAAATTATTTCTCGTCTCTTCACATGGCTTCTGGCTTCCATGCAATCCCCGTCCACCCCGATTCTGTCGAGAAGACGGCATTCGTAACAACCGAAGGGCAGTACGAGTATCTTGCAATGCCTTTCGGATTACGAAACGCTCCATCTGTATACCAAAGGTGCATCAATAAAGCCTTGCAAAATCTAAAAAGTAAACCCTTGGTGTACATGGATGATGTTTTGTGTCACTCTGTCAACATTCGTGAAGGTTTAGTATGCCTGGACGAGGTTTTAGGAGCCTTGTCGGCATCCGGGTTTTCTTTGAACCTTAAAAAATGTAAATTCATGAAAGAAAAGATAGACTACCTAGGTTATTCCGTACAATCCGGCGAGGTTAGGCCAAATTCTCGCAAAATAGAAGCTTTAGTAGATTCCCCTCAACCCAAAACTGCTACGCAAGTTCGGCAATTTCTGGGCCTAGCATCCTACTTCCGAAAATTCATTCCTAGTTTCACAAATATCGTGGGGCCTCTTTATCCACTGACTAAATTAAAGGGATCAATTAAGTGGACTGGAAAGCACGAGGAAATCCGTAACTCTATAATACGTATACTTACCTCCGAACCTGTCTTAACAATCTTTGATCCCGATTTGCCTGTAGAGTTACATTGCGATGCCAGTTCTTATGGATATGGGGCGATACTAATTCAAAGAAAAAATGATCTCCCACATGTTGTCGAGTATTTCAGCCGACGTACGTCTGAAGTAGAATCCCGCTACCACTCGTACGAGCTGGAAACACTTGCCGTCGTACGAGCGGTAGAACATTTTCGGCACTACTTATACGGTAGAACTTTCAAAGTTTTTACGGACTGTAACTCACTTAAGGCCTCTAAGTCCAAAACGGATCTTACACCCCGCATATATCGCTGGTGGGCAATCCTACAAGCGTACGATTTTGAAATCGTCTATCGCGAAGGTCGTTCAATGGAACACGCGGATTTTCTTTCTAGAAACCCCCCACCCGTTACCGACGAGAAATCTACATCCCAAGCTCTTGTAACACCAGCACATAAGATGGTCCAGTTTGTAGAATTACATCAAGGTTGGCTCTCCGTAGAACAAAAGCGAGATAGTGAGATACAAGATTTAATAACTAAACACTCCAATAATGATTTTCCTTATACTGTAGGCCGGACGTATGACGTTAGGAATGGCATTCTGTATAGAAAGGTCGCGAGAAATAAAATCGTGTCATGGCTACCAATCGTCCCTCGCTCCCTTATTTGGACCTTAATTAATCATGTACATAATGAATTACAGCATCTAGGTATCGATAAAACTCTAGACAAACTGTATGAGCAGTATTGGTTCCCCGACATGGCCAAATGTGTTAGAAAGTTTATTGATTCTTGCATAATTTGCAAAGCCTCAAAAGGTCCCTCTGGAGCTCAACCCGTCCGACTTCACCCTATTCCGAAGGTTTCTGTTCCATGGCATACTATCCATGTAGATTTCACTGGTAAACTGAGCGGGAAGAGCGACCATAGGGAATATTGTTCAGTGATAATCGATGCGTTTAGTAAATATGTTTTATTGGAGTACACGTCTTCACCTGACGCCGCCAGTGCGGTACGAGCCATCAAAAACGCTGTATACCTTTTTGGAGCACCAAAGCGTATTATTGCCGATCAGGGTAGATGTTACACAAGTTCAGAATTTAAATCCTTTTGTGCAGAACACAAAATTGACTTACATTTTATTGCCACAGGCTCCAGTAGGGCAAACGGCCAGGTAGAACGTGTCATGCGGACACTAAAAGGCCTGCTGACTATAATCGAGAACGATCCGAATAAAGTGTGGCGAGATCATTTAGGCGATGTTCAGTTAGCGCTCAATAGTACGCGATCTACCGTTACAAAATATTCACCAACTGAATTAATGTTTGGAATTCGTGCACAGTCTTTAGGTTTATCAAAGATTAGTCCTACAAGTTCTGAAAATCAAAGCCGATTCGATTTAGATTCTGTGAGAGAAGATGCTTCGGCAAATATAAGAAAAGCAGCTGCATCAGAAGTTGAACGTTTTAATAGAGGTCGCGCTGCTATTAAGCCCTTCTCAAAGGGGGATTTTGTCTTTATTAAAAACAGTGAACGGAATCAAACTAAATTAGATAAAAAGTTTAGGGGTCCCTTTGTCATTACCGCAGTATTAGAGCACGATCGATATGAACTTAAAAGCCTTAGTAATCCCCATCATACTTATAAATATGCACATGAGAACTTGCGTTCAATACCCGCGGGCCATGAAGGGTTGCTTGAAATAAGTAACAATTTAATGAATGAACAGGAAGCCGAGACGGCGCCAGATGACGTAGAACTTGATATTAGCCGCCTCGACAGACTGAGTAGTATGACTTCCGAAACTGACACCATGACAGCTGGGTCTGACACTATGACTGATGGATCTGACACTATGACCGCTGGATCTGAAACTATGACCGTTGGATCTGACACTAATTCAGATACGCTTTGTGTTACCAATGATTTAGAAGATTCCCAACACGATGTAGAAATTCAGGCCGACTCAGACAGAGCCGATTAGCAGGTAAAAACGCTTTTTGTTGGTAATTGATGCAGTTGAGTTGGTGGTCGAAGGGACAGTGCCATCCGGGCCACACCGTGCGCGGTTGGTTGAAGGGATGCACCCGTCCGGGCCATGCTGTTGGTTTGCGCTGGTCGAAGGGACAGTGTCATCCGGGCCATACCGTGCGCGGTTGGTTGAAGGGATACACCCGTCCGGGCCATGCTGTTGGTTTGCGCGGGTCGAAGGGACAGTGTCATCCGGGCCATACCGTGCGCGGTTGGTTGAAGGGATACACCCGTCCGGGCCATGCTGTTGGTTTGCGTTGGTCGAAAGGACAGTGTCGTCCGGGTCATACCGTTCGCGGTTGGCTGTGAGGACACACCCGTCCGGTCCAACTTGCTTGTTTGTTGTTGAGAGAACTGTCGTCCGGTCCACTGGTGGTGGTCGAAAGGACACAGTAACCTCTTGTTTACCATATTGTGAAGTCATGTATATTGATGAATTGTCAGTGTGGACGAGCGGTGTGGTAGTGTGGACGACTGATACCGTTCGTTTATTACAGGACCTCAAATGGAATCGCCCGAGGACGGTCGCAAGTCAGTCCGGCCGTGACGGCGCATTCGAAACGTCATCTGTCGAATTACGTCGGAACTAGATGACAGCTGCCGTCGTCTAGCGAAGCGTCTTGTCGTTGGTCAGTGCGGCCATGATGGGATTCATTGCTTCTGTCACCGCCATCGCAAGCACACCACGAATACGACGAATCGCTTTTGTTTCGCGTAATCTTGTGATAATTATAGTTAATTTTGTTTGATTATTAAAGTGAAAGTGTTCATTCTGATTATATTGAACTGATTTTAAATAAGACTGTAACTTTGATTAATTTGTGAAGTAAAGTGATTAGAGATCTATTCTGGACTTTGTTCTTCGCTTATACGCCCACGTTAATAATTAATAATGGCCGATCCTGATAAAGATAACACCTCTCCTACATATATATATATATCACATAGAATCTAGGGTAATATCATAAGTGCGGTTCGCCTTCAGTTTATTTTGCCACCTCGTGGCTCTTGCCTGCCAAAAGGTTGCCGACCGCTGCTCTAGGTCATTTTAATTACGATTATTATTATGTATATTTACGAATCTTTTGTACCAAGAACAAAATAATCTTTATGACGATTACTGAACTGGTCCATATAAAGGAATGGGAAGGGAAAGTAAATGAATTATAAATGTGTTACCCGTGTACTCCGGGAAGCAGATGGTGAGCGGCGACTTGCGGATCTTCTCCTCGAAGAGATCCTTCTTGTTCAGGAACAGGATGATGCTCGTGTCCGTGAACCACTTGTTGTTGCAGATCGAATCGAACAGCTTCAGACTCTCTTGCATGCGGTTCTAGAATTAAATATATTACTTGTAGACTAAGCGACACTTTTTTATTCTATGAAGAATTCACTAAACTTGAGTTGTTTTGACTTGCAATTGCTGGGGCGAAATTTTTTAAGTGAATGTGAATGAGCAGAAACAGATATATATGCATACAAAAAAAATTTAAGAATTTCCGGAAGGTGACACCAGTGGGATTTTATTTTATATGTGTATATTCATACATATCTCTATATATATAAAAATGAATCGCTGAAGTGTTGCTAAGCGCAAATCTCGAGAGCGGCTGAACCGATTTCGCTAATTCTTTTCTTATAATATTCCTTGAAGTACGAGGATGGTTCTTACAGAGAGAAAAAATTAAAAAATTCCTTGAAAAAGTCTAAAAACAACAATTTTCTATATTTCCATACAAAATATTCGTAATAATACTTAAAAGTCAATTTGAACTTTAATACCATACTATAAAGTTTAAGTGTTAGTTGAGGGGTTCCGGGAAGGATAAGTATTAATAAAGAATCGACTGTTAGGCGGTACGAAGTTCGCCGGGTCAGCTAGTTATTTATAAATTTTACATATGAATTCATATATAATATCATTTATGAAATGTTTACAAAATAATATTACATACATACATACATATAATCACGCCTCTTTCCCGTGGGGGTAGGCAAAGACCACTTCTTTCCACTTGCTACAATCCTTACATAGTTGTTTCGATTCGTCCACTTTCATTATTCCTTTCATACATGCTGTTCGGTTTAGGGTACTCTTGACCTGGCCTTTTTTCAGGACGTCTCTAATTTGTTCTCCAAACGTCCGCCTAGGTCTACCCCTTCCAACACTTCCATTCACACTCGCCTTATACACTTTTTTCGTCAATCGTTCTTTATTCATTCTCTCGACATGGCCAAACCATCTCGGCATACCTTTCTCAATTTTTGTCACTACATCTTCTTTCAGACCACCAAAATAATATTATACATATTGCTAACGGTAGCTACGCCTTGCCTTTATTGACTTCTATGTAATTCCGACATGACAAGACTAAGTGATATTCATATCGCGGGCTTCAAGCCAGAGGGGCGTATAAGCAAAACGCGGTACGACTTTCTGGCATGAAAATAATATCTGACTTCAGTTATACGCCTGAAAGTATTTTATTAATATTTTCTAAAACAATTTACCTACAGTTAAGAAAAAAAACGGAGGTGATGTATCGATAAACTTAGAAATGATTGACGTAATAAAAAAACGCATTTTGTTTATACGCCCCTCTGGCTTGAAGCCCGCGATATATTTAAATCTATATATTATATAAAAGAGATTTCCACCCATATATTGACTCATCACGATATCTCTGGAACCATAAGGCGTAGAGACTTGAAATTTGGTAGGAATATTCCTTTCGCCGAGTAGAGGTCAGCTAAGAACGGGTTTTACGAAATTACACCCACAAGAGGGGGTTGCGCGGGTTAATAAGATATATGGCAAAACAACGTTTGCGGGGTCAGCTAGTGATTTCATAAAATTGTAAATAGTACAATGTTTATTGTTTATTTAAGTTGTCGGCCCTGTGTGTTGTCGCGCTCAAAGGTTGCTGTCCTTGTGACTAGTTTGACCTTCTTCCGTTTGGAAGATTCCTAACGAAAGTAGGTCTTCCTGTTAAGGAGATGTCTTTGACCAGTGTCAGGTTATTTACGTACTGTTTTATAACGTAGACGCCTTAGTAACTTATTAGGCGAGTATAATGTCTAATATGCAAAAAACAGTAAAAAAAGAGGAATACTTATGTTATTATTGTTTTACTATTATATTTAGATTTTATTAATAGGAGATAAAATACTTTATTTGCAATAGAAAGTAATTAGCCAAGGACACTGATAATGTGTTTTCTATAAATAATAATTAGTGACCTATCATTACAGTGTCCCTTTGGTTCATTACTTACTGGACACTAAACGCAAATTAAAAAAAATACTATATTTAATGTATGGAAAAATGCAATCAAGTATACAAGTTTACGTAGTATTAAAAGATAGAATCATCATTTCCTCAACGTTTAAGATAAAGAATGTAGAAATACGTTCAAGATAAACACAACGAGATGTAGGTACTCTGTAATCAATTGTGAAGGAGAAAAAAGTTATCAGAGTGAAGTTAGCGTTTTATAAACATTGATAACTATAATCTACAAGTGCTGATGTTATGAAACAAGCTAACACATTAAACAATTTACTTTTTGAATAACTTATTATTGTCTCAAGTTTTCTTACAAGTATTAGAAATATTAATTGTATTTTATACGAAGGAAAGATTACTTTGTGTGCTTTTTTGCTTACTGTTTAAATTAATTAATTAATAATTGATAAAAGCAAAAGATTGCCTGTAAGCATACACATAACAACATAATTATGAGTATGGTCTTAAAGAAGGATGAATTAAAAGTATCACAAATTATTCAGATAAATAAATACAATAATAATAAAAAAACAAACAAGAAATTCACTGAGTCTTATCAAGTATTTATATTATATAGTATTTACATGATAAATTAAAAATGTTTTTAAGTGTTTGTCTATATATTTATACAACTGTCTGATGTCTCTGGAACAGCTAAAATAAGATAAAGTAGGTCATATGGCGTTAACTTAACTTTTTATCCCATAATTCGCACGGGATCAGGATCAGGCAGTTAAAAAAAATAATGAGTTTCCAGATAGAATCTCCCACGTGAACAAAGTCGCGGGTTAAGCTAGTTACACGCTTAAGTACTTCTTGTACGAGATCTTGTATTTTTGGAATAATTTTTAACATATTACAGAAATGAGATTACTGCAACCAACAGCAAGCTAGGATCCACGGTAGGACAAATAAAAATAAAAATGTAGCATTTAAATAAATATATTTACCGTTGTCTCGTCTTCGTGCAACACCTGATCGTACTCGGACATGGCGACGCAGAATATGATCGCCGTCACGTCCTCGAAGCAGTGGATCCATTTCTTTCTCTCCGATCTCTGACCGCCCACGTCGAACAATCTGGAATTATTATTACAGAATTGTAAGAACAGGGTAAAATTTGAAAATTTAGATAAGTTATTGAGGTAGGACACAGCGGGAAATATCTAAGAATTTGCCATCGGCAAAAACTAGCGGGTATGTAACCTATACGTTCACTGAACACACTAATACTACACTATTGTATATATTTTGTCGATCAGAAAATAAATAAGGTCTGGTAACTATTTAGGATGCAAAATAGGCGCCTAGTCGTCGATTTGCGGAAATCAGCTCGTGTTACCATACCATATTTAGGATATACTTATTTTATGTTGAACAATATATATTTTTTTATGTTATTTTATTATTATTATTATTATTTTTGATAAATGTATGTGAACTTACTTGAAATTAAGGTTTTTGAAGGAAAAGTGCACTTCGACGATTCCGGTGGTTTTGACTCTAGTTCTTAATATATCCTGTTCGGTGGGCTGGTAGTCTCTAGCGCCTAACCGGTCGAGATCGTCCAGGAAACTGAAAATGAAAATAATCAATTAATCTACGGTTATAACGGTTTTGCCTAAAATTTTGGGTTATGTGAGTGCTGATATAACACTCGTAGTGTTCGAAAAAGTTCTTGGAGTTGATGCATATCGAGACAAAATATATTTCACACGGTTTGTTAGTAACACTATTTGATAACAGATAAGGGGTCATCCATAAATTTCGTCAAACGTATCAATGGTAGAATAGAACAGTGTTCCGCAAACTTTTTGTGTTCAAGGTACACCTAGGAATAGGAAAATATTTTGGAGGAACACCACAAATAAAAAGTCATTTTTAAGTAACATTAACCAGCATTTATTTATTAATCATCGAAAAAATATTTATTATCTATACTAATATATAAAGCTGAAGAGTTTGTTTGATTGTTTGTTTGTTTGTTTGAACGCGGTAATCTCTGGTTCTACTGGGCCGATTTGAAAAATTCTTTCAGTGTTAGATAGCCCATTTATCGAGGAAGGCTATAGGCTATGTATCATCACGCTAAGACCAATAGGAGCGGAGTCCACGCCGACGAAGTCGCGCGCAGAAGCTAGTTAATCAATAAACGTAAACTTTATTTTTCCGAGGCACACCAATAAACGATCACAGCACACCAGTGTGCCGCGGTACACCCTTTGCGGAACACTGGAATAGAAGACTAGCTCGCTGGTGCAGTCTGCAGTGGCCCTGCTTTCTGCTCCGGGGGTTGTGGGAATCGATTCCCGGCTCGAATCTGGGTGTGATATATATGTATATATTTATATAAGGGAACAGACTACCGTGAGTGTGGTAACTAATCTGACGATTATCAAGACAGATCGTTGATAAAAGCCCGAAGCATTACTAAAAAAATATAGTTAGTAGGTTTGATATCGGTACGAATGTTTTGTTGACACACATTTATAACGTTATAAAACAAGGTGTGATCATAATTGCGTCTAGTTCTGTGTGACTCATTAAAGCGCGCCAGATCGATTGCTCGTTAGGTGACCTAACAGCTAAAATATTATAGCTATGTAGGCTTTGGTTCATCAATACTTGACATTATTGCGTTTCATATATTATATTAAAACAATTTGCTACCCTTTAGGTACATATTACAATTGATAGATAAATTATTCTAGTTATTGTTTTATATAAATAAATAAATAAACGCTTCACATTCAACGGTCCACTGTAGGATTTTAGGAAAAAAGTATATGATTTGCCTAAAAATAAATTAAAAAATTTGGAGCTAGTCGAATTTCCTAAGCTATTTGGTAACTTTTGACTTAACATTGCGCTAGGTTAAGGGTGCATGTCGGTCACCTCCTCGTGGTGCACCCTGGGCAACGGGACGGGCAGCAGTATCGCAGTCGCGGTACTGCTGCTCGTCGCGGCTAACGACTGACTCGCGGGGTGCGCTCCGGGCTCCGGGTACTGCTCGACCCGTGAGCGCACTAGAGGGACGGGGTGGGTGGGTTCGCTTGCCCGCCCTGTAGCGCGAAAGCGCGGTTTGCCAGCCGGGTTGTACTGGCTCCCTGGAGGTTTGCTCACTCTTTGTCGTCATGCTCACGCACGCTAAATATAGCTCGTCTAAAATTGATGTGTTTTATTGAAACCACAAGCCCCTCGCCAGCACCAACAACCATAACAATAACCCTCAGTAGTGTGTTTGTACCAGTTCTGGCTCACGAGCCAGAACTGGTACAAACGGTCGGTCCTCTGATCGAGTGATCCTAAAAAAAAAAAAAAAAAAAAAAAAAAAAAAAAAAAAAAAAAAAAAAAAAAAAAAAAAAAAAAAAAAAAAAAAAAAAAAAAAAAGGTTTTGGGGTCATCTAAATCGATTGCACGCATCCATTTTGTGCTAACTCTAACGATTCGCGACTTAGGTTTCTACATTTGCAAACTCCAGTACCCTTAATTACCTCTATTGTCCGCTTATCTATCGTTCCTCGAGCATCGTCGCTATTGTGCTCCATCCATTGTTTCTCGAAAAAGGTCGTTGCCGCTCTTATCTGTTTCTAATGATGCACCTTGCTTATCTGTGCTATTGTATTATATTATTATCATTCTTTGTTATTCTCAATGTATATATATATATATATATATATATAAAAATAAATAAAATTGGAGTGTCTGTTTGTAATATTAAAATAACCGTGTTTTACTAAACTCATATGTATGCATACTCAGTACATATACCAAAATATTTATTTATAATTTTTGTGTGTCTGTCACTGAACAGTAACTATTTTGTAAAGCTCCACGCGGATGAAGTCGCAGGCACAGCTAGTCATAAATAAAACTCATACTTTTTTTTGTTACAATTTTTATTTCCAAAATGTTATTGCTGATTATGTATAAAATAGGAGCGAAACATCTCATCCACTAAAATATCGTTGTACAATGTGTTCCCTGTAAAAATGCTCGTAAAACTGTGCATTGAACATCCCCGAAACTTATACAGCAAATACATTAAACAATATTCGCCACAAACTGAAGTCCACTCATTCTGAATCATATCAACATTCCAGTCCCATCTTTTACAATTCCTTTTTAAAAACTCTAGATGATATCGTGCAGGTGATCGTCCGTATGAATCAAAATATTGACCGATGCCATTCGTATCGATATGTAAAGCTAATTAAGGGTCGACCGAGACAGGTTTTTCGTTCTCGGCCGAGACCGAGACCGAGACCGAGAATAAATTAAAATCTCGGCCGAGACCGAGACCGAGACCGAGAATAGATAAATAAAAAATAAAAAAAAGAAAATGCGCTATTTTTGCAAAATATAGTATATTTCAGAATGTCATAATATTTTTTTTATAGTTTTAATACTAAAAATTAAACAACATGATGTTGTAGCACAGAAAAAGCAAGTTTTCTACATTTTCACCCTTCAAAGAGTGTCGCCTCTCATCGTATAACTGACCAGCTCTACTGAAGAGCTGTTCACTTGCTACACTAATAGGCGGTGCTGATAGAAACTTTTTTGCTGCAGGCCTAAGTACTTCATATGGTGACGAAAACCAATATTCAAAAATATTTGCGTTTCTTTGCAGTCTTGGCTCTCTAAGAAAGCTGTCAAGCGCTATTTCTATAACAGAACTTGAACTGCTTTCGTCACTTGTCATTGGGTCATCAACCAAGTCTATGACATCATGAGCTGCCCATAAGATTATGCTGCCCATACGATGATGATTACATCATCAGATCCTGGTTTCCTTATCATCGTACCACCCTTGGGATATCTCCTTTCCAACAAATAAAGAGTTATCAAAATAGGTTCATAAACGACGAAGTTATCCCCGAACATGAATAAAAGATATACTATTGAGTAACCTCCTCATTTTTTTAAGTCGGTTGAAAAATAGCAACGAACATATAAATCAGAAAATCGATATATCGTATTCTGATGAATGTGGTCACTGAATCTAAAATATCTTCGTACACTTACCAGGTTTTCACCATACGTATAAAATAATACGTGATAATATAATGATCGGGCCTATGCAAACCACGTTTTTTAAACGCGCCGTCGACGCGCGCTTTTAAAACGCGCGTCGACGGCGCGTTTTTATCCTACAGAGCAGTTTGTTGGCGTTTGTATCGATACACACGCGCGTTTGCATCGCGTTTGTATCGCGTTTGCATCGCGTGACACGCGCGTTTGCATCGCGTCTGTATCAGTACATTCGGCACATACGCGCGTTAACGGCGCGTTTTAAAAACGCGCGTCGACGGCGCGCTTTTATTATACAGGTGTGCAAAGGTCTACAGGCTGCGTCTGACTCGCGTGTGTATCGCGTTTGTATCGCTACAAACGCGCGTCGACGGCGCGTTTAAAAAACGTGGTTTGCATAGGCTCTAATAGTCACTTAACTACTTTATGTAGTTATTCTAGCTAGTAATTATAATTAATCAAAACAATAAGAAACTTAATTATTCTACTACGAACAAAATTCAAAACAAACTCCTTTTTACAGCTGGTTAACTACAATTATTTGTTTACAAAAAAAAAATACAGTCGAATTGAGAACCTCCTCCTTTTTTGAAGTCGGTTAAAAAGTAATGAAATGAGCGAACGGCGCGGAGCGGCGGCAGCAGCGGCAGCGGTAAGTAACACCCCGCACCCACTCGCTGCCAGCCGACCAATCACAATCGATAGCTCGCTCTCGCACTGACACTAAGTAACAAATGTGGACGCGCGCGGTAGATTTGAATCCCATTATCCTATACCGTACCTACTTACAACGGTCTCGGTTTGGCCGAGAATCTCGGCGATTTTTGGCCGAGAACCGAGACCGAGATCTCGGTACAATTTTTGGCCGAGAATGCCGAGACCGAGACCGAGACCGAGATCTCGGTCGACCCTTAAAAGCTATCCAATGTGAGCCTGGTTTATCATCTGTATCTAAATTGCATATTATATACGTTGGTACGTGGGTATACATGGGCAGTCTATTAGCAGCATAAACATTATTTTCTAGACTGGGGTGAATCTTTTTCAGATGTTGTTGTACATCTAGTGTATCCATGATATTACTGCTATTAGTAGATTATTACTGTACCAATCTATTCAATGGTTAACATAGGAATGATTAATTATATTGATTTCTAAATATTAAATCATATTCCTTAGTGATAATTTGTATGATTCATCAGCGTAGCGCGTCTCGTCGTGTCGTCAATACGAAACATACTTTCTAAATATTAAATCACATTCCTTAGTGATAATTTGTATGAGAAATAAAAAATAATATATTACATATAATTTGTTTTATTTAATTTATAATTTTTACATACACAAAAAAATGCATTACACATAAATCTAACACACATTATAACTTTAACTACTATAGTCTACATTAACATTTCTGTTTTTATCTATTTCAATAATATTATCAAACTCAGCATAAACTATACAGTTAATTGTTTGTATTAGTGCGGATTCAAATCGTACTTCTAATCTTACACTACCATGCTTTATGAGATTCCAATGAGTTGATGAGTTAGCTGATAAATCAGGAGTTAAGTCAAATGCTAATAGACAGTAACCTTTGGCATACTGTTCACAAGAGATTCCATTTCCTTCATTAAGAAAGTGAATACCAGTTCCCGAGAATAGAGTATGATATGTTGATGTAAATATACTACTATTAAAAGATGGTTGCAAAGCTTTTGAAGGTATTTGTTGTCCATCAATATATAAGCTGAAAGAATTAATACCATAGTTTTCAAAGTTAAATGGATTTTTAGTAAGGGAACCATTAAATGCAGAATTGTTCACAAATCCAATTATACACCTTTTGGGTACCTGTCCTAGGAATATATTATCAAGAGTTTTTCCTTGAACACCCGATGGAATTGTTAAAACTTTTACTTCGGCTCGAGTAATAGGATATTTAGCAGTAGTAGCAGCTAAAACTTTCTGATGTGCGAGTAATACACTTGGATTAATTCTTGCTCGTCGAACAATAAGAGTTGCATCCGTAATACAAACTTTGATCTTTACATCGCTTGATCCAGCAATTAAATTAAAACTATCTCTTGATCGAACTAATTTTACACTCATTTCAACACCATTAATTAAAAATTTATCTTGGTTGAAAATGTCACCATGAAGATGTCCAATCATTTCTATTTCCTTACTTTCACTAGCCAAATCCTGTCTTTTAACAAATCCTAAGTTTTTATCATCTGTAGAATCCATTTTTCCTGATGTATCCTCATACCAAAGACTACAAGTAAGGTGAGATTGTTTAGCAGCAGGAGCATAGTTTAAAAGGGTTTCTATGTATGCTCGATATGCATAGGTATTATTAGGTGGTGATACAAGTTTTTGGTTTAAATAAACATCAAGTTGACTAAAAAGTGAATGCAGCCAATTATTTACAGGTGCTACTACTGTGGTCGATGTCAATTTAGTTGAATCTTGATTTAATACTTTTGCCTTTATGTGGAGTAATGTATGAGACAAATCTATGTAGTCATCGCCTGTCCCAGGAACTTGAAACTCTATAGGTCCATCATCAGCAAGAGACGAAATTGGTTTATAGTGAATCCACAATCCATTTTCAATGCTTGTTTGTGTAGACGGTAGTGCAAACAAATCTAATTCTGACTTAGCACACTCACAAGAATTATTATGAAGGAAAGACATATTTAATTTGAAAATATATCTTTGATATTTTTTGGATTTATACCAAGTTTTTTAGCGGTTTTCACTTTAGCAGTTAATGGTGGAATGAGCGAGGTCAATCGTTTTCTTTTAGTTATATACCCAGAACCTGTCATGTTTAATCGATCAATTTTGCCATCAACCTTTCGTTTTAAATTCGTACTAACTTGCTTTAGACGATCTTTTATTGATGCTTCCATAGGACGCGCTTGAATCATATCCGATAAAAGTCCTACTCCAGCGTTTAATGCTTCTTTACCAACCACTCGAGCCCCACTTGAAAGTAAAGGTAAAACTGATCTAAATAACCCCCCTAAGAAGCTTCCAATACCATGACCACGTTGGTATGGTGAACCCTTATAAATTACTCCTACCCCCGAACCAGCTTGATGTGTATAATAATTTTCATATGGGCATATATGATGATCACGAAGAGAATTCATTATCACAATTTTCGGAAATGTAGTTTAACACACACGGTTCCAAACTGGAATGGTATTTTCTGTCCTGTGCTCGATCTTATAACTATTTCCACCGTATCGAACTCTCTTCGCATAACAGGTAAGTAGTGAGGTGGAGAGAAAACATGCATTTTATTTGCTCCATAAATGTATTTTGAAGGATCTAATGAAATTACTCTTAGCAAGGGAGTCATAACATCACCCACAATCTGAGGATCGATAATGTCGCAATATAGAAATAGTTGAGATGGTAACCCTAAGTGTAAATTAGCAGGACACTTTCCGAAATTTCTGTCTAGGAGATTTTTATTTGGTTCATAACCTAGTTGTAAACTTAATTTGGGTGATAATGTTATAGATGTTATATTTTTATCCAAAGCAGAAACAGAAACAAATTTTGTTATTTCATCATAGCGAAATTTTATGCTCTCTCCGATACCACTTAATGCTTTTAAAATATGCTCAACGTTAGCATAGCTGGTAGCTGGAATATGTTTTTTGTAGTGCACTGTGGATGGTTTATCTTCACTAGGCATTATCATGGATTTTGTAATGTATATAACATTTTCATGATCTTGAACAGTAAACATGGTACATGGATATTGAAACTCAACAACTCCAACCGACCATTCACCTTCTAATTTTATAACTTTTGGTAATTTCGTTGAAAAATTTGTGGTCTTGTTATCAGGAAAGTATTCCATTGAACTATTGCTGAGCAATGTTAAATAAAAACTTTCTTTATTCATATTTCTTTTAAACTAGAAGCTAAAATCCAACTGTTAAATTTATTTGGATAACCTCTCCACTTCACTAATACTTCTTTTCTGTTACCTGAATAACGAGTGTCAATTATTTTATCTATTTTATATTGTGAGGTGGGGTTGTAAGTGATTTTCTGTAATTCCCTTTCATAAAAAGTACCAACTATTGGTTCATTTTGTAAATCTGTTATTGTATAAACAACCCATGGAGATCTATCAATTATTGAAGTTATAATAAATATTTCATCACTCCAGTTTGATTCATATCCTTTTTGGAAAACATGTTTATATTTAGTTATTCGAACATAATCACCCACATTGAAATTTGGTTTTTGAAAGTTGATTTTGGAAAGTTTGTTTGATCGTCTATCATAAAGATTAGTCCAAACCGTCATAATATTGTTGGAATTCACATCACATGGACACATCTTAATACTAGAGTGAAAGCTGTGATTATAAGAATATATTAAATCTTGTAAAACATCTATATATCTATAAGTATTATTATGAGTGAAATAACGCCACATTTTCATTTTTAGAGTTCTTTGAAATCGTTCAACAATACTGGCCTTAATATCAGGATTGTTAGTGGTATAGTAATTAATCTTTTTGGATTTAAAGTATTTTTGTACATCTTTTGAAACAAATTCTGTACCTTTATCAGATTGTATGTGAGTAGGTGTTAAATTACTTTCAGTAAATATACTTTCAAAACATTCTTTAATAGTTTCTGAGTTTTTCTTTTTCATTGATCTTGCAAATGCATATTTACTAAATACATCAATAACACAAAGTATATAGTTGAAACCATCATTATATTGAGAATAAGTTCGCATATCACTTAAATCAGCTTGCCACAATTCATTAATATTTGATAGAATGTACCTATTACGTGGGAATTTTTTTTGAATGGGTTTATGTAATGTGTATGTTTCTTGTGATTGTAACCATTCCTTTACTTGCTTTTTATCCATTTTACCATTCATGGCTTTCGATAATTTATCAATACTACCAAAACCAGCGGGGTTAGATGGATCATAATAAATCCTGTTAATTTCTTCTAGTACGGGGTCCATTTTTCCCAATCAAACTTTTTACGTATTTTAGATATTTTATCTCGACTTCCCGGTGTAGAAAACTCTATTTTAGTTTCAGATTTTTTATCTCCACTTCTTGGTGTAGAAAACTCTTGAACTTCAGTCTCAGAGGATTTGTTTAGATCTTTTACTTGAAGCCGGTTAATAAACTCACATCTCTTTGATATTTATTTATAATTTTTGTGTGTCTGTCACTGAACAGTAACTATTTTGTAAAGCTCCACGCGGATGAGGTCGCAGGCACAGCTAGTCATAAATAAAACTCATACTTTTTTTTTGTTACAATTTTTATTTCCAAAATGTTATTGTTGATTATGTATAAAATAGGAGCGAAACATCTCATCCACTAAAATATCGTTGTACAATGTGTTCCCTGTAAAAATGCTCGTAAAACTGTGCATTGAACATCCCCGAAACTTATACAGCAAATACATTAAACAATATTCGCCACAAACTGAAGTCCACTCATTCTGAATCATATCAACATTCCAGTCCCATCTTTTACAATTCCTTTTTAAAAACTCTAGATGATATCGTGCAGGTGATCGTCCGTATGAATCAAAATATTGACCGATGCCATTCGTATCGATATGTAAAGCTATCCAATGTGAGCCTGGTTTATCATCTGTATCTAAATTGCATATTATATACGTTGGTACGTGGGTATACATGGGCAGTCTATTAGCAGCATAAACATTATTTTCTAGACTGGGGTGAATCTTTTTCAGATGTTGTTGTACATCTAGTGTATCCATGATATTACTGCTATTAGTAGATTATTACTGTACCAATCTATTCAATGGTTAACATAGGAATGATTAATTATATTGATTTCTAAATATTAAATCATATTCCTTAGTGATAATTTGTATGATTCATCAGCGTAGCGCGTCTCGTCGTGTCGTCAATACGAAACATACTTTCTAAATATTAAATCACATTCCTTAGTGATAATTTGTATGAGAAATAAAAAATAATATATTACATATAATTTGTTTTATTTAATTTATAATTTTTACATACACAAAAAAATGCATTACACATAAATCTAACACACATTATAACTTTAACTACTATAGTCTACATTAACATTTCTGTTTTTATCTATTTCAATAATATTATCAAACTCAGCATAAACTATACAGTTAATTGTTTGTATTAGTGCGGATTCAAATCGTACTTCTAATCTTACACTACCATGCTTTATGAGATTCCAATGAGTTGATGAGTTAGCTGATAAATCAGGAGTTAAGTCAAATGCTAATAGACAGTAACCTTTGGCATACTGTTCACAAGAGATTCCATTTCCTTCATTAAGAAAGTGAATACCAGTTCCCGAGAATAGAGTATGATATGTTGATGTAAATATACTACTATTAAAAGATGGTTGCAAAGCTTTTGAAGGTATTTGTTGTCCATCAATATATAAGCTGAAAGAATTAATACCATAGTTTTCAAAGTTAAATGGATTTTTAGTAAGGGAACCATTAAATGCAGAATTGTTCACAAATCCAATTATACACCTTTTGGGTACCTGTCCTAGGAATATATTATCAAGAGTTTTTCCTTGAACACCCGATGGAATTGTTAAAACTTTTACTTCGGCTCGAGTAATAGGATATTTAGCAGTAGTAGCAGCTAAAACTTTCTGATGTGCGAGTAATACACTTGGATTAATTCTTGCTCGTCGAACAATAAGAGTTGCATCCGTAATACAAACTTTGATCTTTACATCGCTTGATCCAGCAATTAAATTAAAACTATCTCTTGATCGAACTAATTTTACACTCATTTCAACACCATTAATTAAAAATTTATCTTGGTTGAAAATGTCACCATGAAGATGTCCAATCATTTCTATTTCCTTACTTTCACTAGCCAAATCCTGTCTTTTAACAAATCCTAAGTTTTTATCATCTGTAGAATCCATTTTTCCTGATGTATCCTCATACCAAAGACTACAAGTAAGGTGAGATTGTTTAGCAGCAGGAGCATAGTTTAAAAGGGTTTCTATGTATGCTCGATATGCATAGGTATTATTAGGTGGTGATACAAGTTTTTGGTTTAAATAAACATCAAGTTGACTAAAAAGTGAATGCAGCCAATTATTTACAGGTGCTACTACTGTGGTCGATGTCAATTTAGTTGAATCTTGATTTAATACTTTTGCCTTTATGTGGAGTAATGTATGAGACAAATCTATGTAGTCATCGCCTGTCCCAGGAACTTGAAACTCTATAGGTCCATCATCAGCAAGAGACGAAATTGGTTTATAGTGAATCCACAATCCATTTTCAATGCTTGTTTGTGTAGACGGTAGTGCAAACAAATCTAATTCTGACTTAGCACACTCACAAGAATTATTATGAAGGAAAGACATATTTAATTTGAAAATATATCTTTGATATTTTTTGGATTTATACCAAGTTTTTTAGCGGTTTTCACTTTAGCAGTTAATGGTGGAATGAGCGAGGTCAATCGTTTTCTTTTAGTTATATACCCAGAACCTGTCATGTTTAATCGATCAATTTTGCCATCAACCTTTCGTTTTAAATTCGTACTAACTTGCTTTAGACGATCTTTTATTGATGCTTCCATAGGACGCGCTTGAATCATATCCGATAAAAGTCCTACTCCAGCGTTTAATGCTTCTTTACCAACCACTCGAGCCCCACTTGAAAGTAAAGGTAAAACTGATCTAAATAACCCCCCTAAGAAGCTTCCAATACCATGACCACGTTGGTATGGTGAACCCTTATAAATTACTCCTACCCCCGAACCAGCTTGATGTGTATAATAATTTTCATATGGGCATATATGATGATCACGAAGAGAATTCATTATCACAATTTTCGGAAATGTAGTTTAACACACACGGTTCCAAACTGGAATGGTATTTTCTGTCCTGTGCTCGATCTTATAACTATTTCCACCGTATCGAACTCTCTTCGCATAACAGGTAAGTAGTGAGGTGGAGAGAAAACATGCATTTTATTTGCTCCATAAATGTATTTTGAAGGATCTAATGAAATTACTCTTAGCAAGGGAGTCATAACATCACCCACAATCTGAGGATCGATAATGTCGCAATATAGAAATAGTTGAGATGGTAACCCTAAGTGTAAATTAGCAGGACACTTTCCGAAATTTCTGTCTAGGAGATTTTTATTTGGTTCATAACCTAGTTGTAAACTTAATTTGGGTGATAATGTTATAGATGTTATATTTTTATCCAAAGCAGAAACAGAAACAAATTTTGTTATTTCATCATAGCGAAATTTTATGCTCTCTCCGATACCACTTAATGCTTTTAAAATATGCTCAACGTTAGCATAGCTGGTAGCTGGAATATGTTTTTTGTAGTGCACTGTGGATGGTTTATCTTCACTAGGCATTATCATGGATTTTGTAATGTATATAACATTTTCATGATCTTGAACAGTAAACATGGTACATGGATATTGAAACTCAACAACTCCAACCGACCATTCACCTTCTAATTTTATAACTTTTGGTAATTTCGTTGAAAAATTTGTGGTCTTGTTATCAGGAAAGTATTCCATTGAACTATTGCTGAGCAATGTTAAATAAAAACTTTCTTTATTCATATTTCTTTTAAACTAGAAGCTAAAATCCAACTGTTAAATTTATTTGGATAACCTCTCCACTTCACTAATACTTCTTTTCTGTTACCTGAATAACGAGTGTCAATTATTTTATCTATTTTATATTGTGAGGTGGGGTTGTAAGTGATTTTCTGTAATTCCCTTTCATAAAAAGTACCAACTATTGGTTCATTTTGTAAATCTGTTATTGTATAAACAACCCATGGAGATCTATCAATTATTGAAGTTATAATAAATATTTCATCACTCCAGTTTGATTCATATCCTTTTTGGAAAACATGTTTATATTTAGTTATTCGAACATAATCACCCACATTGAAATTTGGTTTTTAAAGTTGATTTTGGAAAGTTTGTTTGATCGTCTATCATAAAGATTAGTCCAAACCGTCATAATATTGTTGGAATTCACATCACATGGACACATCTTAATACTAGAGTGAAAGCTGTGATTATAAGAATATATTAAATCTTGTAAAACATCTATATATCTATAAGTATTATTATGAGTGAAATAACGCCACATTTTCATTTTTAGAGTTCTTTGAAATCGTTCAACAATACTGGCCTTAATATCAGGATTGTTAGTGGTATAGTAATTAATCTTTTTGGATTTAAAGTATTTTTGTACATCTTTTGAAACAAATTCTGTACCTTTATCAGATTGTATGTGAGTAGGTGTTAAATTACTTTCAGTAAATATACTTTCAAAACATTCTTTAATAGTTTCTGAGTTTTTCTTTTTCATTGATCTTGCAAATGCATATTTACTAAATACATCAATAACACAAAGTATATAGTTGAAACCATCATTATATTGAGAATAAGTTCGCATATCACTTAAATCAGCTTGCCACAATTCATTAATATTTGATAGAATGTACCTATTACGTGGGAATTTTTTTTGAATGGGTTTATGTAATGTGTATGTTTCTTGTGATTGTAACCATTCCTTTACTTGCTTTTTATCCATTTTACCATTCATGGCTTTCGATAATTTATCAATACTACCAAAACCAGCGGGGTTAGATGGATCATAATAAATCCTGTTAATTTCTTCTAGTACGGGGTCCATTTTTCCCAATCAAACTTTTTACGTATTTTAGATATTTTATCTCGACTTCCCGGTGTAGAAAACTCTATTTTAGTTTCAGATTTTTTATCTCCACTTCTTGGTGTAGAAAACTCTTGAACTTCAGTCTCAGAGGATTTGTTTAGATCTTTTACTTGAAGCCGGTTAATAAACTCACATCTCTTTGGATTTCCAATATAAGTAAGTGGTACTTTAATATCTTTTAATGCTTTAGCAAATCTATCCCACCCTATCGGATCACTTCTTTTTAAGGGTCTTAGTGAATCATTTATTAAATCAACAATATTACTTCCAGGAATTTTTTCATTATCAATTATGACTGTGCCTTCATTATCCCAATTTATTTTACTTTTACTTGTTTCAACTAAGTTTAATAATAACTCACCTTTTTTATTATAAGTTTTTGGTATTAAACTGAGTATTTGAGCTGTTGTATAAAGTGGTTTTGTATCATTTTCTTTACTTTTAATGGAACGATTCTCTTCCAACAAAGATTCAGCATCAACTGAACTTTTTAAATCTCTATCTTTATTTTTAAATCCAATTTTAGACTCATTTGAATCTTCATTAGATGTATCAGAATAAATTGGTAATCTGAGTGGTTGACGATCCTCTTCGACAAAGTGAAGATATCTTTGTAGTGTTTGTAAATATAACATCCACTTCTTTCGGTCTTCTATCTTACTATTCATAATATTTTGCATTTCCATATCTAATCGAGACAAATTACTATTAACCTTATTTTCTTGTTTTAATTTTTCAATCAATCCAGGTTCAATTAGTATCATTTTCTTTGCATTTTCCATGTTAACTGACTAGTCCACTTACTAATCCACTCAATATTGCACCTAATATTACTGGTAAGAAAGCTCCTCCTTTTTGTATAATTATGTTTTTTCTTATTTTATGTTTACACTTACGCACCAATTTACGGAGTATATTTTTATGTTTATTCAATTTTTGTTTATCTTGATCTTTAAGAGGTACCTTTCCTTGTAAAACGTTATGAATACATTCACAAATACAATTTATTTCTTCTTCGTCACACGTTTTAAGTAATGCTCTTTGATATTTTGGTTTAAGCGTATGCAAAGCGTTTAGCAAATGCTTATGCGTTGTGAGTCGACGATGCATCATTTAGAAATGATTTGAATTGTTTGATTCTTGGTGTATTTAAACTCTTTTGTGGGGACGTAGACTGTACAGAAACCATTAAATGGGAAGACATTTGATTTGATACGACAAAAATCATTGGTATTCTGTTTTAAATCTACCATTAAATATCCATGTGCTTCTAGAGTTGCATCCCTGTAGGCATCTTCAATGAACTTTGGGTTATCCGGTGACACTTGTCGTGCTAAATATCTTATTTGAGTTTTATCTCTAGGATTTTTAAAATATATTATATAACTTGAGTTTAAAGAAATATCTCTTTGACCTTTACCCTGATGAAATAAATTTTGTGTTAAATAAAATACACTAAGATTCCTGTGATGACTACCTTTTGTAAATATATCCACAATTCTTCCATCAGACTCTCTCATCAGATCATCAATAATAACAAGATGTGGGTTTTCACCATCAAACATATTAAGATTTGGAATTCCTTGATGATAGTTAACATTTGGTAAATTATATAAAGGTTGCATTTCATCAAAGCACCATGTGATCTGATTAAAATCACAATTACATATTTCTGTAACTGATTTTATGAAATTTGTTACAAAATTTGACTTCCCACATCCACTTGGTCCTGCTACAATAGCAGTAAACGGATGGATAAAGTGAAACATTACACACGTCTAAGGTTCTAGGGGGTGAAATAAAAAATGAAAGTTTTGGTTTAAACAATTAATATAGATTTACAAATGATTAGAAAAAGAATATAATGAGTACAAAGAAGTAATTTAAGTAAACAGATTCACTAATGATCAGCTAATGACTGTCATTGTTAAAAAAGTATTTTTTAACTTTTTCACTTATCTCGCATTCTTTCGTATTGACGAGACGCACTACACTGATGAATCATACAAATTATCACTAAGGAATGTGATTTAATATTTAGAAAGTATGTTTCGTATTGACGACACGACGAGACGCGCTACGCTGATGAATCATACAAATTATCACTAAGGAATATGATTTAATATTTAGAAATCAATATAATTAATCATTCCTATGTTAACCATTGAATAGATTGGTACAGTAATAATCTACTAATAGCAGTAATATCATGGATACACTAGATGTACAACAACATCTGAAAAAGATTCACCCCAGTCTAGAAAATAATGTTTATGCTGCTAATAGACTGCCCATGTATACCCACGTACCAACGTATATAATATGCAATTTAGATACAGATGATAAACCAGGCTCACATTGGATAGCTTTACATATCGATACGAATGGCATCGGTCAATATTTTGATTCATACGGACGATCACCTGCACGATATCATCTAGAGTTTTTAAAAAGGAATTGTAAAAGATGGGACTGGAATGTTGATATGATTCAGAATGATTGGACTTCAGTTTGTGGCGAATATTGTTTAATGTATTTGCTGTATAAGTTTCGGGGATGTTCAATGCACAGTTTTACGAGCATTTTTACAGGGAACACATTGTACAACGATATTTTAGTGGATGAGATGTTTCGCTCCTATTTTATACATAATCAACAATAACATTTTGGAAATAAAAATTGTAACAAAAAAAAAGTATGAGTTTTATTTATGACTAGCTGTGCCTGCGACCTCATCCGCGTGGAGCTTTACAAAATAGTTACTGTTCAGTGACAGACACACAAAAATTATAAATAAATATTTTGGTATATGTACTGAGTATGCATACATATGAGTTTAGTAAAACACGGTTATTTTAATATTACAAACAGACACTCCAATTTTATTTATTTATATATATATATATATATATATATATATACATTGAGAATAACAAAGAATGATAATAATATAATACAATAGCACAGATAAGCAAGGTGCATCATTAGAAACAGATAAGAGCGGCAACGACCTTTTTCGAGAAACAATGGATGGAGCACAATAGCGACGATGCTCGAGGAACGATAGATAAGCGGACAATAGAGGTAATTAAGGGTACTGGAGTTTGCAAATGTAGAAACCTAAGTCGCGAATCGTTAGAGTTAGCACAAAATGGATGCGTGCAATCGATTTAGATGACCCCAAAACCTTTTTTTTTTTTTTTTTTTTTTTTTTTTTTTTTTTTTTTTTTTTTTTTTTTTTTTTTTTTTTTTAGGATCACTCGATCAGAGGACCGACCGTTTGTACCAGTTCTGGCTCGTGAGCCAGAACTGGTACAAACACACTACTACCCTCTGGTGCCCTCGCGCCGGAGGGTATCCATGATGGATTTTCACCACGTAAAAAAAAGGTAGTTGAGTGTTGTGTTGTCAATCGCACTAGTCAAAGGACGTGACGCATTTTTTATTTGAATAAATCAATTACATATATATTTTAGTAGGAGCTGGACTTAAAAGGATTCCTTGGGGAACATCAAAATTGATATGTTTAATATCACTAGGAAAAATATCTATCCAAAGTTATTGATATAATTATAGTAAATCTAGTTGCAAATTTTAATTAGTATTAATAGATCTATGTGAGATTTTTTTTTATGTAACTAGGTTGGCAAACAAGCGTACGGCTCACCTGATGGTAAGACCGTAGCCTATAGACGCTTGCAACACCAGAAGCATCGCGAGCGCGTTGCCGACCCTATCCCCAATCCCCCCAGGAGCTCTGGTCACCTACAGAGCTTACTCACCAACAGGAACACAATACTGCTTGAAAACAGTGTTATTTAGCTGTGGTCTTCTGTAAGGTCGAGGTACTACCCCAGTCGGGCTGCTCCATATTTTGAACAGGAAATTTCCTGCTGTGCCCTACCTCAGTTATTTAGAATTATATAGAATATTAGATTATCTATACATATAATAAAATGGTAGAAAAGTCAAAACTGTACATTGAATATTTTTTTAAAAGAATACTTGGGGTGTGATCTACAATCGATACCGAAGCCAAAAATATAGTTTTTAGAATTTTTGTCTGTTTGTCTGTTTGTCTGTATGTATGTCCGGGATAAACTCAAAAAGTACTGCATGGATTTGCTTCAAATTTGGCACGAATATTTTTAAGAAGTCGGGTCAGAACATAGGCTATATATTATCACGCTATCACCTACGGGGAACGAGCAGTGAACCTTTATTTCTTCAAATGTATGTCCGGGATAAACTCAAAAAGTACTGCATGGATTTACTTCAAATTTGGCACGAATATTATTAAGAAGTCGGGTCAGAACATAGGCTACATATTATCACTCTATCACCTACGGGGAACGAGCAGTGAACGCACGCAGACGACGTCGCGGGCAGCAGCTAGTATAGAATAAAATTATGCAAATAATATGTCACTTGAAAAATCATTAACACCAATGAAACGATGGATTTAGAATTTTAATAGACTGTTTACATAATCAAAAACAGTGAAGAGTATTGAAGTAAATTTTATAATTCATTACTATGAATTAAAAGCGCACATCTTATGTACAATTAATGACTAATGAACTCTGTGATCACTAATAAAATATCAAGGTAAGCGTTCTTGACTCAATCGAGCCAATTGACTTACTCATGTTACTTATGTGGTATAATTGAAGTACGTGTCACATTCCTTACTTTTTATATAAGAGGACATCTATCCCATGTATATACATATATATGATATATCTAATAAACATATTATGTATAAAAATGTAATGCGTATGCTATGTACTTCATTCATTGTCCATCTTTAGTAATCATTAAAAATGTTTGAATCATACTAAATTGATAGATGAAGGAATCTTTCTGTATATCTGAATAATTCAATAATAATACCAGTCATAAAATTTGTAGTTTTACACCATAATTTAGATAGATAGATATAGATATTGTAGTGATAAGTTCATCTCTTTGATATTACTCGTAGATGCAGACAATGTCTCTAGAGTGCCTTCTAACTCATAGTTCTAAAGCTAAACAATAAATATAATTTTCATTTTACACAAATTTACTTAACCGACTCCAAAAAAAGAAAGAGCTTCTCAATTCGATTTTTTTAATCGACAGGCGGTGCTTGTCCTGTGGACCCATTTAAATTTCATTGAGATATTACAAGTACTTACTTTTTGTGTTATATCTAATAATGCGTATTTACTTGACTATTTTTTCGTCGACCTACGTTGTATTATACCGCATAACTTTTTACTGGGTGTACCGATTTTGACGATTTTTGATATAATAGAAAGCTGATGCTTATCGTGTGGTGACATTTAAATTTCATCGAGATCTGATTACAACTTTTTGAGTAATCTTTGATAACGCGTATTTACTTGACTATTTTTTAGTCTACCTACGTTGCATTTGTACCTACTACCTACGTTGTAGGTGTATTGTTGTATGTTGTGTTGTCGACGTAATTAAAGTCAGTTTTTTTTTTCTTTGCGAGCAGACAATCATTTTACAGTGCAATTTTTGTGCACTGAGTTTTGTCTAAAGATAATGAAAGAACTGTTATATTTATATATTGCTATTGTAGTAAGAAAAGTAATATTTATAAACATTAGGTACACGGTAGCAGTCGGTCAGTGTTTCCATAACTTTTCGAATACAACTATAAAACACAGTCAGGGCAAGTATTCGTCATGGGTTTTTCCTTTATATTACCGGCTCATGTAAATGATTGCGGGGAACATATTTTATATTTGCTATGGCAAAATATTACATTAAATATAGTTCTTAAAAAACCTGTACCAGTTAATTAAATCCTAGAAATTTCTTCGAATCGAAAATTTCAATGAAATTTCTTCCGTTCTATATTTTGCTTTGTAAAACACTATTTCACTAACCGTTATTAAATCGAGCGTTACTGTCGATATTCTATTAACACGAAAGTAAGTAAAAATCCATTAATTAACAGTTAATTAATAATTTATGAATCATTATTTTAGTACACTAATTGGCTGGGTTTTTACTAATTTACAGTTGATATTTGCGAACTGGGCACTTGGTACGCCACTAGTTGCAAGCGGCGACTTCAAGTCGGGGTGACCGTATACCTTATACATATTAACGAGTTGGAACCGACCAGACAACACGCGATTCTTGAATAATATTATATACAGGAACTTCACACAGCCGGGTAGCCTACAAATTACATTTTCTATAATGATTATTATCTAACTGAATTTTCTATTTCCATTAACGATTTTGACCGGTTCAAAAATATTTTTAAACTATCGTTTTTTTTTTTTAACTTTCAATATTAATACGTTACTCTTATTTGGTTGGTAGCTTCCACGTAGCTTCGCTTTAACTGTAATTAATTCATGAAAACAAATATAATTTAAATATGTAAATTGACGATTCAAAGCCCAGGTACTCGTATAAAGTAATTTTTTATTTTGATTTTTAATTACGGTTGGTTTTATTTATGTAACAAATTACTCATTATTGTAATTATATTGTTTACTAGCTGCTGTGCCCGCGACTTCATCAGCGTGTAATTTAACAAAAAAGTTATTGTTCACTTTGCAGTTATAAAAAAAAAATCTAAAATAAAAGTAGCCTAAGTTACACCTTATTACATCAGCTAACTGCCAGTGAAAGTCCCGTCAAAATCGGTCCAGCCGTTTCAGAAATTAGCCGGAACAAACAGACCGACAGACAGACAAAAATTGTAAAAAATGTTATTTTGGTATATGTACCGCGTATATCCTGCATTTAGTGAAAAGCTGTTATTTTAATATTACAAACAGACACTTTATTTGTATAGATAGTCATTAGGCGACTTCAATGACAATAGGTCACAACTCACAAGCTTACGGCTCTGACTCAGCTGTGACGGAATCTCGCTTCTAAGTACATAATTGAACTAGAATCAAGGAAACAGATCTGTCCGAGCGAATTACAGTCAGCTTTGAAAGGATAAATAATTTGTGTATTATTCATATTGTTATAGAAGAATATACGTCTTACTTTTTTATTTCAATAATAAAATAATTTACCGAATACTTAATGAATATTGAATATTGTTCACGCTGTAACGATATTATATATGTATACCTAATGTATATTACAAGTTAATAATTATTATGAAATGAAATATAAAGAAAAGTTTCGAAAAAAAAAAAACGAACAAAACTACAAAACACAATCATCGTAAAATCTTATACTATTAAACGAGCAATTCTTGTATATATATATATATTTTCTGAATCTCGGAATCGGCTCCAACGATTTTCGTGAAATTTAGTATGCAGGGGATTTCGGGAGCGAAAAATTGATCTAGCTAGGATTCTTTAAAAAAAAATGTCGTTTTATCCCTGTTTTTAGGCAATGAAAAAATATCATTACAATACGAAGCCTTATTTCACCATTTATTAATATAGCTGTATTAGCGTAATTAGGAAAGCGACGGGTTTCAAATCCTTTTGACCTGGGTTCGAATCTCAGTCTCCAGATTAATTTTTTTTTTCTTTTTTTTTTTAATTTCACTCGTGATTTATTATTTAAATAAAATTAAAATATAAAAATACTGAGAAAAATAAAAAAATAAAAATAAAAATACCGAGCTAGGCTCGGTCACCCAGGTACTCTCTAATAAAACAAGTAATCTGGGTCGAATTAGAAATTAAAAGTGCAAGACTATTAGATTAAAAAATTTCACATAATATCTATTGTTGACCTAGAGCCGGCACTCTCATGTACGTGAGACCGCCGCGCCACCTGTAATCGGCGACCCATATGAAAACTTACTTTTACACACGCGAGCTTTTCGTGCGATAACTATTTAGCTATGGATTATTTACTTTACTTAAATAAATCACTTTTACTTAAGTTGATCGCAAGCTACCACATCATAATATTAATACAGACAGAAATATCACTGCATAACGGAAAACACTTTCCTCTTCTGCGTTTCTGTTACATTAGCAGATTTATAAGAACTAATATTATTTTTTCAATAAATTCGTACTTAGGTCAACAAAGTTTTTATTAAATTCTATTAGTTTGAAAACATCGTTATCAAGCTTCATCTACTACATCGTTATAAATGTTTTAGAACGTATGTGGACCGATTGAAAATTTGAACATGATAGATAAATATAGCGAATGTTGTGTAAATAATAAACCTTAAATAATAAACCTCGTGTAAAAAAATATGAAGTTCCGATTTGAATCGGACTAAGTATGTAACATGCCCGTATGTTACGAATTCAGAACTATCGCTTAGTTGCAGTTGCTGATCACGGATTACGATCAAGGCCGACGGAGTCTAGGCTAGATGCCGCCAGCTGGCGACCAGCCAAAAGGCTAGACCGAGCTAAACGAACATCCCTTTACACGCCAGGCTTTTTTAAACAGCAAGCAACAGTGTCTGGGACTGAGAGCAGGTGTAAAATAAAAACAGATTTATACAAATTATTACAAACTTCTTCGTTAAGTACTTATCGTTTTAGTTGTAAGTTATTGTATTTATCATTTGAGTTTTTTTTTTTATAAATTTAAGTAAATATCACAAAATCTACTTTGATTTCGTATTTATTTTATTTATTCTAATCTTCATACGATAATAAATTAAGGTCTAAAAGAACAGTATAGCAATGATTGCTAAGAATTGAATGAAATTAGCCTAGTTTTAAACCTGGTACCTAAAGAAAAAACCGACCTTAGCTCGTTAAACTACTAATTGGTACAGTTGAAGGCAATTACTTGTGTACATAAAGTCATGGGTAAATAATATAGAAATAAAATTACTATTTATATAACTGTACTATAGGTAAAGCTATAGGATATTGTTCACCACGCTGTAATTGACATATTATACACATATTTTTGGAATACACAAACGTAAAGTGTCCAGTTATGATATAAAACCTTAAAAGTTAAATGAGTACCTAGTATCCTAGTAACTTCTTAATTTTTATACAGTTATACTAAATCGTTAATACACGTAAAGTACATTTGTAAAGTTCAAACAAACACTTATTTTCTTTACGTAAGAAGAAGAAATATCTTCTATATCTATATCATTAAATAAAATTGGAGTGTCTGTTTGTAATATTAAAATAACCGCTTTTCAATAAATGCATATGATATGATTCATGGTACACATACTAAAATAAGATTTTTTTTACAATTTTTGTCTGTCTGTACGTTTATTTCGACTAATCTCTGAAACGGTTGGACTGATTTTGATGGGACTTTCACTGGCAGATAGCGGATGTAATAAGGCTACTTTTATTTTAGAAATGTATTTATTTTATAACTCTACGAATTTAACAATAACTTTTTGTTAAATTCCTCGCGGACGAAGTCGCGGGCATAGCTAGTACCCTATAAAGACGTTAACCCTATAAGGCGTGAGAAGACGTAAGAGTGTAATACGTTTGTTTATATCGAAAGATCTTAAAGCATACTAGACAAAAACCGTGACAACGAGCCGGTGAGAAAGTTTACTAGAGTACGAAATCCGCACCGCACATTTGCATCTTATTCTCCTCAGCACAATGCGCTGAAAGCGAGAGCTTCAAGTACTGTCGAGGGTTTCAATGTCAGTAGTGGCTCGTTTGGACGGTTGCCAGCCTAAAGACCTATTATATTATACTGGAAAATTGATACGCTACAGACTTGAATGTACTTATTGCTTAATTGCTCTGAGTACTGATCGATCAGATATTTAAATGGTACTAATTAAGAGGACGTCTTTAGATTTCGTACTCTTACCGATCTTTGATACATCATTCCTAATAATGTTATTTTAACGTATGCTATTGAGTTTATTCACGATTACATTGCTAAATACACGAATTTAATGAAAACGTAGGCGTCGAATATTCCAAGCGAGTGTATACACCGCTCCGTCGGTCGCGATCTGCTGACGTCAAGACAGTGTCAACATTAAATGGGTCAGTGGAAGAGGATGAATTACATTCGGATCAGACGAAAATTATATCGGAACGAAATTGCAGTACTCGAAAAAATATTATACTGGACATATGAAAAAAAATGATGATTTTAAGAGAATGGGACAAAGGAACGTTATTCAATATTCTAAAATGAGTTTTTAATCAAAATTCATGATTTTAAACAACGTTTATGTTTGTGTGATGTATTTATAGATGTAAAACTTGTCGATATAGATCGTAATTATTTTCAATCTAAAAGAAATCAATGTAAATATCTGCAGGCTTAATTCCGGCTATCATCTGACTCCGAGCGGCTTACGATTAAGTAAAGAGAGATTCAGAAGTTACCTATATTTAGATTTTGATCGATTCTGTTGAGATTGCGTTTATTACATTACAACGAATAATTTTAAAACCTAAAAATATACTATTTAAAGGTAATTATTTTAAAAGATATTCATGAGCCAGTGAGATAAGTGAATATGTATATTTTTGCTAATAATATGTACATACTATAAACATATTATGTATTATACACATACACGATTTCTATGTAACATGTTTCATGATTTTGTCGTACAATAAATTATATAACATAATATTTTTATGCTTCTTTTAGTACGTGTAATCGTACATACATAATTTTGACTCGTCATGCTTTTAATATAGTTTAAAATGCAGTAATCTTTAGTTATAGTGCAACGAATGTATCAGACCAAGATTGCATATCGCTTACAGCAGTGCTCGAGTGCTTCCCCGGCAACAGGTCCAGGGCGCAACGGCCGATCAATACGAGCTAGCGCCGCGCCGCCGCACGCAGGCGACCGAGCCCTTTAGCTTCCCGCCGTCCACGGTTTCAGCGCTACGCTAACATGCACCCGTCTCGCTCCAACTCCCTTCCGTATCAAATATTTTTTATTGAAAAAAGTTGACATGTTATAAAGAGATTGGTTTATTCATTAAAATTTGGCTACATTCTTTTTTAAGGCTTAATAAAAAGCATTTTTTTTTTCGGAACTCGTTAAGGCAGTAAGTGAACTATGAGACTATGACTGATGAGTGATGACAATTATGACATCTGTGGGCGACAATAGTTCTCCTTTTTATTTTAGAACGTGTAATTTTGTTTAAAAATATTATAAGTAACTTATAACTGCGTTTGCCAATTTTTAAGTAAGGACCGTGTTGTTTAAACGTAAAAGGTGGGAACGAGAGAGTAAATAGCATATTGTTTTACCGCTACGTATTCCGTGGACGGTCAGCCTGTCTCGCTACGCTCGCCGATAGCCAGCGATCTCGTTTGCACGATACGCACACATAATTCGCTCTACATCGCACATTCAAATATCGCAATCGATGTACTGTGAGCTCAATGAAGCGATACGTAGGTACTGAATAAAGATATCATTCTTTTTTGGCGACAAATGTAGCGTATTACTTCAGTAAAAATTAATAATAGAATTATGCTGATGACGTTCTTCTGAAGCCCAATATGACATAAATATGTATAAGGCAATGGAAAAATCGCACTGATAGGCAAAGTCAAGAGCAAAGGCCCATTCATTAAAAAGAACGCTATAAAAGCATTACCTACTTGTCGCGCCGTTCCACTGTAGACTTGACTTATAGGAGTTTGATTAGAACATAATATTAAACTTTTAGATGCAAAAGTGTTTAGCACACACGTTTTTGCTTCTAAATATCCTTACATAACTAGTATAAAACAAGATTTCCGTATCTGTCTGTATGCTTAGATCTTTAAAACTACGCAAAGGGTTTTGATGCGATTTTCTTTAGTAAATAGAGTGATTCCAGGGAAAGGTTTATATGTATAATACATGCATAATATAGTAAATGAACCCTGATAGTTTTTGCAACCGTGCGAAGCCGGGGCGGGTCGCTAGTTGTTAATAAAATAGTGTCGAAGCGTAGGTTTTATCAGTGCTACCGCAATGGCGTGGCGTAGGGAACTTGAAACTATGTAAAGAGGTTACAAATTTTGTGTGGGCAACATGCGATTGGTACATAAATCTGTCAACCCCAACAACCCTCTTTGTACCGCGTACGCTGTGTACTATTTCAATTATTGCTGTCTTCCATGCGAACTATTGATCATACGTTAGTGTAAATATGAACCGTTTGGTGTTATGTACGTATATTTCCACCACCACCACCACTACAGCCTATCACAGTCCACTGTTGGACATAGGCCTCCACAAGTTCGCGCCCGACATTGTGACACGAACTCATGTGTTTTGCCCATAGTCACCACGCTGGGCAGGCGGGTTGGTGACCGCAGGGCCGGCTTTGTCGCACCGAAGACGCTGCTGCCCGTCGTCGGCCTGTGTATTTCAAAGCCAGCAGTTGGATGGTTATCCCGCCATCCGTCGGCTTTTTAAGTTCCAAGGCGGTAGTGGAACTGTGTTATCCCTTAGTCGCCTCTTACGACACCCACGGGAAGAGAGGGGGTGGCTACATTCTTTAGTGCCGTAACCACACAGCATATTTATTACACGTTTATTCAAAATACATTATTTTAAATTTAGCTATTAAGAACATACACCAACTTACTCCCCAAGTCAATCGTTCGTTAAGAAGTTTTACTTCAATAATACAATGAATCTGAAATGAGTTCGTTTATTTGAACGCTTCACTCTTACACAACAAACGAGTGTGCGTTAGACCACACTACTGAAGTAAAACTTCTTTAGCTCCATCTAACTTATATTTCCCTCTCAACTTCCGTTCGACCAGCCCGATCACACTTTTCGTAACGCTCTTGTCACGCATGTCAGCTTACTCCCCAAGTCAAGCGTGCAAAAAGAAGTTTTACTTCAAGATGTTTTGGTCAGTGGTTAGTATTTTTTCATATACCTTTAATTACCTACACAGTCATTAAATTGTTACTAATATAATCTAAGCTACTGTTATGCCTATGGTAAAAATATTTTATTGACCATGCAGCAAAAAGATATACAATCTACAAGTTTTAAGGATTTTTTTAAAGATGATGTTCAAATTGATAATTAATTGTGCTTTTTTAATGTTAAAGGCACACCCACCAGTTGATAAGTATTATAAAAGAATTATAGGAAATTCGAACTAATTAATCGTTTAAAAAACAACCACCCACCAAAGCGGTTTTTAGTAGTTGTTAGTATCTAATGTGAAAAGTGGTATTTCTTCACGTTTATCATCATGCAATACTTATTACGTGCATAGAAAGTATGACATTAAGTAGCAATTTTCCGACTTTTTGAACACTATATCACAGGCATTACGAAGTAACTGTATCTAGCCAAGTCACTGTCTGTTCTGGTTACGTTAGAGGCCTCATAATCATGACGTAGCGTAATATGATTAATACAACCATTACAACAACTAACCATTTATGAGTGCTAAAAATAATATTGTAACTGGCTGATGTCTGTAAATGTAAATTATTTAGAAAAAAAAAATGATTAGCATTAGGAGCATAAAAAAATTGTTAGAATTTTTATTTGTCTGTGTATTCTGAAAAATTTAATGCAGTTGTGATCCAGGTTTAACTTAAAATCTGTCGTCGTAGGCTTCATCTACTGTCTATAAATGGTATAATCTATGAAAAATTGTAGTGAAATCGCAATGAAATCCATTTATAAAACAGTCCTACTACCGATGTGTGTGTGGGCCACGTCTTGAGACACGAGCGATACCAACTGCTCCGAATTATAATTATGGGCAAAGTAGAGGGCAAACGACGCGTTGGAAGAAGAAAAAAGTCCTGGTCGAGAAACATCCGCGAATGGATGAAGATAGCCAGCGTGGAAGAACTATTTCGATTGGCGCGAGACCGCGAAAAATTCGCTAAGCTGACGGCCAACCTCCAGTAGTGGAGAGGCACAAGAAGAAGAAGACCGTTATAATTGCAAGGTGTGCTCTTTAGTTCTAATCAATAAGATAAAGAATTTCTAACTAAAAAAAAAAAATAATTAAGAATCTTCTCACCATTAATGTAGATACAGATAATGTATTCAGGAAAGTAACGAGTAACGCAATCATTTATTAGTATCGAGAGAGGATAACAGAACAAAGCGCTTCTTGTGGACCACTGCATCCGTCGGACGTATCCTCACGAGCAAATCAAAATAAGGGTTACGGTATCAGGTTACCGATATTATCGTTCGTTGCTAATGTTAATTAATAATTATATTGCATTTTGAAATGTTAATTTGTTTAAGTTATTTGAGTGTATGACTCGTTTCAAGTTCTTTGCTCTTTAGACAAATTCATTTTAAAGGACATTCCAGTCATTAAATGACATTATTTTATGGTTATTTTCACTTTGTCTTTATTTTTACAGAAAATACGTACTTCGTGTGTAACCACACCACTGCCACTGTTGCAATCATACCGATTGATTTCAAAACACACGATAGTCATATATTTTTGTACACTAAGTGAAAGACTGACATTGTATACGTATTTGTCGTGTCTTCGATAATTGATAATGAATCTAAATGGCGTATTGTCCAACTCAATTTAAAACACAAAACATGTGTCGCAAATGGTCATTGTTTTTGAAATATGCATATTGTTTATCAGTTACAATTAACGAGGAAATCAAATTTACATTGAACACATATATGCTTATGTATCCTTGTGGGTCTCCCCACCGCGTATCGGAGAGCACGTTAAGCTCTCGGGCCCAGTTGTTATCATACACACCTAGGGTTACCATATGACAGGCTTTTACCGCATTTGACAGGCATTTTAAGGTTTAGACAGGCTTGCGGCCGGCATTAATCTGAGGCAGGCATTTTTAAATTTAAAAATATCGAAGATTTCTCTTCCTTCCAGTGGATGATTTTACAAAAAGAAATGAAAAGTTTCTCAAGTTCTGATTTAGCTTCATCTGTAGAATTTCTCTCTAAGCTGAATATCATTGTTGACGACGTGAAACTGTTTGACGAATACGAAGTTCTAAAAGAATATTGTAGAAGTTTAGATAACATATTCTTTTCTGAAAGCTTAACTACACAGTGGTGCAATTTTCTCAAAAGTAGGGAAGTGAATGGTGACATTACAGAATCAGTGAAAATCTGCCAGTTTGTGTTCTCTATTTTGGCACACAATGCGAACGTAGAACGTATGTTTTCTCTCGTCAACGCTCAGTGGAGTAAAGAAAGAAATCGGCTTACAATTGAATCAGTAAAAGCAATATTGATTACTCAAGAAAATTACAAAACTGTATCTTGTGAAGATTTTTACGTTTATGTATTAGAAAAGAAAGAACTATTAAAAAAAATAATGTCCTCTGACAAATATCAGTAATAAATATGCTTCTATATTATTATCTGTTGGCTTTTACTTTTTACCTACAGCGTTTTACTTTAATCAGGCATTTTTCAGAAAAATCAGACATTTTAGGTACCATAGACAGGCATCCCTCTATTTACATATGGTAACCCTATAAACACCTGATACCAATCGTTACTCGTAGTAGGGAAAATATATACACCAACCCGAATAGCAACAGCGTGGTGGATTAAGCTCCGATCCCTCACCCATATAAAGAAAGAGGCTTAAACCCAGTAGTGGGATGTTACAAGCTGAATCAATAATCAAAATATTTTACTTTTATGTGTCAACTATGTATTGTCATTTAAATGGAGAGATTGCGGAACATGTGCAAAATATAGCGTGTTCCCAAAGACCGGACGAATCAATCGACGCTAGCGCACCGCACCCAACTCCCATTGAGGGAACTATTAAATTGGACACATCACATTGGCCTATGTCGTCACTTGATTCAATTGGCAACTGACTATCACGAATATAAACGAACCGAACAAATCTAAACAGTTGTTGTATGTGTTGTAGTTTTCAGCTTTATCTATTGTATATTGCTTGTAGTTATTGCAGATACGTTTCGTATATTAACACACGCATGTTAATCAAACACGTCAATACTCCTTAGCAAGGAACAAACGATTTTGTGCTCCCATGCTAAATAACTATGCATGTGAAAGTGCAAGTCAGCTTCTTTCTCAACATCTGTTATAAGTTGAGATAAATATATAATTTAAATAATTATGAAACCTTAGTTTAAGGTTTGGAATCATAAAAACAATAATTTTTGTTTTGATTTAGTTGTATTACTTTACGTCAAAACTAATTTACTAACATAATATTGGTGTAAGAAGTGATTTCAAAGTGTATAAGGCCTATTTTATATTAAGTAATAGCAGTTACTATATTCGGTAATGTTAGACAAAAAGAGCAAGAAATATTATAGAGCGCCGCTGAGGTGCTTGGACAACAACAACTCAACATGGACAGCTATTACGAAATTGCTGAAAACGTAACGCAATCGCCCCACTTCCTTCATCGTAACATCTTCTTGTGCTGAAGCACCATTAGTGTTTCACACGCGATGAGTACTGTGAGGCGTTTTGCGACTATTCCCGGTCCCAGACCTCTTCCATTACTTGGAAACTCTTGGCGGTTTGCTATAGGACAGAAACCGTGGCAAACGCGTTCTTTAGACGTTACCTTGTGGAATTTGAGAGCCTTGGCTGGCGCTGGCGGTGCTGCTAAAGTTGCAAAATTATTTGGACATCCCGATTTAGTTTTTCCATTTTGCGCAGAAGAAACTGCTAAAGTATACAGACGGGAAGACTCAATGCCATATAGAGCTGTAGCACCGTGTCTAAAGCATTACAAGCAGGAATTACGGAAGGACTTTTTTGGCAACGAACCTGGCTTGATAGGCGTGTAAGTGTTTATTTTAGTTGTAAGCTGTATTTGTTATTATCGATTCAATAATAAATAGTGAAACAAAATATTACTTTAAATTAAAAACAGACACGGATCACCATGGTCAAAATTCAGATCTAAAGTATCTAAAGATCTCGTGGCTCCAGAAGCTGCTAAGGCGGCCGTACCATCGCTTGACGACGTAGCTATAGACTTTATCGACAGGTAAGTCATAGCAATATATTATACAAATTTAATTGGATGTAATTAATTGAAAAGTGTGCCAGTTCGGACGGTTATGCGATATAGCGATAGTCAAACTTATTTTAAACAAACCTAATTTGGAATACACTTCAATATTCATTAGACGGTAATGGTAGACAGTGTGCTAATTAAATGTTGGCGATATCTATTGAAACAAGTTAATTCTTAGGTACAACACCTATTATCACACGTTTATGAATCGCATCTTATTTCGCTCATGGCAAATTAATAAACATTCAAATGATATATTAACTACATACTTCTAATAGCTGGCACTAATCGTAATTATTAGCACGCCATTAGACATCAATATGAATATGCATGCTCGTTAAATCAATGTAATTATTCGTGGTAATAAACTTGGAAGACAATTTAATTTAGTTAAGTGTAATAACAGTTTTTTTTTTTGGAATCTCCATTATATGTGACATCGGCAAAATCATCTATGCTAGTTCCACTACTAAAAGTATCAAACATTAATGAACTAAATATTTCTTTAAATATTCGAATGAAGTACCTAATATTAACTTTACTTTTACACTAAAAATTGTGTGTGTGAGCTGTTCACACATGCACGGCGCAAGTAAAACTTCTGAAAAGTCGTAGTAATAAGGTAAGCCGTTGCGATTTGTTCTATTGACGATGATCACTTAATATTATGTTTAATATACTTTAATATTATGTTATTTTTTTATAATAGTAACAATCCACGGCGAAAAATGTGTGAACAATCAAAACAAGCGTTGTCCTCTCTTGCGAAACATGAAAAGCTTGATCGTTGTTTTTTAAAAATTTTCATTTTTCTATGCAAATTTCGCAATTTTAAATTATATAAGAAGCTTCTATAAATTTTCATCTTCATAGAAAAAGAGGTCTACGCCTAGAAGTGGGTTGTTACAGATCGAGTCAAACAATCAATCAACCAATAAATCGATTTATTATGAGAAAATATTACAATCTATACTAATATATAAAGCTGAAGAGTTTGTTTGTTTGGTTGTTTGTTTGTTTGAACGCGGTAATCTCTGGAACTACTGGGCCGATTTGAAAAATTCTTTCAGTGTTATATAGCCCATTTATCGAGGAAGGCTATAGGTTATGTATCATCACGCTAAGACCAATAGGAGCGGAGTCCACGCCGACGAAGTCGCGCGCAGAAGCTAGTGTTTCATATATAGCCAACCATTTTTTTTTATTCTAGTCAACTAACTAATTGTTTGTTATAAACATGAGCATGTCTATTGCCTTTTCAAAGTGTTCTCGCAACGAAACATAATTAAGCACTCCTCGTAATCGCGTTACCGAAAACCTGTCGTGTCTCGAATACGAATTCATAAAATCGAAGCATATCGACGTTTCTGCGGAATGCGAACGCGAATATATTATATGAATTCTATTTACATAACTATAAAAAAACGAGTACTCATAACGTTATCACGAAACCGTCATCATTGAAACGCTTTTAGGTCTAAGTATGTTACATCACGAGCTCCGAGTCTAGTGGCAAATGTGAAGCAGAGTGCAGAATCACGGTTTAACGACCACATCCGTTTCTAACATCGCCGGAGTTCGCGTATTCGTTTGTATGTTGTGTAGTGTTCCGACTACTGACTCACTGCGGGAAACAACAATCTCATTCAATGAAAAAGTAACGTTCCTATTAAGAGGATTCGACGCATACACATTTGTCTTACTTAACAAACAAATTCTAAATTTCATGCTTCTCTAAATATTTAACTGTTTTACAATCTTTTTTAAAAGAAAACGATTAGTATAAAGGAGATTTTATATTTCAGAATGGAAAAAATTATCGACACCAATCGAGAGATGCCTAAAGATTTTCTAACGGAATTATACAAATGGGCTTTAGAATGTAAGTAAAAGACAAATTCATCAATGTCAAATTGATTGATCTATTACTCACTGGCGTATTAGATTTCAACTTTTTCAGCTGTTGGCGCTTGGGCCCTGGGCACGAGATTAGGATGCCTAAGTGAAAAAGATGATGACGCAAAAGAAATTATAAAAAACATTCACGGTTTCTTCCACAGTGTACCGGAACTCGAATTATCTGCTCCTCTGTGGAGACTGTATTCAACAACAGCTTACAAAACCTACGTTAACGCTTTAGACTCTTTCAGGAATCTATGTTTAAAGAGATTGACCGATAAGGGAGTTTGCGCTAAAATTGCTAAAAGTTCGGGAGAGAAAGTAGCGACGATATTAGCTTTAGACTTATTATTAGTCGGTGTGGACACCACGGCAGCAGCTGCGGCCAGTTCTATGTATTTACTAGCAAAAAATTCTAGAGCACAAAGAAAGTTGCAAGAGGAATTGGACAAAAACCTTCCCGTAGGTAGACCGCTCAATAGCAAAGATTTAGATCAACTGCCCTATTTACGCGCCTGTATTAAAGAAGCATTGCGGTAAGTTTAATTTATCGTGCATATGTAACGAATTTAAGGCTTTAAGCTATAAGATCCCAATCTATTGTCTAAGAATGTGTATAAAATAGATGTAAATAAACGTGCATGATTCTCGTTTGATCTCATCCGTTCACTATCAAGTTGCTTTGTATGCAGCGTTACTCATATTTACCAACGTTTTGTGGTTTAAGCGGTTTCGTATTTATGTTGCACCAATATGTAAAAGCAATGCAGATGTGCTCACTGAAAACCTCATGTTTTATTCAACGTTGTATCATACTTTTATGTTTAGAACGAATTTACACTACAAAGTTTATTTTTTGTGTAGGAAAGCATGCAGTATTTTTATTGTTACAACATAAACATATAAAGCCTAGATAAATGATATTTAGGACATAGCTTATTTAGAATGCTAATTACGATCATGTAACAAGAGAAGTGGTAGCAATATAAGAACAAGTTGAGCAACTCAGTAGAAACATGATAATTATACATAGCGAGTTGAATTACTGGTATTGTTTGGGATATGTTAGCTAGTTTATTAAGTAACGAAAGGATTTTTTGTTTGTTACAGAATAAAACCGGTCATCTTGGGAAACGGTCGTTGCATACAATCTGACGCTGTTATATCAGGATATGAAGTGCCTAAAGGGGTCAGTTTTTTATCATCTATTTTTATATTACGTAAATATGTACTAGACAGAAACCTATTACATAGGCATTAAGTTGTCAAACTTTAGGAAAGACAACGTGTATATTAAAGATATAAAAAAAAAAATATTACTTTAAACTACACTTTAGTTTCATGGTGAGAAACATGTTAATAATAATTTTGTATGATTAATAATATTTCTTTCTTAATTACAAAACATGAATCGTTCGTATAACAAGACACATTGTTTCACAGTCGCACATCGTTTTCCCGCACTACATCATGTCAAACGAGGAACGATACTTTCCTAACCCGCACGAATACGTACCGGAACGCTGGTTAAGAGAAAAAGACACAAACGTTGTTTCATCAGCGGAGTTTCGTATCGGTGATAATCAATCGATATGCGAGCACGCAAAGGCAATGCTAGTATCAAAGAAGCAAAGGGAAATAGGAATCCATCCATTTGCGTCTCTTCCATTTGGATTTGGCAGACGAATGTGCATTGGAAAGAGGTTCGCCGAAGCGGAATTGCAACTCTTACTCGCTAAGGTTAGTTAAATGTACTCGATATTTTCTCTTTAGTAAAATATTTATATTAAAGCTTTACAGACGATAGTACTCATATAGTGTACAAAGTTCATTCACATTTAAATATATTTCACACTCATTTTTTCACATTTGGCACTAATTTTAAATTGCCATTAGTGCTGTTTATTTAATGTATGAGTGATACATACGGGTATTACTTTTAAATGTACCGTTGCGGACATATTTATGGCGCATTACAAAAAGGAAACATGGAAAAAAAACTCGTTAGTACGCATAAAAACAATTAAAAAGTAAATTTTTTCATCCTGGGTTCACGTGAAAAATAATAGGATGTATTTTAATGAGACCCACTGTGTTCTGCGGCAAAGAAACCCCTTTAATGCTATTAGTGTTTTATTTTCATAAAACCGCGCAAAATTATCTAAAAGTGTATGAAAATGTAAAACTTACAAGGGTATAAAGTACATTCCTATGTTTGAATATACTTTCATTAATTCCACGCTTGTGTAAGCGGAACAAAGCTCGAAGCGGATGAATAGAAAAATTGTAATTAAGAAACACATTTTAGTCCCGAGTGAGATTAATAATTGATATTATTAGTAATTTTTTATTCAAATATACGACACAATCTAGAAAAACTATAGAACACTAGCGTCTTTTCATTATTCGAATCTTCTCTAGTCTTCTAAATCTTCCTCGTATTAATCAGTATGACTGTATTGGTTGTTATTATATTTGAGACATCGTACTTGAAACTGGCTCTAGCTTTAGTTCTACAACTAGATATTCTTATCCTCACAGATGTAATATCCTTGATTTTTTAAAGCTAACAACCATTTTGAAATTGATAGTAGACTTTCTTTTAGTAATATTCAAACGAAAAATAAATCCATTAAATGAATTTTCTCTTGTGCTAAAATGAATGACACATAAGGTCTGTTCGTAGTTTATTCAAAAAATAAGTAGGTACATGCCTCCACGGCCTGTTTCACCGCAACTCATTAACTACAACCTCTTCATAGTTCTTCACTTCACGTTAAACCACTTTATCAGCAAACAGTGAAATAGATAAATAGTATAAAATAAATTAAGAACCAAACGTCAATTATTATGATTTTATTATTTAATCTATGTTTCAGGTATTTCACAAGTACGACGTATCGTGGAGGTACGGCGAGCTGACGTACAGTGTGACACCGACCTACGTACCAAATGAACCGTTACAATTTACAATGAATATGAGAAAAAAGGATACGTAGGAAATATTCCGTAGTATTAAAGAACAATTAAATTAATATAGATAATTTTATATTTTAAAATCTTTAATATTAGATAATAATATTCATTCGAAATATTTATTACAAAGTTTTAAGATATAAACGAACTGAGTCGTATTAATCTTTGAAGTAGATTATTATAATTTTAACATTTACTTAAGGACCGATGTAATTACAGCTAACGTTATCACATTATATTTTAGGAACTCAGTGACATTTTCATTCTACTATTTAAAAAGAAAATGCCTGTTAAAATAGAAAATGAGACATAATTAAAGCGTAATTTTCGTTTTATTTTTTATGAGTTGCCTTCTAATTTCGTTTAATATTGTCGAATATTAGGTGTATGGAAGAAACTTTGATGAAGCTATGAACAATCTATTTCAGTTTTGAACCTTTTTGTTTTCTTCTTAAACAGAAAACCATTTTAAAAGATATGCATATTTCTACTTTTCACCACCGTCTCGTATAAGTACATAAAATTTCGTAAAAAATTTAAATACAAAAATTTATATCTTTCTTTTACTTTTTAAACTTAATAACCTTGACATAGTATTTGAAGACCCTGTAAAACAGAGACAATTTTCATCCCAAAAACAATGAAGTTGCCACTTACGCGAACAAAACCGGGTAAAAAGCAGGTAGTAAAATATATATTGTCACTTACTATTTAGCCGAGTCATTGAGCTGGTATTCATTGGATCGTCCGAAGCACTCCTGCACTCCGGCGTCCGCCCACAGCCTCTTCATGGCAGCCAGCAGTTCCTCGCTGAAAGGTTCGGTGTCTTCCATCCGTTGGATCACGTCGAACACCATCTTGCCATCGCTCTGAATAAACAAAAACATTTTAATTAACATCGATTAAAATCGTCAGTAAGCGGTAAAATTTGATATATAGACCACTATTTGAAAATATTTAAATCTAAAATACAAAACTAGGTTATTGGTAAAAGAGATCGTGAGCGGCTAGACCTGAGTTTTCAGAAATTTGTATGGAGGAAGCTAGTAAAGTTATGTTTCATAACGTGTAGTGAGTGAGCCGAAACCTGTCCTCTATTTACTCTTTCATACTTCCCCCATCATTACTTAGGGCCAAAACTAATTTTTAATCGTCTATTTCAGCAAATGGCATCACCCTCAGATTTCGTGAAATGTTTATTTCCTTTCTATTAAAACAAAAAAAATACCTAATCGAAAGAAATATACTTTAGAAGAATTTAAATAAAACAATAAAACATCAGTTAATCTATACTAATATATAATGCTGAAGAGTTTGTTTGTTTGTTTGTTTGTTTGTTTGTTTGTTTGAACGCGGTAATCTCTGGAACTACTGGGGCGATTTGAAAAATTCTTTCAGTGTTAGATAGCCCATTTATCGAGGAAGGCTATAGGCTATGTGTCATCACGCTAAGACCAAGAGGAGCGGAGTCCACGCCGACGAAGTCGCGCGCAGAAGCTAGTAAAACTATAAAATTGTAATGTCAATCATAAAATGTATACAAGTACACTAAATTGAAATTTATTTGAGAAAATCTTGTTAATATGACGAAGATATTCAAAAGTCTGAACAGACTTTCATTTAACAGCTGCATCAGGCTGCGTTTACGTAAATCCAGTTAGGGAGAGCGAGGCTGCAGATGGAATTTTTTTGTCAAAGTTATTACATCATTCGATTTAACCAATTACAGTGGTAATTTAAAGTTAAAAGGGGAATATCGTTCAAACGAATGAATATTTGTTTGGCGCAGTACAAAAATTTTACAAACTTTAACGTTTCTAGTTCTATCAATTCTATTTTTTTTTTCTTTCTTCTTTGTTTTTTTTTTTTTTCTTTCTTCCTTTTTTGTTATTTAATCGGTTGACATTTTTTATTATTGGCTTTACTAAATTATTGACATGAATTTTATTTAATCTGCTATGAATATTATATTATATATTATATGTTTTTTGATTTAAATTTCCGAATTTACTATGTTTATTTCTGTTATTCTCTGTTTTTTTCATTAATTATTTTGTATACGACTATTTGATTGTATGAACTTTGTCTGAAATAAACTTATTATTGTTATTATATTATTTGTTATCAGTATCACGAAATACGTTATAAAAAAACTTAAGTATTTATAAAAATAGCAGTTTTTGCGAAAAAAAAAAATATTTGCGACCCATTTTATATAGAATAGTATACATATAAGATCAATAAGATGAATCACGAATTCACGTATTATGTTAACATAACGTTGTCGCCTACCTACTAATTGATCGTGTCATCCAATGACGAGGAGTGATAAGGAGTGCAAATACATTACGCGTAGGAGAAAAACAACATATCAATGAAAACAGGTATATAGATAACAATATATCGCGTACTCTTTGTACCCGTTTTGGAAATTGAAATACGTTGAATATTTTTAAATGAAAGAGTATTATAAAACATGCTCAATTTATAAGTGAATGAGCTCGTATATAACGTATTGTTATTTCTACTACATAAAATATATTATATTTTCACTAACGATTTTCATTATTTCGTGAGTAAAAATTTTCATGACTATTTATATTAGTGTTCATATATTTTACTATAACGGTGTTCATAATTTCGTGACTACTTTTTTTTCAATATTATTTATTTACTAGCTTCTGCGCGCGACTTCGTCGGCGTGGACTCCACTCCTATTGGTCTTAGCGTGATGATATATAGCCTATAGCCTTCCTCGATAAATGGGCTATCTAACACTGAAATAATTTTTCAAATCGGACCAGTAGATCCTGAGATTAGCGCGTTCAAACAAACAAACAAACAAACAAACAAACAATCAAACAAACAAACTCTTCAGCTTTATTATATTAGTATAGTTGTGTGTAAAATGTCATATTTAATTTGGAAGCCAATACCTTATTCATTGCAATAATAATTAGGGTTTTCGTTGTTTGTCTGTAAATAATAAATGTATTACTTCCATTTTGAGCTAGTCACCTATGTAATAACTAATTAGTAATTTGTATCGACTCATTGCAGCATTGATGACAAAAAAAGCGTAGTCGATAGCCTCGTTCTAGAAAAATCGTGTATCAACAGAATAGACCTACAACAATTTTTGTAGCAGTTTTTTTTCTTTTCTTTAAATGTAGATATCCTTATTATTTAAAGAATAATAAAGGCTACGTATGGAGGCATTTGGTTTTACATATTCTACTGTGTCAAATTACTTTTTTTATGATTTCTCTAAATTCAACTGTTTTGCTTAAGTAGGTATTACACAAAAATTGGTATTTTTCATACATTAACATTATCATTTTATATTATCAAAAATAATTCGATTTAAAAACATCCTCGCGTTTTATATGTAACATAACATAGACACGAACAGTCTCGCAGGCGGAGATAAGGGCGCACTTGGATACACTCGTAAATAATATGTAACAAACGAAGTTTTTAGATGAGGCGCCATTTATGCGCCAACATGGCTGACTCACTGCAAGATAATAAACAGAAACGATTCACTGGGTACGAGCTGTCGAATCAAATGAGCAAGGGCTAGGCCTCTTTATAATGTTTTTATCCTTCAGTGCTCGCCAGCATTGCGTGCGTGCTATTAGAATTTTATTAGGTATATAACAGCTCACATTTGTAGCTCGCGAATAGAGTTCAACATCACAATACCAAATTAATTTAAATTACTTTTTTTTTAAACCAACGTCAGAATTAAAAGCTGTTTCTCGTATGATGATGACCCCTATCCTCTTTAAAATTTTTGTTATCATTTGTTTAGACCAGTGTTCCGCAAATGGTGTACCGCGGCACACTGGTGTGCCGTGGTCGTTTATTGGTGTGCCTCGGAAAAATAAAGTTTACGTTTATTGATTAATAATAAATATTGTTTCAATGATTAATAAATAAATGTTGGTTAATGTTACTTAAAAAATGATTTTTCATTTGTGGTGTACCTCCAAAATATTTTCCTATTCCTAGGTGTACCTTGAACACAAAAAGTTTGCGGAACACTGGTTTAGACAACCCTAGTTAACTATATGTTTTAAATTTTATGCTGGAAAATGTTAATATAAATAAATAAAAAACGAGAATAGTACAGTTAAAAGTAGTTTATATAGTATATAGTAGGTTAAAGTCAAATACAAAGACTATATTCCAGATGATGTTTTTTAATAATTTGATTTGATATTTAACAGAATTTTTTTAAAGATAAAATGGTTTTACTCATCTCATACGTTAAACAATTTTTACATTTATTATTCATTATCAGTATCACAACTAAAATTAAAAATTAAATTAAGGTGTGTCATATTCAAACTACGTACCCATTGGCAATAAATTATTATTTAAAAAAGGTCTGATTTTTTTGTGACAATGTAACTTTGTAATGTTCGGATTAAACGCCACTATTAGCTAACAAACGACATTTAAACATTTGAGTAATTTAAAATTCATTTGTAGGCACAGTCGCAAATGTCGATTCACATTGTTTAGAGCTGGCGCGCACCAGGATTTTTAATCGCGCTATTATTTAATCGCAGAAATGCAACGTATGAGTTAGTATGACAGTGCGCGCACTGCGACTGAAAAATCGCGGCGATTTTAAAATCGTGATTCGTCACATTTTCTCGCGACTGCTCGCGACGCGATTATCGCGAAAATAAAATGCAGCGTATGAAATTGTATGATCCCGCGCGCACTGCGATTTTAAAATCGCGCATTCGGGCCTCATTCGTGTTCCATCTTTCCAAGAGTAAGCATGTCAGCGCCTGCATATAAAAGCTTGTCGCGAGATTTGCTTGTAAACAAGTAAATTAAATAAATTGATGTGATTGATTTTAACTATTAAAATTTTCAAACTAAGAAAGTACGAGTAGGTACTCATATCTCGCGACAAGCTTTTAAATTATATAGGTTATGTAATGACTTTATAAGTAAATAGTAAAAGTTTTAAAGTAAAAATTTATTTCTTTTCGTTTTAGCACATTCAAATAAAAGCTTGTTTTTTAAAAAGGTTTTTTACTTTTAATTTATTTAAATAATAGTTTAGTTGCTGAGATAATTGTACTACAGTATACTATAATAATTGTAAATATAATAATTCTCATGTTTCGTACATTCGTCGTGCTATTGTAACTTATTGTAAATATTGTGTGTTCGTATCTTAGTAATCTATCGAATGTTTGAATTTTCATTCTATAATAGCCAAAGAATTTTTTGGGATGGATGGGGTGTTTCTGATAAAAGAAACCTTTGATAATCCTACCCGCTGTTAAAGGATGAATCCAGTATTGGCGAATTTTATTATTTTTTCTTCTGATCCTCCGAAGTCTACACTAATATTATAAAGAGGAAAGATTTTATGTTTTTTTTTGTTTGTTTGTATTGAATAGGCTCCAAAAGTACTGGGCTGATTTTAATGATTCTTCACTAATGGAAAGATACATTATTAGGAAATAACATAGGCTATATTTTATTTCTTAAAAACTTAGACATGTGCAAAAAAAATACGCGTTATGTTCACCAAGGTGTAAAAAATAAAATCCTCTCAAATATTTCTTTCCTTCGCGTGCGCTACTTAAATGGTTAAAGATAAGACAAAATGATGTACGACTGAATTATAGGACTAAAAAAAGATCTACAAAAAAGTTCACAAAACAATTATTTTATCTAAGCGAAGGCGGGGCGTGCTGCTAGTACTAAATAAAGACAAGCGACTTGTACAAAGTCCATGGTGCAACTGAGCAAAGATTGAGATTTTTTAATCGCAGTGCGCACACCCTACGTTCTGCGATTTTTTATAGCGCGATTTTAAAATCGTGTCGCAAAACTGAAAATCGCGGTGCGCGCCTGCACTTACTGTTTTTTTTTCTGGGAATTACTAAATGTTCAAACTACAGTCACGTTTTATTATGTTTTTATAGTAAGATGTGTTGTTATATTAACTTACATTGAATTACTGACTATTCACTTTTAAAGTTATAGATTTAAATGAAATCAGATGAAAATCGAATCATAAATCGTGACAGAGGAATTTTGGTTTCGTTTCAATTCAGTGCGATTCTTGTAGGTCGACTAGGTAGGTTACTTGCATGGACTATTGTATTTCCTATCTAAGTAATTAACGGCATTTTATTTATTTAACAATGTTAACGTAATTTGACTTCACGATGTACATATTAATTAGTAGGAGATCCGAACTAGAGACGAACTACATCCATCTGCTTAATGGATAAAAATTATTTAGTTGTCTAAAAATTCCTGGCCAGGCTATATTTAATTCAAAATTAAAAAATACATTTTTATTTATAAATGCATCTAAGTTTAAAGAATAAATTTAATACCTACCGAGAGTACGAAGCCTGTATAAAATGCAAACGTACCCAACGTTGTCTATTATTTACCTGACATAACTACTGGATGGTAGGTATAAACAGGTATATTAATATATTATATTGTTTTAGTTACTTTCATCCACATGTTTAATAAATATACCTTACATCAAAATGAGCGCTGTTTCATTGCGCATATAATATGCTGACCTATGTCTGCTAAAAGTATGGTATATATTTAACATACTAAAGTAGACAGTAAAATAAATTTTATCCATTAAGCAGAATTGTGAAGAACATGTCTAGTTCGTATCTTAGACTATATTGGTAGGTTGAGAATTATAAAAGTATAGGTAGATAAATAGGTAGTTCATACTAAATATCATGACACGATTTTTAAATGAAACGAAAAATAAAACTAAACCTTCTTTAACAGCACTTTACTTTAACAATCAAATAAAAACCGTAATCAAGAAATAGAACAAACAACCACATGTTTTATACGAACTTTGTTGTTTTCTACTCAAACTTTCAAAGTGAATTTCTATCATCACACTCGTAATCACGCACATATAACGTGAAAAACATAAAACTAACGAAAAAAACACAGTGAATCAATGCGACTCATTGTCACGTTGACACGAAATTACAACGTCACAAAACGAGTTCGGTTTCAGTTACGCAACTTCAGGAGATGCGACACTTAACGCCTCTATCCTAAACCAACTGAACATGCAGTGAAAACGACGCTACTGGCCATAAACGAAACGAAATTATGTATACTTAGTTTATTTTTATTCGTCGTTAATCTAGTGCCCTGAATTATGTAAAATAGCCTTTAGTTTATTTGATTGTTTGTCTACAACTCTGCATATACAAAATGCAAAATATTTCTAAAATATAGTCGGGCAAAATATAGTCCGGGATCCCTGATACATTTTTTGCACTTGACTACTATCAAGCTAATTTTCCGGGAGTTATAATAGCTTCATTTTGATGAGACGCCCAACAATTTCCTCTACGAAAACTCTCGATTGTGGTAGGTAATAGGGGTAGCTGCTTTATCCCTATAAAGCAGCAGTGAGCGTAGGACCGGGATAACGTACCACGCAATTTGTAGGACAATATTACTATTAAATTATATAAAACTAACTAAAAGAAAAAAAAATCAGCTGGTTAGTAATAATTTTTGATGACCTCGTTATCGATACATGTTGGAAGGATTTAAGGTCACGGAACACTCACAGAAAATTAGCTTGATAGTAGGTAGTCAAGTGCAAAAAATGTACCAGGGATCCCAGACTAATATCAACGCCCAGACTAAATGAATGAATAATGATAGAAGTTTGGAAGTTTTAAAACGATATCGATTTTGTACTATAGGGGTAATTTAAGAAATGATTTTTCGTAATTCATCACCGAAAGTGGATGACAGTTTGTATAAAACTCTGCCATTTTTAATTTGAAGGGGAGGGGGTGAGGGTAGCTAAATAATGTAGGTATGATACAAAATATAAGTTGAAGTACAATGAAGAATTAGGTCATTACAGCTGATAGCGCTTTTATAATATAGCGATATAAAAAACGTAATTAAATACTACGCATACCTAATAGCGTCATTAAAATTAACATTACCTACATAAAAAAATACCTACATCACGGTTATTTGCACAGTTACAGTGTATGGAATTTCTGTTCAACCGATGTTGTGATAACTTTGTTCGCTTATCTCTAGAACTCGTCGATATAGACTACAGAGTACCTACTGAGTTAGTCGTTTCTCCTTTCTTCTATGTTAGGAAGACGGTAAAAAATAAACTTTAGCTTAGTAATAAATGATAATAATTACAAAGATATGAAAATTTCAGTTCAATAAAACAATTTAATATTAAAATTACTAATTTATTAAATAACTAGGTGTGCCCGCGACTTCGTCCGCGTGGAATTTAACAAAAAAAGTTATTGTTCAGTTCGCAGATTTATAAAATAAATACGTAAATTTCAAAAACAAAAGTAGCCTAAGTTACTCCTTATTACATCAGCTATCTACCAATGAAAGTACCGCACCGTTAAAATCGGTCCAGCCATTTCAGAGATTAGCAGGAAAAAACAGACAGACAAACTGACAACATTTGTAAAAAAAATGTTATTTTGGTATACATATACCGTGTATACATCCATATGCATTTAGTAAAAAGCGGTTATTTAATATTACAAACAGACACTCCAAATTTATTTATTTGTATAGATGTATCTATAGGTACTAATATTATAAAGAGGTAAAGTTTCTAACTTTGTTTGTTTGTAGGGTTGTATCATGTATGGTAGGTTTGTAATCTTCGCAAATACTGAACCGATCATGAAAATTCTTTCACTAACAGAAAGCTACAACTATTCAGTAGTGACATAGGCTATATTTTATTGTTATTGAACAAAAAATTCAGTGAAAAATAATAGTATATGTAAATCAAGTCGGAGAAATGCGAGTGAGATGAAAACTTTACTATATATTTGGATCACAAGAATAATAATAATTAACGCCCAACGAAGTGGGCACAGGTCGGCTAGTGGATTATGTTTTTATGAAGAAAACTGGGTTACATCCACTCGAAAATTAGAATGTTTATTGTCAAATTTAAACTCAGATTGTTAAAATATAGTTTAAACAACATTATGCACGTGTATAGTTTTAAATTTTCATGGTTATTAACTTAGATTAAAACAAAAAGGGGAAGATACGGTACGTCATAACTTCGCGATCTCGACAAGTGGCACAGTCACAACTATACGCAAAAATACACTCACACAAATACGTTGTGCGCATGCAATGAACAAAAGGATAAGAAAGACGTATTCGGTCGCGAGCGCAAACGAGATAGTAATAGTCACCGATACGAGCCGGCAATTCTCGACTACAACCGAAAATATGGCGAGGTACGGAGTGCAAAATAATGAGAAATGAAACGAGTGAAATATTAAAATTACGAGTGAAATGTTATTCCATGAGATTTGTTTTTTCGTTTTGAATGATTTGTACAACGCATAAAAGCACACGAAGGCATTTTGGTAACCTTTATCCCACTTAAAACAATAAAAGAATCTATTTGTATAACACGTCAGCTTAGGTCACTTGACGATTGCGAGTTTGCGACTGAGTGAAATTAGGCGACGGGGACCATTGAGCTATTATTACTAACGTATAGAGAAGCTATACCAAACAAAAAACGTGTCACATCTTGACGGCAAGAGCGCGGGGGGTGGGCGTGGCCTGAGCTCCGGTCGCTCGGCTGTGCTGCAGCGCTACATAGCGATTGTTGTCTAAACAAATTATTAAAACATGCAGCGCTTAGCTGCTTAGAGATGCTATTTTTCTCAATGACAAATGACGGAACATGGCGTCCACTAAACATTTTGCTTAAATTAAGATTTAAAATTAATATATAGTTACTTACCGATGGAAAGTTACCCCTTTGCACTTCTACGTATTGGTTGAGTTATTACTACAATATCGCAGCACACACGAGGGCATATTTAAAGAGATTTTACACGATTTCGTTTTAAAATATTACGACCAAATTGCGACTGCATAGCTTTAAGATTCGCAAGCGACTGAGTGAGGTGCGGCCGGCCGACCGCAGTTGAACGGAACACAGTAGTGTTCTGCGATAGTGGTGGTTAAAATAACGGAAACGTCAAAGTGTAACACGTTTTTTGTTAAAAACGCGTAACGTTTGTTATTCCTACTCTGACTTCGCGTTATCTCAAAAACGTCTCAACAAACAATAGTCGAAAACGTCTGAAAACGCAAAACGTCGAAAACGTCTGAAAACGCAAAACGTCTAAAACGTTCCCACAGCGCGCAACGCTCTGCAGCGAGGCTAGAGCGAGATAACATTACAGTCGTAGGCGCGTCGTCGGCCCGTGTTATTCGTTTTTAGGTTTATTAAGGCCCGCGTCCATTAGGCTCGCCGAGCAGAGTCGAATCGAATCGCAAAAAGTCGCCTACTATACATTTTCTATGAAACTGCGTCCATTAGCGACGCGCCGCGGCGCGCCGAATCGAATCGACCGAGGGAGTCGCACGACTCTTAAGCCCGCGTCTACTAGCTGCCGAGCAGAATCGAATCGAATCGCAAAAAGTCGCCCACTATACATTTTCTATGAAACTGCGTCCATTAGCGACGCGCCGCGGCGCGCCGAATCGAATCGACCGAGGTAGTCGCTCGACAAGCGACTTTCTTCGTTCGACTCGGCGCGCCCCACTCTCCAGTCGCAGTGTTGCTAACTTTAGGGATATTTTGCAAATAGCGGGAAAGTTTTAGGGGAGACATTTTTTGGGGTCTTTCTTTGGGAATTTTAATCGTCAGAACGTAATATACTTTAATATAAAAATTATTAAAAATAACATACAAACAAAATTATAAATAATAAACATACAAAAGCAAAGTATACAAAATAATTGGTTTTCTATTTTAAAATTCTTTGAAAAATAAAAAATTAATAAAAATAAATATGTCTTTTTTTCAAATAACTTCAATTACTTAGGTTAGGTTAGGTTTAGGGGATTTTGTTTTTAATTTAGGGGCTTTTATTAAAGGATTTAGGAAAAAGTTTTTTCAAGAGTTGGCAACACTGCCCAGTCGACGCGGAGAAGCGGATGCTCGCCAACGTGTTTTTAATTATTAGTATCAAGTTTTAATACGTTTAAAAACTTATAAAATTCCTAGCTTCAACAAAAATGAATGAAGAATTATTAATATCACTGGTCCAAAAATATACAGAATTGTTTAATCACGAAGATCACATTATCACGAATTCACGATGATCTGCGTCGGATGAATATATGGGAAGAAAACGGGAGAACTATGAATGAAACTCGGGAGTTTTGTTTTATTATTAGTGAAAATATTTACCTACTAGCTTCTGCGCGCGACTTCGTCGGCGTGGACTCCGCTCCTGTTGGTCTTAGCGTGATGATATATAGCCTATAGCCTTCCTCGATAAATGAGCTATATGACACTGAAAGAATTTTTCAAATCGGACCAGTAGATCCTGAGATTAGCGCGTTCAAACAAACAAACAAACAAACTTTTCAGCTTTATATATTATAAGTATAGATTTAGATTTATTTATTTAATTATTAAGGTTTGCTAGCAGTTGTTACATTTATGGTACATTACAATATTAATTTTATTATTGACTACACTTCCATGTATAACCATATTAAAGCAAACACGACATGCAAATAGGTATCCTGTTATAGAAGAAAACTTGATCAAACATTAGCAATAACTCAGAAAAGAAAATAAAGCATAAAATATAAAGATGATAATATACCTACCTATTTCTTTTTAAAATTTTTAGTGCCAAACAGTAACATAATTATTATGAGAGATATATTATTGTAAGAGAAATAATACACTGTCATACAATAACACACATTCAACAAGATAATATTCCTTCCTTATATATCCTTATATATATATATATATATATACATATATACTAGCCGACCCGTGCCCACTTCGTTGGGCGTTAATTATCTTTTTCTTTGTGATGCATTACCTATGTTGTGTAGTTCTTAGTATTTACTAAGTTCTATTAGGTTCATTGTTTATAGCAAGTATTGGACGTATACACTCGTAATAATATCGTGTATTTATTATTTTAAATTACAGAACCAAATAACATACTAAATTTTATAGCACTTATACCCCGTCCGGCGACTAATTAGCTTTTTGACAGCTCACGCCTATAAATTACAGTTTTTTTTCCGGAATAACGTACTAAAAATTTTACAGTAATGTCATACTTTATTGACGATTTGATTGATTGAGTGAAGTACCCTGTGCATAACAAACAACCACAGACTATGAAAGAGTTCTTGAAATAATAAATCGATAATAAATCGATCATATGATAAAAATAATTTTACGTCATGTGATTATCTATACTAATATTATAAAGAGGTAAAGTTTATAACTTTGTTTGTATTCAAATCCTGCTGATTTAAAATTTTTATATATTTTTATCTTTTCCTTTTATCTTGTCACTCCTGAATAGTGTAGCTTTCTGTTAGCGAAAGAATTTTCATGATCGGATCAGTATTTGCGAAGATTACCCCGTATATACAAAGTTATAAACTTTACCTCTTTATAATATTAGTATAGATATATATATCTACTAATAAATAAAATTATAGTGTCTGTTTTTAATATTAAAAAAAAAACGCTTTTTATTAAATGCATATGGATCTATACACGGTATTTATATAGATACCAAAATAACATTTTTTACGATTTTTGTTTGTCTGTCTGTCTGTCTGTTTGTTTCGGCTAATCTCTGAAACGGCTGGACCGATTTTGACGGAACTTTCACTGGCAGATAGCTGATGTAATAAGGTGTAACTTAGGATACTTTTATTTTAGATTTTTTTTTATAACTGCGAACTGAACAATAACAGTCGCGAGCAGAGCTAGTATATATATAACCTTCATATTTTTTACAAACTATGATGCTGGAATCCTCTCCTGAGAATATTTGTTTTCCATGGAACGGAGCCTGCATTAGAAAAAAAAAATCTGTTGAATTTCTCTCGAATTTCGAATTCGGCTACTCGTTACGTATTCTCCTCTTCTTCATCAAAAAGTATTTGAAATAAAAACATCTCTTCATCTGAGCTGTCCATGATGCAAACACAACTTAATTTCATGAAGAGTTGGAGACGAATGAACAATTCGATTCGACGCGTCACAGATAGACGCACAGGAATAAATGCGATTCGCTTCGATTCGACGCGCTTCTGATGTAGTCGACGCTAGGCTTTAGTATTACTCGTATTAATTTACCGTAAACGTTGTTCGCGTTGTTTCGTAAACAAACATGGCTCGTTCGTTTTAAATTTTTAATATAATAATTTGGTTGCTATGCAAGTTGTACTACAGTACCTACTATAATAATTGTAAATAATATAATAATTCTCTTTTCATACATTCGTCGTGCTGTTGTAAATATTGTGTTTTTAACCGAATTATTCGTTTTTAAGAATTGTAAATAGGTAGGATATTACTGTGTGTTCTTTATGATAAAATCAATTTTATTATAGACAGTCCTAAGCCAAGTATGAAGGAAAGTTAGGTTTAAAGAACTTTATTTCTCATAAGAATTTACATTCATTACATTAGATACAATGATATTTTTTATACAATTGTAAGAAGACAGTTTTAACATCTGGGCTGTTGGATATAGAAGGCTTTCTTATTTACTATAGTGAGGATACAATATGAATTTTAGTTTGGTTTTAAATGATTTTATACTATCACATAATTTTATTTCATCTGGTAGTTTGTTAAACAGCTGTACTCCTTCAAACATAATTGTTTTTTTACCATAATTAGTTCTTACATTATCAATATGAAGTTTATATTTATTTCTTAAATTCGAAATATGCGATCTCTCATAAATCCTTATTTCTGATTGCACGGAACCTGATTTAATTTTTTTGATTAGAATACATGTACTTTATGTGTAAAGTTGTGATATATTCATTATTTTTGTATTATTATAAAGTTGTGTCGTTGGAGTAAGATAGTGATAGTTATAGAAAATTTTGATTATCCTATTTTGTATTCTCTGTAAAGTATTTAAATTTGAAGTAGCAGCGGAACCCCAAACCTGTATTAGATATTCTAGATGTGATTTTACTAATGTATTATATAAAATGTTTAGGATTCTTTTTGGTACACAAGTGGAGATCCTATTGATTGCTCCTAATATTGATTGTAACTTTGTTTTAATGTGGTTAATATGTATCTTGAAATTTAGTCTGTCGTCTAACCATAAGCCAAGGTATTTTTTATGATGAGAGCGCTGTAGTATATCGTTGTTTATCGTCAGCGGAGTAGTCAGGTATCTTTTTATTTTTAGCAGTGAAAATAATAAATGAAGTTTTAGCTGTATTGATTGTTAATTAAAGTTTATTGATCTATAACGCTTCATGATATATTATTACAAAGATTATTACATTCTTTCGTGTACAGCGCGTTGCGAGCAGGGATGTCAGACGTACCATTATAATGGTACACGTACCATTATTTTGCATTATTTAGTGTCACGTACCATGTACCATGACGATTAGTCACCATGTACCATGTACCATGACGATTAGTCATGGTACATGGTACGTGATATAGGTACATACGTACGTATAGCAATTAATTAGAATATCAAAAAAAGAAAGGTTTGTTTTCTATTAACGGTACACGAAATTGATATATAAATTTTTTTCACTAATTATAGGCTGCGATTTCCGACAAAATTTACACATTAGTGTTGGCGTACCATGTTTTTGTTGCCAGTACCATTTTTTTAGCCAGTTCGGTACAATGATTTCTAAGTGGCCGTCTAACATCCCTGGTTGCGAGTAGTTTTTAGTTGCAAAGTTGCGACTAGCGAGAGGCGTGTTGTCAGATAAAATGACAATTTCTCCGCGTTGAGACTGCGCCCAAGTTTTATAAAAACGTGTTATTATGAAAACGTATAAAAAAACGCGTTAACTAAAGATAGTTAATAGTCGAAAACGCGTTTTTAGTTAATAACGGATTTGAACATCAATATTCTGCGATGTCTTCTCTATACGTTAGTAATAATAGCTCAATGGACGGGGACCTGATTTATGCGGTCCACGCGCTAGAGGCAAGTCATCTATCTTCCGCTATTTTGTTTTAATCTAAGGTTATTAACGTTATTTGAATTCACTTTATCGGGATTTACACCATGTACCTGTTTATATTTTGTATAATAAAGAATAAAAAATCTAGTACATCAACCCTGTCGTTTGCATTTAACTACATAAACTCTAATAACAGTTTTAATTGAATAAATCCCGAAACTGGTACAAAATGAATTTATTCACAAGTTGACATTATCAATCGAACATTTCCGTATAAAGTACAGTACAACTTCATACGAATTAGTAAAAAAATAAAAATGTTAAAAAATAAATAAGGCGATGAAATAAAAATATATTTTATATATTTAAAAACTTTCTATCATTTTACCTAAATTCAATCATTTGTCTTACTGCTGGGGGAGTCTCGTTTAATAAGGCAAAATTGTCTTATCACGACAAACTTCAAGCGATACTATACAATATTGATTTTTCAAATTTTAATCATTTATGCTCCATAGCTTATTTATTCTTTAAAATTTATTAAAAGGAATCAACAGCAATTTCCAATTTTCAAGAAACAATAGCCGTAAAATCTCGCATGAAGTGGTAAATATCTCGGCTGGCTTTAATATCTCACTGGATTGCATTCCCTACTCGGCGCCAAATGAACAAGTTTTCTACCTGAATATCAACCTCATATAGCAATATTGTTTTATTTATATATTAATTTTTACTAAGGAAATAATATAATGAATTTTCCACGAACAATAATCAGTTTTTTCTTTTTATACTAAGAATTCAGGATATTTTTGTTGTTCAAAGTGACTGTATTTAAAGATCGACGACACACAAGATTCGTCAAGATTAAAATTCAGAATGCATTCCTAAAAAAAACACATATGTATCTACTATTAAAATTACATTGTTTTTCTTCATATAAAAAAGTATATACTATAAAATTTAATACTGCAACCGCATTGCATTGATTCTTTAAGCGGTGAACAAATAATAAAATATTATAAAACAATGACTCGATCAGTAGGACATGATGAATTGAATGGTACTGGCGGTGCCCATTGTTTGTCGCCAAATAGTATTTCTTCATAAATATGCAGGGGACGCAAGGAGTCCAATACAAAATTTTAATAGTGTTATGAAGGTAAAATAAATAAATATTTAGTAAACATTATATACGTGCATTATCGGTTTCCCCAACGTGCCACAACGAGTAGGTAACGCCGTCGATCCCAATTGTTATCATGAACATCTGACAAGGGTCTGTACTCCTGGTAGGTACTCTAAGCCACCAGATAATGTAGTGAATAAAACTCCGACCATTCTATTATATAAGAAGAGACACATTATTATATAAAACATATAATACTAAGAAGACTTTATCCAATTTATTTAGTTTTTCTGTTTAGTTTAACATGGGTATTGCTATTTCATTTGAGTTTAAATTCGTTAAATGAGTAATTTTAACGTATAAAATTATTTATTCCTTAGCTTCTTCAAATCATGCTTTGGTACTTTAAAAACTATAACTAGGTATTACCAGGTAATAGGCTAATTTACGCTAAATATTGTAAAATAATATTTTATATCAGACATCGTATTAGATCACACCTTAGTTAAATGTACCAATTAGTATAGTACGATACAACTACGATATAAAAGCTCACGTTGAAATTAAGTGGTTAAATTTTCCGAGAAACATTTAACCTGAAGTGAAGGTTAAGAATAAATTCGACTAAGTTTGATTATAATATTGACCACAAGCATAATATAAATTAAACTTAATTTACTACGCTGATCACTGCTTAATGCACAATATATAGGTCGTTCGTCTCCTAACTACATTCCTTCAAATTGGAGATTCTATAGGTGTAATAGACATCGTTCCACGTGACAAACAATAATTCTAGCACTAGCCCTTCTTTTAAACTTTACTTTGTCTTAAGCTCGTATAGAGCTACTCTATAGGTAATTTACAATAAATAATATCCGGCGAGGAAATCGTCAGTTAGAAGTAATTTTCCTTTAAAGGCGTGTTTACATGATTACGAAAGGTATCATTTAGAACGAGTCTATCAAAGTAGGTCGTTTATTTGAACGAAGTCAAATTTAAATAAAATAAACTAATTTTTTATATGTTAAACGGTTTTATTACAATAAAATAGATATAGTTATGTACTAAAAGATAAAAAATAATTCGGTAAGTCCTAGCTGCCAGATCGCACCAAACTTGACATCAATCTGGGGTAGGTATTGATCAGATAAATATAAAATCGTTGGGCGTAGCGTATCCAGAGTAAACATTATGATAAAAATTTCACGTGTACACACATTTTACCATTTTGGAAGTGTCTCTCGCGCAAACTATTCAGTTTAGAAAAAAATGGTATTATAAACCTCAATATCATTTTTGAAGACCTATCCATAGATACCCCACCCCACACGTATGGGTTTGATAAAAAAAAAAACTTACCAAATTTTAACAGTATCGTTCTTAAAATTTCGGAAGAAAGTGGCTGTGACATACGGACGGACAGACATGACGAATCCATAAGGGTTCCGTATTTTGCCATATGGCTAAGGAAACCTAAAAATTGTTAACTTATCAAATGCACGATAATGTAACGAGCAAAACTTGGGCAACATATTTTAATAAAACAATTTATCTCACTTCTGGACCGAGGAAGACTAAAACATAATAATAATCTACAACCGTAGCAAAAGTAACTACAGCATAGTATTGAATATAGTAGTTCGAACAATGAGATAAACTGTAGCCGAGCTATGAATAAATGAGGCATCTATGAATAAGGAAATACTGAATTGACCTTTCCAGAAATAGGTTTCTTGAATATAGTGTACACAATTCATGTATACAAAATATAACGGTAAGGTTAAGCATTTATTCGTTAGAAATTAATGAGGGCTTTATATCTTACATTGAACTGAAATAGTCTTAATATTTATTACGCTAAGCCTTAGTTGTGTAAGTCATTACCTAAGACAACGCGAGGAAAACTGGTAAGTATCAAAAGATATTCTAAGACATAGATGGATGCAGCATACCACATCGTAGTGAATTAAGGAAAATTCCCTTTTCTTAGTAAAAGAAGATTTGTTTTACTTGCTACGAAACATACAGATTTTCTACTCAAGTAACTGAACTAATTACAAGATTTCAGACCCGGATTATAACATGTTTAATTTTAGTCAACAACTTAACAGGTTACTTAACTTTAATAGGCAAAATAGGCTATTATATACTCTTTTCTTTTATCCAGAAAATACGATATTCTCAGTAACCTATCTTTTCTTTTATCCAGAAAATACGATATTTTCAGTAACCTATTTGAGACTATTTGTTATCACGAGAACTACATACTTTAAAATGTTCTCGCTTAAAATGTTATCACTTTTCATAAAAAAAACTATTTATGTGATTTCTAATCTATCTAAGATATCGAGCACATATTCGGGTGGGTGATAAAACATTTTATAGCATTGTTGCCTTAGTGGAATTACTCAGTAATGTGTTACCATCGAGGGGAAACTTGGGCACTTAGCGAGCGTTGCTTGATGCAACAGATTATTTTTATGAACCGAATATTATTTATAGAACGAACGGTAATAGATGGTTTATGGTTTATGCGACGATGCGTGTTTCCGTATACTTAAATTTAATATTTAAAAAAATGTTCTGTTTATTATTATACAAGCACACTTAATTTTTACAACTACATATTTATAAAAGAAAGAGTAAAATGTATATAATCTTGCTAGAGGTGTGGGTGAACTTATTATTTTATGATAAAAAAAAATTTTCACTAACGAACGAGATTCTGAGAAAGCTGGAAATTTTGAGTTTTAAGATACATTTCTAAACTCACTCTGAAATTTTCAATGCTGAACATTTAATGTAAAATACATCTTAGCGTATTTTGTTTTCAGGTAGGCCACAGCAGGATATGTACTACGCTCAAAATTTTGAACAGCCCGACTGGGGAAGTATCTCAGAACATCACAGCTAAATACTCGTAATACAGCTTTCCAGCAGCGTTGTATACCTGTGGTGAGTGAGTTCACCAGAACTCCTGAGAGGGATTGGGGGAGGGGGTTCCGGCTACGCGCTAGCGATGCTTCTGGTGTATCAGGAATCTATAAGCTACGGCAATTGCTTACCATCAAGTGAGCCATACGCTTGTTTGCTGGCTTAGTTGTATAAAAATAATAATTTTGCAGCGGGATCTAAGGCCGTTACTATCAGACGGACCTTACGCTTACCAGTACACAGTGGTATGAACATTTAAAAACAAGCGAAATCAAAATAGTCAAAATAATTAGTTGGAAAAAGAAAATGAAAAAACTAATACATATCACGTCTAATGTATCAAAACGCCTCATTCAATTTACCTCTAAACAATTCCTGAATATTCTTCAAAGATATTTCGCACGTTTTAACGATTCGACCGCGCCACAAGTGAAAGAAAACATTACGATAACACAGTAAATTATAATCACAGTGAATATCGTAAACGTTTTACATTTTGGAAACGAATACAAATTACACGACAGTAAAAACACTAAATATAGCGACGTGCGAGTCGTTTAAATGCTCTCGTTTAGAGAAATCGATGATTGTCGATTAAAATTAACAAATTCTAACACGCAAAGTTTTAGACGATTGTATTGATTGACTGGTTTACTCTCAATAGAATTGTATTTATTACTAACAAGTTAGGCGTCAAATTATTGTCATATTTTTTTAATAGCAATATTACGTTATCTTCTATTAGGTACTACCAAACGAAAATTTTAAAATAAATCATCGTTGGTCATTTTCAAATATATTTAATTATGTAACACATTAGTCATGAAAGTGACTTTATTGGTTGACTTAAAAACCCAGTAAGTTGTAACTGACAGGCTTTTTCTCTCATCTCTTTATATATATTGTCCAAATAGTAAAGCCTTTAAACCTATAGCTTAGCATAGCCCTCATTCAGTAAGTTCTCTTAGCAAGGAGAAGTCAACGTCATGACGACGATTACCTACGTGATATTTCGCACGCCTTCCAGCGTCGTATGACAGTTAACATAAGGTTACCCTTACATATTTAGTAGTATGCAGACGTTGCAACGCAGCAGTAACTTTTAAATTTGGCAACGAATGACGACCGAGGTACGCCTGTATGTGGAAATGCGGTGACCATTGTTATCTACGTACTATTTAATGTATCCAATTTTTTGCACCATAAAAAATTATTTTATACTTCACGTAAGAACAGCTGATGGGATTCAAAATAAAATTCTGTCTTTGAGTCTATCTCAAAATAACACGTTAATTCATAAATAAAATGAAGGTAAATATTTTAGCAATATCAAAAAGAAAAGGAATATAATATAGCCTCCACATTGAAATCACCTATTAGTACTTACGACTATTTTTACTTTATTATATTGCAATATATCGATAACTCATTCCGATATCCAAGAAGATGTAATTTTTAAACCTTGAAATGGATTTAAGCTTGGCTTTACAAAACCGTCTAGATATTTCGATTGTATAGTTCTATTCAATCTTAGGAATGAGTACGAAATACGTACTTATTCCTAAAATCCTTTCGATGCACATTTTCTTTTCATTTTCAAGATATCTAACCATAATAGAGGGCGTAATTCTCAAAACTATTATGAGTAATTCTCTTTTGAAAATTAACTTCTGAATTTTGAATGAACATTAAAACTTTAATTATAAGAATATTTATAACTAGCTTCTGCGCGCGACTGGACTCCGCTCCTATTGGTCTTAGCGTGATGTCACATAGCCTATAGCCTTCCTCGATATACGGGCTATCTAACACTGAAAGAATTTTTCAAATCGGCCCAGTAGTTTCAGAGATTACCGCGTTCAAACAAACAAACAAAAAAACAAACAAACAAACAAACAATCAAACAAACAAACTCTTCAGCTTTATATATTAGTATAGATATGTTTAATTAAAAATTTAAGTTAGGTTTGCATTTCTTTTAATAAATATGAAAACTATTTAAAAAATGAAAGTAAAATACTTAATCAGCGAAAAAATTCTGTAAAAATTTTCAAAGTACCCTCAATGTTAGGTTATTTTTTTATTCGAACTAACTGAAAAATATCCTAAAAAGATTTCTGAGTACATAGTTTAAAAAGGCATTTTTAGAAGACTGACGCAATTGTAATGTTGAAAATTTAATTAATGAGTACCAAAGCTCCTAACCATAATTATAATAATTGTGTCATGATTATATTAAATACCTCACGATCCTTATTCCCATAGGTGATGCCCAGGTTGGGCATGGCACGTAATATGGCGACGAGGGACTGGATTGTGTTGCTGTACACCACGGGCCGATACTGTTTAAAGTCTTCATTTGTAAAGCCACTCTCGTGGATGATTCTGTTGGACAAAAGTTTATACATTAATTATTACACCAAAAAATAATAAAATTAAAAATAAATAAAAAAATAAAGAAGGCAGCTTTATTGCATAGATCAATTTCTTCTAGGCCAATCTATAAATTCATATATTACAAATACTAATCAAGACTCATTGATGTTATAATATCACTTAATAGTTAATAATAATATCCTATGTTTGAAGGTAAGGCGTTAGAATATCGTTTCGGTCTGGTAAAGATTCTCAACAATGTAACAATGAGAGTAATCGTCCTACGGTCCTACTGATGTAAGTCATGTTCCGGTCAAATCACGATATCAGTATGATTTTAAAGTATCAATTACGACCAGCGTTGCCATTTACACGGCAATTGCCGTGTTACACGGCAATTTGGGTATATTCGGTGATAAAACACGGTACACGGCAGTACGTTCATTGCCGTGTTCAAAAACACGGCAATCCAATGTGTACTTGTTTTTCCTAATAATTTCATTGATAGTTGATAAGTCACTATAGTGCAACACAAAAACAAGAACAAGAAATAAAATTATTAAAAAAAAAAAACAAGAAATAACATTATTAGGTACTTCACCAATAAATGGAACTTTACTGGCTGTAAGCACTTTATCCGATCCAAAGGAAATTGTGTAAATTTCAAATCAATTAAACCAAACACAACTAAAAATAAACAATATAAAGGAAAAAATAAATATAAATTGAATAAAGCCGAAGAAAAAATGTTGGTTACGATAAATTTGTATGACGGTTGTGAAGAATAATGTTTTATTCAACCGATTTCAGAAAAGGAGGTTATTTAACCGACTTCGAAAAAGGAGGAGGTTATTCAATTCAACCGTATAAATATATTTTTTTATGTATGTTCGGGGATGTGCTGTGTGGTTACGGCACTAAAGAATGTAGCCACCCCCTCTCTTCCCGTGGGTGTCGTAAGAGGCGACTAAGGGATAACACAGTTCCACTACCACCTTGAAACTTAAAAAGCCGACGGATGGCGGGATAACCATCCATGCTGGCTTTGAAGTACACAGGCCAAAGACGGGCAGCAGCGTCTTTGGTGCGACAAAGCCAGCCCTGCGGTCATCAACCCGCCTGCATAGCGTGGTGACTATGGGCAAAACACATGAGTTCGCGTCATAATCTCGGGCGCGAACTTGTGGAGGCCTATGTCCAACAGTGGACTGTGATAGGCTGAAGTGGTGGTGGTGGTGGTGGTTCGGGGATAACTTCGTCGTTCATGAACCGATTTTTATAATTATTTTTTTGTTTGAAAGGAAATATCATAATTGTGGTACCATGATAAGGAAACCAGGATATTATAATGGAATCCCAGATAAATCGAAGGGAACCCTCGAAAATCGTAGTGACGATTAGTGCGTTTGTTAATTTTTTCTCGTCTACTTACTTTGTATTACTTGTCGATATAATTGAAGTCGGTTTTCTTCGTTTGCTGCTAGCAAACACAATTATTTATTGTCATGTTTTATCTTACGTATTAATGTAAAGTAAATACACGGCAATTTTGTAGTTTTTATTCCAAAACACGGCAATCCAGATACCCAAAACACGGCAACTAAAAATTTTGTGATGGCAACCCTGATTACGACCTGGATGCGTCGTCGTGGAGATCCACATACCTACATTTTATTTGTACCTACGTATACATGCAGGTACAAATAAAATGTTTTTACCAGATTGATATACTTGGCCGAGACCAAATTTTATCAGTCCTGGTTCTTTCTAATAATTTCTAAATACCATCGTCAACTAAATATTAAATTCGTTATTAAATATAAGTCCAAAAATAGCCTATTTTTAGCCGTTTAAAATGTTTAAATGTTAACGTCACGGTCGCATTATGCGGCTAATCTGTTTAGTATCAAACACTTTTTTATAATAGCACGTTTCAAGAATACGAACAATGGAAGTGACGGATACGTAAAAATCGCACACAGCCACAGTTTTTAAAAAACAATAACATTAACGAGAAATCTAGATTGTTTATCACCGCGGTAAGAAACATTTTCCACAAGGAGAGAAAATATTCTTCTATATCTATCACTATCATATCTATCTGTATCTATCTATTACTATCTTCATCTATTATTATTTCATCTATATGTACTTATTATAAAAATAAGTCCCCCGGCCACGTCTTTCTGTCCTCCTGTCTGTCTGAACGCGATAAACTCGAAAACTACTGAACGGATTTTTGCACGGTTTTCAACAATAGAAAGAGTGATTCTTGAGGAAGGTTTAGGTATATAATTTATTATGCTTTTATGTAAATTAGCAGAAATACGGCTATAAATGTTGAAGAGGTCGCAAAAAATCTCGCCAACGGGGACCTTTCCTCGCGAACGCCGCGTAAACTAGCAAAGATATAGTTAAATAATGTACTAGCGAATTCAAAATCTATAAAAATGCTACAAAAAAGTCCGCGACAGCATAATTAATTAATTATCTCTATCTCTTACGGTTGATTTACAATAACCACTTTTATGTTCAAATTTTTAATTAAAAACATTACGTTATTTTCAAAGCTATTTTCTTTAGTTCAGTATTAATCCTTATCCAAATGAATATGTTAGTTAGCTTAGGCATTAAATGCAGATTAAAATTGCCCTTTACACTATATCAATCAGATGAATAGTTTTTGAGATATCGTCGTTAGAAGTAATTATTGAAAATAATTAACGCGCAACGAAGTGGGCACGGGTCGGCTAGTTAGATAGTATAAAACAAAGTCGCTTCCTGCTGTCTGTATGCTTAGATCTTTAAAACTACGCAACGGATTTTGATGCGGTTTTCTTTAGTAAATAAGAGTCATTCCAGAATAAATTTTTTTTGGTGAAAACCGCGATCATAAGTGTGAAATTTCATAAATTGATGGTAATTATTGTAATTAATATAAAACCCAAAAATAAACGTCAGTTTCAAATATTGAACTGCAAAACGAACAATTCAGTGATTGATACTTTGATAGTGACGTTAAATTAAAATCTATCCATGGTTCAACGACGATGACGATGGAGTTCCGTCTACATTTGTCATAGGTTGCGTCCACACTGCATGCGCGGTGACGGGCGCGGGGGCGGTTGCGGCGGTGGGGGCGTATGGTGGCCACCCGCCACAGTGACGCGCGAGCTCATGTAGCGATTTGACGTATATCAGGGGTTGCAAACTATGGACGAGGATTTATTATTTTTACTAGACAGTCCAATCTTTTTTTTTAATTTTTATGAATAATTGAGATCACAATTCTACAACACCTCTACAAATTTCTTATAGTGTATACTGCCATTTTACCACAAGCAATATTATTACAACTTATACTCGTTCATTCGATTATTTTCTTTTTGACAGTTCAAAGAAATCTGAATTATAGTGACCACGAAGTATAGATACAAAGAGTTCAAACGTAATGTTAAAAGAATGGTCTCAATATAGGGGACAGAATTTTAATTTTAATTTCCCCACGTTAAAAAAAGGTATACCTACAATAAAGAAAACGCATACATATATAGCGACAAGATCGAAATGGTTTGATACCCCTGCCACCCGCGCAATAGATCGGTTGCTGACTAGGCCCGTAATGTAGACAGAACGCGCGGATAGGAATGTTTGAAAACTACGCGCGCTGTATCGCTCAGTCCCGTCGCGTCGGCTTCCGCCTTGCCGCCAGTGGCTACCCTGCAGTATGGAGTTATGGACGCAAATACGCGTTTCATATTATGTTCGATATTTCGCGCCCGTCGTCGCCACCGCGCTAGGCTCGTAATGTGGACGAGGCCAAAACGTTCATCGGTTTTCGCGTTGGTATGGCGTGGAAGACATGACAGCGCATGCGTCGCAAATGTGACGTCACTTTTACATAGTTATCACAGGATCGCTCGCCCGCATCCGGGACGCGCCTGACGTCATCTACAAACCATCTAACCTAAAACTCTGATTATCGAAATCTTCGATAAAAGAAAACAAACAAATAGCGAAAATTTATTATATTGTTAAGATATCATATTGTGAAGAACCCGAGGGTAGCCTAAAGTCTAAGCGAAGGATAAAATCGATCGCCTTTATTAAGAGCAGCTGCTTAGTCTGTTGGTTATTTGTTAGTAGGCAATATTAATAAGTTTTAATATTAATCCTTCGATACCAAAAGTTCATAAGAAAATTAACACAGCTGTTACCTATTCAAAACTTTATGCATATAAAACCTTATTTATGATACATAAGTTAAAATTCGCCGTGACGCCGCGTTGGCGCAGCGGTCACAGCACTGGATTGCGATCGGCTGTTGCGCGGGCGCTTGCGGATTCGATTCCCGCACACGACAACATTTGTATTGGCCATACAGATGTTTGCCGTGGTCTGGGTGTTTGTGCAGTCCTTGTGGGTCTCCCCACCGTGCCTCGGAGAGCACGTTAAGCCGTCGGTCCCGGTTGTTATCATGTACAGGTGTACATTCAGCTATCAGGTATAGCGATCGTTACTCATAGTAGGGAATATATCCGCCAACCCGCATTGGAGCAGCGTGGTGGATTAAGCTCCGATCCTTCTCCTACATGGGGAAGAGGCCTATGCCCAACAGCGGGATATTACAGGCTAAATCGTGATCGTGAAGTTTAAATTCGGCGTACAGCTTATTTTTAATTACAATATGTGCGACAATGTCCATAATAGGCACATCTTTAAGAAACATCTTTATTTGTACTCTGTAACATCAAATTAATAACACGTGTGACAAATAAAATAATAATTAAAATAAAACAAAAAACCCGCCTGCGTGAAGAACAACTAATAGAAAATGAACTGAAAAGGCTGGAACAAGATAAAAATTATAATCATATGTTTTTTTGAAATCCTTGTATTAAGCCTTTTAATTTGATATCTATATTGTAGTATTCGATAAACAATTTTTTTTTTTCATTAACTACAATGGCTTCTCACAGCCGTCATGTTTGATTTTTTTTAACGTCACCTATCTAAGAACACTTGGGCTGCTAAGACAAATCTAACGATACCTCAATTATGTAAATCCGTTCAGCAGTTCTTGACATATGAGATAATAAAGAATATTACACATACAAGATACGCGCGAAAAACATAACCCTTCCTTGGCAGTCGGGTAAAAAAGAAGAAGAGTCTAATACACATTTTTTTTAATATTTATACTTTTATAGTCTTAAACTTTCAACTTTATTATATAAATTGTTAAAAATTGTCATTAAGAATGGCAATTTCAAAACGCGAAGAGATAAAACTTGTCTGTAAGTACACCAAGTCTGATATACCTAATAAAACCTACTCATTGACGACAGCCATTTTATCGTTCTCAACAATTGCTTCAACATTAAGCTTGTATAATAGCTCTTGAAGTCTGTCGTACTTACACGTCACTGAGCATTACTATTTAATGCGCAATGTTAGTTGGGTATTGATTTAACTTTCTTAGTGAGATTACATACGTTACTCTTTCGAAACCAATCTATTTATATCGTTGCTTGAAATCATGTAAATAGTTCAGTCCGTGACTCTAAATTCGTATTACGGTCTTAACTATTGACTTTAAAGTCTCATTTTTTCTCGATATGTCAATATGACGAACGGACGAAGATAAGTTCTAGAATAGATGTAAGCTTCTCTACTTATGCCTGTCACAACGTCAGGCTTTCTTTATATACAATAAGAAAGTTTGAAGAACATTTTTTTAGTATTTTAATACTTTTTTTAGGAATTTCTTCAATTAAATTTATTAAATAAATAATAGCTTTGAAACCCAGCTAACGATGATCACACAGTTACTGTGATTAATTTTTTTTTAACAAAAACATTTTTCTAGGAAATGCAACGTAACACAAGTAATATAATTAAAAGAAAACAAAAAACCCGCCTGCGTAAAAACGGAAAGAGCAAAGTCAACATTTTTTAAACTTTCTTATTGTATTTCTTTATTATTATTACGGTAATAATAATCATAATATACATTTTTGAAATCCTTGTATTGAGCCCTTTAATTTGATACCCATACTATAGTATTCTAAAAAAAATTTTATTTCTTCATTAACTACAATGGCTTCGCACAGCCGCCATGTTTGTTTTTTTTTAATGTCACCTATCTAAGAACACTTGGGCTGCTAAGACAAATCTAACGATATCTCAATTATGCAAATCCGTTCAACGGTTCTAGAGAAATGAGGTAATTAAGAATATTACATACATACATACATACATACATACAAGATACGCGCGAAAAACATAACCCTTCCTTGGCAGTCGGGTAAAAATTAAGTTTCGCACACATATTTTATAAAAAAATTATTCTTCTCTTTATTTAATTTGAATATAATACGCAAGTACATTCCACGTAACATAAAAGCGGAGTAGTTACTACCATAAACACCAAAACCGAGGGTCGTTTGAAAATTTCTTTCGCACTAACGTAGATACACGTTACATGAATGCGATTTCTCACGCTATATCGTTTATGAGAAGATTTTAGAAATTGGAAAGGGTGAGGATTTAACTTATTTATTCTTATTATTAAAGTCGTGGCTATATCTTAAGCTATGTGCTCGAATTTAAAAAATCTTGTTAGCATGAAGGCATGTTAACCATTAAAGCCTAAAGGCCCTTCCTTCGTATTGTATAATATTTTAAAAAACTTTTTTTAAAACAAGTTTTTATTTGAAAGCGCTAGACCATGAATTATCATCTAAGTTGAACTTGTATACAAAATTTTAGCTCAATTAGTGATGATTGGAAGATATCTGCTTCAAAATTAAGTTGCAAGATTTCAGCCGAACAAACATAATTACATACATACATTGCAAGTTAAATAAAAGCTTGTAATTTAACGTCTACTACAGATGAAATTATTGAATTTGATTGGCATATATGCCAATCTTCATCTTACAACATGTTGCTCCTATAAGCCTCCTATGAGCAACATGTTATAAGATGGTTCATTATACGTAATGATGTATTTTACTATTTTTTTTTTTTGAATGATAAAAGATGATTAGAAAAAAACGAAGCTTTGCCAAGCCGATGAAAAAGTGCATAGACTTAAAAGAAGAAAAAATTATGCATATTTTTTATGTATTTTTATTGTACATAAGGCTGCGAACTATTCAAATTCCTGTCGTATATTTAAAGTTACATAAATTCGCATTTCAACAAAATGAATGCGTAAACTTCATAAAATATACATGTTTCGTTTGAATTCAATTTGTAAATGGAGTTTGTTTGCATAGATTATACTACAAATTGAACGAATACCATGGAGTAATAAATACATGAAATATTAATATAGTACTATGGCAAACTATACAAAAATTTTCCTGCTTAACGATAATGTACATATTTAAGAGTTCATTGTCTGGTGTTTTTCTTTAAATGGTTATAAATGTAAAACCCACCTCACCCCCTCCAATATGAACCTTGGAACAAACTACCCTCCTTTGATCATTTGAGTCGTAGATGTCTTATCTTGCTACTGTTATAAATGCAAAAGTTTGGATGGACGGAACTTGATTACTCAATTCACGAAAAAAATCTTGATAAGATCTAGATGAAATTCACAGAACTATGGTTATAGACTCGATAAGCACAACAGTCATAACTCATACTTATATCCTATATCTTTCTTATATCCCGAAAAATGTTCGTTTCCCGTGGGATAGATTTGTTTTTCACAGAGCAAAGAACCAATATTTTTCTTTACATAGTGGTAGCACAGTGTACAAATAAATACAGTGGTCCAACGGCTTTGATGTTTGACGACAAGCCGTATGTCGTACTTCGCAACACGTAGGGTTGTCACGGTTGTTCTTTATAAGTTAATTTACATGTAATTAACATGAGAGGGAAAAGATAAAAAAAAAATTGCATCAGGCTTATGGTGGCAGAGGTTTTTTTTTATAAATTCACAATATTGAAATAAGCCTATAAAAAATTGTTTCATCTAATTAACAGATGAGGGAAGATTTACCTTCTCGGATCTTAGACCAAAAAAGGCTTTCGCGGAGGCTAATCTCAACAAACATTCATACTTACGTACATAGCAAGTTAAATAAAAGCTTTTATTAAAACTTACAAATGGCTAATGTTTTGTCTGATATTTTTTTTAAATATTTCAATGTTTTGTTCGCTTGTTCGCGCTTGTTCGCGTAAATAAAATCTATATATAAATTTATCTATAAATTAATTGTTGTATTGTACGATGTGCTGTGTGGCTACGGCACTAAAGAATGTAGCCACCCCCTCTCTTCCCGTGGGTGTCGTAAGAGGCGACTAAGGGATAACACAGTTCCACTAACACCTTGGAACTTAAAAAGCCGACGGATGGCGGGATAACCATCCATGCTGGCTTTGAAATACACAGGCCAAAGACGGGCAGCAGCGTCTTCGGTGGGACAAAGCCAGCCCTGCGGTCACCAACCCGCCTGCCCAGCGTGGTGACTATGGGCAAAACACATGAGTTCGCGTCATAATGTCGGGCGCGAACTTGTGGAGGCCTATGTCCAACAGTGGACTATGATAGGCTGTAGTGGTACGATTATTTTGTAGAAACAAAGATAATAATCGGTTGTACACGCTGATAACTTTCACAAGTCGTCTACATAGTACATAATATTGTCTTATCACCGGCGATATTTCCTATAGGTCAATACCACTGTGGTCTGTGGTCAATACAGTCAAAGGAAGAACGCGGTATCTTGTGTAAATAATCTACATTCACACTTACGAAGTTACGGCGGTATAAAATTATACTTAATAATTATCAATCACAAAAGTAGAATGTACCACATTTATTTCACTTCACTATGGACTACATAATTATATTTCTGACAAGATGCTAATGATTCTGATAAATTTCTCTCATAGACGCGTTATTTTTCCTCACAAGAAGCCGTCTCGTCATAGACACCTTTTTGTGAGGAAAAATAATGCGTCTTATGAGAGAAATTCATCATTATTCGACTACTCGAATATAATCTGCTCATGAAGACACGATAGAAAGACTAGAACCAAACCGTTGTGAAAAGGCCACACTTCTCACCACTGGTTTCTTAGTTTGAGTGCATTTTTCTCAGGACCTACCTGTACCATTCTCAATAAACACTATTTGTATAAATATGTTGTAGGCTATAAAACATTTTGCTACGGTTCAAAGCGCAGTAATCAAACGCGTCAAAGCCACATGGGTGGTACTCCTATGTATATAAATTATATAATACATTGTTGCGGATTTTACTCACCGTGATTGCGTTAATGAATACAATTTTTTATCTTTAGTGGAAAAGTTTCGGTTCAAAATCGATCGATCAAATTTAAACATTACATTTATCTAGCGCGCAAACTATTAACGCTATAAACGCCTTTTCTTAGAGTTAATATGTAATCTATATATATATAAAAATCAATGCCACTTTTCGTTGTAATTTTATAACTCATTAACGGGCTCACATATCGAAACCAAATATTTATGCTTTGTTCGGACTATTTAGTAGATGGTTTATGTGAAGTTTGCACAAAATCGGTCAAGCGGTTCTTCATTTATCACATTTTTTGTAACAAAGGAGGATCATTTTGTTAATGGGGATTTTGCTGTCAAATTGAAACTTTTTTCAGTGTTGACAGTACAAGCATATTGTTATGTCATTCATTTCTGTCGTTTCATTTTGGACGTGCTTCGATTAAATTAAAGCAAATTAAGACAAAAAACCCAGGGATAAAGTACATCACAAAAATAATTACCGCTCAACGAAGTGGGCACCGGACGGCTAGTTACATATAATTGTTATAAAATGAAAGTATTCGTGCTATTCAAAGTGAATAATCAATCGATTAATGTAATTATTGAAACGAGGAAACAATAAGTATCATTATTATTGTACTTTGATTGTTTCAATTAGTTTATTGCTACGAGGTGTAAAGAGAGGCTAATTAGTTAATTATAAAACAAGTTATTTATTGTATGGGAAATATTAAACGGATAAATTAGTAACAACGATAAAAATTCTACTAATTTATAGAAATATTAATGAAAAAGTTTGTTTGCATGTACATTTTAGGCAAAAACTACAGAACCTTATGCAATGGATCTTCGCATATTATAGTATAAATAAATGTCAACACCAAATACCAAATAAACACAGGTTACGTTTTATCGTGACATTCCCAAGAGATCAGGAACTATGTGGGAAAAAAACGCGAGGTATATCTAGTAAAATATAATTGTGGTGGCTTTACACGCATCGAGGAACCGTGGGGAGACTCCGAAAACATAACCCAGATAAGAAACGAATATTTGTACAAATTCTAACACATGTGATGAGTGGGAATCGAACACATACACGACCGCCGCCGGTGTTAAACGTCTACTCACACCACTACACCAGAACGGCTGTAAAAAACACTACATTTATAATATTATGTTAAAATATACTCACTTCATTTGTTTAACTATAGTACTTTTTCCTGACTCGCCAGCACCTGCAAAAAAAGTTTTGAATTAATTATGACGAAAGTTGTTAACCTCGATTCTTAATCTAAAACAATATGACAATACACAAACACATTTCGAATTTATATTTTTTTATTCTTACTAATAATTAATACGAGTATCAAAACCACGTACTCTTATAATATCAATAGGCCATACTTTTTTTTGTAGGATTTTTGATACTTTAAAATTTCAAACAATTTTCCTTTCGGTACACTTGTTATATTTTTTTATTTTCTAGGCCTATCATCACGCCAAGACCAATAGGAGCGTAGCACCAATGAAGAATGTTTCAAAATCGGGTTTTTTCTCCTTTTAGTCCACGGGGACGAAGTCACGCGCAGAAGCTAGTAACGTATATTAAGCTAGCAGACCATGGTCACGACGCACACATCTAACCTACTGGGTATTTAGTTGCTAATTAGTTGCTAATTAGTTACACTATTCCCGATTTAGTTGCTCAATACCTGCCGAAGATACGTGCGATCTGCTAGATTAAGTCTTAACCTAGCAGACCACAATACTGTTACGAGTACACAAAAAAAAAAAAAAAGAGCTTGCGCCATCTAGCGGGGAGCGAAGGAACCACGTTGTGTGCTGTACAAAACCACTTTGTTACAAAGACAACGTGAAACATCCACTCAATACTAGATGGCGCTAGAGGACATATAGGTGAATGAACTCAGGATCGAGTACACGCACGAAGGTTCTAGAACTGTCTGGGTTTAGGCTCGGCCCGGTATAAAAAGGCCGATTGAGGCCGAGCGGAGTCAGTTCAGTTTGAGCTAACGACGAAGCGACTTCGAAGTGAATACTAGTGATCAAGAAGTGATACCAGCGGAAACCTACGACATTGGCTACGACCTCGGACATTGTTAGTGCTTACTGTGTGTACCTAGTGATTAGTGTTTGTACTTAGTGCGAAGTGTTTGTACCTAGTGCTTGTGTCGGACCTAGTGCTAGTGAATAAAGTCTCTAAAAGAGTCAGAAGGTCTTTCTCTCCAAATCGTTCGAACCCTAACACGTAACAACTGGTGTCAGAAGTGGGATTTGGAGATGCCATTGACTCCGAGAGAGAACCCCAGGGAGGGGGTCAGGACGAGGACACAACGAGCTGCGGATACCACTGGGGGCCAAGCTCCGCCCACTGTGGGCCAAGCCCCGCCCACTGGACCCGCCTACCAGGCCACGCCCCTCAGGCCCCGCCCACTTTGACTCAGGCTCCGCCCACTGGCTCCACCCACCTTGCCACTCCCACCGGACAGGCCACGCCCACCAGCGGCACCGTAGCTTCTACAGACCCTCAAGTGGCACTTCAATTAGGAAGTTTATTTGAATTAATGAAGGCAATGCAAGAATCACAAGAACGCAAGCTCAGCGCTTTGCAAGAATCACAAGAACGCAAGCTCAGCGCTTTGCAAGAATCACAAGAACGCAAGCTCAGCGCTTTGCAAGAATCACAGAAGGCAATGAAAGAATCACAAGAAGCAATGAATGAATCACAAGAACGCAAGCTCAGCGCTTTGCAGGAATCACAAGAGCAACAAAACGACCTCCAAGAAAAATCACTTTTGGCTATAAAAGACGTTAGTGACACGGTGGGTAAGCTCCGAAAAGATTTCGACGAAGTGCAAGAACGAGTTAGCGGGTTAGGATTGGATGTCGAAAATGTGAAAACCGTCCTCGCTGAACTACAGAAGAGAGTAGCGCGCCTTGAAACCACGGGAGTTGCGATGTCTAGTGGAACTACCGGAGTTGCGCAAGGACCAAGAGTGAAAGTGCCGCCTTACGACGGTACTACTTCGTGGAAAGCCTATCGTCAGCAATTCCAGACTGTTGCTGCTGCCAACGGATGGACGGAAGAACAATGCCTGACCGCGCTTACGGTTGCGCTCAGAGGGCAAGCTTTGTCTGTCTTGGAAGCACTGCCACATACAGGACATGGGTTTCAAGACCTGATAGAGGCACTTGAATCCAGATACGGGGAGCGACACCTGGAGCACGTGTTCCGTGCCCAACTGCGTGACAGAGTCCAACGCTCAGGAGAAGGACTACAACAATGGGCGTTAGAAATTGAAAAACTCGTCAGGAAGGCACACCCAGGAGCCGACAGCAAGATGGTGGACACGAATATTGTTCAAGCATTTGTGGACGGAATCAAAGACCTGGAGGTCAGAGCTGCAGTGAGGCTTCGTCACCATACCTCGCTAAAGGAAGCATTGGCGCATGCTTTGGAGGTCGAGGCTGTTCGCCATGACATAAGGCAGACCCATGAGATCCGTGAGGTCTCTGAGGTAGTCAAGGTGGTTAAGGCTCCTACGAAGAAACGTTCTGGAGTCATGTGCTACAAGTGCGGCGAGAAGGGCCATCTTCAGCTCAACTGCCCGCAGAAGGAGGTTAAGGCTCCTATGAAGAAACGTTCTGGAGCCATGTGCTACAAGTGCGGCGAGAGGGGCCATCTTCAGCTCAACTGCCCGCAGAAGGAGGTTAAGGCTCCTACGAAGAAACGTTCTGGAGTCATGTGCTACAAGTGCGGCGAGAGGGGTCATCTTCAGCTCAATTGCCCGCAGAAGAAGACCCAGAGGGCAAGGATGAAAAGGATCGAGGAACAAGTAGAGGAGCTGAAAAAGCAAAGGGCTTCGTTCCCTGCCCGGGATCAAGGGAAACGAATGAAAGCTAGAACTAAGAGACGAGTTCTGGCTGACGCGGTGGAAACCCTGAAAACTGTTATCCTCCAGGCATGCAGCGGGAATAGTCTTACGACACAGGGGACTATTAACGACCGGAAATCGAACACAAGCGGCTTCGAGGAAGGGTCGTTGGTGTGGCTGCATAACCCAACCCGCCGGAAAGGGAAATCTCCAAAGTTGCAGACCAAGTGGGACGGTCCATACAAAGTGGTTACCCGAATGAATGATGTGACTTATAGAATTCAAAAGCAACCAAGAGGGACATTCAAAGTGGTACACATAGACCGTCTGGCGCGTTACCATGGCAGTAACAATGATGCTCGGGACGAGCATCTCTAAGAGGGGAGTAGTGTTACGAGTACACAAAAAAAAAAAAAAAAAGAGCTTGCGCCATCTAGCGGGGAGCGAAGGAACCACGTTGTGTGCTGTACAAAACCACTTTGTTACAAAGACAACGTGAAACATCCACTCAATACTAGATGGCGCTAGAGGACATATAGGTGAATGAACTCAGGATCGAGTACACGCACGAAGGTTCTAGAACTGTCTGGGTTTAGGCTCGGCCCGGTATAAAAAGGCCGATTGAGGCCGAGCGGAGTCAGTTCAGTTTGAGCTAACGACGAAGCGACTTCGAAGTGAATACTAGTGATCAAGAAGTGATACCAGCGGAAACCTACGACATTGGCTACGACCTCGGACATTGTTAGTGCTTACTGTGTGTACCTAGTGATTAGTGTTTGTACTTAGTGCGAAGTGTTTGTACCTAGTGCTTGTGTCGGACCTAGTGCTAGTGAATAAAGTCTCTAAAAGAGTCAGAAGGTCTTTCTCTCCAAATCGTTCGAACCCTAACACGTAACAATACTATATCTTTAGTTCTCGTAAAGATATCGAAGTTCTGCAAACGGCATATTTAGTTGCTAATTAGTTGCTGAAGCATAGCGTTTTTTATATTATCCCCCCATCATCCCCTAACTGCAGCAACAACCCCCACACTACCCCCGAAATACCATAAAGTCAAAAAGAGGTCATGAGAAAACATAAACTGTGGCGTATTTTGTTGCTAATTAGTTGCTGCAAAATAGCACTGTTTATAATATTCCATTATCAACCCTTAACTCCCGATCATCCCCCGACCACCCCCAGAATATGACAATATCAGAAAATTCTGGTAGGTGGACATAAATTGCGGGATATTTAGTTGCTAATTAGTTGCTTAGTTTTAAGCGAGTAGAAGGGGTTGATCTGAGGTTAGGGGATGATTGTAGGATATTATTAAGTACGGTTTTTGCAAGCAACTAATTAGCAACTAAATATCCCGCAATTTATGTCCACCTACCAGAATTTTCTGATATTGTCATATTCTGGGGGTGGTCGGGGGGATGATCGGGAGTTAAGGGTTGATAATGGAAAATTATCAACGGTGCTATTTTGCAGCAACTAATTAGCAACAAAATACGCCACAGTTTATATTTTCTCATGACCTCTTTTTGACTTTATGGTATTTCGGGGGTAGTGTGGGGGTTGTTGCTGCAGTTAGGGGATGATGGGGGGATAATATAAAAAACGCTATCCTTCAGCAACGAATTAGCAACTAAATATGCCGTTTGCAGAACTTCGATATCTTTACGAGAACTAAAGATATAGTATTATGGTCTGCTAGGTTAAGACCACAAGACTTAATCTAGCAGATCGCACGTATCTTCGGCAGGTATTGAGCAACTAAATCGGGAATAGTGTAACTAATTAGCAACTAAATACCCAGTGGGTTAGATGTGTGCTTCGTGACCATGGTCTGCTAGCTTAATATACGTATAAAAATCTCAATTCGTCAATAAAAAAAATAAAAAATTTTTTTTAATTTTTTTTTATTTTTTTCTGTTTTTTGGCGATAATTTATAGTCTAGTTTCACCCCCTTTCGGGGTTGCACTTTATCGCGGGACATCCTGTATATAGCAGATTAATTTTAACAAAGTATCATAAGGTACAAAGGGCGGCCTTATCGCTGAAAAGCGATCTCTTCCAGGCAACCTAGGGGCAGAGGAGATGGTATTGTGTCGGTGTAGGTGTACAAATTGCGATAAAAACAATAAAATAAACATAGCAGTAACCATTACTGTGGGTAAAACAGCGTAGGTCGACTAGTTGACCATATAACAGAACGAAATATTTACATAGATTCCATAGGTTAGTGTTAGTGTAATAGGTAACATGCGTGTATGTACTAGAATAGGTATGTATAAAAATCGCCGCAATAAAACCGACGTGGATGTAAAAAGAGTTAATTACCAAACGTATGTAAACCGTGAATTTTTAACTAAATATAATTATGTCTCGTTTCTATAAATAAATATAGAAAAGAGATCACTAGGTAGTGAGTTTTTCTATGGTCGAAAATCGAAATCGAGTAATACGATACGAATGTACGCTTTTTGAAGTAAACGCTTGTTTTATTTCGTAAAAATTAATTCACGGCATATTGTTCCATTACATTCACAAGAAACTAGTTGGGGTATATAACTCAAATAAAAATATTTAAAATACAATGAATACCGCAAAAATTACCAATTTAGCACCGATTGAAAGATCTTCATAACTTCTTACTTATTTACCTAATAATAGTTCATAATAAAATATGGTCTAAGATCCGGGATTAACAAAATATTCCCTCATCTGTTAATTTAGATGAAACAATTTTTTAAAGGCTGATTTCAATATTGTGAATTTATAAAAACAACCTCTGCCATCATAAGCCTGCTGCAATGAACAATACTTAATTAATTAAGCAGTATTTTTTTTATCTTTTCTCTCTTATGTTAATTACATGTAGTAAGCTAAAACCGTCAATATTTTATATTATATACCTTACTGTAGTAGGCAGCCATCTCTATGATTGCTATACTTACCTGCAGCCAGGTCAGTAACCTCAGTCAGTCAGTAAATAGCAATTCATCTAATTAACAGATGAGGGAATATTTTGCTAATCCCGGATCTTAGACCAATAATAGAACCTAATTATCTGTACTAATATAATAAAGCTGGAGAGTTTGTTTGTTTGATTGTTTGTTTGTTTGTTTGAACGCGCTAATCTCAGGATCTACTGGTCCGATTTGAAAAATTCTTTCAGTGTTAGATAGCCCATTTATCGAGGAAGGCTATAGGCTATATATCATCACGTTAAGACCAATAGGAGTGGAGTCCACGCCGACGAAGTCGCGCGCAGAAGCTAGTTTTGCACATAAAATGCGAAGTAAATATATACACGTCATTTTATTATGTACTAGTGGTCGCCCAGAGGTCGAAATTCGACCATAATTAAAAATTTTAATTCAAGAAAACCAAATAATTATGAAAATAAAGAACCTTTTTAAAAAAATTTCAACTTGACTACAGACTGACAATCAACAAATAGTATAAATTTAATATGCGTGTGTGAGTGCTGTAGTGTGTGTTATGCTTTTTAATTACTTTAATGTATATTTAATGTATAATTTTGAAAAAATATTAGCATTCCGCACTCCTTCTCTAAAACTAAATGTGAGCGAAATTTCATACTCATCCGTACGCGCAATTTCCGTAAAAAGGGGTACAAAGTTTTTGCTTCACGTACGAGTATTAATCTATAGATAATGTGCTGTGTATGTCAGTAAACAAAAATGATAATAACTTTTACCTTATTAATAATAATTAATTTTATCTTATCATAAAAAAATGAGGAATTAAATCTTGAAACGAGCATAAACAATAACATTTCATTAGTAGGTAACGTTACGTGGGTGTTGCAAAAGTAACCCCGTCAAATGCCAGGTCTGATCAGTGTGACCCCGCTTGTATCTAATTGGCTCGCAGTCGACGCGAACGGCCGATCTTTGACCTCTTGATACACATATCACCTACTCGGTCTAGTCCTGATTCAATTCTACAATCGCAGGCGCAGGCACACAATAATTGTCCTTACCTTCGAGCAATAAAAAGACCAATACGACTATATACTATTACAACAAAGGACAAAGTTTTGTTGAATAATCGATTACTATGTTGAAAAGTCGTCCAATTTAATGTAAATAAACGATATCGTAAATATTATCTTATGACAAAATATTAGGATTTATCGTGATTAATTATTCAATAAGTAATCATATTAAACAATACAGATACATTATCAGTAACGAATTGATCATTTCAGATCATGCATTTTATCATTTCAATACGAGACATGTCAATAGCTAAAATACGTCCTATATTCTTACAAGATTACTCGAGATCAAAGAAAGAGTATAATATGAATGTGTCAATCTTCGTATATTTTATCGGTTTGATCCGATGTAGCGAACCAGGGGCTTTTGTGATATCATCATGATAAAAACCGCTCGTCGCGTGCTAGGGCGCGAACTGTATGATAAGCCTGTCTGTAACATCCGACCTGTCGCCCTTTTTAATGATGCACGAAAGGGATACTTTAGTTTGAACAACGATAAACGGCTCATTTCATAGCACCGCATAGGAAACTTTAGAGTTTAGGCCTACAATATTTAATATCATCGCATTGTCACGAACAATTTACACAGATATATTAAAATATAGGTTAGATATCCCGTTTATGAATGACATTATACATATAAATCATAAAGATAAAATGTAAGTAATGATAACGCCTTTTGTATTGTTGCCATAGTAGATCGTGAAATGTATTGTTATACTAGTTTTTTGGCATAACAAAATAATATAAAACACAAGTATTTAACAGTACTAATTTTACTCTGTAAGCTCCTTTTTTTTCTTTGTTTGCGTTTTCATTTTTCACAGCTACTCTGTAACTGATTTTGAACATCACGTCATATTTTTTTAACCTGCTCACCAACATATTCAAAAAATTATATATTTTTATAAAAACTAGTGGTCGCACAATGGTCAAAATTCGATTATAATTCATAGGCCAGTAAGTAAAGCATTTAATCTCGCACTAAATTTCCGATCCAATTTTAATTTTTTTTTTAGGTTAAGGGTCACTTACTGACCATAAAAAACACAAACTGCTGACACTGGCTTGGATTAATCAATAAAACGCATCTATCCATTTTTTAAGACCACTTTATTCTCTACAACTTTTGTTTAAAACTTTTTTTCTAATGTCCATACTTTTTGAGTTATAAAACGTTAATGTTGGACTACCGGGCGTAAAGTCGAAAATTTCAAGGTACGCATAGAATATAATGGTACAAATTCAACAAACTAATACCTAACAATATTTTAAGAGTAATTGGCCAAAAATGAAAAACGGGTTCATTAAATGGGCCATAAATCGTAAACGGTAAGTTTTACAAAAAAGTTTACAGGAAATAAAAGATGCGAAAGTTTATTATTTTCTACAAAAAGGGTCTGAATAATTTTTGCCCTAAAGTGGATAGTTTCCGAGATATCGGCCAAAAACTTTTCTTTAAGATTGCGATCGAAGCTCCACCTGGATCTGTCAGCATTTTGTGGTTTTATGGTCAGTAAGTGACCCTTAACCGTAAAAAAATTAAAATTGGATCGGAAATTTAGTGCGAGGTTGATAAAAAAAAAAACCGGCTTTATTTACTGGCCTATCATTTAAATTATAAATTTGAACATATTAAAGTTCTGTTGTCAAATACATGGTAGTAATGTTTTTTTTTTATTGATCTTTCTAATGTATTTTTATGCATAATTCTGCACTCCTTCTCTATATAAACTACTAGCTGACCCCGCAAACGTTGTTTTGCCCTATAATCCCCATATGTTATTAACCGCTGCAACCCCCTCTTGTTGTTGGAATTTCGTAAAATCCGTTCTTAGCTGACCTCTACTCGGCGAAAGGAATATTTCTACCAAATTTCTCTCTACGCCTTATGATTCCAGAGATATCGTGATGAGTCAATATAGTATAGGTGGAAATCTCTTATATATATAGAAAAGTGTACGAAATGTCATACTACTCCGTCCGCGCAATTTTCGTAATAAGGGGTACAAAGTTTTTGCTTCACGTATTAATATAAACAGATTCTATTTCCATAAAATGAAATAAAAATATTAATGGGGACTATTTACGGCTAAAGAAATATTTTTTATATTAACTTTCCTATCAGTCAATATCATCTATTACAAAACACAGACAGTGAAGCGTCGATTTAGCTTTATTGATCCAATACAAACTTTTCAGAATATTTTATGATTATTCAATATTTATAGAAATGTTTCCATTTATTTCGGGTCGAGACGATATTAATATAGCAGGTATACATGTCAATTTTACTATCCAAACAAGAACATATTACGTGTAATTGAAAGAACGTGACAAACTGGGATTCTCTATGGGGGTGGAAAACGTGTTGGCGCGTTAAAGGGTTGATCTATCTTTATAAATAAAAATGAATAGCTAATACCTAATTAAACTAATTATTTTGTAGAAGGTTGTTATGGAATGAAAAATGAAGAACGTAACGATTATTTCAACTTCAAGCGTTCGATAGTTCGCAAGACAAGACGTCTGTCGAGTTAATTAGTTAACAATAAAGTACCTGGGTGACCGAGCCTAGCTCGGTATTTTCATTTTATTTTTTGTTTTTTTTTCTCGGTATTTTTATATTTTAATTTTATTTAAATAATAAATCACGAGTGAAATTAAAAAAAAAGACAAAAAATTTATCTGGAGACTGAGATTCGAACCCGGGTCAACACGATTTGACACCCGCCGATTTCCTAATTACGCTATTACAGCTATGATCACAGAAGTGAAATTAAGCTTCGTATTCTAATGATATTTTTTATTGCCTAAAAACAGGGATAAAACGACATTTTTTTTAAATGAATCCTAGCTAGATCAATTTTTCGCCCCCGAAATCCCCTGCATACTAAATTTCACGAAAATCGTTGGAGCCGATTCCGAGATTCAGAAAATATATATATATATATATATATATATATATATATATATATACGGGTATTTCTCCACTAAATGGAAAATCACTGTCCCAAGCTAATTTTATGTAATAAATCTTAATATTTCTCAGTTTTTTGTATCAATACCGATATAGTATTAGGTATTCTTGGCCCGCCACAGCTTATTTTGTAATTTAATAACGAAATATTCGAATAAATAAACCTCAAACGTCTCAAAACACAGTCCCCTGGTATGTCCCTTTTCCAGAATTACAAATCTTGTTACAAATATTTATTTTTTTGCCATTGATAATTGAATAAAAAATATCCAAAAACATTAACAAAAACAGTAAGCATCTTTATACATCACAATTATATTTTTAGAATAAAATTTTAATCAAGATATCTATGTGCGAATGCTGTCCTCAAATTATTAAAACAGTCCCCTGTTAAAATTTTAAACCGCGCTAAAGTAAAACACAGTTTTAGTGCGAAGCTTTTATATCGTGAAACGGAACGCAGTTGGTGTGCAGTTCGTTCGTTTGTGTAGCTAAGTGGGCAGCCGCCATTTGTTTAGTGCTACTACTGTATCAGCTGGTGAACCACGCGTCGCGGCCGTTAGTGAAAACAGTCCCCTGGCAAGCATTTTCTTTATGATTTTAAGAGTTTTAATTACGACAATTTGATTAAAACAATTGATCATCTAGTATGTAGCCACATCTGTTTCGTTTATCCGAATGTTTTTAAATGATATTGTTTTATCGAGTATTAATGTAAAAATGACAGTCCCCTGACCAACAGTCCCCTGTCATTTCATAACACACAACACACTGTTAGTACCGCAGGGGACTTTTTTCTTTGGTTTTGACCATTAAAAGTATCGTCCCTTTTTAACCGACTTCCAAAAAAGGAGGAGGTTCTCAAATCGACTGTATTTTTTTTATGTAGGTATGTTCGCTCAGAACTTTTGACTGGGTTGACCGATTTCGATCAATTTTGTTTTATTTGAAAGGTTTTGCGTGTCATGTGGTCCCATTTTAATTTAATTGAGATCTGACAAGTACTTTTAGAGTTATACCTAATAATGCGTATTTACTTGACTACTTTTTCGTCGACCTACGTTGTATTATACCGTATAACTTTTTACTCGGTGTACCGATTTTGAGGATTCTTACTTTAATCGAAAGCTAATACTTGTCATGTAGTCTTGTTTAAATTAGATCGAGATCTGATTACAACTTTTTGAGTAATCTTTAATAGCGCGTATTTACCTGTCTATTTTTTCGTCTTATTACGTTTTATTACTTGTCGATGTCATCGAAGTCGGTTTTTTTTTCGTTTGCGAGCTAACACAATTATAATGTAGGTATTGTCTCAAAATGCTACCGATAAAAAAGCCACCCAAAAGAAGAACAAAAACTACAGCTGAGCGTTTAAGATATCAACGACTTAAACTGTCAAACACTGTCACGGTTTTGCAAAAAAATCGTCCATAACTCAAAAATGAAGAGGAAAATGCGTGGGCATTTTAAGATATATATTTAATTTACTATTGCCCTTCATTTTATTAACAAACATTCTCAACATTTAATAAAATTACTCTAGGACAGTCTTGTATGGACGAGTTTCCAAATAGCAGAGAAACACCCATATATATATACAAGAATTGCTCGTTTAATAGTATAAGATATACCTATTAAAAAAGATTCGATTTCGTTTAAAAATTTGGACTCGCTTCGCTCGTTTATAGTCAGCATATAGTAGAGGAGACGTGGAACATCAACCTTCACGAATCTGATAACTCGATGAGACATATTTTTTTATCAAATATAATTTATAAACAAATATGCCTATGATAACTTGCATATCGAAAAGTGGTCAGGGCTATTTTTAATTTAATTAATTTTTTTATTCATCACCTTCACTCAAATGATAACCGAATGAGTTTTATCTCAATTGATAGTTTTTAACACACAGAATATGCCTAGGTAGGCTTGCCTACTTATTTTTGGTCATGGCTACCTGGCAAGTAGATGTGAACAGGTAGGTCAATATATACCTATATTCGATACTACATCGATCTGGTCGAATCGAAATTGATATCATAGGTAAGATATTGTAATTACAAAACCAATCATATAGGCTTGCCTGCAAAAACTAAAAAAAAAATAAAAAAAAAAACAAAAAAAAAATATAGCCTTGAACACTTTTCGATAGGCAGTTATCATAGGCATATTTGTTCATAAATTATATTTGATAAAAAATATGTCTCATCGAGTTATCAGATCGGTGAAGGTCGCTCTTCCACTTCTCTTAGACCAATAGAACAAAATGAGATTTTTTTTTCGTGAACTTAAATCATAGTATAATACTGTAACTGAACTATATAGCTATATAATATAATTAAATCTGAATTGCCGATATATACGCCCATAATTTCAGAACGATAACAATTAACATACTCGTAAAATTGGATTGTTTTTTTTTTTTTGTATTCGTTATTGTCAGGACAACGTTTGTATAAAATAAAACTGAAAAAATCTATACATTCACAAAAAGATATATATACCGGTGCAAAGTTCGCCGGGTCAGTTAGAAGATAATCTTCTATGTATAACAATTAACATACTCGTAAAATTGGATTGTTTTTTTTTTTTGTATTCGTTATTGTCAGGACAACGTTTGTATAAAATAAAACTGAAAAAATCTATACATTCACAAAAAGATATATACCGGTGCAAAGTTCGCCGGGTCAGTTAGAAGATAATCTTCTATGTATAACAATTAACATACTCGTAAAATTGGATTGTTTTTTTTTTTGTATTCGTTATTGTCAGGACAACGTTTGTATAAAATAAAACTGAAAAAATCTATACATTCACAAAAAGATATATACCGGTGCAAAGTTCGCCGGGTCAGATACGTGAAGCAAAAACTTTTTACCCCTTTTACGAAAACTGCGCGGAAGGAGTATGCGCAGTTGCGCACACTTATAGTTTATATGGAGGAGTGAAGAATGCTAATATTTTTTTTTACATTATGCATAAAAATACATAAGGAAATCAATAAAAAAAACATTACACACACTACCATGTGTGTGAGACACACACACACACGCGCATATATATTATACTCTTTTGTTGTAATGTTCAAACTTAATATAATAATTAAAATTAATTATAGTCGAATTTTGACCACTGGGCGACCACTAGTAACAAAAAACTAACAGCTGTTAAACACGGTCACTTTTTTAGGAGGATCCTAGTCCGAAAACGCTATTAAACTGCTCGCAGGTATGTACATAATATGTGCATATAAATTTGTCTCTAAAACATGCAGTTTTTGTCAGTCTATTTATTTATTATCTTCATCTTAAATTTTCAACAGTTGTATTTGCCTATGATATTTAAAAAAAAGTTTCATTAGTAAATAGCAGAATTAATTATAGAGAAGCGGTGTACCTACTTTCGAAAAGTACAAAACAAATGAAAGTAGGCGCCATGGAAATTTTTTCAAACCCGCAATGCGCTCGCTTTTAGTGGGTACATTGTTATTTAGTAGGTACTTCAGTTCATGAAAAATTCCTATTTTTGCGAAATAAAATGAAAAGGATTTTTATTTTGTATCCAATTAGCAAAAAAACTTTTTTCCACCATATTTACTCGTAAATCGAAGCTCATAAAAAATGCTACACTATTTAATTTTCGCGAAATTAACCGTGTCTGTCTTTTCGCTTATTTACACTTAAACTGGTGTAAAAAATGATTCTTGAAGAAAAAAAAAACATGTTAAATACATTTAATTTTGGGTTAGCTGGAAGAAATGGCTAAATAACTGTATTTAAATGTGTTTAATGTTTAAAATGTAGTTGTGGTGTACAATAGAGTATAAATAAATACATAAATAAAAAATAATATAAGTAACTATATGAAACAGTGGTCACACTTTTCAAATCTTTTCTTCAAAATGGAAAAAATAATGAATCATAAAATACAATATGACATTTGAAAATGACTAATAAAGCCAATGACTTCCTGGAGATCTTTTTAACTGTAAAGTAAAAAAACAAGGCCCAAATAGCCTTACTTTTTGTTAAATACATGATTCATATCATTTAAGTCTATACTTTTTATTAGAATAGTTCAATTAGAAATTATGTGTATAAATATTAATTACATCACAATTCTACATATTATCATCACTAGAGTAGTTTAATAGGATTAGGTTTCAATAGATTTTTTTTCTTAGTATTTAGCACAAGATCTTTAGAAGATGAAGATTAAAATATTTTGACTAAGTAAATCCTATACTATCTTTTGTAGAGGAAAAACGTGAGACTTGTTCTCATAACAACAAAAATATGTGACATTTGCACATAATTAAACAAGACCAAAACCTTATCAAGTCACTGGTACATAATTATAATACATAATATTGTGTAATACGCACTTTTGTTTGGGTATTAAAATAGGTATTCCATAGCATTTAATTAAAATGATTAAAATGTAATAAGCTCTATTTACTTCTATACTGTAATTAGCAATAACCTATGAGTCAAGCATTTTATTTAAGAAAGAATCTATTAAGTTTATTAATACCAAGAATATTTTGGAATTGCTATTTTAGTGTGAGATTTAGTAGTATAAAACTATCAATATGGTTATTTCCTCTACTATCTTATATATATATATATATATATATATATATATATATGTAGGAATCAGAAGAGTAAGGTCACACTGGTTAATAAGTAATAACCATATAAGGTAACACAAGATAGTTATCAGTTAACAGGGGAGAGATGAACTACTTAGCATTCGATGGATTCACTGAGTGGGTAAAGGAGTATATCGTGTGGCAGAGGGACAAACTCAGAGCAGTGCCCAGGACTTGCGACCTGGGTGTAGGTTTAAGGAGGCACCCCTTCAAGATATGTATCAACGCTCACCCGTTGCTCAAGCTGCCCACAATACCTAGCTAAATTATACATCGCAATGCAATATGTAACAATTAATTTGTTTCAAAAAATCAGGGCCTAGACTGCCTTAGCCACGGTTGCACCGCTTGTTTTTACACGACTGAATCACTCAATAATAGAGTGAGGGTAGGAGAATATCGACAATAGCGCAGGTACCGACATATATGATAAATATTTATAAATGCCAGGAAAAGTTAATAATATTTGTGACAAAAGATAAACAGTAAAACACTGTCTACTGGTTTTATGATGGAATATGCTAAGATTTTACATATAGTTAAATTTTTTACTATTAGTTGTGTATTTAAATAACCCTTTACTACTATCACACACAATAATTAATATATGTCCAAACCAAACTGTATTATCATTATCTTAATATTTGTGATGATCTGCAAGTTTTATTTCTTTTAGCTTTTAGGTACTAAAAGAGATTACTTACTCTATAATGATATATTGGTGTACTTATCCAAAACATTTTTTTTCAAGTAATAATTGTTTTTACTTGTCCTTTAAAAAGGGTAGTATATACCTATATACTAGATTTATTAAATAATAGTAGATATAAATGTAGTAAGGTGATCGGGCTTTTCATATTTGATTCAGCAAAGCAAATAATCTCATGTATGCTTTTAGTATTGTTAATTATTCTTTATCAGAGTTCATTATTTTTTTATATAATTAATGAAAATGTACTTTATTTACCATAATTGGGTATTACCAACTTGTTGCAATTTTATTTTAAAGTGTAGTAAGCTTTATAGCATTATGATGAGAACAAAATCATTCCTGACAACCATTTACGTACCACTTTTTCTATTTCTTTTCCTTGTATTTTTTTATATCTTAATATACCTAATTCGCTATATAAGATATTATAGAGTATAGCTTTTGAATTTTTGTGTGTTTGTTTAGAGAAAATGTAGAATATTATCAACATTTCTAGAAGTGGTCTTTTGTGCTAAAATAAAATTGAAATTATCTCTACATCCTATAGTACCTAAAACTTTAAACTTTCTATTAAGTAGGTAGTTAAAAAGTTTTAAATATTAACTATAAAAAGATAATTATGTTAGTTATTAGTTTGATGGTCAAATACAAATGTTTTTAAATGACAAAATCTGTTTAAAGAAACATTATACATTACAAATATTAACAGAAAATTTAAGTCTAAATATGTGTTCTAAAAATCATATATCTCACATGGTTGTCCTAATCTTAAAATGAAACAAATTAAATTATACTCTTTTTGGATAAGCTTATAAAGAATTATTAATTTGTCATTTTACATTAGCCGTAGTGAATTTGCAACCACAATCAATGTGAAATAGATTGCTCTAAAAGAATTTGATAGAAACTCATCTTTTCTTAACAGTTTGTATATGATAATCTGTAATAATACGGGAACAAAAGCAAACCAAATAGAAAAAAATATATTAAAAGGAAACATAAGTTACGGATACAAGAATTTAGGAGTCATCTCTTATGTATGTTTGTTTAAAGATAAAGTTCCTATTATTCAACAAATGCTACTATCTACTAGTACTGTCTCATGTTGCCAACAAACTTGAAATGCTCTCACAAGTTGTTCTTTCTTATTTGAAAAAAAATGCTATTTTACTTGCCATAGCCAATTGTTTATTGTATGTTCTCTAAATAAATGGATCACAAATGAAATTCTTGTATTTTAAGTAATTTTAAATAATTTTTAATAGGCCAATAAAAAAGTTTTCTTTCTTTCTTTCAAATATTAATTTTATATTATACTTGTTTAAAAATGAGAGATTTTAGATAAATTGTTGTATTCATTTGTTCATTCTTAAAACTGAGTAATGGAAACCAATTATAGATTTATTATGTACATGTGTGTGTGTTTAAAAAATGTAGATAAATGTCAGTAAACATTTTATAAGGAAAACGTGATATTCAGGAAAAATTGTTAGGCAAGTTTAGTTTAATTTTGTAGACTTAACAAGAAGTTGAGTTTTCAGTTTGTGTATGTATAAATTTAAAATGATGTTTCACCTAATACAATTTATAAAAACGAAATGATGTCCTCTCGTTAAAAATTATGAAATGTCTAAATTTAGTTAAAAAATGAAGCTATTAGTATGTTAATTATAAAACAAACACTTTCGTACGAATACGGAACAATGATGCATACCAGCATACTGATTAGTATAAAGAGAAAGCTAATTGCGATTCCTTCGTTCCTACGACCCGATTGTGTATAATCGCCAATAAATATAACGTATTTTTTTTTCTTCAGTTTATTAAAACTACCCGGTATGAAATATTTTATAAACCGCAAAGTCACATTCAATATTCGGGGTGCGGTCGTTAGCACCGGTGACTACTCTAGCGACAAATTCGTACCTAGCAGCAATAACTTAATATCTTTGGAAGCCTGGATTCCATCCTCTTTCAGGTCCCTCTCGATCTGTCGGCTTCGGGCAGCCGCCGCGCGCTCCTCGGCCGACTGTGTGCACCCCATGTCGGCAGCTGTCCCTGTGCTCTGGCTGCCGTCCGCCCCGACTCCCGAGCCGGGCGCGCTCTCACCGCTCCCTTTGCATACGCTCCGATCGCGTCCTGCCGCCCCGGCCTAACCGGAGCCACCCTACACAATGTTAACACTCAACACAGTAACCTAACTATATCACTGATCACTTTTAAAAGGGTGTTTTACGACACTTGTAAGAATGATAGAATCCGCGTAACTTACACGAACCTATAGTAAGCACGACACTAAAACCCGTAATTACAGCGAAAACTTTAATTGATTTTATAAATTCCTATGAGATAATGGCGGCCGGATGACAAGCAGCACCAGCTCCACTCCGTGACGACTGACGGCGACCGCGCCCCGCTCGACTGACGTTCGGCTTTATTCGGTATGGTTCGTTCCGGCTCGCTCACACATGCGTGAAACTAAACGTTCACGCAAAAGAGAAGAAAATTAATGTAAAAATAATACGGCGTGTCCAAAAAAATATTTAAATTTGTAAAACCCCATCCACACGCTTGACGAACAATGACGAACAGCGAACAGCAAACAGCAAAAACGGACGTGTGGATGGGTGTTTGTCGTTGTTTGCCTGTTCGTGTTTGTGTTCGGCAGTGTTCGGCATCGGTGTCGGTTTTTCTTCACAGATCAAAGGATGTTTGGCAAACAGTTCGCGGTGTATCCACACGTTTGGCCAGCGATCAGTATGCGCGCGAGCTTCACGGGTGGTGGACGTGTCGCAGCTTAGAGTACATACATTACTTGTCGCAGTTTTTGGCGCGTTATTTACAGCCTTTTAGGTACTCAAAATCATGTTTTAATATTGTTTGTGTGACGTCATGTAAAGGTTTTATTTCTTCATTTAAAAATATTTAAATGAATTACATTAAATTATTATTCGATAAATAATCGTAAAACAGTATGTTTATTTTACTAGTACAGTAGTAGTTAGTTACAGTAGTAGTACAGTATATTTATTTTAGTAGTATTAAGTACATTATAGATTTTATCCGTCCGCCATGCCGCCGCGTTATACGTCCGCCGTGTTTGCCGATCCACAAAATACTAACACGTTCGTCAAGCGTGAGGACGACTGTTTGTGTTTGATGATTGTGGTCGATGTTTGGAACTTTGTTCGTGTTCGTGACGAACACCAAGCGTGTGGATGGGGCATAAAATTACGTTAATCTTATCATGTATTTAAAAGTTGTAGTTAAAATGATTACACAAACAATTTTACAAAAATGATAGCAATTCAATCATAAACAGAATAAAATATGTTGAATTTGTTTATATATTTTATGTTTAGATTATGTTTGCATCATATTCAACGGGCGAAATAAACATATATACCTACTTAAATTTGTAAATATACAATTAGAGGGTTAGTATAAACATTTTATGAATATTTTAACACAAAATGAATTATTATAAAAACCAGATCATGCTTTAGTTGATAATATTGATAACGATAAGTTATCGTTTTGCCTAATCGACATCACTTGGCAATATCCCAGAAGTCATAGTCTACAGCCTCTACAGGTAGTTATCAGTGATTGTAGAAACGACCGCTGTTTTAATTTACTTTGCTTCTCATAAGTGACAAGTATTTACAATCCGATTTCTTTCTAACATTTATTTTTTATACTTTATTGTTTATTATTATTATTATCCTCAGATTTTTAACATCCATAATAAGAGAACGGCAATATCTAATTAAAGATTAATTAATAAAATAAATGCCGTTACATCTTATTGTTAAAATTTGTACTTTATATAATAAGCAATAAAATTTATTTATAAAATATTAGAGAACGTAATCTAAAGAAAAAAAGGCAAAACTGCGGGTAGGTAGTCAATATTTCTGTATAGGTAGGTATGTTACAAACTGTGGTTACAAAATGTATAAAATGTTACTAAGTATTTATTGCAAATTGCAACTTACTATTAAATGATCAAGTAATGTGGTAAGAATAACTAGTTGACATTTTTGGTCACAAAAAAAATTGACTTATAGGACTTATGGGTTATGGCTTATGGGTTATAGCAACCAGCAAACAGATAATAACTTTAAATGTTTTAATGTAAAACGAAACCAAAATCGTCGTAGGTAACATAAATGCACCAGATGCCGGTTTCGCTGAAAACGAACGGACAGTCGATAGAGCACCGGCGGGCGCGGAACTTGCGCGCGCATCGAGAAAGAGATAGAGGAAGCCCCATTACCAAGGAGCAGCAGCTTGATGTCCTTGGCGGCCTGGATGCCATCCTCCTTCAGGTTTTTCTCGATTTGCTTGCTGCGTGCAAGAGCAGCGCGCTCCTCGGCAGACGAGGCGCATCCCATGGCGATGGCGCGCACGGCCTGGCTCGCTACGCGCGGCAGCGCCGTGCTCCTCGCATGCTCGCGGTTCGTCGTCGCGTAGGGGGCGCCGCGCACGCGTTCACTCGCGCACGCGTGCGACTTTTGCGGAGGTGTCGCGCCCGAGCGCCACGTCACGAGCTCCGCTATCGCAACGCTGTCGCTAGCTCACCCGAGATCGGTCTCGGCAGCACTGGATGGCACCGCGGCGTGGGCCCGATGACGAATGCCGGGTCGCGCACGCCCGTGACGCCGGATTCACTGCGCAGACTCGACCTGCCTCGCCCCGGTGCCCCCTGACGCGCTAATCACACCCTCCGCGGCTCGGGTACAGCGACCGCTGAACGCTGCCAACGATATACTAGCCTTTTCTTGCTTGTATTCAACTGGTTAACAAAGACCATGCAACTTGCAAGGCCATACCCTATGTAGATTCTAGCGAAGATGTTTAATATAACATAGATATTTCGTAATCACAGTATAATATACCTATAAGTAAAATTAATTATCATAATTGAATAAATATGTATATCAGTATACCTATACCTATACTAATATTATAAAGCTGAAGAGTTTGTTTTTTATTTCTTTGTTTGTTTGAACCATGGACGTAATACCTATGGTTTGAACGCGCTAATCTCAGAAAGCACTGTACTGTACTGGTCCGATTTGAAAAATTCTTTCAGTGCTAGATAGCCTTTTTATCAAGGAACGCTATAGGCAATTTTTTTTTTAATTAACGTGTGTGAAACCGCGGGGCACAGCTAGTAAAAAATATAAATAATAATATCAGTCAATTCATAATTAGAAAATGAAATAAACAACAGTACTATTTTAGTAATAAAGGTAACTAAAAATATAACTTATATTTAGTTACTTATATTATTTATGTTACTTATATTTAGTTCTAGTACAATAATCACGACTATAAATTCACGACCTGTGGTAATCTTAAATTACTTTTATTTTCTTAAAATCGTGTTATATGATAGTGAATTAGTGATCATGCATGTTTCTTAGTAATTGTCGATCATCAAAATACTTCTAAGATACTTTGTGTGGTGCTATAAACTTCTCATACAAAAAGAATCATGCAAATCGGCCCAGAATCCAGATACCTCGAAAATAATGAAATTTTAAACATACAAAAAAAAAACACTCTACATTTTTCACTTACCAACTGTGACCGACGGCTTAACGTGCTCTCCGAAGCACGGTGGGTATACCCACAAGGACTACACGGTTGTAGAGAGATATCTGCCCAGCGCAAAAGACGACAGGGACGTAATACGTTCTCAGAGAGAGGCCATGGTAGAGCGAACGAACGCAATACTAGGGCACGTATCCCAATGGGGTGATTGCAACTTGGTCACGTTCAACGCCGCCAAAACGCAGGCTTGTTTGTTCTCCACCAAACGGAGTCCCTTTAACTCGACTCCTACTTTCCGAGGTACACCTGTCCCTTTGTCCGATACCCTCGACCTCCTCGGCATGGAGTTGTGTTCTAACCTCAATTTCGGCAATCACATTGAGTCCAAAGCACAAATAGCGGCCAGAAAGCTTGGCATCCTAAATAAGGTTAAGCGATATTTCACGCCTGGACAGCTTCTAACGCTCTATAAAGCTCAAGTCCGATCGTGCATGGAATATTGCAGCCACTTGTGGGATGGCTCAGCTAAATAACAACTTGCCACACTGGACTCAGTGGAACGCAGAGCCAAGCGGCTAATCGGTAACGCCAATTTGGTGGAGTCTCTTCACACTCTGGCTCACCGAAGAAAAGTTGCCAGTCTAACGGTCTTCTACAGGTTGTACTTTGGAGAGCGTGCCCTGGAGCTGCACGAGCTCATACCCCCATCTCCTTTCTTCCATCAGACTTACAGACGCACCGCGGGCTTTCATCCCCACCTGGTTGATATACCCTTCGTACGCACAAAGCGCTGCGCATCATGTTTTTTAATGCGCACAGCCAAGGAGTGGAATTCCCTGCCGGCGTCTGCATTTCCGAGTACATACAACCCGAGTTTATTTAAAGCGAGAGTGAACAGGCTACTTCTGGGCGAGCTCGCTTCATCTTCGACCTCGTCTCTGCCCTAGAGCTAGACTGGGGTCAAGAGTAAGCCAATAATTTAATTTTAAAAAAAAACAGCCAGACCGGAAATAATAAATATTTGTATAAACACAAATATCTACTCTGAGCGGGAATCGAACCCGCGACCGTCAGTGTTTAGGCGCCGCCGGCTCGGCACACGCACCATTACGCCAGAACGTCGTCAATAAGCTTTAGCTTATACCTAATCACAAGGTGCTCAAGTATTTATTCCCCTACAGAAGACCTATTTCTGTTTTTTTGAAGTCAACTTCATACTTGAGTTACATAATTATAATCCCTTTATATTTTCACATAGCTGGTACAGTAAGGCTTGTTTTTTTATTTTTTGATTATTTATTTGGTATCGCGCGGTTTCTGACTTTCTGCATATGCCACTGACAAAAGCAGGGAAATAGCCCAGTAGCCGCTTCCAAAAAAGTATGTTTGTAATGCAACGTACGGGACCTGGTATTTTTTTTTATTAGATGGATGGCAAATATTAAGTATTAGCTTCTGCGCGCGACTTCGTCGGCGTGGACTCCGCTCCTATTGGTCTTAGCGTGACGATACATAGCCTATAGCCTTCCTCGATAAATGGGCTATCTAACAGTGAAAGAATTTGTCAAATCGGCCCAGTAGTTCCAGAGATTACCGCGTTGAAACAAACAAACAAACAAACAAACAACCAAACAAACAAACTCTTCAGCTTTATATATTAGTATAGATTATCTACAATAAGTCAATAATGATCTCTACATTTGTTGTCGTACAATGCGCGGTTCGCGAGATATTCGATAAACGCGTTTTTCCAAGATGGCGGCTGATGCGGGCCCGGCATGGCACCGCCGCGCCAACTTGGATTTACATTCAGGGGACACCCCTGAACATATTCCAAAAAAAAATACCAGGTCCCGTACGTTGCAAAAAAACTCCGACTACTGGGCTAAAACGTTTATCAATTTACAATAGTTAATTTATATCTATATATATAAAAGAAAGTCGTGTAATCGTGTTGTTACACTATTTATAACTCAAGAACGGCTGAACCGATTTGGCTGACTATTGGTAGGGAGGTAGCTTAGAACCAGGAAACGGACATAGGATACTTTTTATCTCAATTGGACTCGGTAGGTGGCGCTGCTATCAGTATGTAACTCCGAAACTACTGAACCAATTTGTATCAAATTTTGTAAGCATCTGTAATTTGGTCCAACTTGGGAGATGGGGTAGTTTTTATCTCAATTAGATCCTGTAGGTGGCGCTGCTATCGGTATGTAAGCAATCAAATTTGGTAGCTATTTTCCGGGCAGGACAACGTCTGCCGGGTCCACTAGTAATTATATAAAAGAGATTTCCACCCATATATTGACTCATCAGATATCTCTGGAATCATAAGGCGTAGAGACTTGAAATTTGATAGTGTTGGTGATTTAAATAAAAGATAGATGCATGTTCCAAGTGGACTGTATTTTTAAGTTGTAGAAAATTAGTAAGACCTTGACTTGATGAATTAACAAATATGTAGATGAATGAAAAATGATTCTTAAACAATGTTGAGCCTGGTGCGGCTAGACGAGGAAAGAGCAAAGGGAAAGAGGTCGAATCCAAGAGAAGTGACAGCTAGTAGCGGTGGGGCGCGCGTAGGCACGCTCCGCTACTCGCTAGACGCCGACGCAGCAAGCCACCGTGTGCGCTGTACCGGTGCGCGATATCGCGAACAGATAGGAATATTCCTTACGCCGAGTAGAGGTCAGCTAAGAACGGATTTTACGAAATTCCTAGAGGGGGTTGTGGGGGTTAATACCATATATGGCAAAACAACGTTTGCGGGGTCAGCTAGTTGATCTATATAAATAAATGGTGCCCTATCAAAAATATGTAAAATCGAAAGCAGCATTTTAACTCAAAATCCAGGTTAAATGAAAAAGATGTATCGACTAAATCACAATGACAAAATTGGTTTAAAAAATCGTTGCGGTAATTTCGTTGGTTGTAACTTGTAAGTTAACTAGTCGTGAAAGTTATTAGTGAATCAAAATGCAGAATATATAATTTAATAAACTGGATACTGCTATAGGTACGCCAAAAACTTTTAGAAAATTAATATACAGTTTGATGTAGTTATACCAAAAAAATCTCAGTTCTGGTCAGCATGCAACTCTTGTCTCTTAAACCGCATCTACAAAATTCACATAATAGGATTAAACTACTGACTAAGCATCATCTAATCAGACAGTAGACTATCCCAACTGTACTTCAAGATAGTATTATGAGGAAAGATCGCAAAGCCATTTTCATTTTTTTATTATTTATGACCTTTGAGTACCTAAATTGTAATTATTATTTATTAGTTACACTGTTACAACGCTGTTTTTAACTATCAAACTGAGTCAATATTTAGTATTCTGTTGACTTAGGGTTTGTTAGCTTTTCAAAATGTTTTTAATTTCCCGCCTTTTTCCCGATTTATTTCATATTAAAGATTTATTTATATAGTAGGGGTTAAACTATGAAATTGCCATTTTATTGAAATAGGTTTGCCTCATGGTTTGAGATTTTTTAGTGAAACTTTTTTCACACGGTACCTATGTAGTTCTTCTTTAAAAAAATGTGCAACATTCTATTATCAACTTTCAGTTGTTTTTTTTTTATTCAGCTTATAAACAAGAAAGATGGATACTTCGAAAATTCGAGTGATTTTTGACTGAGTTCCGATGCGGAACTAACGCGGCAGAAACAGCTCGCAATATCAATGTTGCGTTTGGAGAGGGGACTGCTAATGAACGCACCGTGCGATTATGGTTTAAACGCTTTCGTGATGAAAACTTTGATTTGAAGAACGAACCACGTGGAAGACCACCCACACAGGTGAATAACAATAAATTGAAAGAGATGGTGGAAGCCGATCCTAGCCAAACTACCCAGGAATTAGCGGCATGGTTTAACGTTACCTTACCAACAATATTGACTCATTTGCGTCAATTTCAAATCAATAATATAAAAAAATATGAAAACGAACTGCAATTAGAAACCATTCGTCACCCTCCGTATTCATCAGACCTTGCTCCAACGGACTACAATTTTTTTCGTGATTTGGACAATTTTCTACGTGATAAAAAGTTTTTTTCTCAGGAGGCAGTACAAAATGCTTTCACACAGTTTGTTGAATCTAGATCACCAGAGTTCTATCGCAAAGGCATAAAATGACCTTCCTATTAGATAGCAGCAATGTACAATGATAATAATGGTAATTATTTTGATTAAATAAATATGTAAAAAAAATCGGCCAAGTGCGGCTCGGACTCGCGCACGAAGGGATTTCAAGTGCCTACCTGTTGCCATTATTGATATCGAGCAAAAAAGGGCAAAAAAACAATAGCGTCTGTTGTATGGGAGCCCCCCTTAAATGTTTATTTTATTTTGTTTTTAGTATCTGTTGTTATAGCGGCAACAGAAATACATAATTTGTAAAAATTTCAACTGTCTAGCTATCGCCGTTCTTGAGATACAGCCTGATGACAGTTAGACGGACGGACGGACAGACAGCGAAATCTTAGTAATAGGGTTCCGTTTTTACCCTTTGGGTACGAAACCCCAAAAAAACGAATTTCAATATTTCAGTATAAATCGGCAATAGGGTATTCCACTATGTTTGAAAAAGTACTTCAAAATGTTGATTTTCTAATAAAAAGCCACAAAAAAATATATTTCGGCAAAATAAACACGCTTTCATGCCATAAAATTAAATTAAATTTTAAACCTTTTTTATTACCGCGAAAACGCTACAGCCATTTTGGTGACGTAATATGTGCAATAACAAAAGTGTATGACGTAAGTAAGAGAGTAACATAACCTACAATTACTATGACAACCATCAACAAATTGGTAATGAATGCATATTATTTCAGTTGGAACAAGATATGAAGAGTTATTACACGAAAGAACACAACTATTACTCCTTGAAGTTAAAATTGATAGATATTATTGATATAGACAGCTGTTGAGGGCACTGACAGAACTTTGTTATTGCCCGTATGACGTCACACCATGGCGGCTCGTGTTTTAGGTCACGTGATATACAGATTAAAATATACGACTTTTAATTTCAATATAATAAATCAATAATGTACTTTTACGATTCCAAATCAGAATATTTAGGTGTATTTCTATATAAATTTTAATTTTTATCAAATTTTATAATTTATTTTTCACTACGGAAAGTACCCTATTTCTTACTTTAACCCCTAATATTACAAAACTTTTGAGTAGATTTTGTAGAACAACAGCTGAAAACACTCAAAGAAATAATTAATTCTCACTACAAGTCTATAGTTATTTATTCACAACTCACACTTTTAACTACATTAAATACATTATCACACTAATCACTTATACTATACTTATCGAGCAGCAATGCTAGTCGCACAATGATTAAACAATAACTGACTCTTCACTTACAAATTATCGTATTTATAGGACAGAAATCCCGCCAATAGTTTACAAAGACGGCGAGTGACCAATCATAAAATTAGTATTAAATATTCGGAAGATGGTGTCTCCATCTATATGCTCTTTCGATACATTAACAAGTAATAATTACAGTAAAACAACATAAACCATCTTATAAAATTAGTAGAAGCATAAATTAAACGATAACAGTATTTATTGAGTAACTATCCTGTAAAACTAAACAATAAAGATACCGACTGACTAATCGTAAATAAATATTAACCATTCGGAAGATGGTGGCGACATCTTTGTACTGTTCTGGTATTAAGCGAATATACGATAAAAGTAATATCAATACAAAATCCAATATTGTAATAATTGTCAGTAAATGCTAACATTCGGCCATCCGCACAAAATTCACGTCCTCGTGAATAATAGCAAAACACAATTATTAGAGAAAAAAAAAAATAACTTAAGAATGCAATAACAAAAAATATCATGGTAGTTTACAATTACATACGGTACAGGTCTCATCTACCTTGAAACCGTGAAACTCAACACAACAATTACATACGGTACAGGTCTCATCTACTCTGAAACCATGAAACTCAACACAACAATTACATACGGTACAGGTCTCATCTACCCCGAAACCGTGAAACTTAACACAATAATTACATACGGTACAGGTCTCATCTACCCCGAAACCGTGAAACTTAACACAACAATTACATACGGTACAGGTCTCATCTACCCCGAAACCGTGAAACTTAACACAATAATTACATACGGTACAGGTCTCATCTACCCCGAAACCGTGAAGCTCATTTCAACAGTACAGGTCGCCTCTACCTTTAAAACAATCACATACGGTACAGGTCTCATCTACCCTGAAACCGCGAAGACTATTTCAAAGGCACAAGCCGTTTCCACCTTATTTCAACAGTACAGGTCGCTTCCACCTTTAAAACAATCACATACGGTACAGGTCTCATCTACCCTGAAACCGCGAAGACTATTTCAAAGGCACAAGCCGTTTCCACCTTATTTCAACAGTACAGGTCGCTTCCACCTTTAAAACAATCACATACGGTACAGGTCTCATCTACCCTGAAACCGCGAAGACTATTTCAAAGGCACAAGCCGTTTCCACCTTATTTCAACAGTACAGGTCGCTTCCACCTTTAAAACAATCACATACGGTACAGGTCTCATCTACCCTGAAACCGCGAAGACTATTTCAAAGGCACAAGCCGTTTCCACCTTATTTCAACAGTACAGGTCGCTTCCACCCGCCGCAACCGGCAGGCAGAGCAGCCCGCAGACAGAAGACAGTCAGCAGCTGCGTCGCCCAGTCAGGCGGCGTCCGAGGCCCGCAACCGGCAGGCAGAGCAGCCCGCAGACAGGAGACAGTCAGCAGCTGCGTCGCCCAGTCAGGCGGCGCCCGAGGCCCGCAACCGGCAGGCAGAGCAGCCCGCAGACAGGAGACAGTCAGCAGCTGCGTCGCCCAGTCAGGCGGCGCCCGAGGCCCACAACCGGCAGGCAGAGCAGCCCGCAGACAGGAGACAGTCAGCAGCTGCGTCGCCCAGTCAGGCGGCGCTCGAGGCCCGCAACCGGCAGGCAGAGCAGCCCGCAGACAGGAGACAGTCAGCAGCTGCGTCGCCCAGTCAGGCGGCGCCAGAGGCCCGCAACTGGCAGGCAGAGCAGCCCGCAGACAGAAGACAGTCAGCAGCTGCGTCGCCCAGTCAGGCGGCGCCAGAGGCCCACAACTGACAGGCAGAGCAGCCCGCAGACAGAGGGCAGTCAGCGGCTGCGTCATCCGGTCTGGCGGCGCCCGAGGCCCGCGACCGGCAGGCAGAGCAGCCCGCAACCAGAGGGCAGTCAGCAGCTGCGTCACCCAGTCAGGCGGCGCCCGAGGCCCGCAACCGGCAGGCAGAGCAGCCCGCAACCAGAGGGCAGTCAGCAGCTGCGTCACCCGGTCAGGCGGCGCCCGAGGCCCGCAACCGGCAGGCAGAGTCCGACAATCAAACCCAAGATAACAAATAAAACACGGACAATGTTTGCCACGCAAACATATGCCACACACACCACGTCTCGTCAGAGGCCAACCCGTGGCACGACCCTGCGTGTTCAAATCCGCTATAAACCAAAGATGCGTTATAGTCTATTAACTATATTTTTCTAGCGCGCTATTTTATTTTCTATCATTACAACACGCTATTATAAAACTTGGCTGCGGTCTCAACGCGGAGACCAACGGAGACATTATCGTTTTATCTGACAACACGCCAGTTATCTTGCAACTTAGCAACCACTCGCAACGCGCTGCACTGTATTAAATTGTATCGCAAAACTCAAGCCACAACTCTGTTGTTCAAATTTAGTAGGGAAGTGGACCGAGGTTGCCAACCAAAGAATCAAATCATAAATCATGCGAGGTTTCGATCTTTATTCGACCTTCATCAGGCATCTGTATTAATACACAATGAAAGAGTCATTATACTACAATTATACATATATTTAACAAGAAACTAATAAAACAACGTAAATTACCTTTATAATTGATATAATTGACATTTTTTTTTCGTTTGAAAATTTTAATAATATTACTTTATATTCTCAGATACATTCAAAATTTTTTTTTAATTTTTATTATTGTGACAATATACTATACTTTTGTTAAAGCATTCTAAAATCTAAAATTATGTATTCTCTTGACTCATTAAAAAGTGATATTTTCCCCATAGAACGTCATTTATTCTAAAAAAATATACATTTAATCATTATAGGTTATTGTTTCTTTACCAAGGTAGCAAACAAAGTTCAGGTAATATTACGAATTATTACCTTGTCAAAATTTACATTATAATTCATTATATCCATTATTTCATCAATTGCTTGTCTAATACTTTGTCAGGCAGTTAATATAATCAAAAAAAACAATAAAATAATTTTTTTTTAATATGTCATCAAATTTCGAACAATTATAATAATTGTACCAATACCTATAAAGATTCACTATACCAACCATTATAACCTGGTAGTTAAATTATATTGTTTTATAATTATATTTTATCAAACTGTTTCTAGAATTCATTACATTCTCAATTTTTAACCAAAGAAAGTAAATATAATGTCATTTTCTCTAATCACAAAACAACTAGTCAATATAGGTTCTCTGTTATTTACTACAATACCTAACCAAATAAGTTAATACTATAAAATTTAATGTTACCTTGTCAATAGGTACGTATTAATTTCTTATATTCATTATTATTTGTCAGGCAGTTACTGTAATCCAAAACCGAAAAATTAATGCAGAGTATGTCTAATACATTAAAATTCAAACATCTAATTATTCCAACAAAAGCACTAATCATTTGTACTTACAGATCATTATATATTGTATTAATTTAATTCTATTTTACTGTTATTACTAAATTTCGTTACATTTTGAACAAAGGAAAGGTCCAAATTTTTTTTTTTTTAATAATGTTACCATTACATATTTAAACCTATAAAAATTCTATTTTTAATTATACTAATTTTGAAAGAACTAATTTTATTTGTACATATATTATATAATTATATTCTATTATTACGTTACTTCTAGACTTTATTAATCCTTATAATAATTAAACGTTCAACATATTTTTTTTTTTTAAATTAATTTTTGAAAAAAAAACCAAGTTAATCGTTTTGTTATTTAATTCTACTTTTATATTCTTTTAAAATATCCTTATATAAATACTTAAACCGTTTGTATCCGTTCTTTTATTCACTGTCTCATTTACCTTTATGAATATCATTTCGCTTATGTTCCGTTTTAGCCAATTCCCTTCATAGCCCAAAATTTCTACATTATTAAAATCAAAATTGTGATGATGCTCAAAATTATGTGACGCAAGAGCTGTCTTAATTTCGTTCAAAATATTGACATTTTTGCAATTATTTCTATGTTGTTTAATTTTAGATTCCAAGAACTGCTTGGTCTGTCCTACATAGCACGAATTACATTCACATGGGATTTTATATACCACACCACAACGTTCCTCTTTATTAAGTTTATCTTTTAATTTTGTGTATACACTTTTTACTTTTAACAAATTATAACAAGCTAGTCTCACATTAGTCCACATAAACTATCTGTTAACATCATAATTCATAAGACAACTTAGGCAAGAAAGGGAAACGACAGTAGGTATGTGATAGTGTTTACTGTTTTTACAAAATTATTTAGTCAATTAATTGCTTGTTGTTTAAGTTACAATTATTATTTATTATAGGCATAATTAAAAGTTCATTGATTGTATTTACAAAAAAAAATTCCACAAAACCGTTTTATTGCCTTCACTGGACTTCTCGAAAAAGTTATAAATTGGTGAAACACTACCGCGAGACATTTTACTTATTCTTTGAAAGTTAAGCAATTCAAAAGTCCTTATTACTTAACTACCAATTTAATTGTGTAAAACTTATTTACAAATCATTATCCACAGTTCCACTTTGTCACACAGTACCATCCTACCTATTTACAATTCTTAAAAACGAACAGACACTATTGTTTGTTTTTTTTTTTTTTTTTTGTAACTTTGTGTTGGTATGTAAAGAAGTGTAAATAATTAAATAATATTTACAATAGCACGAGGAACGTACTAAACATGAGAAATATTGTATTTACAATTACAGTACTGTAGTACAACTAGCACAGCAACCAAATTATTATTTAAAAAGAAAAAAACGAACGTGCGAACGCCTTGTTGTTTACAAAACAACGCGTACGTAATAATTTAATAATAATAACAGATAGAGTATGCCGACACGTCATAACTCACTGCCAAAATAAATCAAATAACTCACTATTAAGCATAGCAGAGCACACAGCGGGTGTACACTCTCCTTGACACGGAATCATCTATTCAGCAGCCGCTTGCGTTGATTCCCCGTAACGGCCGGCCACGAGCTTAATCTCGTAGCGACCGTGAGGGAGAACTCTTACCACACGGTAAGGCCCTCGCATACAGGAATCCAGCCTCCCAGTCGATTGTGCCTGTTTTCTAACAAAACAAAAAAAAAAAAACAATGAACTCACTTCAAAAGTACGGAGCAGCTTACGACCTTGGTTAACGTATGCATCTTGACGCTGTCGATTAGAAAGCTGTCGTTCAGTTTGAGACTACCACGACGGCTCACACTATGATCTCGCTCACGATCTGGCATTGTAACTAAATCGAAACAAATAGTGAATCTAAAAAAAAAAAATCTGTTAGCAAAATGAATCACAACTACCCACGTATCCCAAAACAGAACTAAATTCAACAAATAACCGGTAAATAGAATAACGTAAACTAACACTGAACAAAAACCACTTGTACACCGATAAGAATGTAACATAACAGCCGAAAAGAACTAAAATATCGATGTACCCACTAATCACCATGAAATATTGCAACTTACTTGCACACTCAGTAAAAATAGAATTTAAACAAAGAAATCAAAACTGAACTAAAAAATACAATCAATAGCACCAAAATAACAAGTTAAGTGGGTTCATCCCACTTCTGAGATGTAGAAACAACAGCTGAAAACACTCAAAGAAATAATTAATTCTCACTACAAGTCTATAGTTATTTATTCACAACTCACACTTTTAACTACATTAAATACATTATCACACTAATCACTTATACTATATTGTGCGTTTCACGAAAGAGTTCCCTTCTGTTTTAAATGTTGGTAGCTCTGTTTGTCGGCTGTCGTACTGTCAGCGTTGCCAACTCAGTAGTTTTACCACTAAATTTAGTACTTTTTATTTTTGAACAGTAGAAAAAAAATATTTTTAGTAGTTAGTAGATTTTGTCAGTAGCATGGTTAGTCATCAGTATATACAAATTTTAATTTCTTAACCATCACATGCCTGTCATGTTTCATTAATGTTTTAGTTTTTTAAATAACTAAGAACATTTTAGAATAAATAAATATAGCAAACCAATTGATATTTAATTAAGTTTTAGTAAAATTGAAATTTAATATTAGTAAGTATTAATATTAAATACTTAGTAAGGGAATTTTATATCAAGATATAGCAACATTAAAATCTGTTTAGCCAATATAACCACGAAGGGAACTCTTTCGTGAAACGCACTATACTTATCGAGCAGCAATGCTAGTCGCACAATGATTAAACAATAACTGACTCTTCACTTACAAATTATCGTATTTATAGGACAGAAATCCCGCCAATAGTTTACAAAGACGGCGAGTGACCAATCATAAAATTAGTATTAAATATTCGGAAGATGGTGTCTCCATCTATATGCTCTTTCGATACATTAACAAGTAATAATTACAGTAAAACAACATAAACCATCTTATAAAATTAGTAGAAGCATAAATTAAACGATAACAGTATTTATTGAGTAACTATCCTGTAAAACTAAACAATAAAGATACCGACTGACTAATCGTAAATAAATATTAACCATTCGGAAGATGGTGGCGACATCTTTGTACTGTTCTGGTATTAAGCGAATATACGATAAAAGTAATATCAATACAAAATCCAATATTGTAATAATTGTCAGTAAATGCTAACAATTTTTATAACAAGTTCACATACTTATGCATATCAAACAACATTTCAAAACAAAAATTATGTATTTTTTTTATGACACTTTGAGTGCGTTTCACTAAACGACCGCAACGACAACAACGACCACTCTATCGTTCCACCTAAGGCCCGTGGTCGTCGCGAGCGATCTCTCGACGTCATAGATGACGTCATTGTTTGTAACCACTGTGTTTCGCCCACAAAATATAGATGGGTCAGAGTTCGCTCTCGTCAAAACGTGGCAGTAAAAAAACAACAACTATAACTATCAATATCAAATTGTAAATGTCATCAGAACTTGATGTACTTTACCGAGTCACTGTGCGTTTTCCAATATCAGCACTAAAGCGCATTATGCGGTATAATGCTCAATGCTCAACGTTGAAAGTTCCAAAGCTACAGCAACGCTTCACACAACGAGCACTCTCAAAAGTAGGGCTTCCGTGTGCGTGCTTGCAATGGATACCAACTCAATGGTGGCTCAGTGGTTTAGTATTGTGCGCCACTGAGTCTTATTATGCTCTGTAATTGGAAAACGCACACTATCTCTCATTCGTTTAGTCTAAAACGCAACGATAAATTCACGGCAATCCATGTTGAATTAAATTTTACTAACCCCACATTTGCATGTTTTTATCATGCAAGCTCACAGCGCTCAAATATGCGTTCCACCTACGGGTTCCACCTATAAAATCAGCCTATACCTGCAGCGCTATTTACGTTAATGGAACGACAGAACCACTGAACGGCGATATCAGCGGTCGTAGTCGTTGGCGTTGCGGGCCTTAGGTGGAACGTAGCCTTTATAAATTTATTTTAATTCTGTCAATATCAATAAAATTAAAATGTCAAACCGCAAACGTCAACAATCAACATCACAAACTTAAGTTGTTATTAATATTTCATAAACTTTCTAAAGTAATTTATCAATTGTCATTAATAATAAGTTATGGATTCTGATGAGGAAACTGATTATGAACCGTCGTGGAGAGGTGTTCCAGGTACAATTATTTTAATAAATGCTTTTGAGAATTCGAAGCACAACATCTTTGAGCCAGTACTTGTTGCAACATGTCGCCTGCTAAAACAATATATGCGGTTAGTAAGCGTTCATAACATTGGCGTTTACATATTTGGAACTGAAGAGACTGCTTCAACTACTTTTGATACTAAGCCAGTTACTGAGATAATACCCTTAACTGTACCTAGTCTAGATGACTACAACCGGCTTAAAAAAACAGATATTACATCCTTCAAAGAAGCAAAAGAATTCAGGCTTTCAAATGCACTTTGGCATTGTAGCAAAATGTTTGCCAACTGTAAAACACTCCTGTCTTCGCGAACTGTTATTCTACTTACTCATCTTGAGACTGTGCCTATTGCGGATGATGAGAAACCAACACTTAATAGAGCCATAGATTTAGTTGATGCAAATGTAGATATAAAAATAATTAATGTCTCTGACCACCAGTATGAAATACACCCATATTATGAAGACTTTTGGAAAATAGCTAATAGAGGGGTGGATGTTAACATGCCAGAGCCTATATATGACTCTGTAATGATTGAAAAATTAATGTATCAAGAATCACATCGTCATTTGGCAGTGGCAAAATTAAATTTTGAAATTGGCCAAGACTTTAATATTGGGGTTGGAGTATACAGACTTCTAAAAAGCCCGAGTCAAAGCATTAAAAGGACTGTTAATTTACACATAGATACTAATGCACCTCTTACAAGTTTAACTAAGACATTGAAGGTCACTGTTGACAGTGATGAGGGAGTGGATGTTGAAAATGAGCCAAAACAAGTTCCTTTATTGAAATCTGAGATAATACACTATCAAGAATATGGAGGGGAAAGGGTTGAGTTTACTGATAATGAAAAGAAAATGATAGCAAATCCATTTGGGCCACCTATGATGAAGCTCTTAGGTTTCAAACCTGCTACAATTATTTCTAAAGAAAAGTGGTACTTGAAAATGGGTTACTTTCTATTTCCAAATGAAAGTGTTATAGAGGGTTCAACTGTAGCTTTTAAAGCTTTACACAAGGCTTGTATGGAAACGGGTGTAGTTGCTATTTGTGTTCTATGTACTAGAGTGAATGCTAAGCCACTTATTGTGGCTTTGAGCCCGTGTTTGAGACCACTTGATCTTAATGCAGATGTTGGTTTTGATGTTGTTATTATACCATTTGTTGAGAGTGTCAGAGACCTTAATATAACAGAAGAGGATGACGATGCAAATTCATCTATCGAAAAAGCTCATAAGAAATTGATGGCAAATATTTTGAATGCAACAACAGTTGATTTTAAACCAGATATGTTTGAAAATCCCAAAGTACAATACACATACAGAGCTATAGAGTCCATTGCTTTTGAGGATGAAGAACCTGAACCAATAACTGATACAACAAAACAAAGCCCTGATAAGTTTGAAGACGTAGATGATGAATTGTTTGAGGAATTATTTGGCCCATTTGGTTTATTGTCCCTAAAAAGACCAGCTGCTACTAAATCATCTGAAAAGGTTGCCAAGAAGAAAAAATGTGATCCTATTGATGAAGAACTCTTTAACGCTAGATTACAGGATGAGAAAATTAATGCTTATTCTGTACCACAATTAAAAAATATATTAATATACAAAGAAATACAAAATTTACCAGCTTTAACTGGATTGAAAAAAAATGAACTTGTTGCATTAGTCTATAAGCATTGCAAATAAAATGTTATTGGATAAGTTGTTTTTTTTTTATTAATATAAATTTCAATGAATAATAATTTACACATATTAAAATATGTTCCTGCTGTACAATTTACACACATGACACATAGGTACCTTTGTACACTAATACCAACTTAATGAAACAAACTAATTGCATCAGTAACTTTTGTGGCGTAATATTTTTAACTTGACTTCAAATTACTATTTCAAATACATATCATATACAAACGTTTTGAATCCAAAATTTATAAATATTAATATATATAAAAGAGATTTCCACCCACTGACTCATCACGATATCTCTGGAACCATAAGGCGTAGAGACTTGAAATTTGGTAGCAATATTCCTTTCGCCGAGTAGAGGTCAGCTAAGAACGGATTTTTCGAAATTCCACCCACAATGTTATATTTACATTTATTAATATTTAAAATATCTTAATTACGACAATGAAACCATAGTTCAGTTTTTTATCTGACATTTATTTTTCTTTTTTCTACATTCGTCACTCAGCAAATCTAATGCAAATAGTTTAAATATTAATTATACAACATCTTCCCTTTTTACTCCTGACCATACCTGACCGGAGGTCTAACTACCCGACCATATGATGTTGTATAGTATGGTGTTGATGGTGATGATGGTTGTTGTTGTGATGGTTGAATTGCGTCACTTTCTTGATTATCGACATCGGGAATGTAAAAAGGAACCATATTTAGAGGCTTAATGTGAAACCTATTTCTAATAAATATCCTCCCATTTTCATTTTCTATCTTGTACGTCCTATCATTTGTCTTTCCTTTAATAATTCCTTTCTTCCAAAATCTTCCTATCCTAAATAACACGCCTTCCCCTGTTTCTATTGGTCTTAGATCTTTTTTATTCCTATTATAAAAATATTTGTCTTTATTTTGCTTTTCTATTAATTTCTCTCTTAAATTTTGGTTGACTTTTGGGTAAAAAGATTTCTGATTAATGGGAACAATACCCCTTATTTTCCTATTAAATAAGTTTTCTGCAGGAGATGCAATTGTATTAGAAATTGGTGTATTACGGAATTCTAATAATACTAGGTATGGGTCTTTTTTCTCATGTATAGCCTTTTTAAACAAATTTTTAATGGTCTGTATTTCTCTTTCCACCATGCCATTTGATTGTGGATATTCTGGACTAGACATAATATGCTCAAAGTTGTACTGATTAGCAAACGCTTTAAAACTCATGCTGGAAAACTGTGGCCCCCCGTCACTAAATATTTTTCGCGGAATGCCGTGTCTACTAAATATTTGTTTTAACTTATCAATGATATCTTCACTTTTTATCTCTTTTAACGCAGTAATCTCTGGATATTTGGAATAATAATCTATAACAATTAAATAATCAGTACCATATAAATGAAATAAATCTATACCCACTTTTTCCCACGGTAACTCTGGTACCGCATGTGGAATTAAAGTCTCTTTTTTATTATTGTTACTAAAAATCTTACATGTTTCACACCGCAATACTAAATCTGTGATTTCGTGTACCATTCTGGGCCAATACATAGCCTCATTTGCTCGCAACAATGTTTTTGTTATGCCTAAATGTGGAAAATGCGCCCGATGTAACATCTCCTTTCTTAATTCAGGCGGCACTACCAAAGAATTGCCTTTGAATATCAAGTTTGATTTATATGTCAAGCTGTCTCTTACATGCCAGTACGATCTTATTTTCTCCGGTACAGAGATTTTATGGCTTGGCCAACCTTTAAGGATAAATTCCTTTAACAACTTCATTTCTTCATTATTTCTCGTAAAGTTTTGAACATTATCTAATTGCTTTTCACTTATGTTTAATGTTTCTATCACTAGATTAATATTAGCCTCAATATTACTCTCGTCTAGGTCAATTTGCATACTGTCATCCGTATTGAATGATCTAGATAAAGCATCTGCTATATCTATTTAAAGCGTTTGCTATATACAATTCCTTGCCACGCTTATAGACTAAATTAAATTCATATTTTTGCAACTTGATTAACATACGTTGTATACGTGGCGAAGTGGAATTCAGTGGTTTTTTCATTATACCTATTAATGGATTGTGATCGGTTTCAATAGTTATATGTCTACCAAATATGAACTGATTAAATCTTTCACAGCCAAACAAAATTGCCAACAATTCTTTTTCAATCTGCGCGTAGCGCTGCTGACATTCGCTTAAAGCTTTTGATGCATAAGCCACTGGTAATCCATTTTGTAATAATACAGCGCCTAATCCATCTTTAGAACTATCAACGGAAAGAACTATCGGTAACTTTTCATCAAAAAATTGTAATACTGGTTTCTCTGTTAGTATCTTTTTTAACTCATTAAATACTCTTTCATGTTGCTCTAACCAGACAAAATTTACATCTTTTTTTAACAAACTTCTCAATGGTGAAAACAAATTTTGAAAATTTGGAATAAACTTAGAAACATAATTAATTACTCCAAGAAATCTTTCTAGTTCCTTTCTGTTCTTTGGACTTTTCATAGATACGATTGCTTTTATCCTACTATCATCAAGTGTAATACCATCCTTGCTTATATTATGTCCTAAATATTTTAATTGCTGTACGTCAATCTTACATTTATCCTTATTTAGTTTTACATTCTCCTGTCTCAATCTATCGAATACATTTTTAAGACGTTTATCATGTTCTTGTTTCGTTTTACCCCAAATCAAAATATCGTCAATATATACATCAACCCCATCTAAATCATCTAGCATTTGACGCATACGGTGTTGATAAACTTCAGACGCACTACAAATTCCAAAAGGCATTCTTAGAAATTTGTATCTACCAAACGGAGTATTAAAAGAACATAAATCAGAGCTTGCTGCAGATAACTTTATATTCCAAAATCCATTTTTTACATCTAGAGTGCTAAAATATTTAGCACCTGAAAGTTTACTAGTGATCTCCTCAAGAGTAGGTAGTTCCAAGTGTTGCCTTTTGATAACCTCATTTAAGTCCTTAGGGTCTAAGCACAACCTCAAATCTCCGTTAGGCTTGTGAACAATAACTAAAGAATTGACCCACTCTGTAGGATGTGATACTTTAGATATCACTCCTATTTTCTCCAGTTCATCAAGTTTTCTCTTTAAAATTGGTTGAATCGCTATAGGAACTCGTCTACTCGCATGAACAACTGGAGTGGCATTTTGTTTTAATTTTATATCATATTCTTCTTTCATACATCCTAAGCCTTCAAATAAATCCCTATACTCAGATAATGTATTAATTTCATTGATTTCTAAATTTTGATTTTTTAAAGGATTAACTAAATTCATTTTAATCGCTGAATGTAGTCCTAATATGTTGCATGCTTTATCTGAGTTTACTACATAGAAATCTAATACATAGTTTTTGCCATCATACTTAATAGGCAAAGAACACTTTCCAAGACAGTTAATTACTTGACCTGTATATGTTGTCAGCCTGGCCTTACACTCTAAGAGATTATTTTTGTCTAATCCTAAACTTGACAAGTTTCTTCCAGATAATAAATTCGCCTGAGCCCCAGTATCGACTTTTAAATCAAGAGGCACATTATTAGATCCAACGACAATTATCCAATCCTTCGTGTCTTCCTTTAGAACATTTATGAAGACTGATCCAAAAAATATAGTCTTAATATTCTCCTCCGTATGTTCACATCTTCTCTCATCATTATTATTTTCCACATTATGAACAAAACGATTTTTGCATTTATTTGCAAAATGATTGTAGCCATTGCAACGAACACAACGCTTGCCAAAGGCTAAACATCTCTTCACTGGATGAATATAGCCACATCTTTGACACTCACGTGTATAATTTGTATATCTGTCTTCCTTCGTATTCTTTCCGGCATTATCTGCTGTTTTTGGTTTTTTATTAATTTTATGTATGTTATAGTCTACATCGTTTAAATTATCTATATTGTTCGAAGTACTATTCGAAGAACAAATTTTCTCAAGTTGCGTTTGTGTTTCTTGCGAAGTACGACATATATCAATAGCTTTAGCTAAGGTCAAATCTTTTGTGCGTAATAATCTATCCTTTACTGTTTTGTCAGAAATTCCACAAACTAGTCTATCTCTTATCAAGCTATCTGTTAAAAAATCAAAGTTACACGTACTCGAAAGATCTCTCAGAGCCACTGAATAGTCCTCATAAGATTCTCCTTCATTTTGATTCCTTGTAAAGAATTTATATCTTCCGTAAATCTCATTCTTTTCAGGATTAAAATGTTCTTCGAATTTTTCAATTACTTTTTCAAACTCGAATCGATGTTCCGGTTTCTCAAAATTAAATCCATTATATAATTTTATTGCCCTGTCTCCTATGGCGTTTAATAACAAAGCTGTTTTTGTTCTTCCGTCCTTTGCTTCATTTCCAGATGCAATAATAAATATTTCATACCTTTGTTTGAAAAATCTCCAGTTTTCGGACATTGACCCCTGCCAACTAATTTCTGTTGGCAGATTTATCGATCCATTTGCCGTGATTACTTTTTTCTCCATTTTATAATATTTATGTAATTTTCTATTAAATAGTAATATTATTCACAATTAAATACGCTTTTCCGACTGCGCCATGTTATATTTACATTTATTAATATTTAAAATATCTTAATTACGACAATGAAACCATAGTTCAGTTTTTTATCTGACATTTATTTTTCTTTTTTCTACATTCGTCACTCAGCAAATCTAATGCAAATAGTTTAAATATTAATTATACAACACACAAGAGGGTTTCATTTTATTTACTATCTTTACGCCTTAAGGTTGACTGGTAGATAAGGCTGTATGGCCTTAAGTCCGCCTTTTGCGCAACCTGATATCTCGAAGTATTGTTATGTTGTTTTCTTTATTTTTTTTCTGTGTTGTGTAATAAAGTTTAAATAAATAAAGAGGGGGTTGCGGGGGTTAATAACATATAATATGGCAAAACAACGTTTAGTATAGTTTAGCATTAAATATACGTAACGTGTGCGTGTGCCGGTTACTTTTAAAATCCTATTATATGGCAACTGGCAAATTTACTGTTCAACTATGGTTCAACCATAGATATAATAAAAATCTTTTTATTATATCTATGGGTTCAACTGATTAACGTTGTCGTAACTGCAGAACTGTCAAGTGTCAACTTAGAATTGTCAATTTATTTTCAATTTAATTTTAATCATTTAATGGAATAGTTCCAAATTTCCAATCTAAACAAATTTAAAAACGACAATATTTATAAGTAAAACATTTACTAACACGCAAGGTCTATTAATTATAATGGCTACCTCTAATTATCTTTCAATATCTGATATTTTAGTTACTAATGAGAAAGTTCCTTGCAAGTTTTTGTTCGACTTACCTAAAATGGGTAATGTTATTTTTCATTTACTTAAGTTGATTAATTTCTTCTGTACATTAAGTTTGGTATTTTCGTGTAGGTTTCTTGGACCCTTCCGCAACCGAAAGTGATCTTAAAGCTGGAACTAATATAGAAATTCCATTATGGCTGGCAGAGTCATTGTATACGAGACGACCTCCTTTACTCAGCGTAGATCTGCCTAAAATATATAAAGAAACATACAGAGAAATACTAAATGCTGATGCATGCACTGTAGATATGCACAAATTGGGGCAACACTTTTATGAACTGGGGTGTTACATTGCAAAGCATGATATCAAAGGCGAAGTTTCATCAACTCTTTTAGATGTAAGTTGTCTGTATTTACAAGTTATTACTCTTTATAAAGCAAAACCTTAATGTAACTTGTTATAATGAGTTAATGTAATAGTCCTTGAGTCAAAAATTTCTTTGAAATCCTATGCAACTATCTATAACAGCTTATATAAAATAAAAATTTACATTAGAAGTATAGTTAGTAAAAACCTCTTTTTAAAACTCAATTATTGTAGAATATTATAAAAAATAATATAAATAAGCTTTAAATGTTTAAAAAAAACTTGATTTCTTTATACAGACATTTAGGCAAAGATTCAAAATGATTTTATCAGCCAGTGTATCAACTGATTCTATAAATTCCATACAACCATTGTCAACGAGTGAACGTGCAAGGACAGAAGCAGCCGTAGTCACTGAGAGAGCCCTTTCAAGCTGGCTGAAGATAGGTGACTGTCCTTTAACAACAGCAAACATGGTAGCAAATCACAGAAAACGGAAGAGAGCTGAAATGGAATTATTGTAGAAAATATTTTGTTAGTGTAATATTAACTGCCTTATATCATATTCATTCACTTTCAAGTACTTTCTGAGGAAGAAGGCTATAAATTTTTAGATGAAAAATCTCACGGCTGGGTAAAGGCTGTTGCTTATGATGTTTTACAGTACATTCTGTACTTATCTGTAAATAACATTTAAGTAAAAGAGGGTTGGAAACTTCTGCAATAAATTATATCAAGCTTAGAACTGAGTTTACAATCACCAATGATTTAAAATATTTACTGTAAATTAAATTTGAATTTTGATAAAAAAATATCCTTTTATTTCATAAATTTAAAATAAAATAATCATTCTAATTATACTTCAAACGTTTAATGAACATCACTATAAAAGGGTATACAACTACAGTAATTCAGTTTTGTTACTTTCAGTCGGACCTGAAGATTTATTACTATCTTATACAATTTATTGATCTATTAGCTTATTATAAAACCCCATGAGATCATATTATTCAGACCAAAGTCTCTTACAACATCAATTCTCATACATATTTAAATCTTATAGTAATTATATATAAATAAGCTAGACTGCCAAATAAAATCTTAAACAAATATATTTACATCTATTTTACTAGGAAATAAATTAATAAAAATATAACAACAAAAATAAGTTACTTAGCAACTAATTACTGATTTTTTACAACATAGAGGCATTTAAAATGCCATGTTTTTTGTTAAACCATTTTTAAAAAAAGCAGATAAAGACTTACAAAATTATATATATAAACCTACTTTTTATACTAATATAAATTTTATAATTATATTACTATTCGATTAATCTATACTATTGTCTACGGTTACCTAATGTATAATGTCATATGTCATTTCTTAATAAATCTGAAATACAATAAGTAAAATTATCACAATTAGCCAGTAAACACATCACTACACATATAAAAAAAAAAACTAATATAAGATTAATAATAATTAATAACAAGTAACACATATAAGCTTTTACTTTTAGACACGTGGGTCATGAAAAATTATTAATGCAAATATTTATACAGGTTACTGTTATATAACAGTCACTAAAAGTAAACTGTCAGACAACTCATGTTTCCTCATCACAACACTGTTGCACCGCATCAATGTCCTGATTCTTAACACTAAACAATAGTTCGGAGGTACACCTGTAAGGGTGTATTGATTGTTAACATCGGTCATTCTTTACTGATGGATTGAGGTCATGGAAGTAAGCATGAGCCATGGCATCATCAGCTGGCATCCTTAATGCTGGGTTGCAAGTTAGCAGACGTGTAAGAAGATCTCGCCCACGAGCTGGTAGTCTCGGTACTACTTGTGCAAGTCCTAAGCTAGGTTGGTAAGCCGCTAGCGGTTTGTAATCTGGTAATTGTGTTACCCCTGGCCAGGTATCTTCATTTGGTGTACCTGAAATAGTAAATTTAAAATATTTAAAAACAAATAAAACAAGAGTGTTTGAATTATCAACATAATTCATAATTTGATTCTCACCAAGCAGCTTGAAAATCCTTTTAAGTTGATCATCAACATCCGATCCAGGAAATAGTGGCCTGCCTGAATTAGCCAGTTCTGCAAATATACATCCTGCCGACCACATATCAATACTTGTTGTATACAATTTTGCACCAAATAATACATCAGGAGGTCTGTACCACAAGGTAACAACCTCTGCTGAGTAGCATTTAACAGGAATACCAAAAGCTCTAGCGAGACCGAAATCGGCTAATTTAAGCTCTCCATTTTTATTTATTAACAAATTTTGGGGTTTTAAATCACGATGAAGTACATTATGGCTATGACAAAAAGCGAGGCCGCGAAGTAGCTGATACATGAACGATTTCACGACGTCCAGATCAATTTCACCATTAAGACTATCGAAATATTTTTTTAAATCCTGATCACAATGTTCGAACACTAAAGTCAATTTTTTCTCACTATGTAACACATCGTAGAGACGAACAATGTTTTTATGTTTCAATTCCTTAAGTAGACATATTTCCCGCAGTGCAGAAGATGGAACCCCCTCATCGTCATCATCTAATCTTACTCGCTTGAGTGCAACTATTTCGTGAGTTTCTTTATTTTTGGCTTTAAAAACAGTTCCATATGTCCCTTCGCCAATTTTTTCCAGCTTTTCATATTTCTGCATTTTTGATGAATAAAGAACTCAAGTAATTATATTACTAATATTATACCGCCTTACCTATTTTCTATTTAAAATTATACAAAGCAAAACTCAAATTTGTCAAAGAAATTGAATTTGTGAGTGTGACAAACTGACAAGTGCATGACAAGTGACATTCACCAAAGAGTATATAACCACTACGTTTTAACGTGTGTTTTCCAATTGCAGCACCAAAGCGCATTTTAAGGCGTAATGCTCAATGTTGAATGCTTCAACTACAGCAATGCTTCGCTCAATCGAGCACATTCAAGTTTCTAGTTTTCCTATTACAGGATTTAAGCGCATTATGCGGTTTAATGCTCAACGTTGAATGTTTCAACTACAGCAACGCTTCGCTCAATTGAGCACATTAAAAAGGACTGCTTTTGCGTGATGCGTACAACGATACAAATTACAATCTATACCAACTCAGTAGCAGAAAATTAACATTATTTTAGTGTTTATTCTTTAAATTGGTCTAAATTTTGATCCCTTCCTCGAATCCCTTGATCGAATTTTTTTATTAAGATTAACAACTACCTATTTCGTTAGTAATGTTGAATTGTTGAAAAATATTTTTCTTCGTAATTTTTTGGAAATAATAAAAAGTTAATTCAGACTGTGACAAAAAATTGTAATATTTTACAGTTATTTAACTATTCTTTACGTTGTTATTTCTTGCACTGTGTCCCCGCATAGTCCCCGCTATATGATAATAATTATTATGACACTCTCTCTCATGACCATTGGTTGCAGGTTGACTGGAAGAGATCTCTTCTAGGGATAAGTCTGTGGGATAAGTCCACCTTGCCATCAACTATATGTCATATATGTGTAATTTTCTGTATATTCTTTTTTTTAGTGCAATAAAGTATATAATAAAAAAATATAAGTACGGATGAAGTTACAAACATTGCCTATATTTTTTTTGTATTCCATATTTAAAATGTGATTACAATTATTTCAGTTTAGAATTCAAAACTTTTAACGAAACCTTTTTTTGTCCACATTGTAATGACTTTGATCGAACCATTGAATCACATTGAATGAAGCAGCAATCATAAATGTTATCAAAATGAAGACAACAATCTTATTTGTTCATATTTACGAAAATGAAAATAAAGAAAACCACGAAGAGCCTGAAGTTCATGATTCTTAATTATCAGGTACAAATAGTTCATAGTGAAATAAAATTTAACGTCTTACAATGTAGGTATAAAATGTTACATTACTAATATATTACAATTATTTCAAACAGTTACAAGATAAATATTTTTTATAATTTTAATAATTTTTCAATGTTTAAAATGTTCAATCTTCTTAGCAAGAAGTTAAAAGATTAGAACTAAGTGTTTTATTTGTATAATTATTTTAGGTTACACTGCAAATATTGAAAGTGATGAACACTTAAAAATTCATTCTGCAGATTTTAAAACAGAGAGTAATACTGAGAAATAATAATTTCATTAATTTTTAAATGTATAGTTTATAGACTGCAGATTAAATTTTGAAGTTTTAATTAAATTATAATTGTCTGTTGTTTCTAATTTTTCTGATGCTGTGTGGACAAAGAAAGCCACAATGGCAATGCTTAGCTTATATGAAGCAAATGTACAATAAATCGCTTGTGGAAGAAAACATCAGAAGGCTTAAAAGATTTATGTACGTAGGTAAAAATACTTAATGTCAGTAATGCTGAAGGTGTATTAAACTATTAATAGTGTGTTGATTAGAACTCTTCATTATAAGGATTAATTTATGGTTTTACAGGTAACAGCAGATCAGGTTAAATGAAAATTTAGTCGCTTAAACAATAAAAATATAAGGACAACAACAATAATAGTAGAAGAGCTCATATGACATTTGAATATTTGAGCAATTTGAACAAATTTTTCATAAAGAGAAAAATGTTTCCACTCCACATGCATTTTCTTCTTTGATACTTTCTACAGATGGAAAAAAAGGAAGCATGACATAACCCAGGTCAAAAAACATTAGTAAGAGTAAAAAATTCAAAACAACTGCAATTGCATACGTTAAAAAAACTGCAAGAAACCAGCAACGCATTCAAAGTATGGTACTTTTACAAAACATTCAAGAAAACCACAAGGCTAGAGATGAAAACATGACTAAATATTTAGAAATGAAAGAGAAAGAAATGGAGTTAAAAAAATGGAATCGATGTTCGTGAAACAGAAATGTAATATAAAAAAGATATTGCGAGTGAAAAACTAAAGTTGAATGAAAAGAAGCACAAGGACTGGTTAAATCTAGAAAAATTTAAATGTGAACTTCTAGAAAAACTGTTAAAAAAATCGTACCGACAGCGAAGATTCATTAAATTAACAAAAATTAATGTTTAAGAGTTTGTTGTATGTGCCTAAAAAGTTTATTTTAACATGCCAAAACAAATACTTTATTTTAAGTTTTAGATTAAGATTTTATTGTACTTAAAAGTTTATTATGTTTTTAACATGCAAAAACCAATAAAACATTTTTTAAAGTTTTTTATTTAAATAAACAGTAGATTACTTATTTAATAAATTTTAATTCTTTATCATTTTAATTGAATTTTACAAATCAATTTACAAGTGGTATAGAAAAGTATAGATATTTTATTTTGAGCTTATGAAACTTGTGCATCTGGAAACAAGTCTCTGAATAATAGTATTCTACGATCTCTATCATTTTTATTATTTTGATATTGTTCTTTATAACCATGTTCCTCTAAATTTATTCTACAATTGTACATTATCCATGATTATCATCTACAAAGATCAAAGTTATCATGTCCATTGATACACTAATTGTGCAAAATACATGCTGCTGTAACAATTTTGGATACAAATGATAAATCTTTGTACTCAGTAAAGAATTTAATCAGTCGAAAACGGCTTTTCAACGAATATTGAATTCGAATTGGTATTTATACTAATATTATAAAGAGGTAAAGCTTATAACTTTGTTTGTTTGCAGGGGGTAATCTTGGAAAATACTGATCCGATCATAAAATTCTTTTACTAACAGAAAGCTACACTATTCAGGAGTGACATAGGCTTAAGGCTATATTTTATAATTTATTGCAATTGATTATAAAATACACTGAAAATAATAGTAGGTGTTACGAATCGCGCCATCTCTTGACGTGCTCTTGACGACCTGTACCAACTAAACATCGATGTAAAATTGTAAAAATGTAAAGTAACAGGTAACAGCGGACGGCGCGCGGCGGGCCAAAGGAAAATAGGGATTCATTTATTTAAATAGATATCACTTTATTTATACATTGATGAGGTTGCTGAGTCTATGATTTTTTTTAAACATTTAATTTAGCGCATTCTAGTGGTACAATTGAAAAAATTAACATTCCAATTAATGGGGGCTTTACACGCTACGTTAAATTGTAGCAATTTATTGAACGATTTATCGCTCCAACAAATCGAAAGAGCAGAGCACAACTCCAATCCCAATAAATCGCTACAATCTCCCGTTTACACACAACAATAAATTGTAACAATCTCATCGTTACGATAAATTGCTACAACTTAGCAACGAGCGTGTAAAGCCCGCTTAAGAATTTGGCATTGTGCGTCACTGATGCTCTGCAATTGGAACACTACCACTATTCCCATTTATTTTAAAGCAAATGAGTAGAAGTAATTAGGCGTAGCATTTATTAAATTTGTTAGTACATCACCATCATATTATTTAAAAATAATTGCTTAAAACTCATTACTGATTTTACCTAAAATATATTACGAAAATAACGTTTTTTCTGTGAATAGTTTTTTATTTTTTTTGGTTTGACAGTTGGCTTTTTAAATTTTTTAATTTTTATTAAATGAAATAATGGATAAGATTATGACGTCTTTCCAGTCTATTTTTAAAATAAAACGACAGTATTTATTTTATAGTACAAAAGACTTGGGTTTATTAATTTCTCATTTATCAATCTTATTACTTATCGTACGAAACTAAAAAAAAAAACTGTACGAACGTACGGCGAATATCTGTGTCTTGATTATATTTTACTATTATTATCTGTGTCAAAAAAGTCTTGTCGATTTTGGCAAAATTTCATTTCACTCAACACAAGGGACAACAAATATTTTATTCAGAAAGTTGAATTGTCATCGTAATACGTATTGGAAAAAATTTAATTATATATGTCATCCGTTAAACATCTTTGTTTATATTTTATTTCCAGGCATAAAATAGTAATACGTCTGTGATATAATAAAAAGGTGAGTTCAGCGCAAAAACAATGTTCGTATTTTTTTTTAATACGCAATTTTAAAATGAAGGCTGTAAAACTGGTTATTTACATAATTAACTGTAAATTTGCAATATAAAACAAATTTTCTTCATTAAAGATGAGTGAAGGAGAGCCTACATTGATCGACAAGTCTGAAAGCAGTTCGTTTGAAGACTTAGCTTCTGCTGCAGCACATGAAATCGAAGAAGCGAAACTTGCTGAGGCAGCCGCAGCAGAAAAAGACGATAAAGTAGACAAATCTCCAGAGGAATGGCAGGACGTATTAGGAAGTGGAGCGCTTTTAAAAAAGGTATCAATACATTTTTTGCTAAGTGCACCTGTTCTTAAAATAACTTAAAAATAATACTGATATTTTTATTTGCAGATATTAAAAACAGGTGATGAGTCAAACGGATCCAGACCGCAAAGAAGTGATATATGCAGAATTAGTTATGAACTTAAAATACGAGATGGCAGTCAAGACTTGATAGAGAAAAGAGATCACGTCAAGATTTATTTGGGTGACAATGAGGTTAGTCAATATTAACATAACATTGACGGAAATATTTATTCAACAATGTTGTTTATTATGTTGTGAGGTTGATATGTTATCAGTGATAGTTAAACTGATTATTGTTAATTGATTACTATCTTATGTACTTTCTTTACTGTGATTGTTACAGTTAATTGACCAAAAAGCAATGTGTATGAATAATTAAATGAGTTGAAGGTATACTAAAAAATTGATAAGGATATTAGCGTGACTCTAGCGGTAATTTAGCGTGACTAGCGTGACTGGCTCTAAGTACAGTTTCAAATCTATTGTGGTTCTGTTTCCATAATTACGCTGAATACCCCTAGAGCAAGGATGAGCAATTTTAATTTTGATTAGCAAATTTAATTTATTTTTTTTTTGATTAATAAAAGTTAATTTATATGTGCGTCCCGAAAAAAATTTAAAACTTAAATTAGCCCATTGATTAAAAAGGTTGCTCACCCCCGCCCTAGAGTGTTCTATAAAAGCCGGAGGCGCGGACGGAAGGCAGCCCCCGCCCGCTGTAACAAAACGCAGACACCCAGGCAAGCGTGGATGCCTGCATTTTGTTACGCAAGAGCGAAGGGACTGCACCTTCCGAAGTGCCGGAGACGTTACGCAACGAAATTATGATGATGAATGGTCTAATTTTAAGGTTAGGTCTATGAGATTTCTATTTATTCTTTCAATAAGTACCAGTCACGCTACATTACCGCTAGAGTCACATGTCCGAATATCCTCAGCCTAAAAATATTTTAAAATATTACATGGTTATTAAAATGTTAATTTTATTATCTGATATTAATGAAAAATTATATTAATTTAATAATTTGTTAAATAATATACTTATCTATATATAAGAGATAGGTCACTGACTCATCATGAAATCTCAGAATCTATTACAAGCTTTTATAATACCTACAAACTTGAAATTTGGAAGGTAAACTTCACCCCTAAGGGGGTAAAACGGGGGATGGAAGTTTGTATGAAAGTCCTATGTTTTTGAAGGAAGAGGATTGGATTGAGAGCAATGGATCCCTAAGGTAATGTAAAATATTTGTTATTAAATACTTTTTTTTTTACGGTTTCAGGTCCTTCAGGGGTTAGACTTAGCGTTAACTCTTATGTATAAAGGTGAAGTTTGTCTTCTTCAAATTGCACCGAGATTTGCATATGGAGAAACAGGTCTCAAAACTGGTGAGAGTCTTGGGCTAGTAGGAGAAGTCGATGGGCCGAAATATGAAGGAGCACCCATAGGTTCTGATACATGGCTCGAAGCTCGGTTAGAATTACATGATTGGACGGAAGAGCCAGACCATGAGACCTTACCGATTGCTGAACGAATGGAAATTGGGTGAGTGTAAAATTTTAATTTAAAATTGTTTCAATTTGAATGTAGCAATGATGTTGTCATTGTGACCTTGTTTTATTTCTTGAATTACAATGAGGTCAATTGTTTTAATCTTATTGATTTTAATAATAACATTAATACTTATGTCTTTGCTTCATGTTTTAAAACAATGACAGTCAATGAATGTCTTTGCTTCATGTTTTAAAATTATATTAATAATGTATCATATTGGACGTAATATCTAATAGAATACATATTTTTTATATTATGTCAAGGTTTAATACTTATCTACTTCCTTGTCTCATTTCATAATTTATAATTTTGTAATACATTCATATCTAAACATGGTTTGATTTAGGTATTTTTGTAAGCATGAGAATTTTTAACTTTTAACTCATTATCTTAAAAGAAAAAATAAAGACAATTGCTGCAGAATATTCATTTGATTTTTAACTTGATTAGGTTCAGCATTTTTGTTGTTAAAATATAGCATTTGAAATCTATGAAATTCTATTTTGCTATAAGAGTAACTCTTATAATCTTTATATACTTTAAAATCTTTTTATTAAAAAAAGCTAATATTTTTAACACGCTTTTATTAGCTTGACCTGTATGTATGTATGTATGTATGTATGTACATATGTAACGGAATCTTGAACTTCATTTTCACCTACTTCTAGGAGTCTGATTAACTTGGAAATTGACACAGGGGTCAAGGGCCGATGACAAAACAATAATCTCATAACTTTGTGTTAAAGTCAACACGCTTTTATTAGCATTTTCTACTTTTTAGTTGGATTGCTATTAAAGCGTGTTTTTTTAGTTTTTTTAAACTATAATACCTTATGGCCCAATTATTATTAATTGGAGATTATCATTTGGTTTTTTTTCTTTTACATGCTGACTTGTTTATATTTATAAATAAGAAATAGCCTTATCTCACTGAGCACCTGATTCATTGATTAGTCAATGACGCCACAGTATTGTACAGATATTATTTATCAGTTGTTCCTGACATACATAATTTGTATAATATATTTTGGTTGATGTAGTACATTAACTATAAAATATATATATATATATATATATATATATATATATGTCGCAGATCAGAAGTAGGTAGGAGAGGACGGATGACCGAACTGGTTTATTAACAATGTAATTTAACACAAGATAGTTACACAGAAACGGGGTGGAGGCCGAACTACTAAGTATTAAATGGACTCACCGAGCGGGTACCGGATCTATCACGTGGCAGAGAGACAACTCAAGGCAGTGCCCGGGAGTTGCGACCCGAGTCTAGGTTTAAGGCGGCGCCGCCTTTAAAATGCGCATTAACGCTCGCCTTCACTGTCCGAGTTGCCCACAATAGAATGTAACAATTAATTCGTGTACACAAACTAACCCTTACAAGAGTCGAGGTTAAGCTACTAGCAGGATACACAAGTGCACCGCGCCACGCCAGAGCCAAGACTGCCCTAGCTGCAGTTGCATCGGTCTTTTATACACGGCAGAATGGCTCGAATAATAGAGGGTAGATGACTGTCGACAACAGCGCAGGTACCGACCTACAAGTCAGAATAACTCAAATAATAGAATGAGTGAGGGTAGACGAATAACGTATGTACCGACATTAATAACTATCTGCATTGACTCTCCGACACGGCCATCCTGACAAGTCACACGTCCCCGTGTGATGCCGTAAAAAGCAAAAAGGTACTGCGATATCAAAGTCTCGTCTCGGCCTATCCTGACCCACACTTAACCAAGGATAAAGCGATAGTACAACTACTTTTTGTTGACACACCATACAACCATACGCGAATCTACCATTAAATCAAAATTGACCAATCGTTTTGGTATAAACATTACTCCATTATTGCTTTCCACACATTAGTCGCCACTGTCACCTAAATCGAGTGACAGCAGCTCATACCACCTCCATCGAGTGACGATAACCAACCAAAAGAGTCGCTACTGTCACCTAAATCGAGCGACAGTAGCTCATGCCACCTCCATCGAGTGACGATAACCACTAAGTCGCCACTGTCACCTAAATCGAGCGACAGCAGCTCATGCCACCTTCATCGAGTGACGATAACCAACTAAAAGAGTCGCTACTGTCACCTAAATCGAGCGACAGTAGCTCATGCCACCTTTATCGAGTGACGATATTGCCTCCATTGAGCTATACAACCAAAACATGTTTCAGCAATGGATACTTAAAAAAAAATGGCACCAACAAAATTTATCTCAATACAATTGGTTGTATAGTGGTCTACATTGCTTTATCAGTTAAATTTAATCACAAAAAAACTACCAGTCTATCCTATTCGCTCACAGACGAAAGGTTCCTCTAACCGTAATTAAAAAAATAAAGTTTTATTATTGACACATTTAGATCACATACAACGTTCATGGCCCGGCCGCCTCAGCAGCTAGTGACAACTACTATTGCCACCCATATCGTCATCACCTCATGTGATACGACCAACACATATCGTCATTAACTCATATGATACGACCAACACATATCGTCATCACCTCATGTGATACGACCAAATTAGCATCAACAACATTAAACAAATCTAATTTAGCAGGTACATCAGTAAAAGGAATCCTTCGTAAACGATCGTGAACATACCTATAGGTTCTATTACCAGACAACTGTTTTAAACGGTTCCTTATATTTCGGATCTAAACTTAGTTTGTTTCAAGAACTTTATTAAAACAAAATTTAATTTTAAGCAGGTATTACTATCCAGAGTCATGTACCAACGTCAATCTAACTTTCAATAACCGAACTCTTTTTCCACGACACTAACAACTATGTAAGTCACCCTTCCAACCAGCAATTACAATTGCTCCACAATCCACGTGTATCCCTCTTGGATCACGTCACAGTGTATCCCTCCTGGATCACACATTCATCACAGTGTATCATCCTCTTGATGACTACACACTACAGTCTTTAGAGGGCTTACATCAGTTTTCTGTCACATCACTAAGATGTTTACCATTATGATCGTCATCTACATTAAACTCAATTGGTACATGACCTTCTGGCATATTCCTTCGACTGTCGCTGCGACTATCGCGACGGCTCGCACTATGATTACGCTCACGATCTGACATTGTGACTGAATCGAAACAAAATTGAATCACAAAATCTATTATCAAAATTCATCAGTAAACAACTACCTAAGTATCACAATAAAACTAAATTCAACAAATAACCAATAAATCGAATTACGTAATCGAACACTGAACAAAAACCATTTGTTCACCGATAAGAATACAAAAGAACGACCGAAAAGAACTAAAATATCGAGATACTCACTAATCGCCACCAAATATTGTAACTTACTTGGACACTCGCTATAATAGAACTTAAAGTTCAAAGAAACCAAAAACTCTGAAGTAAAAAAAAAACAATTAACAACAGCAAACAACAAATGAAGTGGGCGTATTGAGATCTTATCCCACTTCTGATGTCGCAGATCAGAAGTAGGTAGGAGAAGAACGGACGGATGACCGAACTGGTTTATTAACAATGTAATTTAACACAAGATAGTTACACAGAAACGGGGTGGAGGCCGAACTACTAAGTATTAAATGGACTCACCGAGCGGGTACCGGATCTATCACGTGGCAGAGAGACAACTCAAGGCAGTGCCCGGGAGTTGCGACCCGAGTCTAGGTTTAAGGCGGCGCCGCCTTTAAAATGCGCATTAACGCTCGCCTTCACTGTCCGAGTTGCCCACAATAGAATGTAACAATTAATTCGTGTACACAAACTAACCATTACAAGATTCGAGGTTAAGCTACTAGCAGGATACACAAGTGCACCGCGCCACGCCAGAGCCAAGACTGCCCTAGCTGCAGTTGCATCGGTCTTTTATACACGGCAGAATGTCTCGAATAATAGAGGGTAGATGACTGTCGACAACAGCGCAGGTACCGACCTACAAGTCAGAATAACTCAAATAATAGAATGAGTGAGGGTAGACGAATAACGTATGTACCGACATTAATAACTATCTGCATTGACTCTCCGACATATATATATATATATATATATATATATATATATATATAAATTACGTATTGAAACTTCTTAATGATAATAGTCTGTTACGATTGTTCATATACTAGCTTCTGCGCGCGACTTCGTCGGCGTGGACTCCGCTCCTATTGGTCTTAGCGTGATGATACATAGCCTATAGCCTTCCTCGATAAATGGGCTATCTAACACTGAAAGAATTTTTCAAATCGGTCCAGTAGTTCCAGAGATTACCGCGTTCAAACAAACAAACAAAGAAACAACCAACCAAACAAACAAACTCTTCGGCTTTATATATTAGTATAGATATGTTAAATGTGTTATATTGAAATATTAAGTATTTCATGTGTTTTGACACGGACGCCGCGTTGGCGCAGCGGTCACAGCACTGGATTGCGATTGGCTGTTGCGCGGGTTGTTGCGGGTTCGATCCCCGCACATGACAACATTTGTATTGGCCATACAGATGTTTGCCGTGGTCTGGGTGTTTGTGCAGTCCTTGTGGGTCTCCCCACTGTGCCTCGGAGAGCACGTTAAGCCATCTATTCTAAGCTCTAATCCTTCTCCTATATGGGGAAAAAGGCCTATGCCCAGTGGAATATTGCAGACTGAAGCAAGTAACACAGTAATGATAAGTTTAATTGTACTTTTTCTAGTGTACGTCGCCGGTGCCGTGGAAACTGGTGGTATGGACGCGGAGAAGCCCAGCTAGCGGTCCAGCTGTACCGTCGAGCGTTAGATGTGTTGGATGAAAGTGAGGGTGGCATCACAGACCCTACGCCCTCCGGAGACCTGGAGCCCGCCTCAGATGCCCTACATGCCTTGCTAGAGGAGCGCCTGCGAGTCCACAACAACATGGCCGCTGCCCAGCTGAAGGCTGGAGCCTATGATGCCGCTTTGCAGGTGATTTGATGACTTAATTCAGCCTACTTGTGTTTAATGTTTGGTGCTAATTCGTCTTTTCCAAGCTAGTATATTTATTCCAATAAGTATGGGGGTCTTCAAGTAGTATGTAAAACAATTAGGGAGGCCTTACGCAGCTGTAGACTGGAGACTATAATGCCGCTTTGCAGGTGTAACTTGAGTTGAATAAAGTTATTCAACCTGTAAATTGCCACTTCTAGGCAAAGTCTGCTCCATACAGGAACGAGGTTAGAGACTAATTCTGTTCCACCGTGGGTCGGTGGATAACTTTACTGACATGAGTAATGATTGATCAGGTGTCTACGATAAAAACCAGAACCAACTTTCTGAGGGAGGTTTGGGAGACCAACAAGGATATACATACGGACCAGAAACAAATTATAGTAGTAGTGTCATATAGCTTTATTACTTCTTTTACAATTGGAATTTTCTAAACTGTACTTGGTGCTGAATCATATTTGCCCAGTATGAGCCAATAAGTATATTAATCAATTAATCTATACAAATAAATAAAATTGGAGTGTCTGTTTGTAATATTAAAATATTAAAATAAGTGACAAACGCTGAGATCCATAAAGCGATGCAAATAAGAACTGTTAAGGAGGAGACGAAGTTAACGGCGTTAAAATATAAAACACGGTTGCAAAATCACCCAAATACCCTAGCCACTGCTTTGGCAAGCATTGGATATACTAAACGACTAAAACGCCATGACATACAGGGAGTTGGCGACAGGTGGTGAGGAATGAAGGGTCCCCTGAGGCTGATGAGGAGACTCTTCTGCACGACACGAACGGCACACAACGGATCCGCTCATAGCCCACAGGCTGATTGCAGATATGCACTTAGAAAAAAAAAAAAGATAGCTGATGTAATAAGGTGTAACTTAGGCTACTTTTATTTTAGATATTTTTTTTTATAACTGGCAACTGAACAATAACTTTTTTTTGTTAAATTCCACGCGGACGAAGTAGCGGGCACAGCAGCTAGTAATTAATAATGTATATTGGAAAAATCCAGCCAATCTCAAGTACAGGTTTTAACAAGACAAAAAGGGTTCATATAATAAAAAAAATTGCGTGCGTACCAAGTACACATGTCAGAAGTGAAAATTCTTTGGCAAATAATTTAAAAAAACGAATTTAAAATACAAAAAAAAACAACAAGCCAACGTCACGCGATGTTCCCAGGCGGTCACCCATCCAAGTACTGAACGTCCCTGACGCTGCCGCGTTACCGGTCGCTCAAATTTTACCCCTCGTGCGCCTAAAGAAGTTTCACTTCAAAAATTCTTCATCTTATCCTTTAATTTTAACATGTTTTGTTTGATATTTATACTATAAGTAAAAAACTTTTGAATAACCACTGACACAAACATACATACCCAATTAATTATTCATATGTTTGTTAGCTCACACATACATATATTTGAAAACAAAGTAAAATCTATATAGTAAAAATGAACCACCGAAATGTATGTATGCTTCTAACATAATATAACTTCAAACATCTGCACCAAATTTCATAATTACTTTTTTTGTCATTTTCGTTATGGTTAGTGCTCAGTACAAGGTCATTTTTCGCTGGGTCAGTTAGTTGTACATAACTAATTTTCTTCAGGCGGTGACACGGGTACTGAGCTGTCAACCAGACAACGCAAAGGCTCTCTACCGCAAGGCTCGCATCCTATCAGCTATGGGGCGCACTAGCGAAGCCCTAGAGGCGGCCCGGGCGGCTGCCTCCGCAGCCCCCGGTGACTCCGGAGTCCGCAAGGAGCTCACCAAGTGTGAGCAGAAGGCCAGTCGCGACCGGTCTGTGGAACGTCGCTTGGCTCAGAGGATGTTGGGTGGAGTTGCAGCGCCCTCATCGTCTCCAGATAAGAAGCCCTCCAATACTAAGGTAATATATTTGGCTTTTGCAATAATTTATATAAAAAAATATATCTGAAGATGCACTTCTGACTCTGAGAGCTATTTTATATTCTTATGAAGAAACCAAATTTTTTCCTTTTGTTTCTTTTCTTAAATGTATATATTTTTTGACGTTTATTAAGGGTGTATAATGATATCTGACCATATGGTGAAATAAATATTTTCATTTCATTAAATATGCCGTGTAATTTGTAAAATGACAATTCGAAGGTGCTTTTAAAGCCTATTCGAATAAAGTTATTTTTGATTTTGATTAATCACAAGTGGTGAAACAGGTTATTAACATAGTTAAATGATATGAAACAGATGCTAGTGTGGGGCTCCCTGCTGCTGAGCTTCCTGGTGGGCGTGGCCAGCGTGCTCGTGTACCGGTACAAGATGCAGGCTCAATGATGACACCGCTCGCCTCAAGTAAATTGTATTTTTCAATCTATATATATATAAATCAATTGCTGTTCGTTAGTCTCGCTAAAACTCGAGAATGGCTGGGCCGATTTGGCTAATTTTGATCTTAAAATGTTTGTGGAAGTTCCGGGAATGTTTAAACGGTGAGAAACATAAATAATATGTAACAAAAAAAAACTAAAAACGACGATTTAATTTTCCAATACAAAAAAATTCCTAGCGGGGAAAGGACAATGCCTATTTGTGCCCGGTACGTGCTTTGACTAGATTAGACAATTCATATATTTAAGTATCGTTTATTAATTGAAACTAGATTTTTAATAATATTCTAAAAGTGATCAAAGCCGTGGTTTATAATTTAATTTTAAAAAATATTTTAGTTGTATTCCGCGTTTGTCATGTCAAAATAGTTTAAATATAAATAGCAAGTCGTCATAGCAACCACACAAACAAACGCTTTTTTTAAATTAAAATATAAACCACGGCTTTGATTACTTTTAGACTATTATTAAAAATCTAGTTTTAATTAATAAAGAAAACTTTAATATGTCAATTTTCTGGTCGTGTTGGGGTTTATAATTTAATTAAAAAAAGCGTTTATTTCTATAGTTGCGTTTCCGACTTGGTATTTATATTTAATATGTTTTGACAGCACAAACCCGGAATACAAATAAAATATCTTTTTTAATTAAAGTATAAACTACGGTTTTAATCACTTTTAGAATATTATTAAAAATCTATTTTCGATTAATAAAGGATACTTAAATATATGAATTGTCTGAACACGCACCCGGGCACGGCTTCATAGAAAATAGGCATTGTCCTTTAATGTATTTTGTCAATAATGTTGTCAATCGGTTGTTGAATTTATAGGTGTGTTCAGAAAGTGTTTCGTGTATATTTTTCACAAATATACGTAGGTGATACGAAGTTGTCCGGGACATCTAGTTATATTATACTAATGTCACCAATATGACAGTTGAATCAATGTAGAAAGTTTGTAAGATATCTTGTACGGAGTGCATGTTTATTTATTTGTGTATTTATTAGTCAATAATAATAATACAACACCAAATATAATATGGGCAGGGCAAAACACATGAGTTCGCGTCATAATGTCGGGCGTGAACTTGTGGAGGCCTATGTCCAACAGTGGACTGTGATAGGCTGTAGTGGTAGTGGTAAGTGGTAAATATAATATTGCAAAAGTGAACATTGGTATTTAGATGGCTGATTATTTCTTCATGGATATTCTTAACACTTTCATGCGAACAACGTATATGTACGTCATATATTGGTAGATATGTTATGGCACAACGTACTATTACGTTCAGCAAAAACTCGATTTATTGAGCACAACGTAATGGTACGGTGTTTGGCCATACTAATTTTTAAAAGTTCGGTTGCTGTGCCACAACATATCGAATTCTAAAAATTGTAGTGCTACGCCACACCGATTTTATTTTGCCTTCTTTGAGGGCATTCCGTCCTGATACTAAGTACCTACTACCTACGCACAACGTCACTATACGTCGTTTCGCCTAAGAAGTTTTATACATTAATCGACTTGTGCCGCGTCGCGGGGGTCGGTATGTGCGTGCGCCGATTCTGTGTTCACCACAGAGGATCCAGAGTACTCTTGTACTAAAAGCATTTTTGACTCTCATAAATGAAAATGTAATACAGGAAAGCAGTCTACAAGTAAAAAATCCAAGCTATGTCTGAAGCAAACAACCAATAGCATATACCTAGATAACACTGCAAATATGTCAATAGACTCTGAAGTATTGCGAAGAAATGTAGGAGATGGCCTTTTTCAGGACGCGTTCCTGCTTAACAGTCTTAGAAACTTAGTAGACCAGTCGCAGTCACTCTTGCAGAACCCCTCTACTGAGGGCCAATCACTTCTTGTTCAGCCGTCATTCACTTTACCAAATCTAAAAAATGCATTTGACAACCCGACATATCATGCGCAGTCGCATTTACTTCCACCGGACCCTGACTGTGCAAAAGATAACTCAACAATTAATGTGCAACCGCATTTACTTTTCCCAAACCCGACGTTATAATACGTCGTCGTTCGCTATGGCACATTTTTTACATATATGTTGTTGCACAGCGTATATTAACGTCGACGTCTTAGAACGTCAGTGCAATATATTTAAATACTAATATCATCAGCTATTTGCACAACGTCATTAGACGCCGTTCGAATTTATATGAAAAAATGATGTGCAATATCGCATAGAGCTACAATATTGGTATGTTCGCGTGAAAGTGTTAAATTACTTAGAAAATAGTCAACATCTAAATAAGCCAATTGAACAGTTATATTCTGTTTGTTACTTCTTCATGCAATGATACTTGGTACATAGAGCTGGATATCTAACATGACACCTAGGATTTTCTTTGGTATCAAAACGCCGAAATCATTGAGATTTATGTAGGTAATATCAGAGCTCATTAGACCCCCCGGCACCCGACCAGCACCGCCTCGCCTCGAGCGGTTAGTATTCTTTCTATGTACTTGTATGGATGTGCGCTCACTACAACAACTCCGTATCGTCACCGGATCGCCTCGCACGCGAGCTGGCCACGCGCGGACGGCGCGACGAGGCGTTCCGGTGAGGGTGTAGTGACAGTGAGCTATGACCTTAAGAGGTACTGCTAGTTGTACAAAAGACAAAGTCAAAAAAAAAATCGTCAAATATTAAGTAAAAAATTTATTGGTTTTTCATTTTTTATCTAAAGTTAGTTTTTTTTTTTAACTTGAACTTGGTGTTCAATCTGATTTGCGTTTTGAAGACGATGTTTGTAATCTATACAAATAAATAAAATTGGAGTGTCTGTTTTTAATATTAAAATAACCGCTTTTTACTAAATGCATATAGGATGTATACACGGTACACGTACCAAAACAACATTTTTTTTACAATTTTTGTCTGTCTGTCTGTTTGTTCCGGCTAATCTCTTAAACGGCTCGACCGATTTTGACGGGACTTTCACTGGCTGATAGCTGATGTAATAAGGCGTAACTTGGCTACTTTTATTTTAGAAATTTTAAATAACTTTTTTGTTAAATTCCACGCGGACGAAGTCGCGGGCACAGACAGCTAGTATTACAATATGTAATTAAATATTTTTGATTGATTAAAATATGCTGTCTATCGTAGTATTTGTTGCAGTCTGTTTTGCGTGGTTATTTTGGGTGGTGAGCTAACAAGAAGAAATTGTAATATCTTTATTAGAAATTGAGCTCTCAATATTATATTTAACATTTCATTAATATTGCAATTTAAAAGAAATTAGTTTTAATGTTTTTTTTTTGCAGGTTGATAAGAACAAAAAGGTAACATGAACGGGAGTGGTGTACCAAGATTATATAAAATAACTAGTGATTTAATTTCATCAGATAATCTTTACTCGTTGCATGTATATTCGATGCGACGAGTAAAAGGATAAAAATAATTAAAAAAAAAGCGAATATCAAACATTTTTATAAATACAAACACTTCCATTTTCCTACACTGTGCAGACTAGATAATTGCATTTGTTTTGTAATAGGTTTTCTGTTCCAGTATTTTGGTATCTTAACTGTGAACGATATTTTTAATTTTTTTCATCGTATTAAAAGGGTTCTAGGTTAGAATTAGAATGGTAAATGATCATATAAAGGATACTTCCGTTCGATAACTTAACTTTTTCTGCTTTATGTGTATTTTATTTTTTTAGCTTATTAGCTTCTTTTTCGTTTTTTGGCAGTGCCAAAGGAAAATTGTATTATACTTACGTTAAGTACCAACCGTATTTGTATGACCTCCAACGTTTAATATGAATAGTGTGATAGATAAAATTATTATACTTATGTGAAAAAACATTACATATTTTTTGAAACTTTACATGCTTTTCAAGAGAATGAAAGTTCGCATTCCAAATGTAAATATGTACTTACCCAGGCTGCAGTCTATTTAAGTGAATATTACTTTTTTTGTTAACATTAGCTGCTTTCTAGTGAAGTTTTCATTCCAAGTAAAAAAATATATATCAAAAATATTTAACGCAATGAGTATTAGATCTATATTTTTAATATAAAAATATTTTTAATAAAAATAAAAATTTAGGTAATTTTACCTGCATGTTTATCATATCAAGCAACCATAACTTGCTAGTACCTATATAATAAGATATATTTTTTGTTCATTCTCTCTAAATTACTTGGTGCTTCATTAGGTATTCTGGAAACGTGATAATGATTGTGTTATGCTCAGTATAAGAATCTATTTATAGGTACTTCACATAGTGAAAATATTTTACTATTTTTGATTTTCGTAATCGCGTAACTTAGGAGTAGATGTTAAAATTTATGTTGACTTATATATTGGTTTGGTAGGTATGGTGATAACATTATGTAACAAGAAATAAACGCATTGAAAACAAATTTGTTTTATTATTTATAACATACTTAAATAAAAACATAATATCCGTAGTAAGTTACTAAATTTTACAAAAATAAATAAATCGACGACGACGATCACGTCGTGTAGAATAAATCAGTAGTTATTAATACTTCAAGGAATGGCAAAGGTATATTTTTATTGTCTCCTAATGCTACCAATTTTTATGTGGACAAATTTTTATGCTAAATATTTAATTAAAATAAAAAATATTACTAACAATACATACCTAAGCGTAAGCCTTATAAATATTGTTTTTGGTTATGGACATCACACTTTTTTAAATAGTAAATAGGGCTGTCCAATCGTAAAATTGAAATAATTTTAAATCAAGCAAGAAAAGCTATAACACAATATTCAGTATATATATATAGAAACATTCCTTTATATGAGTAATTTTTATTGCAATATTGGTATATTTTTTCCTCTCATACATAGCAAGTTTTTTATACAAACATACAAAGACACATTGCATGTATAATATAGCTATGCAAACTACTTAATAAAGATAAAAAAAATAATAATAAATACCTTAAGTTATCTTTCCTAATTTATTTTGGACTCTTTTCTAAAAATGTCATTTAAGAATGTTTATGTCTAATTCCTTGCTGGACAAAAAGTTCCTCTACTAAAGAAATGATTTACAGCTTGTTCTACTACTTTTCACAGCCAAATATGGTAATCGTTCAAATTTTTTTTCGAGTAACATATTATGTATATTTTAATAATTAATGCTTATATACAACCACTCTAACCATACTTGGTCTAAAGTTTATATCACAATGTTGATTTGTACGTAAACTTCTTTGCAAGCCAGCTTGTTGTATGAGTTAACTGAATAATAACTGCTATAGTCAACAGAGCTTGCACAGAGAACACCGTAGCCACAAAATCATAGAGTAACTTTGGTGAAAACACTGTCCATACAAATAAGTGATGTCTAAACACTATTGTTATGACACAATAAATTACTAGCTGATACACTCGTTGAAAGGCGAACACGTTTATCACTCTCCATACAGAATCTAGGTACCTAAAAATGAAAACTATATTATTAAAACATTCATAATAATTACTTGAAATTAGTGTTACTGAATAAAAATTAGAAAATATTGTTATACTTGCTATAAAAAATAGATAGGAAGAGAAGCTAAAGTATAATATCAAATTTAACTAACATATTGATATATCTGCGAATAAAGTTAGGATTATTCAAGCGTATGAAGATTTATTCGATTCAACGTTAACAGCCCGAGAGACAGATTAATTGACCATTTCAGAAATGTTTACAGAAGTACAACATATATCTTTCCGACAACATTTACACACTTAGACACAAACTTATAAACCGATGAGCGTGTACTGTACGTCACGTCACCAGTACTGCACACACACGTATGTGCGCAGATGAACAAACATAAGCGTACAGCTACACTCCGTGCTAAACAGCAAATACAAACATACATACAACACACGCGAACGCACACACGTATTCAGGTTTGGGACAGCAGGATAAAATTATCCTGTTCAAAATCTGGAGCAGCCCCTCTGAAGAAGTATCTAATACCTTACAAAAGATCACAGCTAAATAACACTGCTCTCAAGTGTTGTTGTGTTCCTGTGGTGAGTAAGGCGACCAGAGATCATGGGTGATGCTCAGGGTCAGCAACGCGCTTGCAGTGCACTTGGTATTCCAAGCATTCATAGGCTACGGTATCCGCTTACTATCAGGCGAAGCGTACATTCGTTTGTCACCTTTATGCTATAGAACAGAAAAAGTGTGTGTGTGTGTGCAATTCGCGCACAGTAGAAGTAAAACTTCTGAAAGGTAGAGATTTTATACCGAGAATATAAAATACTGTGTAATATACTCTATCTCGTTCTCTCCTATACATTCATGCGTTTGTTTTTTTATCGTGACGAATTTTCGTTTCATCGAGTTTCAAATCAAAATGATTCTAAGGAAGTTTTACTTCAAAAGTGTGAAAACCAGACAGCATTAATTAACCGTTTCCGAAACGTTTATTGTGTGCGTGGGTGCGTATGTGAAACTTCGATACTCACCGTCGCCAGTCTTGTGCACTGGAACTAAGCGCACAGAACAGCGCGGCGCCTGCGAGTGCGGGTCCCGCATACGCATGCAAGCCCATGCGGAGCGCCACGCGGGGGCCACTGTACTCGCGGAGCCCCACGTAGCCTGAACCCAGGTCCACTGATGCGAGGCTGTTCGAGTTACCCTGGATATGTAGAGAATTATTTATTAAATTATTACTACCATATTCACGAAAGATCGAATTAGAAATGAGTATAATTATAAGGGGAAGAATTAATATTAAGAGTATAATTATAAGGGGAAGTTTGAAAGTACCACCCGTAACGGTGAAAATGAGGAGCCGAAGGTTAGCGTGGTATGGGCATGTAATGAGGAGGGATGAAAGCTTATATTTTGGTAAAAGAATGTTAGGGATGAAGGCGATGGATGGATTGTGTGAGTGAGGACATGAGAAAGAAAGGAGTACGCGCTGAAGTGACGAATAATAGAGAGGAATGGAAGAGGAGAACATGTTGTGCCGACCCTATATAAGTAGGATAAGGGCAGGGAGATGATATCATATTCACGTAAACCAAAGATGAAGCGTGTTGCTAGATTTTAAAGACACTAGGTTATTAAGTAGCACCTGCATCATCCAACAAGCACACATCTGCATCATCAAGGATGAGTAAATTTTGTTTTGAATTGGAGAAAGTAATGAATGCGCTTAAGAGAGTGGGTGGTGTGGTGCGTTTATTATTTGAGACAACTATTTATTTATATACACAACACGTAGGATGTAACATCTTTTTCGTCAAGGTAAATACAATACGATTTAAAGGGAACATTTATGATTTTTAGAATAATATAAAATGCATGAAGACATATGTGAAACAAAAAACGTAGAACTTGTTTTGACAAGAGTTAACAATGCTACTAAAGCTTGTTAAGTACGGAACCGTCTATCATCAGGTCATCTTCAGGTTGTCTGGAAGAGATTGCTTTTTAGCAATAAGACCGCCTGGTTGTAAAATTTGTTATTATCATTGCTTGTATTGTAATTTTTTTTCTTCTTTATTTAAGTGTGCAATAAAGTATATTATTATTATTATTATTATCATACGGTATCCTAATGTCACTAATAGTAATGTCAAACATTTTCCATGTATTGCAATAAACAAGGAAAGTCGATGCAACCCATGTCGCAACGTCCGTCCAGCTACGAGATTATTTAATTTATTTATTATATTTTTTGAGGTGAAACTTCTTTAGGCGCATGAAGGTAAAATTTGAGAGAACGTGTGACGCGGCAACGTCGGCTGCGGTCAGTACTTGGATGGGTGACCGTCTGGATCACCGCGTGACGTTGGTTTTTTTTTTAAATTATTTTGCCGACATATGGACACATTGGGTATATGGAAAGATACATAAAAAATGTATTGTATTGTGTGACCGATGTTTACTAACAACAATCAAACCCATAATATTGGACTAAACATTAAGCATAAACGATAAACTGAATTTTTTTTTTCATACCTGATAAAAGAAGAATAGAACTCCAATCCAAAGATGAACGAGTGACTGGCTCAACACATCGATAATTTCAGTGTTCCTTCCTGTTCTAGCGTCTAGCAGTTTATGGTCTAAGCATTTAGACGTCAATTTGCAGGTGAAATATATGCTCGGCACCATAATAACGTTATGGGGTCTCATCAAGAGTATTACTATCAACATCAAATCATTGTACATGATATGAGTGATCGACCGAGCCAGGTTTAACTTGACTTCGTCTATATTCCAGGGCTCTTCCATTTGGTCATAGAAGTAATCCTCACTTTTTGCCTTAGGCTTGTTATACGTAAATTTACTATTACTTTTTAAAGGAAAACCGCATGTTTTAAACACACCAATGTAGGTAAATATCTCGAAAACAACTTGGGCTATAAGTATTGCCCAAAATACGTCGACTATTAATACTGGATCCCAACTTTTTATGACGGGAAATGGTGAATCTAAGGAATTGGTTGAGATCCGGTAGCATAATATGCACGCAATTGCCACAACTGTTAGGGCGGAGTGCATTTGCATGTAATTATTCATATAGCGTACATTCCATAGGCATATTGTTAAAGTTAGAAGAGTACCTGAAAACAAGAGAAAATTGGAAAGAATTTGTACGGCTTATTAAAAAATTCTTTCTCATATATGAGTAAAATATTTAAGCATAATTATTATGTCTATAACTTTTAACGAAATACTTGAAAATATTAACGAAAACCACAAAACACATGTTATCAGATCATATTTTTGGGCCTAAGCGTTTTTAAACAAATTTAAAAACAAATTTTTAGGGAAATCTCTTAAAAATGTTGTTGTTTATTGTGTATTCTAATATTTATATTATAAATATATATAATAAGTATGATTTACCAATAACAAGATGTAATTCGAGGTAGAAAGCGTTTTCGGGCGCATTTAACCAATCTGCAGTGTCAGGGAGGAACAACCAACGGTCCCCAGTTTGATTCATTGTTCTTAAGTACCTTAAATTTATTTGAAAAGTTAAATTTCTTATTCAAGTATTATACTAAGAATATTTTGATCTATCGTTACAATTAAATTTGTACATATAACTAATCCGCCGACCCGCATTGGAGCAGCGTGGTGGATTAAGCTCCGATCCTTCTCCTAAATGGGGAAAGAGGCCTATGCCCAACAGTGGGATATTAGAGGCTGATTCGTATATAACTAATACTTTAAGCATTGTCACTTTACAAGTTGTCCATAGCAAACCTTTAAATTATGAATCGTGGAGATTATAGATGCTAACGAGACGTGGTTAAGTTATTGTTAGACTTCAAAAACAGATTAGAATAACTATATAAGAGACTAGCTTCTGCGCCGCGACTTCATCGGCGCGGACTCCGCTCTTATTGGTCTTAGCGTGATAACACATAGCCTATAGCCTTCCTCGATAAATGGGCTATCTAACACTGAAAGAATTTTTCAAATCGGCCCAGTAGTTCCAGAGATTACCGCGTTCAAACAAACAAACAAACAACCAAACAAACAAACTCTTCAGCTTTATATATTAGTATAGATTAAGGATTGCAATACCGGGATACCGGGATCCCGAAATACCGGGATCCCGCGCTATTTTTGCGGGACCAGTCCCGCACATAAATCGAGCGGGATCCCGCGGGATTAGCGGGACTGCGCAACGGTAAACGCCTTGTGTTGTTCGGCACGCGAAAGCGCCCGAACTGATTCGGCTCTCTTGCTACAGTGGCCGCAATGATGCAAACTGAAACTGCGGAGCCTGAACCGATGTCTCTTCGAGATGAACTTGAACAAACTCTATCGATTCGTATTATTTTTATTTTTGTGTTTCCCACACACGAGGAAATTATAAAATGTTATTTATTATCATATCAAAATTTCCATCCAGCGGGATTCGAATCCGGTTCTTCACCACTTCCATCCACGGTTGCTTAAAACCGAATAAAATCATATCAAAAATTTCGATTCGGCTGAACATCGTTCCATAGCTTAATTGGCTAGAGCACCGACATGGTATGTCAGGAGTGCGGGTTGAAATCCCGCTGGATCGAATTTTTGATATGATAATAAATAGCATTTTATAATTTCCTCATGCGTGGGAAACACAAAAATAAAAATAATACGATTTAAAAATAGCATGGTGTCGTCTCTCGTCAAAGAATTCGTTGTAATATGAAACTTCGAATCCCGCTGGATCGAAATTTTGGTATGATAATAAATAACATTTTAAACTATCGAGTTTTAAAACTTCTTGTCGTATGTACTCATTCCGGAGTTAATTCTCTCGACAAATAAATGAATTTGTTTGAGTCTAGTGGATTAAAAGGCGAATATCTTCAAATCGTCTACAACGCGTTATCAACAGTTGTACCCACAAGCGTTGAAGCAGAACGAGCGTTTTCTGCTGCTGGCTATCTGGCGTATAAAGCTAGGAGTTGTTTGGCAGACAAGACTATTAACATGCTATGTTTTATGCGCAGTTACTTTCAAAATAATGCCTAAACTACCTATTGTCTCTTTGTAATAATTTTTATTCTTTTATTACATATTTTTATTAATCTCTCAATCCGTAATTTTAAATAATATATCTTTGTTTCATTTTTAGTTCTAGATGCATTTATGATACTTACAGGATTTCGCCTTTTTTCTCAATGTACTTAAGAAACATGCGGGATCCCGCAAATACCAGGATCCCGCGGGACTTAGACCTCTTAGTCCCGCAAATACCGGGATTAAAATTTTGTTGCGGGATTGCATTCCCTAGTATAGATAGATAGATATGTCTTGAATAATTTGACAGTCTACTAAAGATATATGCATACATCAAGAAAGTTATAGTGAATTACTTCTCTAAATTTCTTAGAAAGGAGACTCACAGTAGACTAGACAATAGTAAAGGTATGACAGAAATCCATTAGGAATGCAATAGAATAGTTTTAATAAAAAATCCATTCAATCAACATAATAAACAGTTTTGGTGTAACACTCACCTATGCAAAGCAATCAACAAAACCCACTGCGGTACAATACTAACACCGACCGAACTCATTCTATTTTCTAAATCCGGTTTTTCCTGGACCTCTGTGGCTCCCGACCATCGCTTAGCGAAGTACATCACAATGACCACTATTGTCCTCACTAGGATGAAAAACATCAACGTGTTCCAAAAGAAATACCAAGTCATGTGTTCCTCTTCTATGAAACTTGTACCAAAGAACGACCAAGAGTGAAAAAGCGTACCAATTATCAGTAAATAGTCTATTACGTTTAGGTCTCGCAATATTGTCAGATCTTTTGTCTTTTCAATTACTGTTTTTATAATGAAATACGTCACAGTCGCTACGATTGTTATGGCTATAAAGGCTATAGACCATATTGGGTTGAAAGAACATACTTGGCTTTTAGTTTCTGTTATGAAACAGGCTATAATTAATACTATTGAGGATATGGTCATTATGATGAAAAAGGCGATCAAAGATCCGGCTTTTGATTTTTGCTGTCTATATGTTACACTGATTTTTCTTTTCGCTTCCGGTTGGAGAGAGAAAAGTGTCAGACACAGTAGGGCACTCGCTAACTGAAAAATAAGGTTGTTCATTTTGTGTAAAGTTATTTTAAATGTTGTTTATTTGATAGTAATCTTCTAAATTATATAATTTTGGGATACCTATAAGCAGGGCTTAATATAAACTGCATATAATTCTTTTGAAGCACAATTTCTTGGACTATTTAATTTCTGTATATTTTGGTCAGTCTCTAGTAGTATAGTGTTACATTTAGTAAGATTTCACATGTAATTTATTTTATCTCCCAATATCAGCAGATCATTTGGTTGGACCAACATTTTAAGATTTATATTAGTTTTGTCATACTCACAACGTATAGGAGAAAAGTGGCGACACCAATAGCGAACATGTCGAAGTCAGTAGATGATTCGGTGAGATACTTAGACATTGCTTCTAAAGATTCCTCATAAAACTCCTTGGCAATCTTGGCTGCGCTTTGTTGCCCCGTTGCCAAGTAGTGCGCAAATTGGATCTTAGCGCGTTCGAACTGTTTGTAAAACTCTGAAAGTAACGTTTCTCAAGTTTGTAAAGGGCCCCATAAACGATCAAATAATTTGTCAAATTTTACGTGTTTTTCAAATTATTTGATCGTGTGCGACCTTGTTTGATGTGTTTGTTATATGAAAACATAAAGTTTGACAAATAAATTTGACAAATTATTTGATCGTTTACTGGGCCCTTAACAGAAGACAAAATAATATAGTTGTGTAACTGACATCTGGAGCAGCGGAGGACGTGAAATTTAAAAACTTAAAAAGTGATACATCGAAGTTGTGGCCATTTCTCGAGTAGCAGTGCTGTTGGGAAGTTATGCTGGATTGTGTTGAGTTATGTGGAGCTGAGTTGTGTTGAGCTGATAAATATATTTAATTTCCATTAAAAAAAGTAATTTACTTTACAATTCGAAGAAAAAATATGAAAATAGCCACAGAATTACGAATCGGAACGGTACAACGATTAATCTCCGAAGTGGAGCGGTATTTTAGTCAACTTGGGACAACATTACCTGCCTGTAACTCTTACGACTGTAATAAGTGACAAAGACACTATTCTCTTGTCTATTTTTATACATAAAAGTGTAATAATATTGATTACTTGATGCAGTTGCAACCTTGTCCTCAACAAGTCAGAAGTCGTTTTTTTTAGGTAGGTCTTAACTAGGTCAACAAACAAGCGTACGGCTCACCAGTAGGTAAGCGATTACCGTATCTTATAGACGCCTGTAACACCAGAAGTATCGCAAGCGCTTTGCCGGCCTACCCTCCATGACCCCAGGAGCTCTTACTCATAACTCACAACAGGAGCACAACACTGCTTGAGAGCAGTGTTATTTAGCTGTGACCTTCTGTAAGGTCGAGGTACTACCCAAGACTGGGTGCTCCAGGTTCTGAGCAGGATATTTTCTGCTGTGCAGCACCTCAGTATCGTCTCACCTTTGTCAGTGGTGGGTACGAGGCGTGCGTTCCTCTCCGCCAGTACGTGTAATAAGTAAAGGTGTTGGCGTGGGTCTGGAGGAAGCAATGCAGGCAGAACACGGCCCACGCTGTCTCCAGGCGGGGGCGCGTTTAACAGCCAAGCCAATGTCGGCGCCACATCTGTCTGAGCAACCGTAGGTCCAGAACCGGACCTGCGAGATTGATGATTATTGCACTGATGTCGTTATTTTAAGCTTTAAGGATATTTTTTAGATATACAATCGGTGTATTGATGAGGCTCATGCAACCAGGAAGCGAAAAGGAAAGGTAGAGGGCACTGTGCAGGTGTGCTGTGCTGTGTGTGAGGGAAATAGCTATGTGCTTATCCACAGACGATTAAAATTAATAAATTGCTTTGTTTTTTCAAGTAAATGGAGACAATCAATGACAACAGATATATAGAGCAATTATTATTATAACGTGATATGTCATGATTGACAAATAAAATTAAACTTATACATTTCCCTTAATTGCGTTTAATTTCAAGAATTTTAATCTTTAATGATTTCCTGTGTAAGTTATGAGAACTATTTTTTGAGTTCTTTATTTTGCAACGTTTTTAAGACATCATATCGATAGCTGTTTTCTATACATAACATACAGAAAAAGTCAAAAAAATACTAAAGATAAAGAACAGTAGACTTACTCGTGTGGACATTTAAAGCCATCACTAGTTAATACCACGAGAGGAACAAGTAGTTCAGCTGTAGACGCTCCACCGTGACCGCCTGCATCCCTCATGCCGTGGTCACCACATACCAGCAATACTCCTGTACGATCCTGGAAATTATGACAGTTGAAATAAAATATAGAAAAATTATAGAGGGACGTGTAGAAAAGAGAAAGATTAAGAGATGAATGACCACTTTGGCAAATAAGATGCTAGATAGTTACTAGTTTAAAAACAATAATATGGTATATAACTTTTTAATTTATGTAAAGAGCCATATTTTTTGAAAAAAATAATAAAACTAACTGGGACATGGTTAAGGGCACATACTAATTAGGTCGGTGTAAAACTAATACTAAGTAATTAGGCCACTGTAAAACTAATACTAAGTAATTAGGTCACTGTAAAATTAATTTAATAATTAGGTATAACTATCACAAAAAAAATTATCTTTATTATAAATAACAAAATAAAAACAAATATTTAACAAAATAAAAATTTAAGAAAATTTCCAGAAATATACAAAAAAGAAAATTTTTACCCATTTCTGCATAGCATCATATATTTTTTTGACAACATTGTCCATTTCTACCAATTTAGGTTTTATTTTCGGACTCCTGGCACCCTCCAAGTGTCCGATATGATCGAGTCCTAAATAGTGAAGAACCATCAAATCAAAGGTAGGTTTCTTTGTCTCATCTGGAGTCAGAACTTTATCTAGATGACGTGTTACGTTGTTATCTACCTGAAATGTTACAGATATTAAAATAACTATAATTTGATTACATCTCACATTAAAATAAAAAATGATAATTTTTTTTATATATTTAAATATTAGTAATATCTATTAAATAATAAAACTATTATTAATATAGACTATACAATTATACTTATCATATACTAATATTATAAAGAGGAAAGATTTGTATTTTTGTGTGTATGTTTGTAATGAATAAATTCAAAAACTACTGGACCGATTTAAAAAATTCTTTCACTATTTGAAAGCTTAGTTATCCCTGTGTAACATAGGCTACTTGTTATCTCGGGAAAATAATAGTTCCACGGGAAATTGTTTGCGCACACGGGTGAAAGCCGTTGAGAACAGCTAGTTATACATAAAATAATTAACATGGAGAAATTAAAAAAAGTACAGCCAGACGATTTACCTATAATTTGCCATAACTTACTTCCGTATAATCGGTGACAAAGAACGATGTGGTTCCATCAGATTCCGTCCACAATCGAGGAAAGAGTCGTAACCACGTATCATCACCGTACATTACAGTGCGACGGCCTCTTGACGCCGCTACCCGTAACACGCTATCACCAGTAACCGCTGGCGCGCCAAAGTTTAACGCGACATCCGCAAATGTCGATACACTACCGGTCATCATAGCCTGGAGGTAGAAATTGTAATAAGTAACAATAACTAATACATATATCGAAGGACAGATACATTAAATACCACACACAACTAAGTGTTAATACAAAAGGCAGGGATGGTGAACCTTTTTGCACACATATTACTTTTTATGTGAATTTTTTTTTGGGTCGAAATGTCTTGAATTTGTAATTTAATACCTAGTTAAAAAAATATTGTTAACTTAAGTATAGTATTTTTTTAGTATATTAACATACTAATAATATTTCTGTAACGTTTTTTCTTCTTATAATAAACTTATTATCTTTTATAATACAAATCATTGTGGCATTTTTGCAAACGTTCTAATTTAGAAACACTGAAAATAATATAGTCACAAAGTTTTTATTAAGTATGTACATAAATTCCTTTAGGTAATTATTGGAGTGTCCAAATTACATAACATTATGATGCTTGCTGCATTTCACCATCCCTGACACAAAGCATCTGGATTTTACATTAAAAATAAAGCTTGCTGTACACATTGCCCCTCACCTCTTATAAACCATATCCATAAATCAACAATATTTAATGTAATACATATATTTTAAATAGAAACAATAAGATAATAAATAAATAATATCTACAACACACACACACACACACACGGTCGTCTGTTCCTGAAGTAAGCAACTTAATGCTTGTGTTATAGGTAACAGCCAACTGGTATAGCTATATTTGTTTTTTCGATAAACATACACATAAATACTACATATATAAATAAATATATATGTATTACACAAAGACTCGGGGTGAGACTCGAACCCACAACCCCCGGAGCAGAAAGCAGGGCAGCAGAAAACAAACTGCGCCAACGGGCTAGTCCAAGAAAATATATATTTTTAAATACACATTATAGTTTATAGTGCTGTACAACATAAACATTTAATTATTAATATTTAATGTCACAGCAATATCTATACTAATTACATAACTTATTTGGCTAACAATAACATGAATATGAGGTTAGAGAAATTCAAGTCAATATGATTTCAAGCCTATAACTGCCATTATTCATGCATAACTAAAAATACATACATGCAAAAAGTACATAAGTGTGCTATAAATAAAGTCTACAGTTGCCTGTCAATTTCATATTTAGCAACATGTTTAATAATAAATTGTACATTACAAAGTTGCAATGAAAATAATTCAAACATTCACAGAAAATTTATACTAATAGCATTCTTTATGAATGGTTTACTTATGAGTATGAATCAATAAATAGTGTAAATGTTGTATGCTGTACCATTTTGATACATAGACCACACAATTTTTGGTGTAAGTTATTGATAACACATAAAGAGCCAGTTTTTTTATTTAGGATAATTTGAAAGGGAAAGAAGACTCCTTTAATTAATTTAATGAAAATATGTCAGTGATATTTGTGTTTCTTTGTAATCAAATTATTCTCAAAGTACCGAACTATTTTTTAACATTGTAAGACTTTTTTTTTACAAAAAATGGGTATGTATATACAACTGTACTATATATTAATATATAGCAACATATACTATACATAATTATATATGATAACAACTTAAATTCGACTAATTCACAGAGTTCAACTGTCTCAGCTCTTCATGTCATTTAGTAATTGTTGATTAGAATCAGAATAAAAATTTAACAATTTTTTATTTATTTAGTTTAAGTATCAAAATAGTATTAAACCACAATACCAAAGAAAAAACTGTTTCTTTTTATTACTATTATTAAGTAAATTATACAAGAAAAAAGTAATTAAACAAAAATTAATAACAATGTTTTTTCTTTGGCTCCCTTTCCAAAAACAAAGCAAAGCAGTGATATAATTACAAAAAGTGACACTTGCAAAAATATCCCGCCAGAAGTTTATTGTGCGCCTCCATTGTGCCTTTTCCTTCTTTCTTTCTGGTGACTGTGTAGGATTTAATATTAATCATTTTTGATTTTGTAAATAATGACATAAGAATATCTTTATTGAACTAAAAATTGTTTTTCCTCTTGCTATATAAGCAATTTTAGTCTAAACTATATTACTTTTTTTTAATAATTAATATATTAGAATAATTTTTTCTTTGGTCCTGTGATTATAAATATTAATTTTATGTAATTTTAACGACTTTAATACATACAGATATGAAATTAGCCAAACAATATTATTGCAATGCATTTGTTTTATTAATTAAAATCTTTAATACACATAATATTCTGTACCTTGATTCGAGGCATGGTGACTGTAGGTGGTTCGGCAACAGATACATAAATACATGCTGATTTATTTTTTATTAGCTGTCCAGTGAATGGCATGTACTCTTCAGTTACGAAGTCATATCTTAAGCCATCTATCACCATCAGAATTACGCTTTTCTCACCAGGATTGTACACTGATTGACCATCAATACTAAAAATAACAAACCATTAATTAACACTAAATTAATTATAGCAAAATTTTAAATAGTTCAAATGATAATTAGATATGAATTAGGAGAATTGACAATATGCTCAGTTATTACCTAAACAATGTCTTACCTGATCTCATTTATAGAATTTGGAAGGTCATCCATACTGGCTAGTTTTCCTGAATGATATTTTAATGGAAAAAATCCATATAAAAATAGGGACAATGTTCCTAAGGCCGTTATTAGCAGCCAAAGGCCAGTCCAACGATGGTGGACCCAAGGCAACATGGTAGTGAGATCACTTTAAATCTTAGGTTTAAATGTATTAACCAGTATAAAATCGTGGTAGCATTACGATTCACACTTTCGCTATAAGTGTAGTCATTTCCAACGCAACATTCCCCACTAACAAATGAAGTAACACATGTATTTATTACTTCAATAACTTTATTGGTAACATTATCAGTGTATCGGAATTAGATCGCAAGATAAGCATGATCGGCCTACAGGCCGGTAATTGTTTACGTATTATTTAGGTTAGGTGATGTTGTTTTAATTTTTGACAAAATGTATTCAATTGTTATATGTTTTGCTGCACTACAAAAAACAACAATGTTGTTGAAATGTTGAATAAAATGCTAAATAATACCTACAATAATTTAATTTTTTTATTTATCTTTGTCAAGTAGACTGTACTTTGACATAAGTTTGACAAACCACAGAATTGATCTGTCAGAGTGACGTATCGGTACTGTCAAAATTCTATACCTACGTTTAGAAATTAGGTAAATAGGAAAAAACTCCAATTTTTTATTTGTCTACTTTATTTTGATATGTATAGATCATTCTCATCACTTCAGTTTATCGCAGTCAACTGCTGGACATAGGCCTCTCCAAGTTCACGCCAAACATCTCTGTTTTCTGCAATCCTCATCCAGCCACATTACTTTATTCTACAGGCTGTGTCGGTTATTTTTGTTCTCTCGCGGATAATCTCAGTCTCATTTTTAATCCTTTGTGAAAAGAGGCACCGTATATCAAAACAGGCAGGATGCATTGCTCAAAGACTTTTGTCTTCAAGCATGTTGTTAAAAATTGAGGTATTTATATGCAATCGAAGGTATTGCCATCTAGTGACGTAATTGACAAAAAATGAAAAGTAGAATTACCACTGCCCGCCCATCCGCCAGGGGTTCTAATTTATAATTTTTTTTTTTGCTTTTTTTTGTGCGGTAGTTTCAATGCCTTGTAGAATATAAATGAATGCAATAAAAAAGAAAACTCAAAGAATTGCTTTTATTCTGTCCGAGTGCCTAGTGTAACGAAGATTTCAAGATAGACGCGCAAAGTTTCCTCACCCGTACGTCACAAGATGACCTTAAAGATGGCTTCGGCCGATAAAACCGTTCTTTTTTGAATGACAGATAGCAATAATAATAATATTTTGTTTTTCTTACAACATAAAACCTCTTTTTATAATGAATTTAAGTTGCATTCACGCATGCTTCTAAATTTCAAAATCTCGAGCAACCCGACTGCGGAAGTATCTCGACCTTAAAGAAGGTCACAGCTAAATAATACTGCCTTTAAGCACTGTTGTGTTTCTGTGGTGAGTAAAGTGACCAGAGCTCCTGAGGGGGATTGACAGAGGGTTGACAATGCGCTTGCGATGTTTCTGGTCTTCAGGTGAGCTGTACCGTATGCTTGTTTATCGACCTCGTTGTATAAAAAAATAATAATAAAATGCTTCATTTGCTTTTTCCTTATTTCTAACAATTAAATAACGTGCTACTCCGGTTCCTACCTACTGTTATAGTCGATGGTCACTTGATTTACGTTACATCCTTGTGGGTATTGGGTTGCTTGTAAAGTTGTAAGCATGTCAGCTTTAATATTTTTTGTGAATGTGGGAGCTTCTACCTATACTTCTTATATTTATCCGACAGTGGGATATTTACAGATTTATCAGTTCGATTCAGCCCACAATTGTGTGGACTAAGATATTTGTCAATTATTTCTGCTGCTTCCAGGTTCTGCTCAGTACCTACCTATGATTTGGTGAGATAATTTTTTATTTTCTCCTCATTACCTATTTCTATTTTAAATGTATTCAAGTAATTGAGTGCTGAGTTGAGGTCATAGTCTCGACCAGAACACGTTAATAAGTTGTGCATAAATCATTATCCAAATCAAATAATTTCATGTTATATTATAATATAAAGTTAAATACTCTAAGAATACACAATATATCTTATCAAACACTAGCATCTCGATTCTCGCCCCGACATCGCACGGGTATTTAACAAAAATTTCAGAATATTTTTTTCCTAACTTTTTTGAAAATATAATATAGCCTATGTCACCCGCGGACAGTGTAGCTTCCCAACAGTGAAAGAATTTTTCAAATCGGTTCAGTAGTTTCGAAGCCTATTCAATGCAAACAAAAACAATCAAATCTTTCCTCATTATAATATTAGTATAGACAAACATAACTAAATAGAAATATAACTAAACTAAATAAATATATATATAATATATATATATATACTAGCCGACCCGTGCCCACTTCGTTGGGCGTTATAATCCATTTCACATAAGAAGGGTACGGTGAAATTTGATATGTTCCAATACACTCTCACTATTTTCAGCAAATCAGATAAATATAAATGTTTTAAAATCACCAATTAATTTCTAAGGCAAATAATAATGCTTGATTAGATTGAATTGTTGACACGGCACGTCAGAGGGCGCAGGTTCAAATCCTGCTGATTTAAAATCTTTATATATTTTTATCTTTTTCCTTTTATCTTGTCACTCCTGAATAGTGTAGCTTTCTGTTAGCGAAAGAATTTTCATGATCGGATCAGTATTTGCGAAGATTACCCCGTATATACAAACAAAGTTATAAACTTTACCTCTTTATAATATTAGTATAGATATATATATAGGTAGGTATATTTATTCCGCGGTAAACGGTGTTGGTGTTACGCTAGGTATGTTTTGTTTACCTATATATTATATACTTAACTACTGATTCTTTTTATATCTGTTGAAATAATTTTTGTATATACCTAAATAAAGAGAAAAACAATTTAATTAACGCATTAATATAGGTAGGTACCTATAAATTGTACTTTACAAGTAAAACAACATGTAATCTTACGATTGATCACTATTTTTGCGTAGAGTCGTAGACACAACAATAATTAATTAATCAGGTAGGTACCTATGGATGCGTCAATGTAAATTAGTAGACAAGGCGGTCAACCATCTATTTTTAACGGCTGATTAATTATTATTAATTAATTAATTATCTGTCGAAACCATTCGTCTCACGAGTTTAAATAGTATCTACCTAATGTACAGTTGAATCCGTTTATAATGACATCGAAAGGAATTGACAAACACGTCATAATAAGCGGACGTCATACAAAGCGTTTTGTGAAAAAAAAAAACGTGTGTCAGCTCCGACGCACGCATGGAACGCACGACTGGAGTTTACTTCTTCAGATCGACTGTCTAAATATACACAAAAAAGTTTGATACTCCATTTTCTAATCTGCATATTATGGCACCTTTCTCCTCAATCGTAAATGCGTTACGGCGATGAGATGACATTTTTTTCACAGTATGTAGGTACAATGAAAAACACAAACGACAAACGAAAAACAATGCGTGACCGTCAAGCGTCAATTAATTACTCACTGAGAAGACCAATAACTTACTCTATGGACCAAACTGAGACTCAAAACAAAAACGAGCCACACGTGGCTTGCACTTGGCGACGCTTTCGGCAACTCGAACGTCGTCGGGAATCAATGGAGGTGTAAAGAATCATGTCGGTCATTATAACCGGACATCATTTCTTAAAAATGGGTCATAATAAGCGACATGTCACTGTAAGGGAAGTCATTATATCCGACTTTTTTATAAAGAATTTTATATGAAAACCAAACTTCGTAGTGTAATTACGTCATAATAACCGGTTGGTCAATATAGGCGGAGTCATAATAAACGGATTCTACTGTATTGTAATTTTAACGGAATTTCAATCAATAAAAAGGAAATAAATCCGAGCGCTGTATCATTACCGCCCACCGTTTTTCAACTATTTATTCTCGAATAACAGAATAACACCTACTGTTTTGATACAATAATACTTTTTAGTCATACTGAGACGTCACTCGTTAAAGTGACCATACTTTTATGAAATAATGCGCAGGTATAATATGCCTATTAAGTTAATCACTCACTGCTAGTTCTATTTGTATTGTCGTTGTTGCATTGTAATAAAAGAACAAAAAAGAAAGGGACTCTTTTCAAATGTCTCACGATTATAAACCTTTTTTTTTTTTGTTAATTTTCGTATGTTTAATTGATGTAGGCAATAATTGTAAAACATTGATGAAATGCAGGCTTTTAAGGTTTGGATTATTTATATTTCAGAAAGACATCTCAATATTTTACTTGTTTTTCCTTGAATTAACGACTAAACTTTAAGAATGAGAATGACAAAAAAGAAAACAGTCAATGTAGACTTTAAAAATCTTAAGTTGTACGCCCCTTAAGACTATGTAGGTACGAGGAGTAGGTATTCGAGTTTCTTTAGAAGGATGGTAATCGAGATCTCTTTATAGAAAGCCTAGGTAGATCTGGAGGCACTGAAATGCATTTTTTATCGTCTTGAGTTATACACTCCTGGAAGGCGATGTTCTCCTTCTGAGAGACAGTAATATCCCAGAAGGAGAATGACGAGCGGATGACAGAGGAGGCCGCCAACGAGGCCTCCCTCCGCAGGCGATGTGCGTAGGAGGCGCTACTTAATGCGCCTCCAGTAACGCCCCTGTGCCTGTGTCGGTCCGGGATGGGAACCCGGTCCTGCTAGACACGACGTCGTCGGGACTGTTCAGAGGTGAGCCGGACAGTCCCCATGGAGGAGAAGTCTGGCCTTTTCGCCGAGGCAAGCCTGTCGCTGGAGGGATCCTGAATTCCTGATGCCTGCAGATCTGTGACCCTCCAATTAAAGCGACTGAAGGCTCCCACAGGAGTTTTGTGGGTATTGCACTTGGGACTCAGCACTTGGGGGTCCAAGTGCTGAGTCCGACATACGGTCTAGGATTGCCTACCCGGGCGTCCTGGATATCATCCGTAAATGGTTTCCCCTGTGATACAAAACAAAAGAGAAACACTTAATAATACCGATGGATGGAGATTACCTATATCTGAATTTCACTGACGATGATTTGTTTTGTGTTAAACATGGGCTTAAAAGACAGAGGGAATCCTACAGCAGTCTTTAAAAAGCATTGTAATAGTATGCGAAATTTTATCTACCTATTATGTTTGAGTTATGTCTTCATTAACGATCTAGAATGGTGCCCGTTCATCATTCAAGATCAAGGTACGCCTCTGATTCATTTCAGTGTGGGCAGCTGAAAGTTTCTATTTAAATCCGATCTGAAACCGCGCTCCGTAGTCTTACGAGCACTACGCAGCGCGCGCCTGCAACGAAACAAATCACAAAAGGTATTTAATACGAATTGTTGTTTTTTATGTTCTAAAATGTGTTTTAATTGGTTTTAAGCAGTTTCAATTTAAGTGCGAATTCTTTTTCGTATTAGTTTTTTTTGGATTTTGTCCATTTTCGATTACGCGAAAATTATTTAATTTTTGACAGGTCATTTTTTTAAAGACGGCTATGTACGTATGTGTTACGTCGATTACCTACGTTTTTTTTTCCTGTGTATTCAATGTACTCTGTGGTTTTTTTAAGTATGACGAATATTTAAAGTGTTTTATGTTCAATACCTTTTCAATACATAAAGATGTAATTGCTATATGCTTTATTTTTTTTTTCGATTTGTGATTATTTGCGATATGGGTCAAAATATGTTATTTACATAGTTTGTAGTTATATTTTAGAACAGAAGAACTATTTATATCTATTACAAAATTGATAATGAAGAGTTTTGACAGTGAAGAAATTTAGTTTAGTTAATGGCATCAGATCTAAATCTGGTTCCAGGTGAATCACTCGTGGAATCGTTCCAGATGTTTGTCGCAATACTCCTATTTCAAAATACAAAAGATAGACTTAGATACACTAAATTTAGTTAAATTTGGCCTGTTTGTGTTTTGGCCACTTATCACGCCAAAACTACAGAATCAATTTAAATGAAATTAAGTATGGTTTTAGTTCATAGGTACTATCAGTTAGGACGATCAATACCTACCTATCTGTTATTCTGAAATTCAGAACTACTTGTACATATTTCAAAAGAAAGAGAATAAAATCGAAGCGTGAGCTTAGAAAATTGGTTACAGTAGGTTACAGGTTTAAAGTTCATAATATTAATATAGTTGCGATTGCAGCCAGTAATATCTACTTTTTTTTTATTTATTTTTTTATGTAACTAGGTTGGCAAACAAGCGTACGGCTCACCCGATGGTAAGACCGTAGCCTATAGACGCCTGCAACACCAGAAGCATCGCAAGCGCGTTGCCGACCCTATCCCCAATCCCCCCAGGAGCTCTGGTCACCTTACTCACCAACAGGAACACAATACTGCTTGAAAACAGTATTATTTAGCTGTGGTCTTCTGTAAGGTTGAGGTACTACCCCAGTCGGGCTGCTCCATATTTTGAGCAGGAAATTTCCTGCTGTGCCCTACCTCAGTACTTACAATAAAAATCGAAATGTAATGTTTGTCCTTATACCCATCATTTGAGAACGACTAAAGAGATTTGTATACGTTCTTTAAGTTTAAAAATATTTATAACTGAGCCGAAAGCCCTCCGTTTATTACATAAGAGCAAAAGGAAAATAAAAGTTTTAACTGATAAAAAATACAGTTAAATTGATATTAAGCTCCTTCTTTTTTTGAAGTCTGTTAAAAATAATAAAGTACCTATATTTTTAGGTATTTACACCTCCACACTCGACGAATGTTAGGTATATTTAACGATAGACAGAATGTTCATAGCAGAAAATACGAGTTTCGAAAACAAACGTTTATTATGTTGGTGAATTTTAAGACGGTTTATGATGGTTGTTAAAATCGTATTTAGGAATGCAATTTTAGATTCTAACGTTAGCAAACTTAGATGTTGCCAGCAGGTTTAATTTCTTCTATCACAATTTCAGTATGTTTTTTCTTGAAAATATTTAAAATTAAATTGATCGATTGAATCAATTGATTGATTGAATTGTTGATTAAGATGGAAGTATGTAAGTGTAGTGCAAAGACGATCTTCAACAAAGTTGTGAGAAATTAGAAAATATTCAGTAGCCTTTGCGATTAGATAATTTCGTAAACTTGCCGACGTTCACATGATAATCGATATGCTCGATTAGTAAATGTGTAAAATGATGTATTAGTTATTTGGGTTTATACTGATATCTTCTTCTTGAGGTGCCATCTCCTACCGAAGGTCGGCTATCATACTGGCTATTCGGACCTTACACACAACTGCGCAGAATAAGGATCGTGTACTCAGTCCAAATCGTGTCCGGAGATTCTTAATCCAAGAGGTCCGTCTTGTTCCAGGGCGTCTCCTTCCCTGTATTATTAGTTGGAGCAATTTGTATTCATCACTACGAATTATAATTATGTCCAACTATCCATATATAACAGTTTTCGTTGCTTTATTATCTTTAAAACTTCTGCCCCTTTGTTGAGCATCTGCAAAACCCTTTCGTTGGAAACTATCCGTCTATGATATTCTCAGAATTCTTCTGTACACCCACATTTCAAATCGATTGCTCGTATTTTGAGTTAAGGTCCACGATTCGACACCTTACAGAAGAACCGAAAAAATAAATTAAAAGTAAAAAACCTTTTTAAAAAACAAGCTTTTATTTGAATGCACTAAAACGAAAAAAATAAATTTTTACTTTAAAACTTTTACTATCTACTTATAAAGTCATTACACATAATCTATATGATAGAAAAGCTTGTCGCGAGATAGTACTCGTATTTCTTTAGTTTGAAAATTTTAATAGTTAAAATCAATCACATCAATTTATTTAATTTACTTGTTTACAAGCAAATCTTGCGACAAGCTTTTATATCATATAGATTATGTGTAATGACTTTATAAGTAGATAGTAAAAGTTTTAAAGTAAAAATTTATTTTTTTCGTTTTAGTGCATTCAAATAAAAGCTTGTTTTTTAAAAAGGTTTTTTACTTTTAATTTATTTTTGACTTTTTAGTCGGTTATTACGTCACTTTATTCGAATTTTTCTTAGCAAGCCCTTTCATTTGATACCCATATTGTAGAAGTGCACTAAAAATAACTAGTCCACACTCTTGGATATGCAGCCATATTGGATTTAGAATGACGTCACAAAGGTAACCAAGCATTGGCATCCAAATTAAACCTATCAAAACAAAATTTCAGCTCAATTGGTTATAGATATCTGCTTCAAAATTGAGTTGCAAGATTTCACCTGAACAAACATACAATACATACAAACCATGCATTGTCATCCAAATTGAACCTGTATACAAAGTTTCAGCTCAATTGCTTGAAGATATTTGCTTCAAAATTGAGTTGCAAGATTTCACCCGAACAAACATACATACATACAAACCATGCATTGTCATCCAAATTGAACCTGTATACAAAGTTTCAGCTCAATTGCTTGAAGATATTTGCTTCAAAATTGAGTTGCAAGATTTCACCCGAACAAACATACATACATACATAAATACATACAAATCATGCAATGTCATCTAAATTGAACCTGTATATAAAATTTCAGCTCAATCGGTTGAAGATATCTGCTTCAAAATTGAGTTGCAAGATTTCACCCGAACAAACATTCATTAAATTTACATACATACATACATACATACATACATACATACATACATACATTGCAAGTTAAATAAAAGCTTGTAACATAGCATTGTGCCAAACGCACCCTGGTAGAAATCTTCAACGATCGGTTGCAGAGTAAGTGACGCAACTTCATAAATACGTTGCGTGCCTGCTCTCTCCGGCACTTAATTTCTACGCTATGATCATTTTCAAATTTTCAAAACATGGCTCATCAACGATATTTTTCTATACTTGCCGCATTTCCTGGCGTTGTTGGATTTTAAGAGAGTTACAAAGGTAGAGAATAGCCAATCTGAGGGCATCATACCAGTCCTATATACACCGTTAAACAGACGGACAATAATTTGTATATTTTCTTCCTCCAACATCTTCAAAATATCACCGCGAATTTCACCAGAACCAACTGCTTTCCCTGATTTTGATTGATTTTGATGATGTTATTGCGTTAATTATTTCTTCCTTCGTTATCTCAGGACCGCTAATACTTGAGTTGATCAGCTGTTGGAAATTTCTTGTGTCGCTAAACAATTCGCTTATGTAAATTATACTGATGTAGGTATATAAAAAGCTAGATTTCGATAATATAATTTCGTAAAATACATAGTTGTACTATTATAAATTCAATTATACTTTGTTAATTAGGTATATTGACAATTTTTGTGACCCGTTAGGTAAAGATAAGTTGAAAAGTTAACTATCAATAAGTAGGTATATATATTATATTACACTCTCTATTTATATTCTGCAATGAAGAAATAAAGTGTGCCTATTATAATAGGCATATAGTGTAGTATTGTAGTAGTCTTATATCGAGGCTTATTATATTAGTGTTAAACGAGAAAGCATTACCTATAGAAAGGAATGGTAGTGTTTTATACGACACTACACTCTATTAACATACAGTTTAGTAATCTGGGTGAATTGCATATTGCAGCATGTAATATCCTATGTACCTATTACAAATTTTAACATCGTGTACAGGTAAATAACGTGAAAAATTGTGTGTAAGGTTTAAAATAATGAACCAGTTTTTCCCTGTAAACACTTACTCAAATGGGCTTTACCGCGTTTGTCGTTTTGAATCTCCCAATATCTTAACGACGTTGATGAAATTAATTATATAACGGTTGATATTTAAAAATTCCAGATGTCGATAGTCCCAATGATGTTCCGTGACTGGTGGGACGACTGGGAGCGCCCATCTCGCCTGCTGGACCAGCACTTCGGCGTGGGGCTCCGGAAGGACGACCTGCTCTCATCCCTCTCCAGCTTCCCCTCAAGCTCTATCCTCAGGAACTCGTACTTCAGACCGTGGAGGGCGAACCTTGCAAGACAGGAGTCCGCGTCAACAATTAATTTGACAAAGGAAAAGTTCGAGGTTGGTTTATTATTATAAATTCTTTTTTTTTAATAATCGGCTGTATAGATGTTTCAAAAGGATGGGGCCGCTCGTCTGTGTATTTTACTATTCTTGGAATTATTCAACATAGTGTAGAGTTAGACAATTGTATCCCCCGAGGACCCGTGATTATTAGAAAATTATAACGAAAAAATCAAGTATGGTATTGTAAAACTAATCCGCTACTATAGTTCTTGGCATGACTTTGATGTCTACAATATAAAATTTATTGAGGTATAAGAGTAAAAAATTACCACTTTTCGGAATAAAACGTTATTAATAGGAGGTCAAAAATGTCAAATTATGAACTTTTTATGTGTATTACCCATAATCTATATACATATTATATAAAAATTAATGTTTGTCTGTATCTCCTTTATAGAATCGTAACATACGAGTATGCATTTGATCATGTCATGATTTTCAGCAAAGTGTTATGCATAAGCACACCGATGTTTCTGAGTTGGTACGCTCAAAAAAAAAATTAAAAAATCCCCCCTAAAACGGTCGGTACCTATGTGTTGTTGTTTTTAATTTCCTTATGTGTGGGTATTACACAAAAAATAATACAAACAAAATTAAGAGTGGCACGGTATCGTCTCTTATATAAATAAATAAATAAAATCGACCGGACGAGTAAATTGTTCCATAGCAAGAGCGCAGACACGGTTAGTCGTAGGTGCGGGTTCGATAACCGCTGCAACGGTCAGTATTTTTGATATGATAATAAAAATGATTTAAAAAAAAGCATAGCAACGCGCGCAAGGTACAGCTAGTTACCCACCACCACCACTTCAGCCTATCACAGTCCACTGTTGGACATAGGCCTCCACAAGTTCGCTCCCGACATTATGACGCGAACTCATGTGTTTTGCCCATAGTCACCACGCTGGGCAGGCGGGTTGGTGACCGCAGGGCTGGCTTTGTCGCACCGAAGACGCTGCTGCCCGTCTTTGGCCTGTGTATTTCAAAGCCAGCATGGATGGTTATCCCGCCATCGGTCGGCTTTTTAAGTTCCAAGGTGGTAGTGGAACTGTGTTATCCCTTAGTCGCCTCTTACGACACCCACGGGAAGAGAGGGGGTGGCTACATTCTTTAGTGCCGTAGCCACACAGCACAGCTAGTTAAAATATAATTAATTATATATAACTAGCTGACCCGGCGAACTTCGTAGCGCCTAAGAGTCGAAATTTAAACTTCACGTCACTTAAACTTTATGGTATGGTATTAAAGTTCAAATTGACTTTTAAGTATTATTATGAATCTTTTGTATGGGAATACAGAAAAGTGTTGTATTTAGACTTTATAAGGCAAATTTTTAAATTTTTCTCTCCGTAAGAACCATCCTCCTACTTTAAGGAATATTATAAAAAAAGAAATAGCGAAATCGGTTCAGCCGCTCTCGAGATTTGCGCTTAGCAACATATTCAGCGATTCATTTTTATATATGTAGAGATAGAGATTAAATATTTTAGCTAAACAAGACGATGTGTCCAATCATACACTTTTTACACTTCGAGCACGTTACACAAATAAATATCCTTAAAAATTACTTGGTTATAAAACATACTTTAGCCTTAATAAGATTAACAAAAGCACGTATCAACACTAGCGATAAAAAATCTTTCGATAACACAATGAAATTATGGTAATGTGTGATCTTAGCTGCAAGTCCTATAGAATTAAAATTGTTCATAGTGACCGCAGAACTTTAAAAACTTAATATAATAACTTGTAATGCTAAAAATCTATCTTATAGTATTATATGGATTGCAATTTTGAACTTGTGATTCTTGTGAACAACAGGCCATTGTATTGTACCTATTGTTTTTTGTTTTTGTGAAAGAAGACTTTATTTCTCATAACTATAGAAAATTTCTATTTTAAAAGATTTACATAATTATGGTCAGCATTACCCCCTATATTTTATGTGTATGAAAAAACTAATTACAAAAGAAAAATAATTTGGAAAATCCAAAAGTGCACGCCTCACACGCTCATTGTGTTACGAATTGAAATTAATAATAATTGCCTAAAAGAGAAATCAATTGACTAAAATATTATTATTTTTTGTGTCGATTTTGCAAGATAAAATCGTTCTTATATGTTAAGGTAGGCACTAAATTATCGCTGAGCCTGCTTAGCTAACCTATTTTTTTCTCGTTCGCTTTGTCTAAAATCATAGTTTTGACGAACTTGAGACATTCGACATTTTTTTTGAGCAAGGTTTACATCATCCTTATTAGGAATTTGAGCAGAATAGATTCCACTATGTTTATTTCCAAGACAGCAGCTTTCAGGTTTATTCAGCTCAATCATAACATCATCTTTATAATTTTTCGAAAGACTCATAATTTTTACGACGTTCTCTTTTATATATATATTTTTTTTTGTCTCTAGCATTAGAAAAAAACTTACTGCACATTTCTGTTAATTACTTTCTGCATAGCTTACTAGCTTGTTTAGTTTATTATTATAATTTTTTATTCTAGTTCATACACTCCTAATTTTCTCCTAACTTTAAATTTACCACTCTTAATTTTAAATTTATATTATATAGTCTACGATAATAGGTATGTGACGTAAATTTTTTTTTGGTTTTTCCTTTTTTTTTTTTTTTGATTGTATAATCAACACTAACTAACTATGAGTGATGTACATACCTGTAATTGGCATGCATACTATCTCAATATTTTATAAAATAATTTATTATAATATAATGTTTGTAATGCTGTTGGTATGTCTGTAAATAAATAAATAAATAAATAATCACGTTGTAATTGATCACGTTTTCTTGCAGAGTTTTTATTTTCTTTTGGCATTTTATACTATCGAAAATCTGTCGACACGTCACGAAACATAGATACAATTTTAACTTCACTGCCAAAAATATCAATAATTTCGCTAGATGCAGCAGAAGTTATTTAAAAAATAAATAATTCATGAAAAAGAAGAGAGGAAAAAAAAATAGACGGTGATAATTTTTATGAAAGAAACCAAGAAAATCTTTCGAATTTCGTCAATACTTTAAAACAGTTAAGAGTTCAGTCATAATAAGAAAAAGAGTTCATCCTTAGAGTGACTGGAGTATTATTCAAAGGAATAATTACAATTAATTGGCGTCTCTACATATATAGTCTTTTTATATAAGTAATAATAAAAACCTCTTTTTATCATTTTAATAAAAATATTTTTTGATAGTTGTCAAAGAAATTGATTTTAAGCTCTTCTTGTTAATATTTTACGTTTTGCTACTTGATAAAAAGTCTGCGGAGTTAGCGAATATTTTATCATCCGCTCATCCATTCGCTAAACCGAGCTCATTTGCTAAACTGGTGGTCATTCGCTAAGCTGGTAACCTCGAGCTTGAACGGCAACGCAGGCTTCGCAAGCATCACTGCAGACAGTTCCAACTCACTGAGAGCTATGCAGCATCTGGTTCCACTGGCCCGCCAACCGGCTATTGACCTTCGGTCGCGGAGGAGAGTAATGTGGCGTGTTTTTTATAGTCGTCAAAGAATTTGATTTTAAATTCTTCTTGATAATTTGTTTTTCAATTTAGTAAGTAAAATTATGTACGTACCCGTAGCACGTTATCTTATAATTATATTTTATATTTTGCTACTTGAATATATTGTTTTTCTATTATCTTATAATTATATTTTGTATTTTGCTACTTTTTTATATTTTGCTACTTGAATATTGTTTTTCTATCATTATTATTCTTCAATAAAGAGTCAGCGAAGATAGATAACGTCTTATTATTTATCTGATCGTTCAATAGCTTATACATTTCGCTAAAATTGTTTATATTTTTCTAAAACGAGAAGACAACTAAAAGTGCACATACCAACGGACAGCTGTAGATATATTATTTGATTACATTTTTTTGTTATATATATTAAAGGGCTTAATCCACCACGCTGCTCCAATGCGGGTTGGCGGATGCCTTACTATACATAATACGATACCTTACCATACACTTTCAATATCATTGAAGTAATACGGTACCAAATTTCGAATCGATAGGACATATGGAAGGTAATTAGATTCCCTCATCAACTATTAAAGAGCTGATGATCTTCGAACGGCTGATCAGGTCATGGTTACCCTACCATATACTTTCAATATCATTAAAGTAACACGGTACCAAATTTCGAATCGATAGGACATAAGGAAGGTAGTCAGATCCCCTCATCAACTAGAAAAAAGTACCACAGACAGTTACACAGATACACAGTCACGTTAAACTTATACCACCCCTCGTTTTGCGCCGGGGTTTAAATAAGAAAAAATGTTTATGAAAGAAACCCAGAAAATCTTTCGAATTTCGTTAATATCTTTAAAACGGTTAAGAGTTCAATCATAAAAAGATATACAGTTCATCCTTAGAGTGAATGAAGTATTATTCAAAAGAAATTATTACAATTAATTGTTTATATTTTTCTAAAACGTGAAGACAACAAAAGGGCACAGACCAACGGACAGCTGACATATCACTTTTTAATTACGTTTTTTTTGTTATAAATATTAAACAAAATGAAAAGAAAATACGCTGACTTTATAGATTAACATGTCTAGTTTCCGAAACAACCTTTTCTTTTTAAATTCAGTGCCTAACTTAACGTATAAGAACGATTTTATCTTGGAAAATGGACACAGAGCCGTCTTTCGATAGTAAAGCACACCCACACGCTTAAGCGTGTGACGCGTGCAAAAAAGGAAAGTCTTTTATAGGACTAGTACAAATTCATTTAAAGACGTCGACTTCAAAAATATTATTACAATGCTCTACATTTTTGACAATTAAAAAATTAATTTGCAGGTTATCCTAGACGTCCAACAATTTGCCCCTGAGGAGATAACAGTAAAAGCCACCAACAACTCAGTTGTAGTTGAAGGCAAGCACGAAGAGAAGCCAGACGAACACGGCTTCATATCTCGTCAGTTCACACGCAGATACATTCTACCTACTGGCTACGAGGTCGCCGACCTCACCAGCACTCTATCCTCTGACGGAGTGCTCACTATAACAGCACCGAAGCGTCCTCCCCCTAACAGCGGAGAAAGGATCATTCCTATCACCAAAACTGGCCCAGCAAAGCAACCAGAGACACCGATTTCTCCCGCTACCGAACAAACGACCCAGCAGCCCCGTGAACAAACCGTTCCCATTGTTACATCCCCTTAATAAACTATACCTTCCTTATAATAATAGTACTTCCCTTAATAGAGTTACTTCCCCATATTAATATTAACTTCCCCTTAAATGGACCACTTACCCCTAAGTGCGACATCGATAATGCTAAGGCAACGATCGAAATATGAATAGCATTTATTTTTAACCCGCTGTTGGCCAACAACGGGCAACGATTCGAAAACGAATTAGTTTTATTAAAGGAATGCAAAACATCACTTGTTTCAAACACACAATTTGTAAAAAAATGTATAATATATTGCACTTGATGTAATCTGTGTTTTTATTTTTTTTCTATTTATAATTTTTGTAGGTACTGCTCATTATCGTTTAGTACAGTATACTGTACTAAACGATATAGTATATAGTAGTTATTATCATATCATCATCATCATCATATCAGCCTGTTGCAGTCCACTGCTGGACATAGGCCTCCCCAAGCTCGCGCCAGACATCCCGGTTTTCCGCAATCCCCATCCAGCCTACAACGGCAATCTTACGTAGATCGTCGGTCCAGCGGGCCAGAGGGCGTCCTACACTGCGTTTGCCAATACGCGGTCTCCACTCCAGGACACGTCTGCTCCAACGGCCATCGGTCCTGCGACACAGATGACCAGCCCACTGCCACTTCAACTTGCAAATTCTGTGGGCTATGTCGGTTACTTTCGTTCTCTCGCAGACAGCCTCATTTCTAATTCTATCTTTGAGAAACCCCAAGCACGCCCCCATTGCACGTTGAGCGACTTTGAACTTGTGGACCAGTCCCTTCGTGTGTCCACGTCTCGGTGCCATATGTTAACACAGGCAAGTGATATAAGCAGATATAAGCAGGAGACATAATGTACGTATACATAGAAACATTGCGATAGGCATTTTTGGCACTTCGTGTTAAATTGGATACATAACGCAAAGAGCATTTACGATGCTACCAGAGCTGCCAGTTTTGCATTGCTTCAATGACGTTTACTGAAGCAGACTTAAATGAAAAAGATGAATTATGTCGGGAAAGAAAGCTTGTTGCTTCCTTCCTACACATAACACTAGTCAGAGACCAGGGGATTCTCAGTGCATTGTGTAGGTAATTGTTTCGTTAATTCTTTACTTTATTTAATGTTGAATATAGTTCAGAGATTAATATACAATTTTTTAATTTTCTCATTTGTTGCACTCACCATTTAACGGGTAGGTACATGATTATATGTATAAAATAATAAAATATTGATAAAAAAATGTTAAGAAATATTTAAGCATGTATAGGTACATAAATAATTAATTAGATGGAAGATTAAGGCTCGATATTGAGAGAAGTCGGTTGAGAAAATCGGCTTACGCATTCTTATATCGTAGCTGAATCAGGTATTATCATTTTGTTCAACTGAGGTAGGGTATAGCAGGAAATTTCCTGCTCAAAACATGGAGCAGTCCGACTGGGGTAATACCTCGACCTTACAGAAGATCACAGCTAAATAATACTGTTTTCAAGCAGTTTTGTGTTCCTGCTGGTGAGTAAGGTGACCAGAGCTTCTGGATGGAATTGGGGATTGATTTGGCAACGCCCTTGCGATGCTTCTGGTGTTGCAGACGTCTATAAGCTACAGTAATCGCTTACCATCAGGTGAGCCATACGCTTGTTTGCCGACCTAGTTATATAAAAAAAGCGACCCATCACGGACAATTGTTATTATTTATTACCCATATATATCTGGATACCACGTGGAGGTTTCCACTAGAGTTTAGGGTAGTTGAGTAAAATAATGGACGAATAAAATATTAACTTTTTTTTACAGTTTGTTTCTTATAATGCATCTTTTATGTTGGAAACAAACATTATTTAGAATTCAAACATTGTTACAAGGACCTTACAAAAGACATATATTTTAAAACACAATAAAACAAATGCGGCACTGTTTCCATAGCGAGTCAGATTGTGTGAGCATGAGAGTATTCATTCACGCCTTATATAAAGGACCGTCGTGCATAAAGGAGAAATACTTAAGCATACTTGTTCACGTTCCGAGCAAACCGCGACCAAACATTAATGTTTAGCAAATGCGAAATGCCACAGAAAGCAATAAGAAAACACGTCCCATACAACCAAACGGCAAATAATGAATAATAATTCCTTCACTAGTTAATGTGAACCATGGCGAAGAGTGCGGTTCGTTCGATGTAAAACCGTCAACGTGGTGACAGACTTACTATAATTCAAGTCTAGAAAGCAATAAAGGCGTTTGACTAATTTAATTTTCGCGCTGAGTCGTGCGGATCAATAATATTGATAATTTATCATTGTCTCCGGGGTTGGGGAGCGTGGAATGTTCGTGATCCTTTATCGGGAGACTTTCGCACTTTGTATATTAAGTATGTACCTACGTGTTACCCTTTCTGTTATACACGTTTAGCATACATCGTTACCAAAAAATTGAGACACAAATGCTATTGCTATATCTTGTACTATGTCGCTGCTGCTATATCTAGTAAATGCCGACAAATTTTTGGTAAAATATTGTAGAAAAAGACTTTTTTTGTATTGTTATATACTTATATTACTAACTAATTATCAACAATATTTCAAAATAAGGATGGTTCTAGGTGTACCTACTAAAAGAAAAACGTCTCCTTTAAAACCATAAAAATATAGGTACATTTTCACACACAAGATACAAACTACAAAAAAACAGTTCGAATACAAAAACTACCTAATACCTATTTCTATCATAAATAACTCTCACATAGAGAAGGTGTTAACCGGTGATAATTAAATGGGATGTTTTTAATAGTATATCAAAAAACTTATCACCCAGCAATTATACTGGAGTGCTAAGACAAAGGGTCGGTAGGAAAATCTTTTCTATCTTCAAAAGTATCTGATCCAGCTTTAGATATAAATTAAAGAATATTGAATGCCGTATAAAATAATATAATATTAAAACCTTTGGATTTATTTTTGATAATTGTATAAAAAACTGAAAATGTAAAATAACGATCGTTTTTAAATTTAGTATCAAAAATCAAATCAATTGTTTCTCGTTTGTTTTGGTTTTGTAAAAAAAAAATAATTTAAAATATATGATGTCTCTACCTTATAAGTAAATTTTATTAGTCTGAAGTCATCATGTCGTTACCCGCTGAAGAATGTACCAGGATCCTAACAAAGCTTGAAGATGGGGACAGTCAGCGATATACAGAGAGAACTGTTGGTGTGATTCTTTCTACAGTTCAGTGAGTACTCCAGGGCTTCCATGAAACTGGATGTAATCTTCAAAGACTAGGAACAGGCCGAACAAGGTGCACGACGGCGCTGGACGATCGTTATATGGGTAACATTTTGGGAAACCGCTTTCTTACGGCTGTTGACGGAGGAAACAATCTGGGTACGTATACAGTAAGGCGGCGCGGCGTCTTGCTGAAGCTAATCCAAAGCCATTAAGACCTGCAAATGGCCCAAAACTAAAAAGACACTACAGAAACTCAAGGTTGAGTTATGGTAGAGAACACAAGAATTGGACTCTGAATAGTCATTCAAGAGCATTGATGTATAAAAAACTGTGGTTTTATACATCAATGTTCAAGAGTTATGTTTTCAGATGAATCTAAATTCTGTTTATACAAGCACTTCAACAGACACCGTTACCGACAAAAAAACCGACTTCGGTGTCCGACACGCTGCGGGTTCGAACTCCGCTGGAACGGTCGATATTTTTGATATGATATTAAAAATGTAAATTTATATTTCGTCACGTCTATATTATATTAAAAGATTAATTTTAATTATATAATATATTTTTTAAAATCAAATTTCGGAGGTTATCAAGTCTTGAAGATTCTTTTTTGCAGTTTACGGTGAAAGTTCTGGTACATTTTTATATTACATTGAAATAGAAAACATTACATAGGTACCTACATTTTTACTCGTTCATACTTATTTGAAATGTTGCATAAAGCGACATCTATCGATAGCATCTAAAAGTACTCTTGAATCGTATCATCAACTCAAGTCAGCAGCGACATCTACATTTGATTCCTAATACTTTTTTACAATGCCATTTAAAAATATTATAGAGATGTGGTTTCATTAACTATCCACATTCAAGATTCCTATTCGAATGGTTAAATTAAAATCTATTAATTGTATTAAATATATGGAATTGGAACACATTTTTTTTGCTAAGCATATTACGTCCATGGTCCTAAACGACCGAATTTTATGTTGGTATTATTAATTTTTATATTTTTAACCATAACAACATAATTATTATGTTTTGTACATATATATTAGAACATGTTAAAATATTGAGTAATTAAACTGAAATAGTGTGTAAAGGCCCAATAATAGAGTAAAGGACTCAGGCATACATACAGGAGCAGGACGTCTTAATACGAAATGACACTGTTAAAAAACTCTAGTATATATTTATTTTATTTTATTTATATATGTTTTGCCTAGTAGGTATAAGTTTTTTGTATTCTCAAGATATAAAATTGTCTATGGACTATGGATTAAATAAGTCTTTGCACTTTCTTTCCAAATCTCCTGTTGTAGTTTTTTTTTTGGAAATAGAGCTAATGGAATATCGATTTGTTGGTTTGTACAACAAATTTTGTTGTATTATTTGTATAGATCCATTTTATATATTGAATAACAACATTTATGGTTACTCGTAAGCTCGTAATAATTTTAAGAAGTAACACGTGGTTCAATAAGTCCCGAGACTAAGTACTAAAAAAAGGTCTTTTTTATAAAATTAATTTTTATTCATCAACATAGTCTCCTCCAAGAGCGATACAGTCCCTCCAACGCTTTTCTAACTTTTCTATCCCATGTGTGTAGAACGATTTGTCTTTGGCTTCAAACTAAGCCTCCGTTGCTGCGATAACTTCACTATTTGAGTCAAATTTCTTACCCTGAAGCATTTTTTGAGGTCTGCAAACAGCCAGTAATCGCTGGGGGCCAAGTCTGGCGAATAAGGGGGATGAGGAAGCAATTCGAAGCCCAATTCGTTAATTTTGGCCATCGTTCTCACGGACTTGCGACAAGGCGCGTTGTCCTGGTGAAACACCACTTTCTTTTTGTTCATGTGAGGCCGTTTATCCGCAATTTCGTACTTCAATCGCTCCAATAAGCACATGTAATAGTCACTATTTATATTTTGCCCATTTTCAAGGTAGTCGATGAAAAGTATTCCATGCGCATCCCAAAATATAGACGCCATAACCTTACCGGCCGATTTCTGAGTCTTTGGACGCTTCGGGCAGCTTTCACCAGCCGCTCTCCACTCCGCTGCCTGCCGATTGGATTCCGGAGTGAAATGGTATATCCAGGTTTCATCCATTGTTACATACCGACGTAAAAAATCCTTTTTATTATGATTCATCAGCGCCAAACATCGCTCTGGATCATTGATACGTTGTTCCTTTTGATCAGTTGTAAGCAAACGCGGCACCCACTTAGAAAAAAGCTTTTTCATGGCGAAATTTTTATGTAAAATAGTGAAAACACTACCAGCTGAAATCTTCACTATCTCGGCTATCTCTCGCACTTTTACCTTCCGATCTTCCAATACGATTTTGAGGACTTGGTTAATATTTTGTTGAGTCACTGCTTCATTTGGACGACCTGAGCGTCCCCCATCATTGGTGTCCATGCGACCGCGTTTGAAGTCGGCATACCACCGACAAATGGTTGCTTTAGAGGGAGCTGATCCTGCATAACATTTTATAAGCCATTGCTGTGCTTCAACGGTATTTTTTCCCATTAAAAAACAATGTTTTATCAACACGCGAAACTCGTTTTTTTCCATTGTATCGAAATTACAACCGTAGCGTCACTTAAATGTTTCAAAATCAATAATTTTATTGTTCCATTTTTAAAAATTTGACACATATTCTTGTATTGATAGCCAGTACTTTTTAAAAATCAAAAGAGTTTTTAATATATGCGCCATTTCCAGGTTAGTCTCGGGACTTATTGAACGATCTAGTAAAAAGTTCAAGTAGGTACGTAACGGATGTTTTTTTATCCTGTTTGAATTGAAACACATGAAACATGTTTCACGTTTTTTTTGATAAATTTTATAATTTTTTTTTAATTAGATGTCTAATCGAAAAATACTAGTGAAATAAGTACAAATTTTTGCTTTCTGAAATCTAACATAGGTAGGTATATGCATATTATACTTATTTCTTGGAATAACACTTAAAGTCATGAATGAAATATAGTACCTATGTATGTAAACATATCGTATTTACATACCATATTATGATAATATAATACCAGATGAGTTTGTTCTATTCATCCGTTGATTTATTTTTGAAGTGAAACTTCTCATAGTGTATAGAAGTCTGCAACACCAAAAGCATCGCAAGTGCGTTGCCGACCCCATCCCCAATTCCCTCCAGGAGCTCTGGTCACCTTACTCACCAAGTTTAGCAAAAGTTTAGCCAAAATCGCCATAGTTGCAAATTGAAATTGATAATTGATTCGAAACTTATTTTAAAGGGATATCAAATTATTTAAAAAACCTTAATAGTCTTTAACAATATTATTTAGAACTATTATTAATCGCGACCTACTTACCTACTGATAAATCGGGAATTGAAACAAAAAAAAAATAGCGGAAAATAAATTGTCAATGGCCAATATACAGTGTGGGACGTCCTCCGGCCCGTTGGACTGACGATCTTCGTAAGATTGCCGGTGTAGGCTGGATGAGGATTGCGGAAAACCGGGATGTCTGGCGCGAACTTGGGGAGGCTTATGTCCAGCAGTGGACTGCAACAGGCTGAACTGACTGAATATACCGACTTACGCCAAATATCAAATTACTCATTAATAAAACAACGTTCAATAGTATTCTTAGCTTTACTTAGGGATATTTGAGGTTTTAAATTCAAGTCTTTATGGTCTAATTCTACTTATGTTTATTTAAACTCATGAAGAAAAGAGAATTAATTAGGTCTTCAGGTTCCTTTTCGGAGGAATTGCGCTTGTAATATTATGGTCACTGGTCAGTTTTTATACGCTTCAGCCTGTAATATCCCACTGCTGGGCATAGGCCTCTTTCCCCATGTATTAGAAGGATCAGAGCTTAATCCACCACGCTGCTCTAATGCAGGTTGGCGGATATTAAGTTCCTTGGGTGTACATGATAACAACTGGGACCGACGGCTTAACGTGCTCTCCGAGGCACGGTGGGGAGACCCACGAGGACTGCACAAACACACAGACCACGGTAAACATCTGTATGTCCAATACATATGTTTGTCATGTGCGGGGATCGAACCCACAACCGCCAGCGCAACAGCCACAAACCAGTGCTGTGACCGTTGCGCCAACGCGTCGTCGCAGTTTTTATAGTGGCTATAAAATTTTTATTTCAAAGAAATTCTTTTCCAAGCGTATCTCTAGCACCCATTGTTAATTTGTGTTTCAGGCATCTGTTATAAATCTCGGATTTTAATTTTTTCTGACTCTTCATTGTTCTTATATTAAAAGTAAGCAAGAAATTGATATTACAATGTAAACGGCATAGCTGCGGGAGTTTGTAGCAGGTAGTGAATATTTCTATTTGAATGTTTTGTTTTATGCTAAAAAAATTGGGTATCGATAAGTCTTGATGCCATTATACTCATAAATTGCAATGCAATTCCAAGGAATTTGTTGCTCTCACAGTCATCTCTGTCTATTATAAAATGATTACAAATTACCAACTTAACATGCCTAATTAACTTAGAAAAAAAATGTTGTGAATTAAAGTTTTTGTGTTTAAATTAAAAAGGAGCTATTGACATATAAATGTTAAATCAGTATATTTGTGACTTGGTTCTAGTTTTCTATTAAATTAGTAGATTTATGAACTAGCTCTCTGGTTAATTAGTAGTTTTATAAACTGGCTCTACTCGGACGACGACGGTTAGCGCAACGGTCACGGCCTTGGCTTACGGCCATCGCGCTGGCGGTTGCTGGTTTGATCCCCGCACATGGCATACATTTGTGCCGGCGTTTGTGCTTGTGTATTGTGTGTGCGTGTGTTTCCAGACCAGCGACACAGGAGATAATTCTAGTGGGGGCCATTGAGTGTGAGGTGTTTATTAGACGTTTATTAATTCTCAATTAAATTAAAAGTTTTATGAATTGGCGTTAATTCTCTCTTGAATTAGCAGATTTATGAACCCTAAAAAATCTAACTCTGTGTTTTTGTAGTTTTATGAACTAGCTCTAGTTCTTCGTTAAATTTAGTTTTTTACGAACTGGATCTATTTCTCTCTTTTGATCTACTTTGTTGTTGTTGAATTAAAGCATTCAATAAAGCAATAAAAACTAAATTGCCAGTGAGGTAGGTAAATTTATTTAAAAAAAAATGTTTGTTTCATGAAGATTATGTATAACTATACTTATATAATTATACTTTAACTTATACTACTCATGTAGGTATACCTACCTAGTAACATAGTTAGTTTCAGAAAACTCGGTCGTATAATTAGAGATAGTGAATTGCAATGATAATGCTTTTATGCACGGAACTTGTTTTGGTGTAAGTATTTTTTGTTATTTGACTGAAATTGAAGTGAGTGCAACTTAGATTAAAACAAAATAACAAAATAACCCCTTTTTATTTTAATCTATGGAGTGCAATAAAGTTTTTGTCTATTTCTAATGTATAAATCTAAACGATCTGAATCGTGATAACTTTAACTACAATATATAATTAATAATTTTCATAATAACTTCTATCTACATAATTGGACCTGTTACATTTTTATACTAATTAATTAATACCTTAATACGTGAAGCAAAAACTTTGTACCCCTTTCTACAAAAATTGCGCGGACGGAGGAGTATGTAACTTCGCACATTTATAGTTTATATAGAGAAGGAGTGTGAATGCTAATATTTTTTTAAAATTATGCATAAAAATACATTAAATAAATTAAAAAATACATTACACACACTACCATATATTTGACACACACAACGCATATATACTCTTTTGTTTAATGTTTAAACTTATAATTTAAATTAATTATGGTCGAATTTTAACCACTGTGCGATCAGTTATTAATATTAAGTATAGATTTCCAACCAAAATTATTGAAAGACGGCATATCACACACACCCTTAAGTATTTTGACACATTGTCCTTACGCTGTGATACACTATATGTATGAAAGATTCGTGTCAATTAAGAGAAAATTAAGCTTCCCCTATCTTTGTGTCCCCTAGTACGTTAAGAAGACTTGTTTTTATTATTATTATTATTATTTAGTAGTTAAAACTCACATTGAATTACATTTATTATTGTTATTCATTACTCAAAATGTAAATTAAGTTACAAGGATGGGTAGATGGGCGGCACTGCGTCAGGGTCTGCGGAGGGGACTGCGGGGCTCCCGAGCGTCATCACCGCGATGGTCGGCGACGACGAGTCCTGGAAGGCGATGGTCTCCTTCTGCGAGACAGTAATGTCCCAGAAGGAAGCCGACGAGCGGGTGAGAAAGGAGGCCGCCGACGTGGCTTCCACCCGCGGGCGACGAATGGGGGTGCGTAGGAGGCGCTACCTAATGCACCTCCAGTAACGCCCCTGTGCCCCTGTGATGTGAAACCCGGTCCTGCTAGACACGGCGTCGTCGGGACTGTTCTGAGGTGAGCCGGACAGTCCCCATGGAGGAGAAGTCTGGCCTTTTCACCGAGGCCAGCCTGACGCTGGAGGGATCCTGTTGCCTGCAGATCCGGGACCCTCCAATTAAAGCGGCTGAAGGCTTCCGCAGGGGTTTAGTGCAGCATTGGCACCCCCAAGTGCTGAGTCCGACATACGGTCTAGGACTGCCTAACCGGGCGTCTTAGATATCACCCGTAAATGGGTTCCCCTGCGATATCAAAAGAAAAAAAGTTACATGGATGGGTAACTAACATTTTATTAATAATTAGTCGCTGAAATAGTGTTATCGTTAGTAATATTATTTATTACTTAGTAGCTGTATTATTTATTTGACATTACGTAGGTAAACCTATTGCAAAATGTAAAAGGTACCACCAGTCTTTGTCTCTTTCGCTTTCTTGATTACATCTAATTGAATGAAAAATGAATAAAATTAATCTAATAAAATGAAAAGCTCTATGCTGTCAAACTTGAGAAGGGTCATACCTAAGTCTGTTTGCTCACAAACGAAAAAAAAACCGACTTCAATTACATCGACAAGTACCTAATACAACTAGTAGGCAGACGAAAAAATAGTCGAGTAAATACGTATTGTTAGAGACAACGGAAAAAGTTCTTGTCAGATCTCAATCAATTTTAAATGGAGCCACGTGACAAACATTAGCTTTCGATTAAACAAAAAGTCACATAAATCGGTACATCCAGTAAAAAGTTATGAGATATAATACAACGTAGGTCGACGAAAAAATAGTCACGTTAATACACATTCTTAAAGATCACTCAAAAAAATACTAGTCAGATCTCGATTAAATTAAAATTAGACTACGACACTACGTCATGATAAGCACCACCTTCGAACAAAAAAAAAAAAAAAAAGAATTATCGAAATCGCTTCACCCAGTAAAAAGTTCCGAGGTCACACATTAAAAATACAGTCGGATTGATAACCGCCTACTTTTTGCAAGTCGGTTAAAAATAAGATACGAGATCGAAAGGGTAAGTCACGGACGATCTTAATAATTCATCTAGGTATCATTTGATTTTGGGCTGCACTAAATATTCAGCAATACCTATTTTTCCTGCTGTGTCCTACCTCAATTTATACTCGTAGCTTTCAACATATCGCTTTAACCTGTGTGTGTTCAGCCTGTGTTCTTCGCATTCAGTCTGTAGCATCCCACTGCTGGGCATAAGCTTCATTGCCCATGTAGGAGAAGGATCAGAGCTTAATCACCCACGCTTTTTGCAGATATATATATTTCCCTACTATGAGTAACGATCGCTATCAGGTGTACATGTTAACAACCGGGACCGACGGCTTAACGTGCTCTCCGAGGCACGGTGGGGTGACCCACAAGGACTGCACAAACACCCAGACCACGGAAAACATCTGTATGGCCAACACAAATGTTTGTCATGTGCGGGGATCAAACCCGTAACCGCCAGCGCAACAGCCACAAACCAGTGCTGTGACCGTTGCGCCAACGCGTCGTCAACGTATTAGGTATAACATTAGCACATACACTTAAAACAAACAATTACTTTAATATTCAAAGCAATTACAAGCTAAATGACTTAGTTCTTGTTTTTATTATTAGTAACAAATTTCGCATTAGTTAATGTGCGAAATAAGAGCAGGATGAGGCAAGTAATAGAACTCGTGGCCATGGATCATTCCGGGCGCGGGGAGAGGGCCCATCAATCAGCCCAGAGCGATTACCGGCGGCTTGCCCTAAGTGATGGCCAACAGCGGAAATAAAAAATTCATCACTTTTTCAAATTGTTGTTACTCAAATGACTTTAAAATTGTTATGCATTTTGTTCTATTTCATTGTTAATATTACTCGTTAATGTCAAGTAAAAATTACTATGAAAAGTAATTCTTATGTTTAAAATGCAAAACTTGAATAATATTTATTGATATGATTGGAATTATATTAATGTAAATACTCTTTAATTATTAGTATGTGTAAAATCAGAAACTTTTATGTGTTCAATTTTAATTACATAAATAACTACATTCGATAAATAAGGTACTTATTTTAGCATTTTATTTTAAAGTAGAAGTTTACACGTAATCGGTTGATCTTTAATACCTGGGTACTCTTCTATTATGCTGTCATTCACGTTTGAAATGAATGTCGCAAAAAGCAGAAGAATGTCAAAATAATTCAATTAGAAAAGGTGTGTTGGGAGTAATAATGAAAAATTTATAGATTCACATTTATCTTTGTTATCATCACAGCCTTGATGTTGTTAAACATTTATTTTTTATTTTTAGACTCCTATAATAAAAGAACGTACCTATTCAGAGACAATGCGACCTAAGCGATTAAATAATTAGTTTTGATATGAATTGTTTTACTGTTATTAGGTTTGTCTACAAATTATTTTGTCATCCGTGTAATAATTTAATTAATACTTAGTGCTTAATTCAGTGATTCGTGCCTTCTCCATTTTACGAGGTATTGTCGAATAATCTGTGCAATTTTGACACAACTTGAAGTTACTGTGTGAGCGAACATCATCATGGCACCATCGGATGCCAATGGGGCATTCTTCAATATTAAATTCTTATAATGAACTACTCAGAGCACAATTGGGAAATCACATTTACAATATTGAAAGACGCCATAAATCCTTAATAATAATGAATTAATACTGACAATTTAGACAAATTAAAGTATAAGAGAGAAATACTTACAATTATATAAGTGATTAAATCGCAGTTTTCTCACTTCTCAATCCAGTAAACAAACAAGTCCAGAGCTCTCTTCGACAAGCGATTGATCTGGCGGCCGTATTAATTGCTCTTGTCTGAGCCTCGCCTGAAACCTACACCTTTAGTCTTTTACGAATTACTATCTAGCTAATCCTGTTCAGTAAAGCTATTTATTGTTTATAGTATTAGTTATTTATATAGAAATGGGTGTTTGTGATATTTTTTAATTATTTTGATACAGTAATTATCGAGTTTAGTTACATAACCATTTTAGTAATTTTATGATAGAAGATGAAGTACTAAGAGAAGAACTTTAAGTAGTCAAAAAATACTTTGCTTTTTTATATAAGGAATAGGTACAATCGTACAGAGCTGCAGACGTAAAATAACATGATTTTCGACAACGTTAAAAAGTATTAAAGGGTTACTTACTAAAAAAAATTACGTAATATAATAGCAGATAATGAAAAAATGCATCAACAATGGAGTTATATGCTTGCTTGAAGGGATTGAGGATTATAGGAATGACAGTTCAGTGGTTGTTATAATCACCATACAGTAGATAAAATAGGTGGGTACTAACAACTTTGCTGACTTTATATAAAAGTGGTACCCACTACAGAGCTTGCCAAGTCCCTACTACTGTCGTGCTTGGGTGTAGATTATAGCTAGACTCTACCTTCATAAATTATTGTGCTATTTATGTGCTATATAATATTATGTGCTATTATTTTGTCACTAAAATGTTGCATTATAAATATGTGCAAATCAATGTCTGTGTTTAAGGTAACCACCGACTGACGAACTAGTTTTATATAATAATTGTACATATGTATACATATTATAGGTATATATAGTTTAACAAATTTAACAACCGCTCTGGTGTAGTTGTGCGTGTAGTCGCTTTAAACACCGACGGTTTGCAGGTTCGATTCCCGCTGGAATGGATATTTGTATTTGTACAAATATTTCTTCCTGGTTCGGATGTCTGTCCTTGTGGGTCTAACCGTTGTGCCTCTGAGAGCAGCGTCGGCCCAGGTACACAACTGTCAACCTCTTAGTCTTGCAATCATCCTGTAAGTGTAACATCTCATTGCTGGTCATAGGCCTTTTTTCCATATTGGAGGAGGTTCGGAGCTAAATCTACTATGTTGCTTCACTGCGGGTTAGCAGATATACTTATATATTCATTAAAATGAGTAACGATTGCTATCAGGTGTATTAGGTAGGGATCCCTAGCTAGTACATTTTTTTTACCTGATTAGTATCAAGCTAATTTTTTGGGAGTAGCTTCATTTTGATGAGGCGAACAAAAAATTCCTCTTCGATAACTCTCGATTGTGGTAGATAATAGATTTAGCAGGAGATAGAGCAGCAGTGAGCGTAGGACCGGGATAACGAACCACGCAATTTGGAGGACAATATTACCATCAAATTATATAAATATTAATTAACTAAAAGAAAAAAAATCAGCTGGTTAGTAATAATTTTTGATGTCCTTACGAAGTCATCAACTTGATGACCTGGTAATGTCATCAAAAATTGATTTTTTTTCTATTATGTACTAGGGATCCCGTACTATACCTATGTGATGACGACCGGGATCGACAGCTTAACGTGCTTATCTGCAATCATTTATTTAGGTATAATTTTGAAGTGTTGCATGTCACTTATACTCTAACAAAGAAGAATATCAAATAAATAATTTACAAGTCGTTGCACGCTTCTTTACTTGACAATGACAGGAAACAATGTCAAATTAGGGGAGTGAAGTGCTAATAGGTATAATAGGGGTAAAATGTTACACGGTTATTTTCTTGTAATTTTAAAACTAGATTTACTTGTTTTTTTGACACAATCTTACTTTTAGATAATGTAGAGATATTTCACGTAAATATACAAATGTTTCTCTTTCTATACCTACTTCTATAATGCTACATTTGAGCTCAAATCTAAAATTTGATTTCAGTAAAATAGCGTTTATCAAAATTATTATTTTATAATTATCTATCTTTGAATTTGTACAAAAGTTTTTTTATTATTATTAAATAAATAATTGCATAAATAATTTAATAAATTTTGGAAATTGTAGAATTATCTTAGGTGTAATAAAATATAGAGATGGAGAATGTGATGGAGCTTGTGATAACAGAAAAAAAATTACTTACCTATCTCACAATTTTTCAAGTGTCCATTGCCAAATGTCTCTAATCAAAGATAGAGAAAAGAAAACAAAAGATTTGACACCGATATTGCAACAATAGTAAAAAAAAACCAACGCCTCGTGGCTATTCCAGGCGGTCACCCATCCAAGTACTGACCATCATGACGCTGCCGCGTTACCGGTTGCTCAAATTTTACCCCTCATGCGTCTAAAGAAGTTTCACTTTAAAAAAAAACAGTAAAACCTTGCAAAATAAGAAAATATTTGTACCGAGTGTAGAATCAGAAACTGAGCCTTACTATTCTCTTGTTTCATTTGTAAGAAATCTTACATCTATTTATTTGCGCATCTATACTAATATATAAAGCTGAAGAGTTTGTTTGGTTGTTTGTTTGTTTGTTTGTTTGTTTGTTTGAACGCGGTAATCTCTGGAACTACTGCGCCGATTTAAAAAATTCTTTCAGTGTTAGATAGCCCATTTATCGAGGAAGGCTATAGGCTATGTGTCATCACACTAAGACCAATAGGAGCGGAGTCCACGCCGACGAAGTCACGCGCAGAAGCTAGTAGATGAATAGGTAAATATTTGAGGAGCTACAGGACAAGAAGGTAACTAGGTAGTAAATAGAATAAAAGAACATCATTTTTAAGCCCAATGTATTAATTTGTAATTATGGCAGCTAAATTATTTACGTAGATCGTTTAAATAAGTAGTTAAGTTTATCTTACGTAGTTCACAGCAGGAAATTTCCTGCTCAAAATATGGAGCAGCCCGATTGGAGAAGTACCTTAACCTCACAGCTAAACAATACTGTTTTCAAGCAGTGTTTTGTTTCTGTTGGTGAGTAGGGTGAACAGAGCTCCTGGGGGCATTGGGGATAGGGTCGGCAAAGAGCCTGCGATGCATTGGGTGTTGTACACATCTATAAGCTACGGTAATCGCTTACCATCAGGTGAGCCGTACGCTTGTTTGCCGATCTAGTGACATAACACATAAAAAAGTAATATCCTATATAAAGCCTTTTTAAATCATGAGATAGAGCCCAGCTGAAAATATCTTTCTTGTAGTTTCATAATAGCCGGCCCACTCTACGTACCTAAGTATCTTAACCTTACCACAAGGTAATAACACTGCTTTTAAGTAGGGTTTTGTACCGGTGGTAAGTAAGGTAGCCAGATTTTCAGAGACAGAGCGGAGGTAGAGTCAGCAACTCGCTTGCAATGCTTCTGGTGTTGCTCTCCGCTTACTACCAGGCGAACCGTAAACTTGTTTGCCACCCTAGTTGTATACAAAAATTGACATTATGGAAATTTACTATTTATGCAGATTGTTTAAATAAGTAATATCTATGCTAATATTATAAAGCTGAAGTGTTTGTTTGTTTGAACCCGCTAATTTCGGAAACTACAAGTCCGATTTCAAAAATTCTTTCAGTAGGTATTAGATAGCCCATTTATCGAGGAAGCTATAGGCTATTTTCTTTAAATTAGGACGTGTGTAACGCTATATACCTAAAGCCTTTTTTGAATCATGGGGTAGAGCACAGCTGAAAATATCTTACTTGTAATTTCAGAGCAGTCAGCCGACTCTCCAGTAAGTACCTCAACCTTACCACAAGGTAATAACACTGCTTTTAAGTAGGGTTTTGTACCTGTGGTAAGGTAGGTAGCCAGATTTTCAGGGAAAGAACGGAGGTAGAGTCGACAACGCGCTTGGAATGCTTCTGGTGTCACGCGTCTCTGGGAAACGGTATTCGCATACTATCAGGCGGACCGTAAACTTGTTTGCCACCCTTGTATGGTTTTAAATTATTACAAAAAAGTCTCTAAATTACCAGAAAAAAATCTATATAAAAGAGATACATATCTCTCTATATATATATATATATATATAAATGAATGGCTGAATGTGTTGCTAAGCGCAAATCTCGAGATCAGCTGAACCGATTTCGCTAATTCTTCTTTTATAATGGTCATTAAGTACGAGAATGGTTCTTACGGAGAGAAAAATTTAAACAATTGCCTGAAAAAGTCTAAAAACAACACTTTTCTATATTCCCATACAAAAAATTCGTAATAATACTTAAAAGTCAATTAATCTGAACTTTAATTCCATACCATAAAGTTTAACAGTTAGTGGAGGGGTTCCGGGAAGGATAGGTAAGTATTAAAAAAATTAAAAATTAAAGAATCGACTGTTAGGCGGTACGAAGTTAGCCAGGTCAGCTAGTCTCTATATATATAAAAACTAGCTTCTGCGCGCGACTTCGTCGGCGTGGACTCCGCTCCTATTGGTCTTAGCGTGACGATACATAGCCTATAGCCTTCCTCGATAAATGGGCTATCTAACAGTGAAAGAATTTTTCAAATCGGCCCAGTAGTTCCAGAGATTACCGCGTTCAAACAAACAAACAAACAAACAAACAAACAAACAAACTCTTCAGCTTTATATATTAGTACCTAGGTATAGATGAATCGCTGAATTTGTTGCTAAGCGCAAATCTCGAGATCAGCTGAACCGATTTCACTAATTCTTTTTTTATAATAGGTACCTACTACCTACTCCTTGAAGTACGAGGATGGTTGTTACGGTGAGAAAAATTTAAAAAAATTGCCTGAAAACTCTAAAAATAACACTTTTCTATATTCCCATACAAAAGATTCGTAATAATACTTAAAAGTCAATTTGAACTTTAATACCATACAATAAAGTTTAAAAGTTAGTGGAGGGGTTCCGGGAAGGCAATTGAGTGACGTTAGTATCGTATAAATATTAATGTCAATATTTGTCAATATTTTTAATATATATTTTTAATTTTTATAGCTAACCAGTACCTAACCCGGTGTCACGAATAGCAGAAATAAGTACCTATTAAAAAAATTAAAAATTAAAGAATCGACGGTTAGGCGGTACGAAGTTCGCAGGGTCAGCTAGTATCTCAATAAATGTGAAGTGCTTAAAATCATATATTTTTTATTAAAAATATTTCCATTGTAATGAAGTCCCGCGCGTTTATAACAATACGACATTCCTGAAATGGACACTTTTTATGACTTTACTGCGAACTTTAGAGATTAAATTGTTTGATTATTATAAAATGCATTATTTTAATTTTATATGTATTGTAATATAATCGCTAATTTATTTTGATTAATTATATTATTCAAAATAATTTAACAAATAAATTATATTATTAACGATTTTTGCCAACTATTTATATGTATGTAATTTGGCGTAATCTTATAAAGAAATATATAAATACGACATAATTATTATCATATTCGATTTCCCGTTCCGCATTAGACTAATTAACTTAAACAAATCTCTACGAAGGCCAACGAAGAGTAACGATATATAATTTTAATACAGCCATTTATAACAAATCGATGTGCGATCGCATGCTATTGTTTTATAGTTGGAATAAAAACAATATAAAAGCGGCGGGCGGAGCGTGCAACAGAAATATCAGTTTGATATCGCGGGGTTTGATTCGCCGTGACGCGAGACGCCTAGAGGCGGGGCCTCAAAGGGAAACGTTTGTGCCCCTCGCCATAGCATACCGTGCGAGTAGCGGCGACGCCCGTATACTGAGTACTGACTGAGTTTTCCGCGAGCTCTCCGTCGCGTCGCATGTGCCGGGCGAGTGTGACCGTGTGACCACGTGCCGTGTTGTCGTTTTCGTGTTCGTAAAACCGTCAAGATTCGGGTGAAGAATCGTGAGCCGGTGCCGGCGTATGCCATGGCCGACGCCGACCGTGATTCGGACCTTGGAGACGACAGTCCCGTGGTAAGTCGACTCTGTTTACCCTGATAACTGTGTACCGGTAGTGTTTAATTATTTAATTGTTATATTTTTTTGTTTTTGTTGTGTAATAGAAATATTGTTACCTTCCGTACCTTTCTTTTTGTGTGCCGGATTATAAGATATTGTGTACGGTGTAAGGATTATTTGTACTTGACTGCAGTTTATTCTCGATGCATCATGACTATTGTATGCCGTCGCAAAAAAATATTGAAAACATTAATGACAAATTAATATTTTATTATCCGTGAGTTGATAGACAGTACCTATTCGTATTGTTTTTTATTTATTTAATATTAATTAATAAGAAAATAAAAAGTAATTAGCTTAGTTTTTGTTCTGTTTTTATTTTTTTAAGTAAGCTTTAAAACTGCTTTTGAATCGTCATTTTACAATATAAAAATAAAAGCGTGTTAATAGGCACCTATTATTCATTTTATTATAACATTAAAAATATTTAATTACAATTAATATAGAGCTACCACACCGGCTTGGAATGTAGAGTTTTGTTTAAGTAGTATCGGTAAGTCTTTTAAATAAATAAGTGGTTACTTTATATATAGAGCTTTTTATCAAAAAAATTAATACATTATATTCTACCTAATAAAATGATATCCTTGGTCATACGTTATGCATCAAAGCCTGCTTGTAAAAATAAAATACATTCATAGTTATAATGAATCACATATTTCTTTCATTTATAAAATTTTGTTAAAATTGTTTAGAAGCGACAAAATTGTATAAATAAAACCGTTCCAAAAGTTACACATGTTCGTTAGCTACTGCAAAAAATTCAAATAAATACTCCGGGGAGACTGGGGTTGGATGCGACATTTTTTTGATGATGTTTGAAATTTTTTGTTTTCATAACTTTTTTATTTAAGTATTAGTTTGTTCATTCAGTTATAATTGAAGATTGAAGGTTACATAGGTATAAATCAATAAGTTTGGACTGATTTTTTCAATTTTTAACTCAGTTTATAGTTTGATTTGTTATACACGAGGCAATAAATTATTTATAAGTAAAATATTTCATTGTTCTACTAATCGACCATTGCAAGATAAGTTTGTGTGTGCACGTGTGATTTTTCACCACGTGACGTTATTAATTTCAGCGGAATTAACCAAAATGGCGCCGATGCGATTATTAATAACGAAGTCGCCAGATTTTACAAGACTGGATGACCCTTTCCCATGTGTGTCGGCTTAAATTTGAACATTGTTTATCTAGCGGAACCGTTTCTGTAGTTACAAATAAAAAAACAATTACTTTATACCTGCTAAGGGTTCTATAAATCCGAGTAAAGAGAAAGAGGCGTGCTCATTTATTCGATTTTAAATGTCACTTTACCGTTTTTTTTTTGTATTTTTGACTAGTTTTGTATGGTATATAAATTTTTTTCGACGAATTCCAAATCAAACAAAAGAATTTTGTGTTTAATTATTTATTCGGACAATAGATCAAAGATTTGTCAGAGTTGTTGAATTGCTTTTTTATTTTTTGTAAAACGGACATAATATGATTCAAAATCTTTTCCGCCCGTTAAGATCTCCTTGAAGATTTAAGCCCGGTTTATTGATTCAAACAACGATTCGCTTTGCACGTGGTTGATAAATTTCGAACATGCTGTGTTCACTAGTCTATTATACGATAAATTGTCTTGTAATAATAATAATAATTTATTTAATTCAGATTTACATCCATACAAGTTAGTAACAATTTTATAACTTAAAAAACTAATTTTAGTAGGTATGACATACTACACACGTGTGATTTTTATAATATGATACCTATAATAAAAAATATAATAATAATAATAATTTTTATAATCTGTAATGCAATCTATTAAAAAAATGCATGTCAAGTAATATTAGTTTATATTGTTTTTGGTACCTACACTAGGGATTTTTATAATTGCATGTTGCCCGTAGTCAAAATCTCTTAAGGATTTTAAAAGTTTTTTTTCTATATTTTATTTATTTTTACACTACTGTTAGATGGTACAAACTAAGTTACAAACTAAGCTGCAAAATGTACCTACATATGTTTGTTGTTAGCATAATTTTAATTCAATCTAATTTGATTTAGTAATCATTATTTTTATGATATTAGTTTAGTTCACAAAAAAAAAAAAATTTAAGGACGTAAGCTGGCGATTGTAGATATATATTTATAAAGTTTATTCAGTACCTACCTATTGATATTTGAAATGGTTATAAATATGGTCATATAAAATATTTATTATTAAATGTTTTGTAATAGTGCAGCGGTCGGTCGATGGAGATCGTAAAACAAATCCGCTTAATTTAACAAACAAATTGAATAAGGAATAATTAACATAACTTTAGTATTTAAGACTATACATAAATGTGCTTAGTACCTAAATGTTTCTTTGAATTTGACTTTGGGACTATAAAAACTTCAAAATGAATATATCACCAAAATTGATAAAATAATACCTAATATTACTTAGGTTACTCGCGATGTAAGTTTATATTAGAAAGTAAGGTTAAAGATCATTTATTTCTCAAAAGAATAAAATTCACTTATATGAGAAATTACAAAGACTAAAATTAAATACAAAATTATGTTGGGTACATCGCAAATACTATACATAAACAATTCTTAGTTAGAACAAGAAATCAACATAATGTAGGGTAGGACCAAAGCATCTATGCAGAAGTTAACAGAAATACACGCAACTGGAAGTGTCATTGATAAGGAGTTATTTTATGTTTCATTGTGTAACAAAAATTTATACTCCAATTTTTTTAATTTCTAATTAGTTTTCAAGTGAAAACGTATGAATTGTTTTACTTTATTATATGTATATAATTATAGTAAATTTTATTTATTACATATATTATATATATATGTAAGTATATATATTTTATATCAGAAAGTGTTTTTAATAAATTTTTTTACTAAACTATATTATAGCCGAAGAGTTTGTTTGTTTGAACGCGCTAATCTCTTCGAAACTACTGGTTCAAATTGAAACATTATTTTTGTGTTAACCTTTACCCAGAGAAAGGCAATATAGGCTATTTAACAATTTAGTTAGTTTTTCCCTCAAATTAACACGGGTGATACCGCGAGGCAAATCTTGCTAAATATAAACGGTAGTCGGTAAAGTCGTTACCGCACAGCGATTACACCTAGTTCAAAAGGTTGATTAATACTAAGCAAAATTAAGGAGTAATAAATCAATTAAACCAATATAAAGATGAAAAGGTCTGTTATAATTATATGTGTATGTTTTGTATTTTACAGCCCAAAAATTGACGTTGATTTGTTGTTGATAGATGTAATGGATAGAAATCTATACTAATATAATAAAGCTGAAGAGTTTGTTTGTTTGTTTGTTTGTTTGTTTGTTTGTTTGTTTGTTTGTTTGTTTGAACGCGCTAATCTCAGGATCTACTGGTCCGATTTGAAAAATTCTTTCAGTGTTAGATAGCCCACTTATCGAGGAAGGCTATAGGCTATATATCATCACGCTAAGACCAACAGGAGTGGAGTCCACGCCGACGAAGTCGCGCGCAGAAGCTAGTTCTATTATAGGAGGCAAATATCAAACGGTCATAAAATAGACATTCACTTCGTTTGAGGAATGCTGACTTTCAAGTACTTGCGAGTACCTTAGCGTTAGCAAAAAGAACGTTGTGACGTAGGTACTCTTGAAATAACTTAAAATTTTAATGATCTAACGGAAGTGCATCTGACGACTTCATTATTGCCTACCTGTATAAGACGTCGTTAGCATGCTATTTCGGTCTGGACTGATATAATGTTTGCGTTTGACTCAATCATTTATTCAGCGGTGTGTCCGACTCTGGCGACATCTCACGGGAGGCCAGCGTACGCACGATTTATTATCCCCTCTCGACGGATAGTCACGAATTAATTAATCAAATCTAGCTGTCACTCAGTGCACAATCAACTAAAGTTAGCTCGCGGAGACCGGCTTCCTTTTCCTGTCGACACCGCGACATTTCATTAATTGAAATAATTGGCGACTCTTGAGATTTATTTATTTTTTTGGCGCTGACAACACTAGTCGGCACGTGATCATCGAGTTTTTTTTAAAATTTATTTTGGTTCTATTCCACGAAATGTGAAAATTGGGCATATAATGTGTCACTTATTAAAATAGGATTTCGATTTGCGGCGGTGTTAAAAAAATAAATGCCGTATCATGACCGGGGCAACAATGGGTTAGGCTTAGGCGAGTGTCAAAATTTGGGCAGGTGAATTGTGGCAACTACCTGGGCACGTGCGCACACACGGAGGTTGGCGCCTGCGGATTTAAACGTCATGCTATAAAAAATCCTCTTGAGAAATGTTCCAGGACATTAATACACGCGTACCTGTAACAATTAATTTAAAAATTGATTTGATATGTTATAAAAAAATCCGTTGCTACAATTTTTATAACTTTAAACCAATGCCCAACGTAGGACTTGTCATTCTATTAGGGTTAATATATTTTTTGAGTGAAATTTGGTTTATAAGTGACTTTTATGTCTGTCGAAATATTCGAATACTCTGCTCGATAAATAATGGTACTTAATGGACGATAAATAATGGTACTTAAATAAACAAGATGTCAATAATTCTATTTATAATTTCTTACATCAGTTCAACCCTATTTCACTAACATTGTTATGTATTCTTAAGTTGATATGTTTCAAATCTTTATTTAAATTGTAACGAACGGTTAATATTATAATATCGGATTTGTTTTCCATACGACTATATTTGAACATCGTTATAATTTTTTATTCATTGATTTGATACGACCTTTTGTTAAAATATCGATTTGCATACAAATAAAATGGCTGACTCGACAAAAGCCCTATTGTCACCAATCTCCACACGAATCGAACTAGATCGTTTATCACTTATTTATATTCAACATATCTTGTAAATAATCGAACAGACATTCAATATTTATAATAGGAAGGTTGCGTGGGTTCATAATCTACTATTACAGAGATCTTGACGTCAATTGAACCAATTTAATATAACAACATGTCTTATGTGTATTAGTGTGTAAATAAATAATACATATCTACGTATATTGCAGTTGGCATAATGCGGTGTAAGCATCTTATACGAACATGGAAATCAATTCATTTGTTTCAATGTCAGGAACGTTAAAAAAAATAGATAAATTCATAATTGTCTTTATTTATTTTTATTCGAATTCCATAAAAAATTAAATGTAATAAGTGTATTTGGGATACTCGTAGAATATAAAAGCTATACCTAAAACATACTACAATTGATAATACTATAAAAAGTAATAAAAATATGATTTATCTATTTACCTATGGTGTATATACACGTTATTTAGCGAAGGGTCAACACAGTGTAGTGGGTAACTAGCTTTTGAAAATTCAATCACCGTTTTTGACAATTGTTTGTAAAGATCAACCATGCTTTGGGCTATTGTGTTTGTACTACTTGTTTCTGAACTCGTAACACAGGATTTTACCCCATAGCAATTGTGTATGAGATAATTATTAGATACTTTTTTTTACCTCATTGTATACCAAGCAAAAGTGACGTTTAATATAGATGGGAAATATGTACATACAAAAATCGGTCTTATGTCTAGGTAGTGCAGTGAAATTTGCAGTTATCTAAACGGGTATATAAAGTGACATTTGTCGTATCAATATGCTCTTATGTAAACTTGGATTGAAAATAAGTATTCAATATTGAATCTGAACTTAACAATATCATTTATTCTTTTAAGCAATGTGACAGAAAAAAATAGGTGTGGTTTTATTTTTATACATAAGTACATAAATAAACGAGAAATGTAATAAATAATTCAATTTGTTTATATTTTTTTTTAATTCGAATGCATTTTAATGAATAAAATGTAGTGATATGTTTATATATAAATAATACGGCTTGCTTACACAATGTTGATGATGTTACACAATGTTGTGTGTGGAGATGACCTCTGTTACAATAGTAGTGTGAAATTCTATTAATAAAATCCTATCTGTGATGATCCCAAGTTGTATGTGAAGGATCATAAGTCGTGAATTGCATTATAAAGATGTATTATCGCTTATTACTTAGTATGTTTCTAAAAGATTTTCAATTCTAATCAAATATTTAAGTTTGTTTAAGTGATGATGAATTACTGGCTTGAAAATATGTGCCTCATTATTAAAAATAAATCCAAAATTATTTGAAGTAAAGTTGTAAAAGCTTTTAAAAGTTATTTAAAGATATAACTACAATAATATGTATTGACGACGGGTTAACTCAGTGATCCCTGTAATATTCTTTTGCGCTAGAGGTCGTAGGTTCGTAGTCCATAACGAATGCTTGTAAAAGTCATTCATAAGTTTTTCGTTGTGTGTTTATGCTTATGTCTTAAAACACTCACACAGAATCATATTTTATTGCCATAAATTTTGAGAAGTTCATTTATTAATTACTTATATTAGAAAATACATTACATCGAATTAAAAATTATTTGTTTCTAATACACACTTATCGAATTAAAACCGTAGTAAGGATACGTTATCGCTCACGACATTTTTATATTAACAACAATTTAACATAACTCGATTGATATACCAATCAAATTATAACTCGTATCTCCTACAGTATAAAGTTTGATTTACAATAAACTTATAAGTGACTTGTGACATTTTGATGTACAAGGTGATTTTGATAGTTCGCGGGTTGGCGCGGGTACCCGCATAAAAACAATTAATTCAATATCTTTCCTATTGCTGAATATAGCATTCCTATTAAATGTTTTAATTAAAAATGCTGTTGGTTAACGGTTTTCTTTAATGTGCTAAAAGTTACAATGACTTTCTGATGTATCGATTTATTACTGCGGTTGTGTTCTGATGAGGGTTGCGTTAGTTTTATGTAAGGGTTTCAGGGCACCGCTTGCTGATAAATGTAACCGACGTATAACGGTTTTACATCTATCTATACTAATAGATAAAGCTGAAGAGTTTGTTTGTTTGTTTGTTTGAACGCGGTAATCTCTGGAACTACTGGGCCGATTTGAAAAATTCTTTCACTGTTAGATAGCCCATTTATCGAGGAAGGCTATAGGCTATGTGTCATCAGTGATGACACATAGCCTATAGCCTATAGCGTGATGACTCATCACGCTAAGACCAATAGGACCGGAGTCCACGCCGACGAAGTCGCGCGCAGAAGCTAGTTATTGATAAAAGTTTATCATATATTTTTCACCATATAATTCTTGTTTATCTATCAGAGACTCTATCTTACTCTAAAAGTTGTAGCCGATGAGAGCATATCAGGAAATTTTGTGCGAGATAATCTTTATCAACGAAAGTGCTCTCCGAGGCACGATGAGGAGACTCATGAGGACAGACATCCAAACTGGAAACACATATTTGTACAAATAAAAATATTAATCCCGATCGATAATCGAACCCGCAAACCGCCGCGCCGGTGTTTAAGCTCATTGTTTAATTCACTTCCTAAATTTTTAACCGACTTCCAAAAAAGGAGGAGGTTCTCAATTCGACACGTATGTTTTTTTTTTTATGTATGTTAGCTCAGAACTTTTGACTGGGTGGACCGATTTCGATCAATTTTGTTTTAATTGAAAGGTGTTGCGTGTCATGTGGTCCCATTTTAATTTAATTGAGATCTGACAAGTACTTTTAGAGTTATATCTAATAATGCGTATTTACGTGACTACTTTTTCGTCGACCTACGTTATATTATACCGCATAACTTTTTACTCGGTGTACCGATTTCGATGATTCTTACTTTAATCGAAAGCTAATACTTGTCTTGTAGTCTTGTTTAAATTAGATCGAAAACTGATTACAACTTTTTGAGTAATCTTTAATAGCGCGTATTTACTTGACTATTTTTTCGTCTTATTACGTTGTATTACTTGTCGATGTAATTGAAGTCGGTTTTTTTTCGTTTGCGAGCAAACACAATTATTATACTCCTCGTATGCCTGCGAAAATGTTGCCTGAAAGAAATCTCTGTGTTGTGATATGGCAATTGATCAAATTTCATTACGTACTTAGAATTACATTTTAAGTAAATTAATATAGAAATTAAATAATCTGTACGTTTTAAAGTTATAATATAACTAAGCGAAGGGTTTGTTTGAATAATTAAAATCACAGGAAATACCTGTCCGATTAAAACATTAGGTTGTAAATCAGTTTATTAAGAAGGCTTATAAGCTATAAGCCACTACACAGGTGTGTCTACATATAGAGCGCAACACACCAATCAATCTCACACATCAATAAGTATTATCCACATATTATTGAATCTTGGATTAAACGTTCATAATAGTTAATATATTAATTTGCTGATTGAAAATTAACTTTTTAAATTAAAAAATAACTTTTTAATATAACTAAATTAGGTTTTTGAACTGAGGTAGGGCACAGCTAGAAATTTCCTGCTCAAAATATAGAGCAGCCCGACTGGGGTAGTAACTACCTCGACCTTAAAGAAGACCATAGCTAAATAATACTGTTTTCAAGCACCATTGTGTTCCTGTTGGTGAGTAAGGTGTCCATAGCTCCTAGGGGGGGGGGGGGGAATTGGGGATAGGGTCGGCAACGCGCTTGCGATGCTTCTTTTGTTGCAGGTGTCTAAAAGTTACGGTAATCACTTACCATCAGGAGAGCCAGGTTTAATGACCTAGGTAGGTATATATAAAAAAGGTTTAATTTATATACTAACACTTATAAATATATGCAATAAAATAAAAGCTATATCTATTTAATAAACAGTTATGTACAATTGTAAAATAATTATTTCTCACCCTTTGTTTTGCATCTGTTAAAAAAAACACACACACACATACATACACATACGCACAAACATACCCTTTGAAATGCGTATAATTGTAATTACATTTCTTTGACTTCTGTGTATGCTACGTGTTTTTATAGATGTGTTTGTACATTGCTATGTTGGTATATGCAGTTGTTTATTGTGCATGTGTGGGTATTAATATCTCCTATCATTAGAGCGAGCGGTATTCAATTTGCATGTTTATAATCGCATTCATTCGTGAGCAATAAATGATAGGGCGGTGGTTTTGTTCGCGGGTGTTTTATTCAAATCGACTGTTCTGGGAAAGTCTATAGTTTAATTTGTGTGTGTGTGTGTGTGTACATTCTGGAAATAATCGTTATATAGAATATTTTTTCCTTTTTGAATGTGTGTATGTTAATAATGGTGAATAGTATTTTTTTAAATATATGATAGTAGTTTGTCTATTTAGTGTTGTCAGAACGAAAAAAAAAATTATAAATTTTATTTACATTAATAAATTTCTTGGTTGATATAAATAAAACAGAAAACATCATTGAATGACGATTCAATGGCACTTAAATAAGCCCATCTGAAAAATCTTTTTTGTATACCTAATTATGACTTTGAATAAACTTCTAATCATATCAATTCTGCCATAAATTCGCTATGATAATACTAATTTAGTCATGAAGTTCATATTTACACAGTTGAGACGGAACTTTTGCTAGACGAGCACATCTCCTTCGTCATCAATTTTGATAAATTATATTATTTTACTCACATATCAGTATATTGGGCTGGGCGGCGTTTAGCAGGCTTCGTCGAGTCTTCACTTCGAAGATTCCGCAATACTTGAAGACATAAGTTTTCGAGCAATGCGTTCTGCCTGTATTGACATACGCAGCCGAGACGTGGACACTGACGAAGGGACTGGTCCACGTCCACAAGTTTAGTCGCTCAACGCGCAATGGAACGGGCTATGCTTGGGGTTTCTCTCAAAGATAGGACTAGAAATGAGACTATCCGCGAGAGAACGAAAGTAACTGACATAGCTCACAGAATTAGCAAGTTGAAGTGGCAGTGGGCTGGTCATCTTTGTCGCAGGACCGACGGTCGTTGGAGCAGACGTGTCCTGGAGTGGAGACCGCGTCTTGGCAAACGCAGTGTGGGACGTCCTGCGGCTCGTTAGACCGACGATCTTCGTAAGATTGCCGGTGTAGGCTGGATGAGGATTGCGGAAAACCGAGATGTCTGGCGTGAACTTGGGGAGGCCTATGTCCAGCAGTGGACTGCAATAGGCTGAACTGACTAACTGACTGATATCAGTACCTATATTACATACCTACGTACGTATATATTCTACTCATGTCTGTCATGTATCTATACTAATATTATAAAGCTGAATAGTTTGTTTGTTTATTTGTTTGAACGCGCTAATCTCAGAAACTACTGGTCCAATTTGAAAAATTCTTTCAGTATTAGATAGCCCATTTATTGAGGAAGGCTATTCGCTTTTTTTTTTCAAATTACCGCGTGTGAAACCGCGGAGCACAGCTAGTAGGTATATAAACTGTAACCTCCCGATGTATGAAAATTCGTAGAATGTAGGTACATAACAATAAAATACAGGAACATAAGTAGAAGGAAACGAATTATAACGGTCTTTTTGAAGGTTAGAAGAGTACTTTTAAGAGTTTTTGTTTGTCTATATTTGTTCCGTCATAAAGCAAATATCGCGTATTCACATTTGTAATAATAAAGGTCAAACTGAAGATCTGCAGGGCTAGCATGCGCGCCACGACAAAAGTTTGTCTACCCCTTTTCTCGTATTATCTCTTTATGTTTATGTCTACAGTAGCTAACATGAGTAGCATGCGTGCACGTGATACTCTTTTCGTCACGACAATTGAAGAGATAACAATAAAGTAAGTACCTGGGTGACCGAGCCCAGCTCGGTATTTTTATTTTATTTTTTGTTTTTTTTTCGGTATTTTTATATTTTAATTTTATTTAAATAATAAATCACGAGTGAAATTAAAAAAAAAAAGAAAAAAAAAGTAATCTGGAGACTGAGATTCGAACCCGGGTCAAAACGATTTGAAATCCGTCGCTTTCCTAATTACGCTGTTACTGCTATATTCATAATGGTGAAATTAAGCTTCGTATTCTAATGATATTTTTTCATTGCCTAAAAACAGGGATAAAACTACATTTTTTTAAAATGAATCCTAGCTAGATCAATTTTTCGCCCCCGAAATCCCCTGCATACTAAATTTCACACAAATCGTTGGAGCCGATTCCGAGATTCAGAAAATATATATACAGGGTGTGTCGTAAATCGTGGATAATCCGTTAACTGGGGGTAGCCCTGATGTCGACCTCCAAGAAAATGTACTTTTTATTTCAGGGTTGCCAACACTGTGAAAATTGTGAATATTTTTGTGTTTTTTCAAAAAGTTCCTACCGTGACTAGTAATTTGGTCATAACTTTTACAAATTAAGGTATTTTAATGTAATTTTTATTTTATTTTACTCGGGAATACTTGTACTATTTAACGAAATTACTATTTCAGGCATAATTTTTTCTAAACTTATGAAAATTAGCGTTAGAAGTTTTATTTTATTTTTATTCGTAACTTTTTGTCAATATTTAACTATTGATTGTGAAAAAAAAATGTATGGCACTAGAATTGCCCAGTATTTAAAAAGAATGCTTAGTTTGTGTAGTTTCTAAAAAGGTATAACAATTAGTGCTTGACGAGCAAAATTATTTTGTAGGAGCGAAAGAACTTATCACGGTCGGTAAGTTCGTTTTGTATCATTAACATTTGTGTCACTTAAATGTTAGGATAAAGAAAAAAAACAAAGATTTTTTAAGTAGAAATGCATTTATTACATCAAACTAAATGTTCGAAATGTCCTCCATTGGCAGCAATGCAGGTTCGGCATCGCCTTATAAAAGATCTTTTGATACGGCGTGCATAGCCTGATACTTCAATTTCACGAGTGGCTAATTGCACACATGTGCGCAATTCTTCGATTTTCGACACTGCTTTAGTATAAACTTTTTCTTTAATGCATCCCCCAATAAAAAAAAAGTCCAGGGGGTTCAGGTCAGGCGATCCTGGTAGCCATAAAATTAGACCCAAGCGCCCAAACCTAGGTGGATTGGGCTCTAGGTATGTGTCGTTTAAATATTCCCGCACCCGAACAGCAAAATACGCGGGACACCCGTATTTTTGCAGCCTTATTCCTTCTCTTGTCTCCAGTGATAAATGCAGCAGTTTGGTGAGAAAATAATAGGCCCATATGAGTTGCCAGCTACATTAAATGGTGAAATCTATTTAAATTTTTTACAAAATAATTTACCTGAGCTGCTGCAAAATTTATCACTGGAGACAAGAGAAGGAATGAGGCTGCAAAATGACGGGTGTCCCGCGTATTTTGCTGTTCGGGTGCGGGAATATTTAAACGACACATACCCAGAGCCCAATCCACCTAGGTTTGGGCGCTTGGGTCTTATTTTATGGCTACCAGGATCGCCTGACCTGAACCCCCTGGACTTTTTTTTATTGGGGGATGCATTAAAGAAAAAGTTTATACTAAAGCAGTGTCGACAATCGAAGAATTGCGCACATGTGTGCAATTAGCCACTCGTGAAATTGAAGTATCAGGCTATGCACGCCGTATCAAAAGATCTTTTATAAAGCGATGCCGAACCTGCATTGCTGCCAATGGAGGACATTTCGAACATTTAGTTTGATGTAATAAATGCATTTCTACTAAAAAAATCTTTGTTTTTTTTCTTTATCCTAACATTTAAGTGACACAAATGCTAATGATACAAAACGAACTTACCGACCGTGATAAGTTCTTTCGCTCCTACAAAATAATTTTGCTCGTCAAGCACTAATTGTTATACCTTTTTAGAAACTACACAAACTAAGCATTCTTTTTAAATACTGGGCAATTCTAGTGCCATACATTTTTTTTTCACAATCATGGGTTAAATATCGACAAAAAGTTACGAATAAAAATAAAAAAAACTTCTAACGCTAATTTTCATAAGTTTAGAATAAATTATACCTGAAATAGTAATTTCGTTAGATATTACAAGTATTCCTGAGTAAAATAAAATAAAAATTACATTAAAATACCTTAATTTGTAAAAATTATGACCAAATTACTAGTCGCGGTAGGATTTTTTTGAAAAAACACAAAAATATTCACAATTTTCACAGTGTTGGCAACCCTGAAATAAAAAGTACATTTTCTTGGAGGTCGACATCAGGGCTACCCCCAGTTAATGGATTATCCACGATTTACGACACACCCTGTATATACAAGAATTGCTCGTTTAATAGTATAAGATTTTAGTTATCTCTACGGGAGCTAACATGACATCGTAGTTTTGTCGAATTTTGACGTGATTTTGACGTTTTAAGAAGAAAAACTACTCGTTGTCAATATTATAGACGAGAAAGACTACGAAAAACGAAATATATGAAAATTATTAATCTATACTAATAAATAAAATTGGAGTGTCTGTTTTTAATATTAAAATAACCGTTTTTTACTAAATGCATATGGACGTATACACGGTACATATATCAAAATAACATTTTTTACAATTTTTGTCTGTCTGTCTGTCTGTCTGTCTGTCTGTCTGTCTGTTTGTTCCGGCTAATTTCTGAAACGGCTGGTTCGATTTTGACGGGACTTTCACTGGCAGATAGCTGATGTAATAAGGCGTAACTTAGACTACTTTTATTTTAATTTTTTTTATAGCTGCGAACTGAACAATAACTTTTTTGGTAAATTCCACGCGGACGAAGTCGCGGGTACAGCAGCTAGTTTTATTATAATATCTTTTGTATATATTTAGTTTTCGGAAGAGAATTATGTCTCTCGTATTGCGCATGTTAGGGTAATCGAGAAAATACTCGATGTAGACATTATCTATCTCTCTCGTCAAGAGATATCTCGTTGTACGCATGCTAGCCCTGCTGGTGTAGTTTCATATTAAAACACACTCTAGAAATGAATTTACTACTTTATAAACTACTGTAGTGAAATTTGAAGTAAGTCATTTTGTAAACATAATAAACAACGCTGGCGAAATCGCAAACGTATTAATCATTTTACATCTAAGTGTTAGGTGACCTCGCGGTTTCCACACTCCTTATTTTTTTGATATCTAACTTATTGATGTGTGAATAATAGTCAGTTCTCATGAGTCACAGCATGATATCACTATCTCGACAATAAGCTTTCTAACTTGAAATTAATTCGTCAAATGGTACATTACAAACAACATAGACATCAAATAAAAATGTTATAAATTAGTTATTATATAGCAGTATAGCATATAAAAAATTTCACACCATTTAAAAAATGTCTTAAACATTAAACAAATAAATTAATGTCACAAATAAAGATGTTTGTAAAGTTACAAATACCTATCTAGGTATTTGTAACTTTACAAACATCTTAAAAGTACTCTTCTAACCTTCAAAAAGACCGTTATAATTCGTTTCCTTCTACTTAAATATAGATATATTTAATTTTTATTTTATTTTTATTTTATTTAATTTTTTGGGGGCCCAAGATACAAGCATAGCTTAGTTTGGGTCCCGCTATCAATTACTGTTTTTTATAGACAAATGTAATTTACTTGAATAAAAATACTGAATAAAAATTAATTTAATTATTTCAAAGACGTTAAAAATTTTGAGACTAACATAGTTTTTTATACTTTTTAATTGACATAAAAAAGGAGGTTTTCAATTTGACTCTATCTTTTATGTATGTTACCTCAGAACTTTTGACTGGGTGGACCGATTGTTGTGAAGATTTTTTGAGTCGAAAGGTGGTGCGTGTAATGTGGTTCCATTTAAATTTAATCGAGATCTGACAAGTACTTTTTGAGTCATCTCCAATACTGCGTATTTATTTGACTATTTTTTCGTCGACCGTCGTTGTATTACAACTCATAACTTTTTACTGAGTGTAAAGATTTCTGTGAAACTTATTTATAATTGTAAGTTAGTGTTTGTTGCATAGTTTTATTTAAATTTCATTGAGATCTGATGACTATTTTTTGAGTACTCTTTGATAACCCTAACCGCTAAAAATAAATTTGCAAACATTTAAAGTGTATTTGAAATTTTTAGCCAAATATATCCGAAATATATATTTTTAGTTGCAATTCTTTGAAGCAGAGTAAAGAATAACATTCACCTTCCCCGGCAAATTAAATACAAAAAGAAAATACTAATTATTACGTCCTTAATTCAGCTGCCTGGAAAAATACACCTGCCTCGAGTTCATGCGCTACTTTTATTTCCCCGAGCGTTTTACTACACGAAAAACGACTATTTTACTTTGATCCCTTACCTACATTCATCTTACCCCAGTTCCTTTTCGTTTTATTACGAGTGAGGGGATCGAGGTAGGTCATGGAGACCAGCTAAGTTTTTAGTGGTACGTTTTAGTGGTAGTAAATAATTAAGCGGATAATTTGATGAGAGGAAGCTGCTAACGTGAGGTGTTTATGTGCGGTTGTCTAGATTGTACGACAGGAACCTTCATTGTTACTTTACTCGGCTGCGATGGACCGAAAGAGGGTAATGAGCTGTCAGATAAAATTTCACCTTATATGATGAGACTATTCTCAAAAGAGAATAATACCTATATATAAATTCACATATAATTTTTAAACTTAAATTAACATAAGTATTAAAATACATATACCTATTATAACACTTTCCAATATACATATATCCATTATCCATGTTATACGCAGTAGTAGTAAAATAAAACTAGCTATATTAAAATCAGAGTAACGCTCGGTATCGATTCGATATCAATACGAGCCTATCGTGTTACGTCTCAAGAGAAGCCACGCAAGTGCGGTTAGAATGATTAGTATCAAAACATAAGCTTATGAATGTTGAATAAATGTACTTTAATCGAGTTACTGATTTATTTTTATATATTCTAGAATAATCTAGACAGTATTATGTAGTAAGTGAAATGTTGTTTTGTTGAAATGAAATATTGAAATACAAATGCTTAAATTCAATCGCTATAAAATCGTCAGGACCTTAACATAATCACTTATCTTTAAAATTATTATAAAATGTCCTATAAGTTCTATAATGTAGCTATTCAAGCCACAATTAAATGACAAATTTGACACTAAGAAGACTTCATAAGTAACCTCTTTATAGAAAACCAATTAGGTACATTACACGACCTCCAAATTTTCTTAAGACTGTACTTTCGACTACATCCCTTTAATTTCCTCCGTGCCATCTCCTTTCTACTTTCCATTTTCAAAATCATATTTTAATATTATTTAAAAAATCAAAATAACCAAATGAATTAAGACCTTTTTATTTTTTCTACTTACCTATAAATTTAGGTAAAAAGATATTTAATGGTGTTTAACATTCGTAATGTCTTATAAACCACGTAATCCGCTGATATCAATGTAAGTGAACGGAAGCTACTTAAAACTATCGTGTTCCGATCGATGGATAGTCATATTTCCGACGTATCTCTTTACGATGTTCGCCTTTGATGTGGCACGTTTATTAATAAGAATCTATTCTTTTTTTTGTTTGTATTACTTTTTGTGTAATACCCACAGATAAGAAAATTATAAACGTTTTAAATATCACTAGTGACCCACTCCGGCTTCGCACGGGTGCAATATAAAATAAATATTTGCAATCTAAGCGCAAAAATGTGTTTATTTACGACATTACATTAGAAAACTTTAAAACTATCAGTGTTCCTCTACTATATTATGCATGTATTATACATATAAACCTTCCTCTGGAATCACTCTATTTATTAAAGAAAACCGCATCAAAATCCGTTGCGTAGTTTTAAAGATCTAAGCATATATACAGACAGACAGCGGAAAGAGACTTTGTTTTATAATAATTATGTAGTGATGATATCAAAAATACCGCCCGTTCCAGCGGGGATCGAACCCGTAAAACTCCAAATAACCGTGTCGTACTATCGTATCTATTCGTTTCATACTAAATTTAAGGTACTAAACTGATTTCAAGACATCATTAGTTAATAAAAGTATTGAATAAACAAAGTATTTCGATTACTTACAAATAACAAAATTGCCCAAAAATTTTTTTTAAGTTAGAATATGTTAGGTAGGGATCCCTAGTACATTTTTTTAACCTGATCAGTATCAAGCTAATTTTCCGTGAGTAGCTTCATTTTGATGAGACGAACAAAAAGTTCCTCTTCGAAAACTCGATTGTGGTAGATAATAGAGTTAGCAGGAGATAGCGTAGGACCGGGATAACGTACCACGCAATTTGTAGCACAATGTTACCATTAAATTAAATAAATATTAACTAAATAAAAGAAAAAAAAATCAGAAAAAAAAATCAATTTTTGATGACCTTACGAGGTCATCAAGATGATCACCTCGTTAGGTCATCAAAAATTATTACTAACCAGCTAATTAGTAATGTAAACTAATTAGTAATGTATTAAAAAAAGATGAAGTACTTAATTTTTTGTAATTTTTAAATCTTTTGAATTGGTGGTTCAGCGCACGAGCGCACTTAAGGTACAGCCGCCCCTGATTACGACTGTGTTAAAATCGCCTAGTACAGTAGTAGTAGTAGTAGGTACACTGGTACAGGTAATCAACATTTTGAAAGTACCGATAGCAAAATACCGATAATCAAAATGATGCATAAGACGTTATTAAATACACTAAGCAATAAAAGGTTTGTTATGAAATATTTGCCGCCTTAAAGCCGTACAATAAAACGGCTTTCTCTCTTTCATATGGGATTTACCATCACATCATTAGTACCATGCTAATGACCGCTTCACATGCTTGATCGTTCCCCGCGAAACAATAAATAAACTTTGTGTTATTACACTGAATTATTGTTAAGAATTAAAAATATTTATTACGTATTTAATATTAAACAAAAGAGCGTTTATTAAAGGAAAAGTTAGTTGAAAATGAAAAATTTTTTAATTAGCCAAGCATTTCATTTTCTTTAGAAATAAGAAATAATATTGTTGACTGCCGTATAGTTTCATAATCGCGCCAATCTTAAAAATAATGTTCCGGTTGGCTTTAAAATATTATTTTTGTGCAAGAAGGCCTATCTATTAAGAAAATATACTTGTTAACCTTAACACATCAAATTAGTTAAAAAAGAAAACACTTATAAGAAAAACTCTCTATACATGGTTGCCTGTAAGGAATTACTTTTAGTGACTAGGCTGCCATTGCACATTGCATATCTTTATTTTTGCATTATAGTAAAGTGTAATCGAGTATTGTGTTCAATATTAATAAAAGTTAAGTACTAAAATATAAAACATTAACAAATTTTGTGAGCTGGTATAAACATAAACGATTTTAAATAAAGTAGAGCTTAATAATAGTAACTAGATAACCCGCGCGATATCTGTTGCGTTTATGTTTATAGCTCATTTTGTCTTTGTTATTTATACCTATATATTTCTTTTTTGCTAAAGACTTGAATAAAACAACATATTTTTTTTACTAGATAGGTGAATAGGATAAATCTATATAATAATTATATAAAAGAGATTTCCACCCATTGACTCATGACGATATCTCTGGAACCTTAAGGCCTAGAGACTTGAAATTTGGTAGGAATATTCCTTTCACCAAGTAAAGGTCAGCTAAGAACGGATTTTACAAAATTCCACCCATAAGAGGGGGTCGCGGGGGTTAATAACATAAATGGCAAAACAACGTTTGCGGGGTCAGCTAGTTATAATATAATAGATAAACAAAGAGACAATTCTGTTATAAAATATTTATAGATTATATAAAAAAAATTCGAAATAAATGTTATGACGTACCTACATACGTAAAAGACACTTGATATTTTTTCCGACGAGAGGAAAAAGCTATTGACGCGATAGATCACGTAAACGAGACTTCAAGTCACAAGTTGTTTGATGATACTCGAAATATATGAAATGTTACGACCTTATGTTAATTGGAATAACACTATGTACCGTTCATCGTAATCATATTTATTATTTAACTAGCCGACCCGTGCCCACTTCGTTGGGCGTTATAATCCATTTCACATAAGAAGGGTACGGTGAAATTTGATATGTTCCAATACACTCTCACTATTTTCAGCAAATCAGATAAATATAAATGTTTTAAAATCACCAATTAATTTCTAAGGCAAATAATAATGCTTGATTAGATTGAATTGTTGACACGGCACGTCAGAGGGCGCAGGTTCAAATCCTGCTGATTTAAAATCTTTATATATTTTTATCTTTTTCCTTTTATCTTGTCACTCCTGAATAGTGTAGCTTTCTGTTAGCGAAAGAATTTTCATGATCGGATCAGTATTTGCGAAGATTACCCCGTATATACAAACAAAGTTAAAAACTTTACCTCTTTATAATATTAGTATAGATGACGACGTTGTGCAAATAATTGTAACAAATAACTATAATAATAAACGTTTCACACTCAACGTTCAGAAACACAATCAAATCGAATCTAAATAAAAAATCTCTGTATTCAAGTAGGTATCAAAAGCACTTTGTCATTTATATTTTTAAACGTCAAAAAAAAAAAACACAAAGATCTGTATAGTCTATACAAACATAAGTCACCTGTGTAGAATTCGCGACCGCTAGCAAATCATCCAGTTGTTGTGATCATTGCACTAATGTCGACAAACAAACTTGAGTACAGCTACATTGTTAACAAGTTATATTATTAAGTTGCAGTTTCACTTAAGAGTGTACACTACCTCAAATTGCTTATTTTCCACTCGGCAGGATCTCCATATCTTCCAAACTACTGAATATTTAAGTTTAAAATTTATGTATGGTAAAGTTCAGGACATAAACTATCTTTCATATGTTTCGAAAACACGATTCCATAAAATTTTCTCGATACAAAAAAATCGCAAAGTTACCTCTATTTTTTGTATTAAAACCCTAATATCTCAGTAAATATAGAAGTTATGGACTTGAGATTAAGCATGGTAATTGAAATAAGTATGAAGAACATTTTATATGTTGCGTTTTTTAAAAAATAACTATTGATAATGTTTGTGGGGAGAAATAACATAATATAATTCGCGCGATGAACAACCAAGCGCTCTCAATTCTCATGTGTGTCGGTATAGCACGTACAAATTAACTTGACACCTGGGCCGATGACGGCAACTTCAATGTACGGTGTGAAAAATAATGTAACATATTATGATAATATGTTACATTATTCTACTATATATTTTATTGATATATTAACATATATTATGATATGGTTACATTATTTTTCACACCGTACATTGAAGATGCCGTCATCGGCCCGTGTCAAGTTAATTTGTACGTGTTATACGACGAAGTAGGCTAGTAAAAATAGACGTTTTTTTTGGTCAACCTCGCACTAAATTTCCGATCCAATTTTAGTTTTTTATTAGGTTAAGGGTCACTTACTGACCATAAAAACATAAAATGCTGACAGATCCAGGTGGAGCTTCGATCGCAATCTTAAAGAAAAGTTTTTGGCCGATATCTCGAAAACTATCAACTTTAGGGCAAATGTTATTCAGATCTTTTTTGTAGACAATAAAATTTCGCATCTTTTATTTCCTGCAAACTTTTTTGTAAAACTTACCGTTTAAGATGTATGGCCCATTTAATGAACCTGTTTTTCATTTTTGGCCACTAACTCTTCAAATATTGGATTAATCAATAAAATGCATATACCCTTTTTTTAAGATGACTTTATTCTCTACAACTTTTGTTTAAAACTTTTTTTTCTAATATCCATACTTTTCGAGTTATAAAACGTTTAATGTTTGACTACCGGGCGTAAAGTCAAAAATTTCAAGGTACGCGTAGAATATAATGGCACAAATTCAACAAACTAATTAAAAAAAATATCCCGATTATTTATGTACTTAAAAATTTATAGTTCATTTCCTTACCTGCAATAGTAATTAACTTTTTATATTTTATTTCATTATATTTCTTACAACTAAACTTCTTCGTTACACTCTTCGGAGGAATACAAGGAAGACTATAAAGCTTCAATGATCTCTTTATCTTCATGATCAAACACATCAATGTCAACCGACTCTTCGTTGGAGGCGAGGTTCACTGTCGGTTGATTTGTAGGGGAGACTGGGTACGGTTGTGCCAGGGTACGGTAGTGACAGTCGTTATAACCGCGAAACTATACGGAATGCGGGGAAGAGTGTAAGGGAAAAAAGAAGCGCAATGCATGTCTACACATGTTGCCCAGTATTGCGTTAGCCAGTGCACGACGTAAACAAAAGCAGGAGGCCACATTGGTTTTCAACAGCCAAAAGTAAGTTTTTTTGTTCAGATTCTTTTAATATTTACTGTTATTGGTATACAGATATACTATAGCAAATATTTTTTTGTTGTCAATTGAATGTTAGTAGTTAATTACAAACGATTACTTTTTACGTAGATAATTTAGGTTACTCATGATGTTTTATTGTTTTCAGAAGTATGCGTTGGGTACGGTTGTGACAAATGTAGATGGGTACGGTTGTGACATATATATTCTTTATGTTTTTGCTTTTAGATGACCAGAAAACGCTTGCGGGTGAAGTATGACGTGGGACTTCTTTACGGAGAGCTGCGGAAATGCATAATATTAATCGCTTGTCGTTGTTACGATACATTCGTAAACATGATGAAGTCGGTGCGAATCACGATGTAAACAGCATCAGCATGTGATATGCAGCTCATAGCAAAGTATTTTCGAAGGAGCAAAAAGAGCTGTTATCAAAATACATGTACCACACGTTGCGCGGAAATATATTTTGGCCTTACTACAAGAGAGGTACGGAAACTGGCCCTTGAACTGACAAATAAATACATACAACATAAACCGACCTGCTACTTGGGATGAGAATGAGATGGCTGGTGAGGAATGGTTTCGTTCATGTCTGTACGCGTAGCTCAAGCTACAAGCCTTTCAAGAGCTACAAGTTTTAACAAAACGAATATTGAAGCTTTTTATAACAACTTGCAGACTATTTTGGACATACACCTATATGAGCCACAACATATATATAATATTGATAAAACTGGTGTAAACTTTATATAGAAGAAAAGTATTTTGTGTTATGTTAAACATTTCTAACATTAAAAGTCATTATAAACCATTTCTGTGAATGTTTATGTCTGTCACTACTGACCCCAACCACTGTCACAACCGTCCTTGGGGTGAGGACGGTTGTGACATTTTCCTTTTTTTTTTCAAATTTGATGCTATAAGTAATACAGCATAATTTGAGACAAAATTTCAGTATTTTTATGTGGACAAATGTATAAGCTACGGTTTAAGTAATTTTTGTCTCAACTAACTAGTAAATTAACAAAATTATATGCGGTCAAACCGAAATTGTCACAACCGTACCCAGTCTACCCTACATGATTCTGCCGTGCAATTCTCGCAAATCACAGTGCACTCTAATGGAATGGGGGTGGACACGAACCTCTCAGGGCCGTCTACCGATTGCTTCAACATCTCCTGCGGCACCTCCCAGTCTACTCGAGTTAATTTCTTGCAAATGCCGAACTAGCTGTGGTAGTAGAGCATGTGGGTGCAGGAAAGCAGGTTTAGAGTGCACTGTGATTTGCGAGAATTGCACGGCAGAATCATGTACAAATCAACCGACAGTGAACCTCGTCTCCAACGAAGAGTCGGTTGACATTGATGTGTTTGATCATGAAGATAAAGAGATCATTGAAGCTTTACAGTCTTCCTTGTATTCCTCCGAAGAGTGTAACGAAGAAGTTTAGTTGTAAGAAATATAATAAAATAAAATATAAAAAGTTAATTACTATTGCAGGTAAGGAAATGAACTATAAATTTTTAAGTACATAAATAATCAGGATATTTTTTTTAATTAGTTTGTTGAATTTGTGCCATTATATTCTATGCGTACCTTGAAATTTTTGACTTTACGCCCGGTAGTCAAACATTAAACGTTTTATAACTCGAAAAGTATGGACATTAGAAAAAAAACTTTTAAACAAAAGTTGTAGAGAATAAAGTCATCTTAAAAAAAGGGTATATGCATTTTATTGATTAATCCAATATTTGAAGAGTTAGTGGCCAAAAATGAAAAACGGGTTCATTAAATGGGCCATAAATCTTAAACGGTAAGTTTTACAAAAAAGTTTACGGGAAATAAAAGATGCGAAATTTTATTGTCTACAAAAAAGGTCTGAATAACATTTGCCCTAAAGTTGATAGTTTTCGAGATATCGGCCAAAAACTTTTCTTTAAGATTGCGATCGAAGCTCCACCTGGATCTGTCAGCATTTTATGTTTTTATGGTCAGTAAGTAACCCTTAACCTAATAAAAAACTAAAATTGGATCGGAAATTTAGTGCGAGGTTAAATGCTTTATTGACTGGCCTAAAGTGCGGGTGAAATCTGAATTCGAGCTGAGGTAGTGTAGCCTCTTAAGGTTTGTGTGAGACGAAAGTGTACTAAAATCTAAACTTGAACATGAAATAGTTTTTGATAAAAGCTACAAATACCTATAGTTTCGATATCTTTATTTTGATTTGCTAAAAGTTTTCTTTTAGCAAATCAAATCAAATATTTATTATTTAGTCTTTACATTTTTAAAATATATGATTTTTACGTATAAAACAAACATTTATATATTTAAATTAATCTATGAACAAGGATAAAACAGATCTAATCGCAATTAATTTTTATACACTGACTTATACAGCTTTTCAAGACACGATGTAACTGACACATATATATTGAATGTGACGATATAGATGTCACACAAAATTGCAACCGCTCGTCGCGTCACAGTTTTAATTAAGGACAGTGCACCGATCATATCGGAACGCGATTATAATCCTCATATGACTTCGCGAAGACCCAGCAGTGCCTGCCCTGCCGTGATACCGACCGTATCGTTTTACATAACTCATTGTTTGCTAGTTATACTCTCGGAGCTAGCGTCTACTACACAGACACATATAAACACAGACACACACACACACTCATATAAGCGCACACACACACATAAATATAGGTACACGTATAAATTTATTGAGATCTGACATCCATTCTTTTTGATAGATCTAACCCATATTTATATAAACTTATTTAATAACTTATTTCGCACAAGGCTAAGGTGTTAAATATATAGGAAAAGTCTTATTGTAATATATTTACTAAGAAATGCATAGTATCCTTTTTCTACATGGGGAAAGAGGCCTATTCCCAGCAGTGGGATGTTACAGGCTAAAGCGTAAAGCATAGCGTATAGTAAAAAGACAAATAAGTTCATCCTATAAAACATTAAAGAAAATAAACTAAAGTAAAAAACTTTTTTAAAAAACAAGCTTTTATTCAAATATGCTAATTAACCATGCATTTTCATCCAAATCGAATTTGTATACAAAATTTCAGCTCGATTGGTTGAAGATATCTGTTTCAAAATTGAGTTGCAAGATTATACATACATAGATACGAGTATATACATACGTATGTACGATATTCTTGGCCACTTTTTGCAAGTTAAATAAAAGCTTGTAAAAAGTAGCCAAGAACATCAACAAATCAAACAAACTGTATTAGATATTTAAAATGCGATTTAGTCAAAATCGCGACACAGATTTATTAGTTAAACATACATATTTTCGAGTTTTAGGAAATAAATTTATTTTTCATTTTAAGTCAATTATTGAACGCCGTCTCTCGGAGTATGTTTGTTTATGATATTAATATTTGTGTATGGTTCATGAAAAACCACTCTCGAATCCCTGTTACCTGTGTAACGACGAAATAATTGACTGATTGTGTTTCTATGTACATACATTTCACTTTAAATATGTTGTACAACGCTTAGAGGCTTACAGTGAAGGTACAAAGCAGTAAGCACAACGAGCTTAGAAAGGGCATTTTAATCACTCATACTTTTACGATGAATGTAATTAATATTTCAGTTTTATTCAAAGACGTTTAGAGCATTTTAATGTGAGAAAGAAATCGTCTTTTAAAATTACTTCATTGTAATCTATGATATATTAAAACAATAGATACGTTACCCGCTGTCTATTTTGGCAAGAAAAAACTAAGGTAATTGCCTGAGTTTCACTTAGTTACGCACCATTCAGTGTCGTAGCTAGACGTCCTTTTGTTTAACGCATATTATCATAAAAAGTGTTCACAAAATGCCTTCGTGTGTTTTTAGACGTTGCAGGAATTATACTGGAACTGTTAGGGGAAATAAAAACATTTCATTTCATAAGTAAATACTGTAAATTTATTTATTCTAACCGAAAATGTAACTTTTTATATTTTAATCGGCAGTTGTTATTACGAAGTACATGAGTGAGACATGTAGTGGACTCGTGCGTCAGAGTGAAAGAGAGAACAGCTAATTGTCACTTCTAGGGGAAGTTGGGTGAAATGGAACTAGTCTTCATTCACCTTCACAAAATTATATAAAAACCTGAAATTGTTTGTTTTAAAATCATGTTACTAAATATTCATAAATTCGATGATTCAAAAGTACTTGTAATAGTTTATTTTAATAAAAATGCTTGAATTTTAATTACTTATCATTTAAAATGTTCATTAATTTAAAAACATGTTTCAATTAAGATTACCTAAAGACGCATCGTACGACACAGTACCTCCGTGGTGATGTGGAAAGCTGTGTTATTTACTATTTTAACTCATGTAAGTCGATAAGACCCTGAGTAGTTAAGTGTGTGTTAATTTCGTAATATCCATCTATACTAATATTATAAAGAGGTAAAGTTTATAACTTTGTTTCTATGTAGGGGGTAATCTTCGCAAATACTGATCCGATTATGAAAATTCTTTCACTAATAGAAAGCTACACTATTCAAGAGTGACTATGCTATATTTTATTTATTTATTTATTTATTTATACTTTATTGTACACCAGAAAAATATTAAAATACAAATAATAAGGATAATTACAGACAGTGAAGTACAATGGGCGGACTTATGGCTATTTAGCCATTTCTTCCAGTCAACCCAAAATATTTATTTTATAATATTTTATTGTAATTGAACAAAAAATTCAATAAATAAGAAAAAGACAAATAAAAATAAAAATTGGTAATGGCACTTTTTTTTCGTGAGTGTACATGCGCAAAAGTTCGCAGAGCCTATGTTCAGTCTCGCCAAGATTCGTCGCGCGTACTATAACACTAATAAATTTGAAAAAGAAAAAAATTGTTTTTTTTTTTACCTAATCTATAAATAAATTAATAAATTTATTAGTCTATTTTGAATTAAACTCGATTGTTCACTTTTGCCCAACCTCCTCTCGTTACGTGATTGGCTGCTGATGATACTCGACCGGTGTAACTAAGATCCTATATTCATCTCTTTCTAATAACAGATAAGGCGTATGTTGACACCTATGTTCTTTTTCATTCTCCGCTTACGAAGTAAAAAGTATTCTCTGTCCTTTTAAAATATTATTAGGTAATTTTTAATGCAATGATGTTGGCGTATGCCTAACGTGACCAGACGTCCCGTTTTGAACGGGACCGTCCCGTTTTTCGGTCGTGTGTCCCGGTGTCCCGGAAAATAGCCCTGGGACGCAAAAATGTCCCGTTTTATGAAATGGAACATAAATTGTGTCTATTTAGTCAGATAAATTTTAGAGTACAGTAGGTACAATAAACATTACTAAAGATAACTTTAAAACTATTCGACTCGACAAGCAACAGCTTTCGATTAAAAAAGAACCGTCAATTTGGTACACCTAATAAAAATAAAGGGGGTAACAAACACAAAGAAGTCGAAATTTCGATCCAGCGGGATTCGAACCCGCAACCCCGACATACCGTGTCGGTGCTCTAGCCAACTAAGCTATGGAACGATGTACCAGCCAAATCGAAATTTTTTGGTATGATTTTATTCGGTTTTAAGCAACCGTGGAGCCGTCTACAGCGAGTCCTTTACAGCACCCAACTATACAATTTCATATTACAATGAAGTCTTTGACGAGAGATGATGATGATGACACCATGCTATTCTTAATTCGTATTATTTTTATATTTGTGTTTCCCACACATGAGGAAATTCGAAAATGGTTTTTATTAAAAATGTTTTATATTATGTCGGGGGTGCGGGTTCGAATCCCGCTGGATCGAAATTTTGATATGATAATAAATAACATTTTATTAAATAACATTTTTAAATTTAAAATACAGTTTAATTTTAAATAGGTACATTTTTATTCAAAATGTTTTATATTACCGATGTCGGTATGTCGAGGGTGCGGGTTCGAATCCCGCTGGATCGAAATTTTGATATGATAATAAATAACATTTTATAAAAAAGTCGAATTGAGAACCTTCTCCTTTTTTAGAAGTCGGTTAATAAATAAATAAATCTGCTGAATTAAAAAAGTCGATGTCCCGTTTTGAGTCGAAATAAAACTGGTCACGTTACGTATGCCGCGTCTATTAGTATAATAGGTCGTTGATTGTAATCGTAATGTTATTGCAAAGTTTGCTGATAGGAAAACTTAATTTGTTTAAGATTTATTTTCAGTATTTTTACTAGCTTACAGTAAGCTATGGCACCTTGATAGTTTACTGTTATGAAGTAATGTTCTTAGACCTACTTTGTATTGATACTTTATTGTATGTATAAGGTATTTTATTTATTGATAGGATCAGTTATTTATAATTGGAGTTGCAACTCATTAGTACATATTTTTAAATAGTTTTTAAGATAGCTTTCGTAAATTGATATTTTCTGTTTAAGCTGAGTTTTCATGTTCGGCTTTCACTTCACTTCACTTCGGCCTATCGCAGTCCACTGCTGGATATAGGCCTCCCCAAGTTCATATGTTTTAATTTTTTTCTGAGTCGAGTATTTTATTGAGATGTCATGTACCGTATCCGTATGGGGCGCTAAGGCTCCGTGCAGACGTCGCGCCGTGACGGAATACTCGTAGAATGGAATTCGCCGGATCGAATGCATATTGACGCCAAACCGACACGGCGCGGCCGGCGCGGCGCCCGCCAAAGCTTTGACAATACCCCGCCTAATATAGCACAGAAGTTCACAGAACTACAAATATTTATATCAACTAGTTATTATAAATACCGAAGCATACTTTGTAAATCAGAGTGAAATTAAAATAATACAGAATATGTCTTATTATAATATTCAGTATTATTTTTGTAAAGTACGGTTAAAGCTATGTCAAATAATAGACGTATATTTGTTTTTTGTAGAAGTACTTTATTTATATTAATAAATATTTTAGTATCATGATTGTAACTACTGCTATATTCCTTTACTACCTAATACATACCTACTACTAAAAACTTGTAAAAAATAAATATTAGATATTTAAATTACTTGATTCATCATTTAAAACTGAGATGATAATATTATGTGAGTTTGATATTTACTTGTAATCAGAGCAAACGTCAGTTGCTGCTTTGGTCTGGTTCTGATGGTTGCTACTATTATATATATTTTCCTTCATGTACTCTTCTTCTTCTTGACTTCTGATCCGATTCCGGTGCGACTACAGCATTGTCTACACGTTAAATGACGCACGAGATCACAAAATATTTGCTAAAGTGACTTATTATATGATTTAGAGTTTAGACGTATAAACAAAGTTTATAGTGAATTTTTAAAAGTTTACAATAACATCGTACTTATAAAATATAAATAGTGGCTAAAAATGTGAAGCGAATAATAGGAAAGTGTTATAACTGCATCTACTTCCATTTCGTGACTCAAAGTACTTACAGCAAAATACAGTCAACAAATCAATGACGATGTAGATCGAAACTGGAAATCGTTAAATAGACGATTACTGAATTTTCAATTTATTTCAATTTTCGTCACGAAAATTCTTAAAAGAACTTTAGTTTTCAATTACTGAACTTAAGTAAAATAAAAAAACATTTTTCTCCTTCATATGGGAATAACTACAATTTAATTCTTTATACCTGCTATTACTTTGACAAACACCAAGACAAAAAATAAGTAATGCGCAAGATCAAATATCCACTCAGAGCAGAAATCGCCCACTTTAATTTAAAAAGAAACTGTCTGATTTCTATAAAAATCATTAATTTAAAATAATTACCAAAGAACTTATGCGTACTCATAAAGTATGAGAAAATATGAATATAATATGTACATTGGTATAAATCCATTATATCTGTGTAAGTGGTCTCAGCTTCATAATGCAATAATTCAACATACTTGCGCAATAATTGACAAATAATTTCAATAATGTCGACGTGTTTGCCGACAACTAGCGTATCTTTGGAGATTTGAGTGATGTCGGCAAACCATGTCGGCGTGTTGACATACGAGTAGGTACGTACATCATAGACGCCCGCGCAGGCCAAATTAACATTACCGATCTTATTTTTGTAATAGAAACCAATATTGAAGTAAAACTTCTTTATGCATGCTTGATTTTGGGAGAATACATTTTCTCTCTCTTTTTCTCATAGCTAGTAACGTTTCGTATACTAAGACACAGTGCACTTCAGTGCAGCCTATTGTGCAGGCCTATTGCTAAAGAAGTTTTTCTTCAATCGTGTGGTGGTGTAAAGCACGCTCGTTTTTTTTTTAAATTTTTATTAATTTTTTTTAACAATTTTAGTAGAAAATAAATACCATGTTATATTATTTTATAGTTAATTCCTATTAAAAAATACTCTTACACAATTAAAATTGTCAGAAAAAGAAATTCAGCCGTATGCTATTTCTATCAAAATATTTTTGACAGTTTAACTTTTTTAAGTACATTAAAAGTTTTTTTGATGAATATTTCTTATACTAAGTAATTCTAAGAAATATCACGTTTGTCTATATAAGTTTCAATAAGTTAAATTATAAAGCAAACATTTTCTCTAAATGTCGAATTCCAATCAATATATCAGGTATAGTCGGGTACTTCCTTTTTGTCACTATCTGTTTTACTGCGAGGAACTCGTCTTGATCATTAATCATTATATTATTAGCTGCAATTAATCTTAGGTAATAAACTTGATGGAATTGTAAATAACAAAAGTGTTCAAATAATTTGAGTAACATATTTAATTGTTACATTAGTTATTAATATTTTGTTAAAAATAAAATCTTTCTACCATGACAACATGAATAATATAAATACTGTGACTGAAATTCAGTCTGAAAACAAGAAAAAAATTGTTAAGTTAGTTATTAATAGATAGTTAGTTTAGTTATCTACTGTAATATAAGAAAATAAAATATATTACTTCGAATGATTCAAAGTTTTGAATCATATCAATCAGCGTTGAAATTAAAAATCAAATATCAAACGAGTCAATCGTACTATATACAGGTAGGTATGTCCGTTTCACAGTGGTCTCCTAAGGGACAAGTACCGTTGACTTCATTACCATAGTTAAGGTAATTTAAATTGTTTGACTCAAAATCGACAAAGAGATGTGTTAGAATCAGTGAGGTAGCGTGGTTTTTTGCCGCCCGGGGCCCATCGAAAATTTGCTACACCTACCAATTCATTTATTTTTTATTTTAGAAAATTAATTTAACACATATATACTCATTGTAAGCATAATGTTCATTATGTTCATTAACCAACTTCAAAAAAAGGAGGAGGTTCTCCCCCCTGGCCCTGGCACACCCCGTGCTACGCCACTGGTTACAATTCATTCAATTCTTTTAAAAATTTATTGCAGTTTTAGTATTAGAATTTTTTACTTTATAACAATTTCAATAAGTTTAGTCTATTTGAGCATGAGGCGTTTTATTCATTATCGCTTCTTTCCAGTACAAAAATATATTGTGTACTTGAGTTTAAATGAAAACTTGAAACTAGGATAAGACTGGAACACAATAAAGTTAAAGTTAGTAAGTTCTTTGATGGTTTTGTGTTAGTTTTTATATGATAAATAGCTCTGTAAACGAGAAAACGGTTTGTGTTTCAATTACCTACGTAATATGATAAAATTTGATGAAACCGTAAGTAAACACGTGAGAGCTACCTACGCACGCACATCCAATACAAAATCAAAACCAATTTATTCAAATAGGCTTCAAAAGCACTTTCGAATCGTCATTTTACAAATTAAAATTTTAAAGTAATTATTATTTTTAAGTAAAGCTACCACCGGATTCGGAATGTAGATTTTGCAGAGAAGAATCGGCAAGAAACTCCGCAGTTTCTCTTTTGAAAATAATCATACATCTTTCTTTTCAATAGTATCGCATATAATATTACATATACTACTATTAGCATATAATATTTTAATCTATATAAATAAAAATAAACGCAGAAATGTACGTACGCGCATGACTTCTTAACGGCTGTATCAAATTGAATAGTTCTTTTTTTTCGGTCGTCAGAATAGGTTTGTGTAAAAGGAAATTTAAAAAAATAATATATTGTTGGATAACAAATATGGCGGCACGTATTTCACTGAGTCAGCTAGTGAAATATGTATATTTTATTTTCGTTTATTGGATATTTAAAAATACCAGTTTAGCCTCACATAAGAATCAAAAATAAAATCTACAGTAGATATAGTACACGGCCGTAAATAATGCACATCGGCTTTTAGAAAGAGACAATCAGCTAATTTGAACTTTGTAGAGCGTTATCTCTGACGCACATTACCTATGAGACGTATCGGACTGTCAGTATTTCATATGACAGATCTAATAGTGTAAGAACCCAGTTCCCAGATCACCTGTCATATTTTTTTGAAGGACAAAATATATTAAATTCAAATTCAAAATATTTTATTCAGCATAAAATTATTAAAATTTCTTACTGAACGTCATGAGTCTACTACCAGTTCGGAAAGAAAAAGCCTCTGACCTGAGAAGAACTGGCGAAAGAAACTCAGCGGGACTAATATCATTTTTTTAATCATGTTTTTTTTCCAAAGCAGATTGAAATTTACAATAATTTTATAGGTTGAAATAGTCTGGCGGCGATCACATCATTCCCAAGGCGTACTGTCTTCTATAAAATCGTTAATCGAATAATATCCTTTAGTACACAAACGTTCTTTCACATTTTTTTTAAATTTGGCTGCTTTATATACGTAAAAATGTTATTAACCAGCTATTTTAGTATTTATCGCCAGACACTAATTATATTACTATATTTTAAAACCTGTAGAAAATATTTTAGCAACTCTTTATACTACGATGTATACTGTAATGTTTTGTCAATCAGAAACAAGGAAGTCTGGGGTCTGGGATCTTGGACTATAACGCTCTACGAAGTCGAAATTAGCCGATTGTCTCTTTCCAAAGGTCGATGTGCAATATTTATGGCCGGGTACTATACCTAATACCATTTAAAATGATCCAATGCTGCAATATAAGCGTTAACATGAAACAAAAGAAAAAAATATGATTAATTTATTCTCTTATAAATTAATCGTTGTCCTCTCGCCACAATGGCTTGACACATTAATTATAATTAATTAATAGTATAATAGTCCCCATTCAAATAGATATTCTACTGCTGTTGAATGGCGCTGACTTCTAAGTAACTATTGTGAAGTACCTACTTGCAAGTGGCGCCGCAGTTCTTAAAATTAATGATTTAGATTTTACCTTCATCTTCGTATGTCTAATGTGATATAAATTGTGATAAAGAATGTGTATATTAATTTTAAAATTTAAAGGTTACATTTAAGATTTTTAGTTTCAACGCAAAGACGAGTGTTATAATAGTTAACATGTGTTTTCTGTCTATGGGTGGGATACTAGCTCAAAAAATGGAGGAACCTATTTTGATTCTGCTTTAAGTTATTTGACAGATTTAGATATAAATGTTTTATTTTGCTTGTCGCCAAAATATACATGTTGGAATGCAAGAAATGATTGAGTATTAAATATTAAGTTTTAGGAATAGGCATCGGTTCCGCTATTAAGAGATTATAAGCTCTTTTTGGTTGGAAAAGGAAATGTGAATGTTGGCTAAATTCATTGCCAAAATAATAATTTCGAATATTTACTACTACAGCGACATTTCGAGAACGTAGTAAGCTTGGTCTATATACCTACTTGTAGTTGCATCATCATTTGAAATCTACGAAATTAACACTAATTTGCAAAAGATACAATATACCTACCTATCGAGCTTGGACTAAAAATATTGATCTCAATAATTAGATTCTTTATAAATGGTTGTCATTTTTGCTGATGGTAGAGCAAGATAGAATGAGGTAAAATATGTATTAAGTACTTTATACGTAGAGCGCTAAAACAAAATTTAAAAACACAAAAATCAAAAAATATACTCAACTCTGTAATAGACATAGAGAGTTCATAACTAATATATTGAATATATTGATTAAAGTTCATGGACGTCATCAAACTAAGAAACTCCTTGAAAGAAGTTGTAGAGTAAATAGTTGACTTTCCTCTAACAGCCTACTTTTAACAGTTCCCCAAAGAGACAGTATAGGTTTTTATATAAAATAAATATTTCTACAAAACATAATATTTAGATATATTATTATCTGTACCGTAATCAGGCTAAGCTGTTACTAATTGTGAATACCTTTCCACAAGATGGCGTCGCTCGCTCATTACGAATATTAAGTCTAGCTATCACTCGACCCGCCCGATATCCTCTCATTACCACGACCACGTAATGTAATTTTATAGGTATTACGAAGAAAATATCACCGCAAATATATGTTTTAAACGTGGGAAATAGTCTCTTTACTGTGCTGGTAATTATAACAGCAAAAATGTCCTTTGCAAACAGTCTGTTTGAACATACTTTATCATAGTTTTGTGTTATTTTATTCTATAACTTAAATGTTTGTTTTTGAATATCTTCCTAAAGAATAAGTTATGTGTATCAGATGTATCAGGTCGTATACGAATACGATATATAGAAAAACCATGTCGAGATTTACTTTACAATTATTTTATTTCGCTCACACCATAATAAGTATATATTTATGCTTGGCTTAGAATTATTAAGATTAAAGAAAATACATTATGTCGTACATTTATTTTCGCATGTATTTGAGTTGTGTTTCAAGTATTAGTATATGCTTCAGCCTGTAATATCCCGCTGTTAGGCCACAACAGCCACAAACCAGTGCTGTGACCGTTGCGCAGACGTGTCGTCTATTAGTATAATTTGGTTGAAAAGTACGTAACGATGACGTACCTATACGATTATGGATGACGTCAAAAGGTGACACGAGTTTACGAATTATTAAACTTATATATTTGTCCATTTCTCGACGTCAATTTAATGTGACAACGTTGAATGCGATCAGTATCTTTATACATTACAATAGACGTCACTATTTCGGATATTGTTTGGCTACAATAAGACTTAGCGTGTTCTTTTATAGCCTGTCCTACTTTTCTTCTATTTACATTTTACCATGGAAATATCACTACATATTATAAAACAAAGTCTCTTCCCGCTGTCTGTCTGTCTGTATATATGCTTAGATCTTACATTATTAAACTACGCAACGGATTTTGATGCGGTTTTCTTTAGTAAATAGAGTGATTCCAGAGGAAGGTTTATAATATGTATAATACATGCATAATGTAGTAGAGGAACACTGATAGTTTTAAAGTTTCCTAATGTGATGTCGTAAATAAACACATTTTTTGCGCTTAGATTGCAAATATTTATTTTATATTTTATATTTAGTATCAGCGTTGCACCCGTGCGGAGCCGGAGCGGGTCCCTAGTTATTAAAATAATTTAATTGTAATGCAAAATGCAATGTTTATTTGCTAAAAAAAAATGAGTTGCGTGCGAGAACGGTTATACGCCTTCTCTAATTCGAGTCACAAACACTCAAACAAGTATATAATTATACTAATTTATATCAAAATGTAACTTATTAAACGGTAGCTACATTTGAATGAAGACGACGGAATCAATAGAATAACCCTTATTTTATTTCAAATTTTGTTAGTCCAAAGTTAAAAGAAGGTATGTCTGTATGTCACTGCATAAACGTTGTAGGTTTGTAATCTATTACAATAATGTGTCAAAATGTGAATTGATACAAAATAGATGTCTGTTATATTAAATTATAGTCAGCAGCTGTCGCGACTCGCTTAAAAAATAAGTATCAAAAACCTAAGCTGTAATAAGCCTAATGTTATGTGTTTGCTAATTATGACAGATAACAATTTGACAGATTTATAACAGATGGAATGCTTTGTAAGATTTTCGTGTGCGACAAGTTACGTCAACATTTATATTCACGTTTTTAAAACCAGTTTTCTTTGCGTTCATATGCAAGGACCACACCAAAATATAAACATTAGCTCTGGATTCTGAAACATAGCTGTTGTAATGAGTCTAGCGGTAGCGATAAAATACTTTTTCTCTTCATTAGGGAACGTCTTTGACTGAAAATGACAAAGCAATTGAAACATCATACAAAAATAGTGAATAGCAAATTAAATACAGTACCCAGACAAAATATTCCATAAGTAACCAAAAATGAAATCGTAGAAGGCTCTAGGACATTCTCACTTCTATTTCATCTTAGTTTACATTTGTAGAGGTATAATTCACAACGTATCATTAGGTCCGCGATACTGATTATTATTCTGGGAATCGACACCGTTTACGCAGAACGCAGAATGCTGTCTAAGGCAATGGTTCTCAACATTCCCATGATACATTTGATCTCGTAAGTTAGTTACGTTTAACGAAAATCAAGTCGCTGATTGGAGTGATTTATATAATAATTTGGGGTGGTTTTTAAAGGTTTGAGTGTCTGTGCTTGAGTGGCGTGTTTAGAGATCGATCGAGGTGATCGTGAGATATTTCAAACCGTGATTGACAGTTGATTGTTTTTTTTTTTCGAGAAGAATCTTGCAGCTGTAAGCAATAATTACTGTAATCAAATTAAAATTGCGTCTTACTCGTACTTGATCTATAATAGTTTTATTACATTATTGCGTATGTTTTTAGAGTTACGATTATCTGTTTGTAGAATATTTAATGACAAGTGTAATGTTGTAATAAAACATTAATTAACATAATAAAACGAAAAAGAAAATAATGAAACAACGCCTTGGCGCAACGGTCACAGCACTAGTGGTTGCGGGCTCGATCCCCGCACATGACAAACATTTGTATTGGACATGCAGATGTTTGCCGTGTTCTGGGGGTTTGTGCAGTCCTTGTGGGTCTCGCCACCATGCCTCGGAGAGCACGTTAAGCCGTCAGATCCGGTTGTTATCATGTACACCTGATAGCGATCGCTACTCTTAGTAGGAGGGAATATATCTGCATTGAAGCATTTTATTGACGTTTATTAAGTCCTGATTATTCTCCTACACGGGGAAAGCCTATTCCCCATGCTATGCCTAGCAGTGGGAAATTACAGGCTGAAGCGTAAAATAATTAAAATATTATGTTTTATATTTCTCATACATCAAAATAAAAGTTTATAGTTTATATTCGACGTCAACTTTATACTCCATAAAAACAATAGGTACATTTCTACAAAGCGACAAAATGCTAATTTAAATATTTCCCTGGATATAAAAACGAAATTCGCCCGCGGTATCGATCGCGTAATAACAATAATCGATTCTCACGATCGTCAAATCGGACTCAATTGGCATTCGAGATTCTAATTGTGGTGAAACTGACAGCCATCAATTTGCCGGTGCACGGCTTCTGTTTCCCTTAGGCTAATATAAATACACTATCTGCAACGATAACACGACCATTTCAGATTACATGTACTTTACCTCTCTGTATAAAATAACTAAACTGATAGATTTGTATATATACGTTACTTTTCTACGTATGCAGTCGAAGTACCCCTTATTTAATGATCTTGATTGAATTGGTACCGTAAAATTTTGTTTTCAATAAAGAATATTCATCAAAATTTAAACCAAAAATTTTGGAATGCAAATATGCAGATGCACTAATAATTATACTTCAAATTTTTGAATTTGAAACATCTTTTTATACAATAATGTGGTGCTCTTACGTAAAAACATAACGTTAATTATATTAGTGAAGAAATGATAATGAAATTGACATTCGAGTAACGTATTCGTGACAAAATATCAGTTAATCTATATATGTATATAAAAGAGATTTCCACCTATATATTGACTCATCACGATATCTCTGGAACCATAAGGCGTAAAGATTTGAAATTTGGTAGGAATATTCCTTTCGCCGAGTAGAGGTCAGCTAAGAACGAATTTTACGAAATTCCACCCACAAGAGGGGGTTGCGGGGGTTAATACCATATATGGCAAAACAACGTTTGCGGGGTCAGCTATTATAACTTTGTTCAGTATAATAGTAGTTAATGAGATAATAATGTCAAAATGATGTGATTCGGAAATTTTTCGAGGATCGAGGGTCTCGCTCGCGGCGATCGTGACGACACGCGAAATCAGTGGCTACGATTTAATTTAGGGATATTGATTATAATTATATTGATAACTGTAGTAGATTTAATAATTCTTTCGCAAATCGAATTGAAACTAAACACAAAAATTGTTTTTATCATTGGCCTATCTATTATTTTGGGATCTATTTCCTTTATATTATCAATATCATTCATTCATTCGTCCATCTCTACTGTTATTGTTTACTCTCTAGTTCTCTACTATTTATCTCTACTATATATTTTTTTTCTCATTTGAATATTTTAATGAATTAATGTTAACAATCGTTGGTTAACCTAATAAATAAAATATAAAATATACTAGCTGCGCTTCGTGTTTTCATGCGCTAGACTTTTACGATCCCGTGCGAATGTCGGGATGAAAAGTAGTCTATGCCTAGGACTCGGAGCTGTCTACCTATGCACCAAGTTTCATTTCAATTAATGCAGTATTTCTAAGTGAATGTGTAAAAAACATACATCCAGCGTCGTTTGTATTATAAAAGTTGATATTTGCTTATTTTTATTAAGTTTTAAGTTGTAAATTGTAAATATGTATATTGTTTAATAAATTATTTAATTAAATTTTTTTTAATATAATTATAATTATTTCCAAATAAAGTTTTATTATTGTGACTTGGGACGTTTTAGTTTTGTTTACTTGCTTAATATTGTGGTGATTTACACCTTTGTAATTTGATCTGAAAATGTATGTAACACATTAATTTTAGCATCGAGGCCGTATTTTAAAACCTTCTAAAAATATGACTGCGTATGTGCCAGTGATACTAAATTTTACGGTAGAGTACCACCAATTTAATGGATAAATAATATCGCATAATTTTTATGCATGTGTAAATTGTTTTCAAAAATTATTCGATTATTCAATATTTTTGAAAAGAAAGAAGAATATTATAGACCACTGGCGTAGCGTGGGAGAGCCGGGGTGTCCACTGTCCATAGCCCGGGCGAAACACGAAAGCAAATCGGCAATATCACCACAATTTTTTCAATTTATGGACTTTAAAATCTTCAAAAAACATTTTAAGATTAATTGACCAATTATCAGTTCTATGTACTTAGTACTCGATATCCAAAATTCTTCTGAAACTATTTATTTGTATTAATAGAAGTAAAAACCCAATCTACATCGCAGTATCTACTCTTAACTGACTTCTTAACTATTTGAGAGCTCTGACAAAGATCCATAAATTATTTTCGATTCTATCGAGACAGGGAGCGTGGCTCGAGCTCCCGCCTAAATAATATTTAAATTTAGAACAGCGAAGGGATGGGACATGTGTGTCGTAACGCGTTTGGCGAAATGTGATTACAGTCGGTAATTAACGAGCTGCTATTTACGTCGCTACCAGACTATTCAAATATTACCACTCCGCACCAACAAAAGGGAGGCGACCGTTTCGGAATCACAATCCTTCGAAATAATGACGAGTATCATTGTATTCGTGAAAGTGTTTTACCGTTGCCCAACCGTGTCGCGGCCATTCTGTCCGGTCTCTTGAAATAAAGCACGCTTTCAATTGCAGACTAATTATTCTAACACGAGAAACTCATTCGGCGTCGTCCGTTTTTACGTGTAAAGAGAGATTAGTCGAGTCGAACGACACTCGCTCAAAGGGGCATTGTGATGCGGTCCGATAATGATGATATGTTAAGAAAAGTATTACATTCTGACCATAATGGTACGTTGAAAAGGCGCGTTTCTTATAAAATTTCATTGGGATTCAGCGCTCGTCTCGTGGCTCGTCGTCGGTGTGTCACAGACTCCTGCTTATGAATAAATTACGGCCTCACATTAATTTATTGATTGTTATTCAAATTGGGTTTCTCAATCGGAGGTTGGAGGTGATGCCCGTCTCGTTCTTTGTTGGCGCGACGTTTTGAGCTCGAAACCGTGAATGTCTATGAAGGGGAATTGTTTTCAATTTTCAATTATGAATAGTTATTTGCGCTTGTAAATCGGTTGCTAGTTTAGATCGCTTTAACGCTTTTAACGTATCGAATGACATTGTTACATCCAAATTAGGTGTACTCGTTTGATTGACAAGTGCGGAATTTCACAAATCGACGAAACCAACATTATTAGTTTCTATAAACGGTATTTACCAGTTGATTGGGTTTGATTTCAACCATTTTAAGGTAAATATTATTAATAAGAATGATATCGACTCCGTGAAAACGGTCGGCGTAAGTTGTTGTGGACCGTTATTTAAATAAATACGTAGATGTATGTACGCTCGCACAATGGGATATTAATTTTATAGCTATGTTTACGACTCAAAAGCGATAATAAAGTTTATCAACAATGTTAACGAGAATTAATATAATAATATATATTGTGAAGAATTATGGCCGCCATTTTGGCTTCGTTCGCCATCTTCTTTTTGGAACCGATCGACTTTAAGTTATTATTGTTAATGATTCTAAGAACGAGTCGCCTGTTTGTAATGACAAAGAGACTTTTTATTATTTGATCGTTCGCTCGTTTCTGTTAATTGTTACGGGGACGTGATTTTAATATATCATGCATGTTTACTGGCCTTCTTTATCGCGTATGCTAATTAGTGGCTGGTAAGTGTGTGCAACACGGTACGTTTGTGTGAGTTTGCGCGAGTCTTATAAGTATTGTAATCGCATAATATAATAGTCGACGAGTTCATAATCGAATTACCTATTGATAGGTACTTGTTTTTTTCTAAACCAACAATAAAAAATGGTGTTATAAGTATGATGTGTGTATCTCTATCGCATTGTAGCTTTTTAAAGGATAAACTAATTTTTTGTCCTTTGGTTTATAAATTCTCAACGGATCAACTATTTTAAATAGTAAAGCATGAAAACGAGCTAATGATTTTCATACTTTATAAATTAACTAGCTTCTGCACGCGACTTCGTCCCCGTGGAATAGGATCAATTCTGTCATACATGATTTGTGCGAAACTTTAACCGTTTACGCAGCGGAAGCTCTCAAAAGGAAAAAAAACCCGATTTTGAAACATTCTTCATTGGTGCAACGCTCCTATTGGTCTTAGCGTGATGATATATAGCCTATAGCCTTCCTCGATAAATGGGCTATCTAACACTGAAAAATTTTTTTTCAAATGTTTACGCGAAATTTACTCATTGAAATGAAACAACTTTTACGGATTTTATCGCATTACGGATCCGCGATAAAATCCGTAAAAGTTGTTTTATTGCACTGAAAGATTTTTTCAAATCGGACCAGTAGATCCTGAGATTAGCGCGTTCAAACAAACAAACAAACAATCAAACAAACTCTTTATATTAGTATAGATCTATTTAAAGCAAAGACATATACATATAAACGTATTCTATAAACATAGTAATTTCGATTATATTAATAATTTAATAGCTACAAACGTATTATAATTAGATAAATGTATAACAATGACAGCAATCCCTGCATTGTGTAGATCAGTAGCACTAAGCTCACTATAAGCGCCTCTGTAAAGCTCGCGACACACCGCTTTACTAAAGCGATGTTTGATGTATAGCTAGATATTGCATTATGTAGGTTACTGAATTATTGTATTTTGTATAGAAAGATCTTATAATGAGGAAAATTGAAAAATAATGTTACAATTTGTAAATCTGTGTTTGGGAAGTCCAATAATGAGTACAAAGCATTAAAGTAAACTGTGTAGTTAGCGTTTTAGATCTAATATAATAAGTAAGGATAACGGAACGATCGTAAAATACTGATTGTATTATATATTGTTTGAATCATTTCTTAGTTCAAGAATTTCTAGTGATTCTTTATCATTAGTCACATCTATTATGAAATTTTAGAACAAAAGATAAAATAGGAAATTTTGTTATTATTTGTAACTAGCTTCTGCGCGCGACTTCGTCGGCGTGGACTCCGCTCCTATTGGTCTTAGCGTGATGATATATAGCCTATAGCCTTCCTCGATAAATGGGCTATCTAACACTGAAAGAATTTTTCAAATCGGACCAGCAGATCCTGAGATTAGCGCGTTCAAACAAACAAACAAACAAACAAACAAACAAACAAACAAACAATCAATCAAACAAACAAACTCTTCAGGTTTATTATATTAGTATAGATAAAAAATTTAGAATTAATTTTTAATTTATAATTATATTATTACTTTATTAAAAAGCTTTCGGTCATATATTTCCACACCCCCAGTGGATTAAGCCTTAAAATGACTTTCAAGTTTTCTCTGAATTATACTTGCTGATACAACACCCAGTGGGGTCCTTACGACCTCTTGTGTTTGTAAATATACCAAGTATAAATTCAGAGGGCTACTCGCATATCATCATTTAAATTAATTTTATATTAATAAGGAAGGTAATATTAAATCTATGTATTGTTTTTAGGCACACAAATTTTTTTAAGCAGCATAATGTAGGTATATTTCTTAAATTCATACTACATTTGAATTCTAAATTTATAAATCATGTGGTGGGAAATTTTTTGAATTTTAATATTGAGAGGTGATTTTTATGTAAAATATAATATTTACCATATTTATTGTCGCTCATGTTGAATTCCCTATATTTCTGCACTATTTCAAGCGCATTCTAAATTATCTTCGATATTCCAAGTTTTTACCATCAAAATTGTTTACATCCTAATATAAGTTTCAGTTTGGTAAAATTTTTGATTACGTAACGTTAGACGAAAAATGATATTCATTATTTAATCTTAATTACTATCTTAACAGGATTATTACGCGCTTTTTACAGTGTGAGTGAGTAGTCTCTTCGTTTTGAATTAACAAGTTACAGGTATATGCTCATTTAGCTACAACTTCTTAAGGTGCCAATTTTTGCTTCTGCATCTTTTATCTTGGACGCTGCGATTTTTAACGTTCCTGCGTGTTTCGTGGTAAGTAGGTACAGCTACTCTCACTACGCACTGCAGAATTCATAAAACACCATTCTTGGTGTATGACATGAAAGTGCCAGGTGATATCGGAAATTGTCTGTTTCCATGTTTCAGAGATAAAACTAAAGATATGACAAGTGAATGCTGATAAAAATACGGGAACAACAATGATAGCAGGTTACTTCAGACTTTTAATAGAGATAATTGTGTGTTATCTTTGTATTTATGAATGAATGAATGAATGAATGAGATGAGTGAGTACAAGTGTAACTTACGATTTATTGAACGTATGTTTTGTTTCGATACATTTTTAAAAATTAATACTTATATTAAAATAGAAAGTTATAAATGTGATGCTCTACATGGAAACAGAAAGCTGGAGTCACTAAAAGTAATTGAATTAATAATACTAATGAAAGAATAATAATTGTACTGTTTTTTATTTTATTTAGAACACAATTTTTTTTGTTGAGTAAATATGGTTTAAGAATTTATTTCTCAAAAAAAAAAAGAATACAATTCACTTATAATATTTTGAGAAAACAAGATTAACACATTTGAATGTTTTATATGCGACACACACAAAATGATTATTTGTAGCTGAACAGTTTTTCAATAGACATCAGACTAAAATGATAATAAATAAGCCTTTTATTATTTCCCATTTTTACATGAAAATTATAACAATGTTCATATTTATATAAATTTTTTTCACATAAAAAAGTAAACAATATTAATTGTATATATTTCCTTCATTATTTCTTTTTACTTTTTTTCATATTTTTAGATGGGAACCTAAAAACCTAAAGACACCTTAGTTAGTCTTTCGTGGACGTGAGATGTGATTCTATTTATGTAGATCACAATGGCTATCTCACGGAATAGGCCGAATAAACCAGGCCTCCCATATCGGACGGTCGAGGGCCTCCGCGCTACGGATCCTCCGCCCCCTCTGTTTGCCCTCTCCACTCGAATGTAAAGTTGTCACACAATTGCTTTGTCTTGTGTGGTCTCGTAACTACAGTAGCCATTTCACCATTAAGGACTTATGTAAACTAAATGATTTTCTAACGATATTTACTATTTCAATGTTTTTTTTAAGAATTGACAGAATCAGTAGTAGGTAGGAGAAGGTTTTGCTTTATATATTTTAATGTTTTGAAGAGAAAGAGCTTCTTAGTTTATTTCAATGCGCTAATTTTAAATCAATTAATTTGTGATATTTATTTATGAGCTATACCTATGTATTTTTGTGTAAAACATGGACTGTGTAATGGAAAGGCGTTCAAAAATGTCACATTGCGGCTCGCAGGACCGGAGTAAGGAAACTGGGTAAGCAAGTGCTACCTTTGTTAATTTTATGTGAAAAACTACCCTATTATTCTCATTTCTCTATTATCAACTCAATTATCGTGCCTGACTTTAATCAATTAAATTATGTTAAAGATATTTCTATGGTGTTATGAAATGTCACTTAATGTTATATCAATGGCGTGTTTATCAATGTTTAAAGCGACGTCGTAACGTTCGGTTCCTCGAAGTCGCTACATGGTGAACACCACGCCTCTTCCTGTGTCGGCCTGCGCGAAATTTTATCATTAGTTTTATCGTTTCGAATTTTATTAAAAGCTTTTTTATATACTCATACATGCATACATTAAACTTATATAACTATAAATTTGTAAGTGTATCATAGGTTATGTATGCAAAATACTTGGTAAGGTTCTGTATATATTTGTATAGATACTGACCCCGCAAACGTTGTTTGCCATTTAGGGGTGTGAAAAATAGATTTTGGCCGATTCTCAGACCTACCCGATATGCACACAAAATTTCATAAAAATCTGTTTAGCTGTTTCGGAGGAGTATGGTAACTAACATTGTCACGAGAATTTTATATTATAAGATTCGCTCTACCGAGGCTCCCTGTGTCATTCTTGGAATTTCATTTAGTATAAATTTCAGAAGTAATAATAAGTCAATTAAATGTATTCTCAAATATTTTTTTTTTTGTAATAATAAGTCAATTAAATGTATTCTCATAAATAATTTTTTTCTTTATACTATCGATTAGTCTGTTTATATAAGCCCGATAAAATATTATTTACCCTAAGTTCTGTCTTAACTCTTATATTTTTAGTTGTGTGGTCGCTCTTTGACGACTTAATTATATAACTGTTTAGCTGATTCAAATGTAGGTTTTGTATGTGATATAATGTTGGTATAATGTAGGTTTTGTATGTGATATATTATGATGTGTTTGGGTGGTTGAGCGCTGCAATAAAAATGTTAATAGTACTGACGTGTCTCTGAGGGTGTTCACGGGAGTCATTCTCGCGCTGTGCATGTTTATTCATTACGCTATAGCTCATGAACTGCACTTAAATTAATGTTAACATGCATGAGACATGCTACTCCATTCTAATTTAGATTGATTGAAATTCAACCGCTATGTAGTAGTTTCATATTAAAAAAAAAAAACTATGGTTGAGATTTTTTTTTGTATTTTATCGTAAGATGTATAGACATCGTACGTTTTTATATAAGATTTTAGATTAACATGGTTACTTCTATTACGAAAATTATTCGTCTCGTGAACAAGACATTCGCAGTTAATGTCGAAATATCGAGCTCCGCGAAGAAAAATTAATAAACATGGTAATCGTACGTTTTTGTATACAATAAAACTATTTATATTATTTAGTAAAAGCAACATAAAATTACCAGCAGAGAACACTAGTTATTAAAAAAAAACATATAGGTACATACATGAAACAAAAAAAAATAATAAAAAAATATGTTGCCATCAAAGTATAAAATTCGATCATTGTAGTAAGCAATTTATAATTAATATTTATATTTTATTATTAATTTTTGGTATACAATGAAATATAAAATAATAAGTAATGTACAATATATCATGTATAAAAGAAAGCAAATAATATGGCACTATGGATTATGTACCTACAAAGAAAGAAAGGGTACGCTGTCGTCAAACAATGAAATAATTGCAACACCTTTTTTGCGTTACTTGTGTAAACCCTTCAACATTAATGTTGTGTCATTTCTTAGAACTTTTTTCCGAGACATATTGAAATCCCGAAGCTTAAGGATTAGGAGGCTTTCGGAAATCATTCCAGATAAGGCTTACATATTACGTGCTAATTCTATACGACAAACATTAAGTAGGATATGATGTAAAATCTTAATATAATATGTTTTTTTTATAGATTAATGAAATATATATATAAATTACGCGTCATGTTGTTTGTCCGTCATGGGCTCCTAAACTAGATAACAGAGATTACAGACTGTGTGCAGTTTAATCCAACTTGAAAAATAGACTATATTTTATTTCGAGATATATAATTATTATATTCAAGAAAAAAAGTGTGTGTGGTGTACTTATGTACGCACGTAAGAAGTTATACTTCATTGGCTAGCTAACTTCTTGTTGCTAAATTTTTCTTCGTTGACTACCTAACTTCAGGTGACGGTGTGCGCGCGCATTCATTGGCTAGCTAACTTCAGGGTGTCGGTTTGTTTTCGTGACGGTGTGCGCGTGCATCGTAAAAATTTACGCTCATAACTTTTCCCTAACGCGCCAAAAGATGTATAACTTCAAAAAATACGGCGGTACGAAGTTCGCCAATTCGGCTAGGCTAATTATAATATAAAAAAAGATATATTAATACTTTAAAGTCTATGTCTTCTGTCTAACATAGTTCGCAATTTAACATTTTGAAATAATGATAAAACTGAATGTAATTATTGAGACAGTCAAGTAAGTAGTTAAACATTAATATATTTTGCATATCCATTAACAATAAAATGTCTAAACATTAACACTTAAACGTAAACCTCTACTTATTATAGAGTCTAGCACCGCTTTATAGCTTATAGCATTTCTTAATAAAAAAGCATTTGAAGCACAATATAGCAGGGCTTTTAAATTTGGGGTTTAAACTCAAACTTTAAGTTTTTAATTTTTTTACTCTACTATTGCTACGTGCTTAGTATCCCATGCTAGTCAGTGCTTTTGGCCTATCACAGGGCCGGATCTACCATATGGCTTTTTGGGCTTAAGCCCAGGGCCCCGTGGATTCAAGGGGCCCCCAGCTAAGTCAAGTCAAAGTCAAAAATAGACGACAATGCGAAAGAATCAATAATTTTATTAAATTAAATAGATCGTATGGTTTGCAGCCCTGCGAATCCTACAATTAATCAAACCCATTCAATTCATTTAATTCAAGTCTACGTTCAGGTGTTGGTACTTCGAACTGACAGTTAAAATGTTCGGCTGCCATTTCACATTCTTCTCAATCATGGTCAAATTAGGTGGGCCCCTAATTAGTATTAGCCCAGGGCCCCTAATTAGCTTGCCGGGCGTATTTGCAGATCATTGACAGATATCGACGACAGGCAGTATACTGGTGGTCACCCGAGATAGCAGAACTTCGGGTGGCCAGCATGAGGCACTAAAGTACTATGAAGTGTCTCCCTATCTCCAAAAGCTGTTGGAGGCGTACCTCTGTGAGAGAGAGATTCACTGGGAGGGTGGCGACGGTCGATTGTATCGACGTCGCGATGAGTTCGATGTTCCACAGGGTTCCGTGCTTGGACCTACCCTTTGGAACGTTGGCTTCGACTGGCTGCTAGCCCCCCCCTGCTCAGAACAAGACCTTCCTGAGGAGACCCCAAAGGGTCATAGCGGTAAGAGCCATACAGGGATACCATACGGTGTCGTGGACGGCGGCGAACTCCAGGTGGAGTTGCTCGCGGAATTATACAAGTACCGGTCGAGCCTCCAAGCTAGAGGGCTAATTTCAAGTGCGGATCGAATGCAGAACATCAGGGCTCAGTCTTAGAGAGCCCTGATGAACTGGTGGAAAAAGGACATGTAGTCCCCAGCGGCAGGCTCTGCGACGGTGGACGCTATACGTCCCCATCTTAGTCGCTGGGTCAAAAGGCGGTACGGGGTGCTGACCTTTCGGCTAACGCAGCTACTTACCGGTCACGGATGCTTCAAATCGCGAGGAGGAAAGTTACCCCTGTTTGTCATGAGCGGCGCTCTTATAGATACGGCGCGCACATTCTAAAGGAATGCACCGCTTGGGGACCCCAGCGTCAGGCCCTAGTGGCTATTGTAGGCGGAGATCTCTCGTTGTCGAGCATCGTCCGCTCCATGCTCGGCAGCGAGAGGTGCTGGTTGGCCGTGGCCTCCTTCTGTGAAGAGGTCATGGGGCTGAAGGAGGCTGCGGAGCGAGAGCGCGAAGCGGACGCCCATGCTGATGCGTTACGCAGGAGGCGACCGGCGGGAAGGAGACGCCGCCATGCACTCCTTCACCCTACGCAACAGAGCTGATGTCCTTATCCCTTCGTTCTATAAGCGAAGGCGGCCTGCACAGCCGGGCCAACCGTCGGGGCGTAACGGTGCATGCGTTAGTGATCCCGTGGCGCCCTGTTGAGGGCACCGCTGGGTTTTAGTGGGTAGTCCGTGCGCTTTTTTGACCGCACCAGGAGCCCCACACACTCGTCGCCTCCAGGCGATGGGGCTAGTGCTGAAAATGCATTTCCAGTAACAAAAAGGGCCCCTAATTAATATTAGCCCAGGGCCCCCTGATCTCACGGTCCGGCCTTGGCCTATCAAATAATTTGGGGTTTTAAATAAATATCGTTTTGTTAGTTATCTATTAGCACGTGTTGGTCAGAGCATATGTTATGGTTAATGGAATTGATTCGATCTAATTGTATAAGCTTGGTGGAGTTTTAATATAAAAAAATGTGTCAGCAATTCACACACGGCAGAAGTGAAACTTCTGAAAAATCGTAGGAAGGTCGTTGCGATTCGTTCTAAAAAGGTCGTAAGCGCCATGAAAAACGCGTCGGTTACGCGTTTTGAGCAGTAATGTATTCTATCTCATTCTCTCCTAAACATTCATGTGTTTCTTTCTTTATCGTGACGCATTTTTCGTTTCATATAGTTTCAAGTCATACAACGAATCTAGAGAAGTTTCACTTCAAAAAAAAAACGACGTAAAGTTTCCTATGCATTTTGAAAACGTTAGCTTTTATTGTACCTACGCGAGTGTTGAAGATTTATAAAATAATAATTATTATAGTTGTTAGTTAATTATTATATCCGAAATTACTGAAATTATTTCAATAATTCGTTAAAAATAACAATATAGATTTTCCTGAACTAATTATATATAGGCTATAAAATACCACGCTATGACTCTTATTAATGAAACGTTAGAAAAAATACAAACAAAAAAGTTTAGAGGTTAGAGGATTTCTATGAAATAATTATTATTTATGATGTAGTATAATATGAAGTATAATTTATGACTAGCTTTTAGAATTAAATTTCTTCTGTGACCTTAATGAACGTTAAATAAAATTTACATTGAACGCGCTTTGAATTCATTATTCGTGTTTGAAGACCAACGCCTTGATTGTGCAATTATTAGCAAATATAAAATTTCAATAAGTAATTATATATTTTTATCATTTTCGAAGTTGATGCGGTAGTTTGTTAAATTGAAAACGAATTTAATAAACGCTACTAGATACCTGTGAAGTGTACTAAGTGATATGATGTTTTTCTAGGGGCTGACGCCGAGCGTGTGTGGTCTTTTAAAAAAACCTCGATAAGAAACAGATACGAAACACCCTATGTCACAAAACGGAAAAAACATTTTGAACCGTGACTTATTGCAGTAGGGTCTAATTTTAGATGTTGTTATAGTTGGGTCAGTATGTTTGATTTTTTTGTAAACCTAATAGCGAAAGTGTTAGTTTTGGTGAAATATAAAAAAACTATAGGTACTTTTGTGCGGTTATGATTGCAATCGGATGCGGAATTATATTAACATCTGAGAATGCAAATTAGAATAAATTTGCAAAATGCGAGATTCACGCCAGACGTTGTGTGGGCGAACCATTGTTCTTTGAATTACTGTTACGTCGCAGATTTGTTTAATTACAGTATTATTCATTTTTATTGAAATTTAATTATTGACAAAATTTTAATATGTAATTAAAAATATAAGAGGATAAACTAGGATCTATAACTTGTTTTCATTTTATTAGTGATGTTTTAAAATTTAAGATAAAGAGTTAAGCATTATTTTACAATGGGATTTTCATAGCGGCACACGATTTTTTCAATGTCACGTAAGATGCAACACTAAGGAGTTTGATCGGTGCGGTCGAGAACTAGTAGTAATTTCTTTAATAACTACCTATAATGTAATTTTTTTGTCTATCAAAATGGGTACCTGCGTCCATTAATAAGCTAATGACAGCTTAGTTTGACAGGTGGTTATCGCGCCATCTAGCGGAAACAGGGTGATAGCGAGCGCGCGCTATACGTCAAAACACAAGGCCTTTTGATTTAGTGGCCGTTTCATCGAGAACTCCTTTGATTTATCAATAATTCCAAGCATGTGAGCTTGGTATTTTTAAGCACGATCTTACTTTCATGTCATACCATCTGAGATTAATCATTAATTATCGTGTTCGATGCGTATTCCGTATTATCTGATTTGGATGAGTAATTCTTTAATATCGTACTGGGAATGTCGAAATAAAATATTATAGCGTGTGTTATGACGAAGTAATCGTACTGGTCATGTTGTTATTAAGAGAGACAGATAACATTTATATTCGAACTGACATTAAAAGTAAAAAAATCGGCCAAGTGCGAGTCGGACTCGCGCACGAAGGGTTCCGTACCATTGACTAAACTAAATATAAGTAAATTTTCTGTAAAACATTTATTTAATTGTAACGCCATCTATGCCGCTATTGGAAAACTTATTAGTCTATCGACGAAGTTTTCCAAATTTCTAATAGATGGCGTTGGAGAGTAATAAATAATTAAATAATTATCGCCCCCCTTAAATATTTATTTTATTTTGTTTTTAGTATTTGTTGTTATAGCGGCAACAGAAATACATAATTTGTGAAAATTTCACCTGTCTAGCTATCGCCGCTCTTGAGATACAGCCTGGTGACAGACGGACGGACGGACGGACGGACGGACGGACAGCGAAGTCTTAGTAATAGGGTCCCGATTTTACCCTTTGGGTACGGAACCCTAAAAAAAGACAGAAAATAATGTAGTAGATATTTGTTGAATTTCTTAGGTACTGATTTTTCTCAGTAGAATCTACGTTCCGAATCGGTGGTAACTTTCCTATTATATAAATGTGTATTTTAATGACATAATAATATGCTATCAAAAGTGCTTATGAATCATAATTATTATAATGAATATTTTTTTTCTTTTATAAAGTTGAAGATTATAAAAGTTATTTAAATATTATATCTCATGTACAAAATCTTTGTTAGATGAAATAAAGGAAGACAGTTACCTATATGGTGTTTGATGTAAAAGTCTTCAGGTAGTATTAGGAAATTAAAAAGGCGAATGTGAGTTAAGCTGCGATTGTTTGTAAATAAGATGCGTCCGCGCCGTGGGGTGCGGCCTTAATCGGAAACACGAAGAAAGTGTGACCATTCGTACCTTTTATTTTTAAAAGATCATCCTTGAATATATTAATGTACAGTATTTTTATTTGTATAAGTGTACTATTTTCTCTAAAAAAATCAATATTTTGTTACAGATTTGGAATTGTGGAATAACAGTAAAAAAAGTAAGTAATTTTTTATACTTAAATATTTTTTTACGTTAATGTAACATTTGCTTTTTAGACTACCGTTAGTAGTTTTTTTTCTATATATAATTTTGAATTTATAATCTGTGTAGATATAGCACAATAAATTCATCGACTTATAAAATTAAACCTCCTTCAATAAAACCTCTTTCGTCAAATGTATACTAAAAAATATCACCTCGGTAATCTAATGATAACATCTTAAATAAATCACAATAACGATTTAGATTCACGATGGAATTGTTATGATTTATTCAAACGTGGGTCGATGTGAATAAACCTATAAATTAACATAATACAATGATGGTTGACAGATCGGACGGATTCCATCAAAATATACTATATCTGTACCGCGACTATGTCCCTGATACAAAGTTAATTTGTGTTATACATTGATTTGCCAATAGTATAACTTTCTGGTTTTCTTAAAAACGTTTTAATAGTAATTTTTATTAAAGACATTTTTGAAATGAAATATAGTAGGTATATTACGAAGCATTGAACTTACATTAGTAAAAGTTTTGTGCACATAACTAATTGAAATAGTAATTTGTATTTTCAATTACTGGTATCGTCTTACAATTCAGTATAATTTATAGGTATTATATGTTTACTTATAAATTTACATTTTCGAGCCAATAGAGATATTATTAAAGTTTATGTGTATTCAAAATTAAATTATTGAATTATTATAGTAAATTTCCCAAATATTTGTTCACACATACATTTTATTAAAAAACCTTTCTCATTGACTAGAAAAAAAAAATCAAAATAATACATATTTCTATACATAAACGGATAAAGGTATGTTTTTAAAATTAAATATTAAGGCTGACTACACGTATGAGACGTTTCTTCGAAAATTGAAACGCAAAACGGAATTACCACAGTATTCTTGATTTCTCTCATAAAGAAATTCAGAAGTAACTGATGCTTTTCAAGTACGTTGTATGACAGTTGTTAAAATAAGCGTCAATTATGAAGAGAAAAGCTTGTTATTTTCTGTTATTTTATTAACTTATTTAAACATGGAATGACGAGTTTACACTTAATTGAAAGAAGATACTATATTTTTTAATTTTATCTAGAAACCTTAAAAAATATTAGATAATAGCCACTAAGTAATTATTTTATAATTACATTTTAGTCAGCAAAATTAGTTTGATTTCTGCAAGAACTCTCTCATAAATCTTAAGCAAACGAGAAGAAGGTAAAGAATAGAGTAAGACTTAGAAGTATAAAAAAGAAGAGCGAGGAGGTAATTTAAAAAGTTTACTAAATTAATGAATCTCCAAATGTCTGATAATGTGCGGTCAGCTTAAACGAGTTTTTTTTTGTCTCCTCTTATTGAAATCGTCGTGACGTTATTTGAACGCTATCGGAAAGGGTTCTTATTGATTTTGACTGTTTGTTTTGATGGTGACTTTTCGAAGGCTAACGTAAAATATACAACCGTTGTCTTTTTTCTTTGAATTAAGTAAAACACACTCATTATGAGATAGCTTGGTTTGCGTAACTTAATGATCTTTTGTAAATAAATTCAGTAAGGGTCGTTCGACAGTTATATAGGTATTCATTTACAATGTACTTATATTAATTAAAATATAAAAGTATTTTTATAATTAATATAAAAAATTGAGATATTATCACATTACAAAACTTTACAAAATCTTTAAACGTATTTCCATAATAACATAATTTATTGTTAACTTAAAAACGATTTTTATTAGAATCTTAGTGTATAGGTAGGTATACCTCTTCAATATTAAAATAATAAGATCATATTGTCTGTCGATCATTAAAACAATAATAGACTTATCTTAACAGAGAAAGATAAAGATAAGACACGAAATATTAAAATATGTTACCAAAGGAAATAAATCTTTACAATATTGATGAGCGATATTTAAACATTAACCGTCTATAATATACTCGTAATAATACACATGTCAAACTTTATATCGATATCCGTCATAAGTATTTGAATTATATTAATGATGTCGATTGTCGATACGCGACAACACATGCCTACTGGGCCGACATCGATATGTGATTGATAACAGCACTGCTCGGTCTTTGGGTGAACGTAGATTTATAAACATTGCTACCCATCATTTAAATTTATTCCCAGGGTATTTATTTTATGTATCAATAATCAGCTAAATAGTACTTCTTTCAAGCAGTGTTGTGTTTCTGTGGTGAGTAAGGTGACCAGAGCTTTTGGGGAAGGGCCAAAGTTAGGTCGGCATCGCGCTTGCGATGCTTGTAGTGTTGCAGGCGTCTACAAGGCGTCTATAGGCTATGGTAATCGCTTACCATGTGAGCCGTACGCTTGTTTGCAAACCAAGTTATATATATAAAAAGAGAAACATACAAATACTACCAAGTTAGGTTAGGTACATTAAACGTAAGGTACAGTTACAACATGGTATCCGTTTCGTGATGTGACCTATCTGCGGTTATACCATTAGTTTCCTGGTCTTTACGAGCACCACAAACGCTCAGTAATTAAACTTTGGTCTAACCTTTAACGATACCGCATACGCCATTGTCTCAACTGCTATGACATTAACAACAATGTAAATATATAATTGTAAAGCTGTTTTAAACCTACTTATTTGGTATTAGGTGATACACGTCACTTAGTCTACATTGCCTAATACGTGTTGGTCCAAAACTACTTTATGACGATATCACTTCTTAATACTGTATTAAGTTGAATTTATTGCTCTATCACTCGTTTTTCCTTAATATTCTTTGTGTCTCTTGTGTACCCAGATAACAATATAAACTTGTTTCAGACTTGCAACAAGTTTGATACGTCAAATATGAAAGCTTGCTTCAAGTTTGCCATGGCAACTTTATAAACTTGCAGCAAGTTTAAATCAAACTTGCTAGTTTCACGGTGACAAACTTGCATGAAGTTTGTTTTTTCAAAGAATATGCAAACTTGATATAACAAACTTGCTTAAGGTTTGTCAAAACAAACCTTATAAGATTTTAGATTAACATGGTTACTTCTATTACGAAAATTATTCGAAAACGGGATATTTACCATGTTTATTAATTTTTCTTCGCGGAGCTCGATATTTCGACATTAACTGCGAATGTCTTGTTAACCGAATGTTTATTAAAATTGTCTTGTTAACTTGTGAAACAAGACATTCGCAGTTCAATGTCGAAATATCGAGCTCCGCGAAGAAAAATTAATAAACATGGTAAATATCCCGTTTTCGAATAATTTTCGTAAAACAAACCTTAAGCAAGTTTGTTATATCAAAACGTACTAACTATAATTTGCCCTATACCTTTGTTACGGTGGTAAAAAAAAATTCAATACAATTTTTAATCATAATATGACTATTTATTTAATAATAAATAATAAAAACAAAAAAGCCTTTTATTTCTGGTTTTCTTGTACAAAAGTTAATCTCACTATTTATTTACTAATCACATAATTTAAAATCATTGTCTTGAAATGATTCATTAGAACCCAGATTATATCCGCTATCTTTTCCGCTAGATTCCGATGCTTTATTTTGTCTATCAGCTCTGAAACAAATAAAAGAAATTGTTATAAACTCTTGAAAGAAATTGTTATAAACTCTTATTGTATGAACAAAATTAAACTATTCTATTAAAAGGGGTAAAAAGATGTTAAAGTAACAATCTTGCAATAAAACCTAAAACTATGTTGTCATGTACACATGGTGCATGGACATGGAAAGTCATAGAAAGCAATTTGATCAGTGGCGTAGCTAGGCAACCGAAGGCCCTGGGGCAAAATATAAACGAGGGCCCCAACTAAACTATTTAAAAACGTTTGTTCTGTGTTCGTCCTATTCCGAATTCGAAATACTCCAAATTTTTCGTAATACAGTCGACTTCGTAAAATACAAATTTAACTTATTTTAATAAACAAATTAAAACTATTTTATGAAAATAAACGAAAATATCTACCTGTTACCGTTCCAAACAGTACATCAGTACAGTCCTGTAACAGTATGCAGACAGCGGAGGTACGTTAATATGATCCCGTTGAGCACCCTTTCGGTCAGTCAGTCAGTCAGTCAGTCTTATTGTAGTCCACTGCTGGACATAGGCCTCCCCAAGACGCCAGACATCCCGATTTTCCGCATTTCTCATCCAGCCTACCCTGGTAATTACAAATTATGTAGACCAGTCTCTTTGTCAGTGTCTACGTCTCGGCTCCGTATATTAACACAGGCAGGACGCATTGCTCGGAGACTTTTGTCTTCAAGTAATGCGGAATCTTCGAAGTGAAGACTCGACGAAGCCTGCCAAACGCCACCCAGCCTAACCGAATCCTCCTATCGGCCTCCTTCTCGTAGTTGTTGCGGCCTAGTGCGGTGAGAAGGGTACCATCGATCGATATGACTTGGTTATTAAGCATAACTTTCGTTTTCTCCAAGTTTATACCGAGACAGACTCGTCGGAAGGACTCGTTTAGGCCGGCCAGCATTTGGCCTAGCTCATCCAAGGTCTCCGCAAAGATAACGATATCGTTGGCGAAACGAAGGTGATAGATGGATTCGACGTTGACGTTAACGCCTCGTTCCCCCCAACCCCCAATCGAAGGTCTTAAAGACATCCTCCAGCGCAGTTGTAAACAGGTTAGGGGGTATTACATCTTCCTGTCTTACCCCACGCCGGAGGAAAATGGAGTCTTGTTCTCTGGTCTTGGATATGAACGGTCATCGTTGCCGCATCGTACATACATCTCAGTACCTCGATGTATCGCCAGTCGATGTGAAATATCTACAGAGAGTCCAGGACAGCCAAGGTTTCGCCAGTCGATGTGAAATATCTGCAGAGAGTCCAAGACAGCCAAGGTTTCGCCATACATAGCGGTTGATTATATTCTTCTGTCTTTTGTATAAGCTGCCGAACAGTATGGATGTGGTTTACGCTGCTGTAGCCATTTCGAAACCCAGCCTGCTCCGGTGGTTGGAATTCCTCAAGTCTTCTTGTGAGACGATTTGTAACAACCCTCGAAAACAGCTTATAGACGCAGCTCAGAAATGAGATCGATCTGTAATTCTTTAACAGAGACTTATCGCCTCTCTTAAAAAACAGTACCACCACACTCCTGGACCTCGCCTCCGGTGTGGTATCTATTGGTAGATAACGGCGTTAAAGAGTCTCGCCAAGGCTTTTAGGGCAGGTCACCCTGCGGCTTCAAGGAGCTCAGTCCTAACCCCGTCATCCCCCGGAGCCCTTCCGTTTTTAATCTGCCCGAGCGCCCCACTAATCTCATCTGCTTCAATGTTCGGGATGTCTTCCGAATAATAGCTCAACAATTGTGCACACGGATCTTCAGTGTCTCAAGACTCAGGCTTGCGTGCGCTCAACGAGTACCATGGTCTTTGGAAAACTTTTAACCCCATAGTCTGCTCAATAAGAATAGTAATCTCTCTCGTATTTGAGCAGCGGAAGTTGGAGAGCCTTCTGTTCTGCTGAAGCTGCTTGAGCAGCGGGCAACTCGCACCTCCGCCGCATCAGATCCAAGGCCTCGGGAGAAAGTTTGTACTGCTTCGTTGACTTCGTCGTCAGAAAATATCTGCGATCCAGTATACACACCGTCTTCACCACGTTGTCGGTCATCTCGTCCACGTCGCTAGTAGTTTCCAGCGAATCGAATCGGAGGTTTAGAATTTGGAGTTCCAGTTGGAACAACTCGGAGCCACATAGTATTTGGGGCAGCGTAGCTCGGAGAGTAGATTTCATCAAGCGGGTCCGCTCTTTTCGGGGACATATATTCAGAATGCCAAGCAATAGTCGGTGGTCCCCGCTTCGAGGATTATCTACCCCCTGCGATTCCTGTGCCCCAATCCGTGTGGTCCAATTCTCGATTCGTCGCGGTCTTTTACTCCTACTTTAGCGTTGAAGTCTCCCATAACAACGTTGTAGAAGACCGAAGTAGTGCCATGTATGGCCTTTGAAATATCTTCATACAAGGCTTATACTTCATCGTCAAAAGCCAGCTGTAGGATGGCTATCCCGACATCGGTTGGCTTCAATAGTTCCAAGGTGGTAGTGGAACTTTGTTATCCCTTAGTTGCCTCTTACGACACCCACGGGTAGAGGGGTGGCTAAATTTTAGACTGCCGTAGCCACACAGCAAACCCCTTCAATGACATCGACAAGTAATACAACGTAAGTAGACGAAAAAAATTGTCAAGTTAATGCGCGTTATCAAAGATTACTCAAAAAGTAGTAATCAAATTTCAATAAAATTTAAATTGATACAAGACAAGTATCACTTTTCGATTAAAACAAGAAGGAATAATTAAAAATGCGGTATAATATAACCTAGTTCGAGGAAAAAATAGTCAAGTAAATATGCATTATTACATATATAACGAAAAATGGTTATTAGATCGCAATTAAATTTAAATGGGACCACATGACAAGCACTACCTTTCGATTAAAACAAAAATCATCGTCGAAGTCGCTTAAGTTGGTGTTGTAAAATTGATTATTTAACTGACTGCAGAGCGTGCATTTAACTGAGTTATTGTTGTGTCTAGTCTAGTACATTATTAAAAAGTAATTTTTTTGTTTTGCAATCGATAATCTAAAGAGATAATTCTTCAAAATGTTTTTTTTTCCGTCGAGTGTTTCTCATAGGTCCCGCCTTGCATCAAGCGCATGCTTTTGAAACACGCTGGAGACAGGGAAGTTATTTCCAAGTTTCAAACAAAGATGTTCGAGACTTGTTGGAAATTCCTGTGTAATTTTTCATATACGTTACCATTATTAATTTCGAGTTCATGGAATCTAGTATATTTTTATTCCGAATGTATGAGAAATTTTCATTAGTTAAATTTATAGTTTGTAAGTCAGAGTCCGAGGGGGCCCCCTGAGCTTGAGGGCCCCGGGGCACCGCCCCACCTTGCCCCTTAGTAGCTACGCCACTGAATTTGATATATGATTCAAATTAAAAAATCAATGCCTACATAGAATAATATAAAATATTATGTTTATTATATTTCAAAACCTTACCTCCGTCTTATTCTAACTTTTGCTTGATTCAGCCACTCACTAGTAATTTCCTTAAGATGTTCATCCGTTACATCATTAAAAATTGTATTGAAAACTGCTTGCTCAGAATACAGCCTGTAATAAAAAGCAAGTTACGTCTGAATGGCCCATGTAAAAGAAAATGTTTTTATTAGTTAAAATCTTTACCAGATGGACAATTTATTGTACAATTTGGACCAGTATTGGTGCTGTTTGTTAAATCTGAAATTTCAATAACATCTTCAACATCTCCAGTAAATAAGGTGTTGTTTCTTGTAAAAGTATATTCAGGAGCTGCATTTGTTAAATTTGGCTGAGATTCGCTTTGAATACGACCTGTAATAAGAAAAAAAAAACTAAGACCCGTATTACAGAACGATACTCAAGTCGAGATCTCTTCTCAAGTACAGTTAAAAAGGGGATATTAAGTATTATTATAAAGAACTTTACCAGGTCTAAGATTTTCTACATTATTTTGAACCATATCGACTGCTGTTTGTCGCAGTCACTTCTGAAAATTTTCAGTACACTCATTTTTTATTGTTCCTGTTAACAGACGTTTAGGAGGAATGGGGTACGTAACACCTGGCTGGATTTTTTTCTTTTACATAGTGGGATAAACATCTGGAGAATCTGAATCTTCAGGCGAGAGTATACTCTCTTGATCATTTCTTTTTCATATGGTTACTTCATCATCCGAGTCTAAATTAGAGATTTCTTCAGCATTTTTCAAGTGGAGATGTGCCTCATTATAAGTTTCTGAAATTATAATGCATGTTTTTTTAACTAGTTTAAAAAATTAAATTAAGTTTGAAAGAAGACGTAATGAAACCCACAAGTTTATATAATTCTTAAATAGCTTATATAGAAAAATAAAAGATATACTATTTTTAATTGTCCTTGTTTGGACATTAGTAAAAAGAGTTTTCGAGACATCTTTACTCCTTCCTGAAGAAAATAAATTAAAAACATAAGTAAATATTGTTAAAAACTGACGCCATTACATGACTGCATTCAGATTTGTTAGAAAATTAATAATAAAATTATCATTCTTTGTTTTGGCTTACTTAGCGCTATATAGCATAAATAGTTTTTAATAAAATATGAAGAAAAGACAGAGTGGCAGTAATTGAATTGAATTTTTGACCGTGTACAATATCACTGTGACAGCAAATTGTTGAGGTTATGCAACAACGAATAACATTAAACATGGACTTTATGTAAATACAGCTAGAAGCTACAAAAAATATAAAAGAGACTTACCTACTTCAATTTCACCAAAACAAAAACAATACCTAATAATCGAATGTGATCGCTTGGCTAGTCTCGCGCGCGTTAGTGAAATGTTCTGTGTTGATATTTCATACAGAGTATAAAATTATACGTGAATGGTAGCGGTAAGGTTGCAGCAAAGTTGCCACAAACTTGACGCATCATACTTGTCACAACAATATTCGAGCAATATTGTCGCAAACTTGAAACTTCATATTTGACTTAACAATATTGCAGCAATATTGTCACAAACTTGCCTCGTCATATTTGACGCTGCAATTTAGAATCAAAGAAAAATCAAACTTGCCCCAAGTTTGCATGCTATCTGGGTATATACCTATATCAGACGGTTTTTAAAAATGTTGTATTCAATTGTTTTTAAAAGGATCAGTTTTATGGTTGTTGATATTGAATAGTAAAAGGTTTCTAGTCAATTATTAATAAGAAATAGGTAGTACTTCGTTCTTTAACAAAATATTTATACTTTTGTGACTTGCTAGACAAAGTATTCTTGAAAATAATTGTGAACAAAAATGTAAGTAAAGCGTGTATTTTAAATTCCTTGAAAGTTTATATTATAAAGGAAAATTAGTTATGTTTGCTTTATGTGTGCATATAATATATATTCAATATAACCATATATGTATATATATGTATGAATAGACGTTATTATTTCTTTGAACGACGGAAGTGACATAAGCTCAAGTTCTCCAACACTGAGCATCATATCCTTTCGGTATCTTTATTGTAGTAAAAACAAGAAAAATAATAAAAAATTGGTTAGCTAGTTAAAAACGTAAAGAAAAACATTATATGTATTTTTTCTATTCACTGGCGTACTATTTTCAGAACGGTTATTTGGGTATATAAATATAGAACAAAATAATATTTGTTATCATTTTTTATATACCACCAAGCCTCTAAGATATTGGTGTGCAGTGCTACTTATGCACAAAATACCGTCCCAATACACAATTTCTTTCTCTTATTTGAAGATGATTAATAAATTGTTGTTATTTGATGTATATTTTTTTTCTTAAATTGAATTATCGTGTCTCAAACATAACATAATTTTGTGACCTACAGTAGGTAATGACGGGACTTTCTGGTTCCTCTTAAGCTCATCGGTCGCGGCGAATTCGCGGATTTATGATTTTTCGCTTCTGCATGACTCAGTTCAAATAAGCGAGAATCACAAAGGCTTTTTATATGCAATGCAATGATTGTTGTTTACAGTTTACGGAACTGAGTAATGTAAACACGAGAGAGCCTTGGCGTTTACATGACAAGTTCATGTTTTACAAAATATTAATGTCATGTGTCATTCGATTGCACGGAGTGATCGTAAAGGGTTCAATAAGTATTGTATGTAAGCAAAGATATACTTTTAGTTTGACGGTCCACTTAGCGCGACGCAACGCTCGGACTTCGAAGGAAAACGACATGTTACATTTATAAAGATTCTTCGAAGTATCACCCCGCGGCGGCGCGGGCGCGCCTACACACGGCACGCAATAAAACCGATCGATTATTACCTATTTGTGTGAAAAGCGGAAGGAATAGGGCCAGCCAGCGTTGAGGTGTGCTGCAGGCACGAGCGACCGTCGGCGACGTTCGTGAGAAACGTCAATATTTAAACGACTCGCGTTGCTACGCTTAGAAATTGTCTCAACGATTTCGATATTTTCCAATGTCAAATATTATCTTAATAGTTCGACCGACCGATGTACCGGCGCACTCTATTAATTGCTCATCGATGTTGTTGTCCGCCTTGCGGCTTGCGTCATTTGTACGACTGTGCTAACATAGATTTATCTCGATTCTAATTCGAAGGAACCCGTTTTTATTTGCGCTTTCTACGCATAAATAAATATATATGAAGGTATATTGACGCCGCAGTATGTAGCACGCGTCAATCAAACGGAATGTACACGAAATCCACCGATTTGTTACTCCGCCATTTTGAATCATTTACAAAAGCATCTGCCATTTCGTATGACAATAATTAACAGAGGTATTTGTGACCGACCGCTTTCTACTTTTTGTTTTTCTAGAATAATTATCATCACAATAAGCCATACGTCCACTCCTTATTATCGTTGTTTTGAATAATGTCGTATTTTCTGAAATACTTCAAATATGTTTTATTGACTTAAACTATTTTTTAAATTCTTACAAATATCAAGCAACATTGCTAATGACGAAAAGAACTAGACGCGAGTTTGTACGTAATCGACGCTGAAAATATTTTAGCGAGTATTTGAAGCGTTAAACAGCTGTTAAGCATGAGTTAGCGGCGCGTCGCGTCCAGTGCGCTGTGATGTGTGCCGGTGACGGCGCGGCGTCACGCCGTCAATGGGTCAGGTTATTTACCTCTCCTTATCACCTTTTGTTTTGCTCAAACACTTGGCTCATTTTGAATGGTTGTAGTAGCTTCCTGCCTTCGTAGTTCGTACGTACGTTCAGTGTTCGATGTATGTCAACTAATTTATTGACCGATGTAGTCGTCACTTTAACTAGATCAGTTTAATTTCGTGGATCCTTTTTTCGAGTCACACAAAAAACTGATCGGACAAAAAGCGTTAGATGGAATGTTTGAACAAGATATCACTGGAGATCGAACAGTGAAGGGCAACAGTGAAATAGAAGGAGCCAAGCTATTCGAAGGGATATCTAAATATAAAAGCATCGGAGGCCGATCGGCGATACAAGTCCTTGTGTCCACATTAGCATCTCGACGCAGGAGTGTGTGCAAACAGTGAGGGTCATCTGATGAAATGTTCAAAGGCTTTTAGTTCCCGAGAATTATTAAATGAAGCCCCAGGATCGTAATGTAAACACCGCGTGTTTGTCGAGCCAAGAACCTGTTGCTTTGTCGACGGTTTGATGTGAGGTTCGACTTATTGGCGGTTATTTTATGTCCGCTAATGTTAATGTTACTGCGGCAGTTAATAACGCAACATTGTGACATACTCGGAAACTATCCTTCTTATATGATATCGATGTGTGTCCGCTTTTGTTCGATTTTATGCACTTTTATGATGACTATTGAATGTCAATATTGAAAAGAGATGCATAAAACTATCTCATGCAGATGCAATATTATGGCAGTTCCTATGCAATTAAACAATGATGCCTTATGAGTAGGACGGACAAGTTTATAACTTAAATAAGCATCTTGTACAATCAACGATTCCTTCGTCGGTTACGCAAACTCGAAGGCAGATTTCCCTACACCGTCAACAATGCATTGCACAAATGAATGTCGCAATAGGTTCGTCAAACGGCAGATATATGTGGATATCTAGACAAACACGTAGTTCGGTCTAGGTAAACACGCAGGTAGCAGGGATCCTGGTGCTAACTCTGCTAATGTGTGGACAAAGCTGGTCGTGACGGATATCGCTAATAAATGTTCCAGGGAGCGAGAATGCGCGAACGCACACATCACGTAGCCCGCGGGATCCTTCTGTTTTATTTCCTTTTGTCAGAATCTTAAAGGTCTTTTGAATCAACAATTAACTACAAATTAAAGTTCATACCAAGTCAAGTCAAGTATAATGTGTACAAAGTATTAAAAGAAATTTAACAAATCAAATATTAGCGAATGCGATTAAACATCAACGCTCTCAATAACCGTTCGATTGACACAAGTTCTCGATATTTTTTAAATCACGCTTTCGCACCAGTGATATTTCCAACGTCATTAACAACTTAACGAACAATATTTTATTACTGGTGTATTTACATTGAATATCAAACAAGCAAGTGAACACGACATCTTTTATTACAAGTTTCTATTTGATTACGGATCATAAAAGCTACTCGCATATAGGCGATTATGATTGCTATCTTTATACATATTGTATTGAGTCGCGTCGGTTTCACTGAGAGCTTTATCTTTAATAATCTCGTCTCGGATTAGGATTCAATATTCGTCGTAAAATAAATTTATGACCAGTAAAGATTCTTCCTCGGTAATCTTTTCGTAAAGTAGCGTTTTTCTAAGTATCACTCATTCATTGATATCGTTAAAGAATTTACTAGCACGCTAATATAAATCTTATTGCCTACAAAATTAGGTTGAAAGTCTGCAGCATGCGTTACATAAAGGCGTTAATCAATGGTGTGTCATTCTGTTTGTATCGCTGCCAGTATTGGTTCGGGAATCTTCTGAGAATGCTGTCGAGTTCGTTCCTTATTTGATCAAGTAATAAGCGACTCAGTTTTAAAGGCTCCGATCGACTTTACTTTCATTACTTTTTAATTCATCGCTTCGACAATTTTAAGTAGACTATAACGAGAAAACAATGTAGACATGATTATACAATTAATATTAATAAATACAATATAAAGTTATCGGCATCTGCGGAAGCAATTAATAATATTTTGGACTTAAATAACCTTAACATTGCGCCTATAAAACCTCGTTTTAAAAAAGTCAATTAACCCAATAGGTATCAAAACTCCAAGCAGCTAAAATGACGAGAGGCGTCTAGTACATTCCATAGGTAAATAGTAAAATTTTAGAATATGCAATATCTAATGAATACAACAATTTCATGTAAACGATTTCCAATGAAAAGCGGTTACAATAGATAGATGTACGCACCATGACCCTTAGGGCATTTAGCTGCAAGCGGAGATAAACATTACGCCGTTTGAAGTGTTAAGTTGTAGTGAAACTCCGGTCACTTTTATTGACATATACATACAATATAACATATGGCCGTCTTATCGAAATACAGTTAATGTTTTATTATAAAATCACGCGCGGATTTCGACATCTATTAACGCGCTACAAATTTTGTTTGATTAGAAATTAGCTTGGGCTTTGCTAACGTTAACCGTCTCATCTCCGTGTGTTGATTTTGTCACTTTGTTGTACGTTAATAATATAATCATATGATATTGTACAGATATATTTACTAATCTAATACATGTTTTGATACCTACTTGTATCAGAAATCGTCTTATGTTTATTGATAGAGCGTTTAAATCAAATTGTGGTTGAGTAAAAAAAGCACGGAATTCAGTAGCAATTGTGAACCATGAGAAAGTGGAAACATAATAAGTCGCTTTATAGGGATACATTTATCGATATAACTTTTGAGGGTTCGGCATACTTTATTATTCTATTTTATTATTTATTATAATTCTGTTATAATAATTTGGAACTAGTGTCTGTTCTTATATCGCAAAATAAAGAGTTATTTGTATGTGCCATATACGTCTAGGTACCTAGTACCTACTTAGTAAATAAATGTCCTAATGTCGTTCATTTTATATCACATGATGACCAGAAGTGATAGTGAAATCCTACAAAAAGTTTGATTTTTTGAGCCTTAGAAACAAAATAGAAGTAGGTACGTCAATCTGTCTAGGTGGAGTGTAGAGGTACGTAATGTAGATCGTAGATCATTTGTATCGAGATTAACATAACACGTAAATATTCATAAATAGGATATTTATGGAGAAAGTTTATATAAAATAATTTGCAATAAAAATGAAATCGAAAGAAGTATTGATGGAACCGAAGTAGGACCCTAAAACGCATCGTTGCGGGCAGGTTGCGTGTCGTTCCCGACGGAGCGTTTATCCGAACGAAACATTTCACCGATAATAACTCCACACAATATAATAATGCGAATAATAAATAAAAATGGAAATAAAATAATAATTTTAATGTCGTAATTGAGGCCGCGGGCCGGCGGCGACCGCGCTCATTTCGAACGATCTGATTACCTACCTACACTTTTGTTATATTGATTCCGATGGAACTCCAAGTACTCTGCTATCGGGACTGGTTCCCTGCCTCATTACGTTCGGTTCGCGTGAAATGGATCCGCAATGCCTTGTTTTCATATATAAACGCGCCATTATAACTAGCCTTGGGTCCGTAATGCAAGGTTTGTCATCGATGTTCGGTGTGGCCGATTTCTTGGAAAACGAGCTATTCAATAACAGATATTAAGCGCGAAAACATGGCAGGGAGAATAGAAAATTTGAAACTATTTGACGTTTAATGCAATCGTTTATGTTTATAAATTCTCAAACGTATTACTTTTAACTAAAATATATTCGTAAATACTTATGAAAACTGTAACCTATTTGTTATATGATTTTACTCACGATCACGATTCAGCCTGTAATATCCCACTGTTGGGCATAGGCCTCTTCCCCATGTAGGAGAAGGATCGGGGCTTAATCCACTACGCTTTTCCAATGCGCTACCATGAGTAACGATCGCTATCAGATGTACATGATAACAACCGGGACCGACGGTTTAACGTGCTCTCCGAAGCACGGCTTTTACTCAAGTGATAGCTAATATACATTAGTATTTTAGAAAGTAAAGATGTTTATGTCGTCGGAAAAAAGGGTGTCTGAGCAATTCACGTATGAAACTTCTGAAAACTCGTAGGAAGCTAGGCCATTGCAATTTGTTCTATCCACGATGATCGCGGTCTTGTTAAAAAGGTCGTAAGCGCCATGCAAAACGTGTCCCTTACGTCTTTTGAGCAGTAATGTATTCTATCTCATTCTCTCCTATACATTTAGCGTTTGTTTCTTTATAATGACGCATTTACATTTCAACGATTTTCAAATCACAACGATTCTAAAAAAAGTTTCCCTTCAAAAATGTTAAACTTGTTTTACTAATTAATTAGATTACCCAGAAGTATCATAGGCATAATATCACATCACACCTATTGTAGATATAAGTCTTTACGACATAGATCTTTGAATACATTTTTATTTTATTTTTTATTTTTACGTATGATAACAGCTTGTAATAAAATATATGATATTTTGTATTTGCGTAAATTTAAGGAATCGTTACAGGTCCCTTCGGGTGTTTAGTACTCGCCATATGTCATCCGTGTCGTTAACATCACATACATGTGCCCGAAACAATTTACCAAAGTTAGCGCCTCGGGCGAGACATTTTATCAACCGCAAATAAATACAATTTTATACTGAAAAAAATGTGACTTTAATATTTAATATTAAACAAAATTAATGTTAATTTTAATTGTAACTATTGTCTTCATTGGACATAACTTTTAAAACCATGATTATGTGATACTAGCTTCTGCGCGCGACTTCGTCCCCGTGGAATAGGACCAATTCTGTCATACATGATTTGTGCGAAACTTTAACCGTTTACGCAGCGGAAGCTCTCAAAAGGAAAAAAAACCCCGATTTTGAAACATTCTTGCTTGGTGCAACGCTCCTATTGGTCTAAGCGTAATGATATATAGCCTATAGCCTTCCTCGATAAATGGGCTATCTAACACTGAAATATTTTTTCAAATCGGACCAGTAGATCCTGAAATTAGCGCGTTCAAACAAACAAACAATCAAACAAACAAACTCTTCAGCTTTATTAGGTATATTAGTATAGATGATGATGAGAGTTTGTTTTATCGTTATAATATTACGAATTATTGTACCGACTTGAAAATAAAATGCTTTGAAGTTAAGTCAGATTCCCGCTTAAATAAATCTGTTAGAGGCAATAAAAGATCACGATCAAGACTAACATAATTAGGGTAGTAATCGGTAGATTAAGAAAAGAAAAAAGGGAGGCTTTAAATAAAAGTAGGTACGGTTTACCTGATACTAAGCGATTACCATAGCTTAAGGATGTCCGCAACAGCATGAGCACCACAAGGGCGTTGACGAATCTACCCCCGACCTTTTTTAAGGATCTCTGACTACATTAGGTACTCATCACTCAACAGAAAACAGCTCTATTCGAAAGCAGTATTATATGTCTGTGCTCTTCTCTAAGATTTAGATCCTCAGTTATATATATATATATATATATATATATATATATATATATATATATATATATATATATATATTAGATCGGACTCCAGATTAAGAACAAAGTGTTTCCTGCTGTGGCATACCTCAATGGCTTGGCTTTCTATTATTCAAATAAATTTCGAGTTTGAACCACAAAACGAAGGAAAATAGACGTAATATAATATGTACGGAAATATAGCGGATGGAAATGTTAAACATTGTTAGTTATTGAAGTATCAATCAAAATGTATTTAGCGTTACCCGTACGTGATTGTTCGCGATTAATAGCTCACAGTGACCTGATTGCGCTGGCTTAGTGCGTGCACAACACTAGTAATATCGATACGAGGTGTCGAGTAACAGTAGTAAAAGTTCGTTAATAGTTAATGTTCTCTATTTAAAATGTAGCTTTTTGAGTTCCGTTCACATATTCAGAAAACGCATAGATTTTCATACGGACCGGACCGTTAAATTTCGAACAGCATTTTGTCTAATTTTAACAGTTGGTGTTCTAAATTTAAGAACCAGGCATTAATGCAATTTCTATGTATGTTTACATTTTGCGTTATCTGGAATAAATAAATAATTAAATATCTTATCCTATCTGAAACAAAATCTTGAAACAACAATTGTTTTTCATTGTTATTAATATTTTTAACCCACTCTGAAGCTGTATGACAAATTGAGCTTCTTTCTATTATTATATATTATTACGTATTTATGATTTACGAAGTACTATGCGATATGCTTCAATATTTTTCCTTAATATGTTCATTTACATTATGAAATATGTGGTATCAATCACAACAATGAACAAGCCAAATCAAGTTACTTTTGTTTGCGTAAATGACCTTGAAGACAAAGAAGACACGAGGAAACTACACTATTTTTTCTATTATATTTTATCAAATATAATTTAAATACAATATTTCAAAAACTTATTATGAAGAAGTTTCTTTTATTGTGGCCGCCTGTGTGATGCGAAGCGAAGTTGTTCATAACTATGTCGCAATCATAAAACTTCATTAGAAAAGGCAAAAGAAATCTTTTCACACAAATAAAGCTGATAATCTCTCCACAATTGTTAAGGATTTGTCAACTAAAAAAATCTTTACTAATTTCTTAATTCGTGTACTTCGAAACTGAGCTTTGTTCAAAATACCTCCTTGTCGATGACTTAGAAAGGCATGATAAGCTTCATTGTTCCATTGTCCCTATTTTTTCTTATTTTTGTTATATAATATAGTGCAATTATAATAAACCTTATAACACGGTGTTATATATTAATATAGAAATCACTCCTCTTTTTTCTACATTGCTTACAACAATACCAAGCAATTTCAGTGTGAATTTAGATGGTACAATTGTTTTAGTTAAAATTGTCCCGTTTCGGTAACAGGGTAGCTGTTGCGGTAGCTTTGACTTAATCATACAAAAACAATTTTTAGTGTTTACATGATACAAAGCAGTAGTAAGTCTGTAATTCTGCAATTAAACAAAGTTGTATTCGTACACGCTACAGGACATTTGCAGAAGAACGACATTTAATGAGTCTCAAGCAAATTTTACCTTTTTATATATAATTGTCTGACGCCTCGCGACATTTATAAGTAATTGCCGTTTTAAATAACTAGTCCACAGGACACCTGCGTTTCTCTTATAATTTTAAAATGCACCAATTACTTAACTCCAGACCCTAAACGCTAAGATATATAGAAATAGAAAAATCAGAATACATTTTGTCAATCGCCTGTGAAGATACAGATGTTCGAGCACTTAGCCTATATTTAAAACATAACATTTTCAAACTCAGTAACTCCGATTTAGTTTAAAACATGTTTGATTGATGTTTACTACAAAATATTTAGTAAAATTTAAATAAGGTTGTTAGTATTAAACATGGCCAAAAAATTCTAATTCTAATTTTTTCTTTGTCTACCACAGTCTGTGCGTTCAGAAGGCGAGTCTTCCGGAGAACAATCTTGTGAGAGTTCAGACGAGGGTGTAGGTCGAGAGATACCCTTGATTCATCAGCCGCAGCACCTACCGCAGCATCAGTCACTGCATCAACCCCACCAACCACATCACAATATGACACACCATAGAAATATAAGTCATCAGATAAACAATCATCAGATAAATCACACCCAACAGAGCAACTCGCCTCGACCGATGGATAGAGAGACTAAGGTAAGTCGTCTTTTTATACTAAAAAAGTATACACATTTTGCCTATTTTTAGAACTGTAACAGGTTGTTCTTAAAGTATAGTTTAGCAAATGTAATTTTTATTTTTTTCTCTATCTGTCGCAGTTACGGTTTATATTAAGAAAAGATGGCTCTTTACAAGTATAGTTATAGTACCATATCATTCTCGACATGTCTCTGACTAAAAACAATTGACCTATTTCTATTTTTTTTATTCATATTTTTCAAAATGATAGGACTAATTTGAGAACGACAATAATGTACGAAACTATTTTCACAGGGACGTGATGACTTCGAAGCTCTAAAGACCTCGCTACACCCTCACCTGTCTTCTTTGGCATCATTAGCACAAGGCACGTCGTTGTCGGCTCCTAGTAGCGTGTTCTCTCTTGCTGGTGGTGGTGCTAACTTCGCGTACACTCCACCAGCGTTCCTCGCCCCCGCCCCTCCCCCTCCCGCGCAGCCAGCAGGATCAGCGTCATCTTCCTCATCAGAAGGAAGTGCAGCCGGATGGAGCTTCGAGGAACAATATAAGCAGGTTCGTCAGGTATGTAGAGGTTTTGATGTTTTATTTTGTGTTTTTCATGGCTTGTTTTTTACGATTAGGTTGGCAAACAAGCGTACTTTTCGCCTGATGATGTAAGCGTTACCGTGGATAGACGTCTGTAACATCAGAAGGATAGATATTATAAGGCAAGCGCGTTGCCAACCCTAAAGCTGACTCTGCCCAGGAGGACTGGCCACCTCACTCACCACGGGAACACAACACTAACTGTGTCCTACCTCAATAATAGTTTCTGATTTTAGAATATTAAACCTCATAAATTAGGTTTAAAGTGTCATAAAAAATTGACATTGAGTGGTACCTGTTAGTGTACATAAAGCATAGTAAATATTTACCCGATAATAACATAATTATCGTAAAGTTTTGAACCCTTCAAACAACCCCACGATACTTTATTCATAACTTCCATCACATTATGTCGGTATATCCAATGTATGCTTTCTTTATTCGCCTTAACACCCTGACGTAACCCGTTCGTTTCTTTGTTATATATTTCATTGGTCTTTACAAACGAGGGGTCATTTTGTCCGGATTGAATAATAATAATCTGTCGCCCGTAGCGCTTGACGGGGATAGTCGAGGGTTGCGCAGATGTATTTTTTTTAAATATTAGATAAATATTATTCCACAATTCTTGCGTTAAAAATATAACAACAATTGAAACTTTAATGGTATTTTTTGCTCAACAAATTGGGGTGAGAAACTTTTCATAAGAAAGTCTACTTATGAAGATGAGTTAATTCAGGATATTAAAGTGTTTGGACTGTCAGAAACCACTTCATTGTGATATTGTTTTCCACTGCTCCGTATCACCTTTCACGACGTGGGTGTTGTTAACAAGCTGTTAAGTCTTTTATCATCGGAAGAAAGAAATAAAATTATCGGCTTTCATTGATCACGCTTGCATTACCTTGTTACAAGGCGATTAACGGTAAGAATATGTAAAACGTGTGTTTAAGACGGCTGGATAAGGACTACCATTCATTAACAGACTTCCCCGAAGCTCGTTCGCTTAAAAAAAACAACAAAAAAACAAAAGAAGATCCTGTTATTTGCATATTATGTAATTATCTCAAAAACAATTATATAGAGGATTGGATGTTTCTCGAAAATTAGATGTCATAATTGTGATCTCTGGGCGGTAGTGTAGGTTTGCGAATAGTTATCGCGAAAATCACTTTGCGTGCTTTTTTTCTTCGTAATGAACTCTTGTAGACGCAGTCATTTTATCAGAAAACTAGCTTCTGCGCGCGACTTCAAACAAACAAACAAACAAACAAACAAACAAACAAACAAACAAACAAACTCTTCAGCTTTATATATTAGTATAGATTAATATCAAAGCATAATAATAAGTACGTATGTATGTATGTGTGTTGAGGCTTACTGTAGCTGCATTTGTTTTTAAAAGAACAATATCAACAGCAATACAGCTTCTAAAACTTGGATAGTTTAATTCGGTGACTTTTTAAAATATGAATATGTTTAAAAATTAATTCTATCCTCATTGAAAAAAATATTGTACTGGAATGCGTAATATATTAACACTAGAGTACACGCGTGGCCTACTATAGTAGACCAGGGTAACATTTTTGATTGTAGCACTCTTATTTCGCGCGCTAACACGTTGTGCCTCAAGCTATTCCTCATAAAGACAATTACGCATAATATAAGTGGCATGTGCGACACCGGCGCGTATGGACTGTTCATCAATTTAGCGCCAAAACTACAGGACTACCATAGTAGTCCGTGCGAGTACTGGTGGTACAAAAAATGTAAGTGATTATTATTTCTCTTTATGTATTTAATGGCGTAATATTGAGGAAAATATTACAAAATGTTTCTTATTTCGTGTTTTTTTTCTAAATAGGTAAAGTTTTATCATTTATATTGCAATTTTGATTATGTTTTCGCAGATTTATCATCATGAACGACCTACAAGTTGAGAGATGGCTATTGGAAGTTGAGGAAGATCCTGAAGATGACATCATTGAAAGCGACGATTGTGAAATAGATTCCTTGCCTGATTTTCAAGCTTTAGTTGAAGTCTTCTCATCAAAGTCACGTGCCAAGTAATAGTGACCAGGAAGACACAAATTATGATTTTACCTCAGAAGATGAAGAGAAGAGAGAGATCAGAGATGAAGTGCCACTAAGCAATTTGGGGAGTTTTTTACAGGCTGGCATTTTTGCAACAAGAAACGGTACTGTTTGGAATAAAGAAATGCCACCATCAATTCGTTCCAGACCTCAAAATATCCGTACAATACCACCAGGCCCTAAAGGAGAAGCGGCTAGAAATGCCTCTTCTCTGTCGGCGTTTAGCAATTGACACGCTACCTTGAGGACTTAAATATAAAATCGAAGAGCTTTTGAGTGAACAACGCCAGGAACAGCACGATTTTACACCAAAGATGGGAAGAGTTGGCTGATGCGCACTTTGCTCAATAGCACGTAATCGATCGACAAAAAAGTGGTGTAAATCGTGAAATAAATGGATCTGTCCTGATCATCAAGCTGTCGTATGTCCTTAATGTTACGAATCCTTGAAATAATAAGACCAAAAATTAGTTTTTTAAGTTTATGAAATTAATTCCTCAAGAATGCCATATTTTCGTTAATTTTCTTAAGTTTTTTATTTGTTAATTATTTCCTAGTTTAAAAAGCTAATTAATACTTAAATTATGTTTTTTTCATAAGACTAATAAATAAAAAACTGATATCAAATACTATTTTATTTCTATAGTAAGTAAACAAAAAAATAACATATTTCGAAAAGGCCTACCATAGTAGGCCACGCGAGCACTCGTGTAAAAAAAACAGGCGCGTGTACTGTAGTGTTAAGTTCCTTATCCTTTTTAATAACTTTAGAATGTATTTTTGTATAACCTATGATATATTGAAATACTGAACAAGTATGAATTTTATGGGACTTAAACTATTTTAGTGGTTTAGATGTTTCGTCTGTTGCATAAAGTAATCGCATGAGTGGTGAACTTTTGCAGCGTCGCATATGGCACGGTATTGACTAAAATTAACGTGTTTACTGCTTTTATCTCAGTCTTCGCGCTCCATGCCTCACTTCAAAGGACATTCAATCGACTCCTTTGTGCTATGCGGATACTTTATAAATGTTATGAGTTTACGAATGAAAGTGAACCGTAAGTGGTTCACGAAATGTATCGACTATTCTTTTTTACAAGCTTTTATTTAACTCGCAATGTATGTATGTATGTAAGTTCGGGTGAAATCTTGCAACTCAATTTTGGAGCAGATATCTTTAACCAATTGAGCTGAAATTTTGTATAAAAGTTTAATTTGGATGACAATGCATGGTTAACTCTGTGACGTCATTCTAAATCCAACATGGCGGCATATCCAAGAGAGCGGACTAGTTAGTTCACTTCTACAATATGAGTATCAAATGAAAGGGCTTGCTTAATAATTGAATACTTCGAATAAAGTGACGTGATAATAGACTAAAAAGTCAAAAATAAATTAAAAGTAAAAAAACCTTTTTAAAAAACAAGCTTTTATTTGAATGCGCTAAAACGAAAAAGATAAATTTTTACTTTAAAACTTACTATCTACTTATAAAGCCATTACATAATCTATATGATATAAAAGCTTGTCGCGAGATTTGCTTGTAAACAAGTAAATTAAATAAATTGATGTTATAGATTTTAACTACTTATTAAAATTTTCAAACAAAGGAAATACGAGTACCTACACATATATCGCGACAAGCTTTTATATCCTACAGATTATGAAATGACTTTATAAGTAGATTGTAAAAGTTTTAAAGTTTTAAATTTTTTTCGTTTTAGCGCATTCAAATAAAAGCTTGTTTTTTTTAAAAGGTATTTTACTTTTAATTTATTGAATTTCAAAACCGTCTTTCCCACTTCTCTTTTTCTCTTTTTCACTTTCGTATTCTCGTTTACTTAAAAGTTTCACTTATAATAAAAAAGCTTTCGTGGATGTAGGTCAAAATTAAATAGCTTCTTGAAAATTATTAACCAATTGTTGAAGAATTCAATAAAGGATTCAATGTTTTACTATGTATTAAGTCCTTGCTTTCGCAACTTACCATAAGGCGTTGGTCAGGTACCTTTGTTCCTTACCCTTTATAAGGGCACGCGCTAATTCCCTTTACTCGTAAATCGAACCGCATCATACAATGCGTAGCCACACAAAGAACGCAATAATATTCTATTCTGAAGCAACATTGTGGAGGTGTGAATGTCGTCCAATTAAAATGCAGTGTTAATTTATTTAATCTCCATTTCTATTGAGCGTACAGACGCTAAAGTGATTTGTGAAGTTATTAATAATTTACTTTGAAATGTATCGTCGGCCGTCGTTTAGACGTATTTAAATAAATTAAAACAAAGATAAGAAAACGTTAACAAAATTGCTTTACAGACACGTTGGACACTTTTCGACTTCCTATTATTTTATGTACTAATAAATCTAATAATAGTGTTAGCTCGCAAACGAAAAAAGAAAAAAAAAACAAAAAGCTTCAATTTTATCGGCAAGTAATACAACGTAGGTCGACAAAAAAGTAGTGAAGGAAATAAGCATAAATATAACTCCTGTATAGTTTTATCGTATTGAAAATGAAGTCCGTGAAGGCGCGATAAACTGAATTTAACATGCAACATTGCGGCGCGTTTGATACTGTTCGCTCTCGATTTGACGTGCTCTCTTTGTGCGATTCAAGCGAATCCACGGTACAAACTAGTTTAATTTTTTTTAAATACAACTATGTTGGCAAACAAGCACACGGCCCATGTGAGGGTAATGGTCCGGGATCCCTAGTACATTTTTTTCACTTGATTAGTATCAAGCTAATTTTCCGAGAGTAGCTTTATTTTGATGAGACGAACAAAAATTTCCTCTACGAAACTCTCGATTGTGATTTTCTTTTAGTTAGTTAATATTTATATAATTTAATAGTAATATTGACCTACGAATTGCGTGGTACGTTATTCCAGTCCTACGTTCACTGCTGCTCTATCCCCTGCTAACTCTATTACCTACCACAATCGAGAGTTTTCGTAGAGGAAATTTTTGTTCGTCTCATCAAAATAAAGCTACTCACGGAAAATTAGCTCAAGTGAAAAAAAAATGCACTAGGGATCCTGGACTATAAGCGATTACCGTAGGCTACAGACGCCTGTAACACTAGAAGCATAGCAAGCGCCCTGCCGACCCCCCTCCCCCCGCTTTCAGGAGCTCGGGCGACCGTCCTCACCACAGGAATACAATACTACTTGACAGTAGTATTATTTAGCTGTGATCTACTCTGTAAGGTTGAGATTCTTCCCAGAACACCTGCTCTAGATTTTGATCAGGATATATCTTTCTGTGCCCTAAAATATACACACTATTGTTTTTTTATTATTTTTTTTTGTATTTTATTTATGATGTTTTGATTGTAATTCGTTCTGCAGCGTTTCGTATTCGTATGTAACGAAGAGTAATTTATTTATAAAACTAATAAGAATATCACAGTCCAGATTTTATTGAATATTATTATGTATTAGTGGTGTTAACTGTTTAATATTGCTATTTTAAATTTGTGTTATTTAATAACTTAAAAATCATGTTGTTTATCGTATAACATAGACAAAAATAGCTATAAAATTGTTATAAAACTTAATTTGTACACGACCGCCCGCGCCGGTGTAATAATTATGAAATTAATGGACATAGATTTTACTGTCTAAAAGTAGCCTATATCTGATTGACTAATCGTGGGATTTCACCAAAACGTTATGTACAGTACTTATTACAAGTGTAAACAAATCTATTAAAAAGCTGTGTTTAAATATAAAAATAACCAAACTAATTACCTACTGAGTATAATTATGGTAGACATTATTCTCAAAGGATAGACAATTTTAAGGAATTCAATTGAAATATATTTCATATTGGAATAATAATTTATTTCATTATACGTTCAAACACAAACAAATAACAATATATATACTTAGGTACGAATGATACGTTTAATAGGTGTCACGTAGTTATCTTATGGGGCGCGCACGCCGGTATTGCATTTGTCAAAACCCGCGAAACACGCTGGGGGGCACCCTTGTTTATGGTGTACACGTTTGATTTATATAATTTATGACTTATAATTTCGCAATATATTTGTCAAGATTTTTATTAAAAACCACCAGATGCTATCAAAACGTTATTACTGTACCGATGAGTTATATTCTTTTCGATACAATTATTATTTTAAACGCGTAATTATTTAGTTTTTTTTTTTAATTCTTTTGAGCCTAATTTACATTCTGGATCGTGTAAATAAATGAGTATAAGTGCTATCGAAGTCTACTTGAATGAAGTAAAATTTTGATGCTATTTAGGAAAATTGAATGAAAGACTTATAATATATCTTTGTATTCTTTTCATAAGACTTCATATAATATGTGTTGTATTAAATAAGTACCTACATATGAAATTAATAAAAAGCTTAACAGCCATTTTATATACAAATAAAGCGCAAATGTATCTACAGAGATTTGCGATATAATTTGCATAAATTATTAAGAACTTACTAGAACTATCAAAGATTAATCGCGGTAAAGTATTATTTACACAATACCAGAGTATTGTATTTAGTAGTTAAGTTAGCTTAAAGTAATGCGTTTAAATTACTACCAAACAGCTAAAAAGCTTGTAATCTTGAAACAAGCTCGTTTAAAATGTTTTAAATGCACGTGGTCTATTTGATTCGCCTTCAACCTTTTAAAGTGGTAGTAGGTTATGGGTGCGTTTGAACAAAAACGAAAAAAATAAATGTGTTTTTTTTTTAATCTGGCAACTTAAACGATTAGCCAAGTGAGCCATCGAGCTGGTATTCGAGTGTTGGATATTTATTCCGTCTAGACGTGTTATCGGGTCGTTTCGATACTTTTATCAGGGTGGAATGTTTTATACACTCGAAATACACAATTTCGTAAACAAATGTTTTTTTTTTTAAAGTGGGTTTTGCGGCAGTATTGCCATATAAACTTCGTATCGTCATAATATATGTTTTCGTTTAAGGTAGATTATTTTTTATTTTCTTTCATACGAATTACGAACATATGAAAAAAAGAATTATTTAATTTGGTACACTCAATCGGAATTTATGCGTTTACCTACGAGTACGACTTACGAGTACATACATCTCGACGATTTATTTTTATCTGTATAGACCTTAAGCTTAACGTATTCTTAATGTTTAAGAATTGTTAATAGTCGATTTGTAATAGAATGTCATGTAGTAAATACATTAGGAAATTACCGTAGCTGTTTTTAGCCAATTAGGTTAACTTTGAAAGCGTTTCGAATTTTAATAAGTCCCTCAATACAAAATAGTTTGTATTATCGCTCTTACGTTCATGTTACAAGTGAAACCAACTACCGTATGCCATTATCAGTAATGATACCTTTAGATAAGAGCTACAATCGCGTAAACATAAAAATCATTACACCTGTACTTTTACCTATAAACAATAACAATGAAGTAACAAACAAATTAGTCAAACATTAAAAAACATTCGAGACTTCCGATCCTAATTAAGGCGTGTTTGAGTCGTTATTTTTTTTTTAAGATTTAGATGCGGCCATTATCGTTAAATAGGCGATTTGTCGTTGCAATTAGCCCTAAAATGGTGAGTTCATAAATTGATACGATTACCTCTATCAACGATGCTATTAAGTCGGATATACACGACGCGATCTGATTTATAGTTGTTATAAACATTTTAACATTAAATAAAATTATTAAAATGTTATTTTAAGTTTTATTGGAGTTTACTCCTTAAGAATCGATTTTTATATAAGGTCCCGGTATGAAAAAAAATATGAGGTGTAAAATCTGTTGAACGAATGACCTCGTTACGTTTTTGTGCGCAATCTATCTGCTACGACGTTTACGACGGTACTGGCTACGACGCGGACGGTTACGACGGTATCGGTCAAGACGTTTTCTAATAATGCCATCGATAGATGGAGTTATTTGATTCATTTATTTACCATTTGATATGGTATTAATCTTTTTCTTAGACTATAAAGTCTTTTTTGTGCTTATTTAGACAGTCGATCTGAAGAAGTAAACTCCAGTCGCGCGTCGGAGCTGACACACACACTTTTTTGCTATTTTATTTTTGTCATGAATTTTGTATTTTTTATTGTCGTCTATGTCCAACTTTAATAAATATCTGTAGTCTGTATTTTCTTATTTGACGCCTTTGACGGTGATTGGTCAACGATTATTTATCTATGTCTTTTGTGTTTTAATGTTTTAATAATAATATCGCTTAGAATTCAGATGAACATAACTAATTGTCTTGAGTAATGTATTTTTATCTATGGTCATTATCTTATTTAATTTGAAAACGAATAGAATATTCAAGATGTTTTGAAAATATATTTAAAACGGAGGCTGCTAATTCTTATTCTTCCACGAACATTTTTATAAAATTGATTTTTTTTATAAATAAAAAAGTGTGTGTGTGTGCAATCTACGCTGCAGAAGTGACTTCTGAAAAGTCGTAGTAACGTAGGCCGTTGCGACTTGTTCTATCGACGATGATCACGGTCTTGTTAAAAAGGTCGTAAGCGCCATGCAAAACGCGTCGCTTAAGTCTTTTGAGCAGTAGGTATTATGTATTCTATCTCATTCTCTCCTATACATTTATGTTTTTGTTTCTTTATTGTGACGCATTTGCATTTCATCGAGTTTCAAATTACAATGATTCTAAAGAAGTTTCACTTCAAAAGTGTCTTATTTACGCTTTAAATAAATAGTATACCTATTATATAGTATACATATATGTTATTGTGTTGATTAATGTTGTGTACAATAAAGAGTATATTATTATTATTATTATACCATTTTTAACAAAGAAATTACATTTTAAAATGGAAATGAAATATATTAATGAAATACTTATTAATGTAATTTTTTTCTGCGTTCATAAGTTCCGCACATAATATTATCGCGCACTGATGCACCCCAGCTGACTGGTTATTTCTGGCAGACAGAGCGCGGGGGGGTGCACTGATAGCAACTCCGTCTGATTTGTCTGTCTATTGCTGGATTTATTGTGAAACTTTAATTAATATTATAATAAGTTTGCACATTAAAAAAAAGAAAGTATTGATTATTATTCTAGGTTGAAAAAACTCATGAAACAGTAACACAGACATCCTCTAAGACAAGAATAGTTGTGTTTCCTTGCAAACGAAAAAAAAAACTGACTTCAACAAGAGTCATCAAAATCGGTACCTACACCCAGTAAAAAGTTATCATGTATAAGTACAACGTAGGTCGACGAAAAAATAGTCAAGTAAATACGCATTATTAGATATAACTCCAAAAGTAGGTACTTGTCAGATCTCGATTTAATTTAAATAGGATCACGTGAAAAAGTATTGAAATAACATACCTACGCTAAAAAAAATACAGTCGATTCCAAAAATAGGTTATCCACCACCACCGCCACTTCAGCCTTTCACAGTCCACTGTTGGACATAGGCCTCCACAAGTTCGCGCCCGACATTATGACGCGAACTCATGTGTTTTGCCCATAGTCACCACGCTGGGCAGGCGGGTTGGTGACCGCAGGGCTGGCTTTGTCGCACCGAAGACGCTGCTGCCCGTCTTTGGCCTGTGTACTTCAAAGCCAGTGTGGATGTTTATCCCGCCATCCGTCGGCTTTTTAAGTTCCAAGGTGATAGTAGAACTGTGTTATCCCTTAGTCGCCTCTTACGACACCCACGGGAAGAGAGGGGGTGGCTACATTCTTTAGTGCCGTAACCATACAGCATAAGCTCACTATACCTACTACGAATTATTTTACAGAACTTTATTATTTTAACATTGCGCAATATTTTCGCTTTTTTAAGTTTTGACCGATATTGATATCCTTTATTATTATCTATTTGTAATATAGCCTACAATACCTCACATTAATCCTCATACTGTTGGAAGAATAACACGTAGTCTAATGCAGTTTATAATAACGATATCACAACAGGACGCTAATTAATCGCAAAGGTCGATTTATAACAAACATATAAAACAACAACAATTCGACAAACGTATACATCAACATATACATCTGTCTATTTACATCAAATAACTACCTACACGAGTATTTTTATTACCTCCACGATCACACTAAACGAAACTTATAGTCTTCCACGCATTCGCAAACTTTGTTTTACCTTTTATGTAAGTATGTTTTATCAATATAATGTACAACTAATATATTCTTAAACAATATTTTTTCGCGTGGTTTTGCCTGTTATATTACATTGCCAGGTTAAGCTTTATTAGATTCATGATTTCTGTACCATTGCTGTGTGTCGTTGTAAGGTCATGAATCATGATACAAAACCTATAGCTTGTAACATAAAAAAAATACTTATCAAAGACTAAGCTAGTAAAAGAAAATGTTGCTTTTGAATATTAAATTAAATATGTAAGCTATTTATATATTTTAAATTTTAAACTAACGTCATGGTTATTGCAAGACTATTAAAATTACTTACTGCGAAGTGCAAAGATTTCCTCAAAGTAGAAGTTATATTATCAAGGTAGAACAGAGCTTGATAGTTGATTGAAAAAGATTATCAAACAATTACATACCATAACATAATCACTTAGCGTAGCAATATAATTGAATAGTTTTGTATTATTACTAAACGTATATGACATCATACTTCGATCAATAATATTTACTTACATAAAAGGTATTATTTGTCATTGAAAAACTTGTATCTAATACATTGTTATATATTATTATACCGCCAATATTATCTTCTCATGATTCAGCCATTCACAGCAAAATCATTAAGATAATATGCAAATAAATTACAATATTAATGTTTGAAAATTACAAAAAAATATGTCCATGTATTTGCTTTAAATAGGTACCTACATTTATTCTTATATATAATGTATCTTTTTGTATTTTAGTGATTGTAAAAAGGTTACTTAGTTATGTTTGATTTGTATTGTTCTCAGCGATATTATAATTACTTTACACGATCCGTTGATATTTCTTCTTGATTATGTATACAAATACATGTTAAAATTTGTTTTTTAACCGACTTCAAAAAAGGAGGAGGTTACTCAATTCGACCGTAGGTACCTTATATATGTTTTTTTATGTATGTTCGGGGATAACTTCGTCGTTTATGAACCGATTTTGATAATTCTTTTTTGTTGGAAAGGGGATATCTCAACTTAGGTACCATGATAAGGAAACCAAGATCTGATGATGGGATCCCACTGAAATCGAGGGGAACCCTCGAAAATCGTAGTGACGACTAGTGCGTTTGTTAATTTATTTATTATTTGCCGATGCAATTGAAGTCGGTTTTTTTTTTTTCGTTTGCTAGCAAACACAATTATTAACAAATAGCAACTGTAATAATTATTAATTTAATACTATAAAGTGCGTGAATGAAGTTCCATTTTCAAAATGGTACAAAATACTAATTATTGTGTGAAAATTTAATTTTAACAAATATAACTACAAATTAAATTTACAATTAATAATTGCAAATTATAAAGTGCATGAATGATGTTAAATTTTCAAAATGTTCACATTCGATATCCCGCCATGTGTATCGACTCAGCGCACATTAACGTGTCGGGTGTCCCGTCACTCCTGCAACGATGCACTATGCAACTTCTATTAATAAAACACGTTTTGTACTAAACGAATATCGAATTTGCTTGTTTATTTTAATTAAATGACAGCTTATTATAATAAATTTAATTATTTTTTTAATTAATTCGAATTTTACGTTTCACCATAATAGAATAATTTAAATACTTGTATCGGGAGTTGTAACAAAGCTTAATTATATTAATACATAAGTACATATTGTAATTACATTTAAGTTATCTATTAATATAACTAATCAATTCAGTACATAATTATGTAAAAAAATATCAACAAATACAAAATTAGGACAAACAAAATCAGAAGCTAGTAAAACAACTTACTTGAAAAGAAAAAAGATAAGACTTAGTGCAAGTATTAATTACATAATTTTTCGCTTCATTCTAATGAATTTTGTTTCCAGTTTTAGAATAAACCATTCCTTTCCAATCACAGTTTTGGGGGATGCATTTAAAACAATCAGTATTAAAAATTTATATTTTGTTAGACAACAGCATCGAAAAGATTATGATTCAATCATGAATAACCTAAAATATACGAGGGTTAAAAAGGATTTTTAAAGCTTAGTTTTCTACCCATTCATTCATTTCTTCTCTAAGTTTTAATCTAGCCGCTGATAAAATTTTAGTATTCACACGCAAACTTAGTCAAATCGAACTCATTTGAAACTTTTCCAAATCTTACATGCACTTTATAATATAAATTGAAGTAAAACTTTTTACGCTTGGGACTTGGGGAGTACCTAAGATGGTGAATGCGTGACGAGAGCTTTACGAAAAGTGTGATCGGGCGAGGAGAACGGAAGCAGAGAGGGAGATATAAATTGTGTGAATATCTGTTTTTTAAATTTAAACATCGTAAGTCTTATGAGCCTAATAAATTAGAAGATCAAGTATTAGTCTTCTTTCTCATGTCCTGAAATCATGATGACCGCTTATTTTCGTCAATATCTTTTATCTGCTTGAATTTAAATAATTAACTCAATAGAAAATGACAAATATTAATTTTATTGTTATTAAAGATTGCATTAATGATATTTGCAATTGTTATCATACACACGTCTTCATAAAAACATTGCGTGATGTTAGTTTCGTATTACAAGAGGGCCACGCGCAAGGATTAGATCAGGGATGGTCTGAGGGAGCCTGAAATAGCCTCGCACGGGGCACAGGGAGCATCTGCCGGGTATAAATAGAACCCTTAGTAGTATCAAGGACATGAGTGTTTATGTCACGATTGTACGGAATATCAGAACGTTGAATTGTCGTCTTGCCAAATACTTCACTAATTTAATTAATAATGCAAAGCAGGTTGTTTTTTTTTTTGACTCCGTAGTTCGCAAGATTAGTGTTTGTGAATACGCTTAAGCATTTTAATATGCTATCACGTTGTGTAGATTTTTTAAAAAGTTATATTTTAGGGGCAAAAAGGTTTTGCCCTGATTTGAAACTAAAAATTGCATAAGTTTTTTAAATAAACCTAGTTTTACAGTGTAGTTTACAGTGTAGTGTAGAAAATTAATAATATTCTTTAAAGTTCAATTCCCCTAAAAGAGACACTAAGAAACTGCAAAGGACAGAATCTTAGACATACTTACTATTAGCAATTTAAGTTAGTTTTGAATTACTTATTAGCCTGTATAAAGAGAAGGCTAGATTGTAATAAACATGTAAGAAAAAAAAGTTCAGTTGTACTTGTAAACTGTTTCCTATAAATTGATTTTATTTGTGAATACAATTTAAATCATTCAACACTACTCTGATAAATAAACTTAATTATAAAATCTGCAAAATCATCGTCACACTTATAAATTCGTAAGCGTCACACATTAGTATTACTTTACGAAATTATATCATATTAATGACGTCCCGAATCATATACATTTGCGGAACGAAAAAGAAATTATATTTATATAGCAACTTCCTCTAGTCCCCAAATTAAAACCAACATTTGGTTAGCAGTTTTTGCTCCAAACATTCCAATAAAATGTTTATCACCGCTGCGTTCGATGCACATGTGACTCTTCACTGAAGATTATTCTAAAATTTCCAGATTGCCACCCGGGCAAAAAATAAATAAATCCATGAGCACAAAAAATGACCCAATCCTTGAGATTACCATGCCCTTGAAAACAGTTATTTATCGTAACGAATCGACGTATGGGTAATGTCACAATCTGTTTAACCAACGATTGACAACGACGTATAAAAATTAATCGTACTACTATATTAATTTCATTAAACTTTAGATTTATTAACTTAATTAGTTTAATTATTTATAAACATGAAAACAGTTTTTATTTATATATGGAAAAATATTTTGATGATCAATATTATGATATAAATAATCGATTATGCATTAACTTATGCGTTTGTTTGTAGATAATATGTTGATGTTATTTTTATTTCAAATACTTATATACATTATTAGTTCAGTAACTGGATGACCGAGCTTAGCTTGGTTTTTTAGTAAGTCGTGTTTTTTGGAAATTTTATAAATACGAAGTGCATGCTGATAAAATATGAATAATACGAGTATTTTTCGATCTTACCAACATAATAATAAAAAGAATATGAATTGGTTATTTAAATAAAAAATCACGACTGAAATTAGAAATAAAGAACTTTTTTATATGAACTGTGGTCATCTCGTTTCGGGACCGCCCGATTGTCTGACCTAAGCTATCATAATCTTATAAATAGTGGCGAAATTTACCTTCGCATTGTAATGATATTGTAGCAGTTTTTTATTGCCTGAAAACACGGATAAAATGTCATTTTCTAAAAATTAATCTTAGCTAGATCGACTTATCGCCCCCGAAACCCTCTACATACTAAATTTTATGAAAATCATTGGAGCTGTTTCCGAGATTCAGATTATTATATACAAGAATTGCTCGTTTAAAGGTATTAGATAATATGCTATATAAATATAGACTATTGACTTTGTACGTAGGTGCTGTCAAATTAAAGTTGACGTATTAATGTCGATTCTATATTCGAATAAACGCCAAATGTGCGAATGTGGTATTTTTTTGTAGGTCCCTTGCGCGTAATAAAGTGATATTGATTTACATGTGCGTAACTAAGATATGTCGAAGCGAATACGTAAGTGTGTGTAAGGACGGGGATGCGCGGGCGCAGCCGACCCGCGGGTTATCATTTCCTGTTCTCATTTTAAATTTACAACGTTTTTTTGCTTACAGCGGGGAGAGGCTGAAGCTTTATTATAAAACATGTATCCTGAATAGGGGCGTTGCTTTATTTTAACGACAATTTTTGATAAATGTGTTTTATTTTCGTAATTAAAAAGTAAATGTAAGTCAATTTACTGTTTTATAAAGCGACGTGCACAGGCAGAGCCATCGATCCGCTCGATAAAGTTGAACAATAATTTTATTGTGCAATTTATATGGGTAATTGTTTATTAGGTCGAGCACGCGGTGCGCTTTGTGACATTGTTTTTATTACCACACGATTCGATCCACTATGAACTCGCCTTTATACCATTACAACAGGAGTAAAATTAACAATAACAATAAATTAATCCAGCGACTTTTATTAATTTTATTTAGTCTATATACTTTTTAAGATCTAAAAGGCAATAATTAAAAGCTACGTAGTTTAGTTCCACGTATAAACCATACATAAGTCAAAATCATCAATCAAAAGCTACCTATTTATTATCAGCTAACAAAAGGTTACAACGTTTGCGAACTGTTTGTCTGACTCTTGTGCGTCGACACTTGATATAATATATGTACCGACATTGCAGATTTCTGTTGATCATAAAGTACTACAATTGTGTTATACTAAAACTAGCTTCTGCGCGCGACTTCGTCGGCGTTTACTCCGCTCCTATTGGTCTTAGCGTGATAATACATAGCCTATAGCCTTCCTCGATAAATGGGCTATCTAACACTGAAAGAATTTTTCAAATCGACCCAGTAGTTCCAGAGATTACCGCGTTCAACCAAACAAACAAACAAACAAACAAACAAACAACCAAACAAACAAACTCTTCAGCTTTATATATTAGTATAGATATATCGATATAACATTTTGTCTGTAGCATTAATTAATATAAACTTTTTCACAAGATATATGAATACGCCTTTATTATTTAGGAATTTATTGAAAATCTTTTTATATAAGTACCTACGTTTAAATTATTTTTACATATTGTCGACATTACATATTGTCGAATTATATGACAACGGTTGCCTTATTAAATTAGAATATTGTAATGGAAATGCTAAATTGAAACTCCGAATATCAACACAAAGGTGTTTAGGATTACAACCGAGATGATAATTATGAATAAACTTCGAGGCACTATAAGGAACAAAACCCTATGAAAAATATCATTAATAAAAATTGTAACTACTTAAAGCATTAATGTAACTTTCATTTGACTACGCAAAAGTTATTGTTATGTTTATTGTATGTATTCAAAATGTTCTTAATATAATTTTATACATGCTGCTTAGTTGGTATTAAATTAAAAAAATATGAATTATGTACAAAGTCAACATTGACCGCCTTTGCGTCATCAATTTATTTTCATTTTCATAGTATAAAATGAAGTTATTTTTCCTATAAAACCTTTGTCGTTGACACCTTCTTTTTAAGCAATCGATGCCTTTCTGCGATTTTTTTTTAAACTAGAACAACAGTTTTATACATGGAAATGACAATATGGCTCTCGTACCGAGACCAATTAAAAAGTCTTTTTACACGGAATCCTAACATTTCCCCTCAAAACAATCAATCCCTTTGATCAGGGCTTAATTGTGAGTTTCTGAGAAATCACTTAATGAGCTTAACGTAAACTACAAACATACAACCGATCTCATCGCTCTATAAATAAATACGTGTAATTAATCTTCGATAATTTACTTTCTGTTTAACGTTCTTATTTATTTACTTTTAATGATAATGATATTTGTATTATTTTTATTAACTAATTATTATTATTAAACTCATTTTTGATAAATAACGATTAATATACGATTGATTATTTTATTTATAAGGAATAATAACTATTTAAATAATATAAATCAAACAATTAATTAAATCAATAAATGGAATTTGTACTCGGGAAGTCGGGAAGCGCTTTAGCTATGTCTAAAGCGCCCGCATCGCTATCCTATCACCCATAAGTCACGCACTAGATTTGTTTGGACAGCGGCGATCACAAAGCTCGGCCTGCAACGTTTCCTCTTTACGACCTTCCCAACTGTAAAACACTTTGTATCTTTATCCATTGTTTTATCAATTTCAATAATTTATCCCCGACCGTGGACGGATCGCGTCCATCCTCTCGTAAATAATATGAATATCGTGTGATTACTGATTTTCCAGCGTAAACAACGCTACCGATATGATATTCTTTCTATTTTTGAAATGGTTCTGTTTAATTTTAAAGTCGATTATCTCTTAGATATGACTTAGGGTTGGCTATTTTTAAGATACGTTTCGTAAATTAAGGATGTTTAGCGTGTTTGATGGTTATTTATTTATGCTTTTATTTAAACTGTTTGAAAACCTAACGTCAGTAAGTCTTTTAAGAAAACCTAACGGCAGCCGTCATTGACACTGTTCTGACAATTATTACTAGCCAGGATTATCTTACAAAATATTTATCTATCTCTATATAGATAGAGACACCTTATATAATAAATTGTAACAGGCCGATGCGATGTCTATACAGGAGATATACATATTGGGAAAATAAAAACGAATTATTAAAGTATTTTTTTTAAAAGACAAAATACTCATTTTTTTTTAATATTTACCACGTGTCGATTTGATGCATAAACAGCTGCACGAAATGTCATGCAATTTTCACATTTATGCACACTATAAATACAACTTAAAATTTGGTGTTAGTTTTATTTATTAATCTACAAACAATTGTTGTGAAATCGTAATAACATCGTTTTGTACACGTGCCTACTACGGATAAAATCACGGGTCGCACCTTGTTTTAGAACAAAATTATATTGTACTAGCTCGGCGTGGACTCCGCTCCTATTGGTCTTAGCGTGATGATATATAGCCTATAGCCTTCCTCGATAAATGGGCTATCTAACACTGAAAGAATTTTTCAAATCGGACCAGTAGATCCTGAGATTAGCGCGTTCAAACAAACAAACAAACAAACAATCAAACTCTTCAGCTTTATTATATTAGTATAGAATATACATAAATATAATTATACTAACCATGTTTTGAATAAGGAATGCCCGCTCAATTTGACACATCTTATGTCCATTCTAAATTAGAACTGCGAAATGTTTTCTATTAGAAATGATGATTAAAGTTGATATCGCACAATCAATCATTCGATTGGAATGAACGCAGTAAAACAAGCGCGCCACCTAGCGGGAGGGCGTGGCGTGGTAATGAAGCCAGTCCATTAACTCTTTACTAGCAGTTTATAGGTGTTTTACACACTGCTTTAATTATTGTGAAATGTGAGCCGTGAGTGATGGGGACTTGCTTTTGTTTCCATATTTGCTGCATCAAGTAATAATGTACTATTATTTTTAATCGTTTTGTTGACAATGTTCCATTTTATGTGTTCCTTTAAGGGGGTCATCTTGACCACATTATAAATAATTAAATCATCATAAGCTACTTTTACATTCTCTTTTCGCGACCTAAGCTATTTAGACAACGCCACAGCGCTAGTTTAGCGCACTTCTTTAAATATTTTAAGCTTATATAAAAGCGAAAGGTGGCTCACTCTTTCACTGACTATTCACGAAATGTCAAAAAGTAGTAGTAGTACTAACATGTAGTAGAACTAACATGTTAAATTCGGCACAAAGGTTTACTATAAAAAAGTTGGTGAAATTTAAGAAACGTTAAATAATAAAGGATTTCAGAAAATTTACCTCATAAATGTATCCCGTAAAGGTGTAAAAATTTGAAGGAAACGTGGTTTTTTCGCCTTATCTATACTAATATAATAAAGCTGAAGAGTTTGTTTGTTTGTTTTTTTGAACGAGACAATCTCAGGATCTACTGGTCCGATTTGAAAAATTCTTTCAGTGTTAGATAGCCCATTTATCAAGGAAGGCTATATGTTATATATCATCACGCTAAGACCATTAGGAGAGGAGCACCAATGAAGAATATTTCAAAATCGGGTTTTTTTTTTTTCCTTTTGTGAGCTTCCGCTGCGTAAACGGTTAAAGTTTCGCACAAATCATGTAAGTATGACAGAGTTGATCCTATTCCACGCGGACGAAATCGCGCGCAGAAGCTAGTATGTATATAAAAACAATTAGTATTTAAGCCGTTTCTTACAATTAAATACGATCTGTTGGAAAGTTAAATTTAAAATATAAAAAATATGGATTTTAATAACTTTTAACAACATTCAGTTTGGGATTTCATTGTAATATGACTTATTATGGCTTGTTTGAAAGACGCTCGCAGCAAACGATGTACTGATTAAAACAGGGATAACATTTTGTATATTAATCTTGATATTTTAAAAGTTTTAAATTAGGACTAGGTTATTATGGCAAGTTTAAATATGGTTTATGCCAAGCTGACGACCTAGTATATTGAGATTCTATTGCAAAAAAATACGTTTTAAAATGAGACATCAAAATAAATGTGTTGTAACATAATTAAAGGGGGCTATTTCGAGGGCTATTGACTATTGGGTGATAATTAAAATCGGACGCAGATAAATCTTCCCCCGTGCGAAAGGAGGAGTGTGAACTATAATAGAGAATCAGTAATTGAGAATGAGTATTCAATTATAAAACGGGGCCCACTTGTGTCGATGTGAGGATGGATTGTGCGAACCGTGTGGTGTTCTTAATTGTTATCAATAATTACGATTGTAGTAATATTATGTTGAGCATATCTATGTATATTAAAGTACCTACTTATTAGGGTTGAAAAGGCTTAAACAGATAGCAAAGCTTCTTTTGCAATACCTATTCTAAAATCTAAACAGTCTAGTACTCAATGGCTTCATAATTAGATTTTCTCCTGTGTCATAGGTCTGTAATCCAAACAATACAAAGACCACGGCGGAGACCTGTAATTTTTTTTTTGCCATGAGCAGTGATCGAACCCGCGACCGTCAACAGCTAGTGCTGTGACCGTCATTAAACTAATACCTAACTAACTGTAGTTAAGGATTCGTATGAAGTCGTTCGTCAGTCAAAAATATTGACAACAATTGTATTAGTATATTGAAACTAAATCCTAAAACTACATATTTACTTTGGAATAAAAAATATTCTAAATTTAAAATTCTCAATTGAAAAAGATCACACGATATTGTAAACATGACATTACGTTTGGAAATGGTGCAAAAAATAATAATGTTTTGAAAACATCAGCAGTTGGTTATGTCCGACTTCCAAACTCCACTTTAATTTTAAATGTAAATGACGCGTTTGGATTGAGATTTACATCACTAGGATGTTTAAAAAATTTCATCACTATTCTCGTTTTTCTTTTTCTCTTTTAAACAATTAGGACTATTTAGACAAAGATGTTACTTTATTTTACGTTATTCTTACGGATGAAATTTTAAAAAATGGTTATCATCATTTCAAGATTTACTTTCATAATTATGTCTAATGCAATGTAAACCCCTTAATATAATTTTAAGTTTGTCCATAATTTGTTTAAAGTGAAGTGCGTCGCTATTTCACACGATACCACTCTCATATTTTTTTCATGAAACGGGTCTTATATCGTTTCAGCTATCGTAATTGTGTAAAGAAAGTTACCACAATAAAAATATAATAATACTAAACAACAAATAGTTAACTTCTAACAATATACCGTTAGTTAGAATAAGTCGTCGACAAAAGAAATAAAAATAGTTTTACGCGAAGTATCAGTAATATTTACGTCTTATCAATAAATAAAAAAATCTCGATAAACTTTCTATCTCGAAATTCGGAAGTTAATAACATGAGTCAAGTAGATAATGTCTCTGTGGACAAAAAATAATAGAATAGGCAACCTTTTTTATCTCTCATTTTGTTATCCCTTTTCTGTTTCGTAATGCTTTTTTCAATTTCACATTTTATCAAAACATGAATAATACTTGTTCGTATGAAAAGTATTTGAATAAATACATTCCAGATGAATCAATACATATTAATGAATACAATAGTCATAGTTAATGATATACGGGGTTGCTATCTGAAAGAATGTTAATTACAAAGGTCTTTACTGCTTATAGCGATAGTGAGGGAAGGATAATGTCCAGGAAATCGTTTATTACTATCTCTATAAAGGTGTAGGTATTTTAGTATCTTCTTTGTATCAATAAAACTGGATTATTCATTTTTTTAAATAATAATAAAGAGTGCGTAATGTAGTGTACATTTTTTGTTCTTAAATGCTTATTATTGTATTTTATTTTGATTTTCTTGACCTAGCTTTTGATTGTAGATTGTGCTATTTAAAAGGCGGATGTCTTGTCTTCTTGTCTAAATATCTTGAAATACTTTAAAAAATAACAATATATGGTTTTATTTTTAAGAGCTTGTACTATTTCTCGGTATATCCACCGTGATAAATATTTAAATCTTGGCTAAAAGCCATCTGACTGAATAAACTGAACTCTGAGCTGAGCTGAACTGACTGCACTGAACTGAGCCGTTAGTGGTCACTGTAACTTCAGCTTAGCTCTGAACGATAGAAACGTTTTATATCTTATTATACATACCTACAGGTCTTACAGGTGCTTAGAATGATCTAAGCGTTTATGCATTAATTCTGTTTGTTTCTGGACTAAGGTCCCACACCCTGGCTTGCTTTTTTACTTGATTCGTCTATCGTTTTTATTTACTTCTCACATAATTAATAACAGTTATTCACTTCCTGTCGAATGTATCAAGAATCTTTTCAACTGTTGTTCATTTTGAATTAATTTTTTGTCGTATCATTGTTTCAAAGATCCTTTCTACCCGAACGGGGATGGGATGAGTTGTTCCACTGTCACATTTATTGTACTTATACAACAAATATAACAATGTGAATCGTCTCCGACTGTAATAAACCTTTTATTCGGTTTCGATATAAAAAATTAAAAGCATATCTATTATAAATTTATCTCAATGTTTCAAAATTCAGGTAAAGTTTTTTTGTCTTTTCCACATCAACTAAGTAAATTTACAAGAAACAAGTTATATTAAACGTTTGTGATGTGTTTGTGATTATACTTAAATTACCCTATAATAGTTTGAGTAGAACCATGAGAAACTAGTCGTATGGACATTTCTATGTTGTATATTTATTTTTCTCTGTCGAGACCTGGGCTGTTCTGGACTCTCTGCAGAGATGTCATATCGACTATATATCGAGGTTCTGAGATGTATGTACGACGCGGTGACGATGACCGTTCATATCCAAGACCAGAGAACAAGACCCATTTTCCTCTGGCGTGGGGTAAGACAGGGAGATGTAATATCACCGAAACTGTTTACCACTGCGCTCGAAGATGTCTTTAAGACCTTGGATTGGGGGGAACGATGCATCAACGTCAACGGCGAATACATCTCTCGCCTTCGTTTTGTCGACGATACCGTCAACTTTGCGGTGACGTTGGATGAGCTAGGCCAAATGCTGGCCGGCCTAAACGAGTCTTCCCGACGCCGGCGAGTCGGTCTCGGTATGGACTTGGACAAAACAAAAGTTATGTTTTACAACCAGGTCATACAGGTTGACGGTATCCTTTTCGAAGTTATTCAGGATTATGTCTACCTTGGCCACACCATTCAAGTAGGTCGAAACAACTTCGAGAAGGAAGCTGATAGGAGGATTTGGTTGGCCTGGGCGGAGTTTGACAGGCTTTGTCGAGTCTTCACTTCGAAGATTCCGCAATGCTTGAAAATAAGTCTTCGAGCAATGCGTCTTGCCTGTGTTAACATACGGAGCCGAGACATGAACACTGATGAAGGGACTAGTCCACAAGTTTAAAGTCGCTCAACGTGCAATGGAACGGGCTATGCTTGGGGTTCATCTCAAAGATAGGATTAGAAATGAGACTATCTGGGAGATAACGAAAGTAACCGACATAGCCCACATAATTAGCAAGTTGAAGTGGCAGTGGGCTGGTCATCTGTGTCCCAGGACCGATGGCCGTTGGAGCAGACGGGTCCTGGAGTGGAGACCGCGTCTTGGCAAACGCAGTGTGGGACGTCCTCCAGCCCGTTGGACCAACGATCTACGTAAGATTGCCGGCTGGATGAGCATTGCGGAAAACCGGGATGTCTGGCGCGAACTTAGATAGGCCTATGTCCAGCAGTGGACAGCAATAGACTGAACTGACTGACTGACTTATTATTTATTTTTGGCCGAACCAAGATTTTGGTATTACTTAAACCAGGTACTAAATATCTGAATATTTTTTTAATTAGTATTTATTTAAAGGACTTCTTTATAAACGTAATTATTTTGTACTTAAGCAAAGCAGCGTCGAGCAATAGATAATATTACTATACATATGTACATATATTTTCAAAACAGTACCTGTTCGAAGTTTAAAACAAAATTGTATTTAAGACAAAAAAGATATTTAGATACCTATTATAAGTAGATTATAACCTGGTTAAGTTTCGCTTAATTTTTCGATATCAAACCGATGTGAAAAAGTCACGAAAAGTTCAACTTTAATGAACATTTAATACAAAAATGAAATGTCCACGAAGACATATATATTAAACTTTTAACATTTTAATATATATAAATTTTATTACTGATGGTGTGAAAATGTAGCTTACTAATTAATTTTAAACAGAATAACTCTTTTCATGTCAAAACTACGAAACTGCCCGTATCAATATTGCCGCCCGTATCTTCACCCGCCAGATTTGCCCACTTTACTCGGTTTATCGGTTACAGACATATCAATAACAAGACGATCGCCCCATGCAACGTTGTTCAATAGACGGATTTTAATTGATTATTTGTGATGAAATAATTTTCTGCCAAATTCTATATTTATCGCCACCCCTCGTTTTGTAATAGTATTGGGGCACGTGGGATTTGTTTGTAAGGCTGTTTAGTAAACTTTGGAAGGTCATCGTGAAACCAAATGTAGATCGATTTTCAAATAACACATGCGGTATTAAAATGTATGTTTTGATTTGATGATTCAAGTAGCTTACTGTAATTTTAAAATCGTAATAAATATGTTTTTAAATACTAGTAATTATATTATTCGTAGTAAATATTAAAATCCTAGATCTTGATTATAAAATAAACTTTATTTAGTATTTCTAGGTTTTAATAACATTACATACTCGTTATTGTTTTACCACACATCAATTTATAGTATTTATTTGTTAAAGTATAAGTTGTTATATAATTATTTTAGTATTTGGTATTAAATTTTAACGTAACCTATAATCTATACTAATATAATAAAGCTGAAGAGTTTGTTTGTTTGATTGTTTGTTTGTTTGTTTGTTTGTTTGTTTGTTTGTTTGTTTGTTTGTTTGTTTGTTTGTTTGTTTGTTTGTTTGTTTGTTTGTTTGTTTGTTTGTTTGTTTGTTTGTTTGAACGCGCTAATCTTAGGATCTACTGGTCCTATTTGAAAAATTCTTTCAGTGATAGATAGCCCATTTATCGAGGAAGGCTATAGGCTATATATCATCACGCTAAGACCAATAGGAGCGGAGTCCACGCCGACGAAGTCGCGCGGAGAAGCTAGTTTGATCATAAAACAAAATGCCTATTTATAATAAAACAAACGTAATTCTTCGAATAACCTTGCACATAGTATTGCCAACGTGCTATTTATAATTACATCTTAAAACGTCTCGTACATACTGGCTTATCTGCCCATATTTCTTGATAAAAAAATGATATTTTTACAGACGGAATAGAGCTGGAATTCGTTAAACTGAAACTATAATGCTTTCTTACGGGCTGGTAGAAATTTAATAATTGTATTTGCTCGCAATCGAAAAAAAAAAACGACTTCAATAACATCGTAGTAGGTAGGCAAACAATTAATAGTCAAGTAAATACGCGTTATCAAAGATTACTCAAAAAGTAGTAATCAGATCTCGATGAAATTTAAAGGGGACCACAAAACAAGCATCAGCTTTCGATTAAAAATAATCATCAAAATCAGTATACCCAGTGAAAAGTTATACGGTATAATACAATGTAGGACGAAAAAATAGTCAAGAAAACGCATTATTAGATATAGCTCAAAAAGTAGGTACTCGACTAAATTTAAATGGGATAAGATGACATGCACCACTTTTCGATTTAAAAAAATCATCGAAATCGGTACCATGATAAAGAAATCAGAATCTGATGATGGCATCCCACAGAAATCGAAGGGAAACTTCGAAAATTCTAGTGGCGACTAGTACGTTAGTTAATTCGTTTCGACTTCAAGTTATACAGTAATACCTCGCTTTACGCGAAGGATGCGTTCCGATCAAATTCGCGCTAAGCGAAATACGCGTATAACGAGGTCAATGAAATAACAAGCAAAATACATTACAGATTTACTTTTATTGCCTATAAGCTTACAAAAAAACGAAATAAATAAACTTTATTATTTTTTAAATAAATTAAAAAATAATTTTTAATTTTTCAAGAAATACTCATCAACTTTTCTTGAGTAGAATTTTTCTTGCGCTCAAGTAAATTTTTTTTCTAAAATAGCAAGTCGCGTACGAGTAATTTTCTTTGCGCTAGTAGGCGTCTCATATTCACTAGAACTCATTATTTTATCACGATTTTTCACAATTGTAGGTACAGTAGGCTCTCAGAGGCCAAACTCTAGTCCAACTTCTATAGCCTTGCCTGTGTTCTACATCTTTTTAAAAAAATTTATCTTCATCTCCAAATTTAAACTTTTACGTTCTTTTTTACTAGCCGGTAGATTTTTTTTTTTGAATAATAAATGTATGTAAACTAATTATTAACTAACCAATCAATGCGTTCGTGTAAAGCGAGGTCAATTAGCGCGGATTTTGAAAACCGCGTTATAACGAAATCGCGCAAAGTGAGGTCGCTTAAACCGAGGTATTACTGTATTACTTGTCGATGTAATTGATGTCCGTTTTCTTTTCGTTTGTTAGCAAATACAATTATAAATTCTCAACTTCATTTTTTTGAGGACACGCGGTAAGAAAATAGGTTTTAGTCATATCTATTATAAAACATAGTTATTTCTAATCATCCCTACCAACGTAACAAAGTTTCGGTCTTAGGAGGTTTTATTTTCTACAAGAAGCATACTTATTGTATTGAACTATGAAAGTGTGTGACGTTTCTGATGTTACATAACGACAAAAAAATATATATTAAAAAACTCAAAAAATTTCGATATCACACCTAGATACAACCATGTGATAAACAGTCATGTGGAATCCTCGTGTTCATATTTCTGAACTAGCTGTGCCCGCAACTTCGTCCGCGTGGAATTTAACAAAAAAATTATTGTTCAGTTCGCAGAGTTATAAAATGTATAAATAAATGTCTCAAATAAAAGTAGCCTTAGTTACTCTTTATTACATCAGCTATCTGCCACGAAAGTCCCAACAAAATCGGTCCAGCCGTTTCGAAGATTAGCCGGACCAAACATGCAGACAGACAAAAATTGTAAAAAAATGTTATTTTGGTATATGTACCGTGTAGGTTTTAGTAAAAAGCGGTTATTTTAATATTATAAACAGACACTTCAATTTTATTTTTTGTATCGATGTTTACAAGTGGTGTATAATAATATCAAAATGAAGTAAATGAGATTTATACTATTGGTACTTTTATATTTATTTGTTTTGGTACACATAGTTTGTACATTAAATTATCTTAATGCACGTATCGTTAATATAGGGTATATGTCGGGGAATCAATACAGATAGTTATTAATGTCGGTACCTGCGATATTCACCTACCCTACATCATTCTATTATTCGAGTCATCCTGTCATGCATAAAACGAACGGTGCAACCGCGGCTCAGGCAGTCTTGGCTCTGGCGTGGCGCGGTGCACTTGTGTATCCTGCTAGTAGCTTAACCTCGACTCTTCCAATAGTTAGTTTGTGTACACGAATTAATTGTTACTGATTGGGCAACTCGACCGGTGGTGGTGAGTGCCAATGCGCATTATAAGGCGGCGCCGCCGTAAACCAACACTCGGGTCACAAGTCCCGGGCACTGCGTCGAGTTGTCTCTCTGCCACGCGATAGACGGTACCCGCTCGGTGAGTCCATTGAATACTAAGTAGTGTAACTATCTCGTTTTAAATTACATTGTGAATTAACCAGGCCATCCGTCCTACTCCTCACTTCTGATTCCTACATCAGAAGTGGGATGCAACCTTAACGACCCACATCGCGAAAGTCGTGCGCCGATAGTAAGTTGCAATATTTCGTGGTGATTAGTGGGTACATCGATATTTTATATTTTAGTTCTTTTCGGTCGTTCTGTTTTATTCTTATCGGTGTACAAGTGGTTTTTGTTCAGTGTTCGATTACGTAATTCGATTTACCGGTTATTTGTTGAATTCAGTTTTATTGTGATACGTAGGTAGTTGTGTAGTGATTAATTTTGCTAATAGATTTTGCGATTCAGTTTTTGTATCGATTCAGTCACAATGTCAGATCATGAGCGTAATCATAGTGCGAGCCTTCACGGTAGTCGCAGTGACAGTCGTTTAAGGAAGATGCCAGAAGGTCATGTACCAATTGAGTTTATAGATAACGATCATAATGGTGAACATTTTAGTGATGTGACAGAAAACTGATGTAAGCACTCTAAAGACTGTAGTGTGTAGTCATCAAGAGGATGATACACTGTGATGAATGTGTGATCCAAGAGGTATACACTGTGACGTGATCCAAGAGGGATACACGTGGATTGTGGAGCACTTGTAATTGCTGGTTGGATAAGGGTGGCTTACATAGTTGTTCGTGTTGTAGAAAATGAGTTTGGTTATTGAAAGTTTTGATTGACGTTGGTACATGACTCTGGATAGTTATATCTACTTTAAGTTTTTGTGGGTGGGATACTGTTCTCGTGCCCACTAAGAGCGTTACTAGTGAGTAATTTATTTCACGATGCCACGAGAATCGCGTTCGCGTAGTCCCGTGTAGATCGAAGCGCAAGTCGAGTCGTCATCATTTAAACCAATTTAATAGTAGTAGTAACCTGTCTCTTCATAAACTTTTACTTGGTATGACTGAGGAATAAACTAAGTTCAAAGTTACAATATTCAATGTTGCGAGCGAAGTCGTGGTACTTAGGTTGTTTGTTAAGATTTTGTGGTTACCCACTTGTTTGTGATAAAGTGTTAATATCGTTTTAGCTTGAGTATTTCCGATTACCCTCTGTAACGGATATTTTTGAGTTTGTTTCTACTATCTTACACGATATTTTAACTAATATTATTTGTCGAAGTACCGAAAGAGCGTAAAATTAAAGACGCAATCTTCCGAATAGTTAATACTAATTTTCTGATTACTCAGTTGCCATTTTTATCATCTATTGGTGGGATTGTTGTAATTTGCAAGTGAATAAGCAGTTATTGTTTAATTACGTAGTTTCAATTACGAGGCGTATAAGTGATTACTGTAATAATAATTAATTCGATATAGTTAAAAGTGTGTATCGTGAACTATAGATTAGAAGTGAGTAATGATTGTTTCATTGAGGGTTTTAGTCTTTTTCTACCTTTGATCGATTTATTTAAACTGTTTAAAAGTTGTTTTAGTTGTTCTGTTTAAGAACGTTTAAATTACAGAAAGTTAATTGATAACACATTGGTACAATCGTAAACCTATTACAACAATAGTTGTAGGTAGGTAACCTCAGATTAATAATTTTGTTTATGAGTAGGTAACTATTAAAAATTCTTACTGTACTCTGTAATTACGTAGCTAGTTTGTTAAATAAATAAGTAGACAGGTATGTGATTTTCTAAGTTGATTTAGACTTTATTAACAAAGCGTTTTAAATTTAAATGTCACTAACGCGTGAGTAGTAACATTTTAAGGTAGTCGTTGTAGGTGACTGTTAAAATTCTTATGTTTCCATCTGTGCTAAAAATTATTGAGTAACTTTGGGAAGCAAGGGTTGTAAATAGAACTATATGATTTCGATAATTCCTTCATAGAGACAGCTAGGCTTTTTAATATCCTATCGGTGATTTTGTTTTGTTACAAAACGAGGAGCGCAATCAAACGAAACTTGATCCGAAATATCGAGGCCCTTTTCGCGCAATAGAAGTTCTCGTAGGTAATCGGTATACCCTTAAAGCTTAAATTGTCAACGTACCTGCAAATTTGCTCACGAAAGGTTAAGAAAAATGCCAGCACGTCATGTACCAGACAATATTGATGTAAATTATGATCTTGTTGATAATGATGATGTTCAAGTTTAAGTAGAGGGAGAGACTCGAGTGATTACTCTTCGCCTAGAGAGCCGTGGTGTTAGAAGTCTTTACTCGAGGTTTTTGCAAGCTTGGTTGTAACTTGTTGTAGAAGTAGACATACGTCTAGTTTTGGTTGTAATGACGTCTATGGTACATGGCTGTGGTATTTGTGTGAAGTAATTAGTTATAATTGGTTTGATGATAATTATGATTCAACTACTATGACTGCCAACTGATACTATGACTGCTAACTGATACTATGTCTGCCAACTCTAATACTGACTTTGTACAATCTGAATCTTTTTACGGGCTGGTGTTCACAGAACTGACGACAGTACTTTACAGATGAATGGTTAAAAAAAGAGAGATGTGGTAAAAAGAGAAATGTGAAAAAAAAAATGAAAAAAAAAGCATTAAAAAAAAAGTGATGAAATGTAAAAAAAAGCGTTAAAAAGAGATGAAAAAAGAGCATTAAAAAAGCGTTAAAAAGGAGATGAAAAAAAAAGCATTAAAAAAAAGCATTTAAAAAAGGCATTAAAAAAGCATTAAAAAAAGCATTAAAAAAAAGCATTAAAAAAGGCATTTAAAAAGCATTAAAAAAAGCATTAAAAAGCATTAAAAAAAAGCATTAAAAAAAAAGAAAGTAAAAAAAGTATAAGTTTATGATGATCATAAGTGATGATGACGATAAGTCATGATGATGACGATAAGTGATAATGATAACCACATTTAAAAAAAAAAATTACTGCTGTGACTGTGACTTACTGGCGAACCAAAACCAATTGTTTCTGGTCGGAAGGTTCAGTGTGGACCGGACCTGATGATGTAGGAGTCTCGCCTGCTTTTAGTGGGCGACGACTCAGACCAGACTGTTTGTAATGATGAGTGTAACGCTGTAGGAGTCTCGCCTGCTTTTAGTGGGCGACGACTCAGACCAGACTGTTTGTAATGATGAGTGATGCGCTGCAGGAATCTCACCTGTTTGAACTATAGGGGTTTTCATATTTTAAACCTAGATCAGTGATACTTACCATATTGATATGACTGTAATGATAATGATGTTAACCATATTAAATGTGACTGGTGTGACTGATTGACTTACTAACTGAAACCAATTGTTTCTAGTCCAAAGGGTCAGTGTGTACCGGACCAGATATTAAGATGTTGAATAGATTTTTGTCAGGATAGTCGAGCGATATTTTATTTTTTGATTAAAAATACCTAAGGTTGTAATAAATAGCGCGCGAGGACGCGCGCACGTCAGAATGGCCGTGTCGGGGAATCAATACAGATAGTTATTAATGTCGGTACCTGCGATATTCACCTACCCTACATCATTCTATTATTCGAGTCATCCTGTCATGCATAAAACGAACGGTGCAACCGCGGCTCAGGCAGTCTTGGCTCTGGCGTGGCGCGGTGCACTTGTGTATCCTGCTAGTAGCTTAACCTCGACTCTTCCAATAGTTAGTTTGTGTACACGAATTAATTGTTACTGATTGGGCAACTCGACCGGTGGTGGTGAGTGCCAATGCGCATTATAAGGCGGCGCCGCCGTAAACCAACACTCGGGTCACAAGTCCCGGGCACTGCGTCGAGTTGTCTCTCTGCCACGCGATAGACGGTACCCGCTCGGTGAGTCCATTGAATACTAAGTAGTGTAACTATCTCGTTTTAAATTACATTGTGAATTAACCAGGCCATCCGTCCTACTCCTCACTTCTGATTCCTACATATACTTTAATTTGTTTATCAACGCTATCAATTAAATTAGGTACTTAATTATTATCAATAAAACTAATGTTGTTTATTTTGTTTGTTATGAATAATTTGTGTTAAGCATTTTACTTAGTGTTCAGTAAGATTATGTTTTGAAAAACAAATTGAACCTAAAATTATTTTTCACTTAATTAAAATTTAAGCTTAAAATGAGAAACAGGTTTAAGTTTAAGCAGATCGTTTTTACCTTGTTTCTTAATACCTGAATTAAAAATACTTGATTTATTTCTTTCATTTTATAAGTACCTACTAAAGAAATAATTTTATTTGCATACCTATTAGTAGGCGTCGCCTGAGCGTATGTTTATATGTTTTGGGTAAAATAGACGCGTGATGTTTCCGAACTCTTGACACGGTATTTTCATCCTAATGGCAGTCCTTTAGATTAGGGCAACCTTTAGGCTAAGCGCGCACTGGCGGCCAGGCCACAGCGGCCAGTATTGCGACCAGGCCGCGAGTGTCGCGACCAGCCGCAAGCGTCGCTCCCAAGCCCAATTGAGAGTAAAACGTTTAATTTTACTCTAATGTCAATTTGGCTTGCATACTGTTGTCAAAACAAATTATTTTACAATATATTTCTAGGAATTATTTCGATAAAGTTTTTTAGAAACAAAACATTACAAATTAATGAAGTTACGAGAAAAGATATGAACACGAGAGCGTTCCATAAAAATCTGGCGATATATTTTAGGGTCTTTTTATGTGAAACTTAATTATAGTCTTAATATGAAAAGATACTAAATTAATATCGGGATTAAAAAATGTTATCGATATAAATTTGTATAATTTATGGCTTTTTTAATAGGCGTTTAATCTGTTGTCGTTAACGGGAACAGGTTTATGATTTGATTAATATTAGAGCAAAATCAGTAACTATAATGGAATTACTTAGAAATGATTCATTAAATTTTAACAAAAAAAAAAAAAAATGTAATGTAGTAGGTAGTTTGTAAATATTACTTCACTCATATGAGCCAATAGCTCACATGATAGACCATGTGGTCTAAGATCCGGAATATAACAAAATCTTCCCTCATCTGTTAATTAGATGAAACAATTTTTTATAGGCTGATTTCAATATTGTGAATTTATAAAAACAACCTCTGCCACCATAAGCCTGCTGCAAATAATAATACTTAAAAAAAATTTTTTTTTCTTCTAAAAAATCTTTTCCCTCTCATGTTAATTACATGTAGTAAGCTAAAACCGTCAATATTTTACATTATATACCTGACTATAGTAGGCACCCATCTCTATGATTGCTATTCTTACCTGCAGCCAGGTTACTCTGACTGAGGTTACTGACCTGGCTGCAGGTAAGTGTAGCAATCATAGCGATGGCTGCCTACCACAGTCAGGTATATAATGTAAAATATTAACGGTTTTAGCTTACTACATGTAATTAACATGAGAGGGAAAAGATTAAAAAAAAAAAAAAACTTGCAGCAGGCTTATGGTGGCAGAGGTTGTTTTTATAAATTCACAATATTGAAATAAGCCTATAAAAATTGTTTCATCTAATTAACAGATGAGGGAAGATTTACCTTCTCGGATCTTAGACCAATGGCGTTTGTGTTTCCGGAGCTACGTCCGAGGTTTGCCGTCTATAGTTCGTTTGTCTGTTATTAGGACTCAAAATACACCTTAAATTACAATGAATGTGAAATTGAATCTTAAGTACAATGGTGATTAATAAAGAACAATAAAACTCGAAAAAAGGACTACCTGCGACGCTCCGGGTTGAGGGGTAAGGGAATATGGCTCGGGTACCTAGTTACTTAGTTAGTGATTGTCCGTAGTTAGTTTTAGTTAGTGGCCAACCATCATTGGTATCATCAGTATCACGGTCTCCATGGCAAATCGCCATGCGCGCCAGCGAAGCGGATAAATTTGAACGGGTAAGTAATTAATAAGTAAACCTTATACTATTTGTTAATTTTTTTTTTAATTTTTGTTGCAATAAAGTTCGTTTTATTTATTAACGTAGCTACTAGTTTTGTATACTACCTACCTATATGTACCTGCATGTTAATTTAAAACCATTTATTTTTTTTGTATATAAGTATAACTGCATTTATTATTACTTATTTTGTATTTTTTACTACACACGTCTTTATAAATTTGGTTAATATTTTGTAGAAGGTTCTTATGAAAACAATAATGAAGAAAATTGCGCTAAAATTACCGAAAAATATACGATTATTTAAACTTCGCGTTTGACAAATCGCTAGACAGGAAAATGTCTGGCTATATTATTGTTAAATATTACTATCATTTATTACTTTTATTTTTTGTACCCTCCACAGTACCAGTTTTTCAGGGGCCTATGTGCCTGCAGTGTTGTATACCGCGCTCCATCATTTAACCGATTTCAAAATGTATATATGTTTATTTTAAATGTATGTTCGGGGATAACTTCGTCGTTTATGAACCGATTTTGATAATTCTTTTTTTGTTAGAAAGGAGATATCCCAACTTAGGTACCATGATAAGGAAACCAGGATCTGATGATGGAATCCCAGAGAAATCGAGGGAAACCTTCAAAAATCGTAGTGACAACTAGTGTGTTTGTTAATTTTTTTCGTCTACTTACGTTGTCTTACTTGTCGATGTAATTGAAGTCGGTTTTTTTTCGTTTTTTTCATTAACTAATTAATATTAATTACTTACAAGTGTTTCCGGGGTATGTGTTATTTGTGTTGTGTATCGTGGACTATTATTTCAATTATTACGAGTATTTCCAGTGTTTGTGTCTGTTGTGTTGTGTACCGTGGCCTTTTAAAACATCACCAACGTATGTCGTATTATGTACCGTATCCTATCGCTTCATTTAAGACATTACCTGCGTTTCCAGTCTTTGCTGTGTTTTTTGTGGTGTGTACCGTAGCCTATAATTTGAATTGACATGACAAACATTGATATTATAATCTATATGTCGGGGGTGGTCAATCTGTGACCTTTTAATTTTACGAGTAACATTTTATAACCGGATAATGCGTGAAACGGTTGATTTTATTACATATCCATATCGTTACGATCGGATTAGAAACCCTTCTTACCGTGTTGATTTATCTGTCTTACAAGCTTTGAAATTTTTACTGCAAACGGCATTATTAAGGAGATTAATAAATTTACGATGCTCCTATAAAATGGGACATCAAAATTTTATCATCGATTCATTCACCTCGAGGGGAATAAGCAATTAGAATACTTTAATGTTAATTCGTTTCGAAATGTCTCGATATGTATTTACTTTTATGACTTACTAGCTTTGTCACGGGGTTTTACGCGTGTTGTTTTCGGTCCCATGTGCTCGGTGTGCTCGTCATAATTATCAACATCAATTGTCAACCGGCAACCGGTGAACGCGACAGACAACTTGACTTATCTCGCGAACTGTCAAACGCGCGAAGTTTAAATAATCGTTACGTTTTCTAAAGCTTTGTATGTTCAATGCGTGGCGAGAGCGTCACGAAAAGTGTGATCGACTAAGGTGACTAAGGCGAACGGAAGTTGAGATGGAGGTTAGTGAAGATAGAAAGAAAGAGAGACAGTTACGTTTCGTATATTTTACTTTAATCGTGTGGTCTAAAGCACACTTTTTATATAGGCAGATTGTTGTCTACATTCCATTTCTTAATATTAATATCAAACTCTTGGGTTTGTGAACAACAGTCTGACACATAGCGCCCTCTCTGTTTGTTAGGACACAAGTTGTCGTTTTATTTCCAAACTAGCTTCTGCGCGCGATTTCGTCCCCGTGGAATAGGACCAATTCTGTCAAACATGATTTGAGCGAAACTTTACATTTACGCCGCGGAAGCTCCCGAAAAGAAAAAAAACCCCGATTTTGAAACATTATTCATTTGTGCTACGCTCCTATTGGTCTTAGCGTGATGATATATAGCCTATCGCCTTCCTCGATAAATGGGCTATCTAACACTGAAATAATTTTTCAAATCGGACCAGTAGATCCTGAGATTAGCGCGTTCAAACAAACAAACAAACTCTTCAGCTTTATAATATTAGTATAGATAAATTCGAATTAACCAGCGTCGGTATATGCAGGAGAAGATCTATGTATTGTTCTTGATCTTCAGCTGACCTGGACATATCAAGCTTCATTCAAATCGGTTTAGTACTTTATGCGTGCAAGAGTAACAAAGCAACATAGCAATGAAATTAAATTCTAACTGAGGTAGCTGGGCACAGCAGGCAATTTCCTGCTCAAAATATGAAACAGCCTGACTGGGGTAGTACCTTGACCTTACAGAAGATCATAGCTAAATATTACCGTTTTTAAGCAGTGTTCTGTTCCTATTGGTGAGTAAGGTGACCAGAGCTCCTGGGGGGAATGGGCATGATGAAAGATTTTGAAAACCATAACCATGATGTGGGTACACATTTACTATTTACGAAAATACCTATTTCGGTAATAAACTTAACTTTAAGGAAGTTTAAAACTATTTTTCTAATATGTTTTCAATGAGGGCGACAAAACGGCTGCAGGTGTCATGGCGTCGGCTCTGACGTCGCAATATACAACACTATCGACCCGCCCCGGCTTCGCACGGTTGCAAAAATGATCAGTGTTTCTCTACTATATTATGCATGTATTATACATATAAACCTTCCTCTTGAATCACTATCTATTTAAAAAAACTGCATCAAAATCCGTTGCGTAGTTTTTAAGATCTAAGCATACATAGGGACAGACAGACAGCGGGAAGCGACTTTGTTTTATAATACGAGTATGTAAAGTCTGGCTAACGAAAGATGAGACTCGATTTTTTTGCATACTTTTTAAATGTCAACACTGTGGGTTCCCACCATCGGGTATTATTACCTACCTCTTTAATTGGGAAATAACTAGCGGACACCTACTAAGATTTAAATATACTTTATTTAATTATCCTACGGGTGCTATTCATATTATTTTAGACTGCAGATCGACAGTCCTGTGCCTTCCTAGTAAAGCTAGGACGTGGTCCGACGCTAATAATTAGTTTTTTCATCTTTGTAAAATGAACTCGTGGATATGCACATGCAGACATAATACATACTTACACTACACATATACATTAACAAAATTTTACATATATATACAATTATTTAATACATATAAAATGCATGATAAATATATGATACATAAATCATACTAATAATGTAAAGCTGAAGAGTTTGTTTGTTTGTTTGAACGCGCTAATCTCTGGATCTACTGGTACGTAATTATCAAGTATCAACATGAATTTTTCACACTAACCTAAAAATTCCTTCACAATACGTAAACAATCTTGTTTTTGTTGAAATTCCGCATCTTTCGCCAATTTCGTCGCTTCATATTTGGAAATCATACTAAATAATACCTCTCGCACTCCACTTTTAATAGTTTTATGCATTTTAAACAATATTAACACGCACGATCCTTAAAAGATTAGTACCTAACGAGTTAACCGCAATAAAACTTCAAAAACACGTTATCTTGTTTATTTGTTTTTTTTTTTTAATGTATTACTGGCCAACATTGTGTTATAAACATTGATTTTCGGCGATTTAACAGAGATTGGGAAGAATCCGAATCAGAGTATGGTAATACTTTAAAAGTCACAAATCTATACTAATATAATAAAGCTGAAGAGTTTGTTTGATTGTTTGTTTGTTTGTTTGTTTGTTTGTTTGAACGCGCTAATCTCAGGATCTACTGGTCCGATTTGAAAAATTCTTTCAGTGTTAGATAGCCCATTTATCGAGGAAGGCTATAGGCTATATATCATCACGGTAAGACCAATAGGAGCGGAGTCCACGCCGACGAAGTCGCGCGCAGAAGCTAGTAAACAATATGGCGCGACTTTGAAGTTGCCAGGGTGTGGTTTTTTTAAATTTGCCGCGTTTTTTCAGTCTCATCTTTCGTTAGCCAGACTATAGTGATGTAGTGCGTCGGGATCGTTCCATCAAGGCCCACAACGCTTTTAATTTTGACGGTTTATATAGTGTGACGTCATGCGCTGTAATTTGTGTTTCAATCAAAATGGCCGATTATAATTATTTTCAATGCAGTGTTTTAATGTTTTATTTTATTGAAAATCACAATAATCTTATTATGTTACATAAAACTAAACCAGTATTTTGAATTTTTTTAATATGAGTGAACACTCATTCAAGGGGGAACCCCTAAAATCATTCAATTGACGATTTTTTGATAATGTCGTCATGCCCATTGGGAGTAGGGTCGGCAACGTGTTTGCGATGCTTCTGGTGTTGCAGACGTCTATAAGCTACGGTAATCGCTTACCATCAGTAATAGTCCATTAATTGCATTAAAAAATCTTTAATCGGATAGTCTATACGTGTTGTAATTTCAGAAAAGATCAAGTGATTAATTTTAAACTCGAAGCTTTGAAGGATTATTTTTAATATTTTATAGCATAACGCGCGTTGCTACGCTTTGTTTTATTTTATTTTTTTGCTAGCTTCTGCGCGCGACTTCGTCCCCGTAGAATAGGACCAATTCTGTCATACATGATTTGAGCGAAACTTTAACCGTTAGTTTTAAGCTCTCAAAAGGAATAATCCCCGATTTTGAAACATTCTTCATTGGTGCTACGCTCCTATTGGTCTTACCGAGATGATATATAGCCTATAGCCTTCCTCGATTAATGGGCAATCTAACACTGAAAGAATTTTTTAAATCGACCCAGTAGATCCTGAGATAAGCGCGTTCAAACAAACAAACAAACAAAGTCTTCAGCTTTATTATATTAATACAGATTTGGTCGTACCAATACAGAAACCTTTGTTGGCTCATGCACAACATTTTGCTGAAGATCATGACATGATCAAATGCATAGTTTACGATTCTATAAAGGACATACAGAGTAACATTCATTTATATTTAAATAGAGTAATAGTACATAGAATTTTTTGTCCCTTAAAAAATGAATTGAAATTTAATGTCAAAGTAAATTTTCTCCATGTCATACTTAGTCACTCAAATGTAGTTATAAGTACATTACACATGTACATGTCATAACGATTCCATCACGATCGTACATGCATACGCATACGACGGGTGATTGACCGCGCGTTTGTTACACCTGCAAATAACGCGAACCATTCGCGATGTGTGCATGTGTGCGTTACTTTATGCAACTGTGTTTAATTTTATGCGTGTGTGCAATGTTTGTAAGTGTGTGTTCATTAGGCCTTTTAGAATGACCGTCCGATACTTAACATACATTAAGGGCTACCAACTTCTAACCTGATTAACTTTTGAAGTAATTTTTTTTTAAATACTTAATTTACTTTTATTACTATTGCTCTCATAATAATCCAAACATAATAAATAATATTTAAATAAATTTATTTCGATTGTTCTATATATCACTTCTTATTATGTTCCATTTTATTCATAGAAACATTTTCATAGTGGTCAAAGTAAATGTAAAAGTGACAACCCTAAACGTCACGCAATTCATCTTTCTCTCGTGACGAAATGTAAAGCGAGATAAGCATTAGAATTTATAAGTGTTAGAGAGAGATGCATGTATTTGACTTTGTTTCGTACATTACCATAGGTCAGCGTTAACGTGAAAATCCCATACGCGTTAAATCCGATCTTTATGCTAAGTGTTAATACGGAAAATTACTTTACGTCTTTCTCAAGTAAAGACGTCAACTTTAATTATCATTAATTTATTTACTTAGGTATGTTATGTACATTTCCGTGACTATTCTTAATTAATAGGTTGTCTCCCGTGAGGTTAGATCTAACCTGTCATTATTTATCTGACGCATCAATTTGGTGACACTCATTTACTATACTTTGTATACCAAACTTGAATTTTTGTATAAATTGGCAGTAATGTAGTGTGTGAAACGTCATAAACGTCAAGTATATAATTTTTTTTTCCAAATGTCACTTACTCTAAGAAAGAGGTTATTTATGTATGATATGTATTTTATTTCGGTAAGCCTTTAGACAATAGTATTTCGATTTATGGGGTTTTTTGAAAAATTGGGGGGAGGGGGTGTGGTGGATTATCCTCTGGTGCCTCTCCCATCCCCAGCAATCTCATGATTATAACGATATCACGGCAAAAAAATTTAAGGTAAAAATTATTTAAATACTTACCGAATACCTAATTTTAATTATACGTATTTTAGCTCCGATGCTGCAAAAAGTGCATTCATACTCCGTTCCGTGGCTTTTAAAACACACATTGTAATAATACACGTATGTACGTAGAAACTATTTGTAACACTTTTATACATAATATTATTCGTATTCACGTTAAAAATATCTCTTGATTGACAAGAGTAATATACGATACGAAGAACAGATTAATATGAACTGACATATCGATGTAGATGTTTTCGTTCTATCTATCAAACAGGCAAAAGTCTAAGACCATACAGCCTACTCAGTCGGGATTCTTTTCAATACATTTTTTTATATGAAGGTAAAACCTATTTAATCGTAAATCTTTTTAATTTTGAGCTTAGATAAATTAGATTATCGACATAATTTCGTTTTAAAAAATAAATAAATAACCCTAACCTACCTAACTTCAAAATTAGACGGTTTATCCAATTAATTACGTTACGAAAAAAATTTAACCTACCACCATTGAAATTAGTATAACACGGCTCCGGCGCGGAAGGAGGACAGACCTCTCCCGCTGTGCGAAAGCACATGAACGAATGCGTAGGGAGCGGATGAGTTATCCGCTCCGGGCTCTCAACAGAACACTCTAGGGGTAAGACAGACCAAGACCACGTGGATAGTGGGGTGCTCGGATTGGGTTCTGGGTATTTTTCGGATTTCTGTATATATATTCTAACACACAATTTTACTAATTTTATTAGAATATTATGTCGTTCTGATTAGTTTATCCATATCCATCCATATTGTTTTGAGCTTGTTCATTTGAGTTTTCAATTTAGTTTTAAGAACAACATTTACATTTTTATTTCTTGCATTAGAAAGCCAAAAAATTGACTGTAAATATATAATTCTGGAGTCTTACATTGTAAATACTAGATGCTGCCCGCGACGTCGTCTGCGTGCGTTCACTGCTCGTTCCCCGTAGGTGATAGCGTGATAATATGTAGCCTATGTTCTGACCCGACTTCTTAATAATATTCGTGCCAAATTTGAAGTAAATCCATGCAGTACTTTTTGAGTTTATCCCGGACATACATACAGACAAACAGACAAACAGACAAAAATTCTAAAAAATATATATTTGGCTTCGGTATCGATTGTAGATCACAGCCCAAGTATTCTTTAAAAAAATATTCAATGTACAGTTTTGACTTTCCTACCATTTTATTATATGTATAGATGTATAATATTAAAAAGAAATTTTTTTCAAATATTGTCCAGACAAGTTAGACGTATAATGTCAATGTAGATTTGTGCTACAGGTGGTATCTTAAAATAAATAAGTTTGCAAATTGTTGAGAATGTGAAATAGTGAACATTTGTTTTAGAAATTTACTAGCAGACCCGGCAGACGTTGTCCTGCCCGGAAAACAGCTACCAAATTTGATTACTTACATACCGATAGCAGTGCCACCTACCGGATCCAACTGGGATAAAAACTACCCTATCTCCTAAGTTGGATCAAATTACAGATGCTTACAAATTTTGATAAAAATTGGTTCAGTAGTTTTGGAGTTTATTGGCAACATACATCGTGACACAAGATTTATATATATATAATTATGATGTACTAAGATTTTTGCCATAATTTTATTTGTTTTGGTATACTAGGATTAAGTTAATTTGTAATAATTAAAATAAATTAAACAGAGGATAATTAATATTTTAAAAGAGTTTAAAATATAAATAATTAAAAAAAAGTTTGTTTTATTTATAAAACAAAAAAAAAACCTAGCAAGCAGCGGCTACACGGAAAAATATTGATAATTTTATCGACTAATTTATCGACCTTTTTCCACACTATTATCGATATCCGGTACGATAGCAGTATGACAACACTATGCTTCATTATTACCAATTTAACGAAAAAAATAGAGCTCAACCGCAAAGTTGGTACCCCAGGGTATAGTAAAATTTGAAGTCTTGTCTTGACTATGAAGTGACACCTCTTCTCTAAATATGCTCTATGGTTCGGGCAAGTCCGGTAGACGAGAGGTTAATAGGTACATAAGATTATTGCGTAACAATATATAAAATTTGATCGGATATTTTGACTTCCAGGCTTTATCCTAAAAAAAATCAATCATTTATAATCTGTCAAATGTCAAAGTGACGGACTGCGAATAATTAAAAAAAATTTTTTTGTAAAATTCTATTTTGCAAAAACTTTTAATTTACACGATTAATTAAATATTATAATAATAGATTAAATTCAGTTTTATATAAAAACGAAATATTTTATTTCTACAAAGTTACTACCATTGTCATTAAAACTTAAAAAAGGCTACATTTTTCTGCACTAATTATTATTTTTCGATGAATGAAAGCGTGTTTGAATCTCGCATGCACTCGCTAACACCATTTACACGCATCGAATCGACCGACGCTGCGACATTATAGCGCTTACAAATACCAATGTTTGAATACTAAGAAAGTGTTTATATTGTATGTTTTCGTGCTTGGTTCAATAATAGAAAATATTTTACGTCTTGGTGAGATTATTAATTAAAGAAATAGCAGCTGACCCAGTGAACTTCGTCCCTCCATATTCTTATTTTGTGAATGTAGAGTTTTTTCGGAGATTCATTTTGATATAATTGTATAGATATTATGAGTAGTCAAACATAAGTTCTATGCTTTATATTCATCCACTAAATACGCATTTAATGTTTTATAGAGGATTTCATCAGTTATTTTTTTATTTGTAAGTTCTTAGGTATTGCTATACAATAAAGAGTATATTTATTATGTGGTCAAAACAATTGGCACGATTTTTTAAAAATATTTTTACGACATTTTGCAAGATTAAAACTTCGAGTAGATACTAGCATTGCATAAAAATATATAAGTTCATATTTTTTAATTTTTTAATAATCAATTTCTCGTTAAACTTAAAAAGAAATGTTTTCATTAAATTAATTAAAAATATTACAGATAATTGTACTTAAGTTGTACTAGTAATTATTCTACAATATAGACACGCGATTTATCCTATAAATATATATCTAAAGAGTTTCTCGACCCAATAAAGTAATCCCATAAGCTTAAGATACAATTATGTCAAAAATGTTCTTTTTCAAATTCGCAATTTATCGGTCAAAGTGATTCGAATGAGTTTTCTTAGCTGTGTGAAATGAAGTTTTCATTTCGTTTATTTCACTTATATAACATGTTTATATGAAGTAACACTTTTTTTTCTATAGAAATGTATACCTAGGTAGTTAAATTAAGAAATAATTGTTGGATATTGTAATATTATAATATTATATATGTACTCTAATTACTTTAATTTATAGCATTTATGCGAATAGCTCTAGGGGGGGATTGGGGATAGAGTCGGCAACGCGCTTGCGATGCTTCTGGTGTTGCAGGCGTCTATAGGCTACGGTCTTACCATCAGGTGAGCCGTACGCTTGTTTGCCAACCTAGCTACATAAAAAAAAAGAACAAAGTCTAAAACAATTTGAACGTAGCAATTGGATGCAAATTAAAGGCATACCTACATATTTTTATATGTACGATAATTATACACCTAAGTACTATAACCCATTGCACACAATTACAGATAATTACAAAAATATTATAAATGTCAATCCGATGCTTTATATTTTACATCGTTTTGTATCAATAACATATTCGGTAAAGAGGTTTATAGATAATTACAGGATGTGTTACACTGGCATTAAGACGGATTAAAGCTTCGCGCCTCCTTGAAAGAGGGTACTATATCAAATTACTTTTTTATAAAAGGAAATTGTTGGGAAACTAATTTTATCAACTATTCGAACTACCAACCTTTTTATTTATATAATTTTTAACAATTTTGAATACAGTTTTGCTAATTTTTAATCTCATTTTATCAAATTTTTGTGTTTAATAAACTATTACTTTAGCAAGAAAAATAATAAGTGAACATTCGAAATCTAATAAATAGTCTCAAATTAATTATAATAGACATAAAGAAAAAATAAATACAGTATAACTAGATAAAAGAGAACCAAAGAAAAAACTTTGCAGTTGACCTAATTGTTTCCCTATTAACATTTTCAAAGTAGCATTGAATTGACCCATATGTATTCCTAACCCCTTAGTTTTGTCATTGTATTTACATTCACACCCATAACATTGAGGATCTATGAGCATGTACTCCCCTATCACGGGGCAGATAATGTGGACCCCAAAATGTTCATCTAATTGGAGATCAAAGGAGGGTGGTAATCGCGTACACGGCTTGCCTACTCGATAGTGTTGTGATTAATTAGATGTACTAATACTGGATATGGTTAAAAAATAATTCGCCCGTCATTTTTACTAATGATTTAAAGCTGGAGAGTTTGTTTGTTTGAACGCGATAATCTCAGGATCAACTGGTTCGAATTTAAAAATTATTTTTGTGTTAGATAGTCCATTTACGGAGGAAGGCTCGGCTAGATAATATTCTAACACTTTTTTTTTTCTAAAATTAACGCGCGTGAAACCACGAGGCACAGCTAGTGTTTTCATATTCATACATTATATGTTCACATATTATATATTCACACATATATATTCATACATTATATCTCACATATTATATATCATTTTTTATTTACATATATTTAATTGTTAATACTTGTTGTGTAGTCTTAAATAATCTAACTAGAAAATTGTTAGAAGTTCTTTTACGGCTTTAATCATGAACTGAAAAAAAATGGCAACCAACATTGCTGCAGATAAAATCACAAGGGACTATTAGTTAATAACAATATTACTTATTTGTCAATAATTAACTAATATACATTTATATGGAGAAAGACATATGTTTTAGTCTTAGTCACAATAAGAACAAATATTGTTCCTAAATATTTTATAATACCTATCGGGTATCTATCATCCATATCTCATCCAGTAACTAGTTCGTGAATTCGTGTAAGCGTTGCGTTAATGGCCGACGGAGTATTGTTTTTGACGATTACGAGATAACTTGTCCGGAATAATACTGGGGTGGTTATTCGGCTACCGATTATCGCTGGACAGTAGAGTAAAATACTTATGTATAATATAAACATACCTACACAAATATTCGTCATATAAGGAACTCTTTAATCGATTTATTTACTTAAAGGATTTCCAATGGAGGCAATTATTCTAATATGTAAGAGATTTCAATTTACATATTTTATTATCTCTAGTTGTTTTAAATGGAACCGTAACATATCCTAAAATATTGATCAATACAACTTAATCTTTCAAGATGAAGTTTTATTGATCAATATTGTTAGTTGCGTTAATAAAAATATAATTTTTACAAATACCTACATAATCTCCTATTATAAACATAACGACTTTCTTCTTATTTTAGAGAGTGCCAAATAACTAAAAAAATACTTGTACTTAATCTAAAAATAATTAATACTAGCTTCTGCGCGCGACTTCGTCGGCGTGGACTCCGCTCCTATTGGTCTTAGCGTGATGATACATAACCTATAGCCTTCCTCGATAAATGGGCTATCTAACAGTGAAAGAATTTTTCAAATCGGCCCAGTAGTTCCAGAGATTACCGCGTTCAAACAAACAAACAAACAATCAAACAAACAAACTCTTCAGCTTTATATATTAGTATAGATTTATATCATAACGCATAGCCTAGATCGACCCATATGTTACAGTCGTGAGTACTTAGTAATTAATGAATGAAAACATTGTACATATAATATATATTTAAAGTTAACGAAAATGAAGACGTTTCCTTTGTTTCAAGTCAATCAATCTGGGAAAGCAGTGAACGTTGTAACGAAGTGTAATTTTTGTGTAAACATTTGAATGGAAATCAGTTAGCGCGCTGACTGACTCTCTATCAAATATAGCGCGCTCTCAGGATGGACAGTGTCATACATTATAGCGCCAGCCCGGGGAACTATTATAACTATTGTTTTATATGCCTACATTTGATATGTGAAATTTGTCATTCATATTACGCTCTTAGCAAACTTTAACCCGAAGCTATATGTATGCATTAAAGAAAGCGCGTTTAAATAGTCTTTCTCTTTAGCTTTTTTAGGCTTAAAACATTTATAATACCATATATTATTATCTTTAGTAGAATGTAGTATATTATACACTATGTAACATACGTGACAGTTGACTTAATTGCCCTAAAAACGCCTAAAATTACATAAGTTTTAATGAGAAACAATTGAAGCCTACCTCTTCGTATTAACGCGTATTATCACTAAGTGTTCTAAGAGGTTAATTTATGTCTATCTTCGGAGATCCGCCGCTCCTAGTTGAAATCCATTGAGTAGTATTTCAACACTGTTATCAATTGAGGCTTTGTTTAGACGGCCAACGAACTCGGGCTTGCCGTGTAACAATTAACTCATTTGTTCTATGTCCTTTAAGTTACAGTCGCAAGCGATTTGAAACACTAGCCTTCTCAATAGCAAAAATTTCTCATTACAATAATAAATTATTTATTACCATAATATATAGGATATATGTCTTGTTCATGTTGAATCTAGAGTAATGATTATTGATTTTATCCAATTTATGTAAATTTAAAATAATAACTATTCTACGAAATATTTTAAAATGAAAATATACTTTCTATGTTTTACAATCTGCCAAAGCACATATTGTTTGATGTGATATGTACATATTTGAATGAATATTTGCATATAAATAAACGCTCCGCTTCTGACTTAGACCGAGCTGATTGTATATTTGTTTAGGTCATTAAATCCGTTTAAAACAGTAACAACGTACCTGAGGTCCCGCACCTGCTATCATAGCACTCGACTTTGTTACTTCTTCGAAACTCAATAGGTATATTTCGTAACGCACATTTATCGCGTTTCTTAGAAAATTGATTGCTTTTTACCTTTTTACGATTATCGCTAAACGTTTGCTATTCTACCGCTACAATGTATTTTTGCAACAATTATTAATGCTGTTTGATATAAATAAGCTTTTCAGCTTTATGTACATTAGTATAAAATAATAACTTGTCTTTGTCGAACTTCCATCAAAATTACTTAACTATAAAATTAATTATTGTATCTTTATATTATTACAAGTATTGCTAAATATTAATATCGTACTATCGTAGAGCATTTTAAAATAAGTAATAAAACCAAGAAAAATATTTTAATGCCATTCATTTATCTTAATAAGTAGGTACATTATTAGCTACTTGTTACAAGATTGACCTCGTGACTTAGCACAAGAGCTGTTTTCCTAACCACTGCACTAACCGACCGTCCTCGTAAATATATTTATTTAAATATCTATATTATTACTATAGAATATAAAACTACTATAGAATATTAAATAATGGAATACTCAAACTACCCTATTATGTCATCATTCGTTAAACTAAAAAACCGTTTTCAGCGGAACTAAACAAATACCTATATCGTGCATATTTTTATCAACGGTATTTATATTTTGCGTAAGACGTAACACTTCACGATTACCGGTACAGTTAAGTACGATCGTGACAAAACATTTTGTGGTTACATTGACTTCGATATAAATAAACACGAAGGGCTTACGTCAAACTCGTCTAAATTATCCATTTATCGATGTTAGATGATAGATAAATTGTTACACATATATAAAAAATATCTATAGGAATTCGTAAATACTTTGTGCACTTATAAATGTAAGAATTATTACAAATCTACTCATAAATTCAAAAGCCTAAAATTTTAAGTTTCAAAACACCGTTTCTTGTCACAATTCATTGATATTTTAAAAAAAACCGTAAAAAGCTATCTAATGTAATTGTAGTACCTACCCATAAACATAGGTGTCATTAGCCATTTACTATTATTACTGTCTGTTCCGCAAATTATGAAATCCATTTGATATTAGAAACTGTCTTCAATTTTTATATGAGAACTCGGAAGAAACATATTTGTTGATTTTTGACCCTCTCACTAAAAAATGAACTTTCTCAATCTCAATTTAAAAATCGCGAGGGAGGCTTATGCTAGTAACGCGTAACTAATTCCAAGTGAGCTCTATCGTGACGATACCACGAAAGAGGGCCGGCAACTGTTGTAACGACAAAATGAATATAATTTTCTCAGATTATACGAAATTATTGGTTATAAAAGTCGATGTTCTGTTATCATTCGCAACGGAAAGCGCTATTGGGCGATATAATTACCGTGCTATATGTAAACGATTGGTTCGAAAATAGGTCAACTTATCATAACTCGCGTTCACACGACAAGACATTAGGCGCGTCGTTTTACTGCCATAGCTGATGGAACCTACAATGTAATTGTACGTGAAATGACAGGAAATTGCAATATACAAAACAATACCGTATATTTATATTGATAATTTTATTGTTGCATAAAAATGTTACGTTTTTACAACCGTAAGTTGCGATTACGTTGTTATTTTTACAATTTTTAATGTTTATCTTTACGATAAGCGTATAGAATGACAAGATTTGAAATTTCTTCTTTAATATTAAATGACTTCAGTTCCAATACACGTTTTAACATTAATATACTATTTGCCATAAATATGTCTTTAGTAAAGCGTCTTCCCACTCGTTTATCTCACATATTGGAACCATATCGGCAATAGGCGAAGGATTCAGTACCGGCGCAAAGCGAGCCTAGGGCAAATAAATGTATATAGTCCCATCAAAATCAGCTCAATATTTAACCAAACTCAATAAGTGTAAATCCATGGCATTTCCATAAACGCTGTCTTACTTACTAGTGAGTACGGAGTTTATTTATAAACCCATCCCTCTTATATTACAAGTTGAATTATTGCTAGCAATTTGAAATTGTCTTGCGGCGGCGTGCAGTCGTACTTTAGTGTTCTCATCCGAACGCGTTTGTCTTCTCATATTTATGTTGAAGAGATTTTATTTAAATTATTTTATAATATTACTCATAAAATGTACGTGCTTAAGTTCAAACCTAATTAATAATAATAATAAATATATACACAATACACACACGGTCGTCTGTTCCTAAAGTAAGCAACTTAATGCTTGTGTTATAGGTAACAGCCGACTGGTCTAGCTACTAGTAGCTACATTTTTTTTTCGATAAACATACTTATAAACAATACATATATAAATAAATATGTATATAACACCCAGACTCGAGGTGGGAATCGAAGCCACAACCCCCGGAACAGAAAGTAGGCTCACTACAAACTGCGCCAACGGGCTAGTCGTAAACAACACGATTTTACTGCTTATCGAAACTAAACTATTTAGATTGTAAATTCAAATTCAAATTCAAAATATTTTATTCAGCATAAAATTATTACAATTTCTTACTGAACGTCATGAGTCTACTACCAGTTCGGAAAGAAAAAGCCTCTGACCTGAGAAGAACTGGCGAAAGAAACTCAGCGGGACTAATATAATTTTTTAATCATGTTTTTTTTTCCAAAGAAGATTGAAATTTACAATAATTTCATAGGTTGAAATAGCCTGGAGGCGATCACATCATTCCCAAGGCGTACTGTCTTCTATAAAATCGTTAATCGAATAATATCCTTTAGTACACAAACGTTCTTTTACAATTTTTTTAAATTTCGCAATAGAAGCTTTTTGAACGTTAAAACGCTACAAAACGTTAAACGCTAAAGTCGAAACTATCCTATCTATATAATCCTATGCTAGGTTACATTGTCATTGCCACATTTAAAGTGTTTAAAACTAATTTAAATAGAATATAATATGAATTAGAATTGCATTCGAAGATTATAAATGGATTGAATGATGAAGGTTGACAATAAAACGCAAACTTTATCGATACGAATACAATGGTCTATCAAATAATATTGTACCTTGGATGTGTTATAATGAAGCCTTGAACTCTTTGAAGTATATTGCGGTGATTCACATAATGGATTTATTTTGCATGTTGTTTTAAAGCTTATATTTATTTACAATTTTTCAAATGTCAAAACCGGAAAAATCCTATGTTAACAAATTTTTTTGATAATTAAGTATTACAAATAAGTAGTATATATATACTTAAAAGATAAGTTTGTCAATTGATATCACATGAGTTTTTGAACAAACACAAAAACAGTCCACACCAAAGATCTAACCGATCAAAATGGGAAGTGCCAATAGCTATTGACAAATAATAACATTTTCATTCATATTAGATTCATAATTTTTTCATCATCATTTCGGCCTATCGCAGTCCACTGCTGGACATAGGCCTACACAAGTTCGCGCCAAAAATGACGTGAACTCATGTGTTTTGCCCATAGTCACCACGCTGGGCAGGCGGGTTGGTGACCGCAGGACTGGCTTTGTCGCACCGAAGACGCTGCTGCCCGTCTTCGGCCTGTGTATTTCAAAGCCAGCAGTTGGATGGATATCCCGCCATCGGTCGGCTTTTTAAGTTCCAAGATGGTAGTGGAACTGTGTTATCCCTTAGTCGCCTCTTACGACACCGACGGGAAGAGAGGGGGAGGCTAAATTCTTTGCCGTAGCCACACAGCACATTAGATTATTTGATCATATTAGATTATTTGCATGGAATTTCAAAAAGGCAACTTTTCAAATAGGTTTATAAATTTTAGTTCTAACAAGGAAAAAATTAAAAGAAAAGGAGTTAATACAAATAAAGTCGAAAAGATCGATCAATTTTTTATTGACAATGTTAGTCGTCTGTCAGGCATGTTTAAGTTACAGCTGTACCTATCATTAGAATATCTTGTTAAACTAGTTGATTCGCGCAGTTTTCCTGCGCTGAAATAATTGTTTGCTAAGATCGTCCGTAATTATTCTTAATATCATACGAAACTACTAAATAAGGTTGCTTTAGTTGAAATTAAAATTAATATAATGTATTCTCTTGTGTTAAATCATCTTCGTTAGTCAATTATGATGTATATTAACCTTTATTATATCAGAAATCACAAAATTCAGATATACTTACCAAAAAAAAAAAGCCGCCTAAAACTAGCGACGCGTCAAAATATTATTTTTAATCTGTATTAGATTTGTATGTTTATTTATTCAAGCGGAAGGGGAGAGTCGGTAATTGGCACATGACAATAGGGATTAAGAAGCTTACAGTCGAGTTTTGTGATTCAAATATTGACGACCCGGTGGGCGACAATGCAGGCCTGTTATGATAATATTCCTGACGTTTCATACAATAATTTGTCCGCAAACTGTTCACATCGAGTGGCCGTTGAAATCTTTATGGTCTTTCGACGTCTGTTTTGTAATAATTGGAATGTATAATGTAGCGCGCCGCGGCTTGAGAACTGAAGGATGTATATTCATAAGTTACTTTACTTTCTTATTTCTTTCTCCTTACATCTTATTATTATTAAGTTAACTTTTAAGTTCCGGTATTAAAAAGCCGTTAAAATATTATTAAGACGCAAACGACCTAGACAAATTCAATAATACCTACGTGAAGCAAAAACTGTAACTCTTTTTACGAAAATTGTGTGGACGGAGGGGTAAGTGGTGCAGAATGCATAAAAAATACAATAAAATATCAATAATAATAAAAAAAAACATTACACACGATACCATGTATTTGACACACACACGCATACATACATAAATACTCTTTTGTGTATTTTAAAGTCTCGTGTCAAATTTATAGAATAATATTGTTTGTCTTTACTGAATGTCAAACAAAATCATAATAAATTCATTTGTTACAAAGTTTTAATAAATAGTCATTTACATTGCATAGTTTTATTATCACTTGTAAAGATAGCTTGTTTTATATTAGCATGTACAAAATCAGGGCTTTGCTGTCTACAGCTACGATAACTAACATAAATCATTCATATCGTTGACTCAACCTCAAGCCATGGATAATCATGTTCAGAACGTTTTCGATTAGCGCCTTCACAACTTCTAGTTTTGTTTCCTTTTTTATACAGTACTAGCTTCTGCGCGCGTCTTCATCCGCGTGAAATAGGATCAATTCTATCATGCGTGATTTGTGCGAAACTTTAACCATTTATGTAGCGGAAACTCTCAAAAAGAAAAAAAACCGATTTTGAAACATTCTTCATTGCCGCTATGCTGCTATTAGTCTTAGCATGATGATATATAGCCAATAGCCTTCCTCGATAAATGGGCTATCTAACAATGAAAGAATTTTTCAAATCGGACCAGTAGGCCCTGAGATTAGTACGTTCAAAGAAATAAACAAACAAATTCTCCAGCTTTATAATATTATATAGTATAATGCGGAAAAATTAAAGAGATCAATGCGGTTAAATTTAAAAAGATGGGTCACACATAGAAATATACCTATTTACTAGTAATTTATCTTTTATTTTTTAACATACACACACAGTCGTCTGTTCCTAAGGTAAGCAATTTAACGCTTGTGTAACAGGTAATAGGCGACTGTTAAACGTAATTTTTTTTTTATAAATGTACATAGATATTATACATATATGAAATAATTTATAAATACAAATATTTCACCCAGACTCAGACGGGGCTCAAACCCGAAACCCGCGTAATAGAAAGCAGGAAGCAACGGGCTAGTGGATTATTTTGCATTATAAGGACAATTCCTTATAGGTAATGCAAAATAATCCACTAGTGACAAGTGACAATTCACTTTGTTTTAGCTTTGATTGTTAAAAGTTATTATAATCTTACATTGCAATCGTATTGTTGCTCTTCTTGACAATAGAAAAAACATAAGCTTTTAAAATACCGTTTTCCTTTTAACAACACTCTATTTAAAACATAGTGAACCAGGCTATGATTATTATTGTTCTTTGAAATGTCACCGAACACATAGAAAGATCCGCAACACATTAATGCAAATTCGTTTTTCGCACGCCATGACCTGAATGTGTCAATGTTTTAATGAAGCGAGTGTTCAAATATAAGGAGAGGAAATGGGAAGTGTCAAATGGTTTTTCGCTGTTCGTACACGGCCCAGTTCGTCCATCGCTAAGTGCCCTGTTGTAATTGTTCGTTCAATGCAAATAGCTCGTGTTTGATTGTCCGGCGCCGCAGCGCGTCGCAGCGGTTGGCTTTTGCCCGTTTCCAAGTAAACCGGATGATGTAGTTTACTTAACGGTTTTTCCCATATTAATACCACGTGCTCATAGATTTTATACGGCGTCTATGATCTGAGGTTTATTTGAATTGTTTGTATTAATAGATCGAATTTCATGTTTTTCTCATTGACGACAGCTTGTTAGCTTATTCTATGAAAATTAAATAATATATGCAAACAGTTTTTAATATACGATATATGTCTATACAGTGTATATACAACAAATATATATATAAAGTTTTGTTTCAAAACATAATTTAAAAAATTCATTATCTCTCTTTAAAAAAAAAAAACTTAAACTATTAATCGAAATAGGCTTTTATATAAATTTTTTTTAGTTGTCATCTAATGAAACCCTTGTCTCTTGCCATTACAGTATTTATAGAGACTAAATACTATACCACCATGTTTTCTATGTTAAAAAAACTATTCATCATTGGCTAGACCGACGTTTTCTGTTTTATTTAAATCAATAGACACTTTATCGTCATACGCCGTGAGCGATACAAGCGTTTTATCTCTATTTAAAATTGCTAGTACTTTTAAGTGCCGGATATCGGGGCAATTATTTATTGCTGATGACATGCGTGCTAGCGACGGGGTGTATCCAACGATCTAGATCTGTTAGTCTAATTGTTAAAAATTACTTTATCAGTACCATTTGCATATCGTGTACTTCGTTTAATAATTATTATCTATATTATCATAATTTTAAAAGTTTTAAAAGTTATTCTAATATTAAAGTTATTGTAGTTGTTATAGACATAATCATTGAAGTAAGAATACTATTTTGTAAATTAATAATGATGAAGATGACGACCTGAAAATTGAATTTGTCTACAACATTACGTTAACCAAGTAAACAAATTCTTTGACAAGCTTCGTTTTATGTACAAAAGTATCGATTCCCACAAGAACTTTTCGACTTGTTGATATTCAAATTATTGTTTACGTTTTACGATGCTCATCGTTAGATTATTCATGAAGGTATGAGGAATGTAATGCATTTGCGATGTTTTTTTTTATCCGGACATGCGGGCGAGACGCACGTGGCTACTGTGCACCGTTAACTTCCTTCTGTGAATATATTATAAATGTTTTTATTATTACTACCATCGATACTATTTCATCTAAACGCTGATATTATGTATAAACAATTTTATATTTGTCGCCAATTAAAACTGACAGAATTCAATATTTTATTTATCTTTTAAATATATATTTCTTAAATAATAAAAGTATTCTTGTTTCTTTTGTTTCAGCTCTATGAGATCAGTAATGATCCTGGAAGGAAAGAGTTCCTCGATGAGCTCTTCGCGTTCATGCAAAAAAGGGGTAAGTAAGACGATGGACTTTAAATTATTATTCATTTTCAAGATCGTTTGATATTACATGTAATTTATCATAAATTCAAAAGTTCGATTCATGATAGACGGTCTTTTAATATCCGACTGATTTAATACAAGCTATTATATAATAGAATAAGTTAGATGTAGAAGGTCTTTGTGAAGTGGTTTTAGACAATCAGATATAGGTTATCTTCTGTTACAAACGATTTTATATTGTGAAGATCGACATATTCGTGATAAGATCGCATATGATTAACGATGTCTGTACGTCTATGTAGAACTATTAGATGTAATTAGTTCGACTGTGAAAGATCTAGAATGTTTGATGGTGGATTTAGTATATAATTTATTAAGACTTTCGCTCTTGGTTTGATAACACAACTCTTTTTAAATCTAAGGAGTTAAGGCCGATAGTGTTAATTAAGTTGTTTTGGAAGTAAATTATTTATTTTTATTTCGTAAAACTTTTGTCGGTACATAACTGAAACATAAAATAATAAAGTCAGTCAAAATTAAAAAACGAAAAAAGGCAAAGTGTGTGTCTTAATTCCCAGTTTTATTTATATGAATAGCAGAATCTCCACCGAATTCTCCTAGGACTAATTCATTCCAATACTACATTACAAGCTGTCCAACATTGATTTCAATTTTCTAATCTAGAATATTATAATTTAGTAAGACTGTTGTGAACACCACAGTATCTCAAGTCGCCAGTTTTGTCTTCAGGAGGCAAGGAATATTCCAACTTTTACCCCCTTCTATACATAAATATTTAAAAGAATGGACAATTCTTTTTGCCTGTGGGAATTCACCATTCACCGTATTCGTCAACTTAATCATTATACTTTAAATATCAAAATAGAAATAATTAAGCGAGATATTCTTTAATCACCTCGAGCGTTCAGATCGTGCGCTTGCGCACTTGATTGATAATCGTTGTCTGTCTCATTCGAACTTTGTTTAAATTTTATCTTCTCTCTCCTCTCTCTTTAATTGATCTCTGTTGTTAATAGCGCCATCATTGTCGCTGGGTAGATCGTGTTCATTATCAAATATCCTTTTTATTTTTATATTGTTCTTCATTCATGTTCATTTCTAGATTGGGTTTCAGTTAATTTTTTAGTATCATAATTCGTTTTTAGTAGGAAAATATTTTTATTGATTATTTAACAAGTTGAGCGTTTGGTTGCCTAGATATTTTAAAATGCATCAATAGATGTTTTATAGCTAAATATTTATCGTTCGATATTCGGTATTTAGAACAGTGCACGTTTAAAGTTTTATATTTGCGAAAAGCTGATAAAATATAGCCCATAAATCGGAATTAATAAGTGACTTCAGAAACAATTTTACGAGTTGGCTCGTTAATCGTACATCCTTGTCCGACTTGTCATAATTGAAATAAATGTTATAAATAATATTTACACGAGCTCGCAATAGTCCTCGCCGTGGTGATATCGGAAATCGGAATCGAACCGGGTCTTATCTGGTACGTAATAAATTATTATTCAATTTATCACTTGAGAACACGGCCAATAAACTTCTGGCTGTTATTACGCGAGGCGATAAAAGCGTAACTAATCGTTGTTTTTCTTTAACGATTAATATCGAAAACCAATTCGAATCGAATTACTAATCGACATTAGAATATATTTTTAATTGTAATACATAACTTCGTTACCTGTAATATAATTTAAATACAATGTTTGTTCGCTCAAGGTTCTAGTTATGGTCATTTGCTCATCGTTTTAATTACTAGAATTAATTTATTCGACTCGTCTCATCCAGCCAGCCTCCATTTCTGATCTGGTATTAATAATGTTTTATCATTTATTACCGCTCGTGAGTAATGAAAGTTAACCCGCCACGCCCCGCGCTGCACCGCACTCCGTCTTCATCACAGTTAAAAAAATTAACATCAAATCTCCGTATCTTTTTTGTTTTTAATCAATCTCGGACGTTTAGTTAAAGTTAAGGCCAGCGACAAACCATTATAGTTGAGTTGATCGGGATGTCGATGTGGGTGTTCTTTAATCGTTTTTTTTTATGTGTAATTATCGATTACATTGCTTTTGCAATTACATCGAGAAATAAACGTATGCAAATGTATTTTAATGATTTTAATCCGCTATTTTATAATTCATCATGCCATATGTCAGTAATGATTAGGTTGTCCTGATGACATGATTTGATATAATTATACTAGTCGTTCCTTCCAGTTTCTTTCCTCTTAAACTTCACATTTTCATATTTCTTTCTTATAATGAAAACTATATCCATATATTAATATAGTTTATTATTAATTTTTGTTGATTTTAAAGATTTATACATAATTTTTTTACATATTAAACTTTTGTTTATTAAATAATTTTCGACTGATGGTCAATTAAGTATTTTTTTTTTCGATTTTCTAACATTGAGGTGGGGAGAGGATAGTTACCACGTGACTAACTCGTTAGCAGCTGATTGATCGGCCATCAACCCGCTTCTGTCTGCCTTACTATACAGCGTGTATATATCTGTACACATTTTTAAATAATTCTATTTAAAATAATTTTACACGGTATACATGAGCTTTTTAAGCTTTCATTTAAAAAATATATCGCTATCGCACGAACAATTTCAAGTAGATAATATTAATTAATATGAGTAGTCGTTTCAAAATATTTCTTATTTAATACGATACCGCCATATTATTTCTTGTTATGACAAGTCAAAAAAAAAAACATTGATATAAGTAAACGAATCCACAGCCTGTATGCATAGGTATTGTTTTCACTTCTTAATGGCGAGTGGTACCACCTAATAACATCTCATTCGGATTCATTTCCCGTGATTAATTATCTGTTTAATCGATATAAGATGTTGTGCCAACAGCCATCTCCAGTAACTTACTACTATAAAACAACTCAATTTTAACCTTACTCTCCTCAAAATAAAGCCTATTTTCCAGCAATTGTTACCAGATCATAGATTAGATTAAAGTGTGGATCTATCAAACTTTTTTCATCGTCATCGAGGATCGCCTTTGTTAGATATTTAATTGGTGTCTTAAACTAGCTTTAGTTAATTCGATTTCGGCTTGTCTGCCCATTTGTTTGTGTCTGCTTAGCCTTACGAATGTTAATTTCTGAACTGATTGATTAGACGGCACTTCGATATATGGGCGTGGAACAATTATAGTACGAATGGATTCTGAGTGAACGATGGAATGAACGGGTTCGATTATAAGACCGTTATTGTATTGTTGTAGTTGTATCTAATGCGTCTAGTTAGGTTATTGTAGGATCGAGATTATTTTAGGGGTTTTTAATATCTGTTAAATTGTTTAAATAAATAATTATAATACGTTAGTTCATATAATAAGAAAAGATTGTGGAATGCAGATTGCTTTTGCTGCTGACGATATGAAATAAAATCCGTGACATCAAACATTTCATCAGACTGTTTTAGTAAATAAATTCCATTTTAAATATAGATTAGAACTATTACTTATCCTGTAACATATAAAAACTTTAATGAAATTTTTAATTCGTTCGGCGTTTCATTGAAGCACATTGTCACCTCAGGGCCCGAAATAACTAAATTAATGATAGCCACGATCGCTGGGGAGAAGATTGATGATTGCGATTGTCACTGTAGTGTTACATTATATTGAAGTGTTTGCTTTATACTCGCCAGCAGCTAGCTTGTTCTATCGTGTTGCGACTGTTATTAATTATTTAACCCCTTTTTTGATTCATGTATTCTCAAAGTATGGAACAGTATACTTAGGCTGGAATAATTCCTTCTATTCGATTGAATTGTGTTATTAATGCCAAATGAGAACAAAAACTTTATAAACATATTAAATAATACACAAACGATTGGTCGGTACTCGGTACCTGCGATTATAGCCTTTGTTTTATTTTAAAAATGGAAAATACAGTATTTAGTTGACAGGTTTGTCTTTAGCAAAAGATGGGAGGAGATAGTAAAATATTATTATTTATGGTCAGGGTGGCTAATTCCGGCATAGTTTTTTTTCGACTTACATTTGAGTGCCCGTATCCGATGAACGTTTTGATTTATGGTCAATGTGATGGTCTTAAGAAAATAACAATGTTGTAAGCTTTCAAATACAGTGATCTTATTTAATTAAACTATCACCAGTACCAGAATATACAACTTTTTTTAAAACTTGACCAGTAGACGGATTTTTTCTTCTAAATCGGGAAAATCCGTCATACTGGAAGAATTTATTGAAATCTTTAGTTGTTTTAAGAAAACACGTAATAATGACATGCGTTCGTAAGAGACAGTCAATTCTGTGCTTAACGACTTTAAAAATAATGTCTCTATCAGGTTAAATAGGTAAAAATCATTTTTCGGGGCTATTTCGGCATATCTAAAGAAGCAGGGGTGGTCAACATATTTTAGTGGAGCGTTATTAAATATTTTTATTATATTCGATTTGAGTGAGTTGGGTGATAGAGTGCAATCATGTTATTTATGTAACTTACATGTTTAAAATCATCTTAAATTAACATATATAATGTTCATTCCCATAATATTCTTGGGAGATAAACAAATTTATGCTGACGACGTCGCGGATGAAATAAACACTTTAATTTAGCAAACTTAAGATAAAAGCACACAGAAAAATATGTAATTATCTGGATAAAGTTAAGGTACCTTCATATAATAAAAATACACATTTGGTATCGTAAATAGTTTTAATTCAGTAACAAACTTAAAACCTGTCAAAATCAAATGGTATTTTAGTCTTAATAAAGTTAACAATCAGTCATAATTATATTCTACAATCCAAAGCCATATGTTTCCACAATATGAAGACAGGATGTAAGATTCATTTCAACTTCGGAAGATAGAGTGGTTTTCCTCCCAATCATATTGGAGCGCCTTTTTTATGTACGTGGTCCATTATTGTCAATTTTCTAATTTTGTATACTTGTGCAACTTTGTAACCACTTAAGGTACCATTACGCAGTGCTAATATGGCTTCACGTAGTTGATTTTTATCATAAGCACCTCTATTTGTACGTCTTGTATATGTACCTTCGTACCATAATGAATGACGGGGACGTCTAGTTGAACTGAAACAATTTAATTAATTCAATTTAGTACCAACCGAATTATCTAAATTCACTATATAATCTATATATACATACAACGACTATTTGTGATCATTAAAAAAACATTAAAAGAACTCCAAGTAAGTACATATACTGAATATTGAATGGTTCTCTTTTAAAAAGTTGGGACAAAAAAGGTTTACGATCTCTGAAATGGGGCAAATTCGACATATGACGATCTAGCCCCATTCAAAATAGACGGAATTATGCACTTAACGATTTCGAGGGTATAAATTTGTTACGTTGAATAATCTAATCATTTGCAGCGTTATCTTGCAAAAGAATACCTACACGAAACCTTTACAAGGACCCTACACTATAAATATAGAATTCATTCGACACTGTAAGTTGCATAATTTTAAACTTACCTTCGAAAATACAGCAGCGTGGGACACTCACATTTCACTTTAAAAAAGCAACTGAACTTTGAAGACTGTTTTAACCCATTTTTATAGCGACTACCGCCATCTAAGGAATTTTATTTGAAGTTAAAAGCAATGCTGTCTTACCGACACTTCTACAAACGCTGCAACTCGACTGTAACGAGCATAATTTCAAGTAGACGGTTACGCCCCATAGACGGAATTAGCCACCCTGACCTTATCACTTTTTTTTAAATCAATTTTGTTATTTGTCCTAATTTGAACGTGTTACACGAAACCGTGCCAGCATCCTACATCTGACAGATCGTTTGTAATAAATCGGTAAACGTCAGTAGATAGCGAGGCAAAGGCAACATTGTGACGGTCATCTCGCGCCAATAACGGTCGAGTAGCGCCAGTCATGCAGGGCGACCCGCCTCTGACGTGCCTCAATGCATAGAATCAAGCGATTTACATTTTATTAAACACCACTTTTCTTCACCAGTTCTTACTTATTTATTTTAAAGCGCTTTGTAGTAGTCGTAAAACATAAGATAAGATTGTAAACTAGACATGTAAATTTATCGGCAATTTTAGTGTTAGAAGATAAAGAAAGTATTTTAAAATAATCTAAACGGATTCTTTGTAGGTACTGTAATAATGCTAAGTTTTTTTTAATATTTTTATAATAATTTTTTTGATAAAAAAAAATACGAGTGTGCTTTATAGACCACACAATTGAAGTAAAACATCTTTAGCAATAGGCCTGCACAATAAGTCTTCACTGTGTCTTAGATATACAAAATTTAACAGGATATGAGAGAAAGAGAGAAAGACAATGTGTGCTCGCAGCTCTCTCTCTTGCTCCGTTCGTATCGCCCGATCACACTTTTAGGAACGCTCTCTTCACGCATTCACCAGTTTACTCCCCAAATCAAGCGTGCGTAAAGAAGTTTTACTTCAAAAAAGTGTTATTCTTATAAATTGTACCAGGGCAACAGAAGCACGCGAAAGTCGGCGTTCGCGTACAATGAATGAATAAGTCGAGAAGGTATATCACTGGATGACTTCAACAGATAAACGTTATTAAGCGCTTAACACCTAAAAACATTGTTCCTTTTTATGTGTTAATTAATGTGACATAATATATTACCTTTTTTATTCGCGCGTCACTTGTTACATAAAACGAACTGCAAATTTAAAAACCTCAAAAGAGAACGAGCTATAATTTCATTTCGAATTAATAAACCGTGATGCTATTTCCACATAAAAGTTTAATATTATACGAATTAGTTTTGTTTCACTCGAAGGAATTTTTAAGATTATGATCGATTATTTTCGTCGTGTTTTCACTGTTGTGAAAAATGCTTGAGACGTTTCGTCGACGACTGTGGCGTATCGCGATCAAACGAAACAGCTGCCTTATCCAAGAACAAATAAAAGTGTTATTAATCAAGGTTGATAGTGATGAGAACGGACTAAATCAAATTAATTTCTTTATTTTAGTTTTTTTTTGACGTAGACTATTTTCACAAATAAATAGTTTTTTTTTTAACATAATTATGCAGCTTAATCTTTTTGTCTTCATCTAGTGTATTTGTTATATGCATATATTTTTTTATTATAATTGCCATTAAAATACATTTTAGTAACATCGATAGCAATTATACTGTAATGGCAATTAAAGGGCATTATACGTGTTAATGGCGTTAGTTTCTTCACAAGTACCTACTTCGTTATTTATTAAATAGCAATTATTGAGGTGTAAATTAACGTATTCGGACAAACTAAAACTTTCAAATGTACATACGTTCTATACTTATTGCTATGAAATTGACGTTTCTTTCTAGTGCTTTTTTCAAAAAAAGTGTAGGTATATTTTCGTTATCATCATATATATATAGGCGGTTGTGCTTGTGAGTTCTTGTGTTTCCGGATACTAATCTTACTTTATTATCGACGAGACTATAGAATTTAACATGATTTATGATAATAATCAAAATACTTGATTTTACATAAAAAAATTGTCGTACCTATTAATACTGAAACAAAATCTTCAATAATGTAAGATGTCCGGCCTTTCTACCCAAATGTCCGGGCAAACTGGCTGGTAATATATAAAGCTGAAGAGTTTGTTTGTTTGGTTGTTTGTTTGTTTGTTTGTTTGAACGCGGTAATCTCTGGAACTACTAGGCCGATTTGAAAAATTCTTTCACTGTTAGATAGCCCATTTATCGAGGAAGGCTATAGGCTATGTATCGTCACGCTAAGACCAATAGGAGCGGAGTCCACGCTGACGAAGTCGCGCGCAGAAGCTAGTAAGGAATAAATCCTAAGAAAAGGCCGTAGAATATAAGACGTGTATTTATTTATAGAAGCATATACTTTTACTTATATTAAAAGTCCGTAACTCTCTACTTAGGGACTCTTTTATTCTTTTATTATTTACTAGCTCCTGCGCGCGACTTCGTCGGCGTGGACTCCGCTCCTATTGGTCTTAGCGTGATGACACATGGCCTATAGCCTTCCTCGATAAATGGGCTATCTAACACTGAAAGAATTTTTCAAATCGGCCCAGTAGTTCCAGAGATTACCGCGTTCAAACAAACAAACAAACTCTTCAGCTTTAATATTAGTATAGATAGGTATTAAAATAAATGAAAAATGTTATGGCAACATTAACTCAAACCATTAAGTCAGACCCATCACTAGCTACTCTAGCTAGAGCGACAAGTAGGTATTCGCGTGATACTCAGTCTCATTCGATGTTAATCTTAAATATTATTAATAAATCACGGCACCCGTCCGAGATTTTTTGATGAAACCGTCTCGCCTACAAACTCTATTAATAAACTACGTCGTCTTAAACGTTTCTTTTGTTCAAAAACTAATAAAATTTTATTTGAGTGTAGCTCTTTGATCGTTTATGTGAAAACACATTATAATTCGATTTTTATTCACGCGTTCATTCATTCATATTTTTTAAATACTTTAATAATAATATAAGGTCTGTTCACAGACGGCTGATAAAATTTCCCTTGCACTTAAGTTGCTGATAGCCTTTACGCTATATATTTTATAATGGAAAATATGTCAACATTTTATTTGATAGAATCCGCTATTCAACAGATAGCTTTATATGAGTTTATATAGCCTATGTCTTAGAATATACCTAGTATCAATTAAAATATCAGACGCGTTTCAAATTTTCATTGTATTTAATCTGGTGCATATACCTATGTCAAAATTTCTCATAAAATTTATTTAATATTGCTTGTGAACGTAACGAGTCTTCGATATTGCTACCCATTAACAATCAGTGCAAATATTATATTGTTTCGTAATATAAGTATCTGATGTTATGTACCGTCAATTTTATTTTATTTTTACGTCCGAAGCGAAACGTTTTGCATATTTTTAATGTTCATTAATAAAAGTCAATATGGGCCGTCACCGCTTAAGATAAACTTTGATTAATCGAGATATGAGTGATGGGGCGGATTAGCGATGCGCCTCGATATTTACAAGGTCCGTTAGTTTTTTTATTTTATGTAATTATTCGGTCATTCGTGTATAATCGTTTTCGGATGATCAAATATCTTTCGAAATAATTATATTATCATTTTAAGCACCAAGTATGAATTCGTACGATGAAAGTAAATCATACGAGACGTTACGAAATTCAAAATATAAACGCGAAAAGAAATTAAATTTTATTATAATTTCTTTTTAATTTTGTCATAATATGTCATTAAAATAGTATTCTATTTCAATAACGAGTAAAAAGGTTTGAAAGGAATGTTTGGTTGTAAAACCTTATGCATTGGTTGGGGATTTATGAAAGAAATTTAATTCGCGCCAAAAAGCATTGTTCAATATTCGCGCGTGTTTAATCGATTATGTTTAGGCATCGAATTCGACTCCGGTCAAGACTTAATTGATGTTTGAAAATCGAACCCTTATTTTAAATTTTGTTTTGTAACATTTTGATAAATAAATATCTATTTGACAGTTTTAAATTTTTTTATCAAATTATTAAAACGCACTGCTACTATACCTATATACCTAATTGCATCGATAAAAATAGTATTTTATTGTTCCGAGACTTACATGCAATAAAAAGTTAACACGTGGGGAGGGGGGAGTGTGACCGCATTATAATACTAAAGACATGGCCCGCCGATTCTTTCCTCAGCAATTTGTATGAGGCTATTGTTGCCCGTCTGTCCATCCGCATCAAATACCCTCATAAATCATATTCGTCGTAAATTCGATATGAGCTACAATGAAAGATCTGTTCTTATTTAAATTTCGAATTCGTGTATGACATTTCTTTTTTTTAATAACGTCTTATAAATGGCTCGCTATAAAAGGACTTGATGTTTCTGTTCTAGATTTGAAACTGTTTTTTGTTTTGTACAGACAATTAATTCTAGCTATTTCAGACTTCAATGACAAATATTATATTGCAGGTATATTGAAAAATGCGGCAACATTTGAGAAAAAAAAAGTTTTAATTAAGTATTATTTTTTATGTATTTTACTATTTTATAAATAAATAAATTAAATATAATAGAGAAGCGTTTAAAAATTAGCGAATTGTCTAAAATGTTCTAGATGAAATGTGAATGGATCTAGATTCTAGACTCTTAAAGCTTAAGAAGTTTAGCAATTATTATACCCCGTCCGGCGACTAATGATCTTTTTGACAGCTCACGCCTATAAATTAAAGTTTTTTTTTTCGGAATAACGTACTAAAAATTTTACAGTAATGTCATAATTTGTTGACGATTTGATTGATTGAGTGAAGTACCCTGTGCGGCTGTGCATAACAAACAACCACAGACTATGAAACAGTTCTTGAAATAATAAATCGATAATAAATCGATCATATGATAAAAATAATTTTACGTCATGTGATTTATTTTTTCGATAAATTTAATACAAAAAAGGAAATAAAAATAGTATCTATGACCCCAAGATTGATTACTTGCAAGGAATTAAGTCGAAATCTTGAAATTTAATTGCAAACCAAGAATAAAGAGCAATAACTCTGTTAATTCATTTATTTATTATTTATATATTTCATTTATAATTAAAAAAACGAATAAACGCATAAATAAATAATATTTTTAAACTAAATGCATTTAATTAAATCGATTGAAAGTTCTTCTTAAATAAAATCGATTATTATTTCGAATCGAATAAATAACGTGTGAGGCAGTCACTAATGTCAAAATTTCTTGAAGTGTCAAAAAGATCATTAGTCGCCGGACGGGGTATAATTATTATTCAAACATACAAAGTTGCAAATGTAGTAATGTTAAGAATGAGCTATTTCAACACGGACCACCTTTCTCTGTTACCGAATTAGCAAAAATAAAGGGAGGTTTTCTCTTTTGAAGCAATTACAGCGTATTATAGAGTCCAATCACAAATTGCTAGCTATTGTTGCTGCCGGCCCCACACATCACGGCTTGTTTACCCGACCGGCACGTACGTCTTACTTTGTCGCGACGACATCTGCTCTACGCGGAATCGTACTTATGACCCTTATTACGATGAGTTAAAGGTCAATAGCCGTAGTCATTTTAATAGTAAAAGACTATCAAATTATTTCAACTGTTACTTGTCGATACGACTTAATATTGTATTGATGGTTATTTAAAAACTTTTTTTCCATGAAGAAATTCTTATTTTATCACGGAGGTCTTAGTAGATCAATTTGTTACCGATCGGAAACAAATATTCTGCCACCAACATACCTTTATAACGGGAAAAAAATTGTTACTTCTATTCTAATAACAAAAAAAAAAAAAAAAAATCGAATCTGACAAAAAAAAGGTGTAAGTCTTTGTAATCTCTCTGACGCCACGGAGTTTACTCCCAGTTAATTGCTTTGATATAATTTTTTTCACGTCGGCTAAATGTTTTATTGTGAGTACCTTTACCTGAACAGGCGCCAATATAAATGTAGAATTTGGAATGGTTGATGAATCATTCGCCAATACACGATAGAGTTGCACCTTACCTTATACTTAGATGTATATGGTGGTATGATGGCGTATAATTGTGATAGGGAAGGAATTTTATCATTGTTATGGTTTTGATAACGTGTGTGAGTCAGTCATTGGGTATGTTATTCAGTTAATAAATCAATATTGTCTTTAAATATAAATTAATATTTCTATACATTCCGAGGAGTGGTCATTGATATGAAATTACTGAACCTATTTCAATATTTTTAAGTAAAACTAAATAAATATAATCATTGATTGATTTATTTATTCGGTAACTCATATAATATATCTAGTAAACATAAAATTTAAAGTTGAATAAGTCATTTAAATTGTATTAAAATAAAAATATATAAGTTCGTTATCACATACAATTCTAAAAACGGTCGCACCTTTTACTATCCGTCGAAAAAATTACTCAATATTACTTAATAAGTGAGTGAATTATGCTTTACCATTATTCAGTCTTTTAAATACATAATTGTTCAAATAACCAGCAATAAAACACGTTGCTAGCAGCGACTCAGAAGGAACGCGCAACAAAGGCCTATTCTGAAAATGTCAACAAGCCATAAGGAAATGGGGATAATGCACAGATTTGAAACATTGTAACAAAATGAATACAAATCGAAATTGAGTTATTCTGTAAATTATTAAGTTTGTTGTTACCTACATTTAGTTATTACATATCTACAGAGGTACGATAAAAAGTAAGCACTGATTTGCAACATTGCATTGTAAGTTGTAACAATATAAATATCATTTAAAAGTGTCATATTCTGTAATCTATAATACGAAAAAAATTAACGAGTAGGTACCTACTTTACATAAACTATTCATAGTAGAAAACCTGGTCAGAATTTTTTTAATAAGAGATTGAACTAAACTAAGATTTAACATCGTACCACTCAACTCATTAAACTTAATTTCAGTAATGATTTATGCAATGAATGTTCTATAATGATATCAAAGAAATTAAATAAAGTCACGACTGTTCGATAAGTTGTTCCTCGTCTGTATCGATCGTGATCTCTCTGCTAATTTTCTCTCCCGCTAGATGGCGTTTCGCGGAAATGGCGCCGAACGTCACGCGCCGCCCGCGCCCGCGCATATTGCTATATAATTTATTACTTATTTAGAGGTAATTGCACCCTTGCCGCCCCTTCTAAATGTTTCTAGCGTGCAACTTATTCGCCTAGCATTTTAATGTTTTAACTGATATTAAGGCTTTTCGTTTAAATTATTATCGTCAGCCAGATATACTTACTGAAATAGTTGTAGGTATAATAAAAGAGATTTCCACCCATATACTGTTGTAGGAATATTCCTTTCACCGAGTAGAGGTCAGCTAAGAACTGATTTTACGAAATTCCACCCACAAAAGGGGGTTGCGGGGGTTAGTTAACATATATACAGGTGTCCCGCGATAAAGTGCAACCCCGAAAGAGGGTGAAACTAGACCATAAATTATCGACAAAAAACAGAAAAAAATTAAAAAATTTTTTTTGACGAATTAAGATTTTTATAATTATATCTTATCCACACTCTATGTACAAAAAATGAAGTAAAGCTAATCACAGAGATATTACAATAGTTTATCTAAAACTTGAAATGTATAAATAAACGACGATTATTATATAAACTCGTAAATGAATTTATAAATGAAAAATTCGATAGAAATAGAAATGTAGTAATCGTCTATATTCAGTGAAATAGTACCACGGAGGTCAGTATTTTTTTATGTCATCGCTTCACACGTGAATCTGAAACTTGATATCAACGTACATTTGCAAACGCGTCGACGAAATTTATTCATTAAACTAATTTTATAATCGATTAAATAGTTTTATAATTCTAAATTCTATTTCAAATTAGAAGACTAGATGTTGAAAGTTAATCACGTAAAACCTAGACGTAAAATACGTTGATGATGGCTGGCGCATTTTGGTTTTTACAACAAAGATGCACGTCGGTAAAATAGTAGATACTGTAATAAAAATCGCTGTGACACGTTGCATGCGCTAAATTTTTAATATTAAAATCTATTTACGTCTTGTTTACGTTATTCAGGTCTGTGCTAGGTGCTAGTTACTTTGCTAACATAGTTTGACACTCCTACTATAATCGTCACTTCATCTAGCTGGAGGGCGTCCTAAGTTACAATTGCAAAGACGTGAGCTGCACTCCATAACATATCCTCTCCTACAGTTATCGATTCTACGAAAAATATGACCATCACATTTCCATTATAGCTATAACTTTGCTGCCTTTCGTCATCTGCGATTGGTGTTCAATAGTCAAAATTACTGGGACAAGACAGGATTTAGATATTTTCTGGTGAATATCCGTTGCCCTTAAAGTAAACGAAGTCAGTGGCAGAGTTTATTATTAATAATGATAATAACTACTTTAAACTAATCTTTAAGATTGCGATGCAAGATTCCAAGTAATCAAAGCGAGTCAGTCTGCTCCAATTAAGTAATTATTCTTTATTAAATGTAATTACACAGGGTGCAATTTAGAAATATCAAGGAGTACTAAATGTATTAAAAAACAAGATAATAATATTTGTAATATATATGTTTTTATTTTTAATGTCATATTCTAAAAATAAAAGATAAGTTACCAAGTTCAAAGGACATACTTCAACTTGAAAATAAAGCTTAAAATTGGTTGCAGCATCAGTTTTTGTTTATTGGAAATATGTAAACATGTGCCTACATTCGAACAATAAATAACAATCGTAATACCTATAGTTACATAAAAGACACGGCGCTGATATCGACAGAATAAATAGTTGTGTTTTAACGCAAACGAAAAAAAACCGACTTCAATTACATAGACAATTAACACAACGTAGGTAGACGAAAAAAATAGTCAAGTAAATACGCATAACTTGAAACGTACTTGTCAGAGCTCAATCAAATTTAAATTGGACCATATGACCCACGCCACCTTTTGATTTAAAAAAATCATCGAAATCCTCCTGGGGGGGATTGGGGATAGGGTCGACAACGCGCTTGCGATGCTTCTGGTGTTGCAGGTGTCTATAGGCTATGGTAGTCACTTACCATCAGGTGAGCCGTACGCTTGTTTGTCGACTTAATAACATAAAAAAAAAAAAAAAAAAAAAAAATCGGTCAACCCAATCAAAAGTTTTGAGGTAACATACATAAAAAATAGGTACAGTTGAATTGAGAACCTCCTCCTTTTTTGGAAGTCGGTTTAAAAGAAACGTACTAGGAAGAGAGCTTACTAAATTAATGTATACTTCCGTTACATAGGACCCAGTGGCCTATTTAAATATCAACAAATGAACTCCTGGATGAGATATAAATAAATCGGTCTCGATTAGCATTCTCTCATTAATCACGGAGAGCTCTGTCACAACATGTCCACACTCTCTCTGATCTTCGTGCCGTGATCTCTCGAACTCTTCATAATGGTAGCAACTTAATTGCTTTCGAAATGTCGATTTTTCTCTATATTGTACTGGAGAAAATAGAATAGAGTGACGTTCCTATTATAAATCGTAATAAAATATGAATCAAAAGCATAATCCATGAAAAGACAATTAATAAAACTATTTTAATCAATAAAATCTGATCTCAAAAGAATATATAACTCCATTAAGAGAATTAATTTTGATTATGAACATCACAAGACCGAAGGCGCACATAGAAAAGGAACCAGTGAAGCGACAAATTGAAATTCTTGCGCTACTTATGATATCAGAAGAATAATAGACACGTCCAAAACAATCCCACAAAATATGTAATTAATTTTCATTTATTGTAATAATGGCAAACGAAGGCTGTTTATTATTGGATGTTAAGGTTGGCGTATTTCCAGCTCGCGGTCATTGTTAGAATAATCGGTACATATTTCGTTATTATATAAATCAATATTTATTTTTCGTAGCAATGCTCGTTTTAAGATATTGCGAATTGAATTTAACTCTTGTATAATAATCAGAGTATTAAAACAAAATGAAAATAATTTGTACTATAATAATCACTCATTATCACTCATTATTTAAATGACGGAGACGATAAAAATATTAACTCTAATCGTTTTTTTTTTGCTCCTTTAATACGTAGCGAAAGTTTCCATTGACGGTGAGATTTATACGAGTAATTTTGAAATTAAGGGACGTAATATAATTTATAATGTTTATATTTTAATTCACAACACCTTAGCCTTTGTTCCGTGCATCGTTCCGTCCTGATTTACACAGCTCTTTGATCATAGCGCACAGCCGTTACATTTGTTTCGCCGGAATGATATTAATCAAACACATTTATTGCGGTCGTATTCGAAATTAACTACCGTATATTAAATACTCGGTTCTTAGAAGTGGCTATCAAATATTTCCTATATTAAACCCGTTTCTGTTCTTTCCTGAAGTTTGTACGTTTTATGATAAATGCTTTATCATATCTGGAGCGGAGCCAATATGCGACATTAATGATGTGTTCAAATTGTTTTGTCATGTCATCTGTATGATGCGAAATATCGATGTGATTTTTAATAATGATCGACTCGACGAGATATGTTAGCGTTTATGTTTCGACTTGATAAAACAAATAATAAAGAAGCAATCAAAGAATCCAGGGCAAACGAGAAGATACGGTATCTCCCGCGACGTCTGTCAAATTAGCATCACATACGAAAATAGCGTCATTCTAATTATTTTGATGACTCAACCGAAATACAATTAATCTTGCCGCTTCTGTGAACTGTCCAAATGATGGACGGCCTAAAATATCGTCGCATTTTGCGATAAATAAACTTTTGAGTCGAATATCGGATTTCGATTTCATCGTTGTTGCGTATAAAAGATTCCGTACGGGAGTTGGACGCCGAAGCGGTGCCGCGTCGGGAGACGAAACTTAAAGGTTCACTAAGAATAAGAAGTGTACCTATTAATACATTACACAAGCAACCCGTACGGATTTACTCGCCATCGGACGCTTTTTTTCCAAATGTTTATTAGTGTTGGCTCTACTTGCCTTTACAGCGTCACCGGTGAGAGGGGCCTTACTCCGGCCGCGAAGGAAGATGGGAGCCCTTTTAGAGGGCTCGGGGAAGACGCTCGTCCTAAGGGTGTCTCCTAGCGAGATCGTACCTCGGCTTAGAACGTCGTCGAAGCACCCATGGCGATGGTGTGCCACTCTGATCATTTGCTTAGGACATTTTTTAAGAGTAATTTTGAAATCGTGATATGTTATGAACTACTGATTTATAGATGAACTATGAATACTAATTATGAATATGAATACTGATTATCTACCGCATTTTCTCTTAAAAATAAATGCTAGTAAAAAACTATCAAAATACGATACACGTCTTAGAAAGCCGAGAACGTCGATAGACGCGGTTAAAATGTCTTATAGCTTCGAATAAACTTAAGTCTGTTACCTAGAATTAGTTAAATCTATACCTATTTCTAGTGGACAGCGGAAATCATACGTCGGATTCCGATTCCCACTGGGAGATCGGCCAATGTAATTGTATTACGTTCGATCGAGTTCCACAGATCGGTAAGTTGAGACGGCGGACGCTAGCGGATGTAGTCTTGATTAATTATTATTTATGAACATCTCTCGTTAGTATAGTTTTGTCTATGACACTCTGATACCAATATTTTTTCGAAATATTGACAGTTTTATTTAACATTACACAAAGATAATGTTTTTTTCAATTACATCTTATAATATATCATCTTAAGTTTATTGTTATATTTGAATATGAATTTTATATATTATTCACAAAATCTTAGTACAATAACAAATCAGCTCTTTGTTACATATTCTAAAACAGTATTTCGTTGTCCGCGAGCCAGTCGCCGCGTCTACGCAGCGTCTAGCGCGTCATCCCAACCGTAAATCATTTACCGAGAAATTAGAAACGCGGCTGAACTTGCATCAATAAAAACTCGGATCTAAATCCCCTAAAAATATGATTTCGAGTGGTCTAATCCCGCTCAGTTTTTACGATCGTATAAAAATTGATTAATATCTTTCGGTGCATTTGTTAAAGGTCACACAATGTTGCGTTGACCCATTTACTGGGATCAAGTTCACGATATTTTGGCGAGAACTCCAGACGTAACAAACTCAGCCTCAATTAACATAATCGAGTAAAATGTAAAAACAATACGAGACTTATTATTAGACCGATCACATGAATACCACATTGTTTTTTGATGATATAATTGTTCGCGGAGTATAAATTCTTTGTCTTTCGAAAAGAATGGGGGCGTCAGTCATCAACGTCAAATGCTGATGATGTCCGCTCGGAATTTATATTTTTATTTCTTATTCGCGTTTCCGTGGACGTTGGCTCGACATGCGTCTTCGTATTTGTCACGTTCTTTACCGATATGTCACATACATTTACCAGTATCAAGTTTTTCAGATGTTTTATTTTAATTCAATGCTCAATATTAAATGCACCGATTTTCTTAAACAAACGGAAATTAATACTATTTTATTTTCAGAATATAATCTGCATTTGTCGTTTTAATCCAATATTTGTATGTGTAGTGATGTAATGTAACCATCGAAATCATTTATTTGGTTGATGTACTTTTATAGAAACAATCTCAGTCATCATACTGAATTAATACGATATCAAGAAAGGAATGCCACACGTAATAATTCTCGTTATGAATCGAATTTATTCATTGGCCACATATATTTCGACGGTGCCGTAGAATAACGTACTATCTGCAAAATAGTCGTTTTACAGTAGAGCCGTTCAAAGTTTTCAATTGTTATATTTCGGAAACGGAAAAACCTGGCGCTTTTATACTTTGGAAAAATTTACATTAACCCTGTGATTATCTATCAGTATTATTAATTATTTTAAAACAGTTTTATTTACAAAAATAGTAGGGTCGATGTTTATATAATAACGTTTTATAATGGACTTGTTGCTGTCACATTTACACATGTGACGTTATTCACCGGAGGCTCTAAGGATCCAGATGCAAATGGAACGTTTTTTTATGAAACTTAAGCTAGTTATTTCGTCCTATATGCATATTCCAGATTTATTTTGAGCAGTCATTTTCATAAGTAGCGTGTCATAAATAGTATTTATTATTTTTTGTATAAAATCGATTAAAAATAAAGCATTTTAAAAACAAAATCAGTCCTTTATTTTAAAAGTACCACATATATAATAATTAAACATAAAAAATATCTTCACTTCTTTAAATCAATCAACGTTTCTTAAACTCACATAAAATAGTAAAATTATCAGTCTCCAACATCACATTTTGTTCTTTCTTTGTATTTATTATAATTAGAACCGGTTAACACCAGCAGCGACCACCGGCTATTACGGGGCACTCTGAATACGCGCTTGATGAAATCTACTCTCTGACCTACGCTGCTCCAAATACTATGTGGCTCCGAGCAGTTCCAACTGGAGCTCCAAAACCGATTCGATTCGCTGGCGAAGTGGACGAGATGACCGACAACATGGTGAAGATGGTGTGTACACTGGGTCGCAAACACTTTCCGCCGAGGTAGTCAACGAAGCAGTCTAAACTTTCTCCCGAAGCCTTGGATCTGATGCCGCGGAGGTGCGAGTTGCCCGCTGCCCAAGCAGCTTCGCCAGAACAGAAGGCATTGTCTAAGAGGATACGGAAACTTGTACGCCGAGACCTCCGCTGCTCAAATACGAGAGAGATTACTACTCTGATTGAGCAGAATAGAAATATAAACTTTTTAACGCCGTCATCCACCGAGGTACCACGCCGGAGGCGTGGTCCAGGAGTGTGGTGGTGCTTCTTTAAGAGAGACGACAAGTCTTTGTTGAAGAATTACAGACCAATCTCACTTTTGAGCCACGTCTATAAGCTGTTTTCAAGGGTTGTTACGAATCGTCTCGCCAGAAGACTCGACGAATTCCACCCACCGGAGCAGTCTGTGCATTTTCCTCCGGCGCGGCGTGGGGTAAGACAGGGAGATGTAATATCACCGAAACTGTTTACCACTGCGCTGGAGGATGTCTTTATGAGAGGAACGAGGCATCAACGTCAACGGCGAATTCATCTCGCACCTTCGTTTTACCGACGATTTCGTAATCTTTGTGGAGACGTCGGATGAGCTAGGCCGAATCCTGGCCGGCCTAAACGAGTCCTCCCGACGAGTGGGTCTCGGTATGAACTTAGATAAAACGAAAGTTATGTTTAACAACCAAGTGATAACGAGACGGGTATCGGTTGACGGTATCCTTTTCGAAGTTGTTCAGGATTATGTCTACCTTGGCCACACCATTCAACCAGGTTGAAACAACTCGAGAAGGAGGCTGATAGGATGGTTTGGTTGGGCTGGGCGGCGTTTGGCAGGCTTCGTCGAGTCTTGCCTTCGAAGATTCCACAATGCTTGAAGACAAAAGTCTTCGAGCAATGCGTCCTGGTTGTGTTGACATACGGAGCCGAGACATGGACACTGACGGACTGGTCCACTAGTTTAAAGTCGCTCAACGTGCAATGGAAGGGGCTATGCTTGGGGTTTCTTTCAAAGATAGGATTAGAAATGAGACTATCCGCGAGCGAAAGTAATCGACATAGCCCACAGAATTAGCAAGTTTAAGTGGCAGTGGGCTGGTTATCTGTGTCGCAGAACCGATGGCTGTTGGAGCAGACGTATCCTGGAGTGGAGACCGCGTCTTGGCAAACGCATTGTGGGACGTCCTCTGGCCCGTTGGACCGACGATCTACGTAAGATTGCCGGTGTAGTCTTCATGGAGGATTGCGGAAAACCGGGATGTCTGGCGCGAACTTGGGGAGGATGTCCAGCAGTGAACTTCAATAGGCTGAACTGACTGACTAATACGTCTTTTAGCTCTAAAGCAATGTTTTCTGAACCCGGATGTAATGGTGACGATGATGGGCTTACAGGTGTCTTTGAAACTGAAAAAATAATATAAAATATAAAAATTACATAAATAAAAGAAAACAATTTTATTTGAATACGAATAAATTGATAATTTAATTAAGAAAAAAGCAATTTAAACCAAATTACAGTATTTTTCTGGAAGAAAAAACGTACCAATGTTACATATTACATCAGTTTTCCGCAAAATAACGTTCTATCTTCACATATTACATCAGGATTTCCACAAAAGAGCGTTCTGTCTTCACATATGTCATCAAGATTTCCGCAAAAGAACGTTCTATCTTCACATATAACTCAAAAACGTCAGAATATGTCCGTGGTAAAACGACATATCACTACTTGTAACTCATACTTTAATATCAACAAATTAAGTTTTCCATTAGTAGTCAAAGATGTCTTTTACAATTTGATTTAATTTGCAAGAGCATTTTTGTAAGAAACAATGTAAACACTAATCTCCATTAAATAACGTCACATATGAATATGAAACGCGAAGTTTGGCGTTAGTTATGTAAATTAAAATAAACCACCATAGAATATAAAACAATCGTTAAAATGCAATTTTGTTATACATATTAATAAGGAATAAGATTAACTTACCGGGATAATTCGAAATTTCCTTGTTATAACCAGATATCTTTCCACTATCAAATCTTCTTCCGAATTTTTACAGTTGTTTTTCACCAAATCAAGGATTTTATTAGATCTGTTATTATATTTGGACATGTTTTAGTACTAATTATGAATACTATTTAAGAAAAATAACTTTATCATCGGCGAATGCGGTAACTCGAGCGCACAAGCTCGTTTTCCACTCAACAACGTAACAAGTGACTTTGGCACGGCCAACGCGTGCTACCCCCGGCCGCGAGCTCCGTCACATATGCATCTAGTTCATTATAATACGGAGACACAAACACATGGGACGTTGTTCGCCTCAGAATCTCAGAAACCATTGGTCGTAAAATTATTTTTTTTGCATGTATAGATAGATCTTCGACTCCTGAAGTAAATTATTAAATAAAATTGATTTCGTACTTTATTCACTTGTAACGTTATTCTACGGCACCGTCGATTTTATTGTTGTGCCGGCTTGCCGTCCTCGCCGCAGGGCTCTATAAAATTATACGAATAAATAAGGCCCCGATCGACTTGTAATTAAAAACACAACTTATTAATAGCAGATTAAAGTTGTCGACTTTCGCGCCTCGCAACGAGTCCTGACACCGTTTATCTTTTGAATAATAAATGAAGCTGCTTGTATATCGTCCTCAATAATAATAAAATTCCTTCACGTTTATTTATACTGATATATTCAAATTCGAATGAAATTATTTTAATCGAATTTTATTATATTTTTGTCATTAAAACACGAATAGGCACTAATTTCTTTAAAATAATTTGTAGGTTGTATATTGACCTCTATACCTATATTTTTACACGTTTGGCGTAATATTTCAATACAAATTAAGTCTATTGTTATAACAAATTGGATGTAACACAGTCAAAGACCATTTTTCATATAATATATTCGATAATAAGCCGCGTCATGTTCGAACTCGTCGATATTTATGGCATAGACCAATAATTGTTGAATTACAGTTCAGATCTCACCTCGGGCTATCTCATGTCGAGTAGGTACCTATATAGGTAGGGATCCCTAGTACATTTTTTTAACCTGATAAGTATCAAGCTAATTTTCCGTGAGTAGCTTCATTTTGATGAGACGAACAAAAAGTTCCTCTTCGAAAACTCTCGATTGTGGTAGATAATAGAGTTAGCAGGATGTAGAGCAGCAGTGAGCGTAGGACCGGGATAACGTACCACGCAATTTGTAGGACAATGTTACCATCAAATTATATAAATATTAAGTAACTAAAAGAAAAAAAAATCAGCTGATTAGTAATAATTTTTGATGACCTCGTAAGGTCATCAAAAATTGATTTATTTTTCTGATTTTTTTTCTTTTAGTTAGTTAATATTTATATAATTTGATGGTAACATTGTCCTACAAATTGCGTGGTACGTTATCCCGGTCCTACGCTCACTGCTGCTCTACCTCCTGCTAATTATTATCTACCACAATCGAGAGTTTTCGAAGAGGAACTTTTTGTTCGTCTCATCAAAATGAAGCTACTCACGGAAAATTAGCTTGATACTTATCAGGTTAAAAAAATGTACTAGGGATCCCTACCTAATACTTATTTAGTCTTAAGTATATTAAAACGAATATTATAAATTGCAAGTGATATAAGAAAATATTTAAATTAAGTTTTATAGTATTTGTAGTAATTACGTAGGTAAGTAATAATTACGTTGTCAAAATAGACGCGTTTTAAATTAACAATTTACATATGTAGGTAATAGGTAATATGTATTTGGGTTGTCTGGAAGAAATGGCTAAATAGCCATAAGTCCACCCATTGTACTTCACAGTCTGTAAATGTCTTTAAATGTTTTTAATCTTCAAAATGTAGTTGTGGTGTACAATAGTGTAAATAAATAAATAAATAATATAAGTTTATTTTTCGTACTAAAAATAATCGATACTATTTTTGCTTTTTGGTATCGTATAAAACCATCCTTATATATTTAGAACAGGAGGTTAAAAAAAAACTGTTTTGTCCACGAGCCAGCAATTTATTGAATAGCACAATCATAATAGTCATTAGTCAACATATCAAAATTGTGTCGATATATCACAGTTTACAGAGATCGTTTATAGAAATGAAATTACAGATTTAATGCTATCGTTATGATACATGATTTATATCAAAAATATAACTAAAAAAAAAACACACGTTAAAGTTTACGATGTGAATTCAAGAACGCGAAGAGTATCAACAAAAGTAACTGCTTCAAAAACAACAAAATATGAGGCGAGAAGAGAACAATAAACCGGTTGATTTATTTTAATAAAGTAATTTATGAGCGCCGGCAAATTGGTCTCGTGACGGGCCGACTTATCGACTAACGAAATGCGATAAAATCGTTGTCGATACTCCGATAAACGCACATTATTAATGGTAAACTTATTGTACATCGTAATGAGTATCGACTTTCACTAGTGTTGTGAAGATTCGATTATTTATTATACTTCCATACGTGCCTATGTTAATAACACTCTTATAATTCGTAAACTAGACAACATTAAACAAACCGAACGTCGGTCTTCGTTCGAGGTTTTATCGAATAATCGTAATCGTGTAGTTCAGATAAGTCATCTTGGTCGTAAATTGGGCTCGTTCATAACTCGCGCGAGTTAATTACGAATAAATAAATAAATAATTGAATGTGAGCGGCCGCGGGCCTAATCGATCTTATCCGAAGTGTTCGAGGTGCTAACAAGGGCCGGCAGCTATCTCGATTTCGATTCCGTGTCGAAATGATATCAAATATTCGCCACTGCAAATAATACAAATTTTTAATCTATTGAAAATATTCAGTCAGTAACTAATTATGTTTAAAATATCTTCCTTTCATTAAGTAATATTAATAATTTAAGTTTTGGAGAACATTCTAAAATGTAGCCGTCTTAATTAAAACAAAACATTGGACTGTCTACTACAACGCACAGTTTGTATAAATCAAAAGTGTTTACCCTAATTTATTTAAAGATCGTCTTTTCCTTATTAGTTTTTAAATTAAGACTTATAATACCATTAAAGAGACTTTCGCAGGTGTCAGTATGACATTACCAAACGTTTAGCCGTACCGTTTATGACAGATATTCGGTAAACGTAAGCGATACTACGGATTCCAAAGATAGCGTCCGCGGAAGACCATTGTTCTTAACGTTTTTTTCTCGGACGATTGACGCGTATCCATTTCCTAAAACTAATAATAGTACCGCCTCCAGTTCGCTATGAAATAAAGGGCATCACTCGTCGACTGACGGCCATCGAAATATACAGAAGGATCCCGCTCGTTAGATGGTAATTAGCCCACGGATCACTCGGCACTGTCTATTTAAATAGCATTCTAAAGAATCGTTTTTATCCGATGGATTTTAGCCAATGACTCACTTGTGTTATTCGCAAATATTTTCGATCGAATTCACAGGTGGCTGATATATAAACTAATGTAAAAACATTGTATTATACTGTTCTAAATATTGTGTAATGTGTAACAAGTAAACGAATACAAAAAATAGGAAAATAGTGCCTAATTACTTTACAATTATTTCAAATATTCACTTGATTGAAAGCTGTATCCAGGTCAAGCGTAGTGATGGATGAAGCTAAATTACCTCGACACCTCCCCCTTCCCCCTCACTAACGAGCTATAGCCAAAAGATTATTTATAATAGTGATGACAGCACTTCCGACTTATACTTCAGATTTCGAGAAAGGATTGAATTCAAAAACTATTTCGAATTGCTTTCACGAAAGTTTTACTTGTCGACCGTTAGAAATAAATGTTAAAACGACATTGAGATTCATGCGGGTAAAATCACGTGTTAAAGCGAGTAAAAGCTTATATAATGAGTTCGCAAATGCAATTCCAAGTAGGTCTTTCATTTCCGTGGTCAGTATCTAAGTGGGCGCCGGATACTCCTTATCTTAATATTATCTCATCCGCGACACACGATTATGTACCTTTATGTACCTTTCTCACGGATGTCGAGGCGCTCAATTGTTTTATCGCAAACTAGATGACCCGCGCTGCTTCACCTGAATTGATGATGACGAAAAATGTGACCTACCTCAGGGAACACGTTTTCTTACGCAGAGAGAATTCCTAAAATTGACTCAATAATTCTATTTTCAGATTAACGCCTTCAAAAATACTCACAGCTATAACAATTATTTATATTTTTCCAACGTTTAAAAAGATAAGCTTATATTACGTTTGTTTGAAGAACGAAATCAATTATGTTTTTAATTATGAAGTAAATCTTTTATTTTAAACATACGTCGAAATAATTACCTCTCATCTTTACAATAATGTGTATTTATTGGAATTTATCCAATATGTTAGCTCGTGTCGGCCACACGGACCTGAGGTTATTTTTATATTTCATAACCATATTTACGAGTATTTAAAACAATAAGTCACAATGTTTTTAACATTATCTTGATTATTAAAAAACAACAATGATTAGGTATAATACAAGTTTATGTAACAAATCTATTGAATTTACGCGTTAACATTTTTTTTATGTTTTGGCCTTGTAGCCCTCTTTTAAATAGAAGTGTAGTAGTAAAAATTAAAGAAATTAAAAGAATACAGTTTTTAAGAGTCACAATTTAACTGCATCATATACCTACGCAGTAGATACGTACCCACATATCTTCTACAATAATCATACCTAGATATATCCGAAGGAAAGTCGGCGGAAGTGACGATATTGAATAAAAGATACAACAAACGTCATCACGCAAGCACGAGCTCTCTTTGATTAATTCGAAATAAATTTAGACTCCTATTCAATTATGTTTAAATGTCAAAAGTTCAAAACGTGTTACAATGGCGATATCTTGGAAATGGAGAATAATCGGGAACAAGGTGCTGTGTTAGCTCTAATCGTTTAAGAATAATCGTGCACTAGATAGATTGGATTTAGATTTAGATCAACACTACTGGATCTTCGTTTTGATTTAATTCACATAATTATGTAGGTCGGTACGTAACTTACTTAATGTTAATTAGCTAAGCTGATCTAATAAAAACTACCTACCTATCTCGCTTACACCCGTATGTTTTTTTGCAATCGTCTTTGTACCACCCTGTCGATTACAGTATTGCTTAATTAGTAAAGGAGAAGCGACTTTTAATAAGTAGGGTAGGTGCAAAACTATGTATAACAAAAAATTTCTAAGCTTACCTACTATAAATGTGTTTTCGTACTATTGTAGTAATATGTGTAAGATTTGTCTTTGTAAATGTTATAGCAATATGAAGATTGTAGGTATAAGTGTTATATAAAATGTTAGACTTACTTGCGGACAAGCCTAGGCTTTTGCGGGTAAATGTAATAGGTACATGCTTAATAGTGTAATACATGCATTTCTTAATGTTACAAATAAAAAATAAAAAATTATAAAAATAAGTAGAAAACTGAAATTGAAGACACAATTAAAGATTCACGAATTACAATTCAAACTTCACAATGCCGCCTCAAACGTAAATCGCGATGCGTGCCATTGTCAAACTTGGAAGTATATATAAGTACATGAACATTATTTATGTGGAAATCTCAAATTGACCCTTTACTTTTACCTCCTTCGCGCCGTGTGTGACACTGTCTCTGGTCCGTTTATGCTAATGTTGCATTGTCACAGCCTCCTCATTTGTTCTATCTGAGAAGCATAAGCCATTGTTGTTTTGCCCTTTGACTCCATTGTGTATTTTTTGTAACTACCGCGCCGGATTATTTTATTTCCGTTATAACATAACGCTTTGTTGTCTCGTACGCGTTATTAAAATTAAATTTACTTTTATAGGTTTTAATGATTTTATTCTAGATAAATATAGATAGATATAGTAGTATGTAGTTGGTTTTTGAAGTGAAACTTCTTTAGGCGCATGAGGGTAAAATTTGAGCGACTGGTAACGCGGCAGCGCCAGGGACGGTCAGTAGTTGGATGGGTAACCGCCTGGGAACACCCCGTGACGTTGGCTTTTTGTTTTTTTTTCAATTACTTTTTTTTTGTATTTTAAATTCATTTTTTTAATTACTCTGCCAAAGAAGTTTCACTTCTGACATGTGTACTTTGTCCGCACGCAATTTTTTTTTGTAGAATTTCAAACTATTATATTTTCATATGAATTTTTTAATTGTCATTTAAAAAATTTCTTGACCAATTAGTTGCAATAAATCAATATCAAATTTTGATGTAACCAGAATTTTCTTATAGGTACGTATGTTGTTAATCGTAAAAAACGAATGTGTCGCTTAATGAAAATGATGCTTTAAAAAAAGCTTTGTCATCATCCAGACGTTCCACATTGTAATGTAGATTGTCATTCAAATTAGACGTTAGGTGAGGCTTCAAACGCGGTGGCAGTATTTGTCTCGACACCTTCCTAAACCTATAGCTATAGTTTGGAACATAATTTACTATAGTGCTATTTATTACCTACAACAAACTGGAAATAAGTTTAAAGTCAAGACTTGAAAATATTGTGATGATGTCTATTCAAATTTAAACTTTAAAAATAAACGGAAATTAGAACAAAGAATAGAAGATAAAAATGGTCCTAAAGAAGAGTAACTAATTATCTCTAATAAATAAAGAAAAGTTAAAGGAGATTATGTATCAACAATGTACAATGGAGATTAGCAACATTGTGCTCGCAACAAAATAAATGATAAAGAAAATTAAAGGTTTGCGATGATATTTTACGATTCCCGTAAGCGACAAACGAAGCCCATAAAAATAAGTATAGACGTTCAGATATATTATTATAACAATGCATAGATGGAAAACAAAGAAACGTCTAAGAAATATATGAAAATAATCAACGTTAAGCATAATTATTACGTATTTTAATACTATTACCAAAGCATGTTCTTTTGAAAAGTTCTCTAAAATAAATGAAATATAAATATGAATTTGTAACCCAGTATGGAATCGTTTTCGAACTGGGAACAGTTAATTTTCTCGGTCTCCATAAAAAGGGTGAACATGACTACGTTTATAATAAATTACATTCATGATCTCTTGGACGATGCTACTATAGGTAACTTAAGCCAAAAATAATTAAGTACTCGTCAAGATGGACTTGCAGTATCCTTTATCGCATTACGAATAATGCATTTCTAATTACAAATATTTCTTCTACAATTCATTATTGCTTGCTTATTAATTTATCAATAGAATCATTCTATTATCTATTAATAAATATAATTACGTATTACATCATTATATTCTGTATTCGGTAGGTACTCGTCACTGAGTTACGTTCCTTCGCTCGATTGCCTAGTTTCTCTCGGGACATTGTGGGCTTTATGTTTACCGATAGTCGCCACCATCATTTCAAGGATTCCATTGTTGCATTCATCGCAATGATCTGCCGTAGTTGCGTCGCCTTTAGCCGCATCCGACATTTCCATTGTTGTAATTTTATTGCCGGTGTTACCGTCCTCGCCGAGGTCGTAAAGCACGCAACAGCGTTCGATACTATCTACCGCGATCCGCCGGGGTGTGATGGGATCCGCGACCGCAGCGCGCCTGTTACAGTGAACCGAAGCCACCGCAACGTCGATTTTCATTCGTTTCTAATAAATTGATACGAGGCGCGGAGCGACGGCTCTCGAGGCACGCGATTGGTCGAGCCGTACCATGAACATCGAATACTCGGGCCTCAGTTGTAAATCAACTTTACAACCTTTAATTACAGATATTTGCCCTCTTATGTGAGTGTACGGGATATCGGAGGGCTGTGCTCGCGAAAATATCGCATAATAATGGGTATTGACCTGTAATGGCTCGCCCGTAGGTACCATCGGCCGCCTTTGTCTTGATTGTTGGAGCGAGAGAATATACCTTTCTGAATGATTGCCAATTACATCGAATGGCCTCCTGAATTCCACTAAGCGATGCAATATTTAAATATCTTTCGCGGTTTTGATCTGCGTCCGTATAAATGATTTATGCGTTATTAAACTAAAGGTTTGAGCGACGTGGAGTTTTAATGTTTTTTTTTTGTACATTTAACGCCAATAATATCCTGAAATATTTGATTTTTTGGCATCGATCGCACATTATTAATGACGAGTCCGTGTGTTACATGCGTGATAAAACTGTCAGTTTCACCGAGTGATTCTAATAAGAAAGTGCTATTGTGCGCCCGCGCAGTTCCCCACAATGTTGCACCGGATAGGGCGGCTGCCATTTTAATGTCCCTCAGACGGAATTACGCTGGATTGTTCTCAGCTTTACTGCGCCCCGCGTGATTGATCGTTGTATCCTCAGCCTTATGTCATTCTCGAGCCGTATCTCTCGGAATTTGTGCAACAAATAACAAGCAATAAATAAATATTGAGTTATGATAACTTTCAAAGGTTATTCCACACAGAACACTCTTTATTGCTTATATTTTTCTATCCAATCAAGACCAGGTCTACTTAAATAACTAAATTAATCTCTTCTATTAATTTTTAATCGTTCACTCTTCCAATACTCATTAAAGATTGCCATTTTCATATAGATAGGTACGTATTCCAGCGGTATATAAGAACCAGTCTGAAGTGTTAAATTAATACTGAAGCACTGAAAGTGTGGAAATTAACACCAGTGTAATCGTATTTCTAAATTAAAACTTCACCTCGGACCGCAATAAATTCCACCGCTCATAAATCCGTAACGACTGTCTAAACAGGGGCTAGCTGTCGTTTATTACTTTAATGCGAATGAGAGATCAAATTGTCTAAAAATAATATCATCCGTTCCGTGCCGGTATAAAGAACATTAGGTACCTGTCCAAACTTCTATCCCTTCTGCGAGTTTATCGAATATGTTTTATAATATTTGATCTATTTCAAATGATATTATAACTGCAACGTAACGTGAGTTTATAGTATCGATTCCCGTGGTTTTGTTCGTCGCATTAAATTTAATTTATATCCAAAATCGTAAACATTTTACAACCACATCGGTGTTAGTTCCATACGATTCGCATTTCGAACATATGCGTGATTCTATTTCTGTTCAACATTAATGCATTTTTTTTTGTTTTATTTACGAATATAAGTTATAAATTATTGTAGCTACAGTAAAATAGATAAGAAATTTCTTTTATTGTACCTATTTATCTGACTATTTTGACACGACTAAAAATACGATAACGTTTCCATGTTAGAGGTGAAGGGTGTTGTTATTTGATTTAAGGTTTCGATGTAACTTCGTTAATAAAAGTAGGGACGCGAGTGCGTTTAAGGCGAGGCGAGTAATTGAGATTGATCGTGTCTCGAATCTAGAGGGGCGGCGCAATCAAATGCGTATCAAGCCAATGAACGGCTGGCGACGACTCAGCGAGGCTCGCTATTGGACGCTCGCGGGGTTGAGGCATAAAGGGCCTTGATACAACTCTCGATAAGAGGTAGGCGTCGAGTGTCGATTCGATCGATTATAGCTCGTCTCGTTGCGAGCGAGTCGCTTGTGATAGGTCAATCGACTCGCCTAGATAAACGCATGCGACTTTTCTTCTCACGCGTTTCATACTAATCTTTAAAAACGCGACATAAAATAACATAGTCTCATAAAAATGTAACATAACTCTAATGCGGTTATAAAATTCGACCGGAATTTATATTCGCTGTTACACTTTAAGGAGACCAGGGAATCACTCGTTATTTACAAACTTATCAACAATCGGGGGCGTTTGTGCTTTGGATTTACGACAGTTGGGAGTTTAGCGCACAAAGGCGAACCTTTCTAAGAGACATCGAGTGCCAATAAATATACCTAAGAGGTGAGAATAATCGCTGCGAATGCAACACTGTAACTGTTGTATCAGGAAAGGATTCATTCTATTCGAAGCCTCATAAAACGGTCACGTAGTGAAATTCATAATACATATTTAGCATAAGGTTTCGTAGGAAAAGCAATAATTTGTCACAATTGGGCGCGATTAGATTGGCTCTGTCGGCGATTGGACATACATCGTAAATTACGGGCTAACCGACTGAGTTGCGTGTGATGTTGTGCAGTGTGTTGTGTGTGTGAGGGCCGGATTTCGTTGGCGGTCGGGTTATTCGAATGGAAAGTGCACGTCGCTCGGCGCACGCGCATCGAATCGCGTGTTTTCCGCCGGGGAAGGCGGTTAGTGGAAATCGTTATTGGGGTGACTGCTTTCATAAATATTTACTTTTGTCAATATTTCCCTGTGATATGTTTTAACTGCTATCTTTAAAAATTGGTCTTTAGGTAATGATGGTAGACAGGTTATATCTATCTTCTAACTAGAAAGTAAAAATTACCTACTTACGTATTTCGGTTGCAAATAATGCTATAGGTAGTCAAGTAAACACAATAGCTAGTAAGCAACATATCTACCTATCCTACGAATTGAATGTTTAACTTCCTAAACATTTTCAATAACAGAAACAAATACCTAAGCGATGCTTCATTTGCTCCAATTTCAGCGCATCACTTTGTACTTAAACATAAGCACAGTAATTAATCTCTTAACGGGTGACGTTCGGAAACCCATCAGCCCTCGCCCCGGATCCCGCGCCCCTCGCGCCCCTATCCATCGCGCCACCCCGCAGTAACCAGGGGAATGATTAACTGCAGACAGGAAGACGGATTGACAAATAGTCCGTTGGTATTTGCTAATGCCTCCAGTTCATCAATAAACGATACGAGGTCACGCCGTTTTATTAGAGAATTGTTTAACATTCGAGCCAAATTGTATCTATTTCTGTATTCATGAGTAACGAGAGTTTGTTCTTCGTGAATAAATTACAATTTTATTTAACCGCGATATTTACAAATACTTTTATTATTTATAGCTCGCAAGAATTGAGAAATATTTTCGCTATTAAAATTTAAAGTTATTATAACATAGAAATAAATTATAACGAGTTCTGCGTTTAGCGTATTAAACAAACATCGTTGTTTGTACTGTTCACGCGGTGATCGTTTGGAACGCTTTAAACACGGCACTTACATAACAAAACTCACCGTCGAGAGACGTGTTGTCTATTATTCGTCACGTCATTACGTTAACAGTCGGATTGCAGTAAATCAAGTCGCGAACAATCAGTTTCCGCGGGCCACACCGGCTGAGCTAAATCAGTCCGCGATGCGTCGTAACGCATCGGTACGAGTCGTAAACGGTCTGACGCGCTCGCGCCTTCATAAATCATCAATCGTGCGATGCGTTGCGATTTAACATGCCAGTGACTTTACTGCCCTTACGTTTCCCGTAAAGGGTTTAACAGCTCTAAACAGAGCACGGTTGTTGCATTCGATAACTTTAGAATTGTCGTTTTATTAGTTGTATTTCGACTAGGAAATGTTATTAAAATAGTTTTAACGATGTTTTGCTTTCATTGTTTATTCATACATTAAAGTCTTGTACACCTGATAGCTATCGTTACTCCTAGTAGGGAATATATCCGCCAACCCGCATTGGAGCAGCGTGGTGGATTAAGCTCTGATCCTTCTACTACATGGGGGAAGAAGCCTATGCCCAGCAGTGGGATATTACAGGCTGAAGCGCGTTTTTTCATAAACTTTTGTCTGTTAGCATTATGTTTATCGCTAACTAATTTCTACTGAAAGTTAAGAATTATTAATTAAAAAAACATAAAGTTTATGTACCTTTTTAAACATGTGTTTTTTAAAGTTAGTAATAGGTACCATAGGTACTTAGTAATAATTGTATAATTAATTGTTTTGTGATATATTTATATTTCATTGTTACAGGCTCCCCTATTAACAGACTTCCTATTATGGCAAAGTCTGTATTAGACTTGTACGAGCTGTACAATCTTGTGATACAGCGTGGTGGTCTCGTTGAGGTCATTAACAAAAAGTTGTGGCAGGAAATCATAAAGGGACTGAAGCTACCTTCCTCGATCACATCAGCTGCATTCACTCTTCGAACTCAGTAAGTAAAACCTAAATACACCCATTTATGTATAGGTATACAAATTACTAATTTACTAAATATCAAATTAACATGGTCGACCCTAAGAGACTAAGACTACATTAGACTTTGACACCATAGACTATTTCTGTAAAATTATTAATGTAAGAATCTATACCTACCTACACCATGGGGTATTCGGACGTGTAAAATAAATCTCTGCAGTAAACAGCTTACAAAACTTGAAATGGTATCCAAGTTCATTTATTGAAAATGAATTTAAAAATTAAGTAGGTACCTATCTAAATAATTATTCTTTAGATATCCCATTTGCATCAATTAATAAATTACAAAAGAAATAAGGCATTCTCCTATATTTTTTTTGTTTTTTGATGTTTTTGTAATTCTACGTTTTCTAAATTGTTCTATTTTTCTCCGCAATTTCTAATTTTAGTCCAGTCAAATTACGGCTGAAAATGGTTTAAAAAAACATTAATTTATACAGTTTGGAGATTATGGTGGATCGATAGGGGGGTGTATTCTGAGCTTAAATTCCAATTTGAGGGGTTCTCCGAAGGTCAGCTCAAGGTCATTTCGATGAAAACGCGTTTAATTCGATATCTCGAGAACGGTTAGTGTTAGGAAAAAAATCGTAAAAACCTTTTCTCTTTTCAATTAAATTTACTAACTTTTTTATCTGAAACTTTTTTTTGGATCATCAATACTTTTCAAATTATTACTTCCGAAAGGCAAAAATATACTTTTTTTTCTCCCCATTTTTCATTTTTCGCCATTTTCTCTCCAACCACCTTCCACTTTTATGAAATTTTACTCGTTATCAAAGTTGTAGATCCTTTAATTATGAACAACTTTTTCCTCAAACTTTTTTTCTAATACACCCCCCTATCGATCCATCATAATCTCCAAACTGTATAATTTAATGTTTTTTTATTTCGTAATTTGACTGGACTATTTTTCGGTGCGTAAGAACAAAGGAACCTATTAAAAATCTGGAAAAAGGAAACTAGCCAAACCAGTCTAGCCTTCCTCTTCCTTTCTCTCTAGTAGGTATAGTTTTGTGGTTTGCAACACACTTAACAATTAATTTTTATTTACATAGAAAAATATATAATTTAGTCCAAGATAACAAGATAATGTGTCTAGGAGCCCCTTCATTTTCGACACAACTTTACCTTACTAAGTCTCACGACTCGGAGACAAAGCCTCCCGCACAATGGACGCACGTGAGTCGCCAGCGACGCTGACAACTTCATAATTAATAACCTCTAACTCATCACAACCGATATAAACCCTCATTTATATCCAGAGTTCCTTCACCTCGACTTTTGTCGGTTCTCATAAAGGTGTTATTCTAATTCAAACGGTTCATCGTTACGCACGACATCTACTTTTAACGCAACCTCCTTATTATCATTACTAAATACTCTGCTTTTCACTTACCGAGTGGATTTCACATGGAAATTTTGTCTTTTTTATATACGAGATCAAGATTTTTTTGTATATTCTCTCTTAGTTATTACCTATTGTTTCCTTTTTAATGATTTGCGTTTGATTTAACGCTTTTATCCGAAAAATTTGCAACTCAACTAAACGGTAAAAAATGAAATGAAAAGAAAAGAAACAAAAGAGCAGAAGCTATTATAATTACGTTAATATCTTTTGAACTGGCGCGAGAAATGCCATAAACAATTGTTATTTTATTTGAACACGTATAAAGTTTTAATTTATTGCGATAGCGTCGAAACATTTCTCGAATATTTATGAATGATTTCGTAGATGAAACTAGACGACAGTAATGACGAATGTCGTATAATTAGCTTTTCCGTTTGACAGAAGGTAGCCGACATTTTATGATGCTTCGGTCCGTGTATTGTGGTTTGCTTTATATGAAACGTTTTTTATGAGCTGTAATGAACGGTTGAATTCGTTGACATTGTGTCCCAGTAATATTGAATCGTCATAGAATAGGATTAAGATTGTAATATTCTCTAAGTGATAGGCTTTTGATAATTGAACTTGGAATATGATTTATATGTGTCATGTATTTCGATTCGGTTGTGTGGAGTGACTTACGAGCGAACATCAGACGATATGAAAGGCTCCGATTACAATAGATCAGATCATAGACGTAGGTATTATAATTTTATGTTGTAGGTAGGTAATATAATTTGAGAAGGTTGGTTGATATTTAATAATAATATATGTGTAAATTATTGAGAAGGTTGGTTGATATTTAATAATAATAATGTGTAAATTCTAAATGTGTAAAAACTATTATACTTATTAAAGGCTAGTCTTTAGATTAAGACACGTGTCGATCCAATTTTGAAGTTAGATAGGTTAATGTTATTTTTTTTTTGTTTTTGTAACGAAATTATGCCGATAAACGTTCTACGGGTCTTAATCTAAAGACTTACCAAATTCAGGTTTATGTCGACTTAAGGAATTTGTATTAAAATTGTATTGTATATTTTTTCAGTTACGAAAATTTCCTGTTGCCATACGAAATGCAGTAAGTAGTGATGTGCCGGATATTTGAGATAACGAATATCTGTAGCCATGTCCGTTTTCGTTACTTTTTTATTCATCAAGAACACCATCAACATTATACATTAATTTTTAATTAAACATTCTTTTGTGTTAACAGTGCACGAAGTGTTAATACAAAATAAATTAAGAGGAACAAAAATAAAAAAATACTCGCACTGTTAATACAAAAGAAAATAAAATGGATAAAAATTAAAACATATACCTACCTATAAAGTAAACGATACACATACATACACAGATAGGTACTCACACGCACGCATACTTACACCAATACCTGAACTGATTGATGTACAAAAAAAACTTATAACAAAAAACTCTTCTAAAGAAAGACTTTGAAGAGAACTCTTAAGACCTATGTAGACTGATCAGTACGCCTCTCCTATAGGTATATTTATATAATGGGTGAATATCAATTAAACGGCGATTAAAATTTCTTTCTAAAAAATAGTCAGAATTATGACGTAAGCATAATTATTCACTAAAAATCGCTGTATTTATTCAATTTGATCGAAACGACATGACGTGTGCTAGTGGTTCTAAATTGCACTTAAATATTCTAGTATGCTTTTGCCCAGAGCATCAAACGTTAATTTTTAAACATTACTTATTTTTTTATGTTCCTTGTTATAAAGCATGTCTTATTTTCGCCTTAAAAAAATGTGAATTATTTTTTTGAAACCGAAATGAATGAATTAAATCCCAAGTGAGAACATTGAGATTTGAGATTAACCCGACAGTACTTTGAATTATGTGACTCATATCCCCAGACTGCCTACATACTGAACCATACTGAACCATACTGAACTCTTTAAATTCAGTACAAACTAAACTATGAGAGAACTTGTCCACTAATCTATACTAATATATAAAGCTGAAGAGTTTGTTTGTTTGTTTGTTTGTTTGTTTGTTTGTTTGTTTGTTTGTTTGAACGCGGTAATCTCTGCAACTACTGGGCCGATTTGAAAAATTGTTTCAGTGTTAGATAGCCCGTTTATTGTGGAAGGCTATAGGCTATGTTTTATCACGCTAAGATCAATAGGAGCGGAGTCCATGCCGACGAAGTCGCGCGCAGAAGCTAGTGCCTTATAAATGTAGAGAGAATACTGTGGCTTATCGTATTAAAATCCGTAAAGATTGATAAGGGACCATATCCCTTTCAACAAGAGAACTACCACAGCTAAATAATACTGTTTTCAAGCAGTATTGTGTTCCTGTTGGTGAGTAAGGTGACCAGAGCTCCTGGGGGAGGGTTGGGGATAGGGTCGGCAACGGGCTTGCGATGCTTCTGGTGTTGCAGGCGTCTATAGGCTGCGGTCTTGCCATCGGGTGAGCCGTACGCTTGTTTGCCGACCTAGTTACATAAAAAAAAAACTAACCCGTTCCAGACAGTTACTACTTATTTTGACAACCATGTTGTCTTGGCGACAGTGCCGGCGTTAGGGTAGGGCGAGTGGGGCGACCGCACAGGGCGCTGGATATAAAACGGCGATTTTGACCAAATCAATTATTTTTTATAATACATTGTAACTTACAAGTTTATTATTAACTATACCTGTAACGGATGCTAGTGAGTAAAGAGTTCTTCTAAGCTTAAACTTTTGAAAATACCTATTTGCAATATCTCAATCTAGAATTCTAGATTAACAACATTAGTCAATCTAGATTGAGATATTGTACTGAACAGTTACAAAATTTGTCAATCTAGATTGAGATATTATTGTAAGTACTGAACAGTTATGTAATAACATCCATTACTTTTTTAATATGTGATTGAATTGCAATCAGGGGGCGCACTTGAAATCTCGCCCAGGGTTCTGATAGTACTAAAACCGGCACTGCTTGGCGAAACCAGATCTTGTGAATCTAACTAGAACGGGACAGACTAAAGATTGAAAGACTCTTCCAGACTGACATCGTCGATATTGAATGTGTATTTAACAACAATTGCAACAACAAGCTTTATCAAATTAAAATAATGGTCTTTGTTATTTCGTTATATTAATAAAAAGAAATATGCTACTTGCATGTAAAGCGTACCTGTAATTGTGATTTACTCCCAAAATAAAGAAATAAAAAAAATTGTATGTTATTTGCCATTTATGTTACCCTGTGATTGTCATAAACTTCCTAATCAATAAAATAAAAAAACCTCGTAGTGTCGTCGGACACCAGATACGAACGAAGTTCCTTCCTTATACAATATTAATTTCAAGTTCTATTCGAGGTATAGGTACAGAAAATAATTATTCGGGTATACATTTTTTAATAAGTATGACTTTTTTTATCGATAAAAATAAAATAAAAAAACTACTTTACAAAATTCTCTTAACGCCTTTATTTTATTTACAATGATTTATAAAAATATGTAATAACTATCGAATGATATAATAATAATAGCACTATACATTAGACACTGGATAGCTATCATACATAGACTATAGGTAGGTATATTAAAGTCTTACGCTTTTTTAACGTTACGGACCTTTTTTTGCCGGCTAGGGTAGCCCTCCGCAACACCCCATAAGGAACTTCGTTCCAAAAATAAAAATATAAATAAAATCAAATTATAAATAAATCAATAAAAAATATGTTATAGTACACGGCCGTAAATAATGCACATCGACTTTTAGAAAGAGACTATCAGCTAATTTGAACTTTGTAGAGCGTTATCTCTGACGCACATTACCTATGAGACGTATCGGACTGTCAGTATTTCATATGACAGATCTAATAGTGTAAGAACCCAGTTCCCAGATCACCTGTCATATTTTTTTGAAGGACAAAATATATTAAATTCAAATTCAAAATATTTTATTCAGCATAACATTATTACAATTTCTTACTGAACGTCATGAGTCTACTACCAGTTCGGAAAGAAAAAGCCTCTGACCTGAGAAGAACTGGCGAAAGAAACTCAGCGGGACTAATATCATTTTTTTAATCATGTTTTTTTTCCAAAGCAGATTGAAATTTACAATAATTTTATAGGTTGAAATAGCCTGGCGGCGATCACATCATTCCCAAGGCGCACTGTCTTCTATAAAATCGTTAATCGAATAATATCCTTTAGTACACAAACGTTCTTTCACAATTTTTTTAAATTTGGCTGCTTTATATACGTAAAAATGTTATTAACCAGCTATTTTAGTATTTATCGCCAGACACTAATTATATTACTATATTTTAAAACATGTAGAAAATATTTTAGCAACTCTTTATACTACGATGTATACTGTAATGTTTTGTCAATCAGAAACAAGGAAGTCTGGGGTCTGGGATCTTGGACTATAACGCTCTACGAAGTCGAAATTAGCCGATTGTCTCTTTCCAAAGGTCGATGTGCAATATTTATGGCCGGGTACTATACTTGTATGTTAATTGTGATAAACTTCCTAATAATGTTCCCAACCGTGTAATTTAAATTAAGAATTACCGTAAGAAATACATACTATACCCCGTCCGGCGACTAATGATCTTTTTGACACTTCCAGAAATTTTGACATTAGTGACTGCCTCACACGTTATTTATTCGATTCGAAATTATAATCGATTTTATTTAAGAAGAACTTTCAATCGATTTAATTAAATACATTTAGTTTAAAAAGATTATTTATTTATGCGTTTATTAGTTTTTTTATAATTATAAATGAAATATATAAATAATAAATAAATGAATTAACAGAGTTATTGCTCTATTCTTGGTTTGCAATTAAATTTCAAGATTTCCAATTAATTCCTTGCAAGTAATCAATCTTGGGGTCATAGATACTATTTTTATTTCCTTTTTTGTATTAAATTTATAGAAAAATAATCAAATGACGTAAAATTATTTTTATCATATGATCGATTTATTATTTCAAGAACTGTTTCATAGTCTGTGGTTGTTTGTTATGCACAGGGTACTTCACTCAATCAATCAAATCGTCAATAAAGTATGACATTACTGTAAAAATTTTAGTACGTTATTCCGGAAAAAAATGGTAGGTAATTTATAGGCGTGAGCTGTCAAAAAGCTAATTAGTCGCCGGACGGGGTATAACTATTTCTAAAACATAAATTGAAATAAATAATACTCAGAAACGTGCTTAAGTTCATAGTTGTCGTTATCAAACTATACATTTCGGTTGAACATTGTGCAATTGTTACTCTACCCTCGCATCAATTATTGTTATTTGTTTACATGATATTACAAATAGTGTAGGTACTTGTGATGAGCGTGCAATGTAAATTTTTGTTTTAAATTTGTAACGAAAGAGATCGATGTCTAAGATACAGGCTATGCCTAGTTTAGATGTCATGAAGAAAAATAAAGAAATGTAATTTAAATGTATAAAGCTAGATAAATAAATAAACAAATAAAAAAGTGAGTGTCAGCTCCGACGCACGACTGGAGTTTACTCATTTAGATCGACTGTCTAAATAGGCACAAATAAGGCTTTCTTGTCTAAGAAAAAGATTAATACCATATCAAATGTTAAATAAACGAATCAAATAACGCCATCTATCGATCGATGGCGGTATTAGAAATCGTCGTAGAGCGTAGACCGATCGACGACGACGTTTTCTTAGTAGTTTACCTTTCCGATAGATGGCGTTATGAGAAACGTAACGAGGTCATTCGTTCAGTAGATTTTACTCCTCATATTTTTTTCATACCGGGGGCCTTATATGAAAATTTATTCTTAAGGAGTAAACTCCAAATAATAATAATAATCGTACTGCTTGCCGTGTATCAACACATTTTAACGCTGTACCCATCAACTGCCTAGGTCCCGTACACTGACATGATTTGATTGGATGAAAAAGTTACGATCTGTATGCAGTCAGACATTTCTGGCGATCCGGCACGCCACTAGTTGTATGCCTCGCAATTGTCATCAAATGATAATTTAAATTGTGCCTTATTCTTCATATGTTATAGAAAAAAAAATCGTTGATATCTAACTAGAAACTAAAACGTACCTGTTTGAACGTGATCTGATAAATTTGTATTTCGATTACGCATTTTTCTTTTCAGGTATATGAAGTATTTGTATGATTTTGAATGCGAGAAGAAAAATCTCTCCACTCGACCTGAATTAGATGCTGCGATAGAAGGGAACAAGCGCGAGGGACGCCGTACATCTGGACCTTATGAAGCACACAGCTCAGCGATGGCTATGGTGAGAAGTGGCCGTTCTTTTTATATTTTACTAGTTTCTGCGCGGGCGTGGACTCCGCTCCTATTAGTCTTAGCGTAATGATATATAGTCTATAGCCTTCCTCGATAAATGGGCTATCTAACACTGAAAGAATTTTTCAAATCGGACCAGTAGATCCTGAGATTAGCGCGTTCAAACAAACAAACAAACAAACAATCAAACAAACAAACTCTTCAGCTTTATTATATTAGTACCTATAGATATCAAATATACATATCTTAGGCAAAAAACTTGGAACTAACAAGTTGCTAGTATTTTAGAGGATATGTTCCGCCAGTTGCTAGTTTTACAAAGCTTAATTTCGGTAATTCTCATTTTTAATACTTGAAAAAAAAAAACCGTATCTATTAAAAAATTAAAATTTTAAAATGAGTGCATTAGAGAAATTTTAAAAACAAAATATCAGAAATTACATTAAAAAAAAACTTGATAACTTCAGTCTACTGTACAAGTCTACTGCATCGTTATAGTCGAGTACCTACTCGCTGACGGTAATTCTCAATTTTATTTTTTTACTACTGACTAGCTCATCGCTCATCCTTACTTTTCTATAATTATTGTTAAATACAAATACCTACACTTTATCTGGTTCTGTTAGTTTAGAGGTTTCGCTGCGTGGTGGTTATAATTATAAATTAATATAATAGTTATCTATCTATACTAATATATAAAGCTGAAGAGTTTGTTTGTTTGGTTGTTTGTTTGTTTGTTTGTTTGTTTGTTTGTTTGTTTGTTTGTTTGAACGCGGTAATCTCTGGAACTACTGGGTCGATTTGAAAAATTCTTTCAGTGTTAGATAGCCCATTTATCGAGGAAGGCTATAAGCTATGTGTCATCACGCTAAGACCAATAGGAGCGGAGTCCACGCCGACGAAGTCGCGCGCAGAAGCTAGTCTATAAAATAAATATTGTATTGTTTATTTATCGTAAATGAAAACGCGGATCTTATTACAATTCATCTATCAAAACCGATAAACTAGTACAACGATGGAATTTCATTCTAGCCACAGATGAACAGAGTTGCGTCGGTGCCGGCGACTCTCGCCCAGCTGTCACCGATGCAAACGCTTGGCTTGTCCTTCGCTGGGATATCCCCGCGTATGCCACAGATGCCGCACTGCCCGACGCAGTTCCTTGAAGCTTTTAGATTTATACAGCAGCATCAAGAGATTATGAGAAACGGTAAGAATTTAAGATAAACAATTGTTTTTTTTTCTCAAACAAAATATACCGACTTTAAATTCATTATTAGACCTAACAAACGTTTTACTGTAGCGGTGAGTGAAGGCGCCTTAACACCGACCGATTAATTGCGGATTCGATTATATTTGTATTTGTACAAATATTTCTTTCCAGTTTGGATGTCTGTCCTTGTGGGTCTCCCCACTGTTCCTCGTAGAGCACGTTAAGCACTCGGTCACGATTGTTATCATAAATACCTGATAGCGATCGTCACTCATAGTAGGGAATATATCCGCCAACCCGCAGTGCAGCATGGTGGATTAAACTCCGATCTTTCTCCTTTGAAGAGAAAGAGGCCTCTGCCTAGCAGTGGAATTTTACAGGCTGAATCAAGAAAAAAAGAACTCGAAAACGATTTTTAAAGTCTCGATACAAATTCAAGTAAGCTTGTCCTGTGTTCAAAGGTAGGTAATGGTAATAGTCACGGAATGAAGAAGCCGTAGGTAGCCTATATTTTAATAGTTTCAGTAGATCTTGAGCTACTATGAGTAACGATCGCTATCAGGTGTACATGTTAACAACCGGGACTGACGCGACGGCTTAACGTGCTCTCTGAGGCACGGTGGGGAGACCCACAAGGACTGCACAAACACCCAGACCACGGCAAACATCTATATGCCCAATACAAATGTTGTCGTGTGCGAGGATCGTACCCGCAACCGCCCGCGCAACAGCCAATCGCAATCCAGTGCTGTGACCGCTGCACCAGCGCGGCGTCTATTACATTAGAACCTTATTATCTGTTTTGTTTATTTGTACTTTTAGGTACATGACATGACACATTAAAGGAAAATACCTTCAAATTTTGTTGAGTTTTAAGTTGTGTTTTCTTAATATGTAGTTGTATTCGCCTATAATTGGGAAGGCATTTAAACGCTTTTTATTATTAATACTAGCTTCTGCGCGCGACTTCGTCGGCGTGGACTCCGCTCCTATTGGTCTTAGCGTGATGATATATAGCCTATAGCCTTCCTCGATAAATGGGCTATCTAACACTGAAAGAATTTTTCAAATCGGACCAGTAGATCCTGAGATTAGCGCGTTCAAACAAACAAACAAACAAACTCTTCAGCTTTATTATATTAGTATGGATTTATGTAAGTGTACTGTCAGTTGGTGTTTTAAAATAAATAAATAAATTTAAAGCCGGACCAGAGTCGCCCCCATCGACGTCGTCTACTATGTCTCCTCACGCCGCCGCGCTGGCCAGTTTGGAAGCTAGCCATGGTTTCTTCAACCTAGGCCAACACTTCAGCAGAACTAGCCTAGATCAGGAACCGCAGCGGTGAGTATATAATCATTAATCGTCACTTACAAAATTGCTTATTCAGGTAAGCAATAGCAAGTATATCTTGCACAAAATTTCGGAGTAGCCCGATAAGGAAAATACCTTAACCTTACAAAAGGTGCCAATTGATACTGCTCTCAAGTAGTTTTGTGATACTAGTAACTATAACTGAACAATAACTTTTTGTTAAATTCCACGCGAACGAATTCGCGGGCACAGCTAGTTTCAGTATAAAATTGACAAATATTGTTTCAACAGCGAGGCGTTGAACCTCAGCGAAAGCCCAGGATCGAACGGGTCTGGCGCTCACAGGCGCGAGGCGAGCCGGCCACCCTCACCCTGTTCATCATCGAAGCGCCCTCGCTCCAACGGCCATGCGATCAACCATGGAGCCGGACCTTCATCCGCCCCCCACCGAGTACCCCCCCAACTCGTTAACGTATCAACATCTTCAGATGACCAATCGGAGCTCACCCCACCTCGTCCCTTCCAGTTCGGCAATGGAGGCTTCAACGGAACGAGCGGTTTCTCATTTAGGATTATCGGTATGTGAGCTGTAGTTTATTCTTCGTTTTAGGAGTTACGTTTTAAAAACGGTACTAACTGAGGTACCCTACAGAAGATCACAGCTAAATAATACTGTTTTCAAGCAGTATTGCGTTCCTGTTGCTGAGTATGGTGACCAGAGTTTTCGGGGGATATTGGGGATAGGGTAAACGCGTTTGCGATACCTACTTCTGGTGTTGTAGACGTCTATAAGCTACCTACGGTGATCGCTTACCATCAAGTGAGCCGTACGCTTGTTTGCCGACCTAGTTATTGTATATAAGAGTACTACCTGCGCCTCAAGATTTCCTCCGTGTGATTTTCGATCCCGCGGGAATGTCGGGACAAAATGTAGCCTATCTATTATTCTGGATCTACAGCTATCTACGTGCTATGTTACATTACAATCAGTTAAATAATTTTTGCTTGAAAGAGGAACAAACACTCGCTTCAATCACAAACATTCACGCTTATAATATTAGGATTCATAAAATCTATACGGATATTATAAAGCTGAAGAGTTTGTTTGTTATTTGAACACGCTTATCTCAGAAACTATTTTTTCGAATTGAAAAAATATTTTTGTGTTGGATAGTCCACCGAGGAACCTCATAATATTAACGCAAGTGAAACCGCGGGGCACAACCAGTAAATTATAACAATTATAATATACTTGTTTATGAGAAAAACCTTAGGGAAGTCATATTAAGTGTTAAATTAGGAAGTTAGTTAGTTTAGCGAATTAACAATATTAAATTTTAATTTTCAGATGACGAATCCTCCGACACCCAAGTATCCGTGTCGATGGATATCAATGGTGTAACATACAACGGTACTCTCAAACTAGCTCCAAAACGACAAAATGGTCACCGAGAGGGACCTTAATTTAATTTAGTATGTAAAAATTTTATGTTAGTGTAATTATATTTTTACACGGGACTTACTGAGACTCATTGTGAGAGTTGTTATAAGAGTGATCTGAATTGATATTTCGGCGATGTTGGAATTGTTTGGGCCATGATGGCCGCGGGAAGCTCCGTGTCAGTAGTGAAATTTATAGTAAGTTGAGGACTTAGAATTAGTTTTAATCTTTAAGCCATTTTCATGACAGCACGTGTCAACTCATAAAAAATTCTCCAGAATTTTGCTAATTCTATATTTATGTTCGATAACTTTGTTCGATACGATGATTATATCGATTTTTTTTATATTTCAACAAATTATATTTCTGTGATCTCTCATATCCACGTAAGACCCAACCTAAATTTAGGTACCTACGTATGAATTACGGCCTGTCCATTTAGTTTAGGGCCAGTTTTATCTGACAAATTACGAATAGACGAAAACAGCAAGCCAACAGAGAATAGGCCATTAGGGCTTGTTGCTCCTCAATTAAACAACTATGTACCTACAACTTTTAGATTCATATTTGCTAATAGAAATATCTCATAAATATAATTAAATTCGATGGTAAAATACTGATACTTGAATTCCTTCAAATAGCGTTAAAGGCCCTGTAAACGATCAAATAATTTGTCAAACTTGTTCATTAAACTTCATGTTTGCATATAAAAAACACATCAAAAAGCTCGCACACGGTAGGTTTCCATCAACGGTGAAACAGAACCTTAGAGTACTAGCGGCCCAAGAGTCTCTGCTTTAAAAATGACACGTTGACATCCTTAAAATTAAAGATGTCTTCAAAGTCGATAATGTTTCTTGAAGTCAGGCAGGGTCAAAGAAATTGGTTTATATCTTGCGTTAAAGTTTAGTCTGCTTTAAAAATGACAAGTTGACATCCTTAAAATTAAAGATGTCTTCAAAGTCGATATGGTTCTTGAAGTCAGTCAGGGTCAACGAAATTGGTTTATATCTTGCGTTAAAGTTTAGTCTGCTTTAAAAATGACAAGTTGACATCCTTAAAATTAAAGATGTCTTCAAAGAGGATAATATTTCTTGAAGTCAGTCAGGGTCAAAGAAATTGGTCAGTCAGGGTCAAAGAAATCTAAAACTTTAGCGCAAGATATAAATCTTGCGAAAGTTTTAGATCACATCATGGTTTTGGGAATTGTAATGGGCCGCATCGTCTTAATAGTCAATTAGGTCTTTGGGCCTTACGAGGATATAGATCACGGAACTATGAACTCTGATCAAGAAACATTGACATTTGTCATTTTTCGTTTGTGTCACGGTCTTAAACACAGGTCAGAACACTAAGCCCAATTTCAATGGTGAGAGATTAGTACGATAATGTCATAACTTTTCGTTCGCTTCTGTTGTACTTGTGTACAACAGTGTTGTGTGTGTGTGTGTGTGTGTGTGTGTGTGTACCGTTGTTCGCTGTACGTCACTACTATAGCTCAGTGCGGTCACGTGGTGCGGTGGCGACTTTCATTGTAATTTGTTATATTGAGTGACGTTCTTCATTGTATTGGTTATATTGACTGACTTTTCATTGTAATTGGTTATATTTTAAAACATAATTGTGGTAGAAAAAGAGACAGAATGCTATTCTGTCTCCGTTGCACAGCACACTAAGCGATCATCATGCCACTCATGCCTCTTAACTTTTAAGCGGCTTTGGACGATTAAGCCGACGTACTCCCACTACTGTAGTTTCCCGACCTGTGTATAAGACCATGGTTTGCGTACATACGTTACGTTGCTTAATACGCATACGGTTTACGGTCATATCTTAGTTTTTAATAAAATGTTTTGTGTATTATATAATAGTATATTAAGAACTAGGTACTTACCTATATACGTCATACATATTTTTTGATTGAAAATATCAATGTTACGATTCGCTTTTATAATTACGAAATCATTTTTCTGAGATGTAAGTATATTTAAGAACATATCATTGTTTCTCCATTGTTTTTAATGTCTTGTGTTTACTTACTTGATAACCATAACATTAAGTTTTTTTAGAGCTATTTCGTTGTAAATATATCTAATAAAATGTATAATATTATTTATGTTAATCCTAATTATAACTTTAAATGATTTTATATAATCAATTTTAATCCATGTAAATTTTTGTAAATATTTAAAGGATTAATATTTTTAGTATTATTATATTTAGTATTACTACAATAATTAATTTTTCAAAATGGTTAAAAAGAACGTATGTTTTCTTTTTTTGTTTTTATTATTTTGAAGCGACTAAAATAGGTGAACTATTATTTATAGCTGTCGCTATTTATATCTATTCTAGAATGACAACATTCTAAAGTAGAATCAATAATTCAGTAGACTAAAATGACAGTTGCTAATGTCAATTTGTAAAATAATATTTGTGTTTGTGTTTATTACTTGGAACATCCATATCTTTCGTATTGATAACAAAACAGTACAAACAAAACAGATTAACAAAACACAAAACAAAACTTAACAATAAACACAAACACAACGATTATTTTACAAAGTGACATTAGCAACTGTCATTTTAGTCTACTGAATTATTGATTCTACTATAGATATTAATTAGACGTTTAAAAGATAAAATTAAAACGCGCACTAGTTAATATTAGACATCTTGTAGTGTGGCGTTATACTTCCCATTGTAGTGCCCGTTTCACCGGTTGACGAATTAAAATTATACAAATAATTTATATATGTATACCTACTAGCTGTGCCAGTGACTTCGTCCGCGTGGAATTTAACAAAAATGTATTGTTCAGTTTGCAGAGTTATAAAAAAAAATGTCTAAAATAAAAGTAGCCTAAGTTACTCCTTATTACATCAGCTATTTGCCAGTGAAAGACCCGTCAAAATCGGTCCAGTCGTTCTAGAGATTAGCCGAGAGACTCAGTCTCGTGAACAAGACATTCGCAGTTAATGTCGAAATATCGAGCTCCGCGAAGAAAAATTAATAAACATGGTAAATATCCCGTTTTCGAATAATTTTCGTAATAGAAGTAACCATGTTAATCTAAAATCTTATATCAAGCTAATTTTCCGTGAGTAGCTTCATTTTGATGAGACGCCCAACAATTTCCTCTACGAACACTCTCGATTGTGGTAGGCAATAGGGGTAGCAGGGATAAAGCAGCAGTGAGCGTAGGACCGAGATAACGTACCACGCAATTAGTAGGACAATATTATTATTAAATTATATAAATATTAACTAACTAAAAGAAAAAAAAAATCAGTTGGTGAGTAATAATTTTTGATGACCTTAAATCCTTACAACATGTATCGATAAGGAGGTCAACAAAAATTATTACGAACCAGCTGATTTTTTTTTCTTTTAGTTAGTTAATATTTACATAATTTAATTGTAATATTGTCCTACAAATTGCATGGCACGGTCCTACGCTCACTGCTGCTTTATCCCTGCTACCACAATCGAGAGTTTTCGTAGTAAATTGTTGGGCGTCTCATCAAAATGAAGCTACTTACGGAAAATCAGCTTGATAGTTCTCAAGTTCAAAAAAAATGTACTAGGGACCCCAGACTATTCAATTTTTACAAAAGTTTTAAGTCACTCTTCCGTCATTTAATGATTTTGGGAATTGTAATGGCCTGCATCATCTTAATGGTAAATTAAGTATGGGCTATATATCTTAATATATATAAATTACGCGTCACGTTGTTTGTCCGCGATGGACTCCTAACCGACTTAACCGATTTTAATCAAATTTGCACACTGTGTGCAGTTCGATCCAAGTTGAAAGATAGGCTATGTTTTATTTTGATATAATTATGTAATTATTATATTCAAGAAAAAAAAATAAGGCGGTAGAAGTTCACCAGGTCAGCTAGTATATTTATTTATAAGTTATTATAATTTTCAAAAAAACATTCGTTATTAGATACATTTATCAAACATTTTACTGCCAGAGTATATATCGGTAAACGGTGAAACAGGCCCTATTGTTAGTTGTAGTTATTAGATACGTAAGTAATATTTAAGATAACGTAATATCTAAGAATTTTTATTGTATATTTTATTAAAGTTGACAATTTTAATTAACAATTACGCCGAAGAAGTCAACGAAGCGGTCCAAACTTTCTCCAGAAGAGTTGCCCGCTGCTCAAGCAGCTTCGCCAGAACAGAAGAGAACAGTCCGAGAGGATACGGAATAATTTTTTTTTACTTAAATAATTTTTTTTTCATCAGTTTTGTCACTGCAAATAAATACAATAATCAACGGGTGCAATAGAAGTCACCGGATACATTTTTTTTTAAAATTAGATGTTCGGATGCAATTGCAATATTTTTTTTTTATAATTTATATATAAAAATTTATATATAAAATGGTTACTTTTCATTTAAACATTAAAACAAGCATAAATGAAATATGATGTAATTAAAATTTAAATAAAAGTAGTATCTTTTATAGGTTCACTGCTGTGAAAAATATAAGACTTATGTTAATATTTTTTTTATGACTATTTTTGTACCAAAAATTTTTTTGCTTTATTGTGTATTTCAATTTTTATTAAATTACAATATACGGTACTTAAATAACAAATAAAATTTCTTACCTGTACCTAGAATAAAACATATGTGCAGTATATATATTTTTTTATTTAAAACATGTCACCAAGTATTCAAATAATTCACCCATTCTTGCAGCAATACAAAATATTATAAAATATTTAAAAACATTTTAAATTCGTTCGTCTTAATTATCGAATATTAATCTCAATGTAAACATTTTCCAGTAGGAAGTGAATCGGTCGGGGGGTCCGATAGCGCACCTCAATCACACACACACACCATATCATCACAGAAAAAATGTTCAGATTGCGTCAAACAAACATCTGTTATAAGTAACAGAAAAATTATCTCAAACTGAGCTTAGACCCTTTTTGTACCAGTTTGAGGTTAAGCATTTCATATCAAGTGAAGCAAGCTTTGATTTTCTGAATATTATCTTTAGCTACAATCTCATTAAATTTTGAACAATCATCGTGATTCGTGATATAAATTTTTAGCCAGATACTTAGAGGGGTTGCAGGGTGTTTCTTTGTTGATTTAGAAATCATGCGTTGAACGAAAAATAAATATAATTATATACGTGATATCTCATAACAGCCCCTAGAAAAAGTGATCCTTGTGATGTTTCGTGTTTTTTTCTTTCAAACAAACCCCTCCCTCCCCCTCCTTTTCGTGTCTTACGAGATTAATGGACAACCCCTTTCCTTCCACTTCAGCCTATCACAGTCCACTGTTGGACATAGGCCTCCACAAGTTCGCGCCCGACATTACGACGTGAACTCATGTGTTTTGCCCATAGTCACCACGCTGGGCAGGCGGGTTGGTGACCGCAGGGCTGGCTTTGTCGCACCGAAGACGCTGCGCTGCCCGTCTTCGGCCTGTGTATTTCAAAGCCAGCATGGATGATTTTCCCGCCATCCGTCGGCTTTTTAAGTTCCAAGGTGGTAGTGGAACTGTGTTATCCCTTAGTCGCCTCTTACGATACCCACGGGAAGAGAGGGGGTGGCTACATTCTTTAGTGCCGTAACCACACAGCACACGGTACCCCTTTCCTTAATCGATCTTTATTCAGCTTCCATCTTTATATTTTCAAACGATTAGGAGATGATACGTAAAGAAAGATTCTTGAAAATTCATCAGATTTATTGATGTACGATTTTTAAAAACGACTGTTCAAACTGTCTTCATTCATAATAATAAAATATAAGTAATATAACAGTTTAATTTTTTTGCTAGGCGAAACCGAACCGAAGATGTAGAAGAAGAAGAATGAAGAAGAAGGATACCGGCTCTTTCTCCATACAAACGTAGTCGACTGTTTTCTCCCTGGATAATGATTAATGACACTAGATCAAATATTTTTGTAACATAAAACTTTTACCTGCCATGACCATGCCACTACGTTTTGTTTTTTTTTTTTAATATTCTTATTATATTAGGTAGTAGGAGTCGTCAAAACCTAGAAATATTGCCTAATTTTTTGTACATTTTCAGACACTCATAAAAATAATAATTCATACATATTTCGACGGTCCCTACGTACATAAAGACATGTCAAAAACCGAGGTTTACAGGAGAGCGTTTTTTATGTTCAAACCGCTCTAGAAATAATTCTATGTACAATTATAAATATTTTTTTTCTATAATGTTTTATTAGCTTTAGGAACTTCATAATGTTATTTATACATATTTTCTTTTTTTATGTTTTCTTAGAAAAACCGATAGATGACTGTTTCTACGCTGAAATTAAAATAAAAGTATGTAAGACATGTCTGACATACCTTTTTATACGCGGGATAAAAGAAAAGTTTATAAAATAGAATTTAAATAAAATGTATTACAAAAACGTAGAATTGTGTTATTGTTTTCAAACGGATATTTTTATTAAATCTTTTGCTTCAGAAACGCATAAAAATATCATTTCTGGAGTTTGCAATAGCCATTATATCCAAAAAATAACTTTGATCTACTTTTATTCATGGTTTTTAGTATTGTTGAATACTTATAACTAAAAAGACGCCACTAAATCTAAAAACATTAATATTTTACCACGCGAACAAGCAGCGGAGTAAATGACGCTATGTCAGACATGACCGCGTTCGCACCGTGTGGCGCACATTTTAAAACAACGTACAAAACGATAAGTAATAGATGTCCGCATCTACGACACTTAGTCGTTAAAAATATCATACTTGTACTCATATACGCCTTGTAAATGACGTTAAATAAATAATATATAAAAAAAATTCCTTAGGTATGTGCATATGGAACTTCTAAAGCCAATTGTGCAATAAAAAAAAAACGCCATTTTCGACATGTCTTTATATACGTAGGGACCGTCGATTTACAAAAAAAAGAGAACTGAGCGGCATAGCTGAAGGCTTTGGCTGAAGGCTTTGTTTATTTACGTAAAAAAAAAAAATTGCCATTTTTTGGGGAAAAAACAGTCGACTACGAAATGCTGTTTTGGTCAATAAACAACAACATAAAACATAACGGAAATGCGAGAAATAAAATTATTAATACTTATTTATAAACAACGAATTTGCAATAACTTAATATTAACTGCAGTAGTGACATCTTACAAAATTATCTTACACTAAATTAATTCATACGTGTGCCATCTATCGGAACTTATTTGAACTAGAATAAAAGCGGTCAAACTTCTTGACGCCATTTTTGTTAAGTAGTTAAAAAGTGTAAGATTAGGTGGCGCTGTTTCACTATACAATTTTAACAAAATGTTGACTAGTCCTTTTCAAAAAATATTATAAAAGATCGTTTTCTACTCAAAAAATCAAATTATAAATTTGTTACTAAATACATAAAAATTAAAAAATAAACCGACACAATAACCTGAGTTCCCTTTAAAAAGTGAAAAATAATGAATTATAGTGTATTATACAGTTATGAGTACATATGAGTTTCTTTCCGTAGATTATACTATAATCTATGGAAAGAAACTCAATCGTAAAGTACCTAAGTATGTGCGAGTATTAATAATCCTAAAAAAATCCATCGCCTTGGGGTTTTTCTTTTTAATTTTAACAGAAGTAAAATAGATATTGAAAGTTTGGGTTGATGTCCGTCATTTTTGAAGTTAGGTACTAACATGGAACTTTACGGCTACCCAATTTCAAAACCAATTTCAGATAGCGTCTACGTAGAGGTGCTTAAGCTGGTGAATGAAGAAAACATGGGTGCCTTAACAAAGTTTCTAAACCTGGTGTACGATACAGGCCGAGTTCCGGATGACTGGTTAAAATCTGTCTTCATTACGCTCCCCAAGAAGCCCAATGCGAAAAAATGTGAGGAGTTCAGGACAATCAGCTTAATGAGCCTTGGCTCAGCCTAGGCAGTACTTGTACTGAAGCTATTACTCTCAATTATTCACGAACGCATTAGGGTAAAATGTGACGAACAACTTGGTGACAGTCAGTTTGGTTTTAGATCTGGAGTGGGAACAAGAGAGGCGTTGTTTGCCATACAGGTTTTGGTCCAAAAATGCAGAGAGATGCAACAGGATGTCTTTCTTTGCTTCGTCGATTATGAAAAGGCATTTGATCGAGTACTGCATGATCATCTTCTCGAGATATTAAAGGACATTGGCCTCGACGATAAAGACATCACAATCATAAAAACCCTGTATTGGAATCAACATGCCACTGTGAGAGTGGACGGAGAGGAAACCGATGCTATTGTCATTCAAAAAGGAGTAAGACAGGGATGCATACTATCACCTCTTCTTTTCAACCTATACTCAGAAGACATAATATCCAAGGCTCTGCATGACCTGGACTGCGGAGTTAAAATAAATGGACGTAATATCAACAACTTACGTTACGCGGATGATACAGTCCTAATAGCGTCTACAGCAGCTGATCTTCAACAAATGGTCGAAAGGTTAGAGAGATGTAGTGGTGAGGCTGGTCTCAGAATGAACATAAATAAAACAAAGTTTATGGTCATTTCCAATACGTTGGATACCACGACGAGCATAACGGTGTCAGGCCAAAATCTAGAAAGAGTTCGGAAATACAAATACCTGGGGACATGGCTAAACGAGGAATGGAATAGCGACTTAGAAATAAAGACGCGTATTGAAATCGCCCGTAGTGCTTTTAACACAATGAGAAAAGTACTCTGTAACCGTAACATTAACATCAAGTTACGAACTCGTTTGCTCCACTGTTACATCTGGCCCATTATATTGTACGGATGTGAGGCTTGGACCATAAAAGAAGACCTTCGAAAGCGTATAGAGGCTTTCGAAATGTGGACGTATAGACGTATGCTTTCCATAAGCTGGACTCAGAAGGTCACCAACGTCAAAGTACTGGAACGGATTGGCCAGAAGCGCGCACTCATGCTCACAGTAAAACAACGGAAGATCTCTTACTTGGGCCATGTTCTTCGACATCAGCGATATAGTCTGTTGCAGCTCGTAATGATGGGAAAGGTCGCTGGAAAGAGGAAGGTTGGCAGAAGAAAGAAATCGTGGTTACGAAACATCCGAGAGTGGACCGGAATAGCCAGTGCCGCTGAGTTATTTCGCAGAGCTATAAATAAAGAAGACAGTAAAAAGCTGATAGCCAACCTTCACTAGTTGGAGAGGCACTATAAGAAGAAGAAGAATTTCAAAACACAGACAGTGACAAAAATTAAATTTTTATAATTATAATCGAATCATGTTCACACGACTCCACTGGAACGACAAATGCTAAAAAATCTATTTCGAAAAATTTGTCCCTTACTGTGTTTTAAATTGGGCAGCCGTTTATTTTAGAGCTATCTATATATATATATATATATATATATTAAAATGAATCGCTGAATATGTTGCTAAGCGCAAATCTCGAGAGCAGCTGAACCGATTTCGCTAATTCTTCTTTTATAATATTCCAGGATGGTTGTTACGGAGAGAAAAATTAAAAACAAATCCTTGAAAACATCTAAAAACAACATTTTTCTATATTCCCATACAAAAGATTCGTAATAATACTTAAAAGTCAATTTGAACTTTAATACCATACCATAAAGCCTCGTTTCCACACACAACGACACCACGACAAAATGTCCCCTAGTGAAGACGAGGCATTACCGCAACATGGGACAATTGTTCCGCGTCAGCCCCGTCTACACTAGGGAACATTTTGTCCCGCGACATGTTGGGGGACACGTCCACACACATGTTGCACAGTGTCCCGCAACATGTCCCGCAACATGTCCCACAGTGTGTACGTGTTTAGGGACATGTTGCTTGTTCCCGCTTCGAGATCGAAAACATTTGTTTCGCGTCAATGTCGCATGGTAGGGCTTTTGATATTTTTTATTAAGAGAGAGTTTTAAAGAGTGGCTACAATTAACGACGATAATGAAGGCACAGTTCAACAGACGTTGATTATTCCGTTGTCAAATAACAAAACGTAAATCAGTAAAAGATTTTTTTAGTAAATGTACTCCTGGTACATATAGTCTTTAATGATAGACCGTAGCCTGTCGACACCTGCAACATTGAAAGCATCAAAACCACGTTGCAGACGCAGTTGACAAAATGTATCACCAGGAGTTCTGGCAACCTTATTCACTACAGGAATATAACACTACTTGAGAAGCTGTTTAGCTGTGATTTTTTGGTAAGATTGTAGTACTTGCCCCGATGGTCTGCCTCAAGTTGAGCACTATACATATAAGTCTAGTTATAATTTTATAAAACGTATAAAGATTTTCTAGTTTTATTAATTTAGTTGAAAGATTTTTATATGGTTGAGCTACTTTTTTCTTCTGTCTTAATTTTTATAGTTGCGACTTTCTTATCGACTTATCTTTTTCCATTTGATTTCTTCCAATGAAAGTAATCTGTAAACCTATAGACTAAACAGTTTTGCGAAAGACTTGTAGAGGAGCCATATATGCGTTATTGATCAAGGGATGAGACTTGAGAGGAGTTAGGGAAGTGTTATCAAAGGCGACAGCTAGGGGATAGCTAGTATATCCTGTATTAAACTTCCTTCTTCTTCTTCTTCTTCAAGTGCCTCTCCGACTAGCGAAGGTTGGCAGTCAGCTTCGAATACTCCGTCTTGTTTTTCGCGAGGCGAAAGAGCTCGGCAGCACTCGCGATTCCCGTCCATTCTCGGATGTTGCGCAGCCAAGACTTTTTTCTGCGACCAACGTTTCTCTTGCCGGCAACCTTTCCCATCATAATGAGCTGCAAAAGTTGATATCTTTTGTGCCTAAGCACGTGTCCGAGATATGCAACTTTTCTTTTCTTGACAGTCTCCAAAAGTTGCCGTTTCTGGTTGACGCGTCGCAGAACTTCTACGTTCGATACTTTTTGAGTCCAACTAATGGCCAACATACGTCTATATGCCCACATCTCGAAAGCTTCTATACGTTTCCTGAGGTCTTCTTTAATTGTCCACGCCTCCCATCCGTAAAGAAGTATAGGCCAGATATAACAATGTAGGAGTCGTGTGCGCAAAGGGATCTTAAGTCTGCGATTGCAGAGTACTTTTTTTAATGTGCAGAAGGCACTTCGAGCTACTTCAATGCGAGTCTTTACCTCCTGTTCACAGCTCCAGGCGTCATTAAGCCATGTCCCTAGATATTTGTATTTGCGTACCCTCTCAATTTTTTGGCCCGCTACCATGATAGAAATGTCATCAAAGCTATGTTTGGATAAAACCATGATCTTCGTCTTTGATATGTTCATCCGCAGACCAGCGTTTGCACTGCACTCATTAACACGGGTCATAATCAATTGGACATCTTCAGGAGATGAAGCTATTAGGACCGTATCGTCAGCGTATCTGATGTTATTAATATATCGGCCATTTATTTTGACTCCACAGTCTAGGTCTTCCATTGCTTCTGCTATTACACTTTCCGAGTACAAATTAAATAGCATGGGTGATAATATGCAGCCATGTCGAACTCCTCTCTTTATTTCAACCTCATCGGTCTCCTCATTGTCAACTCGTACAGTAGCCTTCTGGTTCCAATACAGATTCTGGATAATACTATTAAACTTCCGGCCTACTCAAATCGTTCGAAACGTAGCTAAGTAGCTACTTCATTCCGGTTTTCTTTCTAACACCGCAAGACCCTACTCGATCTCTACATATGCGTATGAAAGATAAAACATATTTATTTATATTATAATATTTTATGTGTAATATTTTTGTTGTGGGGTATCCACACATATACAAACTTTTTATATCAGAGTAATAGTCAAACTACATTTTATGTTTTTATATTTTTTATAAAAATATTTTTTGATATATGTCTGGAATTTGTATTTTAAATTCTTGTTTATAAATTATATTACCATCTAGTGATTCTATTATATATTTTGCTACGTGAACGTTGTTTTTGATTTCATTATACTTTAATAATAAAAAGTCGGTGGAGATATCGATTTTTTTTAAATCGTTTTATCATTACTTCATTCCTTAATTAATAACGTTCGTTAAATTGTTGTAAAATATTTTAACAATATAGTCAACTATTTGAAATGAATCTAACTTATACAATTTTTATGGATATGTACAATACAAAAATCATTCCATGAATTCTTTTCTGTAATCGGTAACACCAAATAACACATTAAATGTATGCTTTCAAGAAAGAATTAATGGAGAGCGATTTACTGTCGCTCTTCGAGGAGTTCCGCTCACCAACTTGGAAGTTTTCCATCACTTTGAGTTGTTTATTTGTACGTTCGAAAGCATTAATCTCACCAAAGAACAAACGGGTTGAGAAATTTGTTTTGATTTTGATATTTATTGTATTGTTCATATGACTGTAAAGATATAACGCCATTTTGTTTCCCGAACGAAACCAACCGATTAAAATAACTGTATTATATAATTGTGTTTGCTCGCAAACGAAAAAAAGCGACTTCAATTACATCGACAAGTAATACAACGTAATAAGACGAAAAAATAGTCAAGTAAATAGGCGCTATTAAAGATTACTTAAAAAGTTGTAATCGGTTTTCGATCTAATTTAAACAACACTACAAGACAAGTATTAGCTTTCGATTAAAGTAAGAATCATCGAAATCGGTACACCGAGTAAAAAGTTATGCGGTATAATATAACGTAGGTCGACGAAAAAGTAGTCACGTAAATACGCATTATTAGATATAACTCTAAAAGTACTTGTCAGATCTCAATTAAATTAAAATGGGACCACATGACACGCAACACCTTTCAATTAAAACAAAATTGATCGAAATCGGTCCACCCAGTCAAAAGTTCTGAGCTAACATACATAAAAAAAAAAAAAAAAAAAAAAAAAAAAAAAAATACGTGTCGAATTGAGAACCTCCTCCTTTTTTGGAAGTCGCTTAAAAATAACTTAGTATTGTGTATAAAAGGGTAAAGTTTGGACTCAGAGGTCAAATCAATCCTAAACGCAAAATAATTACCGGGCAGAGTTATATGATCTATGTAACGAGTAATGACACTGGACTGCCGATAATGAAACCTTACTTCATTAATTATTTTATTTAATTATAATTATTCGTTCGGCCCACCGGTGGTAAGCGTAGCTTATAGACACCTGCAACACCAGAGGCATCGCAAGCGCGTTGCCGACTCTACTCCCAATATTTCCCAAGAGCTCTGGTCACCTTACTCACCATAGGAACACAAAACTGCATGAAAGCAGTATGATTTAGCTTTGATCTTCTCTAAGGTTGAGGTACTTCCCCAGTCGGGCTGCTCCAGATTTTGAGGAGGATATATCCTGCCGTGCCCTACCTCAGTTTAGTATACACAGTCAGTTGATTATACACAGGGTATTTGTTTGAATTTGGATAAAGTTCAGAAAATATAATGTGAAAGACAGGAACTCTGGTAAAGCTGAGGTATAAATCGTCGAGTTTTGCTCTACTATATAACACATATAATGGAAGAACAAACATTCTTTCAATTTCTCATATTATCTCCATTGTTTTCAATTCTAGTTTCAAAATTGGTAAGCCTGTCTTAAAGTATTAAAAGTTGGCTCTTTTGTAAATTAGATTTGATTTGACCTACAATATTTGAGCTAAATTTCATAGAAATAGAGTTCTTGAACGAAATTTTTTATCCCACACATTTAAATTAATAAGTAAAGATTCTAAAGTCTATACCATACCTATAATAAAATGGTAGGAAAGTCGAAACTGTACATTGAACATTTTTTTAAAAGAATACTTGGGGTGTGATCTACAATCAATACCGAAATCAAAAATATAGTTTTTAGAAATTTTGTCTGTTTGTATGTCCGGGATAAACTCAAAAAGTACTCAAATCTTTGCCACGAATATTATTAAGAAGTCGGGTCAACATAGGTATAGGCTATATAATTATTATCACGCTATCACCTACGGGGAACGAGCAGTGAAACTTTTTTGGAGCTGTATAGCGTTCACGCAGACGACGTCGCGGGCTGCTGCTAGTAGGCTATAAAAGAGCTATAAGACGAACTCGAAGGACTGCGAAAAGATCAATAACCAGAAAAGTCAATCTAACGATAACTTAAAACTTCTTTTTCAAATAAGGAACGATGCGGATAAATATTTGTTTTCCAACATTTAAGGTTTTAGCTTTGTTAGAAGAGGAAGCCAGTTTGAAAATGCAGCTTAGGTTTTATACATTCTTTCTAAAAACATTTTTTTCCAAACATCTCTTTATGTTAAATTTATTTTAGAATAATCACACGACCTTCTTGTCTATAGCGCATGCTATATATAACTGCATTTAAAAATAATAAAATTATGTGCAGTTATAATTAATATCAAAGCATAACACATTGTAATTTTTAACATGTTATTATTATATTTACATTATTTTTTTTCTACTTATCTCATCTTTTTATTTATAAAAAAAGACCGAGAATGATTAAATACGGGGAAATAAAGTAAAAACTTAACTTGTTACAGAAGTTACGAAAATCCTGTTATCAGCATTAAATAAAAGGTGAGAAGTATATCCAAACGAAATTCCATCGCGGATGTAAAAGTTCAGCTACGTGATTGTGTGAATGTAACTTTACTATGAATATTTTTATGACTGTACCTTGTGTACTTGCAAAAAGTTAAATGACTTCATAAACGACGTCAACTTCATGTTTTTTTAAATAATATTTAATATTCTTCGCTATCAACAATGTTATTTTTTGTTCTATCAAAATTTTTAATCAAAATTTAACTAACCAGTTTTCTCCAACCTGCCTACCAACCAGTTATCTACTGATAAAATGTAAATATTAATAGATTTCTTACCCAATATAATTTCAGTTATACGTTCTGTTTGAAAGCCAGCGTTAAGCTTATATTATTATTATGTTATCTCGTTAAGAAGTTATTATTTATCAATCAAACAAACGTGTATATATATGTTTGTATAGGTATATACAATATGTTTATTTCTGAGAAGTTTTCTATGTACATTTTATGTATTATTTCATACAGTATTTTAGGATCATCAAATGGTATATTTTATTGACAGTTTTAGTATAGACTAGTTAATGATAACAGCTCAGGTGTAATGAATACTGTACCGTATAGGCACCTAGACACCGGCGTTCACGGGTTCGATTTCCGTTCGAATTGAATATATGTAATTGTACAAATATTTATTTTAGATGTCTGTCCTTGTTGGTCTCCGTGCCTCGGAGAGCACATTCAGCTATCAGTCTCGGATGTTATCAAAGACATCGGATAGCAATCGTTACTTGCAGTAGGGAATACATCCGCCAAACCACAGCGGAGACCGTGGTGGATTAAGATCCAACACTTGTCCTAAATGGTAAAAGATCTATGCCCAGCAATAGGGTACTAAAACTGAATTAATCAATCAAAAATAGTCAAGCTTATGGACCTTTCGTCTTTAACTACATTTTAACATTTAACTTATTACATTTTACTTTACTTAACATTTATATGAGTTCCAAAAAATTTATTTAGTTTAATTATGGCAATAAAAAAGCAAATTATCACTTCAGACCTTCATTTTATAAGTGTTTTTACTCATGTCTCTCTTTATGTTCTTTTTATAAAAGTGTAATATATTAAGGATTGACTCACTGTACTCAGCCTGTAAATACACCTGGGTTGGGAAAGGCCTTTTTCTTATTAATAAGAAAAAGATTGGAGACTAATCAGGCACGTTGTTTTATTGCGAATTGGCGGACATGCATAACTCAGAGTTAATATCAATATATTGTACACCACAATTAACAACTTAAACATATGTACATATGAATATAACATAAATAGTGGTATTCTCAAGTTTTTCTTTAACTCTGACTGTAACTGTAAAACAAATTAAAATAAAATACGAATTAAAATCGTCGTCCTACTGTTCAAATCTAGAATACATTTTCATGATACTATACTGTGTAGTATGTAGTATTGAAAACTGTAAATAAACTGTTTATAAAGAAATAAACGAACTGAAAAGTTATTCTCTCTATTGAGTAGACCGTTGGAGCAGTTTGTAGTTGCTTTCTGCTCCGTGGGTTGCGTGTTTGATTCTCGCCTGGATCTGTGTGTGATTTTTTTTTATCCAATTTTTTCGGCAAAGTTTTTTTTATATGCTTAGATAAGAATAGGTAGAAAAACATATTGTTTCTTTATTTTAAAACGCATAATAACAGAAAAGGTTTTTCCCAATGGAAAATTTCCATTACCAAAAAAAAAATAATAATAATAATTTGCGTGTGTACAAAGTACACATGTCAGAAGTGAAACTTCTTTGGCAAACTAGTCTAAAATTATTTACATAGATTTACAAAGTAGCGCGGCGTGCAGCCAGCGCGCCGCGCCCTTCCCTGTCGTTTTCCCGTTGCATCCGGTTTGAAATCACAATTTATATTCAGTACATTGCAGGTCATTTTAAAATATTTTTAAACTCAATTTTAATTAAAATTAGCGTAACAATAATGCTACGAAAAAAAACAACTCAAGCTACAAAAGCAAATTTAACTAAAATATAATTAAAATCAAAACATTGCCTGGACGTAAAGAATAATAATAACAACGAAAAATGTATTTTTCGTTTGGGCGGTTGGAAATCTAGGGCGGGCGGCGGGGATCCTCAGTCGCGATGCATCACTCGCAGCGGTCGTACGTTTCGATCTTCCGCGCCTCGCCGCTCGTTTCATTTACAAACTAGTCGCATTGTGTTAAACGAAACTCACTGTTTACAATTTTTTTCTTTAATTTAACACTAAATATTGTGTCTGTGATTGTGTCTCCGAGTGTCCAAGGACTCTTGAGGTAAATAATTTAATAGATAAAAGATTTTTCTTTATTAAATCCCTCATTCTGCGTGCACGCATATTTAATTTTCGATTATAATAATCAAGTAGGTAAAGGGATCGAGAGTATAATTAGTATGTGTTAACTGAAATAGGATGTTTTTTTATAGAAATGTATTTATTGGTACAGAAATCGTACAATTTTACCATTTTCTTCGACATAAGGTCCATTTTCGTCTGCCGATGACGTCACGGTACAATGTGGTTATCAAATAAACACATACACGTTAAAACGTACGATAAGTTTTTGTAGCAGTATTTTATTATTGACGAGAAAAAAACTTAACATTATTATTAAAGTTTTATAGTTTTTGTTATTATGCCAATTTCGTCATATAGTTAAACATCTGTGTACGTTATAGTACGTTTTGAAGTTATTATATTGTAGACTTTTTTCTCATTTATTGGAAAATAATAAAAATAGTATTTTTTTAAATATCTTCCTTTATGCATTTCTCTCCGTTTTGACTTGTTACCTATAAAAATACAACTATCTATACCTATGTTTATGACTTATGTATATGAACTACTCTATGTGTATGACTTATGTCAGTAAAAATGTTAAGAATGATTTGTAAAAAGTATGTTTTATAAAATTACAAACAATGTCATAATAAGAGCTTTTGAAAACATTTTTATATAATACTATCGTTTTATATTTTTGATTCTCTAGAGTCTACATACATTGTAAGACATAACTTCAATTAGTCGTAATCTTGCACTGCCTTATTTTAAGTAATCAATGAAAATTTTAATTTAAATTTATCAAAGCGTTATGTATAATAAGATATAAATAATAAATAATAAATTGCTTAAATATAAAAATTATGCTTCTAACGGTCTATTTACATTATTATAACTTCATGCATACTACTGTACTACATTAATTTAAACATTAATGTTGACCTTTAGTATCTAATTCATAAATGCCTACTCAATATGTAAGACTGATAAGATGGGCGTAAAGTCTATCCATCTGTGTGAAACATAGCTTTAGGAGATTATCGTTTCAAGAATGTACTATCCTCTTGCCTTTGTAAGTTTGTAACTACTCAATATTATCAAAACTACTTTGTATGTGTTCATCACCCATTTAACACGTTCGCTGCGTTGTGAGGTCATATTGGCTCATAGTGAACTTTCATGTGGTGCGGCGCGCAAAATAGCGTTCTTTCCCCTGGTGCGGAAGGCATAACTTTGTGTATTTCTATCGTAGGATTTTTTTTTAAATACCATTGTTATTGCCACTTTAACGTGAACACTCCAGTATTTTGAAATACTCGTGAGTCAATTTGACCTCACCCGCACCTAAGGAAAAAAGTTTCACCCTGGTGCGGTGTGAGGTCAATATGACCTACCGCTCCGCGCACCTCACACCCGCACTGAACGATGCGCTCGCGCCATTTCGTGCACTCAGTGTTGTGCCACGCTATCGACAGTTAAGACGTCGCGTCGCTTGAAGCCATTTTTCTTCCATAGCTTTATACAATAAATCCTACTAATTACAATGAAATGCTTAGGTTTTTGGGAGTCATCATTGTCTTGATCATCATAGTATTTTTGTTTGCCATGCTTCAACGAAGAACACAGGGAAAGTTTTCAATGTCAAGAATCATAAATTACGTTATACTACGTACCTACCTACTAACCAAACGATTGAAACGCGCTGATTGATTCAAGAAACCTAAAATATTATGATTAATAATGATTATTTTATAACACTTAATAAAACACTTTACAAATACATACACTATTAATATTGTATTTTAATTTTAAAGCCTCTTAAAGTTAGTTCATACAAACAAATACAGTAGGCTAAATAAAATTTTGGGAAAATTTATCGAGCGATGTACAACAGACGTGTTTCCCATCACTAGTGTTTTGATAACTTCAGTGCGTTGTGTGGTCAAACGGACCCCACAAATTGTTTCTCTTTTAGACGCTAAACGAAACAAGCGAGCTAAAAACGCAGCTAGGTATATATTGCTTGGTTATTGGTCTTTGATCTCAATATAAAATATATTCAATAATTACTATCACCATTGAGAAAAACCTGTATCAAGACAGAAGTGAATGAGGGCTTATTTGACCACACGACGCACTGTAAAAAAGTCCTCTATGGGTCAATATAACCTCATGACGCACCAGCAAAAAGTACACTAAAAATCCTTACGCAGTGAACGTGTTAAAAGTACGAACTTTGTACAGTCATACTTTTGTTTCGTGAATAACCTTTTTTTTTCAAATTTTCTTTTATACAAACCTTGTACTGACACTAGCAAACAAAAATAAATAAATTTGATGCTGTCGTTCAGAATGGAATTCAGCGATGCATTTATCTATAAGAATATTATAAAGCTGAAGAGTTTGTTTGTTTTTTGTTTCCTTGAACGCACTAATCTCATGAACTACTGGTCCGATTTCAAAAATTATTTCAGTGTTAGATAGCCCACTTATCGAGGAAAGCTATAAGCTATATATCATCACGCTAAAATCAATGGGAGCGGAACATCAATGAAAAATGTTTCAAAATCGGTTTTTTTTCCTTTTGAAATCTTCCCCAGCCAAAGCTCAAAGTAACTATTCCACGTGGACGAAGTCGCGGGCAGAAGCTAGTATTTAAATAGACATAAATAAGATTCTATTCGAATTTTATAAAAATTTCGTCATGCCGTTGGTGTGTAAAAATAACGTATTAATACAATTAATTTATAGATACTAATAACTTAATAAGATATCAGATTCATGTAATATCAATTACCGTCCTATTATATCTATTTATTATTTACTAGTGGAGAAACTCAATAATTACTTTACTTTTTTAAGAATTTTACATTATAAATATTATTAATTACTCATCAATAACTTTTATTAGAGTCAAAACAGCACAGTTAATTTTGCCAATGTCATGAAGTTAGGGAATATACGAAGGAGATTGATCAGTGCGGTCGAGATTATAATCTTCGTTTAATTTTAAAGACAGAAGAAATATTAACAAAAAGTTAACAACCCATTATAATAAAATTGTAAATTTTATAGTGAATTACTTTGACTACAATGGTCTATTCTAAATATTAATAGATTTTTTGTAACATTTTTATTTACATCTAAAACATTATAACAGCTCATAAAATCAAATATGTGGAATTAATGAACTACCAAAAACTACTTCTGCTTTATGCCAAGGTCTAGTATATAATTAAAAGTGTCTATTTTTCGAGCTTATTGTTATAGCTTTTCAGAAAATAAAAAACCTAAAAAAATCAATGGTATATTCGACGTGACAATTTTATTCGATTTTTCACTTTTCTTTTGGCATTACATAGTCAGAAAATTGCGCTATAAAAGCCACAAGGTAATAACGTTTAAAAAATGTTCGCATTCTTAAGCGCAACAAGTGAGGCCACTTTCTCTGTAACAAAATAAAAGTGAGCATTATGTAACAATATGGCTACCGATACATCTCCTTCGTATCTTCTACATTCTTCATGACATTGGCGAAGTCATCTGACATTACATCAAAAGAAGCCAGTAATTCTGACGAATGACTGAATGTAATAACATGACTTTTTAAAAGCTGTTAAGCGACGAACGTCGAAGTTCTCGAGACGCTGAAAACCGCATCAAGTGGAGGCGTATAGCGGGGGCTGCTTCAGCCAATGAATCATCATCAACCACGACCACTCTGTCAAGAGTGAACGACTAGGGAGGGAAACGACGAAAAATAATAATAACAACTTTAATGGCGTTGTCAGATCTCAGTTTAAGGGCTTGTTTCACCGATTACTGATAAATTTATTTGGCAAATAACAGCGTCAAACAAATAGAATAATTGTATGAAATATTTTTGTTTTCCAACAACAAATTAAAGTATATTTCACAGATATTAAGTAGGCTTTTAAGTCCTGTTTTGCCTTCTGCTAATTAAGCCTTGTTTATCAGAAAATTTTGTGTGAGACAAGTTTTCCAGCGACTGGTGAAACAGACAGGAAATAAAAAATAAGTTCTCTTTATTTTACACGATATACAATATTTCTTTATGTTACTGATCCCGAAGAAAAATTGCGTGAAAAGGAACGTAAAAGTTAGATGGATATCGCTCATATGCCCATTTTCTGTCAGACCTCGTTTAGGGTAAATACCTACTTAACACAAGGAAAATATTAAGAAGTTTTGACATGTACGAAGAATTACCTACTTAAAAATAGCTAAACCACGAACTTCGTGCCATTCTTTTTTGAGAATATATAGTGTTTTTTTTAAATTTCGTTCTATATATAACCTTATCCTGACAATAACGAACACAGAAAAATATCCAATTTAGTGCAGTTTTCAGAAGTTATGTGACTTCATCCGCGTGGAATTTAAAAAAAATATTGTTCAGTTCGCAAAGTTACAAAATAAATAAATTTCTAAAATATAAGTGGCCTAAGTTACTCCTAATTTTAGCTATCTGCCAGTGAAAGTCCCGTCAAAATCGATCTAGTCGTTTCAGAGATTAGCCAGAGCAAACAGACAGACAGACATACCGACAAATAATATTTTGGTATATGTACCGTCTATACATACACGCATTTAGTAAAAAGCGGTTATTTTAATATTACAAACACAAACAGACACACCAATTTTATTTATTTGTATAGATATTACATAGATAACATAATTATCCTTCTTGACATTAAAGGAGTGTAGTTTTAATGTATTATTTTTTATTAAATGGTATATTTTTACTAGCTGATCCTCGCAGTTTTGCCCCTCGACATTTCAGATCCCGTGGAAATATCAGGATGAAAAGTAGTCTACGTGTTATTGTTCTGGATATCAATGGATAAAGTAACAAAAATACATTCATTCGTCTTCACAAACTTTAGCTTTTATAATATTCCATATATTCTTAAAATATGTTATTGATAAAGTAATAAAATCAACACACGCATTTTATTCACGTATTAAGTGTTCAATATTTACAAATGTTTATGCTCCGTTTCGTCGGTAATACGTTCCGAATTCACTCGGCTCGAGTTTTTCGTTAATAGGTACTCGAGCGCGGTGATAACAAATAAAACATACTTTCTGAGCTAAATATAATATTAGTGGGTCACGCGATTATGGAGTGAGCTGTTTGAGTACGCGTGCTAACTGGTGAAGAGTGAAGACTGCTTTAAATAAAGGTTCCTATCTGTATTATATATTTCTTTTATTTATTTTCACAAATAGTTATCTCTTCTACAGGCAACCCATATCGATAGAGAAAATATTGATAACAAATAATAAAATATGAAAATTAATTATTTAAAAATACATATTGCATATTATATACAGTATTTGTAATTAAAGTATTTTGTTGTTATAGTAGGGGAGACGTAGATCATCGACCTTCACCGATCTTATAACTCGATGGGACATATTTTTTATCAAATATAATTTATAAACAAATATGCCTATGATAACTTGCATATCGAAAAGTGGTCAAGGCTATTTTTAATTTAATTAATTTTAATTAATTTTTTTCATCACCTTCACTCATAATTATGATAACCGAATGAATTTTATATCAATTGATAGTTTTTAACACACAGAATATGCCTAGGTAGGCTTGCCTACTTATTTTTGGTCATGGCTACCTGGCAAGTAGATGTGAACAGGAAGGTCAATATATACCTATATTCGGTACTACATCGATCTGTTCGAATCGAAATTGATATCATAGGTAAGATATTGTAATTACAAAACCAATCATATAGGCCAATCATATATAAAAAAAAATAGCCTTGACCACTTTTCGATAGGCAAGTTATCATAGGCATATTTGTTTACAAATTATATTTGATAAAAATATGTCTCATCGAGTTATCAGATCGGTGAAGGTCTCTCTTCCACGTCTCTTAGACCATTATATTTATGTATAACATCAAAATAATAATAATTGACTGGCTTGCTGGTGCATATAAAATTATTTAGTGTATGAATCATATGTTAGAACAACCTATACCTACATTTTAAACTAATTTTTTATTATGTAACCAAGTCCAATTCAATCCAATCCAAGTTCGGCAGAAGTTCGGTAGAACTAGTTGTATAAAAAAAATAGTTTTCTGTAAAATTGGTTTACGGACGATAGTTTAACGTGACAACTTCATAATAAAACATCTCCACGGACGTATAGCCCAATCGAGTGGCCTATATTCCATATACTATCACCGAGCGTAACGCTACAATGAGCTCAAAGCTACAATGAGCGTAAACGCTACAATGAGTCATCCTTTTTCGTGCATGCCGCCGGCGTTCATCGATTTATTAGACGTTATCAGATCAAAAAACATGGCGAAATTGGCCCAATAGTACTAACAGCAGTAGACTTCTTCAAAATTGTTTCATCAATTAAAATATTAAGTAGCATTACCAGCAAAACGGTGAAGCTAGTTCTCATAGTAGTAAATATTCTAAGTGGTAATTAATATATAATTATAGATGAACTGTATTAGAAAATATGTATATAATACAATAGTATAGTAGCTTCTTCTAGATCTTTTATTAATTTCAAACGTGTCCTAGTTAGTGATCGCGGTAGAAAGTAGGCGGTTGCAAGCTAATTGTAACCTCGTGCGTCTGTGTTGACAGCCGTATGCCGGTCACACTTACCGTGTGTCAAGATAGTGTTGCCTTATGTAACGAAAAAAATAAAATATATAGGTGTAAGTAATTATGTTTTTTTTAGTTGACAGTTATGTACCGGTCACACTTTCCGTGTGTTATGGTTAGTGTTGCCTTATGTAAAAAGAAAAAAAAACCTGTTATATATATCATGTTGTACACGAATGTATAGCAAACCTGGCACTGTTCCTAAAGTTACATTAAAATATCAGGTGATAAACCACGAAAAAGACAAAAAAAAACTGTTAAATAATACATACACTGTTAATATAATATACATAAACTTATATATACAATTATGTACAAACAAATAATATACACACAAAAAAACTACATACATACATACATACCTACTACATACTCGTAAATACAAGCATCCATATATTTGCTACTATGAGTAACGTCGCTATCAGTTGTACATGATAACAAACGGGACCGACGGCTTAACGTGCTCTCCGAAGCACGATAGGGAGACCCACAAGGACTGCACAAACACCCAGACTACGGAAAACATCTGTATGGCCAATACAAAGCCAGCGCCTTTATCTTAGGTAGGGCACAGCAGGTATTTTTTTTTTTTAATGTAACTAGGTTGGCAAACAAGCGTACGGCTCACCTGATGGTAAGACCGTAGCCTATAGACGCCTGCAACACCAGAAGCATCGCAAGCGCGTTGCCGACCCTATCCCCAATCCCCCCAGGAGCTCTGGTCACCTTACTCACCAACAGGAACACAATACTGCTTGAAAACAGTATTATTTAGCTGTGGTCTTCTGTAAGGTCGAGGTACTACCCCAGTCGGGCCGCTCCATATTTTGAGCAGGAAATTTCCTGCTGTGCCCTACCTCAGTTAGGTACCTAGGCCTACCTTAGGCCCTACTTCAGTAGGTTGTTTCTGCTCAAAATATGGAGCAGGCCGACTGGGGTAGAACCTCGACCTTACAGAGGACCACAGCTAGGTAATACTCGTACTGTTTTCAAGCAGTATTGTGTTCCTTTGGTGAGTAAGGGATGTGCTGAGACACTCAGGTAGCCTATAATATAGCTGGCCCTATTTCTAAATAGAACGAGAATGAAAAAAAAAATATATTTTACTTTGACACGATGTTACTTTGAAGTTGGTAGGTATTTGTAATTTTTTGTTTCAGGTTAACTTTATAATAAAACAAAACCAGTGCAATAAAAACAGCAAACAGACGCAAATGAAACACATATACGGATTATTCGATCACAGTTGACTGAATTTCTCTGTTCTTATTTACTTTGAATTAATTTCAATGATAACTACAATATATAACAGCGCTTTCTCCAAATAAACGTTATCATTTTGTTGACTTTGCTAAACAAATGGTTTCGTGTACTAAATACATGTATCTAATTTCGTTATGTCATCTTTACTGCTATGCTATTACAAAACTAGCGAGCCACAAGGGTTATATTAAAATATTTGATATTGACATGCTAAAGTAATAAAGCATTTGTAAATAAAAATCTGGTGAAAACCGGATTTAACCAGTTTTAGCTGGTAACACGTTAAGTAGTTGTAAGAGTCGTGTGTGTGTGTGTGTTCCTAGATTGTTCCTAGATTTCTATATACTTCCAAAATACACTACTAAAAATATGTTAGCGCATAAAAAGCGTATTGTTTTAAATTCCATTAGAGAGGATTAAAAATCTGTACACACTAAACACTTAGGCGCGCATTAGTTCTAATACATGATAACCAGACTAGTCATACGTATCTATGCGATAACCGAGATAACAACCCACTTTAGTATTATCTTGGGTCACACTTCGACGTCTTAAAATAGTTTTGTGACGCAGCACTATTAAAAATCAAGACTGTATGTAAACTTACAAATATATATGTATAAAAAAAACAAATTTGTAGTTTTAAATTAAAGCGTATTTATGAGTTTCTTCGATGGATTATATTATAGATCTTCTATACCCGATTTCTGTTGTATAAACAAATACAAAAAAAAAGTATAATATTGGCGGCAGCCCTACAAAAAAGACAAACGTTGCCACCTGTTAGCGGAAGTTGAAAATAAACTAAGATCTTTGTTACGTCGTCGTTGCGTCGGTTTCGTGAATAGGTACTTTCAAAATGCATTTTTGATAATTCGGTTAGTCTAAATACCATTGTAATGATACCTAATGCGATGGAAAATTTATGATTTTATTTTGAACAATAAATTTGCTACGATGTTTTTATATATTATTTAAAAAAAAATACTATTTCCATTGTTATTATATTAAATAGGAGTTTTGTGTACTTTCTATGACCTATTACAATGGATGCAACTATGTTAATTTCAAAAGTAATTCTGCATTTTGTTAATTATGTATTGGTGTGCAAAAGTATAAAAAGACGATTCAGCCTCTAAGATCCCTGGGCAACTCTAACTGCTGGGCATAGGACTCTTTTTCCATGTAACAGAGGGATCGAGCCCAACACATTACGCTGCTCCAGTACGGGTTGGCAGGTAATATTTTAATATTAATTATTAAAATGTAGGCGACCTACAGCTTCTCCATTCAGCGACTGTGACCGCTGAACACAGGGCAAGCTTACTTGAATTTGTATCGAGATTTGAAGAATAGTTTTTGAGTTATCTCTGATCACGATTAAGCCTGAAACATTCCACTGCTAGGCAGGGGTCTCTTTCTCTTTGAAGGAGAAGGATCGGGGCTTAATCCACCACGCTGCTCCGCTGTGGGTTGGCGGATATATTCTCTACTATGAGTAACGATCGCTATCATATTCATCATTATTTCATTCATCATCATTAGCTGTTCGTAGAGTACGTTAAGATGTAGAGCTTAACGTGCTCTCCGACTTAGGGTGAAAAGAGTCACAAAAAGAAAGAAATATTTATACAAATACAAATATCCATCCCGAGCGGGAATCAAACCCGCAAACCTCCACGGCGCCGGTGTAAAGCGTCAACATGGCACACGTACCACTACACAATAAGAGCGGTTGTTGAAAAGTATAAATAAAATAATAAAATAAATAAAACTGACATAGATTGATGCAGATACACATTTCCAGATATCCTACATTTTCCAGACTATATATGAGCATTATTCGAAAACGTACTTTAGACAGAGTTATTGGTAGTGAAATAAAAAGTGGTTTAGTAACTATAGAATTAATCAACTAAAAATAAATTAATCTTTTATTTTCTCTTTACAATATTTTACTTCGTACGCAATAGTATACGATATACATTTATTACTAAACGTCCTACACTGTTTTTTGCCTGTCTTAATATTTAATTCTATTGCTTAAATCGTTCTATATTGATCTAGATACTACATCGGTACCTCAGCTCTTATAAATACTAAATGTGATTCTTTATTGAAGTCACTTTTTCATTTTTACTTTTAAATGTATATTCTTTGAAAGTAAAAAAATGATACAAAACAGTAAATAGCTTTATGCAGTTTATAGAAACTTTTACACTAAAAATTCCGCCATAAAGTTACATCTTCAACTACAAACTGCTAGAAAACTTTGTTGCAAATATTACAATCATTTCACTTAGCGTTTTGTTTTGAGTTTTATTTATTTGTATATTTTGAGGTAAATTATACGTAAATTTGGAGACAGATACATAAATGTGCATTAAATTTTTTACATAATAAATATAAATTCTAAATTTAGTTTAAGTTACAGTTGTAGACGTGAGAGATCAAAAATGTGAAATATTATATTTACTTGGAACTTAAAACTGTAGTAGTACCACCACTACAGTTACCACTACAGCCTATCACAATCCACTGTTGGACATAGGCCTCCACAAGTTGGCGCCCGACATTACGACGCGAACTCATGTGTTTTGCCCATAGTCACCACGCTGGGCAGGCGGGTTGGTGACCGCAGGGCTGGCTTTGTCGCACCGAAGACGCTGCTGCCCATCTTTGACCTGTGTATTTCAAAGCCAGCATGGATGGTTATCCCGCCATCTGTCGGCTTTTTAAGTTCCAAGGTGGTAGTGGAACTGTGTTATCCCTTAGTCGCCTCTTACGACACCCACGGAAAGAGAGGGGGTGGCTACATTCTTTAGTGCCGTAACCACACAGCACTGTAGTAAAAATATTTTAAATGTAAAATTATACTTTTTTAATTGTCTGATTCACTTTTGTTGATCTAAGAACTTACAATTTTCATATACCTACCTTATTGAATTTTGTCTTTGTTATAGGTGTATCTTTTCAGACTTTTTATGCTACAAAAAGTAACAAAGCCTGATAGGTGGCAGATATTGCGCTTTCTTAGACCATATTAAAAAACTTGAAGGGTTATAAAACAAGTAAGTTAAAATTACTGGTACTGAAATTACATTTTTTTTTTCGATTGAATCGAAGCAGCAGTAAACCTGCTTAGGTGTCGTGGGTTCAGATTTAAAATATTTATATTTTTAGACTATATTTATTAAGAGGATATATATTTTGTATATCAGTCAGCTGTAACCTAAAAACATGCATCATTTTGTCTAACCTTTGAACAGACGAAAGTGTATGTGCTTAAAAATATTATAAAACATATTTTATTTCTTACTGAGACTGAGAGGACTATAAATATTAAATACGAATTTGGAATTCACCTAACACAATATTTCCATTAATAAACGACATATTTTGAAAGTAATGTTGCTTTATTTAAAAATATAACACATTTTTTCCGTCTGATTTTCATATTGGATCAAATTTCATATTTATAAAAGCTTTTATTACAAAAGACAACCCTTACCCTTAAAAGCCTAAATTGCTGCGTCATTTATAATTTTATAATTAATTATTTTTAATATACGTTTAATGAAAATAATTGATTTCTAAGGTTTCGTACCCTTATGCTAGTAATAGAGCCTATTCTTATATTCTTGTCTTTATTCTTTAAATTTTAATAATTTTTGTTAGATATTTGGAATATATGTAATATTTGAACTTGACTGTCTTGACTTGACACTTTTACCTAATATATATGACTAGGTCGTTATAGTTATATAATAAACTAGCTGACCCCGCAAACGTTGTTTTGCCATATATGTTATTAACCCCCGCAATCCCCTCTTGTGGGTGAAATTTCTTAAAATCCGTTCTGAGCTCTACTCGGCGAAAAGAATATTCCTACCAAATTCCAAATCTCTACACCTTATCGTTCCAGAGATATCGTGATGAGCCAATAATATATGGGTGGAAATCTCCTTTATATATTATATATGTAGATTTGGATCTTCATACAAAAAGTGTTTCAATATTGATGAATTATTACAAAATAAAATTCAAAAAGTACATAGATTTCCTTTTGTTTTGTAAATAAAATTCGAGATATGAAGAGTTGTAGCGCCTTACTCTTTCTGATAAGGTTGTGTAAGTATAGAATTTGGCAAGTACAAGTAGGCAATTTTTATGGTAACAACTAACAATATTAATAATATTATCAAATAAAAAAAACGACTTTTTACATTGACAAGTACAATAAATTGAGAACATCATCAACGTTGTGTCGATAACAACTCGTCAGATCTCACTTAAATTTAAATATTACCACATGACGAGCACCACCTTTCGAATAAAAAAGAGACATACAAATCCGTGACTACTGTAAAAAGTAATGAAGACAGCACCCATAAAAAATAATACGGTTGAATTAAGAAGCTCCTCCTTTATTTTAGTCAAATATAAGAAGTTAAATAAGACAATAAAGTGTCATGAATAGTATAAATAAAGTACGCCGCTAGCTCCACTGATTGGACAACGTTTACAAAGTTTCATCCTCGACCTTTAAACTTGTCTGTATGTCTAGCAACGTAGTGAAATTATCAATAGCCCAAAGGGCCAAAAGGTCCAAACACAAAAACTTTTGATACATCATTAGTTCGTATTACACTACATAGTTTCGTACGAAATTTAACAAATATCCTAAAAAGAGGACAAAACTCTTCCAAACTTCTAACAATTTTATTAAGTCGCACATACGAGACTCTTTGAATAAGAGCTCCGATCATCAGATAGATACATTTTGACTAAAACGTTTGCAGATTTAGCAGTGACCCTGATTTCTGCTCTAAGCATTTTCTGCTAATCATTGTATGTTGGATTCCGAGTTTGGGTGTTAAATATGTATGTACCGATATATGTGTATATTATTTGTATTTATATTTTTGGATAGAGTGTATAGTTAATTACTTAATTAGTTATAACAGTCGGTTGCTAACTTGCTACTTATCACACAAGCATTAAGTTGCTTATCGTAGGAACTGACCGTGTGTGTATATCTAATTATAAAAATATTATACTAAAAAAATGAAACTAAAACTAAAAACCTTAAGAAATAGAATATAACAACTAAAATATATTATTAAAAGGAGTACCTTTAGGCAAGGTTCCGAAGATACAGTGTGTAAATATATAAATAAATATATATAATATACAGTGTGTATATTATATATATTAATTAATAACATTTTATTTATACAGTCTTAAATGTCACATTTTGGAGCAGTAGACTAATATTCGTGTATTTTTGAAAACCTTCCGGATTCCAATCCACTTTTACTAATGAAAATTCATTCATTGAACTCCTATTGACAATAAGTGATGGATTTTAAAATTCGTTTTATTTTGTAGAATGTACATACGTGATTAAGGAATTTTTACTTTTGTACGGTTCCACGCTACCTTAAATATCTTAAGTTGATGAGGAAAATGGCTTCAAGATTAAAATTTTTAAGGTAATTGTTACATTTTAAGACGTGGGATACGGGAGAGGAAGAAAGATTGTTGCTGACTAATTTCTCTTTTAAAGAAAACTTTGTTGTATTTTTTCTTTCAATTTTATTTTAACGCTTAAAAAAACAAACAAACAAGCATTCTGATTTCTAATATTTACTAGAATTTCACTCATTATAATGATACAACTTTTTAGGATTTTATCGCGGTTTATTAGGTTAAACAAGCATTCTGTTTAATGTTTGGTATACGTATACTTTATACATTTTAGTAACATGTATATAAATATTTACACGGAAATGAAAACTGCTGGCCTACCAGCCCGAAAAGGCTAGATAGATAATGACAGACCAGTCCATGTTATATTGATAGTATTGTAAGAAATTACTTAAACCACAATGTCATTTTATACAAATAATAATTACTTTTTCACGTCCAAAACAATCGTCAGTTTTATTCAATTACATGCAAGGGAAGAAGCAGATAGCAGCTAGTATTGGTATAAAACTTAAGTTATTATACGCCTTATAAGATAATTGTGGTATTTATAAGATACATTACAGTCTTATTATTAATAATAATAATATTGTCTATTGCACACCATTACCATAGTACAAGTAGAGCAAGATGTACAAAGACAGGTCTTATCGGTAAAAAGAGCTATTTCTTCCAGACAACCTTTGGGGATAGGACAAGGCATAGAAAAGCGGTTAGAAAGTGTACAAATAGTTGTTATATAAATTAGAATAAATTACAAAAGAATATAAAAATAATTATTTACATATCTATGGTCTCTGTTGTCGACTTTTTTGGAGGCAAGATTTATGAATAATAAAACTTCGCAGACAGTATTTTTTTCCTCTAAGCAGTAGTAACTCGCAAGTTTTTTTCACAGTTTTCCTATGGTAGCTTCGCTACGAGCTTGTGATGCATCTGATGTCTTTTATAGACTACAGTAACCGTTTATCATCAAGCATTTTACCTGAGGTACGGCACAGCATGTTTCTTGCTTAAAATATGCAGCCAGCCGACTGGTGTAGTACCTCGACCTTACAAAAGATCACAGCTAAATTATACTGTTTTCAAACAGTGTTATGTTCCTGTTGGTGAGTAAGCTGACAAAAAGCTCTTAGGGGGAATCAGGGGTAGGGTCGGTAACGCGCTTGCAATACTTCTGGTGGTGTAGGCGTCTATAAGCTACGGTAAAATGTATATAATCATAAATACAAATGTATCAAATTTCATATAAAAGAAGAATTAGATTTAAAGTACTTGATAAAGTGCACATAAAATATGTACATTTTTCTACGTTTCATTTACCCGTTTCAGTTCCAAGTATATAATCTTCTCTTTGAGAGCAAATAGCAATGAGCGCCATGTTTGTACTTCTTTACTTATATTTCAAAGAAAGTTTTTTTAAAAAGATTCTTTAAAAATGAATTTTATTTACTTTAAAAATAAATGTACATATATATTGAACGCTATGCTTTTTAAAAACCTAGCAAAGATATTTCTTCACGAATCACTGTAAAAGTTTTTTTTACTAAAAATTTCTTTAACTGTTTATTTCTGAACTGTTTGGTGTATTCTGTTTAAATGAAAATGCTAAAAATTTCATTTTTCTTGTCGACACGGGACCCAAAAGCCGACGTCTTAGCCAACAAATGAGTTTTGAAAAAAGAAAATTGCGCAGAAAATTAGGAAATTTCAGAAAACGTAGCGACTATTAAATTTAATTAAATACTTTGACAGTTTGCATGACAGGACGACGTCTGTCCGTACAGTTAGTAGTAATAAATCTATATATATAAAAGAGATTTCCACCCATTGACTCATCACGATATCTCTGAAACCATAAGGCGTAGAGACTTGAAATTTGGTAGGAATATTCCTTTCGCCAAGTAGAGGTCAGCTAAGAACGGATTTTATAAAATTCCACCCACAAGACGGGGTTGCGGGGGTTAATAACATAAATGGCAAAACAACGTTTGCGGTGTCAGCTAGTAAAGAAATATAAAATACTGATGTTTGTTTACTAAGGGCCTGTAAAACATCACCAGTTATGGGTAAATGATTATCCTTCAAATAAGTAACAAATAGACTTTAACAGCAATAGATTGAATAGGCCATTAGGACCTTTTTCGCTACAATTAAGAAAGTACACTATTAGATTCACAACTACGAACAGAAATATGCCATGAATGTAGAGTAATTCGATTGTGATAAAATAAATTTGCGTGCGTACAAAGTACACGTGAGAAGTGCAACTTTTTTGGCAAACTAATTTGAAAAAAAAAACTAATTTAAAAAAACCGAAATGACAAAAAAAAAAACAAAAAGCCAACGTCACGCGGTGTTCCCAGGCGGTCATCCATCCAAGTCCTGACCGCGCCGACGCCGACGTTGCTTAACTTCGGTGATCGGACGAGAACCGGAGTATTCAACGTCCTATGGATGTTTAAAATTCGTGACGCCGAGACGCATTTGATTCGTAAAAATTTTACCCCTCGTGCGCCTAAAGAAGTTTCACTTCAAAAATAATATATTATAAACTTTTATCAGTTGGATAGCATCATCTGTCAAATAAAGTTATCCATAACCGGTGATACAGGCCATAAAGATACGTTGGGTACTTACTAATTGTCTATTGTACGTGACTGTTCTTTTATCGAATGGTTGTGTCATCGTAAATGGATTGTAGCTCAACGTACTAATCTAGAGAGTTTAATCAAGTAATTAATCGTAGGCTACAGTTTGTTACTTGTTAATATCGTTTATTATCTAGGGAACTGCAGTATGTAGGCAACCTATTAAGTTCTAACGAACTTACATCACTCATGTGATAGCTTGATACAATTAGGTTTAAAGCAAGAAATTGGATATTAATTATCACGTTAATAGTTCCTTAATCTCGTCTGGACTTTAGAGATCTGAGACCCGAGAATCGCGGACAATTTAAAACAGTAATTTCCAAAGTAGTATAAATTCATATAGCTCTGAAAATGTACTAGTCCGAGATATAATAGAAAAAATGATGCTCAATAAAGCATATTTGAATAAAGCTATAGATTTTAAAAGTCTATAATAATAAATAATAAAAATATCCACCAACCCATAGTGGAGAAGCGTGGTGGATCAAGTTGATGATGGACATTATCATAAAAACAAACTTTTTAAATCACATTATAAATCGAACCTGTATTAAGACATACAAATATATTTGAAAAATTGCAGGAAATAAAACTCTACTGCGTAAAACTTCAAAAACGCCTAAAAAAGAACAACATTTGGTTAGGTCTATCTAAGCAAATACGCATTAGTGAAGCAAATTTTTTTTTAATATTTGACATGTCGTTTTCTTCTAAAAAAATAGTTGGGAAAAGATCGAGCTTTATGTAGACATTTCTTAAAAAAATAATTTACTAAGGATCTTTTAAGTACACACTACTTGACCAGGAACTTCTGGTATTCTGTATTACTACGACTTGAAACGGTACGAGAAAAGGTATCAGAATAAACATTATCCTTTGTAATGCTCAAGAAAAAAAAAAAAGGCGAAAGATCTCGAAGATATCGTGTTTAACGGCCTGTTCGATTGCAAAGATTAAAGAACTACTTTAAACTCAAGTGATCAGTAATAAATTTAATTTTGATCCTTTCTTGCAAACTGTCAAACGAGTGAAGTAAAAAAATTTAAAAATCGAATTCTTTTGTTTTTTTATTTTTTATTCCGTAAAAACTTTATAGAGAAACCTAAAAAAAAATATAAGGTGATTTGGTCCAGCTATTCTTATGGGCCCCGTAAGCGATCAAACTTGTTTGTCAAACATGTTTGATCAAACTTCATGTTTCATATAACAAACATATTAAAAAAACCCGCAGCCCCGCACACGATCAAATAATTTGACAAACATGTTTGTCAAACAGAAATTTAATATGAAGTTTGATCAAATATTTGATCATCTACGGGGCCCTTTAGCCCCGCCGCACATGCCCACACTCGCATTGGTCTCCACGAGCCGCGTGCGAGTGGCAGTTTTTGTAACCTATGGCACAGTACCGAACTCCGCATTTGCTCGCACGTGTTGACGCAAGCACGTACATGAGCGTGTACGCGCGTGCCGGCTAGGTGATCGAGACACTAATTTCGAGTGGCAGTGTCGCGAGTGTTTTGCAAGATGGAGGAATTAATTGAAGCTTTGCGAAGCGAAAAATGCTTATATGACACAAAACACCCCGATTACATGAATATTCGACCCCACCCCGATTATATGAATATAAGCTCTTTCAATTTTTTTTCCGGACGCTTTCCTTATTAACAATAATCTATATAAAAACTCGTTATCATAGTCGGATTCTGAACTTAAATCAATTGCGTCCATCTTACTTGATTCCCGGCGACAAATGCCACTGAGGCGTCCACTGATGCAAGGATTCGTGAAAGCAAATGCGGACACCACCGTGTCCACCAATGTCAGTGCCACATTGGCGCAGTATCGTGAACCATTGCGAGTGTGGGCATGTGCGGCCCGGTTTACAGTACTATTAAAAAGAAATCGAAGACACTAAAGTTGTTTAGATTAATTTAACGCAGCAATGCATGTTGTACAGGATATCCTTTGGAGAGTGTACTCAAAAACTCTTAACAACGTTACTACTTCGCCTTTCTGAGAACAATGATATCCACTCCTAGACGATATACAATATTTATATTTTCGCAGAAGTATATTGTACTTAGCAGCGATTCTGATATGAATCGCTAGGATGTGAAATTCACTCCCAGCGTCAGCGTTTTCTGTGATTTACGACTTAGTACAGAGGTTCTTTCAAAACAACAATGACTAAGCTTACTCTAAGCAAAGAGACTAACCTATAGGTACCTATTTTTACGTGGGGAAAATCTATTATGGATACCATCCGACGCGGGTGCACAGGAGAGGTTATGCCAGACTCCTACTGGCTAAAAAGTATAAAATATTTAAAAACATATTAACTAGGTAATATGATATCTGTAACTATAAAGCAAAGAAATAAACGTAATAAAGATTGTATACTGACCAAATTTACATATTACTGACATGTAGTAGTGGCCATGGAAATGCCTTTATTGATAGTCTATCGATTGATACTATTGCAAGTAATCAATAACATCGCCCATTCTAGAGTATCGATGCATTTGACTTCCTAATAGATTTTCAAGGTTAACTATAAATTATTTTTCAGCACCATCATATTGTTACGAGTACACAAAAAAGGAGCTTGCGCCATCTAGCGGGGAGCGGAGGAACCACGTTGTGTGCTGTACAAACCACTTTGTTACAAAGACAACGTGAAAACATCCACTCATTACTAGATGGCGCTAGAGGACATATAGGTGAATGAACTCAGGATCGAGTACACGCACGAACGTTCTAGAACTGTCTGGGTTTAGGCTCGGCCCGGTATAAAAAGGCCGATTGAGGCCGAGCGGAGTCAGTTCAGTTTGAGCTAACGACGAAGCGACTTCGAAGTGAATACTAGTGATCAAGAAGTGATACCAGCGGAAACCTACGACATTGGCTACGACCTCGGACATTGTTAGTGCTTAGTGAAGTGTACCTAGTGATAAGTGAGTGTACCTAGTGCTCAGTGCTTGTACTTAGTGCGTAGTATTTGTACCTAGTGCTTGTGTCGGACCTAGTGCTAGTGAATAAAGTCTCTAAAAGAGTCAGCAGGTCTTTCTCTCCAAATCGTTCGAACCCTAACACGTAACAACTGGTGTCAGAAGTGGGATTTGGAGATGCCATTGACTCCAAGAGAGAACCCCAAGGAGGGGGTCAGGACGAGGGCACAACGAGGTGCGGAAGCCACTGGGGGCCAAGCTCCGCCCACTGTGGGCCAAGCCCCGCCCACTGGCCCCGCCTACCAGGCCACGCCCACTGGCCACGCCCCTCAGGCCCCGCCCACTGGCCCCGCCCACCAGGCCCCGCCCACTTTGGCTCAAGCCCCGCCCACTGGCTCCACCCACCTTGCCACGCCCACCGGACAGGCCACGCCCACCAGCAGCACCGTAGCTTCTACAGACCCACAAGTGGCACTTCAATTAGGAAGTTTAATTGAATTAATGGAGCTGCAAAGGGCTGAAATTCAGGCAAAGTTCAGCGCTTTGCAAGAATCACAAAAGGCTTTGCAAGAATCACAAGAACGCAAGTTCAGCGCTTTGCATGAATCACAAAAGGCAATGAAGGAATCACAAGAGGCAATGCAAGAATCACAAGAACGCAAGTTCAGCGCTTTGCAAGAATCACAGGAAAAAGCGCTTTGGGCTATAAAAGATGTTAGTGACACGGTGGGTAAGCTTCGAAAAGATTTCGACGAAGTGCAAGAACGAGTTACCGGGTTAGGATTGGATGTCGAAAATGTGAAAACCGTCCTCGCTGAACTACAGAAGAGAGTACTGCGCCTTGAAACCATGGGAGTTGCGATGTCTGGTGGAACTACCGTAGTGGCGCAAGGACCAAGAGTGAAAGTTCCGCCATACGACGGCACTACTTCGTGGAACGCCTATCGTCTGCAATTCCAGACTGTTGCTACTGCCAACGGATGGACGGAAGAACAATGCCTGACCGCGCTCACTGTTGCGCTCAGAGGGCAAGCTTTGTCTGTCTTGGAAGCACTACCACATACAGAACATGGGTTCCAAGACCTGATAGAGGCACTTGAGTCCAGATACGGGGAGCGACACCTGGAGCACGTGTTCCGTGCCCAACTGCGTGACAGAGTCCAACGCTCAGGAGAAGGACTACAACAATGGGCGTTGGAAATTGAAAAACTCGTCAGGAAGGCACACCCAGGAGCCGACACCAAGATGGTGGATACGAATATTGTTCAAGCATTTGTGGACGGAATTAAAGACCTGGAGGTCAGAGCTGCAGTGAGGCTTCGTCACCATACCTCGCTAAAGGAAGCATTGGCGCATGCTTTGGAGGTCGAGGCTGTTCGCCATGACATACGGCAGACCCATAAGATCCGTGAGGTCTCTGAGGTAGTCAAGGTGGTAAAGGCTCCTACGAAGAGAAGTTATGGAGTCATGTGCTACAAGTGTGGCGAAAGGGGCCATCTTCAGCTCAACTGCCCGCAGAAGGAGGTTAAGGCTCCTACGAAGAAACGTTCTGGAGCCATGTGCTACAAGTGCGGCGGGAGGGGCCATCTTCAGCTCAACTGCCCGTCGAAGGAGGTTAAGGCTCCTACGAAGAAACGTTCTGGAGTCATGTGCTACAAGTGCGGCGAGAGGGGTCATCTTCAGCTCAATTGCCCGCAGAAGAAGACCCAGAGGGCAAGGATGAAAAGGATCGAGAAGCCGAACAAGCAAAGGGCTTCGTTCTCTGCCCGGGATCAAGGGAAACGAATAAAAGCTAGAACTAAGAGACGAGTTCTGGCTGACGCAGTGGAAACCCTGAAAACTGTTATCCTCCAGGCATGCAGCGAGAATAGTCTTACGACACAAGGGACTATTAACGACCGGAAATCGAACACAAGCGGCGTCGAGGAAGGGTCACTTGTGTGGCTGCATAACCCAACCCGCCGGAAAGGGAAATCTCCAAAGTTGCAGACCAAGTGGGACGGTCCATACAAAGTGGTTACCCGAATGAATGATGTGACTTATAGAATTCAAAAGCAACCAAGAGGGACATTCAAAGTGGTACACATAGACCGTCTGGCGCGTTACCATGGCAGTAACAACGATGCTCGGGACGAGCATCTCTAAGAGGGGAGTAGTGTTACGAGTACACAAAAAAGGAGCTTGCGCCATCTAGCGGGGAGCGGAGGAACCACGTTGTGTGCTGTACAAACCACTTTGTTACAAAGACAACGTGAAAACATCCACTCATTACTAGATGGCGCTAGAGGACATATAGGTGAATGAACTCAGGATCGAGTACACGCACGAACGTTCTAGAACTGTCTGGGTTTAGGCTCGGCCCGGTATAAAAAGGCCGATTGAGGCCGAGCGGAGTCAGTTCAGTTTGAGCTAACGACGAAGCGACTTCGAAGTGAATACTAGTGATCAAGAAGTGATACCAGCGGAAACCTACGACATTGGCTACGACCTCGGACATTGTTAGTGCTTAGTGAAGTGTACCTAGTGATAAGTGAGTGTACCTAGTGCTCAGTGCTTGTACTTAGTGCGTAGTATTTGTACCTAGTGCTTGTGTCGGACCTAGTGCTAGTGAATAAAGTCTCTAAAAGAGTCAGCAGGTCTTTCTCTCCAAATCGTTCGAACCCTAACACTTAACAATATATTAAATATTACGTTTAGTAACTAAGTAGGTAAGAACAAGAAAATTATTTTACTTCTTCTTCTTTTTCTAGTGAATATTAGATGTAATATTTAAGAGTAATAATTTATAGTATTTAAGATATCGCATTTTCCGCGTCACGAGACACAATAGCTGTCGGTTACACGGAAGTCGAAAGAATTAACGTCTATTGTGAATGAGATTGCTTCGAACTTTTTCTGCTTATTTAGTTATATCTTTGTTTCATATGATAATAAAAGATGTCGAACGCTTTTAGCTATTAGTGTTTTTCTTTCAAAAATATTGTGACTCAAATGAAGCCAATTTTAATACCAAATTAGTGGAAACTGTCTAGTGTAATTTTTATTTTTCGTTTTCAGTATTACAGTATGTGTTATATCATCATCCATCTATCAGATAAATGAAGATGTTGACGGCTAAAGTGTTTGAAACGTTTCTGAAAAGTGTTATATATTTTAATGCGAATAAGCCACTGTTACACGAATTATTGAAATTATATAATACGTATGATTTTTAAAATTTGTAGCAATTTTCTTCTAGAAATTATTTTCGTTGCTTAGACACTTTGATCTGTGTTAAATAAGTTGTGCTTCTATTATTTATTGTTATAAGTTATCTCTACTCTAATTATTTCATACTCATTTTTTAAAGTTTTGCGGTTAAAAATTTATATAGATTTCATAAGTTTTTATGTATATTATTAGACAGTATGTTTACTTAAAAATGAAGTGTGTATGTTGAATTAAGTATTAAATTAATTTGTAAACAAGTTATTACAAAATAAATATTTCTGACATTTTTTTTTAATACAAAAGAACATCCACGGCCTTTTAAAACTGAATTTCAGATCAATAGTCCTGTCCTGTAGTACAACACTGTCTAGAGAAACTGAGCCCATTCTAGACTATGGATTTCTGTCATGCTGGTTTAAGTTTTAGTTTACTTTGTTTTACGTATATAAAAGGCGAGACAAATCAATTGTCGTGTAAACGTCACGCGCTGCCTCGATCCAGTATATTATGATAATTTATGAATTCCCCGTAGCCGTGACGGATTCCGACGTATCTCATTACAGCTTTATCTTGTCCCGTAGCAGTTTTAATGGATTTCTCTCCTAAATGTCAAGTTATAGAAATTTTAAAATAATTCATTAATTGTTTAAAAGGTTATCACGCTGATAATGAAAATAAATGAGCAGTATTTTATGAAAATATGAAACTTAATCTATTTAGATTTTTATTGTAGCGTGATTTATTACACAGTCTATTAAGACTGAAGAATAAAATATAAATGTAAAAGTTTATATTAATAAACTTTTACATTTATATTTTATACTAGCTTGTGCGCGCGACTTCGTCCCCGTGGAATAGGACCACCCGATTTTGAAACATTCTTCATTAGTGCTACGCTCCTATTGGTCTTAGCGTGATGATATATAGCCTATAGCCTTCCTCGATAAATGGGCTATCTAACACTGAAAGAATTTTTCAAATCGGTCCAGTAGATCCTGAGATTAGCGCGTTCAAACAAACAAACAAACAAACAAACTCTTCAGCTTTATTATATTAGTATAGATAAGAGTTAATTCAATATAAAAACGTGCAATTGTATTATACAAAAGAAAAATATTAATGTTTCTTGAAGATATTCTTTAATATCGTAGAGCCTTCCTATAGACAAATATAGCTTGCACAGCTCATCGTAATTCCAGTATCTTATAGAAAACCGTAAAATATCTACTATATTTGCAGTAAAAATAGCTTTAAATTAGTTGGCCTTTATTCCCGTCCTTGGCTGTGTGAGCCTGTAACGTTAGTTAACCACCATTGCGTAATTATGTGGTTCGCTGGGTGCTACTAATGTTTATGGTCAGTGATGACCACTAAACATCAAGTGAAATACCGTTTTTTTTTACTAAATATATGGTTTAATTCATAAAAAATAACGTACTCCTACTATTTGCCTATCTATCTGCTATATGTCTATACAAAGTATGTATATTTCAAATATATTATACTAGCTTCTGCGCGCGACTTCGTTGGCGTGGACTCCGCTCCTATTGGTCTTAGCGTGATGATACATAGCCTATAGCCTTCCTCGATGAATGGGCTATCTAACACTGAAAGAATTTTTCAAATCGGTCCAGTAGTTCCAGAGATTACCGCGTTCAAACAAACAAACAAACAAACAAACAAACAACCAAACAAACAAACTCTTCAGCTTTATATATTAGTATAGATAAATGAATAAATAAGTAAAATTGACCAAATGTCGTGTATATATACATATAGATTTCTGTCCAATCATCAGATTTGTTTTGAATGTTGGTATCAAAATTATTTCTTCTGGTGTGTGTGTTGGCAGTCTTGTAACAATAATTACGAAAACAAATGAAGCCCCTCCAATTTCATGTAATCTTTAAGTTTTTATGAAACATATTGATATTTACAAAAAAAAAATTCCTCCATTTTTTGAACTCAGTTAAAAGACAATTAAAAAAATAAAAACCTGGTATATATATATGGTATACTCTAAAACAGACATAATATAATTTCGTGTTTATATTGTGCCATTGAAATATCGTACTTATGTAGGTACCTACGTATCATAGGCGTAAGTTAGTAATAAAATTATTTCAGGCTAATGAATCTATTTTATTTTTGATATTCATAATTTAATGACCTTAATATTTAATATTTATGTCACAAATATAATTTAATATGAATACATTTAATTTTCCCTACTAAAGTTCATCACTGCAATATAAATTACTGTTCAATTATTGCTGAACTTTATAGTATTTGACCACAAAATAATGATACTAAGCATTATGAAATCATAAACGTGTGAAATTATAGACTTAACTAGCGACCCGCTCCGGCTTCGCACGGGTGCAATGCTGATACTAAATATAAAATAAATATTTGCAATCTAAGCGCAAAAATGTGTTTATTTACGACGTCACATTAGAAAACTCCAAAACTATCAGTGTTCCTCTACTATATTATGCATGTTTTATACATATAAACCTTCCTCTGGAATCACTCTATTTACTAAAGAAAACCGCATCAAAATCCGTTGCGTAGTTTTAAAGATCTAAGCATATATACAGACAGACAGACAGACAGCGGGAAGAGACTTTGTTTTATAATATGTAGTGATATCTAATATGAAATTACAAATATCAAAATGGAACAGCAGTAATTGCTGCATCGCATTTTATAATATAACTAGCTGACCCTGCGAACTTCGTACCGCCTAACAGTCGATTCTTTAATTTTTAATTTTTTTAATACTTATTTCTGCTATCTATACTATATTCGTGACACCGCACGGGGTTAGGTACTATAGAGGGTAGTATAAATCAGGGGTAGCGATAAAAATTAAAAATATACATTAAAAATATTGACAAATATTGACATTAATATTTATACGATACTAACGTCACTCAATTGCCTTCCCGGAACCCCTCAACTAACTCTTAAACTTTATTGTATGGTATTAAAGTTCAAATTGACTTTTAAGTATTATTACGAATCTTTTGTATGGGAATATAGAAAAGTGTTGTTTTTAGACTTTTCAGGCAATTTTTTAAATTTTTCTCACCTTAACAACCATCCTCGTACTTCAAGGAATATTATAAAAAAAGAATTAGTGAAATCGGTTCAGCTGATCTCGAGATTTGCGCTTAGCAACAAATTCAGCGATTCATTTTTATATATATAGAGATAAATGAACATCGTATAATAATGCCAATAATTATGTTTGCCCAAACTAAAAAACCCACTTCGATTTATAACTACAGATAATACAACGTACGTAGTCGAAAAAATAGTCAATTAAATACGCATCAATCAAAAAGTACTCCTCAGGTCTCGATCAAACTTAAATGGAAATATACAACATGCACTTTTGTTTAAAAAACCACAACAATATTACATTCTGCTTTTGGAAATCTGTTTATCACAGTATATAATTTCGTATAAAGATCGTTTAGTATATAATTTGATTTTCTATGAATATTTTATTATACAGAAAAATAATAATGCTTCAAATATTAATTATCCATAACAAACGTGAATGTTTCTTTTAATTTTTTTAAATCATTATACATATTTAAAAGTCACAAGTAAATTAAGTAAGTCTCTTACATCTCTTTCAAAACTTATTCCGATAAAAACAGCGATCATGAACGAAAGATTTTTCAAACAAAATACTAAAGCACGCTACTATTTTCAAAATTGTGTCACTTATATTATTTTGAAGTGTTATTCCAAAGCGATTTTAGAGAGTAAATTCAGTTTAAAAGCTTATGCTGAAAATGATTGAGGAACCTCTGTAGAGAGATTATATGTAGGTATTCAAGTGTAGTAAAATAAAATTGGGTTAGGAAAGGTAAATTGAGTAAAATCTGGTTTGAAACGGTTAAGTTCATTGAGTCTTATCTTGACTGAATTATTCCTCGCTTACTACTAACTTATCTAATATTTAAACCAACCTCAATAAGAATCATATTTCATAAGCCATGAATTGGTCAATACCATCATTATGTATACATAATATGTAAAAGTAAACCCTTTACAAGTTTAACTATCAAGTCTCATCAACTGAAGGCAATTCTATCTGTATGCGAGTGGGCACCTCAGTAGTGACTACTTTAACATACCTGTATTTCAACATCAGTTTTATAAAGCTAGTGACCTAATGAAATCCAAGGCTACGTGACTAGAGTAGGCAATTTTACTACTAGTTTTCACGCGTGATTATACTTACTTTGAATTTTAACACCCGTCAGATTGTTAGTATTTTTTGGTTGTTATTCCGCAAGTTACATTATAATGTTTGTTGTCATATATTTCAAAATTCCTTAGTTCATTAATACACCATGTTATGTGAACATAACTACTTTTAAACTTTCGCGTTGCATTATTATATTTTAATGTTCTCGCGGGGAAATTTTTTTTTGTTCGCGTTATGTGAACATGTTCAAAGACTGAGATTTGAGTTTTTGAAAAATAATTGTGTTTGCTCGCAAACGAAAAAAAACCGACTTCAATTACATCGACAAGTAATATAACATAATAAGACGAAAAAATGTCAAGTAAATACGCGCTATTAAAGATTACTCAAAAAGTTGTAATCAGATCTCGATCTTATTTCACGAAGACTACATGACAAGTATTAGCTTTCGATTAACGTAAGAATCATCAAAATCGGTACACCGAGGAAAAAGTTATGCGGTATAAAACAACGTAGGTCGACGAAAAATTAGTCAAGTAAAAACGCATTATTCGATATAACTCTAAAAGTACTTGTCAGATCTTATTTTAAAAAAATGGGACCACATGACACGCAACACCTTTCAATTAAAACAAAATTGATCGAAATCGGTCCACCCAGTCAAAAGTTCTGAGCTAACATACATAAAAAAAAATACAGTCGAATTGAGAACCTCCATCTTTTTTGGAAGTCGGTTAAAAAAACCTCTTTTCGTCTGAAAAGAGGTCATGAAGGATAATTTATTTTTCTTAAGTTTTTGTGTTTCGCATAACGCTTCAGCCTGTAATATCACACTACTGGGCATAGGCCTCTTTCCTCATGTAAGAGAAGGATCAGAGCTTAATCCACCACGCTGCTAAAATGCGAGTTTGCGGATATATTCCCTACCATGAGTAACGATCGCTATCAGATGTACATGATAACAACCGGAACCGACAGCTTAACGTGCTCTCCGAGGCACGGTGGAGAGACCCACCAGGACTAACAACCAGACCGGAAATAAATATTTGTATAAACACAAATACCCACCCCGAGCGGAAATCGAACCCGTAACCGTCGGTGTTTAGGCGCCACCGACACGCACCAGAGGGGTCGCATAAAGTGTAAAAAAGTCATTGTATGATCAGAAAATATGGAGATAAAAACTCACTGTAACGTCGCGAATTCTATGACTATAGAGAAAAATATAAAACAAATTGCAAAATATAAATTTAATTGAGCTAAATAAATTTAATGCTTCATTTGAAAAGTATTTATAATTCAAGATCAACTGAGTATCTAAAATAAAATAGACGTGTACATACATTAATATGTTATTAAAAAATATTGATGTTAAAACTGAAATGAAAAAAAAAAAACAGCGAGACGAAATATATGACAGTTCAGAAAAACAAGTCATCTTAACTACAAACAAGAAATTAGTTAAACGAGCATATAATTTTCGGCGTAAAACGTAACGCCTCTGCTAATTTAACTCGTGAAAAAAAAAAGATATTTGTCTCAGAACAAGGACATGTGAACTGTCTTTGTCACCGTGGAGTGACAAATTGATACGTTTCGAGTTTCGGTACAAGGTGACAATAGCGTTTGATAAATTGGCTTCGAATTCTTTACATTCAGCGAAGCAAAAAAAAATTGCGTTGTATGTATAAAATATTTTGAAAATATATTTGTCGTGTTTGAATTTTTTTTTTTTCATTATGAATGCTATCTCACAATAATTGGGAAACTCATGATAAAAACATAGGATTGCAGAATTGACAGTGATTTGCTTTCAAGCGTAACCTAACTAACGTAACTACTGTTTGTGCTGTCACTGCAATTCGGTAACATATCGTTTAATGCACATTTACAGCATCAAGTATTGCACATTTATAGAATCCCTAGCTATCCCTAGCTGACCCCGCAAACAGTGTTTTGTCATAATTATATTTATGTTATTAAACCCCTTATATGTATTTTAGGAGTATGAAAAATAGATGTTGGCTGATTCTCAGACCTACCCGATATGCACACAAAATTTCATAAAAATCGGCCCAGCCGTTTCGGAGGAGTATTTTAACTAACATTGTGACACGAGAATTTTATATGTATTGCACATTTACCGTATCATTTGTATTGTACGATGTTGTACAGCCATACAACGATAGTTAATGGTGATGTACTAGATCGTTCAATAAGTCCCGAGACTAACCTGGAAATGGCGCATATATTAAAAACTCTTTTGATTTTTAAAAAGTACTGGCTATCAATACAAGAATATGTGTCAAATTTTTAAAAATGGAACAATAAAATTATTGATTTTGAAACATTTAAGTGACGCTACGGTTGTAATTTCGATACAATGGAAAAAAACGAGTTTCGCGTGTTGATAAAACATTGTTTTTTAATGGGAAAAAATACCGTTGAAGCACAGCAATGGCTTATAAAATGTTATGCAGGATCAGCTCCCTCTAAAGCAACCATTTGTCGGTGGTATGCCGACTTCAAACGCGGTCGCATGGACACCAATGATGGGGAACGCTCAGGTCGTCCAAATGAAGCAGTGACTCAACAAAATATTAACCAAGTCCTCAAATCGTATTGGAAGATCGGAAGGTAAAAGTGCGAGAGATAGCCGAGATAGTGAAGATTTCAGCTGGTAGTGTTTTCACTATTTTACATAAAAATTTGGCCATGAAAAAGCTTTTTTCTAAGTGGGTGCCGCGTTTGCTTACAACTGATCAAAAGGAACAACGTATCAATGATTCAGAGCGATGTTTGGCGCTGATGAATCATAATAAAAAGGATTTTTTATCGGTATGTAACAATGGATGAAACCTGGATATAGCATTTCACTCCGGAATCCACGGCCGGTAAGGTTATGGCGTCTATATTTTGGGATGCACATGGAATACTTTTCATCGACTACCTTGAAAAGGGGCAAAATATAAATAGTGACTATAGTGACATGTGCTTATTGGAGCGATTGAAGTACGAAATTGAGGATAAACGGCCTCACATGAACAAAAAGAAAGTGGTGTTTCACCAGGACAACGCGCCTTGTCACAAGTCCGTGAGAACGATGGCCAAAATTAACGAATTGGGCTTCGAATTGCTTCCTCATCCCCCTTATTCGCCAGACTTGGCCCCCAGCGATTACTGGCTGTTTGCAGACCTCAAAAAATGCTTCAGGGTAAGAAATTTGACTCAAATAGTGAAGTTATCGCAGCAACGGAGGCTTATTTTGAAGCCAAAGACAAATCGTTCTACACACATGGGATAGAAAAGTTAGAAAAGCGTTGGAGGGACTGTATCGCTCTTGGAGGAGACTATGTTGATGAATAAAAATTAATTTTATAAAAAAGACCTTTTTTTAGTACTTAGTCTCGGGACTTATTGAACCACGTGTTATATGTATTACTTTTAAGTTAGTGGATTATTTTACAATAGTATGAACAGTGCTTACTGCATTTTCTTTTATTTCATAGTACATCAACAAAGTGGGTTAAATACTACGCGTTAACACAATATTGCTAGCTCCAATAGGTGCTTTAAATATTTTGAGTATCCCAATATAAAATATAATTTATCATCTTCAAGTCCACTGTAGACAGCCACTGTCGAGGCCATTGACATAACACTCACTTATAGAACATCTACGGCCAATCCTTACATCGAGTCAAAAGAAAATAATTAGTGTAGATAACTAGATACCTGTTTAGTGTTTATAATATTAATAAATTAAAAAAAAATATGTATGTTTTCGTTTTCAAATTAATGCAATATTATTATATAAAAACCTATTTTATTCGCTCGCCGAGGTGCCGACATCAATTGTCAGGTTAGGTTTGCCAAATATTTTCCCTGACAGACGGTATTTGTTGATAAAACACCGCCAAGTTCAAGGATGACTCACAAGTTTTATCGAGTTAAAAATATATCGGTGTTGATGTATGTCTGTAACATTTTTACAATATATGTATTATGTATGTCAATTGCATATTTTTAACACTATAGATTATAGAAGCAGTATAGTTGCATTGTTTAGGGACTAACAAGGCTTACAACGATTATTCGAATTATAAGAGAAAAAAAAATTGACTCTTGTTATTATTTATTCATTAATTTATTGTAAATAATGCATTAATAAGCTAGATACTAATACGTACACAATAAATGGCACAAAGGTACAACACATTGAGTGCTATCTCAATTACAGCCATATACAGCTCTATATACATTTACAGGCATATACTCTAGAATGGATTCCATTTATTTCTTTATTTCATTTTTAGGGACTTTTATACATTAGGATTCCATTTATAAGCAGAAATTAATGAAAAATAAAAAAAAAATCTTTATTTTTTGCGTAAGATTAATAGATAAACAACACGAAAATAACAAAGCAACATAAAAAGTATCGTCCACCTTTCATATCCACAGATATAATAAGATGAATAAACAGATTTGAGAAACACTTTCATGTTTTAGACTTCTGTTTATATAAGATCCGATAAAGTTTTTAATGTGCAACCACAAATAGCCTTTGAATATTCCTTTTATTTCAGAAAATTAAACTGTCGGGATGAAACTTATATCAAATTCATTTATTAAAAATGTTGTTATTAAAAATAGTCCAAGTAATTCATTTTTATATTTTATTCCTTTCATATTTAAATACTTAATTTTGACGAGACTGTATCTAATAGGTTCATAAAAAAAGCCGTCACCATTAATTTATTTATAAAACACACAAAATCACTTGTTAACTAACTTCCAGAAAAGGAGGTTTTCGATTCGATTGTATTTTTTTTTGTGTATGTTACCTCAGAACTTTTGACTGGGTGGACCGATTTCGATGATTTTTTTTAAATCGAAAGATGGTGCGTGTCATTTGGTCCATTTAAATTTCACCCTTAACCATCTACCACCTATTTTTATCCTTTAACCACCTACGTGCGGTCACAGAGACTGGTTTTTTCATTAGTATGTAGTTACTAGTAGTACAATTTTATCAACCATCCGTCGGTAAATAAGACACTCCATAGATCAAATGGTGTGGTAGAGTTATTTCAGAACTCTACGAAAAGCTGGTTCACACCCGGCATTTGCTGTACAATATTATGATGAGGTATCCTTGAACGAGTGACATTCGGCAAAGATAACCAACGAAAACGAGTACTACCAAAAAGTTGCCGTAATCTGGAGACCTATTTAATTTCAGACTTGGATTCACACTCTTCTATCTTTGATTGACAGTTACATCAGGTTCGACATCGCTGCCATCCTCGCCAGAAATATCTTCTTCATCGGAGATCTCTTGCTGAAACCATCTTTCGATATTTTCGTCATTTTTCTTCATGTTGACACTAAAGCAATAAAAATAAATAATAAACACAAAAAAGTCACACAACCACTTACGTGCGGTCACGGAGACCGCTGGCGAATTATTTTGACTTACCCAAACGCGCGCACGTAACTACACACTCGCCGAGCACAAGGCCGATAGTGTGTGTAGAAAAGATACATGAACGATGTGTTTGTCTGCAGTAGGTACTGTAAAAGTCAGTTAATTCATCAGGCTTGTCTTCTGAACAATGCACAGAAGTAATCAAATTAACGTATTTTTGTAATTGGATTCCTTTAATTTATATTCACCAGCAACACAAGTACAAGAGACATTTTAAAAAATTTAAAAACTTAATGGGTGGCATGGAATTAAACTTTTTGTTTTGGATCAGTTGGACTTTGGTTATTCATAATAGGTACAAATTGTTTTGTTATTGTAGCGAAATTTTCTTAAGTATTTATATATTTACCATTATATAATCTCAATTTAGCGACCGTGGTAATGTCGCAAAAGCATCTTAGTGTTACGACAGCCATTAACGATTTAAGAGCTTAGAAACCAGATGTTGTCTTAACTGAAATTCACTTTATTCTCGACAGCGTACTTCGACCTACAACACTTTATGTAGAGACCGATTGTTTTCGGACAAAATATTGAAAATCTATAATATATAATGTTTTTACGAAAATCTTCCTACAATATGGAACCATATATTTTCTGAGTTACAGACGTTTTGAGCCGTTTAATTGTAATATCTCGTATTCCGCCTGTCACATACCACTTTTGGGCATAGGCCTTTCTCCATGTAGGAGGAGGATTGGAAATTAATCCAACACGCTGCTCCACTGCGGGTTCGCGGATATGTTCCCTTTCCCTAGTTTCCCTACCTACTGTGAGTAACGATCGCCATCAGGTATTTATGATAACAAACGAGACCAATGGTTTAACGTGCTCCCCGAGGCAGGGTAGGGGGACCCACAAGGACAGATATCAACACCGGAAAGAAATATTTGTACAAATACAAATATCTATCCCGAGCGGGAATCGAACCCGCAAACGGTCAGTGTTTAAGGCGACTACTCCCACTACTACACCAGAACGGTTGTTCATGTAACATCTCCATTTGGCATAAATTTACCACCATAATGGAAAAAGATGCATATGTTCTGCCTGATTTACCGTAGCCTATGGACGAGTTCAACATCAGGAACTGATTAACCAAACTAATCCCAGACCAAGGGCTCTGGTTAACTTGGTCACCATAAGAACACCATATTACTTGAAAGAAATATTATTTACGGTGTATTTTTTGTTGTCTACAGAATGATTAATGCGGCGAGATATGAAATGATAATGTGACGCGTAGATATTAAGCAATCGTAAGGTATAACACCAATCTACAACACTAACTGAATTCTTCTTTTCTAGATAAAATTAACATCTTTTTAAAACTGTATACGCGAACTAAAATATATTCTTATTTTTTTCTTTACTAGCTGCTTACAACAGCCTTATATCAGTAGAAAATTTTCTTTAAGAATGGTAATCTCAAAACCGCTGCCACAGAAAGGAGTCCAGAGAGGAGTCAAAAGTGGTAAGAACAGGACATATAAGAAAACACCCAAATTATTATTAATATTCATTCTAACCTTAATCTTCAAAAATGACGAAAGCTCCATAAGAACATCTCCTATTTCAACCTCTTGCGAATAAAATGTGTTTTATTATAAAACGATTCGAAAAATATATTTTTATCTGGATTAAATATTTTACGCTCAACGAAGTTGAATGACCGTTTTCGTGTGAAGATCATTCTGGAGTAGTAGTCCGAGAAAATCCATTAACGACAATAGTTGGGAGATTGATTTTGGCCAAGCAGCTATTTTTATTTATTTATTTATATAAATATTTAATTCCGATATGGTCGTTTGTTCTTGTAGAACACATAAAACATTCAGTTTGGGATAATTATACATTTTTATAGTAGAGAATTTTTCACCAATCTGCATTAGAGCGGTGTGGTAAATTAAGCTAAAACTTTTCTCCTAATAATATAGAAGATATCTCTGGTCTCCAGTTGACTGGTTTAATTCAATTTAGTTCAGATAATAAAACATTTGATCAAACAACGTTCTATGATAAGTATAAATAAATTCTGTTATATATATTTCTATTATCTATAAATTCCTTGCCCATTTTTTAAATTAGACTGTTTAAATAGACGAGCTACTTTGATAGACTCGTTACGCATGATATCTTTAGTGAACGAATAAGCAGGGCTATTAAATTTACAGAGAAAAACATTCTACGAGAAAAAGAATTAGTTTCTATATGCGAATCTTTAGTTGTATGTGGCAATTAGTATTCATATTTCCCTTTATCGACATTTTTGAGCTAAAAAATAGTATAAAACGGTTTTGCAGAAGTACCTTGAACTAACCAGAATAGCTCGGATATTAAGACAAAATAAAATTTAAAAAAGGCATAGGATGTTTCCTTCACGTGGAATGTGATCTATAATACCTCCAGAACCCCCAATTTGAAGGAACGCAGTTAGAAGTCGAACATCCAGTATATTACCTACTATGTAACTTGGTCGGCACTCGGCAATGTTGTCAGAATCATCAAAATGAAATATTATAGTATGTGTTTGCTTATATATAGTTGTCACAAATAATATTTATTTATACTTATAGTGGAGTGTCTGGGGGTTTTGACCTCAGACTTTTGTTACAGTGAATGAATTTAAATGGTCGAGGGGGGGTTTTCTTTTTTATACTATAAAGTGTAAAGTTTACCCAAAATTTTTTTGTGCTTTTGATTTTTTTTTTTATTTAAACCAAAAACTATAAAAAATTAATAATTTTATTTAAAATATATTTTTTTTTCGTATTATATACGTTGAATAATACCTTAATAGACGTAAAATAATATTTTCTTGAAATGTTGGAGCGTATGAAGGGTCATAACGACCTTGGACAGGTAGTAGAACGTGGAGAAGGGAGAACGAAAGGATGACTTGTTACCTCATCTTCAAACTTAATTCATTTACGCTCATACAGATTGTCGCCAAAAATATATTCATAAAAATATTTTGAAACATATCAGAAGAGGCCCAATGGAACTCCATTTTCGCCTTCGAAAAAGAAACTCCGAAGTAGCACTGATTTATTGAGCTTTGAGTGGGAAAAACTGTTTCATCTGTGGTCAAGAAGCTAATAAAGAAATATAAGCAAAATTAAATAAAAACGACGAAGTCAAATCTCATATATGTATATTAATACTCCAACTTTAAATGACTCCATTGTAAGCTATATAAAACGATTGTTATCAAGAAATTCATAAAAGAATTTCTGATATAGCAGATTTACAAACACTCCAAGCAAAATATCATGCTGATCTGATTGTTATAATTCTCTTAAAAATTCAAGGTTGGTTTGACAATTTCGATGATAGATGCAGCAATGGAGCATACATACGAGTATAGAAGAGAATGACGACTACCAATTTTCTATGCAAGAGTTGAAAGATACGATGGTAATATACCTCACAGCATACACCGGATGAAAAAACTATTAGAAAACAGAATATCGCAGTCCACTGCTGCTCATAGGCCTCCACAAGTTCGCGCTAAAAATGGCGCAAACTTATGTGTTTTGCCCATAGTTACCAAGCTGGGCAAGCGCGTTGGTGACCGCAGGCCGGGCTTTGTCGCACCGAAGATGCTGCTGCCCGTCTTCGGCCTGTGTATTTCAAAGCCAGTAGTTGGATGGTTATCCCGCCATCGGTCGGCTTTTTAAGTTCCAAGGTGGTAGTGGAACTGTGTTATCCCTTAGTCGCCTCTCATGACACCCACGGGAAGAGAGGGAGTGGCTATATTCTTTACTGCCGTAGCCACACAACAAGCAGTAAAAAAACTAATCATAATGATAATAATAGTAAAAAAAAGGATTGTGGAGCTGCTTGTGGATGTCGAAAGAGTGGCTTATACTGCAGTGTAGCATATCTACACAGTGCAGCGAAAATACCTGTTTCAATACTCCGCCAATCATTGAAATAAGTAAAGTTGAAGAAAATACTTAAATAGACAAAAATGTAAATTGTTTGACAAATGATTTCTTGATTTTTTTTTTCTTTCATTTTCCTTCATTTATTTCTTTTTCCTAATTACTATCTCTATATGAATGTATCAATTAACTTAATTTTTGTGTAGAAAAATGTTCTACAGGGGTTTAAACTATCAAAATTAGAGTGATTTCTTTTTTTTTTTTTTTGAATCGAGATCACAATTTTTTAATAGGTAAACTTTTTTGTATATATTATAAGCTAAACATTCCACTTTGAATTATAAAATTTCATTCACTGTAACGGAAATCCGAGGTTTTCGTGTATTTAACGCCCCAGGCACTCCACTATTACTAAGAAGATAACGACCTACTTAAGACAACGACCTCAACACTCTCCATTCTTTTTAGGTACTTATGGTTTAAATAAGTACTTTGTTACCATATCTTACATGGTAATAAAGCCTGGGTTACACGGTATAAGTTTCTAAGTAACAAAGTTGAATTAAACGAGCGGAAACTTTGATAAGTTTTCGTGTAAGCCGTTAAATTGAGTAGATCGAATCAATTTTTCGCTGTCTTTTCTATCTATTAAGATGCGGTACGTCTCGTGATTATGTAACATCAATTATTTTCTGATAAAATATATAACATAAATAGCTATCTTTGTTACAACAATGAACTATGTAACTGGTCGGAAATGTCGACAAAAATGCCAAAAATATATATAGTAGTAGTATTTCAACATAAAAAATTAAAAATAATTGAAAAACAAGGGTCTCTAATCATAAAAAGTTAATTATATAATATAGGTACATACTAATAATATATAATATAAAGATACTAATAATAATTTATTAGAAAAAAAGTCGAGGATACTCACGACAACACTATTTTTCGATATTTAGCTTTTTTCTACTCTTAGAAAAATAACACATTATTACTAGATGTTGGTGTAAAGGAATAACAGGAAGGAAGCCAATTAATTTGGTATTTCAATTCCCAATTGTATCCAGTATCCTGTATATGGAATTGAATATGTTTCACATTCGATTGCCATTATTGCAAGTAATGAATATCAATTATTATGCAATTGTATATATTTGATTTAATACTATGTAAATTGATATTACGTCAATTGATACATTATCTATATATACATATAATAAAAAGGTTGGAAAGTCAAAACTGTACATTGAATATTTTTTTAAAAGAATACTTGGGGTGTGATCTACAATCGATACCGAAGCTAAAAATATAGTTTTTAGAATTTTTGTCTGTTAGTCTGTATGTATGTCCGGGATAAACTCAAAAAGTACTGCATAGATTTACTTCAAATTTGGCACGAATATTATTAAGAAGTCGGGTCCTACGGCTATCGGCTGTCCTACGGCGGCGGCGGTCGGCTACATAATTATTATCACGCTATCAGCCTATCACCTACGGGGAACGAGCAGTAAACCTTTATTTGTTGTATAGCGTTCACGTAGACGACGTCGCGGGCAGCAACTAGTAAAATATTATAACAATAATTTATACAGAGGATCCATACATATATATTCTTTTCATATCAATAACGTGGTAGGTGGGTGGTGCTGTACATTAGTCTGCAGAAACAGAAACGTCAAATGTGGTCTTTGATCACCACGTAGTTTCTAATTACCTTACTCGTTACACGGAGACACAACACTATACATAACAACATACTTAACGTTATAAGAAAGTATTGTAAATGTAAAAATTGCAAAAAGTTACGTGTCTTCGCCAAACGTTAGCAGGTGAAGGACATTGACTTTGATTCATTAAAAAAAATCTAATATCATTATAATATCATTTTAAATGTTGCTTTTTGATCATTTCAGGTTCTTCAGCACTTTTGCCTCTCTGAAAAGAGTCCCTCCATTTTAACGTTTTTCGACTTTACAGCACTAAATAGATTTACTCACTCAGTTTGTAATAATCTACAGAAACGTATTATATTGAATATCAGTAGTAATATATTGTGAAGTTTTACTCGAATATTCTTACCACGAAATTACGTTGTAAACTGATAAACTGCAGTAAGAATCTAAACATAAACGGCAGAAACGTTTGACGTCAATTTGATACCTGCCAAAACCGAGAATTTTGTTGAAGTAATCAAATGAGATGGTTTGGTATGAACTGCGGTTGTTTTCAGAGTTGTTACATACGTAACTGAAATTATTTTAAAACTCAAACAATCACGTCATAGGAGGTCAATTAGGTTATTTATTGAGAATATTTTGAGGTCGACGGGTATAGCGAAACACCTTGCTCGAATAATTTCACTTGCAAATCTTTTTCAGTATTTTATGAAATAATTATTATAATAATTTCTATATAATCCAACCTTTCTTCTAAAATATAATTAGTTTTATAATAGTCCATAAACAAGATAAAAATATAGAGAAGTAAGAACATCTTTTAATAAATATGCACTCATTAACCCACTTATCAACATTTTACCACTCGACTTTCAAGAACTTTCAAGTCTTAAATTATTATATACCTAAAAAACCCCAGAGTTTACTACGAAATATCATCTATTTCTCTAAATTAATAGCTGTGACTTTTCTTCATTTACCGAAGTGAATTAAAAGGATTTACAGGATAAATAATTGTTATAAAACTGTCCACGAGACTACAAGGATTTACGGTTAGGTCGTTATGCGAACGCTGCACATGAAAGTAAACCGTTTAATTATACGAAACCGGTGAAATATTTACAAACATCGCTTAATTTGTGTGTTTAGAAACTCTATAGTAATATAAATTCCACATAAATGTTTTGAAACGCCACAAATCAATAATTACACGAAACTTTGGTGTATTCTGGATAACGACTGCGTTCTATATATCAAGAAAGGTTTTGTTTATCAAGTGTTAAAGCATTTTTTATAGTGGTTTGTATCATGTAGCATACATTTTATAGTTGAAATTTGTTTGCGTTTTTATATTTTCGTTAGGACTTTTAACGTGTAAGCAAAGGAAACAGTGTCATACGTATAATCTTAGTTGATCTCACTGTAGTCGGTAAACAAGTACTTGTTGCTGTTGCATATAAGAGACTAGCTTCTGCGCGCGACTTCGTCGGCGTTTACTCCGCTCCTATTGGTCTTAGCGTGATGATACATAGCCTATAGCCTTCCTCCTCCTTCCTAGTTCCAGAGATTACCGCGTTCAAACAAACAAACAAACAAAGAAACAAACAAACAAACAAAGAATCAAACAAACAAACTCTTCAGCTTTATATATTAGTATAGATTTGTAAGTAGGTACATTATTGAGTTGCGTAATAACTGCAAGTGGTTAATCGTACGTAGTAGACTTTGAATGCATTGTGAGGATTAAGATGCGAATGTTGCGCTGAAAATCAATAGTATATGCATATTTATTTATTTATTTATTTATTTATACTTTATCGTACATCACAACTACAAGTAGATATCATTTACCTACAGACTGTGAAGTACAATGGTCGGACCAAATATGTATATTCAATAAGTTGCATATATGTATATTCAATAAGTTGTTGTTGTGTCCTTAGTCTAAGAAATACAAGAAGGACATTTATTATTTCAGGAAATGAAAGGGTCCCTCAGAGGATTCAGATAGGTGATAAAAAAATAATAACGTGATCATAAGCCGACGCGAACCACGAACGCGGTAGTATAAATGTATTTTATAGTGTACTACCTATTTCTAATATAATTACGAGTATATATACTACAACTTTACAACTTATTTTACCAAGTAATATATGAAAAAAGGCTCATTTATTTTTACAAAAGATTCAACCAACTAAATTTAAATTTAACCCTCAATAAATTTTAATTATTAATATTTTTGTAAATTTGAATGTAAGTAATAGTTATTATTATAATGCGATTGATGAAACACAAAAATTTTACTCATAAATAATATTATTTTATTACATGCTTTCGTTTACTTCTCACTTTTATGTTTATTTATGAGTTCATTTCTTACAGTAATATATTAAGCAAGTTCATAATCTTTCGATTAAAATTCGCGGATTAAGTAGTCGTCGTAAACACTATAACAATGTTTGAAACAAGTAATAAAAATATGAAATCCATTCTCACTTTGATCCATTTCAAATAATTGAAATAATGTTTTTAAAAACTGTATCAATATCAAATGTGACCCACTAGAGATTTATAAGAATGCAGTTGAACTTGAATGGGCAATAAAATGTATTTTAATAGTTGTAATAGAATACCGTTGTTTGTAATACATGCAATAATTTAATTTCTTGGTTATATTATTGATTTTGTTTGTTAACATTGTTTTGCCACATATATATTTAACAGCCGTTATATTTTAATGACATCACATCCAAGCCACGTCATTGTGAGTGATATTTTGCAACAAAGTATCTACTCAAGCATTAAACGGAGGAATCCAATTTAAGCTGCTTTTATACGTAACGATGTTTCATTTGAAGGGCAATGTACGTGAGATTGCAGGTTGTGGATGTTTCACTATACTTGTACCTTTAATATTTAAGTTTGTAAAATATAAGAATTCGAATATTCTCTAAGTAAGTAATTCTCTAAATATTTTCCTAATTAACAGGCACTGCAACCCTAAAAGTATCGCAAGCACGTTGACGATCTACCCCCCCAATTCCCCCACCCCCCAGGAGCTCTCACCAACAGGAACACAAGACTGTTCTGTAAGGTCGAGGTAATACCCCAGTTGGGCTGCTCTATATTTTTAGCAGGAAATGTCCTGCTGTGCCCTACCTCACTTATAACATGACTTCTACTTCTTTAAAATAAAGTAACAAACAAATAAATATTATAGATTTGTAAACAGCAAAATACTGCTGCTTACGCTGTTTCCTTTACATTTTGAATATTATTTAAAATCTGGAAAACCTTTGCATTACACGTTGACAGAATACTACGATTTAGGGCCACTTGCAGCAAAATTACATAAATCTCGATTTTATTAAAACTAGATTTTACTCTAAACTCGATTTAACTTAAGTCTCATGGAAGTTGCGTTGCTCATCATAAAATTGTGTCCGGTTTAACTAAATCGAGATTTTGCGTATCATTCAGTCACCATTCGTTCTTAACGTTCAGTTTTAGATAAAATATGTACCCCAAAGCAATATTGCGTACAAAAAATAATATATTATTAATATTTAATAGTCAGTATCAATTAAATGAAAAATACAAATTCAGACTAGGCTGTATGGACTATATAGTCCTTTGCCTTTCCCTATTGGGGATAAATTTTATAACAACAATGTTATTATTGTTATGTTCTTGGTTATGTTTTAGCACAATTTTGTTTTTGTTTCGTATAGTATTTTTGTCACAGTTGATTTTGTGTTTTTCGAGCTTTCTGTAATGAGTTGAACAAATCACTTTGAACAAAGACTCTTCGAAAGAAAAACCGCGTTTCTAAATACTGCAGGATTTCTTCGGTCATAACAAATCGTGCTCATGCTCCTAACGAAAATCTATTTTCATAATACAACAGAAAGAAATAAAGAAATAAACAATAACGTAAGTATTCACAAATGATGGTTCACAAAATCGAGATTTAATAACGCTAAACCGACTCTGTTGCCGATTTAACTTTGACGTTTATTTGAATCGAGATTTAAGCTAAATCGATGACGTACAAGACATTGAATCTGATTTAACACAAAATCGAGTTTTAAATCTAGATTTAACACAAGCTGCAAGTGGCCCTAAGTTCAGTATGTGGGGATAGAAGAAAATGAATTAAAACATAAAATGATAAGGTGACTTTTAGCCAGCGGCTTAAGCTATGCGTCTTCATATATCTGTAACAGCTCTGGATTGATAATACCTTCAAATAAGTGGAAAATGTTCGATATAGTAAAATTAAAAAAATAACGGGTTTTGCACTCTGGGAGTGCCGTCAGAAGTGAAAACTTGAACAGTTCTTGACAGTCAGTAAAAGTCAATTTGACATTTTGGTATACTTTTGATTAAATAGAGTGATTCCAGAAGAAGGTTCGTATGTAATACATGCATAATATAGTAGAGGAACACTGGTAGTTTTAGAGGTTTCTAATGTGATACCGTAAATAAACACATTTTTTTGCGATTACATGGCGAAGCCGCTAGTTTTATTCTAATTATCAAACCTGACACATGCCCGTGTAGGAAAGTTGCTAGCGTAATAAAAGTCAGCCGTGAGACTAGTTATTTGTCAGCCGTAAAAACGCCCTTCGATATTCGTAGAACTGGCGTAGCAACATCACTCAGTATTTGTGAAAAAATACCAGAAACACCTAGCTGTTTTACTTGGATTATAAGTGATTTAGCGTTATCCATATTCTTAATTGAAATATTGGTTTTTTATGTATGTAATGATGTAATTTGTAGGTTCAAATTTGATTACTATAGATTGAAAATCGTTTCTGGCTACCCTAAGCGTTATAATAGTCAACCAATAAGTTCACCACTAATACATCTTTTTTATATAGGTATATGTATATTGATGTTTTATGAAATACTTTTTAACGAGTCTTAATATACAGAAATATTTAACAAATACGTTGCACTAAAAAAAAAACACGAATAGTAGGGAACATACACAATAGTAGGGGACTTGCCGGAAAAGAAATTAAAATTTGCCAAGTCTTAAATCCTATCCCAAAGCTATCCCTTTAAAAATGTTGCCTTGAAATAACATTTAAGTTTATTTACACAAGTACAGGACAAATACGAGCATTACAAAAAAGTGTGTACCTACATTGTAATTGAAAATTTAAAATCAGTAGTACTAAAAATGTCTGTTTTAACGTTTACAACTTGTTTATCGATTTGTAAACGACGCAGAATTATACGCATTATTTGCAAAGCTGTTTATTTATGTTTTTTACAGCTTTACGTGTTTAACGAAATCATTTAAGCTGCTTTGATTCACAATAAATTTGTTATATATGAATGTAAATAGCGAACAAAAGAAAAGGCTAGTGACCTGATTAAGTCATTGCCTCATTTTTGACCACTAATAGCTTTAAAACGTCAAAAGTATTTTATTAATTTATTGCCAGGGTTGCTATATTCAGAAAACGATTCGAACAACACATGTTCCAAATTTATAGGTTCAAAATGAAGACGAACCGCTTCTGAATATTCAAGTTTTAAAAAAGGTTTTTTTTAAAAAAAAATGAATACTCACCTTAAGGGGCTCCCATCGCTCAATGACCTTGGCGATTTCGTTTTTATACAAGAACTAGATGGCGCCACCACCTATCCAAATTCGTACGTAATTACTACTATAAAACATCCACACATTGGAAGGAACTGATGAAGATTACGCAAGAAAACAGATGTGTCGCTGCGTTGTTATTGTATTCGCCCTCTGAGACTATTTTTATTTTTTATTATACTATTTTATTATATTTTTTATTAGATTATATTTTTATTATACTATTTTATTTATTTATATAAATCATGTACGATTTACCTACATCTTTTATTTATTATTTTATTTCATGATTATTTTGAAATAAGTGATTCACCTCGCCTACGTAAGTATTACTTTAGTAATTGAAATATTTAGGATGTGTATTATTATTTTAGCAAGAGATATTATCTCGGCCACGCTTAATTTACTTTTGTTTTTATGTTTATGCATAATCGGGCTTACTCTTTGACAACTTCAAAACAAAAGAAATTACAAACTACTTTAAATATATATTTACAAACTTAGTTTCTACGTAGTATTTATATTTGTACTATTAACAATATCTTTTAATTCAAAATTTTAGGGTCAATTGTATAAACAATAAATTCGGCCACGTCGCGGTGAGCGACATAGCCTCCTCGTCCGACGGCCGAGAGGCGACTGATTTTCTTCGCCTGAGTGCCCGTATATAACCAGAAATTATATTTTTACGATTTTCTAATAAAATACTGCACCTAATAAAAAACCCTTCTGTAGAATTATTAAGTACATGATTCTTAAGTAACAAAAAAAAATTCACTATTGTATGTAGTAAAATTACATAATTATATACGATTTTTGTACGCGAAAAGAGGTCCAGGTAAATAATTATTTCTCTTTATTTAGAGAGTTTTATGCAATTATCTCTCAGTCACATTAATAAACTAAATCCGAGTTACAACATATATTTATTTGATATTTTTAACGTAACTTTAAGGTATACTTGATAGCACATGAAAACGGCCGAATTTTTCTGGGATCCCCTTAAGTATGAAAAAGTTAATTATAATTAAGTCTTGATGCAGTGGTCATGACCTATGATGTTCAAATCTGCTATAAACTATAAACATGCTATAGACTAAATGCTAAATTTTTTTAGCATGCTATTTTATATGCTATAATTTTAGCACATTGTTACAAAACTTGGCCGCGCTGCTCGATACTCGATATACGGTAATCTGTCTCAGTCACACGTTAGTATTCGTGGCTTCGTGCCACTATCTCTGTCTTGAGCTCTATCGGCTACAAAAGTTTTCGTTTTTATTGTTGTTAATTTTTATTATTAGTATTAGTAATTAGTTTATTAGTGTTATAGTATTCAGTTTGTTTTATTTAGTTTTAATTGTTTTATCTAGTGTTAGTATTAATTTTGTTTTATTTAGTATTAGTATTAAGTGTGATTTGATTTTGGGATTTCCCCCCTCAGCGACAATGATTAAATAATAATTAATAATAAGTGTAAATATGTGTTAAATAATAATAAGTGGTAATGTGTATAAAAAGTATTAAGTGTAAATATTATTGTGTTGTTTGTGATAAAAATCTGCCACTATCGAAAGGTGAGGTATTGAAATCGAATTTTTAATTTATAAGTTATTTTTGTAGCATCTTAAAGTGTTATGATGTTTATTTTATTGGTCACTGTATTAGGAAAATTTTATTCGTACATTGATTTATAATAAAAATAAAAATGGGTAATGACAGTTTTTTTTCGTGAGTGGACATACGCAAAAGTTCGCAGACATGAGACGATAAAACGCTAAAAAGTAATGTTATCCCGCTCTAGCCTCGCTGCAGCGCACTGTGTACGTTTAGCGTTTGAGACGTTATAGATTTAGCACGAAGTCATAGTCGGTATAGCAAATGCTATCAGCTATAAACATTTAGCATGCTATACTTTTATGCTATATGCTATATTAACCACCACTAGTCATGACGACTGCCTTGCGCTCTAGCGTGTGGATTCAATATCCGCTTGTACAAAGTATTTGATATAAAAACATAGGCTGCTAATATGTTTGTCGTTTGAGCTTTTATTTTTAATATTTATGGTCTAAAATCCGGGATATAACAAAATATTCCCTCATCTGTTAATTAGATGAAAAAAATTTTTATAGGCTGATTTCAATATTGTGAATTTATAAAAACAACCTCTGCCACCATAAGCCTGCCGCAATTTTTTTTTTATCTTCTCCCTTTCATGTTAATTACATGTAATAAGCTAAAACCGTCAATATTTTACATTATATACCTAACTGTAGTAGGCACCCATCTCTATGATTGCTATACTTACCTGCAGCCAGGTTACTGCTGACTGAGGTTACTGACATTAGTCATATGTGGCCATTGAAAGAAAGCCGTGATTAATCTATATAAAAACCTAGGAAACAGCATACTAACATTTTATATGGTCTATAATAAATAACCTTCTTCGGTAAATGGACTATCCAACAGAAAAATAATTTTTCAATTAAAACCAGTCGTTCCTGAGACTAGTGTGTTTAAACAAACAAAACAACAAACCCTTCAGCTTTATAATTTTAGAACAGATAATTTAGTTTATGCATAAAATTCATAGTATCATAAATTGAATCTTTTCAAACTACGATAATGCTCTTACCACGCAGTTTAACAAAATTTTAATGGAAATTTAGTTAATTATATTAATTTCAAGCTATGATTTATAATAAATGTGATGTGAATTAAGCGAAATATTATAACTAGAAACGGTATTTTATCATTATACTCACATAATATTATTTTCATATTATGTATTTCCAAATATAGAAGAAAGAATTCTTTAAAAACTGAATTTATATAACCAGAATTCTATCACAAAAAAACACTTATTGTCTTTCCCCTCATTTATTATCAGGCTGTTACTTTTGGAAACATAATAGGTTCAGAAATGGAGAGTTAGAAAGGGGATTTTCTGTTATAGGAAATTTATAATTGGATAATATTTTGTTTATTCTATAATATTTCTAATATTTAGTATGCAACATTATAAGGTAATACGGATAACTTCGTCTGTGTCCTCGTTTTTGAAATATGTTATAAAACATTCATTCACACATTTATTTGTAATAGACGTTACGTTACAAATAACGAGTCATATGCTCGTATCGACGGAAATAACCGTGAAATTAGAGAAACATGCAAAGTACCTACTCATGTTTGATGAAAGAAAAACGATTTGTCTAATGATGTAATGTTGGTAGGGTTGGGAGATAATAAATATAAACGTACTACAAATGGTGTGTTGGTTATTCTCAATATCAAGAGTATTTTCTTGTTGGTGTAATCTTAGATTGATTTGGAGTTAGTTCATTAACTTCCTTAAAATATCGTCACATAATAATCTATCGTTGAAGTTTTATGTTTTAATTCTAATATAGAAATATATAGTAAAAGGATAACGGAACATCTTCTCTTCTTCCTGCCCTCTCCTTACAAATAGAAGTAAATCATTACCCTACTTTCTGCAAAATTTTTGAGAATATTACTTCAAATTAACATCTCCACAATAAGGCAAATAATCGTTTTTCTTGTTGACGATAATGTTTTACTAAAAGCGTAAATCTGTAAGATTATAATTTTAGAACATTTACTATGCTTGACCCCATTTTTGCGTATTCTGAGACTTATCTAGAGCTAAATCATTATGTTGTGAAAACTGAACGCGGTTTTGAATGTTTTGGACAATTATAGCAATGACTAATTATGGGTTTTCCACAGGGTACACATTTGTAACCTTTTCTTTACATGACATATGTATAAAGATGTCGTTTTACTATCACGTAAACAATACCTGTAGTATTATATCATTTGATAAAGATTTAGATTTAATTTCGAAGTCAATTGGCAAGAATGTATAATAACTTCTTCAATGCAATGATTAATTAATTGTAAACACAACAAAACACGAGAAAAACTATAAGTAGATAGAACTGAATTTAGAATATGTAATTCGAAATACACGGAACACTTAACTTAGGAATATAAGTGATCAAGTAAGTCACAGAATATTAGCGACCAACTTTTAGATCGCAAAAAATAATATTATTTTCAAAGCATCATACACATTTTGTAGTATATTATACTCTTGGGTACCGAAATTGATACAATTTCCATAACTCAAAGAACTATTCGATCTATTTATAGCCTCGAAGTTAGGGAATTCCTACGGGATATGTTAGGTGAATATATAAACTGTCTGTTTCGGCACAATGTTCTGTACACAGTTCTGTAGTAATGATTCCCACGTAATCGTGAGAGATATTTGTACTTATACAAATTATTGTTGCTGTAATGCGTGTATGGGCTTGTGTTTCGAAGAGCACGCAAAGCCTTAGGTCTCGGTTGGTATCATATACTTCGATAGCGATCAATACTTATGTTTGGGATATTATACAACAACCAGTAGTTAAACAGCTTGGCCCAGTACAAGACAATTACGGCTTTAGAAACCTCGGAGTGAATGACTTCTTCAACTGAGAGTCGTCGGCAGTGGGATGACCCACGGTACACACACCCTAACGAGAAACAACTATTCGTATAAATTGATAAACGAATATCTGCCCCAAAACGAAGTCTAACCCGTAACCATAAGGCGACTTCACGCATCACTACTCCTAAATGATTCTCGGTTGGTCGTGGTCTTTTAAAGACTTTTATCAAATGTGAAACATGTCTAGACTAGTACTTTTATAAAAATCGTAAAGTTACAATAAAGCACAATGATGGTTGAAATTTTATTAATACACGTCTTTTTTATCAAGAGTTATAATATTAACTCTTTTAAAAAATCCTTTACCAGAATTACTCATTTAGAAAAACTAATATCATTAAAGCCCGACTAAGCCGTATTACCCTAAAAATAGGGTCGGAATAAAACGTAAACAACCTACTGCAAAGTCACCTGGCTCTAAATTTTCCTTAGCAAACACATTTTGTGCCAATGTTCGTTCTAATTGCGATGTTAAGGGTTCCCGCAGAATAGGCGTATTAAGCTTATTTAAGTTAAGCAATGTACCTAATATTTAATTAAAATAAGTTTCATCTTGATGAAATTGTTTGAAAACTATTTGCTAAAGTTTTCTTTTGGTTTGTTTGAATTTGTATGAGTCTTTTTTTCATCACTTATCATCATTACTTCAGCCTATCGCAGTCCACTGCTGGACATAGGCCTCCACAAGTTCGCGCCATAATGTCTGGCTCACTGTTTGCCACGTGTTTTGCCCATAGTCACCACGCTGGGCATGCGGGTTGGTGACCGCAGGGCTGGCTTTGTCGCACCGAAGACGCTGCTGCCCATCTTCGGCCTGTGTATTTGAAAGCCAGCAGTTGGATGGTTATCCTGCCATCGGTAAGCTTTATAAGTTCCAAGGTGGTAGTGGAACTGTGTTATCCCTTAGTTGCCTCTTACGAGACCCACGGGAAGAGAGGGGGTGGCTATATTCTTTACTGCCGTAACCACACAGCAAACTGTCTTTCCTTTACAACTATTAAAAGTGAAATGTGATCGCAAGAACTTGCGAAATAATTTTTAGATTTCGTTATCATTACCATTTTGTTATGCTGTTTTAAGATATTTCTTTCAGAAATAATGACATATACGTTTTAATGTCGAGTTCGAGAGAGATATATATCCTTTACCTTCCACTATACGTCCTTTTATTTCAATTCCTTTATTTTATTTTAACTATTAATTTTGTAACATTTTCTTTAACTTTTTAACTACACATACATAATTAATAAATGGCATGTAATTTAGAAGACAATCTAGTTTGTTTTCACCACGCTCAGTGCTCGTGCGCCCTTATATTGTTTCGTTCTTCTCTAACCCACCCACCTTCGCGTTCCACGTTAATGTCCGTCTGTCCAATAAATTCAGTTAAGGAGCTCTTAGGTCGATATATGCTTGCCAAATATTCATCGTACCTGTGTTTGAACGTACCATACGAGTAGCAACAGGTACGATTACTCACATAAGGGTCATATTATCGGCCCTTTGTAGCGTTTCTTCTCGAGTTTTGAAATATGTTTTCTATATTATACTAACAATTTTTTATTTAAATACTTGTCATATATACTGTGAAACAGGACTTCTGCGTCCAAATTTCTACGTTTATATTAAAAAAGTTTTACAACATTTGAAAACGAACTCACACCTTAAAGTTTGTTTTTCTTTTAACATTCGTTCTAAAAGTAAAAGACTTCAGACGGGAATTGTATGGTTCACTTTTTTCAATCCATTTTTATCTTAGAGTGAAACCTACACACTCAAAATAATTATGTACTTAGAGCAGGGTTTCTTAACCTGTTGTCCATGGACCCCTAAGGGGTCCGTGTTATGAAAGCTCGGGGTCCATGGCAAGCCTACTTAGTTGTGAGTAAATATTTTCACTTTTCGATTAATCAAAAACAACTCCTCAATTTGATATTCTTATCCAGCATAAGCAGCAGCTTCACACTAGTTATTTATACGTAAAGTTTGATCGCAAGCGATAAAAGGTGATTGAAGTAAAGCATTGTTGTGTTTTTTTTTCTTTTTTTTTTTTTTTGAAAGGGTCCGTGGACTCTTTGAAATTTTCAAAGGGGTCCATCACTAGAAAAAGGTTAAGAAACCCTGACTTAGAACATATCCAAAATTGATTTTAAATAAGGAACCCTCTAGAAGTCTAGAATACTAAATTTGTTGCGGAATATTAGTCGTTTATATTCACAGAGTACATTGTAATAGTAGGGAATTTATATTCAACCAAACTCAGGAAGTTACATCTCTATCTACATCCTCTCAAATTACTTGATTAATTAATGATGATACAATTAAGAAACACAAATAGGTTTAACTGAACAAAGGATTAATCAATGAACGTATATTTATAGAGTTGACATATTCATGTTACTCGACCTTTGGCGCAGTTGGCTACGTTGAGTTCAATTCCTGCCTCGATTCCTTCCTGCATAACAATCAAGGGTAAAATATTTATATATTTATAATTATTTTATTTAAAACATCTGTAAATTTACATATCAGTCGACTGTTCCCTTTAACACTGTTATTAGGTTGCCTACTTAGAAAAAGACAACCATGTATTGTACCTATATCGCGGGCTTCAAGCCAGAGGGGCGTATAAGCAATAACGCGGTACGACTTTCTGGCATGAAAATAATATCTGACTTCAGTTATACGCCTGAAAGTATTTTATTAATATTTTCTAAAATAATTTACCTACAGTTAAGAAAAAAACGGAGGTGATGTATCGATAAATTTAGAAATGATTGACGTAATAAAAAAAAACGCATTTCGTTTATACGCCCCTCTGGCTTGAAGCCCGCGATATGTATTTGTGTATAATTTTATTAATTATGATATACTTTGTAACTTTTTTATATTGATAACTTATAAGTTAAAAATATTACTATCATTAGGCTTTCTAGTAAACTAACACAAATATACATTTATACACACGTATTTTTATACACAAAAACACATAAAATCATCTCATATTTATACAGTCACACGGTATAAAAATTTATGTGATAAAGAGAAAAAATTAATAACATTTTCAGTTACTCTTTGTTCCGTATAAATGAACAAATCTCATATACATACATAACATTTCTCATTACCTGTTCATACACAAACGGGGTGACCCACCCCGTTTTCGAAGTAGCAACAGGTCACCGGCTTAGAGTTCGTAGCATTGAATTTCTGTTCAAAGGAACGAGTAGCAATTTTCATAATTAATTTTCTGACCGTTTAAAGTTTCACTTTCGTGTTTGAAAAAAAAAAAGAAAACTTTTACTTTTCTCTTTTAATTGAAAACGAGAATCTTTTGTTTTACTTCATAAATGAAATACTGAGAACGTTTCTGTTTGTGACTTCGAAAGTATTATTTAATATAGACTTTACTTTCATTTTTAAAAGTGAATTTCTATGTTTCTAATTTTTCACTGATTGTTATAAATGTAAACTTTTATGTTCTGACATTCATTCGCGTTTTTGGAAATGATCGAATACACCTAAAGAAATTACAAAATACAAGGACAAACGTGACCAATGATGATTTTAAATATATTTTAATAATTACTGAGTTGGTTAGTTGAAATTCTTCCGCCAAAAAATAAATCAAATAATAAAAGTTAGGCTAAAACTAAGTTGAATTTCATTAACGCATAAATACGAAGAAAACTGTTATGTTAATACATCTTGCAAAAATTTATTCGATACTAATTTTAATCTGAAAAGTTTTTAATCTGTAAGAAGCCTCATAAAGTTTTTTAACGTGAGTCGTCTCGTAACTTTGAGTCTGTTGAGAGTTTTCAAACTCTACAGTGGTATTAGGTATCGATTTAAAACTGCAAAATATAAATATTGTCCACGGACGTATATACGCATGTAATTTAATATTTGTTAAATTGTAATATGTATTTCTTTTGTTGTGTGTTATATTTTGTTGATATAATATTTTATGTTATTGTTTTGTTGAATAGAACACTAAAATTATTTAATTTTATTACATACTAGCTTCTGCGCGCGACTTCGTCGGCGTGGAATCCGCTCCTATTGGTCTTAGCGTGATGATATATAGCCTATAGCCTTCCTCGATAAATGGGCTATCTAACACTGAAAGAATTTTTCAAATCGGACCAGTACATCCTGAGATTAGCGCGTTCAAACAAACAAACAAACAAACAATCAAACAAACAAACTCTTCAGCTTTATTATATTAGTATAGATAAAAATATTAAAGTATCATTTACCAATGGACTTTCTTGCCTTGTATTTATAGAGGTGTGTTTGTTCTATATATAGGTTTGGTTCAAGGGAGGCATTAAATAAAACCACATGTACTAAATACAATTACTAAATTATATACAAAATATACCAATTTTTTATACTTATGTATAAATTAGTCAAATAAATTATTAATATCGGCGATCTCCCTTGGCACACGTTAATTGGATTTTTTAATTCCGTTGTTATTCCCGTAGGATGCCATGGTATATTTCTCTTTGAAATAATTCATATAGACAAACATCACTCATAAAAAATTAAAACGATATATAATATCAAACAAATTCACAATTCGTACTCTAAATAATTTAACTGTCCCGGCAAACATTTTACCGCAATTACAACTTATTTTTTTTAAATCTTTCCAATTTACTAAATGTGCTTAAATGACACAACATACAAATCATTGTTCCTAGTTACTTGCTTAAATGATTTAATCGAACCTATATGGTACAAGGGTTAATCTAAAATACCCATATATAAAAAAGTTACATGTAATAAATTATACCCGGACTTTACCTAAATAACAAATATAACAAAAGCTAAAAAAGAACGTTTTACTATAAATAGTTTAAAAAAGAGATGGAGAAGAGCTTTCGTTAAAACGTAAGGTAAACTTGATGTCAGAATCAGGATTAATTTCCGTATTAATAAAACAGCTCATTACGATTTCTACCGCCGACCGAAGTCAAGTAAATTCCTTTGAAATCTAATTTTTCGCTTCTTCATTCTATAAGCATTTCAATCTGGTGTCTATTTTAATAAATATTCTTTTAAGATGGAATTAGTTTAATAATTTTGATGAAAGAGTCTTTAAATTTTTCAAGTATTTTAGAATTTACTTCTTTTAGAAATGTGGTGACTGAAATTTATACATCTATGTACTTACTTATTTTTCTTCAAATCGTAACCAAATATTGAAATAAAATGACACTATTGATTTTATCAAAAAAACAACATTCGAAAACTTTAAAAATCAGTCCTAAAACATAGAGTATTGATCCATTTTTAACGTGTATCTTTATAATATCTTCTGTAGCGTAAAGAGTGGAAGAGATTCTTTTCATTATAATTATTATTCTATCGTGCGTTACTAACAACGAAATAATATTTACTGGATTAAACTTTAAAAAAATGCATTTCTGCCTTGATCGTATGCCCCTATAAACACTTATTAATATGCCTTAAAATAAAAATCCTACTATTGATTTCCAATCTGATATAATTTGATAATAGTTTTTTAAATATTTTTAATCCACTATTTTAGATACTAATTCCCTTAATTTTTATTCATAATCGTGTAAGTGTCACACGAAGTATTTATAATACGTATGTATTTTTTCATAAGTGTCCTAGTTTCTTTTTACGGCTCACGATTATGTGGTAAAAATTATTAACACGCCCTCAACTGCCCCAGTTACGTCCGCGATCAAAATATGTTTACAAGTAAGTTCGTTAACTCTGCGTTTATAAACTGGTAAAGCTTGTTGATAGTTTGAAAGTGTAAGCCATTGCATGCGGGATATCTAAATTACCCAACTTAAACTTAATATGAATGTGTGCCTATGTTATTTTGTCGAGTCACGTCTAGAAGTCACGTATAGGCGGTTGCGGGTTCGATCCCCGCACATGAAAAACATTTGTATTGGCCATACAGATGTTTGCCGTGGTCTGGGTGTTTGTGCGAGAGTGTGTGGAGATCGAAATGCATAGGATGTGGCCTTAATATTTTATGATAACAGATAAAAAGAGTCATTAAGAAATTTATTATACTATTAAACCTTGTTTACCTTTTTTTATACAACTAGGTTGACAAACAAGCGTACGTCTCACCTGGTTGGTGATGGTAAGCGCTTATAGACGTCTGGAACACCAGAAGCATCGTAAGCGTGTTACCGACCCTACCCCCAATCTCCACCAACTCTGCACTGCTTTAAAACAGTTTTATTTAGCGGTGACTCCTGTAAGGTCGAGGTATTTCTGGTGGTATTCTGAGCAGTTTGTTTCCTGCTGTGCCCTACCTCAGTTTACTTATAAAGTAAAGATAATTAAAAAATACCGTTACGAACAGAGGCGTTTTGTTGTAACAATATAATGTATCTTAAATTATTGGTTTGTTCTCAAACAAAAAAATAAGAAATGGCAAATAACAGGCGACTTCATCTTACATCGACAAGTAAAGTCACAATTTCACATCATTAGGGGTAACTCAAAAACTGCTTGTCAGATCTCGCTTAAATTTGACCATACAACCCATGGGACCACACGACAAGCGCCACTTTTCGAATAAAGAAAGAATCAAACTTTTAAAAAAAATCTATACACCTAGTAAAAAGCTATGATGTAACTAACACAAATAAAAAATACAGTCGAATTGAAAATCTCCTCCTTTTTTTAAAGTCATTTAAAAAGAAGATAATTATGCCTGTATTGTATTGTTCAATTGCTTCAAACAAAGCACTCATTTTTAGGGTTCCGTACCCAAAGGGTAAAAACGGGACCCTATTACTAAGACTTCACTGTCCGTCCGTCCGTCCGTCTGTCACCAGGCTGTATCTCAAGAACGGCTATAGCTAGAGAGTTGAAATTTTCACAAATTATGTATTTCTGTTGCCGCTATAACAACAAATACGAAAAACAAAATAAAATAAATATTTAAGGGGGGCTCCCATACAACAAACGCGATTTTCTTGCCCTTTTTTGCTCGATATTAATAATGGCAACAGGTAGGCACTTGAAATATTCACAAAATACTCAGTTGTATTTTTACTTTAATAATAAATAATAAAATTAATATTTAAAGGGGGCTCCCATACAAAAAACGTCATTTTTGCCTATTTTTGCTCTCATACAATAAAAGTGATTTTTAGCCGCTTTTTGCCCGTTATTACAATCAATGTACCTAGTCAATGGTACGGAACCCTTCGTGCGCGAGTCCGACTCGCACTTGGCCGATTTTTTATTTTCGTAACATTAAGATTTATAACATTACTAGCGCACCCGGCAGACGTTGTCCCAAAGCAACCCTATGTCATCGTATTCGCAGTGAAACATCGCTGATTTTGATGTTACATTTATTTATTAAACATGTTTATACCTGCCAACTCAATAGTTATATAAAAAGGAAAAACTGATTTTTCCGTGAATGCGTGCGTTCACATGTTCGTAAGGGCTTGTTGGAGAGCTTGCGTGTGTACTACGCATGCATTTTTGTGTAAGTATTTGGATGAATAGACGTTTATTTAATTGCTGAGCTTTTACCATCGATAGATTATTCCTCACAAAAAAAAATCTTGAAAATAGTTTTTACCATATTTAAACCACTTTGGTTCAATATTTTTTTTACTTTTTTAACCATTTTCAAAAAAAGAAGGAGGTTCTCAATTCGATTGCATGGCACTTCAAATCAAATCAAAAACTTCTTTATTCTCTAAGGCTTCTAAATTTTGCATTTTGCTCATTTTCAATCGACTTCCAAAAAGGAGGAGGTTATCAATTCGACTGTTATTTTTTAATATGTACAGGAATTTTTTACTGGGTTGACCGATTTAGATAATTGTTTAGTTCTTGTCATAATATGGTCTCATTTAAATTGAATCGAAATCTGACAAGTACTTTGCAAATTATATCCAATAATGCGTATTTACCTACTTGACTATTTTTTCTTCCACCTACGTTGTGTTATTCCTTATAACTTTTCAGTGGATGTACCGTAGTTTCATTTGAATTTTATTGAGATCTGATAAATACTTTTTGAGTAATCTTTGATAATGCGTATCTACTGGACTATTTCTTTTTCTAGTTGTCGATGTGATTGCAGTTGGTTTTCTTTCGTTTGCGAGCAACCACAGTTATTTAATTATTCATTTCTAATCTTGTCACGGCGAACAAAGAATGAACCATTTAAGATTTGATTACGTTACACATAACAAGATCGTCTCATCAAAACATTACTATATTCCAAATTCCAATACTCAAATATATGACGCAAAATATTCATTTCTAAAAATAATCTTCTTATAAAGCTGAAAAATATAATAAGTCGAGTTCTGTACTTTCTAACTAACTCGGATTAAACTTTAAATTAATTTTTTGTTAAGTTACACAGCATTGATATCTCGAATGAGTTTCGAACTAATAATAACGAATACTTTTCTTAAATGTTACCTGTACTAATATTACGATGACTAATTTTTGAAAATTAAAATATGTATATATATACAATTATACATGCATGTATATGTAAAGGAGAAACAACAGCTTATATATCTATATATATAATGGTGGTTATATCGGTCTTAGGTTACAAAAACAAAAATGATGCTGGTTTTTATATAAAACAAACTATTTTTATTATGTAACGGTATAAAAAAGTATATAAATAAGTAACTATTCTTTGGTTGTAATACGTTTAAAACATTTTATAAATAAAAATCGATAAGAGACAATGAAATGCCTCCTAGTAGATTTTTTTTTTTTTTGCAAATAATCTTATGTGTATCCGATCATATTAGCATATAAAACGATAAAGTAACGCGCATTACTTACTTCGTGAAATATTCAGGGAATTTATCGGAGAGAGTGAAGTTCGTTTAACCTTCAGATGCTTGTAATTTTCCTTTTAAAAACACACGACATTCATGTAACGACTAAACGATATATAAAATAAAAGTTATGCTATAGTATTATAGATGCGGGTCAATATATATCTTATTTAGAATCGAAGTACTATACATGACTATTAAAGGTACAAAACATTCAATTACATAGTCTGTTTTCTTTCAATAGCTCATACAATCAGCTCACGTACGGCCGTTATCGTCGACTTAGTTAAAACAAAGATTGATTATATTCACGAACAAAGAAAAGTCGTTTGGATTTACTTCGAAAACAATATGCGGTGAGCAGCGACGCGATGAAACGATACTTTTATTATATTGATTTTTGTGTATTAACATATACAAACTTAGATCAGATCTTTTTCGTTTTAAACCACTGGGTTAGGGCGCGTTCACATAGAACGTCCGTTTTACAGGTCCGTTTAAACGTATATGTTATTAGCGCATGTAGTTGTATGAGCGAGTTCACACAGAATACAGTATTCCGGATCCATTAAAATTACCGATCCTACAAAATAAACAGCAATCCGTTTTACAGGTCCGTTTAAGCGTAAATTTTATTAGCGTATGTAGTTTTATGAGCCAGTTCACACACATGACAGTATTCCGGATCCAGTAAAAAATCCCACACAAAGGAAATACTGACTCGTTTCGTTTTCGTTGTCGTCCTGAAAATGCTGTGTGAATATTACCTCCAGTAGCGACGGATCCCTTAAAAAGGATCCTGTAAAATCGGACGTTCTATGTGAACGCGCCCTTAGTGAATAGCGTAGGTACTGTCTGTATAACCACAGTGGTACATGGACGCCTGCAACAAGAGAAGCATTGGAAATGCGATGCTAAATGAATCTCTGCTGTCAACACAGGGCATCTGCAGGAGTCACGTAGAATATTTTTGTGGTATGTGGCTGTAGCTCTGACTGCCTTACTCACTACAGGAATACGATACTACTTAAGTGCAGTTTTTTTTTTGCTGTGATCTTCTATAAGGTTATGGTGCTTTTACAATCAGGCCGCTCTACATTCGGAGCTCGATATTTTCAAATCAATAATAATCAATAAAATGTTGGTATATTTTGTAAAAAGTATCATTTATAACTATAGACATAAAGAAAAATTGTTCAATTTTTTTTAATCAATAATGTATTTGGAATTTAATGATTGTCTGTGTTAATTAATTTATCATTAATATAGATTTACTTTACGAGTACATAATTTTTCTCTATGTGCTTAAAATTATTTTGTTTATAATAGTCCATAAATGAAAAGGACATACAAAAACAAATTAAAAAAAAATTTAAATTTGTTAATGTTCTGGAAAACAAAAACGATAACCTAAATGTAATAAACGTATTTGATTGTGAGTAGAAATCACAGTCAACAATTTGATTACACATTAATTGTTTTTATTGCCCGCTCGAGCTGAAAAGAAAACAGAGTTATATGAACTAATTGCTCCTCTCAAACACGACTAATATACACAAACGAAATTAAAAATGTTATAAGAGATTTAAAGGTGAGAAGTTCAATTTATTTTATTCTGTCTAAAACAAAACACACATCATGAAGTCGTTCACTTTATTTTTTATTTACTCGTTGAATACAAAATAAATACCTACCCGTTATTATACATTAACAAGGCTGTCTCATTGCTTTAAGTAATCTTTTACAGACAACCTTTAGAATAAGCAATTTATTAATGAAGTTTTATGTTAGGTTCGATTACAATTTTATTATAACGTCGATGACACGTGATATGACATGATCGTACTTAAGTCACGTCCAATACCTTGTCTTGTATGACGTCTGCGATCTTGAGCGACAAATGTGATAACAAAGAAATCAAATAATTACTATCTTTATTAGCTGTCCTACGTCAAATTTTAATTTCACGTAACATGAAGTATTATGACGTAGTGCTATGACGCATTAAATAGGAAATTAGTTGGAATAATGACGTCTAAAACGGACATGACTCTAAATCTAAATCCAGTATACGTTAAAATATGTCAATGCCTTAACTTTTAATTGTAGTGCGATTTTACGGCCTATTTTTATTTTTATAAAAACGCCTCAAACTCTATATTTTATTTATTATAAACAATTTTGAAAGCGTATACATGCAACAATTTTGATACTACCTAGTTATTAATTTTACGAGGTATAAAAAACGCTTTTAACTCAAAATGCAACGATCCCCCCTTAGACTTGTAATATGTTTATCTTTGTTTATACTTGTATTATTTATATGTATAGTTATCACAAAAAAGAAGTATTCATATCAGCGAAACGTTACCTATAAAAGGTATTAAATTGCGTATAGAAAGAAAACACAACCCTGCGTGCGTGTTGAAAAAAATACATTCTCCAAAAGTCATTTTAAAGTAAAGTTTTTCAATATATCAACAAATATAAATGAATAGGGAAAGCGAATAATAGATTACAGTTCCCTCGCCTATATAACGAGGCAATGTTGCTTGTATTTTGGGAACTTGTTGCTGTATACTCCGTGCTGTAGTGCATTCGATGATGTTTATGCATTTGTATGTTATATGTACTCGTATGTTCTGTTGTACATTTCTTGAAAAAGAACTATTTTGTACTAAGCGATCAATTATATATCTAATTATTTAGAGTGTATTTGGTTAGTTAATTTTGACATAATTATTAATATACGAGTATTAGTTTTTGACATTTAGGATAGCACATAAGATTGGCAACATGTCAAAAACTTTAGTTTTACTTAAAGTTTAGAAATGATAAAATGGTTGGTCAAGTCACTAGCTGTGGACTTTATAAAAAAGCAAAGAGTCACTCAGCTAGTAATGAAATTGGAGTGTCTCTACAGGATCAAAGAGACCGAAAAAGGTCAGGTAGAAAAAGCGAAACAATTAATAAAACCCCTTCAATTTCATGATTGTTGATCCTCTTGCGGAAAACAGACGATCTAAAAAGAGTTGAAAGCGTTGGTTTTTTACTTTGATTTTTTGAAACCTATAAACAAATACTATGTTCAATAATAATATTATAGGTAGGGATCCCTAGTACATATTTTTCACCTGATTAGTATCAAGCTACTTTTCCGGGAGTAGCTTCATTTTGATGAGACGAACAAAAAGTTCCTCTTCGAAAACTCTCGATTGTGGTAGATAATAGAGTTAGCAGGAGATAGAGCAGCTAAAAAAAATCAGCTGGTTAGTAATAATTTTTGATGACCTTACGAGGTCAAGGTCATCAAAAATTAATTTTTTTTCTGTTTTTTTTTTATTATTTTAGTTAGTTAATATTTATATAATTTGATGGTAATATTATCCTATAAATTGCGTGGTACGTTATCGCGGTCCTACACTCACTGCTGCTCAATCAAAATGAAGCTACTCCCGGAAAATTAGCTTGACACTAATCAGGTAAAAAATATGTAATATGGATCCCGTACTATTACGTTTGAAGCACGACAATGGCAAGTTAAATGATTACCTGAAGCTAAGTTTACATCGCACACTAAGCAATGATTACGTAACTCTTGAAGCTTTTAGGTATAAGTATATATATAGGCGGAAATACGTGAGTTAGAATGCGGAGTATACATATTGTAAATATCGGAACGTTGTTTTAAAGATAGCAATTAAATACTGTCCTTGCTTTCCAGTTATACGTGGATTTTTACTATACACTAGCTTCTGCGCGCGACTTCGTCGGCGTGGACTCCGCTCCTATTGGTCTTAGCGTGATGATACATAGCCTATAGCCTTCCTCGATAAATGGGCTATCTAACAGTGAAAGAATTTTTCAAATCGGCCCAGTAGTTCCAGAGATTACCGCGTTCAAACAAACAAACAAACAAACAAACAAACTCTTCAGCTTTATATATTAGTATAGATTTACAGCTACTAAGGCTTGTTCTACGAAGGATAAATAAGAAAAGCTTTCCAAAAATTGAACTAGAACTATATGTATGTGATGGTTTGTGTGATGTATGGTGTGCGTGTTAATATGAAAAAAAAAAACAAAATGAAACACGAAATAATGCAATATGTAATATAAATTATTTGTATTTAAATATAATTTACATGAATTTAAACTCAAACAATAATCTCTATATAAACTGAAAGAGTCTGTAAATATCCGACGACTGGAGAAAATCCTTACAGAAACCAAATAAGTTTTATTGTTTAATCCACCACGTTGCTATACTCTGCGCTCCACTGCTCCAATGCTTTACTTGATATCTACTCTAAGGCACTGTGGGAGAATGAGCTTGATTGCTTTACGACGAAACTCTTAACTGTAGAACTAAAAACTATGTCTGTAGAATTGCTATATCATATTAAATGTATGTCGAAGAATTGTGTTTGCTCGCATACGAAAAAAAAACGACTTCGATTTATATCAACGAGTAATTCGAGTACGCCGCGCCGTAGGTAGTCAAAAGTATAGTCAATTAAATATGCATTAGTAGGGATAACTCAAAAAATATTTGTCAGACCATCGAGGTCGGTCGGGGTCGAGGAGGTGGTTAATTTAAATGGGACCACACGACAAGCACCGATTAAAAAAAGGATCATTGAAATCGGTACACCCAGAAAAATTTTATTATACCCCGTCCGGCGACTAATGATCTTTTTGACACTTCAAGAAATTTTGACTTTAGTGACTACCTCACACGTTATTGATTCGATTTGAAATAATAATCGATTTTATTTAAGAAGAACTTTCAATCGATTTAATGAAATATATTTAGTTTTAAAATATTATTTATTTATTCGTTTATTAGTTTTTTTAAAATTATAAATGAAATATATAAATAATAAATCAGTAAAATAGAAATATTTATACATATAAATAATATAGCTTTATAGCGCATTATAGGTTTAATGAATATTTATTTTCTCATTAAAAACACAGTAACTTACAAAATATAATATCAACATTTTATGTGGGTAAAATACAAAAATTGTCCAGCAGTTCACAGATACATTACGATTTGTTTTATGTATAACACTGTACTTACAACAGAATTCCAATCACCAAACATTTTATACACGCTAAATTAGACCATTCCTCAATTCATATAAATTATTATCTAACTTGAATTCAAAATAAGTGTTCCTTATAAACTTTTTCAGTATTAGTTCTCTAGTTATGATTAAATAATGTTTTTATAATTTTATATTGTACTAGCTGTGCCCGCGTCTTCGTCCGCGTCGAATTTAACAAAATATTCATTGTTCAGTTCGCGGCGAGCATCTCAAGGAAATAACGCTGGCTCGCCGAGCTTTAAATGTTTCGCCTAATTACTTCTAACGACGATATCTCAAAAACTATTCATCTGATTGATATAGTGTGAAGGGCAATTTTAATCTACATTAAATTCCTAAGTTAACTAACATACTAATTTGGATAAGGATTAATACTGAACTAAGGAGAGTAGCTTTAAAAATAACGTGTTGTTAATTAAATGTTTTTAATTAAAAATTTGAACATAACAGTGGTTATTGTAAGTCAACCATAAGAGATAGAGATATGCTATCGCGGACTTTTTTGTAGTATTTTAATAGATTTTGAATTCGCTTGTACATTACTTAACTATATCTTTGTTAGTTGGTTTGGAGTCATAGATACCATTTTTATTACTTTTTTTATTAAATTTATAGATACAATAATCACATGACGTAAAATTATTTTTATCATATGATCGATTTATTATCGAATTATTATTTCAAGAACTGTTTCATAGTCTGTGGTTGTTTGTTATGCACAGGGTACTTCATTCAATCAATCAAATCGTCAATAAAGTATGACATTACAGTAGAATTTTAGTACGTTATTCCGAAAAAAAAACAACTGTAATTTATAGGCGTGGGCTGTCAAAAAGATCATTAGTCGCCGGACGGGGTATAATTAAAAAATACAGACAAATTGAGAATCTCCTCCTTTTTTTGAAGTCGGTTAAAATATTTAAATTAAACAAGAAATTATCAGAGATTAGATCAATAAACAACTTACAACAACAACAATGTGAGTGTCACCAATTTATTTGTCATGATTTTTATTTCAATTACGTTTTACGAATGATATAACAATTCGAGATCATTTCTGGAGGGTGAAAACATTTTACAAAATAAAGCCCTTTATTTGAAACGATGTGTTTTCAATCCTATTATTTATGGTGTTATTGTTTTCATTGCAATTTGAAAACGAATTAAATATACTCACGTATCACGAAAATTAATGGCAAATTGTTCAAAATGTAATATTGTATAATATTGTGTTATCGGGAATTATAAGATTCTCTTTATTAAAACTGAACTCGTCTAAATTAATGATCTTACTTGAACTTAAATAATAATCTTACTCGCATGTCAAAATTCAGTTCATCTTTATAATGTTTATAGTCCATTGAAATGTTACATTTTTTTGGGCTTACCTTGCGTTTGTCAGAGGACGCAATTTTATTTTTTAGATATGAAGGGGGGGTTAGTCTAATGTTAAATCCAAGTTTGTGGGTTTGTAGTCCTTGTGCAACGGTCACCATCTTGGAAAAAGAGGTTCAAATGGTTTTTATGGTTTATCTGCCAAACTATAAGTCTCACAAAAAAAATTACTGAACATTTTTTGTTGCAAATAAAATTATCTACAACTTATGTTCCGTAACTTTTAGTCGTAGAATCATAAATAAAAAAGTTATAAGCGAAAATCCATAAAAATTTGAGAGAAAAAAATCTATTTGTTGATAAAACTTTTTTTTAAATCATTTTACATAAAAATAATATCAGACCATTTTTATAGACGGTGTTTTAAGGAACAATTTTTATTATAAACATTTTTGAATTTATTTATTATTTAAGGTTAACAGCGCTGCGAAACGAATACTATTCTTCAGTATTCATAACAATACGTGAATATAAATAGGTATATATTCATGATTTGCCCTAATTTTTAATCACTTTGTTATTTTTTTATGATGATCTTTTTAATTATTGATAGTAAAATATTGTTAATATATAAATAATTCTTGATTTGACACTACCTACGAGGTGGAGTCTGGAGGCGCGTTTTTTTTACGTGGTATCCGCAGTAGGCATAATCCACGGTGATTTTCTTAATCACAATTACTGTCCTCAATCTTGCGGCGAGTGGCTGGTTGGCTTTCTATATTAAATACTTGAGGGAGAGCCGAAGAAGAAAGTGGCGTAAAGGAGACGGATACGATTCCATACATTCTTGGGCCGAAATGCAACGTAAAATATAACGTAATGAAAATGGTACCAATTAATGTATTTACGCTTATTGATCTCTCGCTGAAAATTCTGTACATTTTGGCTATCTAAGAGCGGAGTTATTAGACGTTTTGTAAAATTGAGGTTATGTTACAATGTCTATGAAAAACCCAATCACTAAGTTCTTGAAGCACTAATGTTTATCATATTATATCATTACAAATATCAATCACTTGAAACCATAAATAAATATCAGGAATGGACTCAGGATGCATCTGAATACACTGAAAACATTAAACAACTATAAACATGATTACATGAAACGAGTGACGGGACCATGACGGGGCACACAGTTTCAATATCAGTCAGCTGTCAAAGCTGTTATTAAAAATAATTATGATTTATTTTCAATCGATACGAAATCGATAATAATTTTGGTTTATCAGATATTAATTTTTATTTTCGATATTAATGTAACTTTATTTAAATACACTTTATTGTTTACAACTTCAATTGTGTATCTAAATAGATACTTTGAGTTAATTACTTAATGCAAACCTTTTTTTTAAATTCTATAATCGATTATAGTTAAATCGATAGGTACCCAATTAATTTGACGAAAACTATCTTTTTCATTTTTCTCAGCTTCCAGATTCAGAATTGAGCTGATATTTTATATTTTAAAATAAAAAAATATGACCAATTTTTTAAACCATATCTGTACTTAATACATTTTAGCCTAAAAGTCCCCATCTCCTTTCAAAATGTGTGTAAATCATTTTCTTCAATTAATTTCGAGAGCTCCATTATTTTGCTGCAAGTCTTCCCATAAATAATGATAATACGTTCACCAATGATAGTGAGCAGTGCAAGGTCAACTCTCTTGTTGAGGAACAACGCCGTTCCACTTGCTGACTCTAGATGTTTCTCCAGAGTTTTCAGAAATTTGAGTTTACCCATATTGTACGCATCTGAAATTGTGTCACATCCTGAAAAATCATGGAGAAACAGCAAGTTATACGCAATAAGGTCTCCGTACATAAAACCACTTCACACTTCTTGCTAACTTCCTTCTCCGGTTCCCCCTCAAGTACCTATTTAATATAGTAAGCTAACCAGCCGCTGAGCCGCAGCTTGGTCAATCAAAAAGACCGAGGACAGAGTGTATTTGTGATTTAGAAAATCACGCGCGTAAAAAAAAACGCGCCTCCAGACTCCACCTCGTAGGTAGAGTGTCAAATCAAGAATTATTTATATATGAACAATATTTTACTATCAATAATTAAAAAGATCATCATAAAAAAATAACAAGGTGATAAAAAATTATCGCATAATATACGACCTATTCTTGTATAGTTACAAATACTGAAGAATAGTATTCGTTTCGCAGCGTTGTAAAACCTTAAATAATAAATAAATTTTAAAATGTTTCTGATAAAAATTGTTCCTTAAAATATTATCTATAAAAATGGTCTGATATTATTTTTTTCTCTTAAATTATTATGGTTTTTCACTTATAACTTTTTTATTTATGATTCTACGACTAAAAGTTACTGAACATAAGTTGTAGATAATTTTATTTTCAACAAAAAATGTAACATAATTTTTTTTGTGAGACTTATAGTTTGGCAGATAAACCATAAAAACCATTTGAACCTCTTTTTCTAAGATGGCAGCCGTTGCACAAGGACTACAAACCCACAAACTTGGATTTAACATTAGACTAGCCACCCCTTCATATCTAAAAAATAAAATTGCGTCCTCTGACAAACGCAACCCCAAATGTAACTTTTCAATGGAGTATTAAGCTTTTAATTTATTTGACTAAGTATTTTCTATAGCAAACAATAACTGTTTATTACATACAGGAAACTAAATAATTATATTCAATAAAACAAAAACAAATTAAATGGAACGAAAATACACTTGTCACGCGAATTGTTACGACAGTATGTACTTCGACCTGTCTATGTCTTAAAAATATGCCTAGTAGCCGTAGTAGCCCAACTTGTCCTTCCATGTTCGGGTTTAAAATATCACGACTCCGACCACTTTTCGTATACATTAATCAAATCAATCAAAATCAAATCAAATCAAAAATAACTTTATTCAAATAGGCCCCATGAGCACTTTCGAATCGTCAATTTACAAAATTTTAATTTAAGGTCATTATTAAGTTTTTTTAAGAAGCTACCACCGATTCGGAATGTAGATTCTGCAGAGAAGAATCGGCAAGAAACTCCGCAGTTACTCTTTTGAAAAAAATGTATAAACTGTAATTTAGTACAAAATTAGTAATGTCGTGCATGAAATACAGCGTCACTAAGTCCACACATATTATAATATATAATATAATATTTCAAGTCATACCGCTGAACGAAATGGTCTAAGATCCGAGATTAGTAAAATATTCCCTCATCTGTTAATTAGATGAGACAATTTTTACAGGCTGATTCCAATATTGTGAAAGGTTACTGACTGACTGAGGTTACTGACCTGGCTGCAGGTAAGTAATTAAGTATAGCAATCATAGAGATGGGTGCCTATTACAGTAAGGTATATAATATAAAATATTGACGGTTTAAGCTTACTACATGTAATTAACATGAGAGGGAAAAGATCAAAAAAATTACTGGTTAATTAATTAAGTATTATTAATTGCCGCAGTCTTATGGTGGCAGAGGTTGTTTTTATAAACTCACGATATTGAAATCATCCTATAAAAAATTGTTTCATCTAATTAACAGATGAGGGAATATTTTGCTAATCCCGGATCTTAGACCAAAAGTAGTTTAGAAAAGTGGCTTGTTATGTTTGAATTAGCAAGCCATTGTAAGTGGGTAAGTGAATAAGATCAAACAGATGTAATGCAGCGCGTGTGATCAATCAAAAGCCAAACCAAATGTTGAAAATATTTTGTTCGATACATTAATGTTCTTTCATGATCCAAAGTATGTATAAAATACGTATAATGCTATTTCAACTAACACAGTAATGTTTTTTTACGTCTTAAATAACAATGTTTTGTATAAAGGAATTCTCGATTATTTTTTTAAATCAAATAAAGCTCGTTATTGGTGGTACGCTATTCTTTTTTTTTAAATCTGTCGCTATGATGTCTACTTTTGAACTTTCTGTCAAATTCGGTGCTGTCGTGTCGGAGATTAAATAGAACAATTACTTAGTATACGTACGTAAATATGTGTGTAAATATGTATATACATAAGGAAAATCTTTTAATTTGACATTAAAAATAGATACTTTGAATTAAAACATATCTACAAAGTTAAAAATAATATTATAAAAGATATTAACGAAAACGAAGGTTAAATGAAATCAGGATCAAACAGCCTAAAACATAATTTAACTTAAATTAGAAAAAAAACCTAAATACAAAAATGAAACATAAACCTAAGTTAAAAATTATTAATTTAACTTTTCGACATCTTTAGCATAATCAGAAAAACTGATTTTTAATTTCGTATTTTAAAACTTTTACAAACTTAAGATATACATTCCATGAAACTCGTCTTACGTTACTCTTTACGTTGTAACATGCCGAACAATTTGAAATGTTCAACCATGTAAAGCGAAGTCAAGTAACAGTCCCGTTGGCATCTTTTGGGAGTAGAACTCAAATTAATTACACTAAGTCATTAAAGAAAGGATAAGCTGATTTTTTTATCTGTAAACTTTTTAGCAACCTAAGGCAATTTATTACATATTTTACTATACAAATACTTATAGTTATACCTATATGCAGAGATGAGATCTAATTAAGAGACCTTTCTCATTTTAAGAGGCTTCGTTTTTAGTAATCAAAAACTTATTCTCGTATTGTTAAATTGAATAATCCTTAATGTATGAAACATAAAATTTTCATCTAACATTATAATGGTTTTTATTAAGCAAAATCACTTAAAACTTTGTGTGTAGCATGTTATGTGACAGGTTTTCAATAAATACAAATAAATAAAATTGGAGTGTCTGTTTGTAATATTAAAATTAACCGCTTTTACTAAATGCAAATAGATGTATACACGGTACATATGTATACCAAAATAATATTTTTTACAATTTTTGTCTGTCTGTCTGTTTGTTCTGGCTAATCTCTGAAACGGCTAGACGGATTTTGATAGGACTTTCACTGGTAGATTTAGCTGATGTAATAAGGAGTAACTAAGCCACTTTTATTTTAGAGATTTATTTATTTCTTTTTTTTTACTCTTGTGTTTCCCACATATGAGGAAATTCGAAAATGTTTTTTTTTATCATATCATATCGATACTTGCGAAGGTTCTTGACTTGACTTGACAAATTTTGTATTGTCTATTTAATATTTTGTTTCGAGTTCGTTCGACCCAGCTAGATGTGGATCCATAGCTCAGTTGGCAGAGCGCTGACACGGCACGTCAGAGGGCGCGGGTTCAAATCCCGCTGATCGAAAAAAAAATTGATATGATTTAAAATGTTTATAATTTCCTCATGTGTGGGTAACACAAAAATAAAAATAAACACGAATCAACTTTAACGCTTTAATTTATATGTAGCACAATGTTAACGAGGTCACTCCTTTATTAAATTTTGAATACATCTTTGTATTTGATGTTTCATATTATGTAGTTGGACATATATTTTTTTTAATTTTAAAACCGATAAGTACATTCCGATTTTTAATAGCCGAAACATATTATTAAGTAGAAATTTGTGTAGATGATGAACATTTATAGAAGTAAAGCTAGCCTTGTTGCAGGATATGACTGATTTTTTTTAAATTAAGGAATAACATATTTATTGAAAAGATTTAAAAGAGTAACTGATACGTAGATACTTATTAGTAACTTTTTATGTCACTTCATTTCAACGAGTTCTACTCGTATATCTATATATATTCCTATATCGGTGACAATCATTTTGTATAGCACCAATTCAAAATACTGTTTGTGTTTTATATAGTTATTCCTTGTTGCAGATCTCAAAGATGACTCCGCCTTGCGTCAGTGTTAGTGCCAAAGTGTAGTGCCAATCAGTATGGGGTGTACGCCGAGTATGCTCTTAGACCATAAAAATCGCAGACGCGACAGCACAGGCTCTCAAGAAGCTGCTTTGGCTAAGATCGCTCCTACACCCGTGTGCCAGAATAAAGCCGTACAAGCCGCTAGGGCGCCCCGTGCGTCACTGGAGTCTGACGGCTTCAGCATTCAGTTATCTAGCAAGAAAGACAGCTATGTGTCACAAATGGGCAATAATTTTGCCACCCAACTGCACATAAAAAGAATTTCTGGTAAGTCATAGTAAAAGGAATAATATGTAGTTAACTATCGCGACCTGTAACACGATGACTTGAGTCGGAATTGTTTATCTGTTAACACCATACCTTATATACCAACTCTCAACACATTAATGATCTTTTCATCGACAAATTTCACGATAATGTGTTTTTAGAATTATTCAGACAAAGAAAATTTCCGATATTATCAATTTGTAAATAGTATAGTTGTTAATAATAAATTAGCTCTCTATCAGTATCCGTTGATTCGCCATTTTCCTGTCAATTTATGACAAGTGACTATCAACTACGAATTAAGTCTGGTAAATATTACTGGCCATTTTCATCAAAACATTAGCAACTCATGCTGAGATAACTAACAGTCAATTATTTTTATTTTCTATACAATAACGTATTTCTTAACGTAAGTTAATTAACCGTAATAATATATTTTACGAGATGTTACTTACAATATTATAATAATTGAAAGTTTATTACTTTATTACATTTCATGTAAATCGGTAGTATAGTTTAGTTTTACCAGACTCCTATAGAAGATATTACGAATTATTTTTATGGTAACTGATTTTTGATTTAATATTTTATTAGACCCGGGCACGCGTCCATACATATATTTATCAAAACAAACAGCTAAGTGCCGATCTGCTTGTTAATACAAAACAAAATCGTTTAAATAATGTTTATATTACTAAAAACTAATAACATAGTTTAATTTAGTTGTTACGACTAATTGTAGATTAATATTCTATGGAATATTAAAATAAAAAAGACTATTCATTCATTATATATAATTTGTTTTTTAAGAATAACACCAAAAGTACATAATTATGTCCTTTGGTATCCATGTTTCCTCTAAAGATTTATCCATTATATAACCAATACATATCATATCAAAAATCCGTTCCAGTGGGAATCGAACCTGCATTTCCGACTCACCGTGTCGGCGCCTTAGCCAATTAAACTATGGAACGATGTTCCCGCTAGGTCGAAATTTTTGATGTGATGATTTTATGTTCGGTTCTAAGCAACCGCGGCGCCGTCTATAGTGAGTCCTTTACAGCACCCATAACTATTCAGTTTCATATTACAATGAATTCTTTGACAGGAGACGAGACCATGCTATTTTTAATTCGTAACGAATATAGAATCATCATATCAAATATTTCGACCTAGCGGGTACATCGTTCCATAGCTTAATTGGCTAAAGAACCGACACGGTGAGTCGGAGATGCCGATTCGATCCCCACTAGACCGAATTTTTGATATGATATTTAAAATGTTTAGAATTTCCTTATGTGTGGGTAACACGAAAATAAATAATAGAAATACAAATACTCTTTATTGTACACTAACTAAGGAAATTTTTACATCGTAAGAAAAATATAAACATGTACAAAAGTCGGCGGATCTCTTTCAGACAACCTCTAGCATTGAAAGGACGTGACAAAGAATTAGACGGCATGGAGGAATACATACATAATTATATAAACATATAATCATACACTTAAATACACATACATATACATATTACATATATATCACAACATGGGCAAAGTACTGTAAGTTACATAAAATTAATCTTATACTATTAAACGAGCAATTCTTATATATATATATATATATATATATATATATATATATATATATATATTCTGAATCTCGGAATCGGCTCCAACGATTTTCGTGAAATTTAGGTAGTATGCAGGGGATTTCGGGGGCGAAAAATTGATCTAGCTAGGATTCATTTTAAAAAAATGCCGTTTTATCCCTGTTTTTAGGCAATGAAAAAATATTATTAGAATACTAAGCTTAATTTTACTTTTGGTAATGTACCTGTAATAGCGTAATTAGGAAATCGGTGGGTGTAAAATCGTGTTGACCCGGGTTCGAATCTCAGTCTACAGATTATTTTTTTTTCTTTTTTTTTTAATTTCACTCGTGATTTATTATTTAAATAAAATTAAAATATAAAAATACCGAGAAAAAAAAAACAAAAAATAAAATGAAAATACCGAGCTAGGCTCGGTCACCCAGGTACTATTAATAGTCCGAACATAACAGGTGTCATCAAACATTTAACTCAAAGATTCCATGAAGGTCTGTCCTATGGAAGTTTAAACTCAATAAGATCTGCACTTGCTGTATATACTCCATTATATATACATATATAAAATATATAAAAATACAAATACACATACGACAGAAGAGAGGAAGGAACGGCTGAAGTCATTGACAATAATATACATTTGCAGTAAACGAAATTATAAACTTATATCGTGACTCATGAGTTTAATAGTGTTTCATGTTATATTCAGAGATAACCTCACTAATTATCTTTTCAATAATATAATCTGTGTTTTTATTTAAACAATCACTCATATATCTAAATGGACAGTATTGCAACGTCTTATAAAGAGCAATCCTCTCTAATATCTTCTTCATAATGTTAGCGTCTACTGGCACGGGTATCTTGTATTTATCCCAATTTGTAATATAGAACCGTTTTGGTGCTTTTCGCGGCTTATGTTCCCTCAACAGCGTTTGACTCATGACATCTTCTAGAAGACAGAAGAATAGCAACTGAAAAGAAGAAAAAGCAGAGGGATTATTTTATACTTAAGGATTAGACAGTTGCGCTCTGAGAAATATTTTTTTTATTTTCGGTTTACTAAAAATAAAAATAAAAGACTAAATAACTCTAAAAGTAAGATAAAGTGGATTCAAGACTGTCAAAATATTCTAAATTCAATTTTATAAAACATCAACTATCTAGTTCAATAGATTTAATTAACGCACAAATCCATATATCTATGCATCTTGATGTAATAATTAGCATGCATGTTGAGTATATAGAAATTGACTGCATGAATAATTTAGTAGGATATCCGAACTAGAGACGATGAAATTTATTTATTATTTATTTTTGTGTATTATAAAAATAATCGTGAAAGGATTGACTGAAAAATTCTGGCCAGGCTTTATGTAATTAAAAATTGTAAAAATTATTTTTATTTAAAAATGGACCTGCGAGTTGCCGGAATAAAAATATCTACCGACAGTGTGAAGCCCGTAGAAAATACATCGTTGGGTTGTCGATTATTTTCCTGGCATAACTACCGTGTTGGCAGGTACAATACACACACCTACCTGCGCGGCCAAAGAAATAACAGGCAAACTTCTGCCGCTCCGATTCTTTTAATGTTTTTAATTGTAAAACCAGTTAAAATTAGATTTTTATATACATCATAGTGTAGCTATTTATGTGATTATTTAAGTTAAAGTGTTAGTTTTTTTTAAATTATTGAACTATACAAGTGAAATCCTAATGTGAAGTGTTTCGTCGAATCATATTTACAACGAGCCGACCGGTCGCTTGTCGCTGGCCGGTTTGAATAGCCCCCGTACCACAATACTTGACTTCTGTCGGCCGCTGTCGCTTACATATCGTTTGCGTATCGCCCGGTAACCTGGTATCGGAAAAAATGATCTGCGCCGGTTGTCAACAGAAAACTCGGCGGGATGAGGCTTTGATTACCTGCACATCCAAACCGTGTGTTCAGACCTTCCATGCGGCCTGCGCGAAAGCCGAACACCTCACAACGGACCAAGTTAATTCATGGATTTGTCCAGACTGTTCTGCAAAATCTAGGAGGGGCGGTGACAATTCGCACACGCCGATTCGCTCAATGACAGACTCTGCCACCTTAAAGAAGAAAAGTCAACCACGCACAGGTACCTCCGCGAACGCTGCCGGTGTTCCGCCCCCCACCACCGCCGCCGCCGGCTCCGGTGCGACCGCTTCGTCTGTTCCCACCACCATAATTACTGCCACAAAAACTGCCAACCCGATCAACTCCGCACCTGCTTCATCAGTTGCTACAAAAACTCCAAGCCCCGTTGTCGAAATTCAAACACTTTCCTTGGAAATCAACCAGTTACGACAAAGTGCATCTGAAATGTGGAATTCTCTTAAATGTCAACTTGAAAACATTAGCCAGAAAATCTCTAACTTCGACGCGAGAATCAAATCATTGGAGTCTTTGCATACAGAGAATATTGAGTTAAGGGCTACAGTTCTGGATTTACAACAACAGATAAATAATCAAGCCCAGACGCTCTTAAGAAACGAGGTTGAGATTACGGGTATCGAGGAGATCCAAAATGAAAATCCCTATCATCTTGCGTTGACAACGGCTGTAAATCTAGGTGTCGCCTTGCAAGATTCGGATATTGTATACGCTACCCGAGTTGGCCCTAAACGCAGTGATGTTAGCAACAAGCAGCTACAGCGACCACTGGTAGTGGCGTTTGCTCGTCGTGTCAAACGAGATGAGTTTCTGAAGCAGGCAAAGGTACGTCGTAACCTAAAAAGTAACAATATAGTTGGACAAGGTCCTGAGAGAACTGTTTACGTCAATGAACGTCTCACTCCTGCAAACCGTCGATTATTTCGTAGTGCTAGAATTTTCGCTAAGAACCACAAATATAAACATTGCTGGACCCTTAATGGAGCAATATTTGTCAGGAAAAGAGACGCATCAATTGGTAGCCCTGCAATACGGGTGTACGGCGAGGAAGACCTCATCAAGCTATCCCAGGCCATACAAGAAGATCAAGTCGCATCTGTCGAGAAGCCTGCGCCCCCTCTGCCGCTTGACGACAGTGATGAAGGTTCTTCTTAGAGCTTACTTCCTTATCGCCCTTTACGTATTTTGTGATTCTATATTCGACTTTGTTATTTTCTACTTATACTCGCATTGGCTCATGTTCCGCAATACACACACAGCTCATATTCTCACACATACACTCCACAACACCATCAATATCAGATCTCGAGCAGAGTTTAAAATAGGTAAGAAACCCCACACGGAATTGTTCTTGCTTCAGTGTTTGATCAGCATAGCTGGTATGGCTACCCTCCGCGTTCACTGTGAATCATCATATCTACAAACCATGTACCCATGGGTACCCTAGACTTATTACATGACGTAGATGACTCATATAAGATTAAATGCCATACAATATCGTATCCTGAAGAATGCTCCAATATAATGTCAAGCTTTTCATTAAAAATCTTAAGCTTAAATATAAGAAGTTTGCAAAAAAACTTTGACAACTTTCTTGTTTTGCAAAAACGATTAGGTATTATCTTTGACGTGATTGTATTTAGTGAATGCTGGATAAACGAAGCTTCTACAATTCATCAACTTGAAGGCTACTCATCTTTTAACTCTAAGAAGTTCATAAATAAGTCCGGTGGCGTGGTTGTTTACGTAAATCATAAGTGGTCCCCAGTTTATACGGAACTTGATATAGATGAGGCTAATTGCGTTCTTGTAGAGGTCCCTAATTCCTACAAAGTACTGGGAGTGTACAGGTCACCGAGTTTTCAGAATGCAGAAACTTTCATAACATCCCTTGATTCTGCTCTTAATTCTCTTTCCAAGGGTCCCTGTTTTGTTTTGACTGGAGATCTAAATATAGATATAAGGGATACAGCGGCTGCTAATACTCAGACTTCGGAGTACCTATGCACTTTAGCGGAACACGGTCTTATCTCTTGCATTAACATTCCTACACACTATAGAACCTGCCTTGATCATATATTTGTATCTGGACTCTGCCGGGCAGAATCGGTTGTCTGCTCCACCGACTTATCAGACCACGACGTTATTATGGTAGGGATATCACTCAAAAATGTAAATAATGTCCGAAAATGTAATACTAAAACTGTCATTGACTACGACTCGGTAAGGTCAGAACTAAATCTAGTGGATTGGTCCTTTGTTTTATCTAACCGTGACCTCGACGATGCTGTGGAGGTATTTTCTGCAAAGGTCTCAACTGCTGTATGCAACAACTCTAAGATGGTAAAGCTTAGCCGGTCCAAACATATTCTGCGGCCGTGGATGACTCCCGGGCTTTTGAAATGTGCCAGACACAGAGATAAACTGCATTTGGCTTCGCGTAAAGACCCCATGAACGAAATCAAAAGACTTGTTTACACTCGCTACAGGAACTTCTATGGAAATCTTATCAGGAAGCTCAAATCTGATCACGAGCGAGAAGAATTAGCCAAAAATATGAATAACTCTAAAAAACTTTGGGGCACTATCAAACGTATTACTCACAGCGCCCCTGCAGGCAAATCATCGGACGACCTTCTTAACATCAAATCCACTGTTCTCGAATCCCTTAACGAATGTAATACATATTTCTCGAATGTGGGATCCCAGCTTGCTGAATCGATACTGAGGGAGCTACAAGTTACCCAGGAGATCTTGGCCAGAAGAGTAGGCCCTGTTAAGTGTAATACCATCTCGGGCTCGTTTTACTTCGCCCCGACAGATGCTGTTGAGGTTTCAGGCCTCATTAAAAAGTTAGACTCGAGTAGCGCTCCTGGTTGTGACGGGGTATGCAATAGTCTCCTAAAGGCTATTGTTGATATCGTATCAGAACCTCTGGCTGCACTTTTTAACTTGAGTATGGAGTCGGGATTGTTTCCCAGGCAATGGAAGACGGCTGCGATCGTGCCTATTCATAAAGGAGGACCCACGGATGTGCCAAGTAACTATCGACCCATATCTCTTCTTGGAGCTTACTCCAAATTACTCGAGCGAGTAGTCAGCAAGCGGCTTGTCCGCTTCCTTGAGAGTAATCACCTCCTAGAAGATCTTCAATTTGGCTTCCGCCAGGGTAAATCCACAGAGGGCGCGGTGAGACATCTGACTGATACCATCGTATCTCATTTGGACGAAGGCAGATGTTGTATTGGCGTCTTTTTGGACCTGGCCAAGGCCTTTGACACGGTTTCGATTCCCATACTGCTAAGGAAGATGGAAGTGTTGGGTGTACGTGGCACTGCACTGGATTGGTTCTCTAGTTACTTGACGGGAAGAACTCACCGGGTCAAAGTTGGTAATAATATTAGCGATTCTAATCCTGTTTCATTTGGCGTACCACAGGGTAGCATACTGGGCCCTACGCTATTCATAGCGTACATGAATGATATTCTGTCGCTTGAACTTCTAAATGGTAATGTCTTGTGTTACGCTGATGATACAGCCTTGGTCTTTTACGGTGACTCGTGGCAGCAGGCACGTGATATGGCGGTTCTAGGGCTTCGCCGCATATCTCTGTGGCTAAATAACAACTTACTGACTCTTAATGCCGACAAAACCATATTCATTAATTTTTATAAAACGGCTGCATCCCGGCCCCCGGAAGACCTTAAGCAACTTAAGATTCATAGAATATCGTGTGTGACTCAAGGGAACTCTCAAATTTCGGTCTGCACATGTGAACGTATAACCAATGCCTGTTCACTTAGATATCTAGGCGTCATATTAGACGAAAATCTTAACTTCAAAAATCACATTTCTATGACAGCAGGCAGGGTTCGTAAGCTTATATACACGATGAAGCTGCTAAGGGAGCCCGCCGATACTCAACTACTTAGAATGGTATACCTGGCACTTTGTCAGTCCATATTGAGCTACTGTATACTTGTGTGGGGTGGCTCTGCAAAATCTTACTTAATACTGTTGGAAAGGGCGCAAAGAGCTGTTTTGAAGGTGTCCTTGCGAAGGTCTCGACGGTACCCTACTTCTGAACTCTTCCGGGAAGCTCAAGTCCTGAGTGTCCGGAGGCTTTTTCTAATGCGTGCTGCCACATATGTCCACAGGCAGAGTTTAAGATCCTTAGATCACGGTAATATGATTCACAAGCGTATTTATAAAATATCTAAACCTCGCGTTAACACGGCCTTTGCTAAGAGGTTTGCCGGATTTCTTCTCCCGCACATATACAATAGATTATCAGGACTATGTGACTTGAGGCACTGCTCCATTAGAGAGGCTGAATCTCGGGTTCATAGGCTCCTGTTATCCTGGGATTACGACAGGTCGGAGGAAATACTTCATGTTTAGGTATTTGTAGTGGATTGTAGTTTTGTTTGCCGTCCGTTCCCAAGAGACTAACCACTCGTGGGGCTACTGATCCTTCTGAACCTTCTGCTCGAGTTCACTTTACTTGCATACAGACACACACACACACACACACACACAGACACACACACACACACACACACACACACACACACACATTGTAACACTTCAAGATATATCGCAAATACTGACACTGTTAGGTTTAATTTAAGTTTAAATTCAGTTAGTAACTTTGTAACCAGTTCTATTTAGTGTTATTTGTAAATTTTAAGTTGGGTCTATGACTTGACTGTTATTTCCATTGTTATCAATATAGCTATTTTCTCCCAATTTCACTTGCTAATTAAATATAGTGTATTGTAATTCAATTTATCATTAATTAAACATAATTATACTTATTACCTTCTTAAGCCGCACTATGTCTGGTAATTGTTTGTGTTATTGAATCCCACGACACAGGCATTGCCTAGTGTGGGAATCACTGTTTCTTATATGTAAGGTGAATCTGTACTTTTAAATAAACTATTTTGATTTTTTTTGATTTTTGAATAAACAGGTTTATTAATATATATTGTTCTAGTTACTTTAACCCACATGTTTAACAAAATAAGTCTTGCTTACATCAAAATTAGCACTGTTCCATTGCGAATACGATAACATTTAGTTGTCACCTAAAAGTCTAGTTTGATTGGCAGTTGCCGAATATAATATAGCCTAGCCTAATTTAAAGAAGATGGGTGAAGATCAATTCTAGCTAGTATCTTAGAGTCTAAACAATATTATAGTCTAAGACTTAGACTATAATATTGTTTTGACAGATTTGCATAACTACGCATAGATTCTCCACAATATACAAACTTGTATAAGTTTTCTGACGTACTACAATTTATAAAGATATTAATTATATTATATAACTTGATACACAGGTATATTATAACACTAACCATGGTTCATGACTTCATACATGTAATTTTTTATGGAAATATATATTTTAAATCATTAGATGTTCGGCATTAACATTAATGCTATTGTCATGACATGTTACTTTATAGGTAGATACGGCTAAGTGGATTTTACTTTAGAGAACAAAATAATAATAAATTATTAATTTTAAAACAAAATTGTTACTTACCTATATCGAGTACGACAAAAAATTTTTTTTATTATTATTTGCATTTGTAACAATTTTTTCCTTTCTAAAAAATACCTAGTTAAATATAATTTAAGCTACTCTTATATTATAAAACTGTAACATATCAAACTCTTAGGTCTTTCTGAAGAACACTACAAACGATATTAAAGCCAAAAATATTTTTCTTCATTTTTCTCTGTCTTTATATTTGGCCGTGCGTCAAGCCGAGACTACTAAATGTATGTGCTAAATGTGTGAGCTTGGGTACTTTTTAACCCAAAATTCAGCACGGTTTCTTTAAAAGTAAGGATAAAAAAATAGGGTTCCGTTTTTACCCTTTCAAATTCAAATTCAAATAATTTATTCATTTTAGGCTGATACAGCACTTGTGAACGTCAATGAAGCTACGCCATCGGTTCGCAAATCCTACGGCGGGAGACCTTGTAACGAGAAGAACCGGCAAGAAACTCGACAAGGGCTATTTTTTTCTCCCTGTCATATTTCATACAGAGTCGTCAAATTGAAAAGTGACTTTGACTTAATAAATTATGTAAGGTCACTTTCCATCACAAATTTATCTTAAATTTATAAACAAAATAAAATACCCGGTAATCATAGCAGTAAATAATTTTCAATTACTTAAGAACTAGACACCTCCTAAAAGGTAGTTTCTTTAAAATGCGCTCCAAACAAATAGACAAGTAACTGTTTAGACGTGGCAAATAAAATACAACTACAAGTAAAAATCATTGTCAGCTTATGACCAAGTTGTCCCGTCATTTAAATAATCTTTGACAGTATAGTAGCCCTTCTTGAGGGGGCAATTTTTTATTCGATTCTTAAACTCTTCAAAGGGTAACTCCAAGATATCACTTGGAATCTTGTTAAAGATAATTATGTATACCTTGACCCATGAAGGACCCACGCACCTTCTCTAATCGGTACAGAGGCATTATAAGGTTATTCCTATTCCTTGTATTGCGACCATGCAAATCGCCATGTTTGGTATATAAGTTAATATTACGACGCACAAAAAGAATACAATTTAATATAAATTTAGATGCAGCTGTCAGTATACCAATTTCTTTGAACTTCTCCCTAAGAGAAGTTTTAGAGCTTAGTTGATAAATAGCCCTTATTGCTCGTTTTTGCAAAATAAATAATTATAGCATTAATGTCAGCCGCTAATCCCCACATAAGAATGCCATATGACATGATGCTATGAAAATAACTAAAGTATACAGTCCTAGCAGTATCTATATCTGTTAACTGTCTAACTTTTCTAATAGCGTAAGCTGCAGAGCTGAGCTTACCAGCTAATGCAGCAATATGCGAATGCCACTGAAGTTTTCTGTCTATAGTTACACCCAGAAATACTGTTGATTCAACTAACTTTGGGTACGGAACCCTAAAAAGGTCGTTATATTTCTGTAACGCATAGTCTGATTTCATTCATAGTTTTTTATTTGTTTATTTTTTTTTATGAAAGAAGTTGTTTTACAGATTCTCTCAGAAATTTACAAATAAATAATTTGATCGCTAAATGCATTAATAAGCAACTGAACTCGAGAACAGCTGGACCAATCCTGGCCGATATTTTTACCCGACTGCCAAGGAAGGGTTATTTTAACGATATCTGAAACTTTGTAGAAAGTAATTACGGAGTAAAAGTTAAAGAAAATGAAACGTTTATTTCAAGTTCACACGTACGAAAGTTCACAAAATAGGATAACTTTTGTCGGGTCAGCTAGTAATAATAATAAAATTTGTTTATTTCAAGTAGGTATTTGGTAAAAAAATTAAAGGCTTGCGTGTTAGCTCGACCACGGCTGAAGCTTACTCCTTAAAAATTACTACTGTAACATCTAAAAGCTATGATGTTCTATTAAATTAATTAAATAATTAATATCTCTAATAATAATTAATACTCTATAAAAATATAGAGCTCTAAATACATATTTTATGTCTAACTAGCTGCTGCCCGCGACGTCGTCTGCGTGCGTTCACTGCTCGTTCCCCGTAGGTGATAGCGTGATAATATGTAGCCTATATTCTGACCCGACTTCTTAATAATATTCGTGCCAAATTTGAAGTAAATCCATGCAGTACTTTTTGAGTTTATCCCGGACATACATTTAAAGAAATAAAGGTTCACTGCTCGTTCCCCGTAGGTGATAGCTTGATAATATATAGCCTTTGTTCTGACCCGACTTCTTAACAATATTCGTGCCAAATTTGAAGTAAATCCATGCAGTACTTTCTGAGTTTATCCCGGACATACATTTGAAGAAATAAAGGTTCACTGCTCGTTCCCCGTAGGTGATAGCTTGATAATATATAGCCTATGTTCTGACCCGACGTCTTAACAATATTCGTGCCAAATTTGAAGTAAATCCATGCAGTACTTTCTGAGTTTATCCCGGACATACATTTGAAGAAATAAAGGTTCACTGCTCGTTCCCCGTAGGTGATAGCTTGATAATATATAGCCTATGTTCTGACCCGACTTCTTAACAATATTCGTGCCAAATTTGAAGTAAATCCATGCAGTACTTTCTGAGTTTATCCCGGACATACATACAGACAAACAGACAAACAGACAAAAATTCTAAAAACTATATTTTTGGCTTCGGTATCGATTGTAGATCACACCACAAGTATTCTTTTAAAAAAATATTCAATGTACAGTTTTGACTTTTCTACCATTTTATTATATGTATAGATAATATGTACGTACCAATAAGTATATATTCATTTTATATAAAGCACTCGACGCAAGCTTCCAAATATTCAGCGACTGAAATATGACATAAAATGAAAAATCAATTATTATATTGCAGCTACGGTAACTAAATTTCACAGCTAAACGCTCCAACGCTAATTCGATAAATATATCGAATGACTTTATAATTCCGTATGTTTGAATCAAAAACACCTATTTTGTTCTTTTTTATCATGATTTCAATCCACTGCACTCATTTAGTCGAGTCTTGTATATAAGGCTAATATATTATTATTAAGTATTAATATTAAGCTTATATCACTAAAAATTAAGGACTTTCATACAAACTTGTGTGAGCTCTGAGACCCTTTTAATCCGGCCCTATCGTAAAATCCATTTTTAGCGGACGTCAATTAACTATGAACTATTTCTCTGCCAAAGTTCATCTATAATGCGCCCAGCGGTTTTGGAGATTTCATGATTAGTGAAGGACTCAAAGATTTTATATTATTATATAGTTATATAATATATAGCATCTGATTAAGTCTGTAAAATCTCACCACTGGGTATAGGTTTTATTCTCCATGTAGTCATTCAATTCAGCGTCAGCGACCGACTGCGAGGTAGTGCATGAAATAGATTCGCTTCAGCATGTAATATCCCACTACTGGCCTCTTTCCCCACGTAGGAGAAGAATCAGGAAAAAGGAAGAAGGATGAAATAGGTTAAAAATTATTAATTTTATTGCTTATACAGAACCCATGAGCTGCAAGTCTAATGTATTCATTATTAATATTTTTAATTATTACAATAAATAATTTTCTGCTTTTTAACTTTTAATAGGTTAATATCGGTGTTATTTACCGACCGATATAATCAATTAATAAACTATTTTATTACAACTTTACATTGCGAGTCTAATGGAATGAAATATTGTTTTGTTTTATTCCGCTGTTATGAGTTGATAAGTTTATTTTCAAATTTCGCATTAATTATTTAAGAATTATTCCCAGTAATTTTTTGAGAAATAGGCTATAAAACTGCATATTTTCTATAAAATAGGAAATTTATTGCACTTTAGGTAACAACCGATAAACGAGCTTCTTATAAGGGGTTTTCAACTGTAAGAGACGTTTAAAAATTACACAGATTGTTTTTAATAACTAAAATAAAAATAAATGAAGAAATGTTTAATTACAAACAAATAGTAATAAAAAAATACAAGATACGCGTTACCTTAAGCTAAATGTTCGATCTCAAAATCTTTGAGAGAAACCACTTTTTACTTGATTTTAAATATATTTTATCGACAAAACACCTAATTTATTTATTAGTTTATACATATTTTTTTTAGTTAGTAGATGGAATAAGCAACAACATAGGTATTATAAGAACAAAATATTTCATTACTCATTCAATATTTCTACTTCGTTTTTGTATATATTTTTAACGTCCATTTTAATTGCCATTAGGGATCTTTACAATCCAGCAACAAATTCCGAATGAGTAAAACATTTTCAATTATATTAAGGTCAATGAACGAAAAGAAAACTGGATCTCATTTCACATAATATGATTCCTTTCTTTGTATTCAGAACACTGTACACCACAATGTAACAACGACTTCACAGACGCATCCACAGTCACACCGACTAACTTTTGCTAGGTTTGATGTCCGCTCATAACGAATATTTGTATTGACCATAAGTATGTTTGCCTGGATGGCAGTTTTGTGGACTTCTGCTACAGGGTTGTATTTTTATTAGAGCTTTTGAGTATGATCTGTATATTTACATATTTTGTTATCAATTCTACATACCAGAAAAGTTTAAATATAAATAAATAATTTTAGTGTATCCTCATAATATACATATATGTAGAATTTTATCACTAAAATGCTAGTCATATTTCAAATTACTTATGTGAACAAACTAGTAGTAATACAAACGCAGTGGTACATACGCTGTTTCACGTATTCACAGGGAATATCAATACAGTTTTGTAACGAAATTGAATGAGGAAGAAATTATTATACGTCTCAGCCTGTAATATCCCATTGTTGGACATAGACCTCTTTCCCCATGTATATAGGAGAAAGGTCAGAGCTTAATCCACCACTCTGCTCCAATGCGGGTTGGCGGATAAATCCCTACTATGAGTAACGATCGCTATCAGGTGAACATGATAACTTGGTGGATTAAGCTCTGATCCTTCTCCTACATGGGGAAAGAGGCCTATGCCCATCAGTGGGATATTACAGTCTGATCCGTAGCGTAAAAGTGTATACATACTTATTTAGCTTTACGGCAGGACTAGTAGGCTTGAATAAGGTCATGTTATAATGCTCAAAAAGAATCCAGAACTTTCAAAGTCACTTATTGTAATGGAGCTCGTTAGACTCTAAGACTTGTTTGTCTAAGTTTGCGGCCTTTTATATTTTTGAAAATGATTATTATACACTAGTGCCGCAGTTTTACACATTTAGCGAAACACAAATTGTATCAAATTTGTAATTACAAGTTTGCGTTCATAACGCTTTATACAATGACTAACCTAATCTAACGAAAAACATTTTAAAAAAATGTGAGAACAGGGTACTGAAACTAACATTGTACATTTATATTATTTTATGTTTAGTTAACAAAAGAATGGGAACCGAGAAAAATATGCTATAATTACCGACCCACTGTAATTAAACGCGCATATTATTATTAATATTTTACTCAGATTAAAACCACTTTAAGTGGTAAGAAATATTAAAATTATATAGATCATTTTTAGATATTTTAAAACCAGCTAATGAGGTCCTAGTCATACTTACACTAGGACTTTGCAAATTTCATGGACAGGTAGACAGTTGTTTACTTCTCACTCGTAATCGTTGTTTACTACTCACTGACTTATTGATATAATATATTGATTAATATTTTTTTAAATTGAACTGTTGCTGAAAAAGTGGCGTATTGCAGGGACGTATAGCGTTCGGGATGTGGGCTATTACATACTCGTGCTTTTTTTTACCTTTCCCGAACTCGTGCGTTGTCTTTCCCAACTATCAAAATAATGTATATTAAAAAGAAAAGCCAACCATGAAATTTTAACTAAAAAAATTCATAGAAGTTTTTATGATTCATGCAAATACGTATATTTCTAAAAATAAGCTTCAAATTTGTTTCAATATCAGATTTAATGATTTGATTGAGTGAGTTTGGTTAGGTTTCATTTCATTTCATCTCATTAAATTTCATTTTCATTTCATATCAATAAAAAACATCTACTGAAGACTTGGCTGTATGGGCGTAGTTCCCTTTGCCTACCAGAATGGGTGAAGAAAAAAAAATAACTCGGCTTATATTCTACGGTTGGTTAGTTCGGCGCCCTAGAGGGCGTCCGACATTTTGGATTCCTCGTGAATTAATATTTTTGAATCATTTTACGGCTGAAACCACGCGGTTTCCAGCTCGATAAAGTGAATTTAGTGATAATGAAAGTATATGAATAATAAGAGTTGACATAAAGTGGATTTAGTGATGATAAAAGTGTGTGAATGATGGGAGGGTCTTTTACCGCCATTCGTTGACTTCAGAATCAGACGCGGCTTCGGCCGTTAATTACATCGGATTGAAATTTATAAATTCAGACCAGGCTTAATCGAATAAAATGAAAAATGAAGATACTTCAGACTTGGCTTAGGCCTTGCCATAGCATGTCGGTCACCTCCTCGTGGTGCACCCTGGGCAACGGGACGGGCAGTAGTATCGCAGTCGCGGTTTTTATTATTTTATTAAGTTGCTTTTGCTACTGTATTGAAAATAGTCGTTCAGTACACGTGCGGAACCGTCCTTGTAATGAAATAAACTATTCCATACACTTGTCTTCAAAAGTTACCTACACTAAAATAGCCCAGTCAAATTAGTATTTTAGATTTACAAAAATTGGAAGCAGCAATTTTCCTTCGGAATTCGTTGGAGGGGGTCACTGGTAGCTTAAATTCAAAAAGAAGGGAAACCAGACTTGTTGATTCCATTTCAGATTCAGATAGATTCATCCGCCATCTTGATTTGAAGGGTTATTTTTGTTATTATTTGTTATGTCGTTTATTTTCAAGAGTACCACGTGACGTCAAGAGCTGTGAATGCATTTTCCATTAATTCAAAATAAAGAATTAATACTTCAATTCAAAACTTAATGTTTCCAATGTTGAACGAATGAAACGTACTTCGCGATAATCTAGCCGGTCGGCGGTCTCATAGTTTCAAAATGTTTCTGTTGTATGTGTAAATGATATTTGAAATATAATCATGTTATTCTTATATTTATATTTGTTATAGGAACTTCGATTAACATTTAATATTGAAATAAATATAAATTTAATATCATAAAGTACATACGTAGTATATAACTATATAGTATACAGTTTCGTTAGTAAAGAACGCTGTTTTGTTAGAACGAAATACCAGTAACAACATTTTCATATTTAGGACATTCATTTGAACGATATCCTATCCAATGTCAAGTTTTTGTTTCTTTCCTTACTGAGTTGTAAACTGTCAATTGTTTTGTATCTTCTTATAGTGTATATCTTTAGACAGCATGCAATAGTTATTAGTGATTTTATAAAACCCTAAAATATTTGTCACATTATAAAAATATGTAAATGTGGACAATATGATAAAAAGACAAAGACATTCCTAATTCACGGAAGTTATAGGTACGGTATATCAAAGGAATGTAGGTATTTCTGCTTTTCAATCAAAAGTTTAACAATGAACATTATTAACTTCAAACGTTTTGAAATTACAAACTGACACCTGAGCCTTTTGTCCCGTCAGTTTCTAAGTATTTCGAAGTTGTAAATTGTAAAATTATAAAACCCTGACGTAAAGAAATGTATTTGTATTGAATAGTTTAATAATATTAGGTTTATATTAAATATCTTATTACAAATTAAATATTTTTTAAATTAATTCTGTCGAAACAAGAGATTTACGCTCAACTGACTAAGATTACTGTCGTTCGTTTAATTAAAGTTAGCATACTATATAACATGTAACTTTATTGAATTAAAAATTAAAGCATAATATTTTAAGTAAGGTGTTAAATTAAAAGTAGTTTCAGTACTTAATTTTAACAATACTGTGCTTTAGCTAATGAGAAATTTCAGCGCTTTTTCTTAGTCTGAACAACATGGCGGATAGTGATATTACTTTATAAGAAGTCTTGCTTAAAGTCGGTTTGCAGGTTCAAAAAAAATTCACCGTATTGATTTATTCTGAAGAAAGAAGAAACGGCTACTCATGTCAATAGAACAGATATTTTCATCAAACTTGCTAATAACGTGAAAAACGGAAACGTACCCTTACTCATACATCATTCAATAATATAATTTATGTATGAAATTTAAATAAAAATAACAAAAAATATAGTAATAATTTTTAATAAAGAATTAAAAAGATTTGGATTATGGTATATAAATAAAAATGTTTTTCGAGGAAGGGCAATTTTAAAAACTTCAAATTCTTCTTCTTCTTCCTATTTATTCACGGTATAATACCAACTACTAGTATATATTAATTAGAGTAAAACAAAATAGTTATATTATAAGCACGACGTCTATCTCGCCAAGGTCTTTACGGATTCGCGCCAAACTTTTCTATATCCAGGTACATAGAAAATGAATTTTAAATGTAATTAAAACTTTTAAACTAATTTATGATACATCTAATTTAACCATAGTACTATCTCAAAATTTAACGATTAAACCCTTGAATCGTTCCCGATAATAATTAACCTCATACACAAAATTAAAAGTAAAACCCAGTTGCATATATTTTCTGTGTTAGCATATATTGAAAATATTAGATGACAAAATAGAATTTTTTTTTCATAAACAAAACGAAGTAAAAAAATTTAACGATAATTATTTTAAACAACGATTTATCTTTATTTCAAATCATAATTTTAAAGAACCTAAAAACAGTAATATAATATAGTTCACTCGTGAGCGCTAATATAATTAAAACTTCTCGTTGCAACTCTTTTAGGTATTCCTGTTGCAACGGATTGCTTCTGCTAGTGAAAAGTTTTACTTGATACGTCTACGCTATCGTGGTGTTTAATTTCAAAAATCGTAATGTAAATTTTATTGCCTATATTAATTTTTGACAACCTGGCTTTTAAACAAGCATTGTATATGTGTTACGATACATTAAATATTAAACGAGCATATCGTCTAATATTAACTAAGGATTTACTAATAGTAATGTGTTAGGATGTTTTGAGTCTTAATGTTAACACCATTATGAATAATAAAATACTATAGCTAAAAACATTCCTAACGAAAGCACTTTCACTTACTTAAATAAAGTAAACGAATTAAAATAACTTAGAATGTACATAGTTATGTCCTTATTTAAGGTTTTGAAATAAATAAATAAACTCTAATACATATTCATACAAGAAACGCTTCGGAGGATTAGTATGAAATAGTTATTGAGTAACAAGTGTGCGTCAACTGTCAACTGTACATGAGAATACAACTCGAAGTAAGTTAGTTTGAACCTAGCCATCTCAGTTAGCTAAGTTACCTTCAAGTTGTATCACTAACTTGATTTATGTATTTTATAGTGTTTAACTTAATTATATAATTTATGTATTCACTATCGTGATATATTACTTTAAAAGTATATTATTTAAGCAATGAGGACTTGATTCTTTCTATAATATTTATCTATACTAATATAATAAAGCTGAAGAGTTTGTTTGTTTGATTGTTTGTTTGTTTGTTTGAACGCGCTAATCTAAGGATCTACTGGTCCGGTTTGAAAAATTATTTCAGTGTTAGATAGCCCATTTATCGAGGAAGGCTATAGGCTATATATCATCACGCTAAGACCAATAGGAGCGGAGTCCACGCCGACGAAGTCGCGCGCAGAAGCTAGTGTTTGATTAAAATTAGTTGTGAAAGTAGATCGCAATTTAAAAAAGCATTTGTATTCGTCAGTTTTAAATAGGACTAAGTGTTCTGCAAAGCATAAAATGTTTTTAAACCGATTGTAAGTACAAAACATTATTTTTGTTTTTGTAGGTAATATATCGCACTGAAGAAAATTTTACTAGACCCTCTTAGGATAGACACGTAAAAATATTTACGTCAAGTATAACAATTTCACTTTCAGAAGTGTCTGCTCATATTGAAAGTACTAAAATGTACGAAAAAATATTGACAATGCCAAAATATTTTTATATTCATGATAGTAACGGACATAAAAATATTTATTTTAGATTACCAATATTATCTTTGGAATGGACCTGTCAAATATCACCTCAATGCCGTTGAATTAAGTTTGTATGAAAAAGCTTAAGTGCTATGTTAAAATACTTCCCTGAAGGAAAATGAATATGAAATGAAGGTTGGTATGGGTTTCCTTCAAAAATCTATTTTACATTATCACTATGTATATCTTTTTTATTTTAAATGTATCAAAGTTTTAAGGTAACAGAAAACCTGGATACTGGGAGAACAAAAACCATCTCATAAACAATTTGCATCAAAAAAGTGGTTTGGAAAATTTTCAGTTTCATGGGAGTATGTTATATATAATATCAACTGTATAACGACGCACCAAACGCGTTGCAAGCATGCAATTTGTATTGTTTTGTATTAGGTAGGCGTAGGAATATAAACCCGTGAAGTTGTTTAGCTAGTTCTTTAGCCAGTAGAAACTAAACAGTTTATGAACCTATTGGTGTAACATATCATACTGAACGTCAAACGGTTAGCATCAGGTGAGCCGTGCGCATTTGCCCTAGTTGTAGAAAAAAATACGCGTGAATCCAATAGTCAATTGAGTTAAATAGTCTTTACGTGAAACAGTAACATCCATCCATTCGCCCTCAAAAATTTTCGCGTTCATCACATTAGTAAGATGAACCTATGTGAATACGTAACATAAATCTTTTGAACTCAGCCAGATTTTTAAATTGTATACCAACAAAACTGTGTGTGTGCTCTTACGATTCATTTTGATCAATTGATTCATTCATTTGCCTTTAATATCCCACTGTTGGGCATAGGCCTCTTCCCCATGTAGGAGAAGGATCGGAGCTTAATCCACCACGCTGCTTCAATGCGGGTAGGCATATATTCCCTACTGTGAGTAACGATCGCTATCAGGTGTACATGATAAAAACCGGGACCGACGGCTTTACGTGCTCTCCGAGGCACGGTGGGCAGACCCACAAGGACTGCACAAACACCCAGACCACGGCAAACATCTGTATGGCCAATACAAATGTTGTCGTGTGCGGGGATCGAACCCGCAACCGCCCGAGCAACAGCCAATCGCAATCCAGTGCTGTGATCGCTGCGCCAACGCGGCGTCTAAGATTTAATATTTGTAATATAACAATAATCCTTTGAAATTAATTAAAACGTCATTTCTCTACATCTGTCTGCTTAACAATGGCAAGATAATAGAGTAAGTATGAAAGTAAATGTGTTTTCTGTTACATGTGAGTCTGTTTGTATCACACAGACTCATAAAATATTAGATCGATAGTAATGTGTAGTGATTATAATGGTGAAAATCGTATTTATTATAATGTGAGTATTACGTTATCTTCATATTTGTACGGCTTATAGAAAAGTAGAACTAGAAGCTAAGACAAAAATCACTCCTAACCGTATCAAACTGTATAAGATAAAGATGGATTTATTTTTTCCTTTTTACCAAATCTATTTACTCATTTTTGAAGTTTATTAGGTTACTTACATAGAAATTATGACGATGGTTATAGAATTAATAAAACTAGTGGTCGCCTAGTGGTCGAAATTCGACCATAATTTAACCGCAGACTTTAACAATAAAATACAAAAGATTATATAATTATGCGTGTGTACATGTCGAATACATGGTAGTGTGTATAATGATTTTTTATTGATTTAATGTATTTTATGCATAGTTTAAAAAAATATAGGGTTCTGCACTCCTTCTCTATATAAACTATAAGTGTGCGAAGTTGCATACTCCTCCGTCCGCGCAATTTTAGTAAAAAGGGGTACAAAGTTTTTGCTTCACGTATTAATATATAGATTTTATTAAAAAATATATAAAAACAAAAAAGAATTTATTAATTGGTAAGATACAAACAAATTAAAATTCTAATACCTGTAGAATTTGACAGAATATTAGTTACGTCTCTATGAAAATAAAGAAACTGAATCATGCTCGTTTTTTTATCACCCCAATTAGATTGCTTTCCAAGTGTACTCCGACGTCCGGTTATTATTTTTCACAATTTTCCTTCTGCCTGTGTTTTGTCCGTGATATTTTTTTGTCTCGAACAATAAAATTAATTTTACTGACAATATTGTTGGACCCTATTAAATTTTATTTAGGCGTTATATTTTCATATCGTTTTTTAAGGATAAAGAATAATAATTACAAAACACTGTTTCTTTGAGTATAACATAGTACAAATATTTCAACTTGTCGACTAATTCTATTCAAATTATCCATACTAATATTATAAATGCGAAAGTAACTCTGTCTATCTCGCAATCACGGTAAAACCACTGAACAGATTTAAATGAAATTTGGTACCTATACAGATAGTCTAGAGTCTGAGAAAGGACATAGGCTACTTTTTAATGCGAAAAAAAGGGTTAAATAGGTTGAAAGGTGGGAATGAAAATTTGTATAGAAATATGATGAACAATGTTCGCGTGCTTAGTAACTGTCAAACATTTAATGTTCATCGCGTCGATATGGTAAAGTCTCCCCTAAAATTGAAGAACTTATTTAAATAAAGGTTTCGAATCGACAACATATATCCACAATATACGGATAGTGGCGTATTTTACATTTTAAAAATGTATAATTATGTCAGTAATGATAGCGAATTGACATAATATACATTGGTTGTCAAATATTTATACGTGCGTTCAGAAATTTATTAAATATAGGTACAATAGATGTTAAATGTACAAATGAATTAAATACAAAAAAAATCCCTCAAATCAACGCGGGTGAAACCGCGGGGCACAGCTAGTATGAAATAAAATAACTGAAGTTAAAACAAATTCGTTTTTCTGCACTATCGAAATATATCAAAATTTAAAAAAAAATATCACATCACGTATAAACTGTTTTTGTTTACTTCAAATCTTTAACTGCCACATCATATCATTTTCTTCCTCAAGTGAATCATTCTTTTATCATAAACATGACCTATTACTTTAAATTAAAATAACAGTGACAATAGCTTACTGGCTATTGTGATGTATTTTATAAAACATAATCACGCCATTTCATTGCCCTTATAACCGGGTTAAAACCGCTTCTTCACAAGCGTTACTCATCACAGTAAAGTACTTTTATTTATTTTTTCAATAAAATATTTTCTTAAATTATTTTACATAGAATAAAGCCTTCAATAGAATACAGAAAGATTAAAGTTACGTAGACCCGTCGATAGTATTCAGGTCATTTATTGGGTTGAATTAATAGAGCTTAAAAGCTTGCGAGTGAGTGAGTTAAGAAGTTGTGAAACTTGTCAGTAGTTTGCAGGTTTTGTAAGTGAAGAGAGAAACTACAGTATGTAGGTATAGTCACCTTTTATACTTTATAAGGTTCTATAATAGAACATTGTTTATGAAGTAGGGTGCTTAAGCTATATATAGTGCGGTGAGGGCTTTTAATTAAGTTAATCTTTAACTATCTTTATAATAAAATATTTTTAATTTTATTTACAGCTTTATATATTTATCCTTTAATTACTTTAAAACATTTTACATACCTAAAGTATTTTAATGGAAACTAAACGAAAAAGTAATTAGTGCCTGTACCTAAACGTTATTTACTTACGAAAAAATATATTTCGTATAAATTTTATTAAATAATTGAATTATATTCTTTTTTCGACAAATTCAAACTCTACTTCGGTAGATATCCAAACATATTGAGGTTGTTGTATTTTTATTGGAATGTTGTCACTGGATTTAACTAGTTTATCTTATTAGCACAAACTAGTCACTAATTCGCTTCGTCCAGTACCTATATAACAATATACATAAACCATAATAATGAGAAATGGCTGACGGCTAGCTTAATTTAAAAAAACCCTGCAACCATACAAAATATCAGAAAAACTAAAAAGAGCTATCTTTTATCGAGGTAAAAAATACGAAATATTAAAGCCGAAGGCTATGTGCCCGTGAGAGGCGTGACAGGCACATCGTGGGTGTATTAGAATGTTTTCGTAATGTTTTTAGTAAGTAACAGAAAATATCTGCGTTTCGGAGGCATCAATTTTTTTGGACTCTCTGTTTAATAATAAAAAAGAGCACTAGCTGGCTATTATATTGCAATAATTATATTGAAGGAGTTCATAAATACACTTATAATAATTGTAACATGTTCAAGTCTGTACATTGATGATGATTTAATAATCTTACATCTATACTATAGTCCAGAATTTTAGATTGTCACACCTAATACAACAGGTATTTATATATGAATAAAGTTCGACATGATTTGAGTCCGTGCTACAAGATAGGACACTTTAAAGTTTAAACATTTTATTCAATAATACATTATTAGAGAGTTAATAAAAATGTATCTAGTGTATTTATTTATTATTTAAAGAAAGAAACGAAAATTAAAGTAACGTGATAAGCAATGCAACAAAAACAATGTTTATCTGTGCACTGTAAAAAAATCAAACCACTAAACAATATCGCGGATACAGCTAGTACACAAGTATCAACTCATTTGTATTACATGCGAGTATGTTACACTAGAGTCAATGCAAACGTTCCTAATAAGTGCATATGACGTCATATACATACGTCCAAGCCTCTTGGATCATGTGATTAACATGTCAATGAACTGCGTCGTTTATGTTTATGTTACACGGTATTCTCTGAGTGCTACTGCGTTTATGCATAGTTATAGTCTTGTTGGATTCAAGATGAACATTGAGAAGATTTCATTTTTTTTTTTATTGATTTGTTATCTACTTTATCCTCATTGTAGTTCTAACAATACGTAAGTTATTTTTTGACGATTTTGACATTTTGATACCATTCCTTAGAAAATCGAAAAGATGCGGCATTACAGCTAACCAAAAACGAGCATCGTTCAATCAAAGGTTGTAAAATTTGACATAATTATGTTGTGTTGGAACTTCAATGACCTAATAACTATGGCTTAAAGATTAATTAGCGAATGTGACTATTTGATGGTGGTGGATATATAGGATGAAAAGCTGTCAGCAGTCACGTAATAGTATAATATAAATTCTTGTTAATATAACTCTCATGTTGTCTCTTCATGAAAGCTCCTGGGGGGGGGGGGGGTAGGGTCGGCAATGCGCTTGCAATGCTTCTGGTGTTATAGATTAGAATATGTGTTGTTATAGGTTAGGTGTGTATAGATTAACAAAGCGCTTTTTTTTTCAAATTTTAAAACCTATGTTAAACTTGTTAACGGGTTGTTTGCGGGACAGAAGTAAAAAGGTTCAGATTAATTATATTCAACTATTCGTTCTTACCGTGTTTGAAAAACTAAAAAAAAACGGTCAATCACGTTAAGCGAATGGCACGTGGCGTTTTAGTGTTAAGTTGTTGACCCTGTTTAATTGTGAGGAACTCTGACGTACCAACGGCCAAAAACGTGGTATATTTTCTATTCCGTTTGGGCAGATATTTATATTTGTACAAAAAGCTTTTTCTGGTATCTGTCCTTGTGTGTCACTGCTGTGCCTCGGTGAGCACGCAAAGCCGTAGATCGTAGTTGTTACCATAGACACCTGATCGATGATTGTTTTTTTTTTTAATATATTACTTACTTACTTACTTATATAGACTAGCGCTTGACTGCGATCTCACCTGATGGTAAGTAAAGATGCAGCCTAAGAAGTGCGCGCTTGCTTAGAAGATATTCACTCTCGATTTGAAGATAGCCAAGTTATAGTTATTCACGGCAGAGAATTTATATTATAATATTGGTATCCTTGTAATACTGTTACTTGCGTGAGGTTTTTTAGAACACAACACTAACCTGCAGTCAAATATTTATCGATTCCATAAATCAAAAAATATATATTCAAGCGGGCTTCAAAACCACTTTTGCATCGTCAGTCATTAGTCAGCAAATAATAACATTTTAGCCTATTACTTTATGATATATTAATTAAAATATTTATATTTTATTGTATAAATAATTTTTGTTTTTCTTCTCTTAGCACTGTTATACTTTATCTTCTGGCTTGCTCAAGAGTAATATGCTTACTATCAACGTGGATAAAACAAACTATATTTATTTCAGCATAAAACAGGCGGGAAGTATTTCTTGCGACCTACAAATTACTTCACACCAATGCCTTCTGGAAGATAGTTGCCTATATCCATCTATCGGACGCGTCAATTCCCTAAAATACCTTGCTGTTACTTTAGATAATAGACCTACTCGTAACTTTAAAGACCATATAAAAATCCTTTTTAATAGAGTACGAAACTACCCCTCCCCCCCCCCCAATATATCAGGCTGTGTCAGTCGCTTCTTGCCTACTGCTTTTCGTCTTAGGATGTTATCTGCGGAACCACGCTGAAGGCACTGGAGGTCACCCCGTACTGTTCCAGTTGTGCGAGGTTTTGACAGTCAGATAGCTAGGTATTTATACTTAGAGTCATCCTGAATGAACACAACATACAGTATTACAATCCACTTAAACATCATGTATGATAATATAATAGTAGTTTATGCAACTGTCATATAATGAAGGGTATTAAAACACGAGTGTGAGTTTATGAAACGAGCGCAGCGAGTTTCATAATAGTAACGAGTGTTTTAATACCCGTGTTATATGCAGATGCATACACTACTTTATCTTCACTAATGCAATTAATCAAACAACAAGAGTAAAAGCTGACAATAGTTTATTTTTCGTATAATTTTCTAGATTTTTCTGGCAAAAGATTGTGAGTTAATTTTGTTGCCAATTCTAGAATATCCGGAGGCGTACAAATATCATCGTCGCTATCCATTTTTAACTTTTAATTTATTAAATTAAATTCCCGCGTACGTGTATTGTCACAGTGATTTTGCCGCCATTAAAATCTAACCAAATGAGAGCGCAACTGCGCGCATGCGCGCGATGTTATAATGAGATTTTACGATATCGATGTGGGTATTATACCATCATGTGAAATTGCTTAAATTGAGTGTTTTGTTGTCTGTGCTATAACAGTAGTAATTATAAGTCAAGTATTGGAAACATAAGTAGAATGTTACAACATTAGTGTAGATAAACACATTTAAACCCCACTTCGGAAAAACTTTTTGACTTTTCTAGGCTCTAAAGTCTAAACTTTTTATAAGTTTGACAAAATATTAAGGGTATAATAACCATTGACAAGAAAACAATGCAAATTAAAAATACGCCAATACTTAAAGAAAGTAGGCTACGAGGATACAGAAAATCTACTAATGATAGATACACAGTAAAAACTGGTTAAAAACATTGAGGGCAAGTGAATTAATTATTTACCACAACAAATATAATTATGTAGGACTAACAACCATAACTTGACCATAACAAATGACACAAACAAATCATGAAATAATTTAGCTTAAGTTTATCTACTTACCATCTTACAACCTCAAGACTAATTTATATAATATTCAACTAATGTATAAGATTGTATTGCTTGGCACCTGTTATTGTATATTAAATACGCGAAGAGAATGATGCTGATAGCCGACGTACAGGCTATGCCTAGTTCAACTATCGTAGCAAGTGGAAATAGGGGTCTCTGCCTACCCCTACGGGAAAGAGGCATGATTATATGTATATGTATGTATAATTGTATAATTTTAAAAATAAACTTATGTTGTGTCTTAGAAACAAGTTTTCAATTTAATATATATTCATAATATTATTTGTAGTATTAGTATTTGTAGACAGTACTGAAAGATTGTTATCTATCAATCTTTCAGTACTGTCTGAGATCCGATCATATTGTTTGAACTGTTGTCCGTCGCGTCGTGTATTTGTCCTGCCTATTACCTCACTAATTTTATAAACACGAATATGTCAACGTATCCAAATACTCGTTACTCAATTGTCTTAACGTCGTTACGTATTGTTACGTGTTAGGGTTCGAACGATTTGGAGAGAAAGACCTGCTGACTCTTTTAGAGACTTTATTCACTAGCACTAGGTCCGACACAAGCACTAGGTACAAATACTACGCACTAAATACAAGCACTAAGTACTAGGTACACTCACTGATCACTAGGTACACTTCACTAAGCACTAACAATGTCCGAGGTCGTAGCCAATGTCGTAGGTTTCCGCTGGTATCACTTCTAGTCTTCACTTCGAAGTCGCTTCGTCGTTAGCTCAAACTGAACTGGCTCCGCTCGGCCTCAATCGGCCTTTTTATACCGGGCCGAGCCTACACCCAGACAGTTCTAGAACCTTCGTGCGTGTACTCGATCCTGAGTTCATTCACCTATATGTCCTCTAGCGCCATCTAGTATTGAGTGGATGTTTCACGTTGTCTTTGTAACAAAGTGGTTTGTACAGCACACAACGTGGTTCCTTCGCTCCCCGCTAGATGGCGCAAGCTCCTTTTTTTGTGTGCTCGTAACAGTATTTATACATATGTGTGAGTTATATATTTATTTTACGTGTATCCGCAACTCGTAACATATGTTATCACAAACATTAATTTTAATTTATTAAATGTACATACAATACACATACAATATCTAGTAAGATTGATTGGGTTTCAAATGTTATTAAATATTAAAACTTTGTAACGAATAGGTTTTATTACAATTATATATCTCATTATATAATAATAACTGAAGTTAAATTTAGTTTTTTATATTTTTTCTAAATAGACATTGTTGGAAGAATAAAAGCAATTTCGACCTCATACTTTTGATACACACAAAAATGGAAATAACTGACCTATTGTCATTTTATATTTTGATATTTTTAAGTTTATCCTTTTACGCTATTAAAAGAAATAAATTTTCAAGATAAAAATTAGTACCACGTGCAAGAAAAATTTATACCTATTTCAACATTTTATTTGAGATACTGTGAATTTTTGTTTCTGACGGTAGGTAAATGAGTACATTTAAATATTTTAATTTTATATAATATTGAGCACGCGCCCAGTAGGATATCCAGCAACTCCCTTGGGTAGTTGGGTAGTCTATGGACGCCTACCATATCGCAAGCGCGCTGTCCGACCCAATCCCCGGCTCTCCCCAATAACTTTGGCAGCCTTACTCATCACAGGAACAACAGTGGCTTTCTTTTGCTTTTTATACTTGTAATTTTGCACATATTTCGTTTATTTGATAATTTAACATAATAATAATAATAAATAATTTAGCTGTGAATGTGATCTTTTGTATGGAAGAAGTAGTTCTCCAAACGGGCTGCTCCAGATTTTGAGAAGGATATATTCTGCTGTACCTACCTCGATAAAATAAATTTATTCACAATAAATACCATTATTAAAAAGAACGCGGATGCCGCGTTAGCGCAGCGGTCACTGCACTGGATTGCGATTGGCTGTTGCGCGGGCGGTTGCGGGTTCGATCCCCGCACACGACAACATTTGTATTGGCCATACATGTTTGCCGTGGTCTGGGTGTTTGTGCAGTCCTTGTGGGTCTCCCCACCGTGCCTCGGAGAGCACGTTAAGACGTCGGTCCCGGTTGTTATCATGTACACCTGATAGCGATCGTTACTCATAGTAGGGAATATATCCGCCAACTCGCATTGGAGCAGCGTGGTGGATTAAGCTCCGATATCCTTCTCCTACATGGGGAAGAGGCCTATGCCCAACAGTGGGATATTACAGGCTGAATCGATCGATTAAACAGAAACCGTTTTTACGTTCCAGTATTGTCACAAACAAGCTGTCAAAATGGTGACAATATCCTTCCACGTTATCAGAGCTATTATCATTATCGAAGTATGACGAACGCACGGCTCAGACGCCACTAATTTAAATATACATATCTATTTTATTCTTGTCCCAGAAACTGGGTCAGGTATACTTAATTTTGTCGTTTTTTCGTCGTTTCGTATCACGTTTTTCTGTATTACTTTTGTGAATTTATTAGGTCTTGGAAGTGTAGTGGTTAAGAGAAAAGTTATGTAGGTAACATGAAGTATTCACCTAAATAGATAATGCATTTAGCTATAAGTAGTTTATAAAAAATGTATGTAATGTGTTTGATGTACATACCTTTGTTAAATCTAAATTTATAAAAGTAGAGACTCCGTCCTTTTCAGTTTAGTTTTAATTAAAATTACATTTTAATATAACCATATATATTTTACACAAGTTAAGAAGTATATTTGTATATAATTATATTATATGTGTTCCTGTTGGGGAGTAAGGTGACCAGAGCTCCTGGGGGGGGATTGGGGATAGGGTCGGCAATGCGCTTGCGACGCTTCTGGTGTTGCAGGCGTCTATAGGCTACGGTAGTCACTTACCATCAGGTGAGCCGTACGCTTGTTTGTCGACTTACTAACATAAAAAACTAGCATCCCGCCCCGGCTTCGCGCGTGTATTTAACCAAAATTCCAAAATATTTTTTCCCAAAATTTTTGTAATATAGCCTATGTCACTCCCGGATAGTGTAGCTTCCCAACACTGCAAGAATTTTTAAATCGGTTCAGTATTTTCGGAGCCTATTCAATGCAAACAAACCAAAAATAAAATATTTCCTCTTTATAATATTAGTATAGATAATGTCCGCATGGAATGGTGGCAAGAATGTTGAGAGTATTTGATCATTGAATTGCAGTTCTGATTCCCGATGAAGCCGTATATAAACTGTACTCAATAACATGTAACAAATTTCCGTATACGATGAATTACATTTTTAAGTAAACAGTAAAAAATATTTATTTACTTATTAGTTTAGATACGTCACACAACTATATGTATACTTGTATATATTTAATGTGTGGCACAAATGACAGATTTAAAGCTTTACAGCCTTTCTACCAGTCGACCTGAAGAAGGATATGAAACATTACTGAAGTAGATATACTTACTTCTGTATAAATTATAAAAAGGACAAAAAAAAGATAAAAAAGATAAATTGATAGCTTAGAAATTAATGAATAAAAAATAGTTTACAACGTCGTAAATTATGTGGTATCTATTTATTTAGATGTCTACTTCGGTATTCGAATACGTACAAATCGCCACGTCCATTTACAAAGCAAACATCCATCCATATCTTCCTGGTATAAAAAAAATGGTTCGAGCGTAGACAGGCCATGCTTTTACACAAAAATTATAGGGATAGGGGTATTTTTATTTTTATATTATTATTATTATTATGGCTTTACTAGACGTACAATGGAAAAAACATGCAAGAGACTGATCTTTTGAGGTTACAAACTAAAAAAAATTGAAAACTATAGAAGTAGTACGTATTTTTAGTTTAACCTTAACCTAATAAAAAAATTAAATAATTTAATTATATAAGAATATATTGGCCTTTACACCTTATCCAAAATAGACTTTAAAAAAAATTAATCGTTGACACGCAATAACAGACTAAAAATAAAATAAGTAAAAAATATATTATGCAAAAGTTTGCCTGAACCTATTGCGTCATACAATCACGCCAGAACGGTTGGGTTAACAGACTGATGTAAGCTAGCTTTTTATCCCGAATTTCTCAAAGATCGGAGTTATGGGGAAACTCTAAAATTATAGAATGATCAACAAAATTCTGCAAGATCGAAGCTAAAATATGATGATTTACGTAAAATTTATCCAATGATTATGCTAAACCGCTTCGCAGTGTCACACGCTATCTAATTGCGTTAAGCGTACCAAACAAAATGTACAGTTTTACTCCGTGCGTAATCCGGGTGACATATTCTTACGCAATATTCCGATATGTACATACGATTTACACATAAGACCTTGCCTTATTTACATATCTATTTCAGAAAATATTAAATTCAATCGAAAATTCTTTTTAGAATGTTATATACTTAAAGAAAATAAATTCGATATGTTTTGTCTGTGCTTCCCTAAAATACATCGTTTTTCGCTGTTACATCACTAGTGCGTATAACGGATTTGCACGGAATTGTCTGCATTTAAAAAAAGAGTAAAATGTCCATTAGTACTCGAATTCGAATTTCAAATTTCTCGATTCAACGGCTTTAAGCGCTTTGTGGAGGAAATGTTAATGTATTAGTGGCTGTAGTCCGAGTGTTAATTTCCTAATTAATTAAGTCTTGAATTAGTATAGTCTGTTTTTTTACTTTGATTTAAACGTAAAAATTAATAAATGTAACCATTTTAAAAATTAGTAAGTTTTGATGTTAAACGTAAGTAGTTATTTTTAATACTTCTACGTCGTAGCAGGGAATGCAAGACGATCATTAATGTGCCACATAAGAAACTATGCATAGGTATAACATTTATTATTTACAACTCTAAAATGGATAGCTTTTAACTTCCAGTTTTTGTCATTGTTTCTATAAAATACTAGTCGTGACGGTTAGTAAACCTAGTCTAGGAAATACTTCTTTTAGTACGACCGATACGGGCAGAGTATCACTTAGGGCAGATCCACCGTTAATAGGATATTTCGAACATCTGAAGACATCTTTACGGCACAGAATGGAAACAGGCAAAAATAGCCTAATCTATATAATAAAAATGAATGTTGCTAAGCGCATAACTCGAGAATGGCTCGACCGATTCGGGTAATTTTTTTGTATGTTCCTTAAAAATCCCACGGAAGGTTTTTATATAAAAAAAAAAAACAACAGACAGAACGAAGTCTGTCCGGGCAGCTAGTTATAAGTAAAGTGACAACTGCGACAAATTGAAGCACATATTCACTAAGAGACTGAATAATTTATTGGCTTTCTAGTAAACTTAATTTCAGTCCTAAATGTTTATCCATTTGTTTATAAAAGACCAAAAGGAAATGAAAAGGCGTATCTTTGGGTTTCGGTTTATTGAGACAATTATTTCGTTTCGTGTTGTGGATTCAGCCATATTACATTTGGAAACAAGATATACAATCTTTGCAGCTATATAATGAAACTAAGTCCAAAGATGAAAGAAATCTTAAATGACCACAAAAGCTCCAGTAAGAAAATGTTTTTTCAACAGTTCATATAAAATTAAAGAGATGTCCCAGTGGAAACAACACGTAGAACCTACAAAAAGAAAAAGCTATTATTTGTGATCAAAACGAAATTAGTTTCATTAAGATTAAATGTTTGGCTAAGACACTTTTATCAAATTTAAATAAAAAATATAACTAAATTAAAATGGTTGGTCGATCTATCGGCATATATTATTTTTCACTTTGTTAATTTTATTTATAGTAGATCGACAAGAAACGCACTAGTAGGTAGGTACGTAGGTAGGTACTCTGAGTTAAACAAGACGTGGATATTACATACACACTAAATATGCAATCTTTAAATATTAAGTCACCAATAAAGCCAACACATTTTGTCATTTCTATAATCAAACAAATAAATATAAAAATATATACTAAAACAACGAAACTAAAACTAAAAATCTTAAAAAATATAATATAATAACTAAAATATATTATAAAAAGGAGTCCCTTTAGGCAAGGTTCCGAAGATACTGGCAGCGTTCCCCCTTTGGATAGCTAGACTAATTCTTTGTCCGAGGTAGCTGCCAGCTCTTCGGTCTCCTGTGATGTCGACTAACCTTTTAGCTAGAGCCTTATGGCACTAGGACCCCACGGACCAAGGGTCTCGACACCGAATGGGACAAAATCATATTCGGAGCCTAGACCCCTGTATTTGCCTGCTTTAGCTTTTTCAGCCGCTTCACAAGCCGCACCAGCTCTATTGTTGGTTCCATGTAGATGGGAAGGGGCCAGCGTGTCTGAACAGGTTGCATCCCATACCAGCACCCGGCCCATCTTCCATGGAATCAAACTCATACCGTCCGGTCTCTTGCCATCATCTCTTGCTATACCAGTCGGCTCAAGTAGACTTGGCACGTTGATGGTGGCAAGGGACCGGCGTATGATATCGTTAAGTGCGGCATGTCTAGAGAAGCGGCCTGCACTTTTTTGGCAAGACAGTCCGTGATGTCCTATATTATGACTATATTACTATATTATATATTGCGTATATTATATAAGTTTTGTAATAATGTTTTGATTATTAAAGAAGAATCACTCTTCATACGGTCAGCTTTTGCAATATATTAGTTTCTAGAACGTGTTTCATATATCATATTTTATGTTTAGATAACAACCAAAACATTTATTATTATCTGTAAATACCATGTAAATTAGCGTTTTTATTATCTTTAAACCATGCCATAGCTTTTTTTTAAAGTAGATTATAATCTGGAAAACACGATTTGGCAACGATCCACATTACATGTTTTTTAGATTTAAAAACAACCGCCAATGAATTGTAATTAAAATAAATTTTATTTATTTTACGCACGTGGCGGGTATGAAATACTTTATTACATATATCACAGGAGTTATTTGATAAGAATTATAATACATAGACCGGGAGATAGTGACACAAAATATTTGGTCATTTGTACCAGTATGGCGGTTCGTCAGGGGTCTAATTACATAAAGGCAAAAAGGAAAATGATGGTCATAGCGCTCGCACCGGCGGCCCAATCGCGTAGGCGTTAATCGAACACGTCGGATAAATAACGAGTGTCGAACGATTTGTTCCACAAAAATGCTTGTATTTTCAGATAGTCGGAAAAAAAAGAAGTAGGCGGTAGCGGAATGCCATACTTCTCGGGTGTGACTTACAGCCCGCCATACCGACGCGAATACATTAATTTAAATAAAACAATTTAATCATTTGTACCAGGCTAATTTTTACAAAGCTAATCATCGTCGAGTAGCCATTCACGAAAATCACCTTGCCATACTTTTCCGACAGTTCCTAATGGCCGCCATACCACTGCAAAAGAGTAATTTTTTTATATTTCGCCAAACGATTTGTACCACCCTGAAACTTTTTTTATCAGTTCCCTGTATGATCATAAATAGAAGTCTGATAATGCCATACCTGTGGGAGGTGGCGAATGTGAACAATATTTTTTTCAAAATCCTAAGATTTTATTCGTAATTCGAGTTTTTTTTTTCAAGTATGGCGCCACTTTTTCCCTCTACTACAAGTATGGCAAATATAATAATGGTCACATTGTATCGTATAATTTCCAAAAATCGAAATGCCATACTGGTACAAATCGTCAAATATTTTATTTTTTTTTTCACCTTTTAGCTCAAGTCATCCGCCCGATGGTTACAATCTGTAATAATTTTTTTTAGGTGCAATTGCATCCAAATGACGAGAATACAATGATGCCATGATGTAAAAAATGATTTTACGTATTTTACAGTCGTATTTTAAAAACGTGTCAAATAAATAAGTATTTCAAGTATGGCAGCACTTTTCCCCCTACTAGAAGTATGGGATAAATAATAACGGTCACATTTTGTCAAATACTTTCCAATAATTCAAATGCAATACTGGTAGAAATCGTTTGGCGAAATATAAAAAAAATTACTCCTTTGCAGTGGTATGGCGGCCATTGGGAACTGTCGGAAAAGTATGGCAAGGTGATTTTCGTGAATGGCTACTCGACGATGATTAGCTATGCAAAAATTAGCCTGGTACAAATGGTTGAATTGTTTTATTTAAATTAATGTATTCGCGTCGGTATGGCGGGCTGTAAGTCACACCCGAGAAGTATGGCATTCCGCTACCGCCTACTTCTTTTTTTTTCGACTATCTGAAAATACAAGCATTTTTGTGGAACAAATCGTTCGACACTCGTTATTTATCCGACGCGTTCGGTTAACGCCCACGCGATTGGGCCGCCGGTGCGAGCGCTATGACCATCATTTTCCTTTTTGCCTTTACGTAATTAGACCCCTGACGAACCGCCATACTGGTACAAATGACCAAATATTTTGTGTCACTATCTCCCGGTCTAACAATAAACCGCACATTTATAAATCATAACTGTTCTATATAATACTTATTTATTGTCACTATGACGTCTAGTAATCTATATATATAAATAAATATTTCTACCCATTGACTCATCACGATAATTATCTCTGGAACCATAAGGCGTAGAGACTTGAAATTTTGTAGGAATATTCCTTTCGCCGAGTAGAGGTCAGCTAAGAACGTATTTTACGAAATTCCACCCACAAGAGGGGGTTGCGGGGGTTAATAACATATATGGCAAAACAACGTTTGCGGGGTCAGCTACTATATTATTATGCAAATCAAATAAATACTTCTAAATATTTGTTTTAAATTCAGCTCTGCCCTTATTTTATTTGTATATTGGTTCGCCACACTGAAATATTTTTGACGCTTAATATGAAAATACGAACCATATTTTTAATACTTAATAATTGAGTCAACCTTGCCGCACGAAAAGATAACAACAATTTTCCTGAACGTTGACGAATAATTACATAAACCACAATCGTACACATATTACAAATACATACAAATCGATGTAATGGATCTCGTATGTGCGTGGTAGCGACATGCGCGTGCGCTTATCATTCCACCTCCAGTCTTGTTCGTACAAACGACGCGCCTACCGATCGATACGTAATGAGCATCGATCGGTAAATACATATTATGTATATTAAATCGCAATCACGGTGATAAACATATTAGTTCCATTTCTGAAAATAGTTCCAGAATTTTTAAGCGTATTTATGTAAAAATCTGATGTCAGATAGTGCGAGTTATAAAGCGGTGTATTTTTATCTTTTATAACGAACATTTGGAAGGAACTGAACTTCCGTTTCACGACAGTTAGATACGTTTCAAAATCCACGATGTGAACGTTCGATTACGTAGCTAGACTGTATATTATTTTAATTATATAAACAAACAAGGCTCGCGATAACCTGTGTGTGTGAAATATGATAAACAGCCATTTGTTAAGAATCGTTTTGTTTAGACATGCATTATTCGACACGATATCAGAGACGGATGATATTCTAGCTAACAATTGCAAAAGCTGTCGACTTGTTACGTTATAGTTTGTAGTTTGCGATGTTATATTTTTATCGACATCTATGCGTCGAATCACTAGTGCATATCGTCACTGATTCAGTTTGGCCGTAACTAACGCTAATATAAGTTACTCTACTATTATTAAATCACCACGACTTTTTTTTAATCTTCTTATCGTGACGGTATTTTTTAGGTACATAATATATTAATCATAGACAATGTGAGAGTGATAGTGTATTTAGTGTTAAAAATTATCCTACTCGTGTGTTGTATTGATTTTAGGATTTGTGTGATTCGTAATGGATGTGGATTTTAAGGAACATTTCGGTATGTACTCGTACATGTTCAATTTTTTTAAGTGGGATTGCAAAACGTAAATGATAAGTTTCACTGACCTTTAGAAAATACTCTTCAATTTATAACTTTTATTATTACAAAGAACTTTAAAAGTAGGAAATATTTAAAAATGTATTCACTGTTTACCGCAAAACTTGTTTGAAAATGTTTTAAATTACTGACAGAACTCTTTGAGCACTGGCGCTGTCTTACGTTTTTGCTTTTAGCTTTCTGAACAAATTCTAAAATGTATTTTTCCTTTCATTTCTTCTTTCTCATTATTAATTGTTGCATTAAATTTACAAAACATTTAAAATACATCGACTCTCTCTCTTTCCCTTTGTTAATACATATTACTTACATAGATAGGTCATTTATTTATTTAATATTTTAAAAGGTTACTTCGTATTTACAGATTTATAAAATATGTTTATGTATTGATTTCAATTTTTATTGTCGAGCGAAAATTTTTGGCCATTTTGCTTTCACATGTTAGCGCTATTTATGCAGTTTTTCTAAATTATTTTCAAGTATTTTTATTTTTATGATTGTATTAAAAATCGCATAACGCAGTAGTTAATTTCTGGTGAAGGTTTATGGCGATTTATTACACTTGAGTAATTAAGTTTAAAAAAACTTTAACAATTGGGTTTCCATCGTTGTAACAAACACTCCACGAGTTCTTATTGTAGAAGATATATTTTTACCATTGTTTTATTTTTGTCTTGGTACAGTTTAGGTCCATCTTAAGAAAATACAATCAACGAATTTAAAGAAAAGCTTAAAACAATAGACATATCTACCACATTGTATCACTCTTGTTGCTATGTTGGTCAGTTTAATTGACATTTACTGTAGCTGTTCCACTTCTCAGAATCGTAATGTAATGTTTATACCCAATAAACAATGTTTCTCTAGCAACTTCGAATATCCTCAAAATAGAAAAAAAAATAACTTCTTTAATAAATGGATGACCAGCGATAAACGTTCAGTTTATAGTGAACCTTATATAAGTACATTTTGCTTCAAGCGTTCCCTTGAGAAGAGCCTTTTTATTTCTGCTCATAAAAGAATTTTCGGTACGTATGAAGTATCAATGACAAAGGACGCTTTATTTTAGTATAGCTTGTATCAACAATATTTATTTTCTGTGTACTTAATTTTAACAGATCCTGAGACGAGCTTTCGATCCTCCTAATAGTTTGTGACTATCGTGCTTTATAGAGTGAAGGCGCTTGCAAGATCACAAGTGCCTTGATGGCCATACCCGTACACACAGCATACAGCCCATCCCAGAAGCTTTGGGTTATCTTACTCGCCAGAGAAACATAGCAATACTTGATAGCATTATTATGTAGGTGTAATATTGTGCAAGGTTGAGATGATTCCCATTTCGGAAGGCTCAGTGAGCAACATATAACGTGATAAATCCGCATTTTTTTGCAGTAAATTGAAATTGTTATAAGAGTCGGTTAAATAATACAAAGCTGGTACTTAGACTAGATGTTAGGTATTACTTTATTTTAAAATAGCTTTTAAAATTATTAAAATGGCAATATGTTAGTTAGAAATTAATATTTATTTCTTACATTCATATTTATAAAAGACTTGTGTACTTACGTTTACAATCGGCAGTAACGTTTGAGAGATTTGTATCTTCAAAGGTAAACAATTTCAGAGAATATCGTTTTGTCCTCTCCACATCGGCTTGTTTGTGGAAATAATATTGACGTGTGTTAGTCTATTTGTACGGAATCGAGTTAGAGGTCCTAAGTCAAGACGGACAGTTATATAATAGTAAAGTTCTTTAAACCTAATCTCACTTTTATAACAACGAGTATTTTTATTATTATTTAAAAACGGGATAAATACCTTTTTTTATTTTCATTTTGCGGAGATCGATATTTCGACATTAGCTACGAATGTCTTTCTTTTTTTATATAACTTTGGTAATAAAAATAACTATGTTTTAAAATCTTAACAAATATTTTGTTTTTAGTTTAAATGGTGAAATAATTGAATGAATGATTTGGTCCTTAAAGGACTGTCTAGAATGATCTAAAATCTAGTTCAGTATATCGACAAAGATTCAACTAAAATTTTCTTTATTTAAGTAAATCGTGATTTTAAAAAGTGTTTGATTTTTATTTCTATAATTACTTGTATTTAAAGTGAAGATTTCACCGACTCAGAACGTAAATTTTGTTACAAAGTTTCGAATAGAAACTGAATAGTCTTTAAGGTTCAAGTAAGATAGACATTTGCAATGAAATCTCAATATTTCTCATAACTTCATACTTTCATTACTCCATACAACTGTAACAGGCCTCGTTTACGGAGACACGGAGCGTAGCGTAGTGCGTAGCGTGTGGCGTAGCTTCTCGCGTGTGTCAAAATGTATGAAAATGAACGCATGTAAAATCGCTTCCCCGTAAACGCACTCATACAACTTACTTTTGAATTTAGTGCGTTCCGCCACGCCACACGCTACGCACTACGCTCCGCGTCTCCGTAAACGAGGCCTAAAAATGAAAATATCACATATTTAAAATCAGAAACAAAATTTAGTCAAGTAACTCGAATAAAATGTTGAAATAGGTATAATTTTCTCTTACACGTGCTACCAATTTTTATCCGGAAAATGTTATTCGAAGTCATAACAACTCGTATGAAGCGTAAACAACCTACAATGGTAATTGATACCTCATGCTTTTTAGCCTGTCGTCAGTGAGGGACTAGTGCTCACAATATTGGACAATGGCCTATTGTCCTGTCAAAGTGTTATGGGTTTATCACGCGATAATTAGGTCACTGGAACTCTATATATAGATATATATAGATTGTAATGTCTTGAATATCAATTTAGAGCGAAATAAATAGAAAGAGTTTGTAAAAAATCTCCATTATTAGATAATCCATTTATCAAGGAAGGCCAACGCCTATACGGAATCATACTACGACCAACAGGAGTAGAGTTCAATTAAGAATGGTGCAAATGTGAGATCTGCCTCTAGCATTACAGACATACAAACAAAGTGGTTGGCTAGTAATTACAATAATTATAATTGTAATACGCGAGTGACAACGTATAATTGTGCGTAATTTGCGTATAATCATGATCATTATCGATTGATTATATATATGTGGAGTTGTGGACGCATGATTTTATATACCTATGATGATTTAAATTGATTTATATCTATTACACTAGCTTCTGCGCACGACTTCGTCCCCGTGGAATAGGACTAATTCTGTCAAACATGATTTGAGCGAAACTTTAACCGTTTACGCCGCGGAAGCTCTCAAAAGAAAAAAAAACCCGATTTTGAAACATTCTTCATTTGTGCTACGCTCCTATTGGTCTTAGCGTGATAATATATAGCCTATAGCCTTCCTCGATAAATGGGCTATCTAAGAATGAAAGAATTTTTCAAATCGGATCAGTAGATCCTGAGATTAGCGCGTTCAAACAAACAAACAAACAAACTCTTCAGCTTTATTATACTAGTATAGATTTGTCATGTCACTTCTGCTAAATCTATGCGAAAGTAATTGATTTACAATATAATGAACGAGAAGATAATTTTGCTATTAGGTACACATGATTTCATTCAGTCTATATTGTAATCTGCATGAACCTTAATTCCATATATTTGCAACACACACACAAAAATTATTCATTACATAAAATACGTCAATCTGTGCATACGGCCTTGAACATAAAGTGTAATAGACCGGGAGATAGTGACACAAAATATCAAGTCATTTGTACCAGTATGGCGGTTCGTCAGGGGTCTATAATTATGTTAAGGCAAAAAGGAAAATGATGGTCATAGCGCTCGCACCGGTGGCCCAATCGCGTGGGCGTTTATCGAACGCGTCGGATAAATAACTAGTGTCGAACGATTTGTTCCACAAAAATGCTTGTGATTTCAGATAGTCGAAAAAAAAGAAGTAGGCGGTTGCGGAATGCCATACTTCTCGGATGTGACTTACAGCCCGCCATACCGACGCGAATACATTAATTTAAATAAAACAATTCAACCATTCGTACCAGGCAAATTTTTGCAAAGCTAATCATCGTCGAGTAGCCATTCACGAAAATCACCTTGCCATACTTTTCCGACAGTTCCCAATGGCCGCCATACCACTGCAAAGGAGTAATTTCTTTTTTTTTCGCCAAACGATTTGTACCAGTATTGCATTTGAATTTGTGGAAATTATTTGACAAAATGTGACCGTTATTATTTATCCCATACTTCTAGTAGGGGGAAAAGTGCTGCCATACTTGAAATACTTATTTATTTGACACGTTTTTAAAATACGACTGTAAAATACGTAAAATCATTTTTTACATCATGGCATCATTGTATTCTGGTCATTTGGATGCAATTGTACCTAAAAAAAATTATTACAGATTGTAACCATCGGGCGGATGACTTGATAGTTAGGGATCCCTAGTACATTTTTTTAACCTGATCAGTATCAAGCTAATTTTTTGGGAGTGGCTACATTTTGATGAGGCGAACAAAAAGTTCCTCTTCGAAAACTCTCGATTGTGGTAGATAATAGAGTTAGCAGGAGGTAGAGCAACAGTGAGCGTAGGACTGGGATAACGTGCCACGCAATTTGTAGGACATTATTATTATTAAATTATATAGATATTAACTAACTAAAAGCAAAAAAAAAATCAGAAAAAAAATTAATTTGTGATGACCTTACGAGGTCATCAACTTGATGACCTCGTAAGGTCATCAAAAATTATTACTAACCAGCTGATTTTTTTTTCTTTTAGTTACTTAATATTTATATAATTTGATGGTAATATTGTCCTACAAATTGGGTGGTACGTTATCCCGGTCCTACGTTCACTGCTGCTCTACCTCCTACTAACTCTATTATCTACCACAATCGAGAGTTTTCGAAGAGGAACTTTTTGTTCGTCTCATCAAAATGAAGCTACTCACGGAAAATTAGCTTGATACTGATCAGGTTAAAAAAATGTACTAGGGATCCCTAACTATGAGCTAAAAGGTGAAAAAAAAAATTTTTTTTGACGATTTGTACCAGTATGGCATTTCGATTTTTGGAAATTATACGATACAATGTGACCATTATTATATTTGCCATACTTGTAGTAGAGGGAAAAAGTGGCGCCATACTTGAAAAAAAACTCGAATTACGAATAAAATCTTAGCATTTTGAAAAAATATTGTTCACATTCGCCACCTCCCACAGGTATGGCATTATCAGACTTCTATTTATGATCATACAGGGAACTGTTAGAAAATGTTTCAGGGTGGTACAAATCGTTTGGCGAAAAAAAAGAAATTACTCCTTTGGAGTGGTATGGCGGCCATTGGGAACTGTCGGAAAAGTATGGCAAGGTGATTTTCGTGAATGGCTACTCGACGATGATTAGCTTTGCAAAAATTAGCCTGGTACAAATGGTTGAATTGTTTTATTTAAATTAATGTATTCGCGTCGGTATGGCGGGCTGTAAGTCACATTCGAGAAGTATGGCATTCCGCTACCGCCTACTTCTTTTTTTTCGACTATCTGAAAACACAAGCATTTTTGTGGAACAAATCGTACGAGACTAGTTATTTATCCGACGCGTTCGATAAACGCCCACGCGATTGGGCCGCCGGTGCGAGCGCTATGACCATCATTTTCCCTTTTGCCTTAACATAATTAGACCCCTGACGAACCGCCATACTGGTACAAATGACCTGATATTTTGTGTCACTATCTCCCGGTCTATAATGAAATTTGTTTATTATTAATATAAAGTGTGGATTATAGACAATACGAACATATGATAAGTTATAAAAAAGCGAATATCTTATCGATTGGTATACAGAATTAAAAGGGGAAGTTACCTTTCAAGTCATCAGTTTTATACACGTTGCATCAGTAATAATAAAGATATGGAACGGTAGCTCTGCGTAGGCCGTCATATCTCTACGAGGGCGTTATCTAAGCAAACACGACTTTATTGATTTTTGCCCATAACTCATGTTGGATATGGAACTGATAAACTGCGTGCGTAATTACAAGGTTAGTCTTACAATCATTTGATCAAACTGAGCCTTTGATAATGTTAATATAATGCATACATGTTTACTCTATATTTTTTAATTAAATTTTCACTAATTTCTAGGCTGAATCGCTACTTTAATTTATTTAATTTCAATCGAAAACCTTATAATTGTTCCAATTTTATTTTTTGTACTAAAAATACATATGGCATAAGTATATATTAGATGAAGAAAAGTAGGTTTTATTTTTATAGCACTAGGGAGTAATCAAGGGTAAGAGGTCCGTCAGATGGTAATCGCTTACCACCTGCGAACCTTACCACCCATGGGCGCCTGTAACACTTGGTACACAAAACACAAGCTCGTTGCCGGCCTACCTCCGCTATCAACAAAGCGCTTCCCCAGGAATTCTTGCTATCTTACTTACCACAGGAACACAAGATGCATTTGATAGCAGTGTAATTTGGCTACGATTTTCTGTAAGGATGGGGCACTTCTCCAGTCGGGATACATTTTTTAACTATTCCTTATCCCATAAAATAAATAAATAAATAAAATAAATAGCGATCAGAAAGCAAGTTCGCTACAAATTGCAACGGGCTAGTCTATAAATAGTATAATATTGTTATTATGGCTATTATGTTTTGTTAATTTTTCGTAAAGTAAGGAACAAAATAAATTGTAAAAGTACACACTTAACAAATGTAATAATAAATAGTTCATTTCTCAATTACATTTTTCCTTGTGTAATAAAACAATCAATTCAAACAAACATCAACAAAATATTTAAATATTTATTGTTTATTTATAAAAACGATTGCGAATTATATTCTCAGTGAGCACAAATTACTTTGAACAATCAAGGAAAGAGATTTTATTTCTAAAACAATGCTCTAATATTACTTTTCCAAGTACGGGAAAAAATCAGAAAAATTTCTTTAACAGCATTAAGTTGGAAAGTTAGCAAGTTTATCTTATCAATAAAAATAACTTTGTAACGAGGCGATGGGTTAAGTTTGAATTGCACTGCTCTACCCACTGACTCGATCACTTTTATAATAAATTTACAGTTCAATGTATATTTTTAACTTTGTTAATTTAAACTTTATTGCACAACAAGGCCGGCAACGCACCCGCAACTCCTCTTATGTTGCAGATTTCCATGGGCGGCGGTAGCTGTTTAACATCAGATGGCTTCGTCTGCTCGATTGCCCCCATACTTATATTTAAAAAATAAAACAACTATTAACTATGAGTAGTAGCATGTACATTGATCAAACTGTGGACTTATAGCTAGTATTACACCATGATCTGTCTGCTAATCCTCCGACGTGAAGGAAACAATTTTACCATACCATAAAATACGAATATCGAATTTAAATAACTGAAATATGGACTTTTTCAGATGCCGTGAAAACTCTTAGTACCTCATTTTCAAATGAAAACGTCATTTGTAAAATGGATTTAAGGTAGGCTCTTGCTTTAAGTGCGTGGTGGATTAAGCTCTAATTCTTCTCCTACATAGTTAAAGAGGCCTATAACAGTGGGACATTACAGGCTATTGCATATAGGTACTATAGTATATATATATAAAACAATTTTTATCCATTAAGTTGGTCGAAGGTCATGTCAAGTTCGTATCTTAGACTATACGAACCTTCCACATTTCTTGTTTTTATATTATTTTATTTTCTCCTATTGTGTGTTATGTTGAAGGTAATTTATGATTACACAATTATATTAGCTCTTCCTTTTCATGATTCAGCCTGTAATATCCCACTGTTGGGCATAGGCCTCTTTCCCATGTAGGAGAAGGATCGGAGCTTAATCCACCACGCTGCTCCGATGCGGGCGGCGGATCTTCCTTTTATGATCACATAAAAAAGTATACCTCCACATTCAAACTTTACTGTTTGATGAGAATTACATCGTACAATGTAAGTGTCTCGCTTATAAAGTATTTCTCGTTGAAGCTAAACTGTAAAGTTACTTTTGGATATTCCTTATACATTGTATATTTTTATTTCTAACTTGCTAACCTAACGGACGTTATCTTGACGTTTTGTGAAATATTCCTCTCCGAAAATTTCTTAAATTTTTATTCCCTAAGAACCTTCTTCGAAATATTAGAAAACTTAAAAGGTCAGAACTGGTCCAGTCATTCTTGAGTTTAGTGCTTAACATCGCATTTAGTGATTAAATTTTTTATTTATATTTTGACGAAATAAAGCCACTCGAATTTCAACTGAATTATCGCGCGTTTAATTTCCGGGCTTGCATCACCAATGTGTCAAATTTGTTTAGGAATTCATTACGTACATAAAACGTTCATTATGTAATAATTCATATTAATTAACTTTAATGGATGATAAGGATTTATGCAACTATATACATACACAACACAGACAATAAGTAGCCTTACAAATAACAGACGACTGAGTGAGAATGTTATAAAAAGTATACTAGAAATTGTTGTCAACATTTTTCCGATAAATGGTGACACTAAATACATATAATAATATAATGGCGGTGATACAGTATGTCAATAGCACTGATTCGAGATTGATTATACTCGTGTAACATACTCCATGAGTCATCTTACAACCATCAATAAATTGCAAATCATTTTTCCTAATTTCTTACAAATACCTCACAAAACCTGTATGATATACAAAGAACTCAATCACATAATATAATATATTAACTATTCATTTATTTTAACATTATTATCATTTTTTACGGTCGTTTTTCCTAAGGCAACTTAATTTCTCGAAGGGGGAATCGAAATTACAACCCTGAGAGGGAAAGCCCTACTAGCAGTGCCAACAGGCCAGTTGGATTATTAAGTTTCAAGAAAAGTTTGAACTACGTAAACTACTTGATCGTATGATTACTAAAATTAAGGCTCGGAGCATGGTACCTACTAAAAACCTCAGTGACATAAATTCCAACGTAAGCTGAAACGGTCTATGCTCGTAGATTTTGTACTGGATACTGTTGGATTTTTTTGCTAGAAAACGTTGAGGTCATGAGAGCGTTATAAACGGACGAAGTCACCTGTATAATTTTGTAATAGAAACTTTTATGCTAACAGTAATAAGAAAAATATTGTATTTTTATAGGTATACAAAGTAAGGATTCCTTCGTGTGTTAAGGCGATTTTAATAATTTTTCTGTGCATGTATCCTTTACCAAAAAGGTGTATAGTTTTTTAGTTGACGTTATTCAGAATCCTTTATCTAATTCAAAATTTGCAATTTATAAAATTAACTGAAATACCTATACATAATGTTAATGTTACTCTAGTGTATTCAAATATTAACCACGTTTGTGGTTGAATGTACCTAATCAATTTTTGTGATTGCACAAACACGAGTCAATACTACAAGGCTCGACTGCGTCTTTCCATTGTAGGTATTGTTTTTTATACATTTTAGAGCTTGTAAGTCCGGACATATGAAACTTATGAATTTTCAAAAATATCTATAGTTTCATTCAATTATATTTTTAGTTGGATGGCTTTTAGGTGTGTCAATTAAATAATTTCAACAATGTCATCTGGAACTACTAGTTCTTCTTCTTCATTTTCTTTTTGGATTAATATCTTCCAAATGGTGCAAAAAGAGTACAAATCAAATCGCCAATGTCACGTAGACTGGAGAATATACGAAATACCTGTTCAGAATCTGAGATTCAACAATTTTGACAATGAAAGTAACTTACAAATTATGACACTACTGGGTCAAGTTCATAACTTAAATAAATCCGAGCTAGAATGTTGTTATACATAAGCAGTCCCGTGAATCCGTGATACCGCTAGAAGAGTACCACTGCCGAATGAATCTGAAACTTGAATAAATTAAATCAAAACCTCATCAACACGAATCTTCAGCCTTGCATACTTCCTAACAGTATTCTCGTATTAATAGTTGTATTAAAATTCTTATTAAAACACTTTCTTATTCAAGTATTCTAATACTATATATTTAATAGAGTATAATATAGTTACTTCAGTTGTGGGTCAGTGATTAGTTAGATTTAAATACCTAAACATAATGTAATAACCATAAACATTATTACTAAAACTTTGTCTTCACAATATTATTTTAACTTTCGTCCTTTGGTGTTTAATATTTTTTACTGTCTACTTTTCAAAATACTGTTAACTACCAACGACAGTTCAGTCTGAAATAAATTGTGTATCTAAGTTATGCATATGTCGATGCAGAAATGAAAGAACTAAACTTTTCGGTCTCCAGGGACTGCATCTACAGTTTACACTTCAAATAATACTAGGTACTTGGGAGTTGGGATATACTATTTACTAATCTGTGCTTGGGAGACCGATCATCGTCGTGGTCATAGTAAATACTAATTGCATTCGATTTAATCTATATATTATGATAAAATTAATATTTGTACATTTTTTTATTGTAGTATTAACGAAAAAAAGAACAAGAAGCAGTGGCATTATTATTTTTATGAGATGGTTTATTTTAAAGATTTGGGTGACATTTTGTAGAGCAGACCAGCACGCTGTTCATTCATGTAAAATTATCTCATCTTTGGCGATAAAGAAATACATAGCGGTGAAAGTCGGATTTTAGAAGAAATTGCGACACATACCTATTTGCCAACCCGCACGTAACTTGCGCGTGAAGGATTAAGCTCTAAATCTTTTCGTTCATAAAATAAAAGTCCTTTGCTAGCAATAAAACATAACATTTTTAATGTAATGTGTAACCGTGTTCTTACACTTCATAATATTGATTTCCTACAAAACTAAGTTGCATGCGTAAACTTCCTATTTTTAAATAATTATTCCAGTAATCAATGTTACACAAGCAAAAGGAATGAAAACAGAATTTGTTTATAGTACTAGTTAAATGCCCTACTTTTAGGAATAGATTGCTTTGTTTGGTGAACTAATTTATTGCACAATATGCTATTATTATTAATAGTCCATATTGTAATACATTTTAAAGCAGCATAACTGAATATTAACAAAACTATGAAAAGAAAACAAAGGAAACAAAAAAATGCACGTATACGGTTCCATTTTAGCTCCACTCAAAAAAAATTAAAAGCTGAAATAAAAAAAACACTGTTGGACTAAATCATATCCTATCCTAGATAGCACCTATAGGTATAAAGATAGCATTACAAACGATATAAAACAGGTAGGTTACAGTTAGAATCTAGTGAATGTTTTTTATTTAAAAAAAAAAAATTGTATTTTTTACGGTTCAATACTACGTACGTAAGTAATTTTGTTTTATCTCGTATGAACAAAATATTTCGCAATAATTAACTAACCATTAAAGGAAGTCGTTTTTCAGTAAACTAATTTTTAAATAATGTTCTTTAAAATAACATAATAACACAAACATCTCACAAAATATACCTGAACGGTTTTAATACTTAAAAGCTTAATTAAAAGAGCAAGTGAAATCGATAATATAGATTATCCAAAAGATAGCTATGAGCATCCCATAACACGTCCCGTGCGGCGTACCACAAAATTTGATTAGCCTTAAAGGTTCCCACTAACGCGCTGTTCTCGGTTGGGTTACATAGACTACATTCAACATGTCAAACTAATGATCATGATAGGTAAGAGGTAGTCAAGAGGAAATTGTGATACTTAAACTCCCTTAGAGTTAGATTTAAAAAATGTATTAAAGTTACTTTTAAAAAGAAATGTACCTACCTAAGTTATATTTAGTAATTTAATTAAAAACACTGACGAAAAATTTGAACGATCTTAAATTAAATAATTATGACTAATTTTATTAAATTACCGTATGTATAATCTTTTCCTATCACACATTGTACATTATCTCTACGCAGGATAGCCGAAATTGCCAGGACTTGATTAAATATTTTAAAGCGACTTAAATAAACTGCGCGTGTATTGCCTACCAGACCCCACATACGTACATTAAGAATAGAACATGTATTCTTTCTCGATATAACAGCACCAAATATACGTTCCAATCCAAGGTGAAATAATCTTCATACATAAAAGAGGAAATTAGAATTTTATTCTGAGGTACACATATGTATCGATCTTTAATTGAAATTCCAACGATTAATGTAATCTGAGGAGTGGATGTTTGTTTCATACTGTTACTATAGCTCAACGCTTTTAGTACTTACTAGCTTCGGCGCGCGACTTCGTCGGCGTGGACTCCGCTCCTATTGGTCTTAGCGTGATGATACATAGCCTATAGCCTTCCTCGATAAATGGGCTATCTAACACTGAAAGAATTTTTCAAATCGGCCCAGTAGTTCCAGAGATTATCGCGTTCAAACAAACAAACAAACAAACTCTTCAGCTTTATATATTAGTATAGATGAACGAAAGCATATAACACATCATAATATAAATTAATTACGATTCAGCCTGTAATATCCCACTGTTGGGCATAGGCCTCTTCTCCATTTAGGAGAAGGAATTAATTACTGAGACATATTATTATCCATCTGTACTTTGTGGCTTTTCTTACGTTTAATTAAAACCTAGTTATATAAGTGTATTTGACTTTATTACACCGTTTCTTCAACTCGGAGATAGTATTATTTAATAAATCTAGCGGTCAAATAATAGCATTTCACATTTTAAATCAATGACCTTAATTAATTATAGAGCAAGAAGCTCAAAAAACTTATTTATCTGTTTTACCGCTATAACGGTCGATTTTTTTTATTCTATTGTTCTAGAAACAAACGTATAAACTTTGAAAAAATCACATCCGCCGCTTCAATGAAATTTGTAATAGTTTTTCACAAATCGAACTGATTATTATGAACGGAAACTATTATTAACTATTTCTGCCAGTAAAGGTCCTAATTAAAATTAAATTTCTAACTTCGCTTGCGAGTATTTAATTTAGATAAAATATCCCAAGAGAATCTACCATCCCTTCTAGTTATTACTCTTCTGCTACAACTTGGATATTTGAATTGAAATGGTTAATATTTTAATTATCTATACTTCTATATTAATATTTTAAAAAATAAGCATTTGATTTTTGTTTCTTTATAGTGGATAACCTTCAAAAATACTTGATCAATTTTAAAAATTCTTTACAACTTTTCTTATTCTTTGCGAGAATGCTACGTTATTAAGGATATAGGCTATATTTTAACTGGAGAAACCGGAACAGCTAAAATCGTTAATACACGCGTGCGAAACCGCGTGCAAAAAGCTAGTGGAAAATAGATGAAATTCGTTTGATAAATAAAATTGGTCGGATATTAAAGTTTAATATTAATACGTTTATGCCTAGTCAAATTACGATACATGTTTTTTTTTTTTATATTCATAAGTAAATTAATTATATATCTTACTTTACAGTAACACATATATTATGACCTACTTCATTTTATTAATAAATTTTTTATTGAAATACGGATGTCCTCCCTCGCGATCGTAAAAATAAAAATTTCATAGATTTTATTAAAAACACTCGTACCGCTATTTCACAAATCTGTCATTGAAGAAGCAGATTCTAGCAAAGTCTGGAATTTTCTAAAATCTCTTGGAGTTGGCAAAGCGCGTCTGGATAATAGTCATAATAGTTCTCAAAATTTTAATCTTAACGAGTTGAATCTCCACTTCTCTTCGTCTGTTGCCATGGATAGTGCAACTAAAGCCTATACAAGAAATCAACTTTCAGCCTTGCCAATTCCTGATACTCCTATTTTCTTTCTTAATCAGCTTTCTGAATGTGATGTTAAGAAGAATATATTAGCAATAACTTCAAATTCCGTTGGTTCTGACAGCATTAGTCGGAAAATGATCATTCCTCTCCTTGATATACTAACACCGGTACTTACATCCATCTTTAATACTTCCATCTCTACCTGTACGTTCCCATCAATATGGAAAGATGCTGAAATTGTACCTCTCCCCAAAAAAACTAATCCAACGTCCTTATCCGAATATCGTCCTATTTCCATCCTCCCTTTTTTGTCCAAAGCACTCGAGCGTCTTGTGCATCAAAAGCTCAGTAGTTTCCTCGTGAAACACCGTCTGTTGAATCCCATGCAATCCGGTTTTCGCCCAGGTCACAGTACGACTACTGCGCTTGTAAAAATAACTGATGATATACGATCAAATATGGACAATCAAAGGCTCACGGTATTAACGTTACTCGATTTTAGTAACGCCTTTAATACCGTGGACTTTGATATACTGTGTGATATTTTACGTTCTCTTAACATATCTCCTGAGGTTGCTGATTGGTTTCTAAGTTACTTGCGGGGTCGCCGGCAGCGAGTTAAATTGAACGACTCATATTCAAATTGGTCAACAGTCAATACCGGTGTCCCGCAAGGTGGCGTGCTATCACCTCTTTTGTTTTCTATATTTATAAACTCTCTTTGTAATGTTATAACTTCTTTCTACCACCTCTATGCAGATGATCTCCAGATATACTCTCACTCCACTGTTCGTAACTTATCTCAGTGTGTATCGCGCATAAATAATGACCTTTTAGCTATTGGTAAATGGAGTAAAGCCTACGGCCTACATATAAATCCAAACAAATCGAAAGCTATTATTATAGGAAGCTCCAAACTGCTTTGCCGTATTGATAAATCTGAACTACCTCCTGTTACATTTAACGGATTCACCATTCCATATAGCGAAAACGTGAGAAATTTAGGTGTTATCTTCGACCAACATCTCTCTTGGGGTCCGCAGATATGTGAAATTAGCCGCAGGTTGTTCGCTTCGGTTGGGTCTCTCCGCAGATTGCGTAATCTTCTACCCATTCCTACTAAAATTGCTCTTGCTCATAGTCTATTATTACCAATTCTTGATTATGCTGATACTTGCTATCTCGACATTACAGAGGAGCAGCTTAATAAGCTTGAGCGCATTCAAAATTTATGTATAAGATTTATATTTGGACTACGCAAATATGATCATATTTCCGAATTTCGCAAAAAACTCAAGTGGCTCCCAATCCGCCTTCGCAGGAATGCTCATATCCTTAACCTACTTTACTCTATTTTATTTAATCCCTTTACCCCTTCCTATTTGAAAGAACGATTCCAATTCCTTGGCGATACCCATGAACGTTGCCTCCGTTCTGACAGTAATTTCCTTCTCGCAATTCCTTCTCACTCCTCTTCCTTCTATGATAAATCTTTTACAGTTCAAGCCTCTCGCCTTTGGAATACCTTGCCTTTGAATATTAGACGTGTACAAACACTTGCAACTTTTAAAAATACCGTTAGGAAGCATTTTCTTGAAACTCAACAGTAAACAAGTAATTTATAAGTATATAATATGTATCTATGTCTGTGTATGAGTGTAAGTATGTATGTATGTATGTATATGTGTATGTATGTATGTATGTATGTATGTGTGTATGTATGTGCGGATGTATGTGTTTAATTATTTGAATATTTACTATAAATTGTTTGTAGCCTGTACACCTACGCTGACGCTATACCATTTCCTTTGCCCTAAGGTTGCCTGGAAGAGATCGCTTTTTAGCGATAAGGCCGCCTTTTGTACCTAATGATATATTGTTAAAAATTTCTTTGTATTATTTCTGTCTTTGGTGTACAATAAAGTGTATTATTATTATTATTATTATTACCGCTTCGTTGAACTTTGATAAACTAAATAACAGGAAATAATATTGTATGTAGAGAATTTAAATTATTTTAATCACATTTCAAACAAAAAATTATTAAATATTTTATTGCTTGTAATAATAATCGTATATTCTCTACATTTGATTTTTTTTATAGTCGTTCGATCCATCTCGTGTTACTGTTAAGACTTGAAATCCGTGTAAACTTTATTCAACGAGCGACCCAGCCTTTAGGTATAGTTAGGTATTAACTGGTAACCCGCTTTGTACGAAAATTATTACTAACCAGCTGATTTTTTTTTCTTACCCTACGCTCACTGCTTTTTTTTTTTTTTTTTTTGATATCGCAGGGTAACCCATTTACGGGTGATATCCAGGACGCCCGGGTAGGCAGTCCTAGACCGTATGTCGGACTCAGCACTTGGGGGTGCCACTACCGCACTAAACCCCCTGCGGGAGCCTTCAGCCGCTTTAATTGGAGGGTCCCGGATCTGCAGGCAACAGGATCCCTCCAGCGACAGGCTGGCCTTGGCGATAAGGCCAGACTTCTCCTCCATGGGGACTGTCCGGCTCACCTCTGAACAGTCCCGACGACGCCGTGTCTAGCAGGACCGGGTTCCCATCCCGGCCCGACACGGGCACAGGGGCGTTACTGGAAGCGCATTAAGTAGCGCCTTCTGCGCACCCCCATTCGTCGCCCGCGGGTGGAAGCCACGTCGGCGGCCTCCTCTCTCACCCGCTCGTCAGCCTCCTTCTGGTACATAACTGTCTCGCAGAAGGAGACCATCGCCTTCCAGGACTCGTCGTCGCCGAGCATCGCGGTGATGACGCTCGGGAGTGACAAGTCCCCTCCGAGGACTGCCGTCAGATCGCGACGCAGCGCCGCCCATCTCGGGCATACCTCGAGGGTATGCTGGGCAGAGTCCACCGCCGCACCACAATCGTGACATTCAGTCGTCGGCTCCCTTTGGGCCGTCCGACACAGGTAGTCACCAAAGCAACCGTGCCCGGTGAGAACCTGCGTCAGACGGAAGGTGAGGGGCTTGCGTTTTCGACGCATCCACCGCTCAAGGACCGGGCGCAGGGCAGCCGTTACGCGTGTGCCATACGGCTCCTGCGCCAAGTCCTCCCCCCACCTCTGCATTAGCGCTTCCTGCCCTATCCGGCGCACCCGTAGGATCCCGTCCAACGTGGGGTTCTCACCAAGAGCCCTCCTACCCGAGACGTATGAGTAGGTCTCGGCAAGAACCTCCGCCACGAGTTCCCACGGGGGGTCGCCGGCTAGAGTAGTAGCTGCAGCCCACGATACCGTACGGTACCCCCGAATCACCCTCACCGCGATGGTCCTCTGCGCAGAGCGCAGTGCGGCCTTATTCCTCGCAGTGAGGCGATCCGCCCAAACCGGGGCACCGTACGTCGCCATACTCCGGCAGACACCGGAGTACAGCTGCCTGCAGGCGGCGCTGGGTCCTCCGAGGTTCGGGAGGAGTCTGCCCAGTGCACTCGCCACCTTCACGACCTTCGGTCCTACCATGGCGAAGTGTGGGCCAAAGGTCCACCCTCCATCGAGGATGAGCCCCAGATATTTGATTTGGGGGCTCATCCTGACCCTCCCCTCTCCGATCTGCAGGGTAGCCCCCGGTGGGGGTCCCTTGCGTCCGGTCCCGCGGAATAGGAGGGCTTCGGTCTTGTCAATTCTGACACGAAGCCCTAAACTCTTTTTGCGGCTGATCACGAGGCCGACTCCGACCTCGGCCAACCGCGCCGCCTCCTACCCTACGCTCACTGCTGCTCTGTCTTCTGCTAACTCTATTATCTACCACAATCGAGAGTTTTCGAAGAGGAACGTTTTGTTCGTCTCATCAAAATGAAGCTACTCCCGGAATATTAGCTTGACAGTAATCAGGTGAAAAATATGCACTAGGGATCCCTACCTATAACATCTGTTTGCATCTACAAGTAATAAAAATAAAAATTTAAACCAATAAAATTAAGATTGATACAATATTAATTAAATGAATAAAAATAAAATTATTACTAAAGAGAAACCCCAAGCATAGCCCGTTCCATTGCGCGTTGAGCGACTTTGAACTTGTGGACCAGTCTCTTCGTCAATGTATCGCTCCGTATGTCAACACAGGCAGGACGCATTGCTCGAAAACTTTTGTCTTTAAGGATTGCGGAATCTTCGAAGTGAAGACTTGACGAAGCCTGCCAAATATGCTTGGGGTTTCTCTCAAAGATAGAGTTATAAACGAGACTATCCGCGAGAGAACGAAAGTAACCGACATAGCCCACAGAATTAGCAAGTTGAAGTGGCAGTGGGCTGGTCATCTGTGTCGCAGGACCGATGGCCGTTGGAGCAGACGTGTCCTGGAGTGGAGACCGCGTCTTGGCAAACGCAGTGTGGGACGTCCTCCGGCCCGTTGGACCGACGATCTTCGTAAGATTGCCGGTGTAGGCTGGATGAGGATTGCGGAAAACCGGGATGTCTGGCGCGAACTTGGGGAGGCCTATGTCCAGCAGTGGACTGCAATAGGCTGAACTGACTGACTATTACTAAAGTTAAGAATAAAACAATCAAATTTAAATTAATTAACAAATTTAAATTGATAAGATAAATTTAAAATTGAAACAATAAAATTAAAAATACAAATAATTAGAAATAAAACAATCAATTATAAATTATAGACAAATTCAACGACATTAAAATCAATCTGAAAAAAATGAAAATGAAAATTAATACAATATAATAATTACAAAATTTAAATTAACAATAAAAATTAGGAATAAAATAGAATAACAAAATTTAATCAATTCAACAAAAATTAAACTAACCACAAAACTAAAACTGATACTGATATTGACAAACTGATACTGACATTGACTTGTTTTATCAATATTATTATGTAGATATCTTCTAATACTCTTTAAAGTTTAAAAAAGAAATTCAATCTTGTTATTTAAGTTTTCTCATTTCATATTTTTTTAAATATTTTAAAGGCATTTTGTTATATCGATGTATCAAAATTTAAGTCTATCTTCTTTTAGTAAGAAATGCTTTTAAATTAAATTTACATAGTAAATGGATTGGATTGGACTAACCCGTTGGCTAAGTTTGCAGAAACTCTACTGTCTGCTCCGGGGGGTATTATTTATGTATATTTATCGAAAAAAATAAATGTAGCTATATCATCCGACTTCTACCTATGACACACGCATTAAGTTTCTTAACTTTGGAACAGGCAACCGTTTGTGTAAATTGTTAGCTATGTATACTGTTAGCTACAATAGGTATTTGTTATTTACTAAAATATGGATACATAACATGTCTATATATATCAACACAAATCTAGTTAATTGGCCTTATAAAATACTAGCAGACCCGTGCCCACTTCGTTGGGCGTAAAATCGTAATAATATCGTGTATTTATTATTTTAAATTACAGAACCAAATAACATACTATAAAGAACAAATTTTAAACCACTTAAATAAATAATATGTTGCTCCAACGCCATCTATCAAAAAGCGTAAAAACTTCGTCATCGATAGATTCAAATAGACAGTAAATAAAATAGAGTATTAAATAGTTAAATCTAACAGCGATAGATGGCGTTCGTTTCTTTGTCATTTTCATAATATATTTTAATATTTTTCTTTTTTACTGAATTTTTTTGTACAATTACAATAAAATATAGCCTATGTCACTCCTGAATAGTGTAGCCTCTCACTATTTTCAGCAAATCAGATAAATATAAATGTTTTAAAATCACCAATTAATTTCTAAGGCAAATAATAATGCTTGATTAGCGTCAGAGGGCGCAGGTTCAAATCCTGCTGATTTAAAATCTTTATATATTTTTATCTTTTTCCTTTTATCTTGTCACTCCTGAATAGTGTAGCTTTCTGTTAGCGAAAGAATTTTCATGATCGGATCAGTATTTGCGAAGATTACCCCGTATATACAAAGTTATAAACTTTACCTCTTTATAATATTAGTATAGAAAAATAATCATATAAAAACAATCTAAACACACACCGCATTGACAATGTCAAACATAATAATGTATTCACTGCATTAAACGTAATATCAATTCATAATTTAAGAAACATGCCGCTTTATCATCAACTGACATCAACAAATTCGGTTATAAAAGAAGTACGTGGACAGTTCCAAGAATAGACTATCGTTTGGCAAGCTAGCAAGTTCCAACAACATTGACAAGTCGTGACGGTATCATTTTCACTTCATCGACATAGTTTCCCATTTAAATATTATGTGTTCGTTCTAGATTTTCCATTTTAAGAATATTGTAAAATAATTTTCTGTGGAAATTAAGTTATCAACATATGGGTTTTGTATATGTAGGTATAGTAAATACTAGCTGACCCGGCAAATTCCTTCCACTAATCTCAAGTATCGATCAAATTAAAATAATGTATTAAAATGATATAACGATGCTTATTATAGTAAAATAGTTTGTTTAATTGTTTTTTTTTTCTCGAATTGTAAAAACATAATATAATAAATTGCATAGTTATAAAAACGAGTCATTAATAAAATTAAATCAGAAATTATCATACAAATGTAAAAGAAATATTGAAGATGAGGTTCCTATCATCTTTATATGAATTTTCTTAGGTACTATGAATCAACAGAGTTTTGACACAATTTATATGATAATTTGATAAAATGTGAACTATACTATATTATAAGCTACGTCGGATTAATATAAACCGATCGTTAAAGATGACATGACAATCGATCAACATGTAAATACCACAATTACCAAGATTTTCTTAAGATATACCTACTGCGTAATATTTCTTTTTATAAAGTTATCTAATATTTCAGTGAAAACTACTACTACTTACTATTTAACTTACTCAAAACTCACTATTTTGTTAAATTTATGTGTTATTTTATGCTGTTTGATTCGCAATAAATACATAAAATAAAGTAAACAAAAATCACATTCACACACGTCTCTCACAAAGTTGTTCTATATATGCAGATCAACATGCAAGTCACTTCGAATAGACTTAAACCACGATGTCAATAAATAATGTAGCAGTAAACCCACTCTAGCCGCATCAAGGAAATTTTAAAAGCGCCCGCTTCTAAATTACATTTGCAACATGGATGCAGTCAGTAGAATATCTTTCATATTTTGCAAAACGTATTTTATCTGCATATTTTATGGTTTGAAAATAAATATAAAAAATATACTTAAAATAACATTTCCAACAATAAAACGTTAGTAAATACAAATGTTATAATATTATTTAATTATCTAAAATGAAAGATATTCAAACGCGTTTTTATTAGTATTAGACTTAGCTTTTATCGAGACCAAAAACTTCAAATACGATGTATGAACTGAATGGAATTAGCTTCAAGCTTAATCTACCACTATCCTCCACAGTTAGTCGGTGGATATACTCCACGAGCTCAGAATACAGAACAACGAGTAACGATCCCTATCGGCTGTCAGTGATAACAACAGAGACCGACAGGTTTACGTGCCACCAGAGGCATGATGAGCAGACCTAAAGGGACATACATAAATATTAAACTAACAATCGAGTGCTATGAATATACGCTAGCGCATTACGAAAAGAAAATTGTATTAAACTTTTAAAAGTTATGTATTGGTATACTTTGCGACTCGTCGGCGCAGCGGTTACAGCACGGGCTGTTGCGCTAACGGTTTCGAGTTCGATCCCCGCACGTGGAAAACCTTTGTAAAGGTCATACAGGTGTCTGCCGTGGTCTGGGCGTTTGTGCTTTTGTATTGTACGTGTTTCCGAACCCCCGGCATCGAAACAAACTCTAGTGGAGGCTGTTGATTTGTTGATTGAGATAGGATTAGAAATCAGACTATCCGCGAGAGAACGAAAGTAACCGACATAGCCCACAGAGCTAGCAAGTTGAAGTGGCAGTGGGCTGGTCATCTGTGTCGCAGGACCGATGGCCGTTGGAGCAGACGTGTCCTGGAGTGGAGACCGCGTCTTGGCAAACGCAGTTTGGGACGTCCTCCGGCCCGTTGGACCGACGTTCTTCGTGAGATTGCCGGTGTAGGCTGGATGAGGATTGCGGAAAACCGGGATGTCTGGCGCGAACTTGGGGAGGCCTATGTCCAGCAGTGGACTGCAATAGGCTGAACTGATGATGATGATGGAGGCTGTTGAGTGTGAAGCGTTTATAATTGAATTTATTGAAAAGTAATTTAAAGAGTTACCCATGACAGACAGAAATTACATAGACAAATACATTTATTAAATCCAGCTCACGGCCGCACTAACTAAAGCGAGAGATTAATCATTTGTTTTAATTTGTCCATTCATTAATTCTGTTCAACTGACTATTAGTTACTATGACGTATTTAATTATACTGATATAAGACACTGATATGCTTTATTTATTAATTTTATAATACACGATAAAACTAATATTTTCAAATTAACTTTTTTTAATATAAATATGAAATTTATATTATAAAACAATTTACTTGTTAAAGAAGACTTTAAAGTAAAATATGCAAATAGTTTTTATATATTTCGCAAATAGTTTTTATTTTTGTATGTTTCGATTATGGACAACATTGATCAAAAACTAAATTATTATGAACCATTAATAAAAAGGTAAGTTCTAAGTAATTTAAATGTCTGTTGTTCAATTGCTTAGCATTAAAATAGATTATTTTTACTGTTTGATCGACAGCACTAAATTAACATTCCTTGACTGCTATCAACGCTCAGACGAAATTAAAATCTAGCTTTTATATAATTATTGTTTTATATTTTCAAACATCAAAATTTTTTTTGATGCTTATAATATTAAATGAGCTCTAAGAAGAATATTTCAGCTCTATTGCATTTTTTTAGATCGACAAACAAGCTACGGCTCACCTGATGGTAAGCGATTACCGTAGCTTATAGACGCCTGCAACACCAGAAACATCGCAAGCGCGTTGCCGACCGTATCCCCAATCCCCCCAGGAGCTCTGGTCACCTTACTCACCAGAAGGAACACAATACTGCTTGAAAACAGTATTATTTAGCTGTTATATTCTATAAGGTTGAGGTACTACCCCAGTCGGGCTGCTCCATATTTAGAGCAGGAAATTTCCTGCTGTGCCCTACCTCAGGTAATCAATGGAAACGCTACTATCAGGGGGTACATCATTCCGTTTTAAATTTAGGTCGTGGTGATGGTGACTATCAAAGATTAAAATCTTATATCTTCTCAGTATACCTGTTGATTGATCGTTATTCTACGCCTTAACAAGCTGTAACATACAAAAACAGCGCATTAGCAAAATACGAGTACACTCCCTCACACAGCTTTGCGTTTCGATCATAATTTCTTTGTTTTCGCTGTATTTGTTTTCAATCACTTTGTTACTGAATTTCCGATCGGACACTTATTTCTAGTTTCGTAAAAAGTATTGTCTGTTCACCCTCGATATTTAATATCTTTTCTGTTTTTACTCATCGTTAATATTAAGTATACTCCATACTAAGTATACTCCATACTGTTGGTGTCGTACTAAGGTTGTATTTAAAACTAAAGTACAATTCGATATTTCCACAATAACTAAACAACGACTTCAAAAAAACTTGAAAACTTTTATGTTTAGTTACTTTTAGCTGAATACCTAATTTATCTTGTGTATGATTTTTACATTCTAGTCGATTTTCAAATAATAATCAGTTCATGAATTATCATCACATCATCATCATATCACATCAGCCTATCCACTGCTGGGTAGGCCTCCCCAAGAATTATAGATGGACTAAAAAACAACGTCTCCTTTATGACATAAGTACCTGGGTGACCGAGCCTAGCTCGGTATTTTCATTTAATTTTTTGTTTTTTTTTCTCGGTATTTTTATATTTTAATTTTATTTAAATAATAAATCAGGAGTGAAATTAAAAAAAAAAGAAAAAAATTTTATCAGGAGACTGAGATTCGAACCCGGGTCAACACGAATTGACACCCACCGATTTCCTAATTACGCCATTACAGCTATAAAGACAACGGTGAAATTAAGCTTCGTATTCTAATGATATTTTTTCATTGCCTAAAAACAGGGATAAAACGACATTTTTTTTAAAATGAATCCTAGCAAAATCAATTTTTCGCCCCCGAAATCCCCTGCATACTAAATTTCACGAAAATCGTTGGAGCCGATTCTGCGATTCAGAATATATATATATATATATATATATATATATTCAGAATATATATATATATATATATACAAGAATTGCTCGTTTAATAGTATAAGATAAATCGACACATGAAGTAAATATATTAATGACACGTATAAAACGAGGCTTATGTATTGGCTAAGAGCCAATGACATCGATTCTAAAATAATTATTGCTTTAAATAATAAAACATCCTTAGTCGTTTACTGCATGCTATTTTCATTGTATTTCGTGAATCATTTCAGACGTAAACACATTAGAGATCGAACACTGTACTCATCAAAATTTTCATTTTGATAACGTAAAAAACCACACATCAATAATGTTGTTTCTCGTCTGGATTATGACGGAAGTTTTAAAATAATTTGTTTATACGATAACTGGCGGTTCGACTTGCTTAATAGACAGTCATAAATAAAATTATTTTAATAAAATTAAACTATGAATTATGTTATAACACCCACGCTGGTGAATGCATCAGTAAAACAAATCTTTCGGAAATTTTTGAAAGTTGTTGTCTTCATAATTCTGTTTCCTCGCAAACGAAAAAAGCAGTGACTTCAATTATATCGACAAGTAATACAACGTAGGTAGATGAAAAAATAGTCAAATAAACACTCGTTATCAAAGATTACTCGAAAAATATATAGTAACGGAAAGTTCCAGAAACTAATTTTTGTACATAACACGACATAACATTTGCGATAAGGCACAGAAGGAAATATCTTCCTCAAATTTTTGGACTAGTGTGACTGGCGACATACTTCAACCTTACAGTAGATCAATCACGATCACAATTCAGCCTGTAATATCTCACTGTTGGGCATAGGCCTCTTTCCCATGTAGGAGAAGGATCGGAGCTTACAGTAGATCACAGATAAATAATACTACTCTTAACTAGTATTGTGCTCCTGTGGCGACTTAGGAAGCTAAATCTCCTAGAAAAGTTCAGGGTGGGATCGATGCGCACTTGAAAAGCTCCTGTTGTTGTAGGTATCAATTGGTAACTGCATCAAGCAAACCGTACGTCTGTTTATTACCCTAGTGATATAATAAACATAACACAGACATGGTGATGAAACTTCCTATTCAAAAAACTTAGAGAATTCGCATCTTTTTATTAGACTTATGGTCAAAGATTAGAATTTATATCGTGACCTTACCCGACATATTTCGAATAAACGGAAAAATTGGTCGACATAGCAAACTGATCGTAAGAATTTAATTATGTCTGAGTCTCAAGTCTCAGTCGTCTGAGTTTCAAGGGAACATATACAAGTGGATTTTTTGACATTTTGTGAGGCTATTTATTACCTGGATATGTTTGAAGAAATTTTAAAACATGTATGTCTGAAACAATAGATTTTACTTATAAGCTGTTTAGTTACTTACTGTACAGTTCTAGGTAGAAACAACGTGATAGTCAAACCATTTTTTATTTTATTTCCTAAAAAAAGAAACATACCTACAATTTATTTTGCATTAAAATTTATAAAATTACACATTTACTAATCAAGCTTCCAAATTTTTGTATAACAGAATAATATCACTACAAAAATACTATTAAACTTAAAGAAATAAAACGCTAAGTCAATCTATTAAAATTTAATTTAAATTGATCAATAATACTAAAGCCTAATAAGCAACTTGATCAGTCCACTGCCAACTTGACTGATCACCTGTGTCGCAAGCAGTGCTGATGGTCGTTAGAGCCGACGTGTTCTGGAGTGGACACCGAGTGTTGGCATACGCAGTGTGGAACGTCCTCCGCCCGCCAGACTGATGATCTACGTATGTCACCGGTGGGGCTGGATGAGGATTACGGAGAACCAGGAAATTTGACGCGAACTCGGGGAGGCCTATGTCCAGCAGTGGACTACGATAGAACAATACAATAATTTCAATAAAATACAATGAGGACAGAAATGATTATAATACTGGGTGTATTTGGAACGCTTTGTAAGATTTAAACCACGTAATATACTATTTATATACTATATAATGCATATAACCATTTATCCCAGAAACGTTTTTTTAAGAACATTTTAGGACTTATGTATTATGTGAGGCAGCAATGTATCATACACATTGTGACGAGTAGTCGTTGACCGCGAGCCGCGCGGGTCGCGGGAGGCGGCGGAACGAAAATTAAACGTGCGCGCGGCGGCGAGTACGTTTACCTCGTGCCGTTGACCTCTGTCAGCTGATGGCGCGTATGAACGGTTGGCATTACATTGACAGTTTGTTCCAAACACGATTATTTTAAAGCATTATCTTCAAATTTCTGTTTCATTATTTTTCCCAAACCGGACTATACCAAAAAAATGATGAAAACAGGAAAAAAATAATAATTTCTTTTCGCTTTTTTTTCACTTGTATCATGTCAGGTTAAGCCAACACTATCATACCTCTTCGTTTTTCAATGCGTTCCAAATACATCCTGTATACTACAGTCCAAAATATTTAAGAAAATCACTCTCAAGAAAGAGAGACGAAAAAAATAGCTACTGGCGACCAATGTAAATAAAAATTAATAGAATAAAAAAATACTTCTTATTTATTTGCAAAATAAGACATCACTTTAAAAATAATCTCGAATGTCCGTCGACATCGTATGGTTATATGGATGGTTCAGAACACTGGCCTCAATTTTAAAGATAAGTTTGGTAATGTATTCGGTAGTTAATGTGACTCAACTCTTACATTATAGCATGAGATTATCTTGTTATGAAAGATAAGACTTTAACCAGGTACTGTTACAATCTCAATACAATTATAGTTGTAGATAATTCACAGAGGTTTTAATAAAACAGAGCACTCTATGTAAGAACTATTTACAATACAAAAAAAAGGACTACGAAAACACTTTCAAACAAAAATAAATTACCCAATTTTAAAATAAATTATAATAATTTAATTCTTTTTTAACGAAATTCGTTTTGTTACTTTCGCAAAAAACATCAAACGAGTACCTAGATAGATTAGAAAACTAAAATTGTAGTATATGACATTAGTACACTAAATAATTATCGAAAAAATATAATATAACAAACTTCGTACGTACGAGTATGTATAATAACATTTTAAGAATCTCGATGCTATATTAATATGTTTTAAGGGAAATGTAAAGTTACCAACCGCAACACTCCAAGCCATACCTCCTCGATGTTTAAAAGTTAATTAAAATACAATCGTTAAGCTTGTTCCTCTCCGAGGTGCACTTGTATTTACCAAAAATATTTTGTATACTTCAGCATATCTGCGTGGCCATGATCTAAAACCGCTGTGGTGTGCCGTAAACACGACATAATTTATAAGTATTGAGATAAAGAACTATATATACCACATGTACACTCTTTGAAGAACAGGTGTTTTGCATCGTGCTTGCGAAATAAACGTTCTAGAAAACGGATGGGGTAATCAAATCTTATACTTCAAAAACATTTTTCGGAACTAGGTTCTGTTTACCTCATAATAATTCAAAAACAGTCGTATGATCTATACAAATAAATATAATTGAAGTGTCTGTTTGTAATATTAAAATAACCGCTTTTACTAAATGCATATGGCATAATACATATGTACCAAAATAATATTTTTTACAATTTGTATAAATCTGTCTGTCTGTTTGTTCCAGCTAATATCTTAAATGGCTGGACTGATTTTGACCGGACTTTCGCTGGCAGATAGCTGATGTAATAAGGTCTAAGGAGTAACAGGCTATTTTTATTTTAGAAATTTATTTATTTTATAACTCTGCGAATTGATCAATAACTTTTTTTATTAACTTCCACGCGGACGAAGTCGCGGGCACAGCTAGTTTCTTAATCTATACTAATATAATAAAGCTGAAGAGTTTGTTTGTTTGATTGTTTGTTTGTTTGTTTGTTTGAACGCGCTAATCTCAGGTTCTACTGGTCCGATTTGAAAAATTCTTTCAGTGTTAGATAGCCCATTTATCGAGGAAGGCGGATATATAGCCTATAGGCTATATATCATTACGCTAAGACTAATAGGAGCGGGGTCCACGCCGACGAAGTCACGCGCAGAAGCTAGTATTAATGATAATTTCAAACTTCGAATAACAGAAAAATTACCGTATGCTATGTATTTCAAGTGTAAATTTACTTATAGATATTACTAGTGCGGCTAATGCTAATGTATACTACAAATGTACAAACATTGCTTTATGAATAACATTACTTTTATATTTCTAATAAAAAATCACAATCTTCAAAATGAAACGTTCTGTTTCAATATGAAAGATGACCGGCGTTTTACGCAAAAGGAGAATGGTTTAGTTTTTAACAATGCCAAAACAACCCCTTTATATAATGATTATACATATTATTTATATTAAAGGAAAAGAAATTGAATTTATCTTCTATATATATATAAATATCAATTGCTGTTCGTCTTTCTCGCTAAAACTCGACAACGGCTGGACCGATTTGGCTGATTTTGATCTTGAAATATTTGTGGAAGTTCAGGGAAGGTTCAAACGGTGAGAAACAAATAATAAGTAACGGAAAATACTAAAAACGGCAATTTAATTTTCCAATACAAAATGTTCCTAGTGGGGAAATTTAATTTCTTTTGTCAAAACTTTGTCAATTGGTTAGCAAATATTTATAGGTGCGTTCAAAAAGTGTTTTGTGTATATTTTTCACAAATATATGTAGGTGATACGAAGTTCACCGGGCCATCTAGTAATACTAATAAAAATCAAAGTTATATGTATACGAAACAACATATGAGCAATTGACTCAAGGGCTAATATTCTCTGTAAAACAGTAGAAGGCCATAAGGAAAATTTCTCTCGGCGAATCCTTACAGACGCAATCAATGAAATTGTCAATGTTCTAATCCTGCTATCACACTATCGCGCTTACGTCAGATATCGTGCTGATATCAAGGCACTACATCTTCAGTATTTTTTTTGTTCTCACCTCTGAGACACCTCGTGTGAAATGGTTCAGTGAAGTGGTAACTTTGAACATGTATCGTTCAAATAAAATGTGGAAGGGTAAGTACTTTGCCTCCCATAAGACTTTCTTGAAGGAGATTGTTTACATTTCTTTGAGGCCTATGTTTATTGCGTATTCACGATATGAAAAATTCTTAAATATTAACTTACTGTTAAATACTTAACATGTGACTTTTTTCTCTGATGTCAAATATAGTAATAACATATAAGTAAAAATGACGTTAAAGCAGTTATTTTATTGCTGAAAATTTAAATCTATATATTAATACGTGAAGCAAAAACTTTGTGCCCCTTTTTACGGAAATTGCGCGTATGGAGGAGTATGAAATTTCGTACATTTATAGTACTAGCTGTGCCCCGCGGTTTCACCTGCGTTGATTTGAGGGAAAAAATGCTTTTCTTTTTTTCAATAGTATAAGATTTAATTAGCTTGATATATTTTCCTTAGTTTACACTAAATAAATTTCTGAACGCACGCATAAATATTTGACCAAAGAGTATATAACCACTACGTTTTATATTTGACAACCTCGTTGACAACCAATATATATTATGTCAATCCGTTTTATTTACTGACATTATTATACATTTTTAAAATGTAAAATACGCCACTATCCGTATATTGTGGATATATGTTGTCGATTCGAAACCTTTATTTAAATACGTTCTTTAATTTTATCGGAGAGTTTACCATATCGACGGGATGAACATTAAATGTTTGACAGTTACGAACACGAACATTATATCTCATACAAATTTTCATTTCAACATTTCAACACCTTACATCCCTTTTTTCGCATTAAAAAGTTGCCTATGTCCTTTCTCAGACTCTATACTATCTGTATACCAAATTTCATTTAAATCTGTTCAGTAGTTTTGCCGTGATTGCGAGACAGACAGACAGACAGACAGACAGACAGACAGAGTTACTTTCGCATTTATAATATTAGTATGGATATAGAGAAGAAGTGCAGAATGCTAATATATTTTTTTTTAATTATACATAAAATATACATTAAATTAATAAAAAAAGTATTACACACGCTACCATGTATTTGACACACACACGCATATTATACTATTTTGTTGATTGTCAAAGTCTGTAGTCAAATTGAATTTTTTTTAAAAAGGTTCTTTATGTTCATAATTATTTGGTTTTCTTTACTTTAAATTTTTAATTAATGTCGAATATTGACCTCTGGACGACCACTAGTTATAATAAATACACAATAAAATAATATAAAAATTTAAACAACTTACGTTACGTCAGTCGTTACTTACGTACGTACGTCGCTTACGTTATTTTTTTATCAAGTAATATCGTTATTATCACAAAATAAATAGTCTCAAGTAAATATTAACTCGAAATTATTTTCGATTACTCTACACAAACGTTAATTTCAATTGATATTTCGGTCTCTATATAAGGTTATATTATATACACTTTTGTTGTTGTCGGTAAATTTAAATAGCAACGTATTGACTTGGTTTTAATACTAGTTATTTGTTTTAATTATTTTTACTGCATTTGCTATGGAATGTTTATGAGCCAGATGTGGCCCATACGTGCAATGAACACTTTTACGGCCCACTTACAGTCACAAACACAATATTTACTGTATGGGTGATTTAGCTGACCGTATCTACTTGATTGCGTCGTAAATCTGTCTATATAATATAATAGGTGTCTTACACGAATAAAGTGCTAAATTGAACCTGCTCCGAAAACCTTTTGTATAACATTTTGTAAAGTTGAGACTTGAGACGAAACTCGTGTTCCTTTTTTTTGGTTATTTTACTCCTATTAATCGTAGTGTTATTTCATAACTGTAATTTTATTAATTAATGTTACTTTTCTTCTAATTTATATCAAACTAGCTGTGCCGCGTGGTTTCACACGCGTTTATTTCCTTAATTTTACACCTTCCTCAGTTAATGGGCTATCCAACCCTTTATATGTTTTTCAATTCGAACCAGCGGTTTCTGAGATTAGTGCCTTTAAACAAACAAATAAAGTACAAAATCGTGACTCAAAGAGAAAAGGAAAGTTTACCATCACTCTGTTGTAAACATATCACTTACAATAATAATAATAATGATCATTTATTTGCAAGAACATAGTATTGTAGTTGTGCAAGGTTACTTTCGTTCTCTCGCGGATAGTCTAATTTCTAATCTTACCTTTAAGAGAAACTTCCAAGCAAAGCCCGTTCCATTGCACGTTGAGCGTCTTTAAGCTTGTGGACTATTCCCTTCGTCAGTGTCCACATCTCGGCTCCATATGTTAGCACAGGCAGGACGCATTGTTCGAAGACTTTTTGCCCTTAAGCATTGCGGAATCTTCAAAGTGAAGAAGACGAGTCTTCTTCACTTCACGAAGCCTGCTAAATGCCACCCAGACCAATTGAATCCTCCTATAGGCCTCCTTCTCGAAGTTGTTCCAGCCTAGTTAGATTGTATGGTCTAGATAAAAATAATCCTGAACAACTTCGAGAAGGGTACCATCTACCGATACCGGTTTCGGTATGACTCGGTTATTAAACGTAATTTTCGTTTTGTCCAAGTTCATACCGAGACCGCCTCGTCGGGAGGACTTGTTTAGGCCGCCCAGCATTTGGCCTAGCTCATCCAACGTCTCCGCAAAGTGGACGATATTGTCGGCGAAACGAAGGTGCGAGATGAATTCGGCGTACACACCTCTAGTGGTATAAAATTCTGTTATTAATTTCTAAAAACACACAAGTGAGTGCAAATAACTATTTACCATGATAAGGTATCGTACCTGCGACTGCTAGCAGAACAGTTAGTTACAGTAAACACAGAGCGATACAATTTCTAAAATTTAGTAAGATAATATTTTTAAGATTCTACTTATTGATGACGTAATTTCTTAGTCTACCAGAGGTGGTACAATAATTTTCAAACGCTAAGATATTTATAATCGAATAGACAAATTCAGGAGACATCGCCTTTAAAAACAATTCTTCAGTTTCACTTTTTTTTTAATATATTGTTGTAATCTTCATTTATTAATTGTATATAATAATATTTTATGTTCACTAATCTCTTTTCCTTTTATATATAGTTAAAACACTTAAAGGAAATCGGCTACGGCGTAATTAAAAAAAATTTGTATCTTTGAACCTTTTTTAATCAACATTACTAATAAAAAGTACAAGATCCACGTCGGTTATTTATAGTTACATTAGATAAAGATATCTCTAATCTTAATCTGTTGGTGTTTTTATCTCTTTTTATCTTAACATTAAGTCCTATTTCTGTTTTCTCTTTTTCATCTTAGAAGTAAACGTATGGAATATTTTGTATACGAACAAAAGCGTATAACAAAAAGTAAGTAATATTAAAACGAACCACTTCTCGAAATAACAATGGAAATGTTATAAGTAGATAAATGTATGTTAGAAGTATGTATGTATATATTATATGTACATATTAGAATCTACAAAAACAATTCTTATAGAATATATTAGCTAAAATTTTAATGAGTGGCTAGGTTTAAAAGTGTCATTTACGGTTTTACCTTTGATAGTTTTCGATGCTTGACATATTAATTGACAATTTAACATTTTACTATTCTGCTTGTTGAGCCTTAATGTAATTAAAGGCTATCGAAATCTACGTATACACATTATTGTTAATGTATAAAAAGATACAACGTGCTATAATTTGTGACACATTTGACTGAATGTGAATACGATTTAGAATCAATAATGAAAAAAAAGTACATTAAAACAAATGTACCTAAATAAAACTATACAAATAAACACATCATCGGTCCAAAGCATCGTTCATAATTATATTATACCAACCACCTATTGAGTTATTATTTCGTTCGTAACTTCTCGACTATTCTGTATTTCAAGTTTTTTAAGAGATTCTTCATTTACTTTGTAGCCGCTATGCCGTAAGAAGTAGAATTAAAAAATTAAGTATCCCGATTTTCCGTAATCCTCATCTAGCCTCCACCGGAAATCTTACGTAGGTACGTCTTCACTCCAGGACACGTCCGTCGTACGTCTGCTCCAGTGGCCATCGGTCCTGCGATACAGGTGACCAGACCACTGCCACTTCAACTTGCCAATTCAGTGGTCTATGCTTAGCAGGCGGGTTGGTGTACGCAATGTTGGTTTTATCGCACTGAAGACCCTGCTGCCCGTCTTCGTTCTGTGCATAATCCCTTAGTCGCCTCTTACAACACCTTCAGGAAAAGAGGATGCGACTATATTCTATACTGGCTTAGCCACACAAAAAACTTGCCTTAATGATAAATGGAAAAGGGATAAACTCTACGATAACATGAAAAATCAAAATAAAAGTTGCTTAAGAAACTGTAAATATGTTTATACTTATACATATTAGTATATTGTACACATATACGTATCTAAATAAATAAAAAGGTATCGCAGAAAATTATGTAAGCGCTTTACTTTCGAACTACTGCACCAAATTGGATAATTACTTTTTAGTATTCTCTATTTGCAGGACAATATTTGAATGTAAGAAAAAAAAACATTATATTGATGGAAAAAAATAGCGCTACAATGTTTAAAGGGTTAGCTACCACACATTAAAGATAGCTTAAATATCTGACTAAAATAACAAAGTAAAATATGGAGAAAAAAAAATAGATATTATACATTCATTATTTTCTATATGAATTTTTTAGGAGTACAATAAATAATTTTGAATTCTTTATAAGTTTATCTGCTTACAAAAGAAATCGCGGGGGATTAGTGTTTAATACAATTGAATAAATTGGATCTGAGAAGTTAAAATCTTACATAATCTGATCTTATCTCGCGACAGGCACGCTAGAGGCGAGTCAAAGGCCTCGAGATATGGGTGATTTAAAGTCCAGCTTTACGACCTTGTCGACACTTGCGAGCGGCTAATCACACCTTACATAGTGACAGTGTTGAGTTATTGTACTACTAGCTGTGCGTCATGGTTTCGCACGTGTAATTTTCGATCCTTTAAGAGACATTTTGAGACATAAAATAGTATGTGACTCTGAATCGCCAGTTGTCTATACACTTCTACTATATGTGATAACTGATACTAGATGTAATACGTAACAAAAAATAAGCTTTAAATATTAACCAACTAAATTATAGAGTACCATTATTTAATATCGCGTTATACGTACCAAAAAAAAAATAAAGAAATGAAAAATTGACAAAAGTAAATTATAAATGTATCAAGTTAAAAAAGCTTATTTTCTAAATCAATAAAGACTAGTAAACAGACATATAGTATTACTTTTAACGTCACTCGTAATACGACTCGGCGAGTCATTATCTTGATATGGACAGGACATGTTCATTAAATTGATACACGATCGAGCTGCTGCCCCAAATACTAATAAAATTGATTATGTACGTTTGTTTAGTTATTACTGTACCGCGCAATTATAGCTCAAATTAGTCTTACAACTTACAAGCTTTTGCCTGCGACTTTGTTCGCATGGAAATGTATCACTCACACTTCAGCCTATCGCAGTCCACTGCTGAACTAAAAAGCTCCCCAAGTTCAAACCAAAACGGCGTGAACTCATGTGTTTTGCCCATAGTCACCACGCTACGCAGGCGAGTTCGTGACCGTAGGTCTGGCTTTGTCGCATCGAAGACGCTGCTGCCCGTCTTCGGTTGGATGTTGTTTGGATGGTTATCCCACCATCGGTCGACTTTTTAAGTTCCAAGGTGGTAGTGGAACTGTGTTATCCTTTTGTCGCCTCTTACGACACCAACGGGAAGAAGGGGCTTGCTAAATTGCACATAGCCAATGGGCAATGACAATGGCAATAGCATGTATACATGTATACGTATATCACAACCTTATATTTTTCTAGGATAGTTAGTATAGGCATACAATGCAGTATATAATATGTATATATGTACGTACATATATTACATAATAATGCATTATTTACCTTGTGTCATTTTAAGAAAAGAGCGAACAGATTTTAAAAATTCTTTTTATCTATTTGTCCAAGTGTACGCAAAAATTACACGCATCAAGTTACAACCTAAGTACAATAGTAGTGTTAACAAATAATTTAACGCATTTGAAATGGGTACCAAGTAATTAATATTTTGGTAGCTGTCACACCGTATATAAACACATGAGTGAGTTTCGCAAAGATAGCGTCGTCTGTATTTATAATTTAATATATCAATTCTCAGAAAGTGCTTTTTATACTTAACTGCGTAATTGAATTTACATTAGTAACGTAATTAAAATATTATTAATTATTCTTAAGTGATTTTATTGAAAGTGAAGGGTACGTTTTTCTTGCTATAACGCGTTAAATTTTTATCATGTGACAGATCGACGATTTTTTAGAGTAAAGCAGATATGTAAAATTCTGAATAATGATTATGTTAAGAAAGGACAATATCGAAGTGAAAAAACTCAACTAAATTTTATACTTATTTATTTCGTTATTATTAAGTTAATTACTTAAACTTTAGCTCAGTATTAAAGGGGTCAATGTATAAAACACTAATACAATTACAAGAGTATTGTCTTCGATATCAAGATAAAGTAAATATGTGTAATAGTATAATATACTACATAATATACATACATATGTATATCTGTATACTAAGCACATAAAAGCACCGCTAATTCCTCACAGTCGAAACCGTAATAAACTGTTAGTATGCAAATGGAATCAATTAGCATTCAACACATATTGCGATACATATTTAGCATGCGCTCATGTACAACAGCCCAGTATAGACACAGCCTAATATAGGCCTTATAATTACACGCTTCAATATAAGGTTCAGTGATCACGCAACGAAACGTGAATAAACTTCACCTTTTAAGCGAATTAGCGAAAATTTGATAGATTTCGACCCTACGTTTGTTTTGTATTGAAAAACTAATTAAACCCTTTTCAAAATTGATATAACATAAAATTCATCTATCCTCATATACTCGTACCACTATTGAAAGCAATAAATTTTAAATTAATGAATGAATAGGCTAAATAACTCAGGATTTCAGATATTGATAGATCTAGAAATTTATGTTTCGAAAGCTATTATACAGCGCTGGATTATAAGATAAAAACGTTTAAGATAACTTATTATTTATCATTTCATTTACAGTGACAAAAATATTAATTTGTAAAGGTATTCCCTATTCTATGTAAACATTTTGAATTTTTATTGATCTAAAATATTGTAACAAGATTAAGATAATATTAATTTCTTTGTTCCGCTTATCGTATCTGTAAAATTAAATCCAAACCAATAAAAATGCATTTTGTGTATAGAATAAAATACCTGTTTACTTTTTGTTTTTCACTACAATAGAAGGTAGAGCAGTTACGGCATGTCAGTGTGATAAAGTTCCCAAAATTTGGTTCAAACTGTTGAAAGTACGAGAAATATATTACTCAGAGTTCTACAAAGTCATATTATCATTCTAGTAAAAAAATTAAAATTTAAAAAATTTCATTCTAGTTGTTGTCGCAGTAAACAAGTTCTAGTTTTAGCATATCAACGTCATTATTTTAATTAAAATTGTATATCAAAAATGTAATTTTGTAATGGTTTTTATTCACAACTGCCAATAAAAATGTACTCTGTAACATAGTATTATTAAGACCGGTTATTATTTGACAGAATTAAGTAAATTGACTTTAGTGTGACTGACGTTACTTTGTAAGTTATTTTTATTACAGTCTGAATATGAATAAGTAATTTAATGATAGAATGGCCTTAATATCAAATAGGTTTGAGTAATTAAAAAAAAATGATAGCAATATTTTTAGATGCATATTATATGTGCCTTTTAAGCAATATCTATACATAATTAAAATTAGCAATATACATGCTAATAATTTTGAGAAAGTCGTTTGTCCGTCAACATTAAAATTTCACAACCAAATTGATTCGAATGATTTAAATGAAATCTGGTGTAGAGATTATAGTCTTATACAATCTGAGATAACACAGGTCAATCAAATGAATAGGATAGTAAAATACTATACAGATGACGTTCCATTAGACCACAACTTATTGAAAATTTTTAATTTTCTATCGTAATTTCTAAATTAAAATATATCGTTCGCATCGTAAGTATTCTGAATTATAGTGAAAACGTCAAAATAATACTTGATCAATATTTCTTCTGGACACCGCAGCTAACAGAGCTTAACAAGAAGTTGTTTGCAACCATCGGCTCTCTTCGTCGACTTTACTACTTTCTTCCTCAGCCTACTAAAATTGCGTTAGCACAATCACTCTTTCTGACTCTCGACTATGTAGATACATGTTTTATTTGGATGTTAACGAGTTAGGATTTAGTTAAACATGATTTCTTAAGCGATTTCAGAATTTTTGTACAAGGCTCATATTTGGTCTTTGCAAATATGACCATGTCTACAATTTTCGCATTAAACTCAAGTGGCTTCCGATTCGCTTTCGCAGGAATACTCACGTACTTTCACTACTTTACTTTTATGTTTTGTATATAAAAAAACTACAGTAAAAATGCTAAATGTACTTTATTCTAGCAAGCTTTAGACAACCGTGTTAGTCGCCTAAACACCGGCAGACGCGGGTTCAATTTCCACTTGGGGCAATATCTGAATTGGTAGAAAACATTTGTTTCCAGTCTGAGAATATGATCTTGTGGATTTTTCCGCCGTACTTTGAAGAACACGTAAGCTGCCGGTCCTGATTGTTACCATAGACACCTAATAGCGATCGTTACTTGTAGTAGGGAAATTATACTACACTACCACTCTTCTAAAGCATTGCATTGGGATATAACTAACTAATCTAACTTAAAATCAATATAACATTCCTGTGCAGTAAACTAAGAAGCTTTCAATCAATACTAAGTAGTAGTTAAATTAAGTACCTATTCAATATGAAAGAATATATTGCAAATCGTCCATAGTTTATAGAATTAAGTCGAACTTCGAAGCATTATTACAATATTGTTAAGGGATATCACTGCAATAATTTTACGATTAAATAAATATGTTCGATTATCTGAGCCATTTCTATCATGACATTGCACACGACTAACAGTGAATGGGAGATCTTTTACAGTCTTATGGACAGCTACCGAGAATCGCTAAGATCCCTTCACACAAGACTGCATACCTTATACCTACACTATATAGCTTAGGTATAACTTATATCACCACATCACAGGAGAAGAATTATTGCGTTAAAACGCTTAAAATATTTATTACAATATAATAAAAATTATTTTTTGTAAATATATTTCCTAAAACGTAAAAAATCAAACATATTTTTCCTTTTCAACCGACTTCAAAAAAAGGAGCAGGTTCTAAATTTGACTTCATTTTTTTTTTGTGTGTTACCTCAGAACTTTTGACTGTGTGAACCGATTTTGATTATTTTTTTAAACGAAAGGTGGTGCGTGTTATTTGGTTCCATTTAAAAATTGAGATCTGACAAGTACTTTTTGAGTTATCGTTAATAATGCGTATTTACTTGACTATTTTTTCGTGTACCTACGTTGTATTACTGTCTTGTCGATGTGATTGAAGTAGTTTTTTTTTTTTTTTTTTGTTTGAAAGCAAACACAATTATAATGTATTAACCATGTTGATGAAAAAACGATGACTGATGTGTTGACGTGTTTTTAACGAGTGGTATTTATAGAGCTACGGTTTTTTGATTGACGACGCTGTAATTGGGAAAAATTTATTATTACTAGCTGTGTCCACAGCTTCATTCCGTCCCTTTTATTAAGGCTATAAGATAAAATATGAACGCAGTTTGAGATAAGATTTTTATAAAGGTATAAAATGTCTGCAATACCTGAACTAACAAAGCTTGTACATATATTATAATTATAGTTGAATATGAAAAGTTTAAAATATTGAAATACTGATGAGATAATAAATAATTATAAAAATTCTATTTTTCTTCAAAATGTGTCAACTTAACAACGCGTTACCGAATCCACATTCCTTCTCCCACTTTAACAGTACTGAATTTTGGGAATAGAAATAATGCAGTGCCTTAGCTCAAGTATCTCAAGTAGCTCGTGATATGAATGCAAATCGTGCTCAATTTCATTTGAATTCATGCAGTACTCTTTCCAAGGTTCACGACAAAAATATTGACAGACAGACTCACAAATATGAAGAAACCGAAAGAAAACAGAGTGCCCTTCAGAAAAAGTTTTGAAATATCTTTAGTGTTCAGAATCAAATGCTCTTGTTTTATTACAAATATAAAAACACGGGACTTTACTCAAAGATATTCATAGAGGCATAAAAAACAACATATTTCATTATATAAAACAATCAAATTTTTTTTTCAAATATAGATTACTTAAAGTAGTATCGGTCACGGCCAAGGTTTGGCACGAACTTGTAGAGGCCTGTGTCCAGCAGTGGACTGCGATAGGCTGAAGTGATGATTATACCTAATGTAAACAAGTGCGAAGAGAGAAAGACGCACCATAATGCGTGTATTCGTACTGACGTAGAATTGTGTTAAAATGTTGGCCAGAAATATTCTGAGTATGCTTTATCACTTGCAACTAAAGTTGAACTCTACCCGTATTATAAATCGCAGAGCGTTAAAGTGATACTTGATATAACGGTTATTGTTTCATACATGAGTCCTGTATTAATATAGCCCGTAAATATGGTAAATACGAGGTTATCTATATATATCTTTTAATATGATATTAACTTTACTATTGTAGTAAAGATGTTGGAACATGCTGTATAACACATAGCAAAAAAATGTAAGAAAAAATCACATATGAAGCAGTTTCTGATGGTGATACTGATAACCCACGCTCAAAACCGAATAATAATATTTTTTGTAAAAAGAATAACGATAGGCCATTGATGCTACGTGTATGTATACCTAATAGGTAGGGATCCCTAGTACATTTTTTTCACCTGATCAGTATCAAGCTAATTTTTTGGGAGTAGCTACATTTTCATGAGGCGAACAAAAAATTCCTCTTCGAAAAACCTCGATTGTGGTAGCTAACAGAGATAGTAGGGGGTAGAGCAGCAGTGAGCGTAGGACCGGGATAACGTACCACGCAATTTGTAGGACATTATTACTATTAAATTATATAGATATTAACTAACTAAAAGCACAAAAAAAAATCAGAAAAAATATTAATTTTTGATGACCTTACGAGGTCATCAAGTTAATGACCTCGTAAGGTCATCAAAAATTATTACTAACCAGCTGATTTTTTTTTCTTTTAGTTAGTGATCCGTGTCCTACGCTCACTGCTGCTCTATCTCCTGCTAACTCTATTATCTACCACAATCGAGAGTTTTGGAAGAGGAACTTTTTGTTCGCCTCATCAAAATGTAGCCACTCCCAAAAAATTAGCTTGATACTGATCAGGTGAAAAAATGTACTAGGGATCCCTACCTATAATTGTCAACAAACAATTTTGATTAATGTGATATTGACTCGAGAGTCCTCCTAGCAACACTGCACTAACTGCACACTGATCTTATAAACCTATTTTTATAAAGGAAAGTTTGACAACGAACCAGCCATAATGATTAAATGAGCAGTGTTATGAATCTTAGCAATATCGCATTTGATAATATATAATACAAATGATTATCTCGATTCGAGTAATATATAGGCTTATGAAATTCTAGATTCCAAGCCGTTCGGAAATGCGTCACGAGTTATTCCCGAGAGCACTTGTACGTCGACCCCGAATGGGGCAATAACTTGATCTAAATCTAAAACAAAATAAATATGTATAATAAGTACCTATGTTACTAATAATTTTACTTTCATAGCTAAAATATTTGTTGTACTTTTAATTATAAAAATAATTTTATTAATTAAAAAAAAACGAACGTGCTTTAGACCACGACTGAATTAAAACTAACTTCTTTAGCTCCTACAGCTCATACGAAACGTAACTCCTCTCTTTCAATCTTCACTAACTTATATCTCCCTCATAGCTTCCGTTCGCCTCGCCCGATCACAATTTTCGTAACGCTCTCGTCACGCATTCACCAGCTTACGCCCCAAGTCCAGCTTGCGTAAAGAAGTTTTACTTTAAAAAAAATTTTATAAAATCACTCGATGATTCGAGATTGAAAATGTTTAATTGTTACGGCGTAAACACAAATATTTGTACATTCAAACTCTAAAACAAAACTGCCACTGACAAACTGAAGTTTCCTAAACTTCTTTCTTACATCTACTAATAAAATCTAATTCACAATACACGATCACAATTTAATACCTTTAGAAGTTTATGATATAATGTGATTATTCCAAGGATAAGAACGTTTCCTTTTTATATTTAGGTTATAAGAAGGGTACATACATAATGAAGTTAAATATGGAATATTTCGACACAGTTTACTCTGTAACATTTCAACACAAACTTGAGAAGGGTAAATAAAGCCTTCTTTAAAAAAATTTTTTTTTGAAAATACATACGTTTCGAATTTTTGTCATAAATTATTATCAATGTAAATAGATTCATCGTCAACAATCGGATTAACAATTACATATTTAAATCGTTTTCGCGAAATGTTTAATATTCTAATCGCTAGATAAACCCTAAACTTATTCTATGAAACAGATAATTGAATTACGAATACATTAAATACGCATATTCAGATTAATAATGTCCTCCAAAAAGACTGAACCTAAATGTCATTAAAATTAATTACCCATAAATAGTAGGTATATGAATTTCATTAGTGGTTACCATTACATTAGTATATGTTTATGAAGTCTTATATATTTTACTTATACTATATGGTTTTAGATGTCTATTAAGTGTTTTACTTGTCCATAACAGAAATGAATGTATAAGTATCTACCTGAGCGGCAATCAACCCCGGGACATCATCGTTACGACTACTTAATTTCTTTATTACTCGCACTACTACTTTATGTTTTTTTTTTTTCGTTATGTAACGATTTACAACAAAGATATGTTCCTATATATAGTGATAATGCCTTTTACTAACCATAATTAAGCTATTTTCTTTTATAATACAAGAAATATAAAAACACAATAAAGTCTTAAAACCCCTTAGTCTAACAATATAAATTTCCTTCATTTCATAACAAAACCATTAAAAACATAACAAAGCCACCGGCTTAATACTTTCACTTATTTTCCATTTAAAAATAACGTTTTTAAAATAAAGAAACATTTTTATAAATATACAAAACAGTTAGCAAGGAACGTTAAATTGTCTTAAACGAATACACAATAAGTTTTAGAAAAGGCCAAGCAGATACAGTTGAATTGAGTTTATCCATGACAAATCCAATTACCTTTACTTTTAAAAAGAAAGTTAATAAAATATCAGTTCACTCCTCAAGCCAAGGTGAATGCGGTGGATTAAATGAGTTGAGTTAATCTTTTATCATTATTCAAGCTCTTTAACGCTCTTTGACGCTTTTAACGTTCCTTTATATAACAAGAACTTATCTCTAAAAAATATTCTTAAATATTATCGTAAATCTTGACTTTTAAGTTTCTTTTATATTATATCGATCAGTGATGTTTCATAAGAAAAACTAGCTTTTATTTCTCACGTTGATTTCACGATTATGACGATTCCGTTTTTAACCGACTTCCAAAAAGGAGGAGGTTCTCAATTCGACTGCATTTTTTTATTTTATTTTTTTATGTATGTTAGCTCAGAACTTTTGACTGGGTGGACCGATTTCGATCAATTTTATTTTAATTGAAAGGTGTTGCGTGTCATGTGGTCCCATTTTAAATTAATTGAGATCTGACAAGTACTTTTAGAGTTATATCTAATAATGCGTATTTACTTAACTACTTTTTCGTCGACCTACGTTGTTTGTTTGAGTAAAAAGTTATGCGGTATTATGTACCGATTTTGATGATTTTTACTTTAATCGAAAGCTAATACTTGTCATGTAGTCGATCGCGCAGTAGTGCTGAGTAGTTTAAATGCACGAAACTTATGCGTGCATACTCGTACATCTTACGATATACTTACATATGAATAATTTTGTTTAAAGTGCTTTAAAAATTAATCATTACAGATATATTTGAAACTCTACCTATTAATTACAATTCAAAAGTGCTTATCAAGTTTACTTGAATAAGGAAATTTTGATTATGTGGCATAACACTAACTTTTCAACTACATAAGCTATTAAATTACATATTGCGTTGTCGAACCTAAGCATTTTTCTTAATCTTACTAAAATGTTTCTATTTGAATACCGGCTTACTGATTCTCAACACGATAATAAAAACGTAACCAATAAACCATTATATTCTTAGCTCAAAACCTAAAGAATGCAATCTGTAATTGTTCGCAAATATTTAAAATATTGCACATTAAAAAAAATCTAAACAAAACAAACATTATTTCCCATAAAAATATTTCACTTTTTTATTACGCTTAATTGTATATATTTTTGGGTGATTTGTCGGCAGTACAATAAAAATTATAATTGAGCTTTTAAGTATACAACTAAAGTTATATTAATCAATCTTTTCGTGTCACTCTGTAGGTCTCTGGTTCGGAGCACCCCTGTGCTTTGAGCACGGATGTCCTTGCGGAAAGGAAGTTGATTCCTTCGGACTTCACGGCTTTTTTGTTACAAAAATTCTGGTAGGCTTTCCCGCCACGGTTCCTTTAATTAAAACATTAACGAACTAAATGAACTGATTGGTTTTTTGCAACGCCATCGCCGTTGGACACACTGGCCCAAAATGACAGAGCTCAGAGGGAATTAGATAGATTTAAACTCTGGAACCGCTGCGGGAAAAGCTGACTCAGTTAAACGCTGCATATAATCAGTCACTGGTCCCAAATTTTATATTAGTGCCATTTCTAGTCAAATCACTTATAATTGTAGTGGAAACGCTATAATAACTATTGTTCTACAACTTTCAGCCTTCGCTGGTATCATTTTTGTCCAGATAAAGAAGCGATTCAAGAGAGATTCAGATTTATTTAACTACCTTAAAGTTGTAAAATTACCTTATACCTATGTAATCCATTTTATATGTGTGTAAAATACATATAAATGATAAAGTCACCCTTGAGGCCATGACCAATTTCGTATACTTATTAAAATCACTTAAAATAATTTTACGCCATATTACATAAAAAATAACTCTATATTGTACCTAATGGTAAAATCACTTTGATTTGATGTGACGAGGGTTGAGACGTTCCTGTCATTTGTTTAGATCTTTGAATTTACTCTTTGTACATCTAAGACGCTACAAAATAATATTTATTGTTAATAATACATTAAACTTGCTATGAAACTTGCTGACCTGACAGGCGTCGTCCTGTCTTGTGAACTGTCAAACGCGTGAATTTTAAATTTTTTAAAATTTTCTAATTTTCTGCGTTCTTTGCCTAATTTTTCATTTCTTAAGAACGTTTAGCATTTATATAAATGTTAAATAGTTTCAGCAAAATAAGTTGTCGGCAAAGATTTAAATCTTTGGTTGTCGGATGTTGAAATTAAAACTAGCACCGATGAGCTTTTAACTGCTCAGTTTTGTGTAATCTGTAGAGAATCAGCACGGCGAAGCAGTTGTGAGTAATTGTGCTTGCAAACGAAAAAAACCGACTTTAGTTTTCATCAACCAGTAATACAATACAGGTAGTCGAATAAATATCTTCTTCTATATATATACGTTAACCAAAAACTTTGAACCGCTTTTTACGAAAATTGCGCGGCAGGACGGAGGAGTATGAAATTTCGTACACTTATACCGGGTGTATTTGGAATGCTTGAAAAAACGAAGAGGTATAGTGTTGGCATGACCTGACATAATACAAGTGAAAAAAAAGCGAAAAAAAATTTTTTTTTCTTGCCTCTTTTCATAACTTTTTTTTTGTATAATCCGGCTTGGGAAAAATAATGAAGCAGAAATGTGAAGATAATGCTTTAATTGATAATCGTTTTTTGAAAAAATCGGCAATGTTATTAAATACCACAAGTTCATGCGCGCCATCAGCTGACCGGCGCGAGGTCAACGTCTCACGCTTTAATCGCGCGTCTCGCGGTCACGAGAGTTCGCAAAATACATAAGTCCTAAAATGTTCTTAAAAAATGTTTCTGAGAAAAACGGTTATATAAAATCTCGATCTAATTTCAATGCGACCACATGACAAGCAGCTGCTTTCGACTAAAAAAAGAATCATTAAAATCGGGTACATCCAGTAAAAAGTTGAGGCAACACACATTAACAAACACAGTCGAATTGAAAACCTCCTCCTTTTTGAAGTCTGGTAAAATAAACTTATAAACTTTTCTTAGAACTATTTCGATTAATAAAACTGCACTTATAAAAATACTAATGATGTAAAAATATTCATCTCTCTATAATACGTTCCTCTTTTTGTGTTCTTTATTGCCAAGTTAGTTTAAAAACGTAGGTTTATTTAATAAAAGAAAAAACGATATATTCACAAAAAATATGGCGGTACAAAGTTTGCTCAGTTAATTGTCTGTTACAAATGCTGCAAGCACTTAATGAAAAGTTCTTAAAAAATATTTTAAAGCTTTTAGAAAGGTTTAGAAGTACGTATTCGAAATGCATTAATTTATACGATTCAGCCTGTAATATCCCACTGTTGGGCATAGGCCTCTTCTACATGTAGGAGAAGGATCGGAGCTTAATCCACCACGCTGCTCCAATGCGGGTTGGCGGATATATTCCCTACTATGAGTAACGATCGCTATCAGGTGTACATGATAACAACCGGGACCGACGGCTTAACGTGCTCTCCGAGGCACGGTGGGGTAACCCACAAGGACTGCACAAACACCCAGACCACGGCAAACATCTGTATGGCCAATACAAATGTTGTCGTGTGCGGGAATCGAACCCGCAACCGCCCGCGCAACAGCCAATCGCAATCCAGTGCTGTAACCGCTGCGCCAACGTGGCGTCATTAATTTATATTCGGGCTATATTTACAGAAATAAAAAAGGCAAATGACAATAGCTTGTAATTTCAATACTTAACGTAAAAGCAAAGTAAATGAATCATTGAATTCGAATCAATCAAAAAATAATTAATAAAATAAATTTAAAAAAGGGTTGAATAAATAATTATGACAGACATTTTGCGGCGGAAATTTGCCATTCAAAGAATTTTTCTTCGTAATTCTTAATCATTTACATCCTAAATCGTACTACAGCCAATTGAGATTGCATTGATTTTAGTATTAATAAATTAATACAGTTATCGATTGGCACGGATAAATATCCGCTAAATAGCGCTTACCTTCAACTTTACTTCAACACTAGCTTCTGCGCGCGACTTCGTCGGCGTGTACTCCGCTCCTATTGGTCTTAGCGTGATGATACATAGCCTATAGCCTTCCTCGATAAATGGACTATCTAACCCTGAAAGAATTTTTCAAATCGGCCCAGTAGAACCAGAGATTACCGCGTTCAAACAAACAAACAAACAAACAAACAAACAAACAAACAAACAAACAAACTCTTCAGCTTTATATATTAGTATAGATTTTATGGATATATGTAAAGATATAGATATTTAATGAATACTAAATACTTTTACTTTACTTTTACTTTTGTACCGAACAAAAATATTATAATTAAGTTAGCGATCCCTGCACAATTATGCGCAAAGCGATCCCCACTTTCGCCGAGCGCTCAATGTCCGTGCGACACTTATACCTACAATCCACATAGTTGTTTCTGTAAGTAATCTTTATAAATTATCTCCAAATTCCGTATTCCGTAAGACGTGACGTTAACACTGATAAGATCGCGAATTAAATCCATCAAGATTGTGACGTCACGTTACGTAGCTTGTCGTCGACGTCGAAACGTGTTTAAAATAAAACTTTATCTTGTTGATTATATTTTTTTACAAAACAATTCCGTGACAAACAGCTGTTACTTCATATTGTTAAATTATGTTATACTAGATGCTCCTCGCAGTTTCACCCGCGTGATTTCCGAACCCGTAAGAAAGTTGGGATAAAAGTATCCTATGTGATGTTAAAGATCTCCAACTATCTATTTGCAAAAGTTCGTTACAATAAGTTTAGTAGTTTTGGTTGACAGTTTAAAAAATGTTCATCCTCATAAACTTTCGATTCATAATATTAGTAGGAGCTAAACGTCCTTTTTATCAAATTTAAAATTAATGATGATTCTTTTACATACTCATACAAATAGTAACTATGCAAAATATTTTATTTTATTGGTAGTTGAATATATCTACTTTCGCCGTTTGTATATATCGTTATCTCCTTGAAAATACATCTTGTGCATATTCTAAGCAACAAGATTAATTTTCAGATTATGCTCAAATAGATTGACAAATATTTATATTTAGTACAACGTGATGGCGTTTATTTCTTGTTTCTTGATGAAGAAAAGGACCCGGCCTTTATCAAGCGCTTTTACGATTACAGCTCTGGTGTTGTAAGTCGTAAAATAATAATTAGTTTATGTAATTTTTTGCTTTATGACCTATTAGATTGTATGATAGTAGGTGATTCCTGCTTCATTGTTAGCGCGTATCAGTTGGTATATTATACTCTACCTACATAATTATTCAATTACCTTAATAGTAATATTTGAAAATACGCTGATATGTAGACTTCTAATAGACAGTAGTAAATTTCCATAACTTTAAACTTCTTACTACACCTTTGAGAGTGTAATGATGAATTGAACGTATGTATATACAAACGTTTCATCGTATATTTCTTTAATTCTTATTTAAAAAAAATTAAAAGGAAACTTTATATTTCGAATTTCAAAAATCAGTGACTTTCAAACAAATTAGTAATTATTTTATCTCATACTACCTTGGGAGTGGGTAGTGGTTGGGGTGGGTGGGTGGTGGGGTTGGCCAAAAAATCTCGTATTAGTTCTTATTGTAGTTATTGAATTTCAATTTACTAACATCAATAGTTTACGTTCGGCAATAATTAATCATTAATTAATTAATGCCCGGCTTAATAGCTTTCAGTAATCAATCTATTCGGTTATGTTATTGATAACCTTCTTGAATAGACTATAAAATAAACAGACTCTTTCACCCTGCTTCCTTCCTGAGAAACTGCCATGAAAGAAGAAGGAGAGCTCTTTAGAAGGGCTGGGGAAGAACTCGGCCACCACACACAGTGACACTATAAAGACTGGTAGGACCAACAGCTACAAATATTACGAAAAAAATCTCCACATTAAAGTATTATCTATGACTGAACAACACTATTGGTCGTCTCAATTTCAAGTTTATTTCGTGTCCGACGTATTAACTAGACGGCTTAGAATGCTCTTGTGCTACATATAACCTCGTGCTTATTTAACGATATTACGTCAAGATTAATTAGGGTTGCCAATTTCCTGCAATATAATTCTTGAACCCTTTTAATCGAAGAAAATGAGTAGGTACACACGAGTACAAATGAGTATTGACACATTGAGTACAAATAACATATACATTTAACTGAGGTAGGGCACAGCAGGAAATATCCTGCTCAAAATCTGGAGCAGCCCGATTGGGGAAGTACCTCGACCTTAGAGAAGTCACAGCAAAATAAAACTGCTTTCAAGCAGTTTTTTGTTCCTGTGGTAAGTTGGCCAGAGCTACTGAAAGGGTTTGGGAGTAGGATTGGCTAAGCGCTTGCGATGCTTCTGATGTTCCAGACGTCTATAGGCTACGGTAATCACTTACCATTAGCTGAGCCGTACTCTTGTTTGTCGACCTAGTTATATAAAAAGAAATTCATGTTTTGTGGTGTCTACTTTATATACCCGATATTCAATGCATATTATATTAAATAATAATACATGCATAAAACTTTGTCTTGATTTCTTTGCTTGGCAACGAAGACAATTTTTCTCATTCCTGTTCCCACGCACACTACGTTAGGTATAAATAGCGTTCTATATACGCACAAATGAGGGATTAAAAGCACATAGCGTAGGTATATGAGACTAAAATTCCTTTCATTAATTTCAGTGGAAAATCACAAACTCATTAATGGTGATTCATTGGAGCAGGAAAATTTTATTATCACCGCATTAATAAGTATAGCAACTGTTGATAATAATCTCTAAAACAATTTATTATCTCCTAATCCATTTTTAAACAATTTATTTTAGATTGTTTTGTTATTATTATATGTCTCAATTTAAGTTTTGACAACACAACGTCACCGACAACTTAACATGCTCCGAATCATGGACAAAATGTTACATCTCGCTATAAATGAAATGAGAACACACGGGAAAAAGTCATATAAACTCTAATCATTCTATGGCAAGGTGTTATATATTTTACTTACTGGAGTAGAAATAGAACCATTTGCACGTATTACTTTTTATTTTTACTCGCAACCGGTGCAGCTGTAACTGAAATATTGAAATTGCTACTTTTATGAGCGCACCGCGCCGAGAGGCAGAAAATTGCCGGCAATTTTTCACAAACGATGCCTTCATCAGCGCATACTACTAAGTTTTAACTGAAGGTAACCTGAAAAATTGTAAAAAAGTTATCATGATATTATATTTAGGTATATACTGCTGTGACTTCATTTGACTATAATACATTCGTATTTTTATCTTAGAAATATATAAAAAATCTCCATCCAAAGAAGACCGTGACTTGCATTTGGAAGGACGGTAAGGACATGGTGCACTGGGAAATGCTCAAAAGGTATGTCACGGTCAACAAGGAGTTCTACATAGTCCAGCTACAGCGCGTGAAAGAGGCTATTCGACTGAAAAACCCCATCGACAAGTCGTTAAAGCCGTACTCCAAGAGCTAGAATAGGAGATCCTTCACCATCCTACGTATTTTCCAGACCTTTCACCGACGGATTTCCATCTTTTCTTTTCCCTGTCCATATATATGAGGGGTGCTACCTTCGACAACCTACCTACGATACCAGACTGAGTAATTTTTCGCGGAATGGTTTCAAAAAATTGGTCGAGAGGTGGGAAGAGCTCATAAACAGCAATGGCGAATACATATTATAACTGTTGTTTTTTGTTTAAATAAAAGTCTTTAATGAAAACGCTACGAACTTATTCCCCAAATCAATAAGTGTGAGAGCTACTTGTGTTCCGAAATAGCTAAATGTTAACCAAACGAACAACACGAGCCATTACAATTTACAATCTGTAATGACGTCAATGACAGAATGATCAAAACTATTAAAGGTTTTATATCACGATAATATCCTACTCGCTCACGTCATCATCATTACTTCTTGAATCTCATTTTTTTACGTTTGAACGCTGTTTGTAGCATTTTTTGTTATTGTGGTTTTTATGTTATATTTTCTGTTTTTTTTTTTCATTAAGTGGTATTTTTTTATACTTTATCTATATTTTCTTTGGTATTCGAAATTGAGATAAAATTTAGAAAAATCAAACTAATTTTAAAAGTTAATAATGTACTCGCGTAGTATTAAAACATTCAAAAGTAACTCTACATATTATAAACAGTTCGTTTGTCTCAACATTTCTTTAAATTCTCTAGCTTATTTTTGATGAAAACTTTGTTCTTATTGTTTATCTTATTCAATTTCTAAATATCTATTACTTTAGAACAAGTTAAGGGCCGTTGTAAGCGTTCGTTGGATTCCAATACCGAAGTTTCGAAATTGAAACTATTTCGTTTGTACGAGTAATTACTTCTCTTCGTCCTCCGTACTCTAACAATGGGATGTAAAGTATTCCAGAAATGGTATAATAAAATAAAAGCTCTACCCATATATATAACTAGCTTCTGCGCGCGACTTCGTCGGCGTGGACTCCTCTCCTATTGATCTTAGCATGGTGATACATAGCCTATAGCCTTCCTCGATCAGTGGGCTATCTAACACTGAAAGAATTTTTCAAATCGGCCCAGTAGATCCAGAGATTACCGCGTTCAAACAAACAAACAAACAAACAAACAAACAAACAAACAACAATCAAACAATCAAACAAACAAACTCTTCAGCTTTATATATTAGTATAAATATAAATAGGAATGTGTCATAAATTTCATCTGCTGATATTTAATTATTTATTAAAGTTGTTATGAGGATTTGTTAGTGAATACGCATATACATAATTATTTATTATTTATTTTTTTATACTTAAGTAAAGTCACTTGCTTTAAAGACTGAATTCTAAATATTAATTCATAAAAAATATTTCATTAATGTTAAACTATATATTATATGTATAGTACTGTAGTCAAGAAAACAAACATAAACACGCCAACATAGACACAACATTTTGACCTTATTATGGTCATAGACGCCGCGTTGGCGCAGCGGTCAGAGCACTGGATTGCGATTGGCTGTTAAGCGGGCGGTTGCGGGTTCAATTCCCGCACACAACAACATTTGTATTGGCCATACAGATGTTTGCCGTGGTCTGGGTGTTTGTGCAGTCCTTGTGGGTCTCCCCACCGTGCCTCGGAGAGCACGTTAAGCCGTCGGTCCCGGTTGTTATCATGTACACCTGATAGCGATCGTTACTCATAGTAGAGAATATATCCGCCAACCCGCATTGGAGCAGCGTGGTGGATTAAGCTCCGATCCTTCTCCTACATGGGGAAGAGGCCTATGCCCAACAGTGAAGAGAGTGTCAGGCTGAATCGTGAGATGTGTTTATCGATAATTGACTAAAATCATTCAAATATACACGATTCTGTTTTCATGTATAAAATACGTGAGACAGACGAGAGAATGACAATGACGATAAACATATCTACGCGCCCGGCTGACAAGATCCCCTTATCTTAAAGACGCCACAACGCGCCGCAATCGACGTCAACCATCAACGTTCTATTTACCGCAAATATCTGCTATTTACATGTAAAAGAATCTCCTTTATTGTACGTATTCAGAGCTGTGAATAAAGCTCAAAGATTTCCAGCAAAACTTACTACCATCTCTCACCTAAATGGTTATTGTCAGAAACATATTATTAAAAACCTTTTATTTACAGATGATACATATTCGTATATACTCTTTTAAGACTTTCAATAAGTTTATGTCATTATTTGCTTTTTAATAATAAGCCTCTTAAGTCTTATTTGTATTTTTGCATGCTCAAATTTTGTTTGCTTATATATGTATTTCATTCAATTTTAAAAACCGCGGGGCACATCTAGTTCTTAATATAGATACTTGTGATCATAGTTTAAATTCAGTGTGGCCGAAATATATGGAGTTTCACAATGACAATCGTGGTAGGTCCCGTATTAATTAATTGAAGCGGTATGTAGTGGCCTTAAAAATTAAAAAAAAACTTGTACTGTATAATATTATATAATTATAAGATTTTATACTCAGTTAGCGATCTTCGAAGCGTGCCTCGGAGAGCACGTTAAGCCGTCGGTCCCGGTTGTTACCATGTACACCTCATAGCGATCGTTACTTATAGTAGGGAATATATCCGCCAACCCGCATTGGAGAAACGTGGTGGATTAAGCTCCGATCCTTCTCCTACATGGGGAAAAGGCCTATGCCTAACAGTGGGATATTACAGGCTGAATCATGATCGTAGCGATCTGTACATAAATAATTATTTTTTAAATTACTATATTATCTTACAGCAGCCAATGACAAGATTCAATCGCATATAAAATTTCTTGCTCGGTGAGATTCGGTTTCTCGTGCGGTTGAGTCGACCCGCAACCCTCATGTAGCCCCCGCTGTGTCATTTGTCATTGTTTCCACTTCGTATACTCACATACAATTCGACATATTTATTATTTTGTATCTAAGAGTCTTAGTGTGATGTACAGTATGACAGATCCCTAGTTTACCTTTTTCAAACTGATAGACTATTTACTTTTTAATTGTATTTGTGTTAGGTTATACATTAAATAATAACCGTTTTACTCCGCTTCTTAATGTACGTATTTTTATGAAGAATTAATTTATTCAGTCTATAACATTCCACAGCTGGGCATAGGCCTCTTTCTCACCGTTAAACCTCCTTTCTTCTGCTTCTTAATGGAACGCAATAAAATTATAAGTTTGTGTTCCCTTTTCACCCTGACACCGTTTAGCATATATATTGTTTACATAACAGCAATGTACATTAGTTATCTGGCTGGAAACGTGGCTAATTATTTCTTCTAGACACGAACTCAGTTTACATCCCAAGTTGACAATTCTATGTTACTAAAATGCTAACAAAAAGGATATTATGTTATACAGGAGATATCATCCAACATGACTTAATAATACGAACTAAGTATTATGAATTATAAAACCTATACGCGCATAGTAGGTAAACAGCCAATTGAATATATTTGATTAGAATAATAGAAATATTATAAGAATCATATTAATAGAATTGTTATCTTATTTCTAAAAAAAAATTAACTATGTCAATATAATTAAATAAATGAAAATAGTTTAGACTCACTAGAATTGTCATAATTTTCCTGTTTTGTTTTTTTTTAAAGTTTTCTATCCTAAATGGCCGAGTGGAATTAGTTAATACCAGACGAATATTGGTTCAAATCCAGTTAAAGTCACTTACCACAGCTAGTTTTCAAGCCCTAAATTTTTGTCTTTTTGTGTTCTTGAATTTATTGCAATTTTTTTTTTAAGAAATATGAAGAAAGTGAGAGAGTGAATAGGTCGTCAGAAAAAATTTGATAATCTTTACCAAGTAGGTACCAATATTTATCAAATTACTTAAGAAGAAAACAGCTTGGAACAAATTCAAAATTCGTTTGTAACCTATAACATAGACAGAGATGTAGACCTTTACAAATACTTAATAACAGTACCCATGGGTTATGAAACCGAATTCAAAATATAAATGTAATAAAAATTTCACCCACGCAAACATATCCGTCAATCGATTTTCCACTTGACTAAACTTGTTAAAACTTTTAAAATAACGTTTTTTGATTAAAATAACGTTGTTTGCTTTACATGTTTCTATCTTTCCGCTGACGAGTCAATATGGGAAATTGCTTTATAAGCCGACATCAAAAATGGAGGAGGAGGTCCTCAATTTGACTGTTTATGTGTTACCTCATAACTTTTTACTGGGTGTAACGATTTTCATGATTATTATTTAATCGAAAGTTGTCCCATGTCTTGTGGTCCCATTTTAATTTGATCGAGATCAAGTACTAGTCATACTTTTTGGGTTATTCCTAATAAAGCGTATTTGATTGATTATTTTTTTCGACTACCTGTGTTGTACCTATTACCTACTTCATCTGATGTACATTGAAGTCGGTTTGTATTTTTAAACGATTATTTTCCTCGGAATGGACATTAAAACCGCGTAATCGTGTTTAGGTACATTGAATTCGGTGTTTCTTCAAAATACGTTACTGAGACATCATGGAGTATGTCATCACGACCCTTATAATTTACAAAGGAAAAGAAATGAAGGAAATGAAAATTGGATCCACAACTGTTTGTAGAACGAAAATCGAATTATTTTAACTTTCAATAACATCGAGAAGACTTCTTCAGCCTTCTTGACTTTTTAACCGACTTCCAAAAAAGGAGGAGGTTCCCAATTCGACCGTATTTTTTTTTAATGTACCTATGTTAGCTCAGAACTTTTGACTGGGTGGACCGATTTCGATCAGTTTTGTTATAATTGAAAGGTTTTGCGTGTCTTGTGGTCTAATTTAAATTTAATTGAGATCTGACAATTACTTTTAGAGTTATATCTATACTAATATAATAAAGCTGAAGAGTTTGTTTGTTTGATTGTTTGTTTGTTTGTTTGTTTGTTTGTTTGTTTGTTTGTTTGAACGCGGTAATCTCTGGAACTACTGGGCCGATTTGAAAAATTCTTTCAGTGTTAGATAGCCCATTTATCGAGGAAGGCTATAGGCTATGTATCATCACGTTAAGACCAATAGGAGCGGAGTCCACGCCGACGAAGTCGCGCGCAGAAGCTAGTCTAATAATATAAGACTACTTTTTCGTCGACCTACGTTGTATTACAGCGCATAACTTTTTACTCGGTGTACCGATTTTGATGATTCTTACTTTAATCGAAAGATAATGCTTGTCATGTAGTCTTGTTTAAATTAGATCGAAATCTGATTACAACTTTTTGAGTAATCTTTAATAGCGCGTATTTACTAGACTATTTTTTCGTCTTATTACGTTGTATTACTTGTCGATGTAATTGAAATCGGTTTTTTTTAGTTTGCGAGCAAACACAATTATTTTTTATTAATAAATAATGTGTTCCCGCATAATTTATCTTTCAGTTTAGTTTTAAAAGTTATAATATTCATTGATTTTAAAATCAGCTTGAATGGTTGTAATATTAGAGGTCTTACACACAAATAATAATCTTTTTTTTTATAGTAGCGTCAAAAAATTTGTGCTGAATCTAACGTTAATATTTAGGATTATTGATTCACTTACAAGGAGATAGTGATGTGATAATTTGTAGCCTATGGTCTTTCAAAAATGCCTATATTGAGATGAAAGTGTTATATCAGTACGTTCAAACAAACAATCTCTTCAGCATTTAATATAAGTATAATTACTTATACAGGGTTACAGGAAAAGTCGACCTAGATCCGTTAAGGGCGTGTAGTACACATCATTTCTGTATGATTTCACTATGGAACCCCCCATCCTAAACTTAACCGTTTTCGAGATATTCGAGTTTTAATTTTTTTTATGAAAATGCCCAATTTTTCGGCGATTGAATTGAATATTTTGAATTTTTTTGACTCTTATGATTATTTTTTTGGTTTTTTACATGAAGAATGAGATGCTTAATGACCTCAATGACTAAAATTGCACGTAAGTTAACTAAATAGGTCGTTGTAGACGATCGAAACTTAAGAAAATAAGTACAAATTATAAAAAAAATATTTTTCTTTTCTGGGTATCTCAAAAAATTATTATGGCACTTGCTCTGCAGATGTGCTTAAAAACATCTACATTTTATCAGCTATCCAACGAGGTATAACAACTTAGGGTTGTATTTAAACTCATAGAAAAAAACATAGTTGAAAAGGTTCAGGTAGTAGGTCTAACGGGTCCCTCGGCTGTTGTCCTTCAAGTTAATCCGGTGCGTGTGAGCGAGACAACTTAAGATTTATGCAGGTGAGAGTGAGAAAAATAATGTGCAAAAACAAGTTTGGGGATACAACATGCCCATTGTTTTGTATTTGGTCGTTTGTTTGCTTGCCATCCATTTTAGTCTGCTCATGCGATTCGTCCATGGTAGATGCGAATTATTGTGCTTTCGGATTCCCACACTGATTTTTCTAACTGTGACTACTGTGCTTGTTTACTGGACTCTGATTTGTGCTTGTGATACTGGACTGTTGAAAATGGCAACATACTCGAACGAAGAATATGCGGATATGCTTATCTGCTACGGATACTGCAATTGCGTGTCCGCACAAGCTCGGACTGAGTACATACGACGCTATCCCGACCGTCGAGTACCTGATGTGAGCGTTTTCGACGGAGTTTACCGACGACTTCGTGAAACTGGGTCCGTTTCGCAACGACGTACGGACTTAGGAAGACCACGTGTCATTGATGACGACGAGGAACAAGACAAGACAACTGGTGTAGTGAAAAGTGGACTACGTGAAAGAATGAGAAAATGTGTGCGAAATAGAGGTGGACACGTAGAACATGAACTTCAAAAACATTAAGTGAATAAATGTTATTTTGAACTGATTTATTGTTTCATTTAGCTTACTACAATCACCGACGATCTGTACGCCAACTATGAGTTGAGCGTGAGTGACTTTGTATGCGAACTAGCGTTAACAACGCACCGATTACGTTATTTTCCAAACAAAAGCCAGTAACTAGTCACTTATGCTCAATTAATAGTTGGCGTACGGTCATTATTTGTACGATCGACGATCTGAACGAAAAAAAATGCTATAAAAACTGAATGATCTCCTAGGTCAGGATAGCGGGACATCGATGGATGCATGAAGGATGTACCTAGCCGAGGGAGGCCTATGTTCAGTAGTGGAAGCCAGTAGGCTGAAATGATGATGCTGAACTTAAGTCAAATTAATTAGATTAAATAAGCGCTATTTATTCTGACTGCCATGTAGCCTTAGAAACTAAGTTTTACCTTTGAGGTTAATAAATACCCTAGAGTGTTATACCTCGTTGGATAGCTGATAAAATGTAGATGTTTTTAAGCACATCTGCAGAGCAAGTGCCATAATAATTTTTTGAGATATCCAGAAAAGAAAAATATTTTTTTATAATTTGTACTTATTTTCTTAAGTTTCGATCGTCTACAACGACCTATTTAGTTAACTTACGTGCAATTTTAGTCATTGAGGTCATTAAGCATCTCATTCTTCATGTAAAAAACCAAAAAAATAATCATAATAGTCAAAAAAAGTCAAAATATTCAATTCAATAGCCGAAAAATTGGGCATTTTCATAAAAAAAATTAAAACTCGAATATCTCGAAAACGGTTAAGTTTAGGATGGAGGGTTCCATAGTGAAATCATTCAGAAATGATGTGTACTACACGCCCTTAACGGATCTAGGTCGACTTTTCCTGTAACCCTGTATATTTGATGTATGTAAATATTATATGTATATGTGTATGTATTCAGTATGTTGTTTTTGTATTTATTATGTATGGAACGAAAATGCATCAACTTTGCATACATAATATTTTATTTACAAATTATACAGATTACGCTGCTGCCTTTTCAATGAATATTTTCCTCTTTCTAAAGGTTGTCTGGAAGAGATGGCTACTACGCGATAAGACCGGCTTTGTACATTACTATCTCTATGTGTAAATAACTGTTTTATGTAAATCTTTTCTCAGTGGTATGCAAAAAAGTATATTCTACTATTCTGTCTATCTATAAGTATACACTATATACAATTACTATTATTTTTTTATTTTTTATTTTTATTTATTTGTATTTGGGAAACAAACAGTACAATATAACACATAGTAAAGAAAAGAAATTATATAAAATATTTATAGTTCATCCGTTTCTAAGATAGAATTTCTAAGATGCCTGTGTTTTATATATCAACCGATTAATATACAAAATAATGTATTTTAATACATTACCTATACATATGTTATTGTGTTTAAAAGTTCCACATTTCTGAGAAAACCCTTAAACCATTCATCGCTTCAATTAATTACTGTCTATACTAATATTACAAAGCTGAAAAGTTTGTTTATTTAAACGCGCTAATCTCAGGAATGACTGCTTTAAATTGAAAAATTATTTTTGTGTTAGATAGATCATTTACCGAGGAAGGCAATAAGCAAATTTTTTCCTCGAATCAATGCGTGTGAAACCGCGGGGCACAGTTAGTTAAACATATTTGATTTACCTAAATATATAGAAAAGGTAACAAAACTTTCTTCTTTCTTTTCTCTTAATGAAGTTATCTTGAGGTCGTGGCTATTTGGGAAAGTTAATGAAATAATCGTTCAAGCGAATATCCGATCAAAGTTATCTTACGTGTCATATACGAGTACAAAATCAAATTACTAGCTTAGCTAGTTTGACTGGTCGAAGCATAAAAGGCGACCAGCAGACTAGTTGCGGACAAACACCAGTTAAACGCATAGCTTCATGTTATAAATATACAAGAAGTGGTAATGGAAGTTGAATTTGAAAATATATTTTATTTAATCATGTTTATTGAAGTACTTATAATACTACAGTTACAATAAGAGGAAGAATAAATATTCTAAAAATTCGTTTTAATCCTATTTGAAGTTGTCAGATAAAAACTTTAAGATTCAATAAATAAAAACAAGTTCGTTGTTTATCTTTTTATACGAATAACACAAAAATCGTCGTTTTCAATAACATATCATTGGCAATCGGTTTCAATTAAAATCGATTTAAAGGTCGTCGAACTAGTTTCAAGCCATGATTGCCTTTTATTTCGATCCGTACACACACTTATATGTTATTGTAACAGAAAACGTTTTGTAATTGTTGCAACAGCCTGACTCAGAAGCCGCGCTGCATATAAAAACGAAGGGCCTTTTCAATTTTGCAATTTATATGCGCATCAAATGCTACTCGTATCAAGAACAAAGTCACGTCTCTTCCAGTTAATACATTACGCTTATTTAGCACTACGCTCGTCCTACATTCACCCCCCTTCTTCGATCAACCGTCTGACATGACGGCCATTACCTAACCGGCTGCCTTACAAACTCCGCGCAATAGCATCAAAATGTCAACCGTTAAATGTAAATAAGGCTTTAAAACGCCGCATTAAGGTTTAAAATAAAACAAAATACTAAGGTGTACGACTAATTTGATATAACTAGTCCTCGCTGTTTGCTCGCCTGTCGACGATCATCAATTAATTAATTCGAAATTTGAAAACACGCGTTTGTCATATCGGAGTTTGTTTATCGTGTTTATTTTATATTTAATCAGTATATGGCTTCGGATTCTGAAATGTGATAAAATATTGCGCGAAATTTTGAAAGCGTTGTAGAATAAACAATACAATATCGAGCGAGTGCTCATTATATCATTTTATATTTGTAATGTGTGTAAACGTGCACTGTGCTGAAGTAATTAGGAGTGAAATGATCTGTGAAAAGGAAGCAGTTTTAATTAAATAATGATTAGAAAAAATGTTGGCCAGCGAAGCTAGTATCGAAATAGTGAAATGGTGGTTACAGAGACGCGGCAGTGATGAAATTGAAACAGGTGATGAAAATTTAAAAAGCCTTTTTATTTTTTTATTAAGAAATAACATTTTATAGTCCCTTTTTATAACATGAAAACGTTGCGAAATGAATTTTATGTGACCTTATTAATATTCGTTTACAGTCCTCAAATTTGTATAATTTTATTGCAGATTCCAAGAGGTATTAAAGTACGTTGGATCTATAAAATAAAATACTTACAAAGTCTAAGCTTTAACTTATACAAGGCACGGATAATTGAAATATGTATTTATTTATTTATCGTTTTTACAAAGAAGATAGGTATATACATTTTACATATATTATAATAGTTCACATTTCACTTATATTATAACTAAAAACCACTAATTTTTAAAACTGTGGTATTACGAGTTTATTTACAATAAAAATATTTGAATAACATAATTATAAAAAAACTTGTAAAAATAAATGTATAAAAGTAATGTCAGTAAAAATAAATTGTCCTTAAATTCACATCGATTGACATAAAAAAATATGATTGAATATTCATAATGTTTAAATTTAATGTAGGTAGTAAGTAATAAAAAGCAATTTATTCCTAAAATATCCGTTATGTATCCCTCGAGCGGATATTAGACCTGTTTAGATAAGAAAGTTACAAAGTATGTCAAATAAGCAAACAAAATGTGATATTTTCAACCGACTTCCAAAAAGAAGGAGGTTATCAGTTTGGCTTTTTAACCGACTTCCAAAAAAGGAGGAGGTTCTCAATTCGACTGTATTATTTTTTTATGTATGTTAGCTCAGAACTTTTGACTCGGTGGACCGATTTCGATCAATTTTATTTTAATTGAAAGGTTTTGCGTGTCATGTGGTCTCATTTAAATTTAATTGAGATCTGACAGGTACTTTTAGAGTTATATCTAATAATGCGTATTTACTTGACTACGTTTTTGTCGACCTACGTTGTATTATACCGCATAACTTTTTACTCGGTGTACCGATTTTGATTATTCTTACTTTAATCGAAAGCTAATACTTGTCATGTAGTCTTGTTTAAATTAGATCGAGATCTGATTACAACTTTTTGATTAATCTTTCTTTAATAGCGCGTATTTACTTGACTATTTTTTCGTCTTATTACGTTGTTATTACTTGTCGATGTAATTGAAGTCGTTTTTTTTTTTCGTTTGCGAGCAAACACAATTATTTTTTTCATGTGTCCTAAAACTCACAATTTCTTACTGAGTGTACCGATTCCGATGATTATTTTTTAATAGAAATTTTGTCATTTTCATGTGATTTCATTAACTAATCGAGATTTGAGAAATGTTTTTTGAGATATCTCTAACGAATTCGTGTTTACTTGACTAATTTTTCGTCGACCTCCGTGGTATTATACCTCATAACTTTTTACTGGGTGTACCGATTTTGATGATTGTTTTTTTACCCAGAGCTGGTGCTTGTCGTGTGGTCTTTTTTCAATTTCATCGAGGTTTGATAAGAACTTTTTGAATTATCTCGAATAAAGCGTATTAGCTTGACTTTTTTTTTTCGTCTACTTTCATTGATTACTTATCGATGTAATCGAAGACGGTTTTTTTTTTCTTTTGCTAACAAACACAAATGTTGGCCTTTTATTTTTATTAAAGACCTAAAATTTTATTAAACCAACATTTACCGTAGCGTAATAATGTATTCGCTGTCACAACTTGGTTATTCAAGCAGATTATTGTTAATAATCTCCGTTTACACTCGCATATTTATAATCAATCCATGAAGTATTTATTGTATTTTTTTGTATTGAAGCTACATAAATATAAAGATTTTTTTATGAATATAATATACTAGCTTCTGCGCGCGACTTCGTCGGCGTGGACTCCGCTCCTATTGGTCTTAGCGTGATGACACACAGCCTATAGCCTTCCTCGATAAATGGGCTATCTAACACTGAAAGAATTTTTCAAATCGGCCCAGTAGTTCCAGAGATTACCGCGTTTAAACAAACAAACAAACAAACAAACAAACAAACAAACAAACAAACTCTTCAGCTTTATATATTAGTATAGATTGATATGAATAGCTCCGCTTATCTCCATAGTAATCAAGAGAATTGATTCCAATACCTACTTTTTTTTTCAATTTGTTAAGATTTCCTTTTGTTAAGATTTCCTAGGCTTTCCTAGTCTTCCGTCCATGTATGAAAGGAATTTACCATTAAGCCGTAATAGGTAGAGAGACAATCGATATTTACCGGTATATTTCTACAACCGCTATTATGACAAATAGTAAAAAATATGTACCTACATCAAAAACGAAGTGTTCCTATAATGAGACCTAAAAGATATTGCTACGTTATTAATTTTGTTTTAGTATTTTCACGTTGGCGGAGAAGTCTTCGTATGTAAATGCGACTCGCACTTAACTGTTTTTTCATCCTTCAATGTCTCTTAATCAAATTAGAAAGTTAAAACGACGTTTTTATTAAAATAGTATATTTTATAGTAGTATGTTAGTCATTAAACTAGATTTAAGATATATATGTTACTGTAAATGCACGAATTATGGTAAATCCTAAGATTTAAGAGTAAGACCTAAGATTTACCAACTCTTAATAGTATAATAGGGGATCGGACAGTAATCAGATTAAAATCTATAATGTACTAAGATAGAATAAATATACTGTTTTACGATTATTTATCGAATAATAATTTAATATAATTCATTTAAATATTTTTAAATGAAAAAATAAAATGTTGTTATTTACAATATTATTAATCTGTACTAAAACACCAACTAGAGTGCGTGACGTCATTTGTTGGTTACAAGCCACAGAGTACTTTAGAAAAGAGCAAGCATTTACTGCACGGGTTATTCTATCCGTATGTTCAACGTACTCTGTGCTTTATATACTCTATGTTTATGACCCACAATTGACGTCACGCGCTGTCAGATGTCATAAAGTGGCGTTTTGGCGGGATTTTTGAACAAACAATATTAAAACATGATTTTGAGTACCTAAAAGGCTGTAAATTAATAAAAAATTATTTTTATGGGTATAAGTATCCATAAAGATTAATTAAAAACACTTTTTGAAAATTTGTCCGATCCCCTATTGTGTTTGCTCGCAAACGAAAAAAAACCGACTTCAATTACATCGACAAGTAATACAACGTAATAAGATGAAAAAATAGTCAAGTAAATACGCGCTATTAAAGATTACTCAAAAAGTTGTAATCAGTTTTCGATCTAATTTAAACAAGACTACAAGACAAGTATTAGCTTTCGATTAAAGTAAGAATTATCGAAATCAGTACACCGAGTAAAAAGTTATGCGGTATAATATAACGTAGGTCGACGAAAAAGTAGTCACGTAAATACGCATTATTAGATATAACTCTAAAAGTACTTGTCAGATCTCAATTAAATTAAAATAGGACTACATGACACGCAACACCTTTCAATTAAAATAAAATTGATCGAAATCGGTCCACCCAGTCAAAAGTTCTGAGCTAACATACATTAAAAAAAAAAACATACGTGTCGAATTGAGAACCTCCTCCTTTTTTGGAAGTCGGTTAAAAAGTCCGAACGATTTTGCGATTCGCACTTTTACCACCATTCACTTGGTAAGTCTTAGGATTTACGTTGAAAGCACGGTAAATGTTGAAAAAGACATTTTATAACGTGGCTAGTATAGATTAAACCCGCATTGGTCTAATTTTGTTAGATAGGTTAGGGTTATTTATTTATTTATTTTTTGTAACGAAATTATGCCGATAAACTGCCTAATTTAGATATTAGATAGGTTAGGGTTATTATTATTATTTTTTTGTAATGAAATTATGCTGATAAACGGTCTACGGGTCTTAATCTAAAGACTTACCAATTTAAGTTTTTGACTGAAATAAATGAATAAGAATTAATCTTTGTTTTATTACCAAAACCAACTTTTACTAGCTGTCAGTGGTAAAACCTAGCATGTACTAAATTATAATAGTAAAAGCTCGAAAAAAATGTCCCATTTTCATAAATCCTTACATTTACCAACTCATGTCGGTAAATCTTAAGACTTACTCTTAAATCTTAGGATTTACCGTAGTTCGAGCTTTTACAGTAACATATATACGTAATTATTACTTACTACTATATTATAAGCACTACGTAGTGTCATAATATGTGTTTTTATCTACTGCTATATGTCTTTCTCAATTACCATTACTTTCTTATTATAAAAAATAATTAAAAGGTTTACAAATAAACACCATTCAAACATTATTCAACAACACACAACTAATGTTTTAAAAATAAAGAAAACAGCAAAAAAAAGTATACTGCGGAATTTTATCCGTCCGTGTTCTACTTTGAAATTGACTTGTCATTCGACTTAGTTAATCAATGATTCTAAACCGTCGACGGACTGATCGAAGTCTACAATGTTGACACGATTAGACAATATTTGATTGTGATTATTATTTATCTTTGTTGATAGTTGAATAATAGTAATTTACTAAAAACTAATATTAGTATATTTTAATATATTGGATTTAAAACGGTATAACGATAGCGCCACTTCAGACAGCGCGCCCTGCTATAAAATCAAGTAGATTGGATTTAAAATAAGTAATTTAAGCTAAATTATAGGCTACTCTTTATCTTTATAAGCATTTAAAAAGAATAGGTACTAGAAAAGAGAAACTTAATAAATTATATTTTCCATAAATATTTTAATCTCAATTTTTTTAAGAATTATCTTTAGGATAGAAACATGCCACAACTTTAAACTATCTCTAAAAGGGCAATGAATATAATATCAAAATACATTATAAGATGAAACGATAAATAAAAGAGATCTGGGTAGACTTTATTTTAAAACTATTTTCCAAAAAATACGGTGTAAAGGTAAAAAGCAGAAATGATAAAGTAAATAAAGATCGAAATAATTTTATCTTTAGTCATTTCAAATTACTACATAAAGCAGAATAATGGTAAAGTACCTAAATAAACATCGAAATTACTTTTATCACTAGTTATTTCAAATTTCTACAAACAAAATCTTATACTATTAAACGAGCAATTCTTGTATATATATATATATATATATTTTCTGAATCTCGGAATCGGCTCCAACGATTTTCGTGAAATTTAGTATGCAGGGGATTTCGGGGGCGAAAAATTGATCTAGCTAGGATTCATTTAAAAAAAAATGTCGTTTTATCCCTGTTTTTAGTCAATGAAAAAATATCATTAGAATACGAAGCTTAATTTCACTTCGCGTCAACATAGCTGTAATGGCGTAATTAGGAAATCGGCGGGTGTCAAATCGTGTTGACCCGGGTTCGAATCTCAGTCTCCAGATAAATTTTTTTCTTTTTTTTTTAATTTCACTCGTGATTTATTATTTAAATAAAATTAAAATATAAAAATACCGAGAAAAAAAAAACAAAAAATAAAATTAAAATAGCGAGCTAGGCTCGGTCACCCAGGTACTAAGATATTAATACAAAATGTATTTCGTTTATGTATTTGAAAAATTGTTTGTTGGCTTACCACTTACCAGTCTGCAATCTCATTGTTAACTGTTGTTATCGCCAAAAATTGTCAATAGATACCTACGAGTTAATTATTTAGTAGTTATTTCGTCATTTGTTAACTGATTTGTGTCAAGACGGATGTTTGATTAGGTTATAAAAAAAAAAACGTTATTTTATTAAATAAAACCTAAAAGCCAAATTTTTTATAATAATTGTTTTAACGTTGCCACCACAGGTTGCCACGCTACTTTTGATATTAACTTGAACTTAATCCTTTAGCGTTGGTTTTTTTATAGCTTTTAAATTTTTGCAACAAATTGTTTAAATAATAATAACAGATATTTTTTTATGTTTTGTTAAAACTTATTCTTGTCTATAAAACACACAAAATTTAACACTCCGTTCAAAAGCAATTCAGAATACGTTTTATAACATCGGGGCAAGTACTCAATTTAATATAATGGATGTAAAAAGCCTATGAATAAAATGGAAATCAACTGATTGCTTTCATAAACGAATTATTCTGTCACAGTATATGTTGATCTATTTATTAAACAAGTATAATAATTAATTCATATGCTCACAATAAAAACTCTTTTCTTTAACTTTTATAATGACAGTTACTTTTTTTTATTTTATTGAGAAATCTTAAAGAATGAATACATGTAGAAACCAATTAATGTGATAAGACTTGACTATCAAAACAGGCGCCATACTAACTGTTATCTATAATAAGTTTGTTTATTAAGTTTATGGTTTAAAACAAATAATAATATAACGTGTCCATACAAAAAACTTAAACATTACAAACGATTGTGTGATCTTATAACCAATCTTTAAGGCAATCTTTGAGGGTAAAGTAAAACGGCAGATTGGTCTTAGACATGAATAAATTTGATCAGTAAAACATTTAAAATAAAATAAAAACATCAAGTCAACATAAATTGAAATTAACAGTTTTCGAAGGTCAATGTAGAAAAATTATTATAAATTAAAGGAAATAGATAATTCGATTAGATAAGATAAACTATAGATGACTATGATCGATAAACAGTTGTACCTACTAACAGTTCAACTACTACTTCAATGTACAACAGCATAAAAACATTACAATATTTTGGTAGTGACGAATCTAAATTTAATATTTAGCGAAATCATTTGTCTACACGTCAAAATGAAATTGATAAAAAATATAGTTTATATCGTTAAATATATTTGCATAAATATTTATTTATTTAAGATCGTTTTTTTTTAAATTATAAGCTTTAAAACTTTATGAGTTTCGGAATAACTGAGAGTTAATAATTAATTGTGAAAGGTATTTCATAAAAAAATAAAATGTCTACGTACATATATATATATGTGTGTAATATAATTTAGGTCATAGAAATATATATATGACTTTTTTTCACGTGGAACGTGATCTCTATCACCTACAGAACCCCCATTTGAAGGATCGCAGTTAGCAGTCGAACAATCTGTGTAATAAAAATATTTATTTTAAACAGGATATAATGCAAGTATATTACTTACAGACAGACATACTGTACCAAAGTTACTTGTATAAATAATTATAGCTTTATACAATTGTATTGTATAACTTTATAACTTACTAGCTGTGCCCGCAACTTCGTCCGCGTCGAATTTAACAAAACATATTGTTCAGTTAGCGGCGAGCATCTCAAGTAAAGAATGCTGGCTCGCCGACCTTTAAATTTTTCGCTGCTAATTACTTTTAACGACGATATCTCAAAAACTATTCATCATTGATATAGTGTAAAGGGCAATTTTAATCTGCAATTAATGCCTAAGCTAACTAACATATTTTATTTGGATAAGGATTAATACTAAACTACAGAAAATAGCTTTGAAAATAACGTAATGTTTTTAATTAAAAATTTGAATATAAAAGTGGTTATTGTAAGTCAACCGTAAGAGATAGAGATATGCTATTGCGGTCTTTTTGTAGCATTTTTATAGATTTTGAATTCGCTAGTACATTACTTAACTATATCTTTGCTAGTTTACGCGGCGTTCGCGTGGAAAGCTCCCAGTTGGCGAGATTTTTTGCGACCTCTGCAACATTTATCGCCGTATTTCTGCTAATTTACATAAGAACAAAATAAAATATATACCTAAACCATCCTCAAGAATTACTCTTTCTATTGTTGAAAACCGTACAAAAATCCGTTTGGTAGTTTTAGAGTTTCTCGCGTTCAGACAGACAGAGTTCAGAGGGACTTCTTTTTATAATATGTATAGATGTAGGTGTATACATATAGTTATGAAATGAAACTCCTACGAAAGTTAAGTTAAAAATAATAATCAAATAACAATCAATTAATAAAACATGCGGAGAAACATTATTTGAAATAACGCTTTGTAGGTTAAAGAAAAAAGAAGACTGTACTGAGGTAAATATCCTTACCTAAAACAGTTACCATTAAAACAGGTACCTACACAAAATATTTGAATGTATTTTAAATAAATGTTCAGATGAGTAGACGGACAGCGAAGTCTTAATACATTAATTTGTTTAACAAAAATATATACTCGTATCTATAGCGACTATTGACCTAAAACAGTTACTAAGTAGCCTTAGGAACAGACGACCGTGAATAATAAGTTCAATGCATTCATTTATTAAAAATATATATAAAAACCGGTTAATAATTGGAGAAGTCATCGCTATATTGACCCAAAACAAAAAATAAAAACAAAAAAAAGACAAAAACACGAATCGAAAACGTTCGTTTTAAGTCCATTAAAAGCAGAATTAAGCTGATTTTTTTTTTTATTACGTTTAACAGTTAGGGCGCCTTCAAATTAGCCGCGCGGCGGCAGCGCGTCTGCAGCGCTGCTGACGCGCGACGTTGTAAATGTATGTAAATAACAACGCGCGACAGCAGCGCGGCGTCTTCAAATTTGTCGCGCTGCTGTCGCGCGTTGTTATTTACATACCGTACAAAAATCCGTTTGTTAGTTTTAGAGTTTCTCGCGTTCAGACAGACAGACAGAGTTCAGAGGGACTTAAATAATCCGTTTGTATTAAATGTCTCACGTACCAACACTTCAATACTTGTTTGAATACAAGACATGTTGCAGCAATATTAGATAACCGAGGCCGTCCAGTGGCAGAGCATTCAAGTTGTAAACCGCTCAACACTTGCAAAATACTAGCAATTGCTCAGTGGTATTTAATTGGTATAAGGGCGTCAGCGGCGCTGCAGACGCGCGACGTTGTAAATGTATGTAAATAACAACGCGCGACAGCAGCGCGACAAATTTGAAGGCGCCCTTATACCAATTAAATACCACTGAGCAATTGCTAGTATTTTGCAAGTGTTGAGCGGTTTACAACTTGAATGCTCTGCCACTGGACGGCCTCGGTTATCTAATATTGCTGCAACATGTCTTGTATTCAAACAAGTATTGAAGTGTTGGTACGTGAGACATTTAATACAAACGTACTATTCTTTACACGGTGGAATAATATTCGATTTTACACAAAATAAAGAATTTTATATAATTACACATTTTAACGTTTTTACGTGTCATTCTAATATTTTCAACATCACAATTCAAGTTCCTAAAGTACCGGAATTGTGTTGGTAAATATAAAAAATAAAAAGTGAATATCATCCAAGATATTTTATACGTTGATATACAAATTTATCAAAGTAAAAAGCTCGAATTCTTTTCTGACTCAATAGACTTAAATTGTTTGAATACCAAGTAATGAAAATAGGGAAAAGCTGATTTAAAATTCCCCCATTTCCAAAGCCTAAGGTTTCAAGACTACCTAAATTCAATATCGAAGATACAAATGAGAGCTCTAATGCTTAAATGTTATTCTAACAAGTTGCTTCAAATAGGTACATTTCGTTTTTGTTAATATTAATGAAAAGGTAATTAAAATTTCTATCAATTGATAGCTTATAAAATATAACAAATAATCAAATAATAAAGTGTAACGCCAAGTAATATGGAAATTTATTACTTAACACCCTATAAAATAAATAGTCAAATAATAAATTGTAGGGACGGCAAGTAATGTATCATTGTTTGTCTTGTTGCAGGCAGTTCTAGCGGATCTCCTGGCGCTCGCGCTGGAAGACGCTCATCACTTGCTCTCACGCCTGAAGATGAACCACTAGTCGACATCGCCGTAAGTACCTACATTTTAGATTCACCAATAACACAAGTAATACAATTATACAACTTAAGTAGAAGAAAAAATTTAACAATCGCCTCCTGGGTTTGTTAATTTTAATTTTTAATAAGTTGCTTCAAATAGGTTGCCACTACGGTTTTTTAAGATTCCCCTCGATTTCTCTAGGATATCATCATCAGATCCGGGTTTCCTTATCATGATACCACCCTTGAGATATCCCCTTTCTAACAACAAAAGAATGACCAAAATTGGTTCATAAACGGTGAAGTTATCCGCGAACACACATAAATAAAATATAATTATACAATATACGGTCAAATTGAGAAACCTCCTCCTTTTTTGAAGTCGGTTAAAAATTAATAATCTTTAAATGTAAAAAAACAAGAACTCTTCTGCTAGTAAAGTAAATGATTGATCAAGCTTCTCTACTGCAAGGTGATTGACCTACAAAATGCGGAATTTTGCAAATGTCTTACCACAACGTAATTCAACATTTTAGGACATCCTAATATATAAAGCTGAAGAGTTTGTTTGTTTGGTTGTTTGTTTGTTTGTTTGTTTGTTTGTTTGTTTGAACGCGGTAATCTCTGGAACTACTGGGCCGATTTGAAAAATTCTTTCAGTGTTAGATAGCCCATTTATCGAGGAAGGCTATAGGCTATGTGTCATCACGCTAAGACCAATAGGAGCGGAGTCCACGCCGACGAAGTCGTGCGCAGAAGCTAGTGCAAAGATATATAGTAAAAACTACGTAACCAGGTCTCACTCTCATTATTTCTTTTTAATGAAAGAAGTATTGTTTAACAATTGAACTTGATAGAGACGATGTACTTATCTTACATTAAACAATATATACATAAGTATAAGCAAATAACATAGAACGCAAACTGTGACATCTAAGCTTTGCGTAAACACTGTAAAGCGATTACCTTTTAATTGAAAATTTCACTCTTGGTAAGGTAATATAAGTAAAATGATATACTCGAATATATTATTGAATTACGATATCTCATTGTTACAAGATTTGACTTCGTGTGTAAAAATTTATTATTTTTGTGTGCTTAATATACTGTATTTTATACGATTACCCCACATACCACTACCACTACAGCCTATCACAGTCCACTGTTGGACATAGGCCTCAACAAGTTCGCGCCCGACATTATGACGCGAACTCATGTGTTTTGCCTATAGTCACCACGCTGGGCAGGCGGATTGGTGACCGCAGGGCTGGCTTTGTCGCACCGAAGACGCTGCTGCCCGTCATTGGCCTGTGTATTTCAAAGCCAGCATGGATGGTTATCCCGCCATCCGTCGGCTTTTTAAGTTCCAAGGTGGTAGTGGAACTGTGTTATCCCTTAGTCGCCTCTTACGCAGCCACGGGAAGAGAGGGGGTGGCTACATTCTTTACCCCACATAGGCTGTAACTAAAACAACCAGCTGTAACTGTAACTATAAACAATGCATCTATACAAATAAATAAAATTGGAGTGTCTGTTTGTAATATTAAAATAACCGCTTTTTACTAAATGCATATGGATGTATATGTTACTGTAAAAGCTCGAACTACGGTAAATCCTAAGATTTAAGTAAGTCCTAGGATTTACCGACATGAGTTGGTAAAATGTAAGGATTTATGAAAATGGGACATTTTTTTCTTGCTTTTACTATTAGAATTTAGTAGTTTTTTATTATTTATTTAATTTACTATTTAAATTTTTAAATTTATTTAATATTTTTTCGATATTGTGATCAAAATAAGGTGAAAAAATAAATATTTTAAATCAAAACAATTACAGTGTTTTATTTAGGACATAATAAGGTAAGTTTTCACCAAAGTTTGTAAAAAACAAAAATAAATTGTAAAAGATAAAAATAAAAAACCAAAAACTTGGTTTTTTGAATTTTTCACATAAATTAGGGGGTTTTGTGAAAAAGTGTAAATACAAAAGTTGTAGATCTTTTTATTACCTACAACTTTGCCATGGAACTTTTTTCCATAGGACTTGTAGTTTAGCCAGAAATCGAGATAAACCGTTTTTTACCCTTAAGCCTCCCCTCCCTACCACTTCCCGACCTCAGATCGACCGTAATTTATTTTTCCTATCATTTTCGTTGTATTCTCTTTCTTTTCCAATGTTTCATTCTACTATAAATTTCTTTGTTTTCAAAAGCTAAATGCACTGGTCTATATCTGTAACTTTTCAATCATTCAGCAAGCAATTATTTTATACCAAGCACGATATATAAAATTTGAGAAAATATTTTAAACAATCGTTTAATTATGTTACAATTACGTGTCACATGTTTATTATTTATCAGACATAGATCTATTTAAAAATTCACATACTTGGTTGAGCCTTATCAATGATCAAAAAAAATATATTTTTCGTTTGTTTATCTTTGTACAATTAATTGCTTTCGAAGAATTTTAATTTGGCAGATCTTGTGTTTTTATTTGTAGGATTCGATGTATTGTCGATAAAGTTAGATATTCTAAATTTATGATACAGAACAGCGTGTAGCGTTCACAAAATAAATCACACACACAATAGTACGAAATAATCAAATCAAAAAAATAATTTAAAATAATCACTCGTGTACTGATTGATACTACTTTAAATTAACGATTTGTTATCATTCCTATCTATGTAGGCGATACGACACCTATTTCCAGTATTGCTTTAGTTTCAGCAGAACGTTTGTATGATTGTGAAGTGCGCAAAAACATCGCGTTTTAGTTTTATCAGCGAGTAAATATAATTTCGTAGTACTGATCACATTTGCTGCATATTTTGCATTAATTATGACAAAATGTTAAGTAGGTGTTTTTGGTCAAGAATAAAATTGTTAAAGTGAATATGTTCATGAAGTTACATTATTTTAAAATAGTAGGTAGTGTTTGTTTTTTATAAACTGTTACAGTGACGTAGTTTCACAAGGAAACACACTTCTGCCTTATCATCAAATAATATCAACTGAGCCCCGTGATTTTATTGATTAGTTTAATTTATCATAGTTAATAATGTCCCTAAGCCGTCCATGATTAGTCTAAAAAACGATAAAAACAATAAAGAATTTAAATCAATATGGATCTTGAAAGTGCAATAGTAAGCGACGGAAGTGAGGTAGCCGTGAGAAGCGATGAAAAAGTAAAAAAAATTGGATGTTGGGCCAAATTTAAAAGTTTATTCGAGGATAGGGGTTTCGATTTGGAGTTTGAATATAATAATACGACTCCTGGTGTTATAAAAGAGAATCAAAGAGAAACAGAAGGATATAGAAAGCTCGATGACAGAAAATCTATTGGTAAGAAGCCTGAAGAAATTGATATAGACGGTGAGTTGTCTGGAGTTATACACTTTTATGAACAGTTCGCTACTTTGAACGATGATCCTAAAGAGGAAGTATTTGATACTAAAAGAAGATCGACTATACGTCATAGAGTATCGATGAGACCAAGTATGTTGTTGACTAATATTGCAGAAGAAACGGGCGACGGCGATATCAATGACGTAGAGGAGGTAAGAATTTTCGGACAGAACGATATCATATACATATCTGTTAAGATATTCTAATTTAAAGATTACTATGAATTGCTTTTAAAACTGTGTCCTTTGACAGTTGATAATGAGTAAAAAAAATTGATTTAGACGTTACGTCTTTTCACAATACGTCATGCTAGCAAAGAGTATATAACCACTACGTTTTAATGCTAGTAAAATGATAATACTCACGATACTATCTTTATAAAGGCGTGATTAATTTACTTTACAGATAAATGAATGAATATAATTAATTTACAATAACTACAACTAATGAAAATTGTTCAATTGAAAACAGGTACCAAGTTTGAATCTATAATTTTAGAATATTGAATAATGTTAAATTAATTGTTGCTAGTGTTTTTTTTAATGTTACTAAGTCGACAAACAAGCGTACGGCTAACCTGATGGTAAGTGACTACCGTAGCCTATAGACGCCTGCAACACCAGAAGCGTAGCAAGCGCGTTGCCGACCCTATCCCCAATCCCCCCCAGGAGTTCTGGTCACCTTACTCACCAACAGGAACACAATACTGCTTGAAAGCAGTATTATTTAGCTGTGGTCTTCTCTAAATGTTCATATCAATTTGATATTACTTCATTGTAAATTTTAAATCATATCTATGGACACAAGTAATAATCTTTTTACATAAAAAAAAAACAAGTTCAAGATTAAAATGAAATGTATTATATTCTTAAATCATTCAAAACCTAGCATTTTAACGATTCTAGACCTAAATCTAGATCTAATCTAAGTCACACTGAGATATTAGTATTCTTATTGTACATCCAAGACATGAATACGTTTATGAATTCATATTATTCAACAGAAAATCAATTCTATCAGCGATTTCGCCTTTGCTCTGTAACACTTCAGACTCGTATCTGGCCCTGACGAACAATACGTCCCGAACAAAGCCTTTACAGGACGTTCACGAATACGTGAATAGCTCGCTACTTATGATCCCCTAGTACTTGAATGGTTGAAATACCTTTTTAGTAACGATATTCGTTTTCATATTTTAAAACAATTTATCTTTATAAACGTATATTTTAATATGTTTAACAAACAATTTAAGGTATTAACTGCAAAAAGACATCAGAGATACTCTTTATATTTATATCATAATAATAATTCTTTGATGTAGCGGGTGTCTATGGTCGTTGCTTTCACTTACCATCAGGTGAACCAACTGTGCGTTTGCCCCCTATTAAAAAAATAAAAAAAATAACATGCTTACTTTAAATAATTGTGTTTAATCGCAAAAGAAAAAAAACCGACTTCAATTACATCGACAAGTAATACAACGTAATAAGACGAAAAAATGACTAAGTAAATACGCGCTATTAAAGATTACTCAAAAAGTTGTAATCAGTTTTCGATCTAATTTAAACAAGACTATAAGACAAGTATTAGCTTTCGATTAAAGCAAGAATCATCGAAATCGGTACACCGAGTAAAAAGTTATGCGGTATAATTTAACGTAGGTCGACGAAAAAGTAGTCACGTAAATACGCATTATTAGATATAACTCTAAAAGTACTTGTCAGATCTCAATTAAATTAAAATGGGACCACATGACACGTAACACCTTTCAATTAAAACAAAATTGATCGAAACTGGTTCACCGATACATAAAAAAAAAAAAATCATACGTGTCGAATTGAGAACCTCCTCCTTTTTTGGAAGTCGGTTAAAAAGTATTTTTCTTTCTGTTTTTTTTTTATATATAAAGCTACCAACAACCCTGCAACTAAATTTACGTTAAAACGTAGTTTATTTTTAAATATAGAACAGACAATTCCGAAATAGCATCAACAATAAATTTCTAAAAATGAGAACCGTATTAATTATCATTTGAAAAAAATTACAATTAATCGTAACTTAATGTTATGAAAAAAGTTAACGTTTTTCTTGATTGATTCAAATTGTAATTTGAGTACGATAAGATTATCCCCCAAACACCATTTCTGCTATCTTTCCAAACCCGCAGGCAGTCAGCCAAATTGAAATTTATTTGCCGGTGGATTTCATTGTCTTCACGATTTTTTCATTTTCTTGAACGAGTTGTTTCTTTATAAATCAAATGTCTAATACCCAAGTAAACATCTTATTTACAAAACAGAAGGTTCTCAATTTATTTACTTTGGTTTATATAAAAGAAGAAAAAGTTTTCATTATTAATAATGTACTGTACCAGCCGCTTGTACTGAGTATTGGGACGCACTAGATACTTATGAGACGACTACTACTAAGCATTGGGATGCTAGTCTCTTACCCTGAGAAGGGCACACATATGTAAGTAAAACATAAAACGTACACGTAATAAATTATAATAGTGAGTCAAGACAGCCCTAAGATCCACGGTGGGTTGTGTTATGAGGTACCGGGGCGTTAACCATTGATCACGTCGCTTGCATTTCTCGGTTCGACTTGACTGGAGCAGGGCAATGCTTGGACAATCGATTTTAAATCATGTAAAGAAAAAATAATAATTAGCAAAACGTTTGGTTTTCTAAAAAGACAATCAAAAAGTTAATAAATGATGTTACGACTTACAAGTATTACTATACAAGAACAAATAAAAAAAATTAAAATAACTTCAATTCAGAACTAAAATCAATACATTAAAAATATTCGTTACAGACGCGAAAAATGTTCAAGCGAATGAATGAAGCGAACACAACGACTTAAAAGATAATTTTCAAAATTGAAGAGTGGACGAGACCTCATACATGTCCTATATTTTAAAATTATGTAGCAACATTTACTTTGACCATTTTTAGACAATTTTCAATCAAACAAGGCAAATATTTGGTGGAATTTCCTTGGCAATAATTATCTTAGAATTAACAAATATTTGTTATGTTTTAAACATGGACACAAATTGTTTTCTCCCTGACCCTGTAGGTATTTTCAAGTATTTTTCAAGTTTTTCCTTATTGTTAGACGTAATAAAAGCTATGTACAGTAGGTGTATTCAAAGATTAACTTTTCAATTGAGAACTCAAAGATAAGTTCTCCAATAACCAAAAGTTTAGAGTGACAATGTGTCGATGTTTCCCGCTGGACCAATACATCTTTTTTTTTTTTAAAAGATTAGCTTAGTTTTAGTAATTAGATTCTTGTGTTTTTTATGCTTTTGAGTAGGTATACGATGAATTTTCACATAAACTAATTTCTTAAAATTTCAATCAATCAATCAATCAAAAATAACTTTATTCAAATAGGCCCCATGAGCACTTTCGAATCGTCAATTTACAAAATTTTAATTAAAGGTCATTATTAAGTTTTTTTAAGAAGCTACCACCGATTCGGAATGTAGATTCTGCAGAGAAGAATCGGCAAGAAACTCCGCAGTTACTCTTTTAAAAAAAAAATGTATAAACTGTAATTTAGTACAAAATTAGTAATGTCGTGCATGAAATACAGCGTCACTAATTCCACACATCTTTATCAACCATGTAATCCCGCACCGAATAATACGCTTTATTTATTAACCTCTTTTTAATAAAAACTTTAAATTTATGTTGAGACAATTCCAAAATTGTTTGTGGGATTTTATTATACATGCGAATACCATGACCCAGAAAGGAGACGTTTACTTTGCGCAGTCGGAAACTTGGAGTTACAATTTTGTTATTCCTTCTCGTGTTTACACTGCGATTATTACCATTTGTTTCAAAACAATGAATATTCTGGTGTATATACATAATATTGTTATAAATGTATTGCGACGCAATTGTTAATATGTCTACCTTTGGAAAGACATCCCGCAGGGAGACTCGAGCTCCAAGGTTGTAAATGCCGCGAATAGCCCTTTTTTGCAAAATGAATACTGTCTCAATATCTGTAGCATTACCCCACAGCAACAGACCGTAAGACATAACACTGTGGAAATAGCTAAAATATATTAAACGTGCAGTAGCAACGTCGGTCAGTTGTCGTACTTTCCTAACTGCGAATGCTGCGGAGCTGAGTCTACCGTTCAAGGATGACAAATGGGAGTTCCACTGAAGTTTTGAATCTAAATTTATCCCTAAGAAAACTGTAGTATCGTTGACAATAAGCCTCTCATTATTTATTTCAAAATTATAATTTGGATGCTTAACATTAGGCAAAGAAAACACAACACACTTAGTTTTTTTGGCGTTCAAAACCAAGTTGTTTGTTTTAAACCAATCTTGAATTCGCGATAAGGAACTGTTCACGTCATCATAATTTACTTTTTTCCTATCAACTTTAAATATAAGCGATGTGTCATCTGCAAATAGCACTATGTCACAAATACCCTTAACATAAAATGGAAGATCATTTATATATACTAAAAAAAGAAAAGGACCTAGAATCGATCCCTGTGGAACGCCCATTTTTAACACAGATCCAGGAGAGTTCGTTCCGTTTATTGATACGTGTTGAATTCTGTTAGATAGATATGAAGCAATGAGATCAAGAGCTTTACCATTAACACCGTAATATTCAAGTTTACTTAACAAAACCCCGTGGTCCACGCAATCAAATGCTTTTGATAAATCACAAAATACGCCAATGGCATTTTGGGACCTCTCCCAAGCGTTATATATATGCTTGAGAAGTGCCACACCAGCATCTGTCGTAGAGCGACCTCTAGTGAAACCATATTGTTCACTGTGAAAAATTCCATGAACTTTAAAATGGAAAAGAAGTTGATTCAGTATAATTTTTTCAAAAGTTTTACTTAAGGAAGGTAGGATTGAAATGGGTCTATAATTACTGGGATCACTACGATCTCCCTTTTTAAAAATTGGTAAAACTTTACTATATTTTAGCAAGTCTGGAAAAGAGCCCACTTCAATAGCATTGTTAAAAGTTAGAGCTAAGTACGGAGCGAGGTCATTAATGATAGTACTAATTAACTTAACTGAAATGCCCCACAAATCATTTGTTTTTTTAATATTAAGACTCTTAAATGCTTTTAGAATATCTAGAGAATCAACCTGCGAAAATGAAAAATCGACATTACATTTGCTAACGTTATTTTTAAGTTAAGTTAACGTTAAGTTTTCATCACTGGCAACCCTAAAAAATATAGTGAGCAAATACAATATGTTCATCTCAACAGTGCCAAAGCGGTACGGATGATTTCACTAATGTCGGAAATACATATTTTAGGAGAGGTTTTGAAACATATTGATACACTAGATATGGAAATGGGATTAAACTCCATAACCTAATTCTAATTGTTGTCGTTGTCCATCCATAGGCAATTACAGACTAGTACAATATACCTAATACACACAGGCTATAGTTTTATTAACATAACATATTTAATATTAAGGCAAGAATACAAAATATACCCCTATAATCGATAACTATCCGTATTGAACGATTAGACACAAATTGAAATTATTGATAAATTCCTAAGGTAACCCAAGATGAAATAACATTCTAGTCGCTCGATAGAGATCTTATCTGGTAGCATTTGCATTGTAATGTCGAGTACGTACAAGCACTCCACTCGTTGCACGTGCGTGATATGCGATAAAGATATTTATCCCAATGGCATAAAGATAAAATTGTTGAAAACTGTAAGCATTAATATTCTACTAATAGCAGCTGATGAGGTATTATCTATACTAATATACTAAAGCTGAAGAGTTTGTTTGTTTGGTTGTTTGTTTTTTTGTTTGTTTGTTTGAACGTGGTAATCTCTGGAACTACTGGGCCGATTTGAAAAATTCTTTCAGTTTTAGATAGCCCATTTATCGAGGACGGCTATAGGCTATGTGTCATCACGCTAAGATAATAGGAGCGGAGTCCACGCCGACGAAGTCGCGCGCAGAAGCTAGTATTAAATAACACTGAAAGAATTTTTCAAATCGGCCCGGTAGTTCCAGAGATTATCGCGTTCAAACAAACAAACAAACAAACAAACTCTTCAGCTTTATATATTAGTATAGATTACTCGCTTGAACGACAGTCAATCTAATCAAAATATTATTTATTATAAATCAATTATTCATTTACCTTATCCTTTTCTACTTAAAGGAAATATACATAGAAGACTTAATCGACGCTTCTTGGTTAAGGATTTGCTGATATGCTGTGCCCCGGGGTAACGTCAATTCTCACCACCATGGGTAGACTGGTAGAGATCTCTTATAGAGATAAGTTCGCCCTTGCCAACTTAGAATATAATAAATATTTTTAAATTGGCACAAAACTACGAAAAAGTATTTTTGCTATATTCTCATATAATAATTATAATCACTGTAATTCTACATTAACTCCTTTTTTTGTTACCTACATCTTCAAGACCTACCCTGGCTTCGTTTAATTTATTACTCTTTCTGTATATTGCAGGTTCAAAGAAAGATATTATACTTAGTTATATAGAAAGATATTATACTTAGTTATATGTGTGTTGTGATACGCAGAAGGACAGCGGACTCTTAGTAAATAAGACCTTTAATTACACTTAAATAATGTTATATAAAGTTTAAAATATTGCATATATCCTTATAACAGATTTCCTATATTGTTCGTTCCATAGGTTTTTAAATTTATATAATTTTCTTTTAAATGTAATACAATCAATCAATCAATCAACATTACCGATTTAAAACGATACCGAGTATTGGTAATGAAAAAATTTGTCCATAGAATTTCAGAACATTCAATTAGGAAAGATAATATTTGCTATGAATTCCGATTTCCAGCTATATACCGGGATATTACAAAGATTACAGCTCAAAAGTAATGAATAATAATGTTATTAAAATAATTGTTTGTTAGGGCCGTAAGATATTTTATTAATTTTGTTAATCTTATACAAATAATAAAATGATAGGAAAGTCAAAATTGTATATTGAATATTTTTTTAAAAGAATACTTTCGGTGTGATCTACAATCGATACCGAAGCCAAAAATATAGTTTTTAGAATTTTTGTCTGTTTGTCTGTATTTTGTCCGGGATAAACTCAAAAAGTACTGCATGGACCATTATCACGCTATCACCTACGGGGAACGAGCAGTGAACCTTTATTTGCTGTATAGCGTTCACGCAGACGACGTCGCGGGCAGCAGCTAGTTTTTTTCATAAAGAGAAAAGAGAGTATGGTGTCATCTCTCTCTGTGAATAATAGTTTTATGAACTATTTCATTACAATATAAAGACAGAGAGGAAGAAAAAAGAGATTGTTTTTGTTAGTGAAAAATACTCTCCAAAGCCCTTTATCAATTGAGATATCTCAACTAAATGACTCATTATTGTCTTAAATAGCACAAGACCAGCTAGTCCTTATCACGCCAGAACAGCTGAACGTATTTGGACCTTAAGCACAGAGATAGGTTATAATATGGGATATCACAAACTCTTTTTTATTGGAGAAAAATGTCACAAAAGGTGTCAAAAAAATCACAAAAGGTGTAGCATAACATAACCATATTTTTTAATCTTATTATTTATAGGGACTATTATATATACATATACCACCATATCCTGAGTCTCACGTGTCTATTAAATGGAAAGAGTAAGAATTATTATTTAAGAATTAATGACCATACTGATTAAATATCAAAATATCACACTAAAGCTCGGTATCAACTACTTCCTCCTTCTTATTTCTTGTGATACATCCTTCCTTCTAACATAAAGATATCGAGTCAGTAAATATTAATATGCATGAAGACCATAAACCAATTAGAATAGGATATCTTACGCTCATGTATTTACTGATATTGCATGCGAGCCTCAGCTGAGAACAATTTATTTAACGTACAACATGAAGACAGTACATCTTGGGATTTATGTTGTCGTATTTTCTAGACTGAGTTGTAAAACTTAAAATAAAGATTTATTGTTACCTTACGTTTGTAAAGTTTTTACTATACTTGTAAATTTTTTAATTAGTATTTTTAAAATAATTTGGTTTCTCATTCCACCCCTTCGTTAAAGTTGTTATTTTAATTACTGTATATAGTGTACGTTTTATGGCAAAGATCGTAAAAATTGTTCTTTAGAAAAACAATTACTTTTCGACAGCATTTTAATTAGTAAGAAAAACATTTTTTGAAAATTCTTAATCATAGCTCAAGGTTTTAAAATACCGTTTTTAGGGTTCCGTACCCAAAGGGTAAAAACGGGACCCTATTACGAAGACTTCGCTGTCCGTCCGTCCGTCCGTCCGTCCATCCGTCTGTCCGTCCGTCTGTCACCAGGCTGTATCTCAAGAACGGCTATAGCTAGACAGTTGAAATTTTCACAAATTATGTATTTCTGTTGCCGCTATAACAACAAATACTAAAAACGAAATAAAATAAACATTAAACGATAATTTTTTATTAGTCTAAAACGCCATCTATCAGAAATTAGGAAAACTTCGTCAATAGACTAATAATAATAGTTTTCTAATAGCATAATAGATGGCGTCATAATTAAATAAATATTTTACAGAAAATTTACTTATATTTAGTTTAGTCAATGGTACGGAACCCTTCGTGCGCGAGTCCGACTCGCACTTGGCCGATTTTTTATATTAATATTAATAAAATAACCCCAAACATAACAAATCGTAAGTCAGAGTAGAGCTGTAATGCTTGGGATTCTTCCCGCCGGCCGCTCGATTTTCCCAATAATAGTTATTCGTTAATTAATATAAAATGATGAATGATAAAGAAACGTTTATTTACCTTAAATAAAGTGTATTTTAAATAAGTTATTATATATATAACTTATTTTATTGTAAACACATTATTCTATTATCCAGAAATAAATTTTATTAATATTATAATAATAGTAACTGAGGTAGAGCACAGCAAGAAATTTCCTACTCAATATATGGAGCAGCCCGACTGGGCCCGACCTTACAGAAGGTCACAACTAAATAATATGGCTTTCAAGCAGTGTTGTGTTACTGTTGGTGAGTAACATTACCAGAGCTCATGGGGGGGAATTGGGATAGCGCCAACCCTATGCCGACGCGCTTGCAATGCTTCTGGTGTTGAAAACGCCTATAAGCTACGGTAATCGCTTACATAAAAAATATATAAAACAAAAATAAATTGCGTACTGTTATTTCTAACGCAGTGTTATAATTACCTTGGTTTCGTCTGCTCCACGGCTACGGGGCTCTTATTAAGAACTCGACGTTACACGAGACTAAGAAACGGGTCATTACCCCTTTGTAAAATGTTTCCCTAGAGATTGTTAGGCTTTTAAAATTCGATTAAATTTATATTTTACGCAAAATATGCTTAGAATTATATTAATAATATTGTTTAGAATTACATTTAATTATATAATACCAAAAAAATATTAATTTCCTTAAGTTTATACAATTTTAAATTAAAATTCTTCATATATAACCCCTAAAAATTAATTTTTCTTTATATCTAATTAAGTATATAAAATTAATAGATATATTTTTATTTGTTACTAGCTGACCCGGCGAACTTCTTACCGCCTAACAGTCGGTTCTTTATTTTATTTTATTTTTTTAATACTTATCCTTCCCGGAACCCCTCCACTAACACTTAAACTTTATGGTATGATATTAAAGTTCAAATTGTTTTTTAATTATTATTACGAATCTTTTGTATGGGAATAAAGAAAAGTGTTGTTTTTAGACTTTTTCGGGCATTTTTTAAAAAATTTCTCTTCTTAACCATCTTCGTACTTCAAGGAATATTACGAAAAAAAGAATTAGCGAAATCGGTTCAGTTGCTCTCGAGATTTGTGCTTAGCAACACGTTTAGCGATTCATTTTTATATATATATATATATATATATATATATATATATATATATAGAGATTAGTCTTAGTTTTTAGCACTTTATTTACCTAGTTTGTAAGAATTTTTTGTTATACACCACATACATACATACATAATATATATACTAGTAATTAATTGTTAGTACAAATAATTTTTATGCAGTAGATGTAAGTAAAGTACCCGGCCATAAATATTGCACATCGACCTTTGGAAAGAGACAATCGGCTAATTTCGACTTCGTAGAGCGTTATAGTCCAAGATCCCAGACTCCAGACTTCCTTGTTTCTGATTGACAAAACATTACAGTATACATCGTAGTATAAAGAGTTGCTAAAATATTTTCTACATGTTTTAAAATATAGTAATATAATTAGTGTCTGGCGATAAATACTAAAATAGCTGGTTAATAACATTTTTACGTATATAAAGCAGCCAAATTTAAAAAAATTGTGAAAGAACGTTTGTGTACTAAAGGATATTATTCGATTAACGATTTTATAGAAGACAGTACGCCTTGGGAATGATGTGATCGCCGCCAGGCTATTTCAACCTATAAAATTATTGTAAATTTCAATCTGCTTTGGAAAAAAACATGATTAAAAAAAAATGATATTAGTCCCGCTGAGTTTCTTTCGCCAGTTCTTCTCAGGTCAGAGGCTTATTTTTTCCGAACTGGTAGTAGACTCATGACGTTCAGTAAGAAATTGTTATAATTTTATGCTGAATAAAATATTTTGAATTTGAATTTAATATATTTTGTCCTTCAAAAAAATATGACAGGTGATCTGGGAACTGGGTTCTTACACTATTAGATCTGTCATATGAAATACTGACAGTCCGATACGTCTCATAGGTAATGTGCGTCAGAGATAACGCTCTACAAAGTTCAAATTAGCTGATTGTCTCTTTCTAAAAGTCGATGTGCATTATTTACGGCCGTGTACTATAACATTGTAACAATCATTGCTGTACCAAATAAATAAATAAATAGAGACCTACCGTAGAGCCCACGGTGCGGAACAAATACTGGATATAATTAACTTAATTTGTTCAAGTTTTGTTTCATATGCAATTGGCCCTTGCCTAAAAAATGTATCTCTCTAACTTAATTTCGTTTAAAAGTTATTCAAAATTATAAGAAACATCGTTTATGTTAATAAGCATCACATTTAATTGAAAACAGGTGTTTTGAATATATAAACCCAAACACAACGGCCACCACTAGGATTTTCGGCGTCGGGGGTCCACAAACGACCAGACCACAGCAAACTCTCAATGTTTTTAAATGGCAAACATTTTTAGTGGCAATCTGTATGGCCACTACAAATGTTTGCCAAGTGCGGGGAACGAATCCGCGACAGCCAGCACAACAGTCTCAAGCATGCGCCGTGACCTCGTCTATTGTCGTAATATATATTATATACTTATTATGATAGATTACACATACAATATCGGGTATGAGCTAGTTACTTAATTCAATAATTACGAAAAATATATTACTGTAATATATATATCACATGTTTATATTGATAATGCAATAACGCTGTCACTAATAATGTTATACATAATGTTATATAAACCAGAACGCAATTAAATTATCACGGCTACACAACACCCTGCGGTTCCATCGACCTGTATAAGTTCCTCTACACAGATGAGCAGACAAAAGGAATTTTTTGAGACATGCATAACTCATTTTTCAATCTAAAGTAAAAAAAAAAACTATACTAATATTATAAAACTGAAGATTTGTTTGTTTGACCGCGCTAATAAATCTCAGGAACTACTGGTCCGATTTGAAAAATTATTTCAGTGTTAGATAGCCCGTTTATCGAGGAAGGCTATGGGCTATATATCATCATGCTACGACCAATAATAGAGGAGCAAACAATGAATAATGTTTCAATATCGGGTTTTTTTTTTGAGCTTCCGCTGCGTGCACTGCGTAAACAGTTAAAGTTTCGCAAGTTCTACGTAAACAAAGTTGCGGGTTAAAGTTAGTGTTAGCCCAAAGTAACTATTCCACGCGGACGAAGTCGCAGGCAGAAGCTTAAACAAGTCATCATTACTTCTATTTGACTAGCTTAGAAATTGTATGAAAATGAAGCATAATATGTGAACTTTTAGTGCCGCTCGAATGTCTCTATAATATCGCTGTATATGTCTATGGTCCTGGCTCCTGGGGGGAATTGGGTGTAGGGTCGGCAACGCGCTTGCGATACTTCTGGTGTTGCAGGCGTCTATAGGCTACGGTAATTGCTTACCATCAGGTGAGCCGAACGCTTGTTTGCCGACTTTATGATATAAAAAAAAAAGTGGTAACGATTGGTAGACCTATAAAATACGTAAATTTTTCACGTATCTAATAACAGTCAAATACATACAATACAAATTACTTGACGTCCCTTGTGGTTTTACCCGCCATATGTTCCGAGTTCCGACCCTTATCACGTTCTTCAACCGAACTTTATGCCTGTCAAACGCACATACAACATGTAATAAATATCTCTGTCTCTCTCACTCTTTATGATACAATCATAGATAAGACATAATCTCTATCTATACTTATTATAAAAATAAGTCCCCCGGCCGCGTCTTTCTGTCCTCCTGTCTGTCTGTCTGTCTGAACGCGATAAACTCGAAAACTACGCAACGGATTTTTATACGGTTTTCAACAATAGAAAGAGTGATTCTTGAGGAAGGTTTAGGTACATAATTTATTATGTTTTAATGTAAATTAGCAGAAATACGGCGATAAATGTTGAAGAGGTCGCAAAAAATCTCGCCAACGGGGAGCTTTCCACGCGAACGCTGCGTAAACTAGCAAAGATATCGTTTTATAATATACTAGCGAATTCAAAATCTATAAAAATGCTACAAAAAAGTCCTCGATAGCATATCTCTATCTCTTAGGGTTGACTTACAATAACCACTTTTATGTTCAAATTTTTAATTAAAAACATTATTTTTAAAGATATTTTCTTTAGTTCAGTATTAATCCTTATCCAAATGAATATGTTATTTAGCTTAGGCATTTAATGCAGATTAAAATTGCTCTTCACACTATATTAATCAGATAAATAGTTTTTGAGATATCGTCGTTAGAAGTAAGTAGCAGCGAAACATTTAATGCTCGGCGAGCCAGCGTTTAGCGTTCTTTCCTTGAGATGCCTATAACGGCGCGGGCGAGTCCATCCCCTCTGCCCCGCATCGCTCGACCGCCTGCTCATGCTATTAAAGGAAATCAAAGAATATCAAAGATCATTTTATCGAACTTTTTTTTAACTTTTTTGTTAAATTCCACGCGGACGAAGTCGCGGGTACAGCTAGTATATATATGTATAAAAATGAATCGCTGAATGTGTTGCTAAGCGCAAATCTCGAGAGTGGCTGAACCGATTTTGCTATTTCTTTTTTTATAATATTCTTTGAAGTTCGAGGATGGTTCTTACGGAGAGAAAAATTTCAAAGATTGCCTGAAAAAGTCTAAAAACAACACTTTTCTATATTCCCATACAAAATTTAAGACAGGACAACGTCTGTCGGGTCAGCTAGTATTTATAATAAAATTTTGAAGTAAAACTTCCTTACGCACGCTTGTTTTGGTGAGTACCTAGACTGGTGAATGCGTGTCGAAAGCGTTACGAAAAGTGTGATTGGGCGAGGCGAACGGAAGTTGAGAGGGAGATATAAGTTAGTGAAGATTGAAAGAGAGAGAGTTACGTTTCGTTATGCACCAATCTGGTGCAAAATAAAGAAACAACAAACAGACACAAACAAACAGTAGTAAATAAAGCAAAAATGTACGAAGGCGATCTTATCGCAGAAGAGCGATTTCATCCGGATATCCCAGCACTACATACATAACATACATACTCGTAACTTGTGCATTATAAAACTTTTATACAGTAATATTAATAATTTTGATCTAAATCTCCTGTTTATAATAAAATTGTAAACAAAAATATGTTAAATTGTTAATACATCTTCAGAAGAGAAGCCAATTTTTTTGTTTGTTTCGTCACCACACAAAATCTGTATTTTGAAATTAGATACAATTTAGACCCTAGAGCAGTCCGACTATGGAAACACCTTTTAACGAAGGTCACAGCCAAATAATACTGCTTTCAAGTAGTGTTGTTTTCCTGTGATGACTAAAGTAGTAAGAACTTCCAAAGATGTGCTGTGTTATATTATATAATATATATAAGCAAGAAGTTTTATTTAGTACCCCAAGTGATAAACCAAATTTTAAAACCTCATTTTAACTAAAGAATGCCATTGGCTAGATTTGTAAAATCAATCCTCGTTTAATTTATAAATTCAACCCTACTTGTTCATCTAGAACCGCAATATTAAATTTAGATTTAGAGTTTCGTAGAATACTATTTTCCGCTTGTCTTTTACCGAGAACATTATTCAAAAGGACGAATTTAGGGATAAAATAAATGGTCTTATTTCGTCACCCTTCCGCGTTTACTTACAATAAGAACAATGGAAGCCTTCAAAATAACCCTTAATTGTCATCTAACTTTGACAACTGGGAGAATTCACAAACTGAGTGCTTTGTACATAATCCCACCTACTTATTGAAATTATTCAACTAATACTATGTTTAAGCTTAACAAGTTGAAATACTTTTCATAGGGATCTCGTTTTGACTTATTTAATATTTAATGTTTACAATAGAAACAGATAATTCCACCGTCTTATATTTAAGCCCTTTATACATCCTTAATCTTAGCTACTTATCATTAATTTCACTTAAACTGCGGATACGAATTATTTTAAACAAAGTAACGGAATCCGCTCAATTTCCTTTGATAGCGTCTGTCCGAAATTCTGAAATGATCCGATGCTCAAGGAATAATAAACAACAACAAACATTTCAAAATAATAAAGTTTTTGAATAAATTTTAGAATTGTAATTAATTTTAATGTATTAAATTAAATAATTTGAAAGGATTTTCTCGCTATCTCAGTGTCAATCATCTTGTCATTAATTAATTAATTTGAAAAGTTATCTTACAAATGAATTTTGTTTTATTTTATTATATTAAAATTTATTTTATTTACAAACAATTTTAAAGAAGTTTTCCTAGGAACTAAATGCTATTTACTTTTTTCCCTTATAATATTATCCTTTCTGTGTGAAAAAAAAAACTAACTTTATTTAGTAGTAGGTATAGATATAACAGACCATAACAATGAAAAAAATAGTTTAAAAAGGTATGTGATTACAAAAATATAGCTATGAAATTTAACAATTATTTTTTTGTAATCTTACTCCTCCGAAATGGCTGGACCGATTTTGATGAAATTTTGTGTGAATATCGGGTAAATCTGAGAATCGGCCAACATCTATTTTTCATACTCCTAAGTTATAAGGGGAAGGGGTTTAAGGGGGCTAATAACATATGTGGCAAAACAACGTTTGCGGGGTCAGCTAGGTTTTTATATAAATGTCAAATATATAAACAACGTGTCATTAAACTGATGTTCTTTCGCTTAAAGCCATATAGAGATACATGGAGGTGTACCATAGCCGAAATTATGCATGAAAAAATAATACGTAACTTTAAAATCTACCTATTTGAAAAAAATACAATATTAAGAAGACATGGGAAAATTGGCTATAAATAACCGATTTTAACTGTAAAACTCAGATGACTCGGTCATTTTTTTTAACACACACACGGTCGTCAGTTCCGAAAGTAAGCAACTTAATGCCTGTGTTATATAAAAAAATATATACAGAGAAATAATACATACATAGATAAAATACCCAGACTCAGGCGGGAGTCGAACCCACAACCCACGGAGCAAAAAGCAGGGTCACTTGTAACTGCGCCAACGGGCTAGTCGAGACGACTATGTACTGTGATGACTGATGACACGACACTAAAGTACGCACGACGGTAATCTCATAAACAATTATTTGATAATTAATTTTATTATTTTTGGTTATAATATTGATTTTGATATAGCAGTTAAATGGAAGACCAAAGTTTAATAACACGTTGCATAACCAAAATTTTCAAACATCTCAAATGCATTTTTACAAAACGTTCACTAAGTTTAGTCGACAAAATAATTCGTCAATGTATTAAATTATCATTTTCGTTCAGTCTACGTACTAAGATAAAATTTACGGTATCAAGGACGAAATAATTTAGGTCAGCAATACGCTCATGTCCTTGAGAGCAGTCCGGATCAGGGTGTACGCTAGAACTCTCATCTTTGAAATAGAGCATTAAATCCCGGACCGCTAGTCTGGAACGTGTGGCGGTCAACTGTAGTACAGTATTATATTACAGGCTTATTATTATCCTACTGTAATCCTAGATTTCAAGTAGGCTCGTGGATAGTCGGTATATGATGGCGTCCTATTTTTTAATAAAATTTAACGTGAAAATAGAACATTTACATGAGTAAGTAGTAGTATAACTCGATACGTTGTTTGCATTGGCAATAAGATTTTAATAATGCGTACAATGTACATGTTTATTAACTAAGTTAAAATATGTTACTTACTACCAATATGTTTAGTAACAAAGTCCAATGGCGCGAAATACATGATTTATATTCGGTGATAGATTTTAAATCCAGTTGTAGAGTCTTTAACAAATTATAAAGCTATTAATCTTCTTAGATACACGGCATGACGAAAGATTTAGAAAACCTCTTCCGTAATGTGGGTACACATTTACTATTTACGAAAATACCTATATTTCGGTAATAAACTTAAGTTTAAGGAAGTTTAAAACTATTGGTGATTCTGTTTTGCGATTTTGAACCTTATAACGTAGTCTCATTTCTCAATGTAATATTATTTACGATAAGTTAGTTGCTAATAAACATTTACGAAGGAAAGACGTGTTTCTCTAAACGATCCGCCGGCACAAGCGAAACTGAATCTTAACACCTTACCATATGGTCGACTTCGGGCCGCATCGAAGTTCAACATTGCATCGAGGACCGGTTGCCGCGAGAACAAAAGAACTGCATTCCTGAGCGACAAGCGAGCGCCGTGTTGAAGTTTAATGCAATTATAAAGACATTTAAATATATTTGTGCGGACGCATCAATATTTACAAGTTTTAGTGTGAGAATTTCGACTGTTACGTGTGAAATATGGCCAAGGAAACCGAACAAACAATTAGTGTACTAGAAAATACAGCCCTACTATTGAAGAAAACCCAGATTAATTTATCAAAATGCCCCAAAGAACGACTAGCTAAAGTGGGCTACTTACAAACGAGAATTAAAACAATTGAAGAATACTGGATGATCTTCAAAGAAGCTCATAAAAAATTATTGACTTGTACCACTCGTGAGGAACGTGGAGTGCTGCCATATTTCGTGAATGAAGAATTTTTTATACAAGAAGATTTGTACTTGTGTATGTTGGGAGACTTGAAAGACATGTTGGCGGCAGTCGAGTCTGGTAAAAGTAAACAACCGCCGCCAGAAGACCTGCAAAATAAGAAAGTTCACCTCCCGGCTATACATTTACCTCTGTTTTCGGGCGAGTACGAACTCTGGCCTAGTTTTAAAGATTTGTTTTCATCACTCGTCCACAATTGCACGACACTAAGCGACGTCGAAAAACTCCATTATTTAAAAACCAGTGTGGCAGGTGAAGCAGCAACTTTATTGAAACACATTCCAGTAACAAGCGCTAACTACACTCAAGCATGGGGAACGCTGAATCATCGATATGGGAACAAGCGTCTAATAGTGAACGCATTGTTGAAGCGACTTTTTGCCCAGAAGAAATGTACCAGCCAAGCCGCAACCCAACTGAAATCTCTACTCGACACCACCAACGAAGTATTACAGAGTCTACAAAATCTGGAGGTGTCGACAGATTCTTGGGATCCAGTAATCATATTTCTGGTTGCACAGAAGTTGGACCCAGAATCCCAGAAGGAGTGGGAACAAAAGTCCTACTCAGAGAATTCCCAGGACTTGTCGACTTGGAAGGATCTGCGCAAGTTTTTGGAGGCAAAATTTAGAACTTTGGAATTAGTCAACCCCCCCACTACTACGAAGCTTGCCAAGGAACGAGTCCTTCACGTTACAGCCACGCAAGGACCAAAGCAAAGAAGTTGTGCTTTATGTACAGATGCGCACACGTTATGCCATTGTAACGTATTCACCAAGATGTCACCAAACGAACGTAGAGAACATGTCAAAACAAACAAGCTCTGTTTCAACTGCCTCGGAGTTGGACATTCGGTGTTTAGGTGCCGTTTGCCAACATCGTGCCGTATATGTAAGAGACGTCACCACACTCTTCTACACCTACCTAACTACGGGGAGGCATCGGCTTCTCATGTTGTAGCTAATCAACCGATGTCATCCAATCAAGCAAATGTAGAAGAAGGGGAAGTTCAAGCAATGGTTGCGTCACACTATCACGCAGGGCAGAAACAGACAATTTCACTATTAGCCACTGCAATAGTAATTTTAAAGAATGAACGTGGACACACTATTGCATTGAAGGCGCTGATAGACTCAGGATCTCAAGCATGTTTTATAAGTGAGAAGGCAACTCAGATCCTGAAACTACACAAGACAGCAGTAGATCTTATCGTGTCTGGACTTGAGTCCACGAAGGTTAGAGTCAGGCATGAAGTAAATGTAAATGTATTATCACGATGGAACAATTTCATTTTACCTATTAAGGCCTACGTGATGAAGAAGCCCTTGACCTCTAACATACATTCAGGCACAATAATAAGAAGAGATTGGCCGCACCTTGCTGGCATTCAACTGGCAGACGAAACATTTTCCGCCTCCTGTAACATCGATCTGCTGTTGGGTGTCAATGAGTATGTAAACATAATGAAGAAGGGATTGATCAAAGGTCCACCGGGTACACCATGCGCACAAGATACATACCTGGGATGGATCCTTATGGGTGGAATTGACATCAAGGTCAAGAAGCATGAGCAACCCTTAACGGTCATGAAACAAGAAGTTGATATAGAAGATTTACTGAAAACAATATGGGAAGTTGATGAAGATACGACAAGAAACCTAACACAAAGGGAAGAGTTATGTGAAGATATATACACTAAGACACAGAAACGAGATGAATACGGAAGATATGTTGTCAAATTACCATTCAACATTGAAGAACCTAAATCAGCAGAAGGAAATACGAGAGAAATAGCAATGAAGAGACTAATGCAATTAGAAAGAAGGTTCAATCAAAATAAAGAATTAAAGCAAGAATACAAGAAGGTAATTGAAGACTACATAAATCTAAAACATATTGAAGAAATACCTACAGAAGAAATAAATAATAAATCAGTCTACTTACCTCACCACGCCGTGATCCGCAATGATAAAGAAACCACGAAGACTCGTGTCGTATTCGACGCCTCGTGCAAGGGCTCCAACGGTGTCTCTCTCAATGACGAACTGTTGACGGGTCCTATACTGCAAGACGATCTAAGAAACCTGATAATGAGGTGGAGAATTCACGCCGTTTGCTTTGTTGCTGATATCCAGAAAATGTACCGTATGATATGGGTTGATCGAGAAGACACGGATTATCAAAGAATTTTGTGGAGAAACGACCAATCTGAAGAAGTCAAGGACTACAGACTGTTGACTGTTACATTTGGAACAGCTTCTGCTCCCTATCTCGCCATAAGAACCCTTATGAAATTGGCAGAAGCTGAAGGCGACCGGTATCCAGAGGCTGCTAAGATATTGTGTGAAGATTTTTACGTAGATGACGTAATGTCTGGAAGTGACAGTCTACAACAAGCAATAAGGAATAGTCAAGATCTTAGAGCGCTTCTTCATTTGGGTGGATTCGAACTAAAGAAATGGTCATCTAACAGCCGAGAATTCTTGGAAACAATTGACCCTAGCGATAGATCGTCTACTGCTAATCTGGATTTGAAGATTGATGGAACAATAAAGGCACTTGGCGTACAGTGGAATTTAGGAAAAGACAGATTCGAGTACAATTTAAACTTACCTCCAATCAATGAAGTGATCACGAAGCGAAGCATTCTGTCTGACATCCAAAAGTTGTATGACCCACTCGGCTGGATTGCGCCTAGCATCGTTCTGACAAAGATATTAATGCAAGAACTATGGCTTGAAAAGATAACCTGGGACGATGCATTGAATTCTAAAATAGCCAGCAAGTGGATCACATTGCGATCTGACCTGGAACATGTGAATGGAATCTACATAGAAAGATGGGTAGGTACGACGTCTGCTAACAGAAAGTCCATAGAACTCCATGGATTCAGCGATGCATCCATCCAAGCATATAGCGCTGTAGTATATTGCAGAGTAACTTACCCAGACGGTACGAACAAAACAACGCTTATCGCAGCAAGAACAAGAGTGGCTCCGTTGAAAACAATATCCTTACCTCGTTTGGAGCTCTGCGGCGCGTTGATACTCTCAAGATTGCTTAAGCAAGTTGGTCAAGCAATGAGAATACCTGCAACTCAAATTTATGCGTGGACAGATTCGTCAATTGTCCTGTCCTGGTTATTTGGAGATCCAAATAACTGGAAGGTGTTTGTGGCAAACAGAGTTGTTGAGATTACAACCAATGTATCCTGCAGTCAGTGGCATCACGTGCAAACTCAAGATAATCCAGCTGATGTTGGTTCCAGGGGGATGTTAGTAGAAAATCTGAAAAAGTGTGAATTATGGTGGCATGGGCCAGACTGGTTACAACAATCGAAGATACAGTTCACTAAACCAAATATCATGCAAACAGAGATTGAAAGGAAAAGTAATAAAATACAAAATTTAAAAATAACTTACAACAAAAATGAACAAGAGAAGAGACTACTTACACAATTTGAAGAATTTGATACACTATTAGAGCTACTTAGAACAATCACATACTGTCGAAGATTCCTGAAACAAAAAACATTAAAAGACAGAATAGATAGCAAAATCACAACTGAAGAACTACACGTATCGATGCAAACCTGTATAAAAAGAACACAAGAAGAAGAATTTACAGAAGATATAGAATCGTTAAAAACAAAAAAGAGAGTTAAGAAAACAAGCAAACTAAAAGCACTAGATCCTTACCTTGACGAAGATGGAATCCTGAAGGTGGGCGGCCGGCTCAGGAACTCTAAACTGGCTAATGAAGTGAAACACCCAATCATTTTGGGTCATGCGAGTAGACTTACCTACTTAGTGGTCGCAGAAGCACATTTGAAAACGCTGCATGGAGGAGTACAATTGATGCTCACTTACCTGCGATCGAAATACTGGATACTCCGCGCGAAGTCCCTAGTAAAGCAGTGCATCCATCGATGCTTGATATGTGCTAGACATGGAGCTAGGGTAAAAACACAATTGATGGGAGACTTACCAAGTTTTCGGGTAAAACCAGCTCGGCCATTCCTTAACTCCGGTGTCGATTTTGCGGGACCAATTCAAATTTTAATAAAGAAAGGCAGAGGAGCCCAAACTAGCAAGGCGTACATAGCTATTTTTGTATGTATGTCCACGAAGGCGATCCACTTGGAGTTGGTTGGTGATCTGACTTCAGCTTCATTCATTGGTGCCTTTAAACGATTTTGCGCACGAAGAGGCAGATGTACAAACTTGTGGAGTGATCAGGGAAGAAACTTTGTTGGTGCTAACAAGGATCTGGTTGAAGCCTGGAAGGAAGCTCGCCTACAATTTGATGGAGAAATTAGTGAATTACTTGCTAATGATGGAACACAATGGCACTTCATCCCGGTCCACTCCCCAAACTTTGGAAATTTATGGGAAACGGGTGTGAAATCCATTAAGCATCATCTACGAAGAATCCTTAACACTAACCTTACCTATGAAGAGCTTACGACAGTTCTCTGTGGAATTGAAGCGTGCTTGAACTCGAGACCGCTGTGCCCGCAGGAAGACAGCACGTTGGAACCATTAACACCGGGTCATCTTTTGATAACTGAAGCCCCTGTAACCGTGCCTGATGTGAACCTGAAAGACGCTAAAATAAGCAACCTGACACGTTGGCAATACACCCAAAAACTGCTGAACGACTTCTGGTCAAGATGGCAAAAAGAATACTTGACGCGGCTGCAACAAAGACCGAAATGGTTAAAACGCGAAGACGAATTCAAGATAGGAGACATTGTCCTCATAAAACAGGACAATTTACCACCAGGAAAGTGGCTTATGGGACGAATAACCGACAAGCATCCTGGTCCTGACGGTCTTACCAGAGTCTATAGTGTAAAGAGTGGTGATCGTATAACAAAACGATGCGTAACCAAACTATGTGCTTTGCCCATCGAAAGTGATTAGTGCTATATAGTTGTTAACATTTATTATTTTACTATTGTTCTTGTATAAATTCTTTCTGGCCGCACCATATACCTTACCTTAAAGATTGTTGTAGAAGTATGCTTAAAACATGTGATTACCTATAAATTTTGTTGATTTTACTTACTTTGAAAGGACTTTAGTAGTCCTTTGGTGGGCGGCTTATGGTGATTCTGTTTTGCGATTTTGAACCTTATAACGTAGTCTCATTTCTCAATGTAATATTATTTACGATAAGTTAGTTGCTAATAAACATTTACGAAAGAAAGACGTGTTTCTCTAAACGATCCGCCGGCACAAGCGAAACTGAATCTTAACACCTTACCAACTATTTTTCTAATATGTTTTCAACGAGTGATACAAAACGGCTGCAGGTACCGCCCCTACCCCAGCCTATAAAAGTATATTTTTTGTAATAATAAAAATACTGACCGATGTATTTTAATTAGCTCTATCCAAAAACATCGCCAGCTTAAACTGCTCCACCGTATATTTCTAATGAAAAATCAATAAAGATTTGGGAAAAAAAATTTTTATCTTAATTTTGATACAGCCATATCTTTTTAAATAAACAATATTTCAAACTGCTCCAAACTGCTCCAAACTGCTCTACATCCATATAATACTGCTCCATAGTAATTTTTATCGGCTCCGCTATAGTTAACTGTAAAATAAGTAAAATTCATTTTGTCATAAATGAGCTGACTGAAGCGGGTAGCGCGCAGGCGCGGATCTCATTCATTGCCGTATTGCCGGGATAAAGTTTAAATTAAGGTCAAGAACATGGAGATACAAATGGTGGGTAACATGGAGATACAAATATCTATAGGTACAAATAAATAAAATTGGAGTGTCTGTTTGTAATATTAAAATAACCGCTTTTTACTAAATGTATATGGATCTCTATACACGGCACATATTCCACAATAACATTTTTTACAATTATTGTCTGTCTGTCTTTTTGTTCCGGCTAATCTCTGAAACAGCTGGACTGATTTTGACGGGACTTTCACTGGTAGATAGCTGATGTAATAAGGTGTAACTTAGGCTAGTTTTATTTTAGATTTTTGTTTTTATAACTGCGAACTGAACAATTTTTGTTAAATTCCACGCGGACGAAGTCGCGGGCACAGCAGCTAGTTATTTATAATTTTAATTTAATGCTGAAAATGGGGTTTAATGTGAAATGGGTTGCGCGCGCGACGTCAAAAGCAAGTACGACACATTAATTAATTTATTTAAGGTATTGAATATATATTTTTATAATTTGAAAAAAATATGGTGTATTGTGAACACTATAAATACTCAATTCCTTTTGGAAATTTTACTTAAAGTTAATTTTTCAACAAGTTAAACGATTGTTAACTAACAAAATTTTCTCGAAATTCCGTCTCAATTGTACATAAATGAAAAAAAATGTTTAAATAATTGTCGTAAAATTTTTCGTTTCGTAGAGCCTTTCTTATACTCGTATACATGATTAACAAGATCACGCCATAAAAGTAAAAAATATATTCATTCTTTGTTTATAATAATTATTGTACTTGAACAAAAACTGGTAATTTTTCTAAAAAATTATGATTTTTCTGGAACTACAATTGAGACGGAATTTGGAGAAAATTTTGTTAGTTAACAATCAAAAATTAACTTTTCAATACCTTAAATAAATTAATCAATGTGTCGTACTCGCTTTTGACGCCGCGCGCGCAACCTAAAAATATCACGCGGAGACCCATTTTTTTTAAATTATAAATAATGGAGATAGAGTTCCGGGAGCTGGGAATTTTTTATTGGACCTCCTCTTTCAGAATTTTTTTTTTTAAATTTCTTAATTACAATTAACAGTTTATGAAATATTGGCAAAAAACGAAAGGCCATTTTTTTCCTTTTTTTAATTGTTTGTAACTTGTGCAATTTTTATGTGCTTAATACATTAATATTAATACACGCTTTTAGAACATTTTTCTAGGCGTCATTCCGGATGCAATAAGCTATCACACATAATTTTAAGAGCAGTATCTTTATTTACGCCCGGCATTATGACGTTAGGGGTCAGGCCCGCCTGACTTGGAGGGGGGGACGCTCCTGGACATATGTCCCTATTCTGCAGACGGTAGACTGGTCTGGTTGAGCGTCCCCTAAGTGGGGTGGCCGGCTGGGGGTCGGGGGATCCTCGGCTGGCTTGAGATCCCACGTCGTCGGGAGGGGTGGTCTTGTGGGTGCCGCCCCTCTAGGTGCCGGGGCCCGGATAGAGTTGCCAGATGGTCGGGATTCGTCGGGATTGTCCCGACATTTCGTATGATGTCCAGAGTCCCGAAAAAATACTAAATGTCCCGACAAATAACAACTAATCAAAAATCTCAAACTATCGCGATATATAATAATCATCATCATCAGTCATCATCAGTTCAGCCTATTGCAGTCCACTGCTGGACATAGGCCTCTCCAAGTTCGCGCCAGACATCCCGGTTTTCCGCAATCGTCTTCCAGCCTACACCGGCAATCTTACGAATAATATGTAATCTAAAATTCCTTAAAAAGTGATAGAATCATTTCATTACAACTTAGTCTAGTCGATAAGTTGAAAATGGTCGAAAATAAAGATACTGCTCTTAAAATTATGTGTGATAGCTTATTGCATCCGGAATGACGCCTAGAAAAATGTTCTAAAAGCGTGTATTAATATTAATGTATTAAGCACATAAAAATTGCACAAGTTACAAACAATTAAAAAAAGGAAAAAAATGGCCTTTCGTTTTTTGCCAATATTTCATAAACTGTTAATTGTAATTAAGAAATTTAAAAAAAAAATTCTGAAAGAGGAGGTCCAATAAAAAATTCCCAGCTCCCGGAACTCTATCTCCATTATTTATAATTTAAAAAAAATGGGTCTCCGCGTGATATTTTTAGGTTGCGCGCGCGGCGTCAAAAGCGAGTACGACACATTGATTAATTTATTTAAGGTATTGAAAAGTTAATTTTTGATTGTTAACTAACAAAATTTTCTCCAAATTCCGTCTCAATTGTAGTTCCAGAAAAATCATAATTTTTTAGAAAAATTACCAGTTTTTGTTCAAGTACAATAATTATTATAAACAAAGAATGAATATATTTTTTACTTTTATGGCGTGATCTTGTTAATCATGTATACGAGTATAAGAAAGGCTCTACGAAACGAAAAATTTTACGACAATTATTTAAACATTTTTTTTCATTTATGTACAATTGAGACGGAATTTCGAGAAAATTTTGTTAGTTAACAATCGTTTAACTTGTTGAAAAATTAACTTTAAGTAAAATTTCCAAAAGGAATTGAGTATTTATAGTGTTCACAATACACCATATTTTTTTCAAATTATAAAAATATATATTCAATACCTTAAATAAATTAATTAATGTGTCGTACTTGCTTTTGACGTCGCGCGCGCAACCCATTTCACATTAAACCCCATTTTCAGCATTAAATTAAAATTATAAATAACTAGCTGCTGTGCCCGCGACTTCGTCCGCGTGGAATTTAACAAAAATTGTTCAGTTCGCAGTTATAAAAACAAAAATCTAAAATAAAACTAGCCTAAGTTACACCTTATTACATCAGCTATCTACCAGTGAAAGTCCCGTCAAAATCAGTCCAGCTGTTTCAGAGATTAGCCGGAACAAAAAGACAGACAGACAATAATTGTAAAAAATGTTATTGTGGAATATGTGCCGTGTATAGAGATCCATATACATTTAGTAAAAAGCGGTTATTTTAATATTACAAACAGACACTCCAATTTTATTTATTTGTACCTATAGATATTTGTATCTCCATGTTACCCACCATTTGTATCTCCATGTTCTTGACCTTAATTTAAACTTTATCCCGGCAATACGGCAATGAATGAGATCCGCGCCTGCGCGCTACCCGCTTCAGTCAGCTCATTTATGACAAAATGAATTTTACTTATGTTACAGTTAACTATAGCGGAGCCGATAAAAATTACTATGGAGCAGTATTATATGGATGTAGAGCAGTTTGGAGCAGTTTGGAGCAGTTTGAAATATTGTTTATTTAAAAAGATATGGCTGTATCAAAATTAAGATAAAAAATTTTTTTCCCAAATCTTTATTGATTTTTCATTAGAAATATACGGTGGAGCAGTTTAAGCTGGCGATGTTTTTGGATAGAGCTAATTAAAATACATCGGTCAGTATTTTTATTATTACAAAAAATATACTTTTATAGGCTGGGGTAGGGGCGGTGCTGCAGGTGTCATGGCGTCGGCTCTGACGTCACGGTACAGTAGTTCGTTCCACCTACGACCCACAAATGCCCACAACGCCATCGACCACGACCGCTGAAAACCGCTCAGTGGTCTATACACCGTCCAATCGTTTATTATCTTTTTGAACGCTCACGCCTATACATTACAGGCTATTTTTCAACCATTTTCAACTTGTCGACTAGACTACTGAGCGGTTTTCAGCGGTCGTGGTCGATAGGCCGATAGCGTTGTGGGCGTTATATGGAACGCGTATTATAGCGTGACGTCATGCGCTGTAATTTGTGTTTCAATCAAAATGGCCGATTGCAGTATTTTAATGTTTTAATCTATTGAAAATCACAATAATCTTATTATTTTACATAAAACTAAACCAGTATTTTGAATTTTTTTAATATGAGTGTTCCCCTAAAATTATTAAATTGACGATTTTTTGATACTGTCGTCATGCCCTTAATACTCGACATAGCGACATAAGGATAATTTATTGATCGATCTTGTATACACATAATTAAAACTAGTAACGAAAATTTGCATTAACGATTTCACTATTAGAACAATTTAACAAATAATATGTAAGCCGTCTCTGTAAGATCAGAAATACTAAGCACAGCTTTTTCAATACTGAAGAAGAAATATCCTCAAGAGACGGTCGCCTTGCCAAACCCGTGTCGTCCTTACAGTATTAGAATATAAAGTATACCTAGTCAATACTGAACTTACAGGAATGGAACATTGAATGGTACTTTGTAACTTATCATTTTATCAATAGGTATTCCTACTGACCAAAATTAGCTTTACAATATAGGTATCTAGGTTTTGTTACTGTTACTTATTTTGCTTCCTTATACATTTGATGCAAATATTATTTTCTACAGCAGGAAATTTAGAAATAAGATAGATTACTTTTGAGATTTTATTTGAGACTAGCTTCTGCGCGCGACTTCGTCGGCGTGGACTCCACTCCTGTTGGTCTTAGCGTGATGATATATAGCCTATAGCCTTCCTCGATAAATGGGCTATCTAACACTGAAAGAATTTTTCAAATCGGACCAGTAGATCCTGAGATTAGCGCGTTCAAACAAACAAACAAACAAACAATCAACAAACAAACTCTTCAGCTTTATTATATTAGTATAGATTTCCCTCACGTGTTTTTTGTACGCATCAGCTAGTATGTATTTTTCACAGTTTTTTCAAACATCTAAGTTTCTTCTCCTGGTTTGCTTTTTAATTTATTACAACACATAAATTAAGCAGTGCCAGTTAAAATCACAATGGACATCTTACCACCGCACGGTTTCACTTGTCGGTTTTTTTTTAACTTATGAAAATTAATTAAACTAATGCATACTTTGTTTATAAGCCCAAAAACAAGTCTTCAAATAGAACTTAACTATTTTATCGTAAAATTCTTACAAAATCGGGACTTAAAACTATCCCATACTCATCATATACTAAGAAACAAAAATAAATCACTTAAGCTTCAAAAGCACTGTACTTATTCAAAATTATATATATTTTTAACAAATTAATGCAAGTTAATGTGAAGCTACTGCCGATTCGAAATGTAGATTCAGCAGAGTATAATCGGCAAGAAGCTCCGCAGTCCGCAGTCTTTTAAATACAATACAGTGGACCCCCGGTAATCCGGCCCCCGGCTAATCCGGCACCCCCTGTAATCCGACATGGTCTGTTTGAATATTTTGCTAATGCATGATTGAACGAGTTATAACTTGTACGCACTAGTAGGTACTATTGTGCTCGACGCGTAGGCTATTCATTTGTTTGTACACAATTATTTCCTAATGTAAAGTTATTGCACATTTTTTGTAAGTTCTATAGCATTAATTACGTTAGTTTTATAATAAAACGTTAGCTCTTTATTGAGTTGTTTAATTTACTAAAGACATACATAATTAAGTATCATTTTTACTCCTGAATACATATATAATCCTATCATTGAACCTGTAATTTGTCGGATTACAAGGTACTCTTTTAAAAAAATTCCGGACTATAGGGGGTCTTAGGCAGGGTACTCTATAATCCGACAAATTCGGTAATCCGACACTGCCCTGCAAAACGTTTGTCCGATTGCCGCGGGTCCACTGTAATCGCAATGTAATTAGTGTCAATGTATATTACACAGAGGCTTCTCCTTGCAGAACAGGTCGCCGCCGCCCTCAAACATCCCCTCCGCTCTGTTCTACGCACCCCCGGAACCCTTAGAGGTAACCATACTAATATTAAAATATTATTTTTACTTTTACCTTTATGCTAATGCTTGTACATTGTACACATAGATATATCATCTTATTTAATGTTGGTTCAAGAATAAAAAATAAGTCCACTATAATCTCTAAAAAATTATTAGTTAATCTATGCTAATGTTATTATATGTACAGAGGAAACTTTTAATTTTTTATAATAGTATAAACTGTAAATGTACTGGACCATTAAAAAGTATTCTTTCACCAGAAGTAATTAATTATACTTCGTTATCTCCGGGTATAGCATAGGCTACATTTTAGAGAAAACAGAACAGCAAAAATAACTAGTAGGTTATAAAGTACCTACGTGTGCCAAATCATAGTTTGACATACTATACAAAAAAAACTGTGTATGTGTGTGTGTACTTATATAAACACGTAAGAAGTTATACTTCATTGGCTAGCTAACTTTACGTTGCTAACTTCTTCTTCGTTGACTAGCTAACTTCAGGGTTTCGGTTTTTTTGTGACAGTGTACGCGCGCATCGTAAAAATGTACCGTCATAATTTTTCCCTAACGCGTCAAAAGAAGTATAACTTCAAAAATAAAAACAAAAAAAACGTGTGTGCTTTAGACCACACGACTGAAGTAAAACTTCTTTAGTTGCCCCTCCAGTAATATACGAAACGTAACTTTCTCTCTTTGTATCTTTACTAACTTATATCTCCCTCTTAACTTCCGTTCGCCTGGCCCGATCACACTTTTCGTAACGCTCTCGTTATGTATTCACCAGCTTACTCCCCAAGTCAAGCGTGCGTAAAGAAGTTTTACTTCAAAATATTTTTTTCCAGTTACTATGCGTTTTCCCGGAGCGAGCCTCGCGCGTTTGCGCCGCAGCTTGCAACGCGGCCGCGCGGGCCGGTGGCGAGTCGCGTGCGGTTCGCGGACCGAGGGAAGCGCTGGACGCGTTCCGACGCGACGCAGACACGCGACTGCCTCACGTTGTCGTCATTGATGCCCGACAACCGCAACTTATGGATCCGACGTTATTAGCACGGTGAGTTTCTCATGTTTTTTTGAAGTGAAACTTCTTTAAAATCGTTGTGATTTCAAACCGGAAGCAATGGAAAAACGACAGGGAAGGGCGCACCGCGCTGCGGCCGCAGCGCGGCCGCGCCGCACTGCACGCCGCGCTACTTTGTAAATCTATGTAAATAATTTTAATTTAGTTTGCCAAAGAAGTTTCACTTCTGACATGTGTTTTTTTGTATTTATTCTTCACAAGACTATTTGTGTTATATTATGTTAATACAATTTCTTTAAACCAAAATCACTTTTGAATTGTCATTTTACAAAGTATAAAAACCCGTACGTGTAACAATTTGTTATGGAATAAAATTTTGTTACAGAGTATGTCATTTTAAAATCTAATCCGAACTGAATAAAACGTGAATATCATTAATTACACCCATACATTAGTCAAACAAACCATTAAAGCTACATTACGGTACTACGCCACAATGCATTTGATTTATCAGAAACGAATATAAAGGTCATCTTGAATCGTAGAATAATTAATACAAAGCCATAAATCATATTCCAGTCGGAGTATTTTAAAATCAAATCGTTTTGAAACATAACTTGAAAGCAATTAAAGGTCCATACGTATTCAATGCGGTACCGGAAAACGCGAAAACTCGTATGAACTTCAAGTATTTTTACTATAACGAAAACAATTTACGGTCCTTTTTTATTGTTACTGAACTGAATGAATAAAGGAAAATAAATTATATTATACAAAAAACACATTAACAGAAGGATTAAAAAGCAAATATAATTTATTATTATAACAGCATAATACAAAATTATGATATTTTTACGTATATTTTCCGTTAAATCGGAAATTACGCGAGTAAAACCGCGGAGTAAATGCAAGGCAAAGCTATGGTAGTAGTATATGCCATAAATGCCATAAACACAGCTCTCGCTTCTCAAAATCTACCGCTTCTAAGAAACAGTTCTCAATTCGTTAACACCCGAACTGCACCGAAACGCATTCGGTGTGTAGATCTCTTAATGACTAATCGCAGCTGAGCTTAATACATCGTTAATATTCAGACAGATTAAGAAACTAACGCCAACTGTAACGGGACCTTGTTTAACATTCAAAATAATTACATATTACATATCGATATATAAAAGTTTGAGCAGGTTTTTAAATACGAGTATAATTTGTTAAAATGAGATTATTTTTATTGCGATATGAGCTGACATGATTTGGCTACTTAAAGATAGCTTAATATAAACGGCCGATATAATTGTAGTAACTGAAATAATAAAATTGAGCAGACTTGATGAATAAATTAAAATTATTTCCTTTATTGGACTAAAATTTTTATTTATTTATTATTTATATTTTATTGGACACCACAACAACATTTTAAACATTAAACACATTTACACTGTGAAGTACAATGGGTGGACTTATGACTATTTAGCCATTTCTTCCAGACAACCCCAAATTTATTAATTTTACATAATTATACATACTATATAAATGGTGTAAGGCTATTTGTAAAGATATTATATTTTATTAAATTTTCAAAGAAAGAAATCTGATTAAGACTAATAATCTATTTTTAAAGTGAAACTTCTTTAGGCGCATGAGGGGTAAGATTTGAGAGACCGGTAACGCGGAAGCGTCACGACGGCCAGTACTTGGATGGATGACCGTTTGGGAACACCGCTTGACGTTGGCTTTTTGTTTTTTTTTTTTCGATTACTTTATTTTTGTATTTTAAATTCGTTTTTTTTTATTAGTTTTTTTGAATTAATTTGCCAAAGAAGTTTCACTTCTGACATGTGTACTTTGGACGTACGCAATTTTTGTTTTATATTATGATTTACAAATTTATGTTAGCTATGACTTAAAATTTCTCCTAATCATTAATCTATGTAAATGAAAATGAATTTTATTCCATATTCCATTTTACAATTAAAGCACAGAACCTCTCTTAATAAACATGTTTTTTGACACATTTTTGTTTCTAATGGCATCAAGCAATTCTCTTACTTTCGAAAAAGTTGAAATCATACACAAACGAAATTTTCAACTTTATTTTAATCAATTTTTTTCCAAATTAAAACAATTAAATTATCTTTCCTTGCGAAAACAACCATTACGACAACAAAGTAAAAGATCGACCTCAACAGTGAATGGATGACTCTAATCTAAATTGTTAGATCGTTCATGAAAGCGATTCCGTACAAACAGGACAATAATGTTTTGTCGATAGCTCTGTTGTAGCAACAGCGATCGAAATAAAGTCCAACTTACCCTTACCTAAAGCACATTTTAGTAACTTTTAAATTTCTGTTTTGGATTCATTTATTTTTATTAATTACTAGCTTCTGCGCGCGACTTCGTCGGCGTGGACTCCACTCCTGTTGGTCTTAGCGTGATGATATATAGCCTATAGCCTTCCTCGATAAATGGCCTATCTAACACTGAAAGAATTTTTCAAATCGGACCAGTAGATCCTGAGATTAGCGCGTTCAAACAAACAATCAAACAAACAAACAATCAAACAAACAAACTCTTCAGCTTTATATATTAGTATAGATTTATTATTCTTTGAAATTTCACATTTTTTAATAAAAGGTTTTCGTTAATGTTTGTATATAAATTTAAAAAATCAGTGTTATGTTGACGATAGTGATCATTCAAATGTCATAATAGACATCGTAGGATAAGTTTTACTCATGAATAAAAATTGCAATTAGAACAGTGGTTTCTTCTAGAAAATTTTGGTTTGGGCATTGGTTGGTGTTTTGTGTTTTTGGCGGACAAGCGTTCATCTTATTAAGGCCCATTAACACTAGAAAGACGGCTAGGCGTCTTTTGACCCTAGAATTATTCACCGTGGTATTTGTTTTACTTTTTTGACAAATGTCGTAGTATCTGTCTGTAAGTGTATACGAGATGCAAACTCAACCGTTCGATTTTGTAATAAAACTGCTCCCAAGGCATCACGTAATGCATCGGCTGACTTCACAATTAGTTGAGTCGGATTATAGAGTGCTAATCGAACTCGTTACTGCCTATTTCAAGTTGTCGAAAGTGTTGCGTTCACACTATCTCCCCAACGCCACGTATGATCCTTTTTTATAAGATTCGTCAAAGGAACTTCAGAACGATTAACGAAAGGAATAAACTTTGATAGAAAATTAACTGCAACTAAATATCTTTTTAACTGTTTTCTATCCTTTGGAACCTGCATTTCTTTAATTGCTTTAATTGTTCACTATCTGGTCTCATACCGTTACATTAAATCCGTTCCCTAAGTATTTAACTTTTTCAACATCTATCATCATAATCTATATTTATCTTTATTAAACCTCAAATAGATTTGCCTAGCTCTATCTAGAAGTGCCTTTAATCGATTATCGTATATTTCTTTTGTTTTACCCCAGACTTACATCAATATAATTTTCAACATCATTAAGGTCTTATGAAAATTGTTTTAATTTTCCATGAAAATCTTCCGGTGCACAATTTATACCAAATGAAAGACAAAAAAATTGATACCTACCGAAAGGTGTGCTAAAATTGCACAAATCTGCACTCTCGTCGTCTTTTTTTTTATTTAATAAGATTCTAAAGCTATTATTGCCTTTTTAATATTCGTCATTAAAACCTTACTCTTTAAACCTCTTATAAGATAAAATATATCATAATCTGCTCCTGTATTTTATTTTAAATTCTTCAACTCCATGCTCACAAGAATGTTTCTGAAACCAATTCTCCCCTTTTTATTTCTTTCTTCAACAACGCTAATCTGGAAATTATCATCTGTCAAATCACAATCATTACTTTTACGTTAAAATATTTTATAGTCTGTTTTAGACCAAATAAAAAAATAATTATCATGTTTATGATCAATTATTATATTCCTGTCGATTTCTTAAAGGAATAAGTACACAAAGATATAAAAAAGGCGTTCTTGAAGAACATATGAAAGGAGGCGAGAACGCTCTCGTCTCCTTTAATATATTCTTTTCTGTATACAAGTCCTTTGTTTTACATCTGAGGGCCATTTGTGTGAGAGTATAACCAATAGATATATTTCCAAAAGTGCTGACACAAACACTAGATATATACGACATGATTGAATAAGGGTATAGTAAATAAGCCTCCATTGTTTATTGATGAAGACTGACGGTGTGACTAAAAAGATAAAGTAAAAACTGTAGTCATTGAATTGATGGACACACTATTGTTAAAATATGTTAAATACTATTAACATATTTTTAAGAGCAATATATTTATATTTGGTGTAATAAGACAGAAAATACACGAAGCGTGTGATTGGGAAGTCCGATTGTCATTTTTTTATTTTTACATGTTATAAACGCCACTAAAGCATGATAAATTCAAAAAATCTTAAATAAGAAAAATACAGGTGTGTTCAATGTTCACCTTATCTGTGCAGCCTCTGAGGTTAGACGTGTTTTATAATATGTATAATTAAAATATAAATCATAATTAATATTAAAGTGATTAAGAGATTTATACTAAAACCTTGAAAATGTTAACAAGAAGTTGATTGTTCTAACTGTTGCTGTCACAAACATATCTATCGATAAAGCGTTCAGAGAGCAAATGTCATTAACTGTCAAGCGTAGCTATATTAATGCTTGTTCAAGTCAATAGGAACTGTTTCTACTTGATCGATAGTCAATAGACTTTAACTATTTAACAGTAACATATGAAACATAAACAGTATTTATTTAGGTACCGACCCGCCCCGGCTTCGCATGGTTGCAAAAACTATCAGTGTCCCTCTACTATATTACGAATGTATTATACATATAAACCTTCCTCTGGAATCACTCTATTTACTAAAGAAAACCGCACCAAAATCGAGTGCGTAGTTTTGAAGATCTAAGCATATATAGGGACAGACAGCGGAAAGCGACTTTGTTTTATACTATGTACTATGTTTAAGTGTACTTCGAATATTTTGTTATTTAATTTGACGCTGACAACGATTTGGAATGTTAGACTCTTCTGTAAAAAAATAGCTAACAAACTTAACCATTCCATTTTTAAAAACATTACTCAACCATTATAAATTCAATCATATTATTTGCATGTAATTTACTAAGTTAACCCACACATCTTAAATTTTTTTGTGTTGGTAACACTGTTTTTATCGTCATTTGACAAGACTTTTTGTAATTCTCGATTCAGCGTGTAAAGCACATAAAACTGCTGGGCATAGACCATTTTCTCCGTGTAGGAGGAGAATCAGAGCTTAATCCACCACGCTGCTCTACTGTGAATTGACGGATATATTCCCTACTATGAGTAACTATTGTTATCAGATGTCTATGATAACAAACGAGACTAACTGCTTAACGTGTTCTCCGAGGCACGGCGGAGTGACCCACACGGACAGCCAACCAGACCGAGAAGAAATATTTGTAGAAACACAAATATCCGAGAGCTGGAATCAAACCGACAATCACCGGTGTATGAGCGTCCAGACGGTGCACGAACCACTACATCAGAGTGACGTCAACGTTTTTGCACTTGTAAACCACTAAATGGAAGAGAGAAGAAACTACTGAACTACTATTATGGTACCAAGCAGAAACATTTTATAATATTTTTTCGGTGTATTAAAAATAACTTACCTCCTAACACAAAACGAGGTTCATTATCCGACCATTTTAAGACGGTCAATCTAGAGCTCTAGACCATCAACAAAGGCTTTAATAGGGTGAATTGTAACAAAGGAGACGTGGTCATTTGACGTTGATCGAGGGCTGACCCAAATAAACACAGATCAGTTGTGGCCATGTCAGCTCTTCCGACAAGTTTGACGTACACTTTGACAAGTATTGATTTTTCTTAAGAATATTACACCAATTTTCAACTTTTTTAGTAAATATATTTTTTTGTTGGAATTTACTCTGGAAAAAAAATGGATTGATACCTATCTTGTGAAACAAAGAAATAGCAGTGACGCTGGAGAGTGAAGCTTCACTGCGCTTTTAACTGTAGCAAGATATAGGTACAATAGTATACCAGTACTTACTGTGCAGATACGATATACCTATGTATATTTTCTTCTACTTAATCTATACTAATATTATAAAGAGGTAAAGTTTCTACCTTTGTTTGTTTTTAGGAGGTAGTCTTCGCAAATACATATCCGATCATAAAAATTCTATCACTAACAGAAAGCTACACTATTCAGGAGTGATATAGGCTATATTTTATTGTTATTGAACACAAAATTCAGTGAAAAATAATAGTATATGTAAATCAAGTCGGAGGAATGCGAGTGAGATGAAAACTTTACTACATATATTTAACTGAGGTAGGGCACAGCAGGAAATTTCCTGCTCAAAATATGGAGTAGCCCGACTGGGGTAGTACCTCGACCTTACAGAAGACCACAGCTAAATAATACTGTTTTCAAGCAGTATTGTGTTCCTGTTGATGAGTAAGGTGACCAGAGCTCCTGGGGGATTGGGGATAGGGTCGGCAACGCGCTTGCGATGCGTCTGGTGTTGCAGGCGCCTATAGGCTACGGTCTTACCTGTCTTACCATCAAGTGAGCCGTACGCTTGTTTGCCAACCTAGTTACATCAAAAAAAAATATCTATATGTCGGAGAGTCAATGCAGATAGTTATTAATGTCGGTACGTCCAATGAAAAATGACGTACGTCGGTACGTCGCTCGGTGAGTCCATTTAATACTTAGTAGTTCGGTCATCCATTCCATCCGTTCTTCTCCTACCTACTTCTGATCTGCGACATATATATTTATTTGCATCACAAAAATAATAATATTAACGCCCAACGAAGTGGGCACAGGTCGGCTAGTTTTTTAATAATTTAAATGTCATACATAATAAAGTTTTCATATAGTATTAAAAGTCAGGTAACATAAAATACACCAACGCAGTTTCATTCTTTCATTAAGAGGGCGCATAAGGCGAGCAAAAAATCAGATTTCACCCGCGCGCCCGATGAAACAAAATATACACAAAGCCTCGTGTCAGAGTGCGATAGACGATATAGTTTTGAGCGCATTACGAATGTAAAAAACGACAAATATATTATTTTGTATATAATTCCGAAACTAAAAGTAATTACATTAAATGCCTTGGCATAGCCTTTACTCATATTTAAATGTAATTAATTATCAAATTTTTGTCTTAATGGTCATAACCATATCGAGTATAAATAGAAAAAATATAAAAATTAGAGGTTACTTCGTGATTATATTTTATCGAGGAAATTTCCTTATTTTATGTTTTTGATATGGGTCAACCCTTGCAAATATCACGTAGTTTGTCATATATTTTTATTTTAAGATTTGGTCTGGAACTTTTCCTGTCAAAACAAATAGAAGATTGGTAATTTTGCATTATGCGCGCTCTTAAACTTATTCAATAAATTCCAACAATTTTTGAGGAATACAATAATCATTCTTACAAAAATTCATGCCAATGATATTTCTCAGAAAAAAAAAAACTGATTATAAAATAGCATAAAGATGTTCTTTGAAAAATTATTTCGCGTAACTCCGGCGAATAGCAGTCAGAATAAAGACTAATTTAATACCTATTGATATATATAGAGGACTGTGTACATAACTCCTTTAATTCAAGAGGAGATTTTATAACTTCTAGTAAACGTTGAAATGAAGGTATTAAAGCGAAATAAACCTCTATTTTATTTACATTTTAAATTTTAGTAAACTCGTGACTTTTAACTCTATTTATGTTAGAAAATTTTACGAAATTAAATTGAAATTAAACTTTAAATTATTTACCTAAAAATTAGAAATAAATATAAATAGAGTTATGAAAATAAAACTAAATATTTTTAACATAGGCAAAGCGTTTTGTTATTTGATACGGGTCGGGTACTCGTAAGATATACTCGTGGATACAGATACACACATATTATCAGAGCAAATAATTTCTAAAATCCCTAAAGGACCCCATAATGGAATCTCGATGTTTACTTAGCCATTTCTTACATATAAACCGAATGGGACTATAAAAAGAATGTATCAAAAATATCTATTTTTTTATTCATACATATCAACTTACGGTGCAGTTTTATAACGATTATTACTTATATTTATACTATACTTGCTACTATATTCGCGTGCTTATCTGAAGAGTTTACTTCAAGTGGTCAATATAAATAAGGTGTTCTAATTGTAAGTGTGATAAAGAGTCGAGGCTAAACTAATTTAAAGCGATGAGTCGCTATTTTCTTTAAGAGTAAGATAAGATTTCTTTAGGAGGAAATATAATCGTAAAGAATTATTATAAACATAAACCGAAGCTATTTCTTATAAAACACAGATTTCGTGAGTCAAAAAAATAAATAAAATATAAATCCAAAATGACATTACTCAAGTAGGCTTCAAAGCACTTTTGATTCGTTATTTTACAAATAAAAAAAAAACTTAAAGCTACAAATGCTTAATTTTACTAGGTTTATGCCCTACCCACCTTACTCTCAGCTCTTAGATCTTTGACATTAATGAATTCGTCATAAATATTGAAATACACTTCAGATAGATCCCTACGGCTGTTTAAACACCGCGCTCGCAAAAGGTTCACAATATGAAAGTCTAGATCCCGATGGAGATATTTTATTTGATTACTGATTTAAATTTTATAACTTATCTGTGTAGTATAATATTGTAACGCAAGTTAGTACTCGTATATGATTTAAATTTATTGTAATTATTTAGACTTTAGAGTCATATTGGAAAGACAATTTTGTGTAACTAGTGGTCCGCCCCGGCTTCGCACGGGTGCAATGCTGATAATAAATACTATCTACAACCAAAGATACGTTACAAACCTCTAAAATTATCAGTGTTTCTCTAACATATTATACATGTATTATACATATAAACCTTCCTCTTGAGTCACTCTACCTATTAAAAAAACTGCATCAAAATCCGTTGGATAGTTTTAAAGATCTAAGCGCACATACAGACAGACAGACAGACGGGAAGCGACTTTGTTTTATAATATGTAGTGATATTTTGTTTTTATATTTTAGCAGTTTTTTTTGTAATTTGAAATTTCCTGCTCAAAATATGGAGCAGCCCGACTGGGGTAGTACCGCGACCTTACAGAAGACCACAGCTAAATAATACTGTTTTCAAGCAGTATTGTGTTCCTGTTGGTAAGTAAGGTGACCAGAGCTCCTGGGGGGATTGGGGATAGGGTCGGCAACGCGCTTGCGATGCTTCTGGTGTTGCAGGCGTCTATAGGCTACGGTCTTACCATCAGGTGAGCCGTACGCTTGTTTGCCAACCTAGTTTCATAAAATAAAATTAAAAATAAATTTGTAATAAAAATTAATTTAATTTATTCTAAGTAAAGTTTATAACGACAATTATCCGAATCGTAACTGAAGTTAGTAAAACGTTTTAACTTTACTACGAGTAGATTAATATCTACCTATCCATTTCTTTTGTTATGCAACTTTCTTCCTATTATCAAACTAAGTAACGTTTTGGTAGACCAAATGCCTTCACGAATCTCGGCTTAAAACTTTCTCAACGAAAATAATCAATCTAATATCTACCCACACAATATACCTCTTGAAGATCTATATACCCAATGGACTGGCAGCCTAGTTTCCGCTTTTTGTCATTGAGCTCGGAATACAGATGTTTGGAAACTATTTCCTTAGATGTTCTAAATACAATTTCGTATTGGTTTTTACAAATTAGGTATGCCTCAACTTAAAAAAATCAGAGTCAATAATTACTTTATTTAAGTAGTATTTAAAAGCAGTTTTAAATCGTCACTTTACTAATTAAAATTATATTCGTTTTAATAAACTTTTTTTTTTCTCCAGCGAAGAATCTCCAGTTACTCTTTTAAAAAACCATATTTACACATATGTATTTACCGTTAATATAATTTTAAACCAACCAAATTTATTTTATAGCAATTGTAATTGTAAAATCATTCGTAGTATTTTTTCATACATGCGAATACTAAACCTTTTGCTCTCATTTCGATTAGGGATCACGATGAATTGAAAATAAAAACTGTATCTTCTTAATTTTAGGAGAATAATGGTGAAACGATTCATCATTAACAAAAACAGTATTATAGTCATAAGCAGAAAAATACATTACCAATGTATCGTTGCCTGGTGTATTTTTATTTTTCGTTATTCGAAAGAAGTCGTACCATAAAAATAATCCAGGAGTGTCCACCATATCTAGTATACTACACCATATCTACTATCATATAAAAAAATACCTATTCCTCAGCTAGCGTGTAGAAATTTTGTCGTTGTATTTTTAAGGATAATGTGACTTCCACTTTGTTTACGCTGGTGTCCGATATACAGTTTTTGATTATGCCCAGAAATCCTGTTTCATTTTTTAGCCACAACACAATTAGATTTTATTAAAATCCGTCCTCTAGTTTCCGAGTGACGTAACATTGTATATGGAATAAAAAAATAAAGAAAAACAAAACCTACGTTTGGCTACCACGTCTGTAGTTGATTGGTTCTTTCAAAGGCATTTTTACGTAAAACATTAAATTTTTATTATATCTCTTTAAATATAAAAATGAATCGCTGAATGTGTTGCTAAGCGCAAATCTCGAGAGCGGCTGAACCGATTTCGCTAATTCTTTTTTTATAATATTCCTTGAAGTACGAGAATGGTTGTTACGGAGAGAAAAATTTAAAAAAAATCTCTCTGAAAAAGTCTAAAAACAACAATTTTCTATACCCCCATACAAAAGATTCGTAATCATACTTAAAAGTCAATTTGAACTTTAATACCATACCATAAAGTTTAAGTATTAGTGGAGGGGATACGGAAAGTATTGAAAAAAAATTTAGGGAATCGACTGTTAGGCGGTACGAAGTTCGCCGGGTCAGCTAGTTGTAAATAAATATTTTTACAATTTTAATACATTTACAAATTCAACTTTTAACTAAAGTAAACTTTCGTCGGTCTGTCCATGGCGACGACGGTAGTCTGTGTCTATTCTGTTTTATTTGGTTTTTATTTAAGATTGCATTTATAATAAAACTTTGAACAAACTCAACGTTACACAAATATTATAATAAAATATTTTTCATATAATCTAAGAAAATTTTTTAATTTACATAGTTTATTTCGTGCCATTCACTAAAAGAAAACAAATGCACTCTCGTTGTAGATGTTCTTTGAAGAATATTATTATATTTTATAGAATACATATAATAAATATAGAAGATAAAGAAAAAGATAGAAGAATACATATAATAATACATAGAAACTCTTAGGGCGCCTTCAAATTTGTCTTTGTCCTCCGCCGCGCGGCATTAAAACTTAATAACAGAAATTTTCTTTCATTTCAGAATTCAATTTTTTAGAAATAAATAATTAATGTATAATAAATTTACATATATGGAATTTATAGACCAGTGCTTTTATAGCCTTTAAAAATTGTAAAAACCAAAGAAAATTATAGTAGGATGAAACACATTGGAAAAGAAAGAGAATACAACGAAAATGAAAGAAAAAAATAAATTACGGGCGATCTAAAGTCGGTAAGTGGTAGGGAATGTGGTTTAATGGTAAAAAAAACAGTCTATCTCGATTTCTGGCTAAACTACAAGTCCTATGGAAAAAAGATGAATCTCAAAGTTGTAGGTAGGTAAAAAAAGATCTTTAAACAACTTTCGTATTTACACTTTTTTCACATAACCTCAAAATTCGTGAGAAAAATTCAAAAAACCAAGTTTTTGGTATTTTTATCTTTTACAATTTTTTTTACGGAATTTGGTGAAAACTTACCATTTGATGTCCCAAACACATTGTAATTTTTTCAATTTAAAATATTAATTTTTTCACCTTATTTTGACCTCAATATCGAAAAAGTACCCTCATTTTCAATCGAAAATTCTCACGTCAAAATATATGCTTTTTTAAAAAGTCTGTGGGCTTTTTTTGTTGAAATCTCTACTTTCTGATGGTGTAAAAATATATATATACATTTAAAAAAGTCATCAAAATCGGTACACCGGTATACAGTTATGAGGTAACACACTTAAAAAACTTCAGTCAAATTAAGAACCTCCTTCTTTTTTTTAAAGTCGCTTAAAACTGACTTTTCGTTAAAATTCTACTGTATACTACTACACCCGCACAATACCTATGTATGCTAAATCATTTTACATGCTACTGGGATTTTGTACCACTTCAAATAGGATCGGTCGACGCGATGTGTACTCCATTAGCCGCCGCCGTATTGATTTTAACTCGATTTGACAGTGTTTTTATTGGATAGGGATTTAAACGGACTGACACACGCGACTTGGGGATTAAAAGCTGTTTCATTTAAACATTGTGTTTGATTACATAAAATATCTACCAGTTTAAAATTTTCAGTTGTCTAATTTAATGTAAAGTAAACAAAAAAGTGAACAACAAAATTATACATAGATACAGTTATAATTATAATAAAAATTAATTACATAATTTTAATGCGTACGTGTGTGTTTGTATTTTTGTATGTGTAATAAAAAGTCTGGACACAAGAGTTTTGAGAGTTATGTATAATTTTATTTGTTAACTTTTATTTTATTTCTATTAATAACAATTATAGTTTAATTAGTTAAAAAATTATTTTCCTTATTGTCTTATGTACTACTTACACTGCATGTGTGTATTTCACTGAATCCTTAAACTGCTTTAAATATGTAAATGAATTTTTTGCATTTCCTAAACATTCTCTAAATAGATAAGATTTACAAAACAACTAAATATATAGGAAAGAACCATCAAACAGATTATGAATTTCTGTAACATGTTAAAAGCTGAACAATATTTTAGAGCTCTCTTGTGCGGTATAAATTAAATAAATGACGTTAAGCGAACCAACGGATAAATTAACTATGATTGCTTAAAATGTGCTGCATTTTCCACCACGTCCACCCTCGTTTGGTTAAAATTCAAATTTCTCGTAATTTTAGCTAACGATACTATTTATTTATTTAATACTCTATAGCACACTTTAAAAGTACATGAAATAAATAATACAACATACAAACATAACAGAGTACAGGCGTTTTTATTACGGATAGTGATACAACTCATGTCTACAAAGGTTTGTAACATGACAAGTACATAATATCAACATATATTCTGTAAACTATAAACTTTCAGTGGTTTATACAGCATTTCCGAGAACTTTTTTATATTAAATACGATTGGTTTAGCCAGCTTAATGGTTAGATAGTTATGTGAATAGGACACATGGACTATAACCTAAAAGTCGTAGATTCGAATAGAAATGAGAACTATACCCCGTCCGGCGACTAATGATCTTTTTGACACTTCAAGAAATTTTGACATTAGTGACTGCCTCACACGTTATTTATTCGATTCGAAATAATAATCGATTTTATTTAAGAAGAACTTTCAATCGATTTAATTAAATACATTTAGTTTAAAAATATTATTTATTTATGCGTTTTTTAGTTTTTTTAATTATAAATGAAATATATAAATAATAAATAAATGAATTAACAGAGTTATTGCTCTTTATTCTTGGTTTGCAATTAAATTTCAAGATTTCGACTTAATTCCTTGCAAGTAATCAATCTTGGGGTCATAGATACTATTTTTAGTTCCTTTTTTTGTATTAAATTTATAGAAACAATAATCACATGACGTAAAATTATTTTTATCATATGATCGATTTATAATCGATTTATTATTTCAAGAACTGTTTCATAGTCTGTGGTTGTTTGTTATGCACAGGGTACTTCACTCAATCAATCAAATTGTCAATAAAGTATGACATTACAGTAAAATTTTAGTACGTTATTCCGAAAAAAAAACAACTGTAATTTATAGGCGTGGGCTGTCAAAAAGATCATTAGTCGCCGGACGGGGTATAGTAAAAATTTTGGCGTTTATTGTTGAATAATTTCTAAATATGGAGTGCATAAATTATTTTAAGTATTCATAAAAATCAGTAGAATGTTTCTAAACTACAGACGATATACTGAAATATAGGTACATATTATATCCACCAAGCCACAGCAACAGCCCAATCCTTGTTAATAGAACTGACTTTTCTTCAATAGTGGGACATTCGCAGGATGGAAAAATTTAAGTCAATCAATCAATGGAAAGAGAATCTTAAACAGAAGTGTATTCAAATAAAAACATGTTTTCCATTGAGATTTTGGACCACTTAATAGAATTAAGCTTCAAATTTAAAAAATAATTTCGTATTCTCTTTTAAGAGAGTATTTTACGATTTGTTTTTAAAATATTGCCTTTCTTCTTTATCCTGCCTATTTGCTAATGAAGGAGTCTCTATGTTGTTTTAATTAATAATACAAAAAAACAACAAATTAAAACAAAGAAATCACTTTACTTCATGACTTTTCCTATTAAATTCGTAAAGCAAACAATAAATATTTACTTAATCAGTAAATAATTTTTATTTTTTAACTTTCAGGAGTAATTTTATATACTTAAAATATTTACAGAATATAAAATAATCATTATAATTGTTTCATATTACGCTGAACTGTCGCATAACAAACCTACACAAAAAAATACAACTTTAAAGACAAAAATACAAAAAATTTCCTTCTTGGAAGTCGGTTATATAATAGAAATTTCGGGTTGAAAATAATAATCTACAGATCTCAATATTGAAGATTGTATGTAAATATAATCAACTCAGCGGGGACGATTCAGACCTATTGAAACGGCATGAGTTTGTAAAGCACAATTTATAAGGTCAACAAGTCTATTGATGTCTTATTTTTGTTGTTAACCTTTTTTTATACCCTCTATTTATCGTCTTAAGACATAATCGTTCTGAAAGGACGAAATTTTCTTTAAAATTCTTTATATACTATACTAAGACTATACTAATAACGCATACATATTTTGTTATCCGAATACCAATATTATAGAAATTAATAACGAATTTTTTTATTTGTTACTAGCTGCCCGGACAGACTTCGTTCTGTCTGTTGGTTTAGTTTACACTAAATAAATTTCTGAACGAACGCATAAATATTTGACAACCTATACGTATTCAGTCAATCCGTTTTCATTACTGACATTATTAGGTATACATTTTTAAAATCTAAAATACGCCACTATCCATATTTTGTGGATATATGTTGTCGATTCGAAACCTTTATTTAAATACGTTCTTTAATTTTAGGGGAGAGTTTATAATATCGACGGGATGAACATTAAATTTTTGATAGTTACGAAACACGAACATTATACATCATACTTCCATATAAATTTTCATTCCCACCTTTCAACCCCTTACACTCTGTTTTTCGCATTAAAAAGTAGCCTATGTCCTTTCTCAGACTCTAGACTATCTGTATACCAAATATCATTTAAATCTGTTTAGTAGTTTTGGCGTGATTGCGCGACAGTCAGACAGACAGACAGAGTTACTTTCGCATTTATAATATTAGTATGGATGGAGAACGCTACGACATTACCCAGTGAAAGCCTATATTTTAACGGGAGAAAACGGAACAATCAACGTGTAATCCAAGCTGGTCAAGCCGCAGCGTCCTTCAGGGAAGTGTTCTGGGGCCTCTATTGTTTCTTATATACATACATAAACAATTTACCAGATAAATTGGATCATGAGTGTATATCATTTGCTGATAACACCGTGATAAACATGAAAAGTAGTCATAGACAAAATATTGAGAAAGAGACTAATTTCGTTTTGACGAAAGTAAATGGCATATTTATTATAAAATTATGGTGTGTCATAATATTAGTGTGAATTATATATTTTCAATTGTTATTTTAATTAATACATAAACTTGTTATTCGAACTAATATTTACAGATTTTCTACTATCAGTAGAATATGTTGGTTAAACCTTTAAATTTGAGACCCTATATATTTTCTGTCAAAATAAATAAATTAAAAAAAATTAATACATGAACTGTCTTTTCTGTACATTTTATAATAGCTCCGTTGTTGTTAAGAATAATTATTTTCAAAAAATTTAAGGAAAAAGATTTTGTGCTATTCACGACAATTCCCTTCATAAATGCCGTAAAGGACAAATGTAAATTCCTGATTCATTATGTACCATTTCCCGTTTTTTCGAATCGCTTTACTTACGATAAATTCTTGAAAATGTGATTATAAATGAGGTCAAGCTTCGTTATGTTACTTATTAAAAAATGTTCTATCGCAGCTATTTATTTTTTTATCGTAATGTTTTCGGTCACGTTACGATTAAAATCTAAATAAAACTAATATACTTTTAATAATAGATATACTTTTAGTGAACCGATCTTTCTCTGTAAATATACATCTATAAACCTTTAGTGAATGGTTTAAAACTAATACCTACTAAAACTAAAACCTTTGTAAATAAAATGAATCGCTGAAATATATGTTTACGCACACAGATTTAAGAAAAAAGGTTACGCATAACTTCCGAACTACTACGCCAAATTGTATATTTTTTGTGTTCGTTATTGTCGGAACAATACAACGACGCCGCGTTGGCGCAGCGGTTACAGCACTGGTTTGTGGCCTGTTGTGTTAAGCCGTCGGTCCCGGTTGTTATCATATACACCTGATAGCGATCGTTACTTATCGTAGGGAATATATCCGCCAACCCGCATTGGAGCAGCCTGGTGTATTAAGCTCTGATCCTTCTCCTACATGGGGAAAGAGGCCTATGACCAACAGTGGGATATTCAGGCTGAAGCGATTGTCGGGAAAAAATTTATATAAAAATAATTTACAATGAAATACAATATATTCACGAATAATAAAATAATATGGCGCTACGAATTTCGTCGGGTCATTTAAGAAAAAGTACTTAATTATTGATATTAGATTTTTTTTTAAATTTTAACTAAGCATGAAAATAGTTTTTATTCGATTAGCCACTTTATCCGTAATAGGGCGTTTAATAAAATAAAACCTTTTTTCTTGAAACTTAAGCAAGCGTGAAAGGTATTAGCTATGTATTAGATCTGTGTCGAGACAGACTCATTTGTATATTAACATGTTGCAACAGAATATTTAAGATAAAAGCAAACTTACTAAACTGAATGAAATAATAGCGAATAATTTGAAATTTCTGACTTAATATAGGCCTACCTTACACGACTACATATATTAGCCAAGGTCATTTACACAGCGAATTATAACGAGTACCTGTAGTTAATGTTTCACGGGCTCAAAAGAACGACCGTATCATAATTAATTATGTTTACAAAAACCCCCTTTTCCTTTGTTTATTGAGTCCAAAACAAACTTTGAACGAAATATACTGTAGGTATACATAAGAGAAACTTGTCACGATTTCAACTTTTAATAAACATAATTATTATTTTAAATAAACGGGTTGAAATTATAGATTAAGTAAATGAAATACATTTTTTGTAAGTGATATGTTTAAGAATATAAATTATGTACCTCAATTGAGACCGGTTAATAAATTGTACCAGATTTCACTTATTCAAATGATTTTAGTTTCATTCTAAAACTAATGTAGGTAATAAAAAGAATCCTCGTAGAGCATACTTACTACTACTTCTTTTGTTCATTTTTTACACTTCTTTGATGTATATTGGTAAACGTGTCTTAAAATTTGTATTGATAAATTATGATGCTAATCGAAATTATTAGACAATAAATTACAAAGGTATTCATGAATTTGAAGTCTTACATTTGTATCACAAAAACAAATGTAGCACTAGATAATTCAGTAACGCTTTATACTTGTGGATCACAACTCAACATACATGTTTCATTATTGCCACTAGCATATAAAGTTATAAAAGTGTCGTCCACATGTTCACAACATCAGTACTTTACGAGAAAGGACATAACCGTATCCCTTTTCTGAGTTTTACGCTAAAAGGAATCAATCTTCCTGAACGAGAGTCACTGTCCCAAAGTAATGGGAGGTGTATGAAACTGTGTTACGAGCTCAATACAATGAGCTCGTTATTGAGAAAAGCCTAAAAGGTAGAGTCTCCTGAGAGGAATGAACACAAAAAAAGAATTATCTAATTTAATGATTTTGCAATTTCAATAAGATTACTACTACACATATGAGTAGGTACAATATAACAAAACTGTGACCGGCTGATGTTTGCAAATATGTAATTGATATTGAGAGCTACAAATGCTAATGATCTTTGTAAACTCTACTTAATCTAAAACATATTTTTCGATTTTCCTATTAGAACTAAAAGTTTTTTAAAGTTCAAAAACTGCTACATGAGATTGAAAATAATATGTACAGTTTAATTTATTTAGATCTATTTGTTATATCTGTTGTAAAGTAATATAATTATGTCTTAATTCAACGTCTTCTATTTTCTCAATTATTCACACAAAACATTTTTTCGTTTCACTTTTCTCTCTGACACAGAAAAGTACCAAAAGTACTCGTATTATTATTTTATATAGTATATTAATTATGTAGTGATATGAACATTTATTGATTTTTTTATACAACTTGGTTGAGTAGCTTTATTTAGCTGACTGCTTTTCTCTGTTAGCCACTAGAATGTCCCAGAAGTCGTTTAGTTGATATACAGCTCGGTCTACGACTCATAGGTCAAGATATATGAAAACAGCTTACGCTTGTTATATTTTTATTACATACTAGCTGTCCCTTTAATATTTCATTGCGTGTAATAAACTTCGCTCTACACTAAGAAATCCTTTGCAAAAGATCAACGAGATATATGAAAGCCTTCTAGTTACATATTGTTTCCTTATTTCAAGAGTTAGCGGAATCAAGAACTATCCTTATGTTGTTAAGTGATAAACAAATAAAAGCTATTTTAAGCATATAAAAATAAAGTATTATAAAAAATGTTTTGGAAACTAAACTAAGATTCGTAAACAATCTCTAAATAATTTTAATGTTCTAACTTCTAACGCCGAGTTGCACGAAAAGAAATTAAAATTTAAGTAGTTACTAAACTAATTTAATCGCAAGAATTGTATGAAATTCTTGTGATTAAATTAGTTTAATATCTACTTAAATTTTAATTTTGTTTCGTGCAACTTGGCGTAAGTGAACAAGAACATCGTATAAAATAATCATGAGATAAAAACCCTTACTAATATTTCAATGTTTTCATTGTTTCAGTGCTATTCGAGGCTTAAAAAACACTCAACATATTGTTCTGATCGCCGTGGTAAAAAAGAGGTAAGTACTTATTTTATAAACATCATGTAATAATGACATTAATATGTAATGGTTGTGTTTGTTTGCACAGGAAAAAATCGACTTTATTTTACATCAAAATGTTATGTAACGTTTATAGTCAAAACAATACTCAATTAAATGCGCATTATAATGTATAACTCAAAAAGTACTGGTCAAATCATGATAAAATTTTAATTGGGAATAAAAAAAGAATCCTAAAAATCGGTACTCTTACATTAGTAAAAAGTTATGATTTAACACACATAAAAAAGAAAGTCGAATTGAGAAACTCCTCTTTTTTAAGTTGTTTAAATACATAGTTAAAGTAAATAAATTTAGATGATCTTCTATGTACAAAAACACCTTTTGTGGTGAAAGGCGGTTTTAATGTTAATTCAAGCACATTATAATATTGAGACTGACCACGAAGTATTCTACATACAATGACACATTTTATATTCATTACCTATATACAATTGTATCTACATTTTCATATGTAAAACGAAAGCCGATCGAACAAAGAAAGCTCTCTCAGGAGAACCCTTTTTCTCCAATTTAAATAACAAAATTATTACACAAAGAAACCTTAACAAATAGGTTTATTAAGTATGACTAATTTTAGACATACTTAACAAAATAGATTTTTAAGAGAGACAAGAAGACCTCATAATGTCTCAAAATAACAAATATTTCTTTGTTTTTACATAACTTTGACTGTATAGGCAGACTTATATAAACAGGTTAAAATGTTAAATATAAGAACGTAGTAAAGTATGTACTACTCGTATTGTAATATCTGATCTGTATGTTACGTAATTTTTTTGACATTTGTGATTTGTGTACTTATGTCAATTTTTAAGTCGATATAATAAACATAGTTTTTATTTCATCATAATTTAAATAATAATCATTTTCAAAACAATAATTACCTGCATCTTAAACCCTTCTATGATTACTGGGAAAAAAGGCACTAATGATTTTTACACAATTTTATGCAGATACGCGTATACTTGAATGAAAATTATAATCGTTTGAAATTCAGATTCTTTTAAAATGAAATCATTCTAATACTTAAAAGTATACAGAATTTCTCTTTCTCTTACCTTGTACGTACTGTTCATATTTGATGAAATATTCAACTTTATGAAAATACTGTGAAACCTCAGCTCTTGTCTCTCAACTACTACTCAAACTACTAATTGAGCTATGTGAAGTTGGTTGGCATAGTAAAATTTAATATTCATATAACAACCACAACTAGTAGGTACGTCTATATTATAAATCTATTCCTACAGAAAATTTATCGAGCTCTATACAAAGACTTATTGTAATTATTATGTTAAACTCAAGACAACAATTTAGAGAAATATTCTCCGAAGAAGGCTGTGCTTTACTCTCACAAAATAAAAAATACTGGAAGTGCCTACCACCTACCTATAAAATACACACTTTTATACGGAATACACATCAAGGTTGAAATCAAATATCATTTGGAGTCTTTTTTGCATACAATTGTATAGTAAAAAGAATCGATTAAAAAATTACCAAGTTGGACGTCAACCTGTTGGATGTACGGATGATAGCAAAATAAAGATGGCGAAATAATCTGTTTTATTATGTTAGGAAACTATTCACTAGAAGCCTATTGAGTAAAAAGACTGAGAAATTCTTCGACTTTTTACAATGAATATTTTTACGTTTCTAACAAAATAATATAGAATTAGAGCCATCTCTGATTACAGATTATTATCTGCAAGAACCAAAGAAACTAATTCATCGAACTTAATATTATCGTTTTATGGTCGATTATTAGTTCAAAGCTACAAGCTACTAGTGGGTGCTGCTAGGTATAAGCTGCAAACAATAGTTTTAAAGGATTGCGTGGAGGCTTCGCGTCGGTTTTGAATTTTCCAAATTTTTCTATGTCTCTATATAAAAAAAAAATGTTGAAGTTGAAGGACGACGCTTACTATAGTTTAGCTAATGAAGATATAAAAGTATATTCAAAGATACTTACAACAAGTTGATCACTCAGTTTGGATGTTCCTTTAATTATCTCATTTAATGACCTCCAGCCCACATAATTAACTTGACATATGGAGCCGCAAATTACTTACGTGGTTAAACAAACACTTCAAACAAAGGACGAATCTCCCTTGATTTCATTACGTCGAACAAAGACGCTATGGGTATTTGTGTAAACATACGAGTAGGTAATTTATATATATATATATATATATATATATATATATATATATATATATATATATATATATATATATATATATATATATATATATATAAGATCGAAGTAAACTAAAATTCGATCCTTCTTCTACATAGGGAAAGAGTCTTATGCCCAGCAGTAGGATATTACAGCTGAAGCGAAAGCGTAAACTAAAATTCCTTATTACTACTTACTTACCTATGCAAACAACGATTTTTAAACGCGCCGTCGACGCGTTTGTATCGCTACAAACGCGATGCAAACGCACGTGTGTATCGATACAGACGTGCTGGTGCCGCGGGTTTGTATCGATACAAACGACAACAAACTGCTCTGTAGGATAAAAGCGCGCCGTCGACGCGTGTTTCTAAGGGCCTATGCAAACCACGTTTTTTAAACGCGCCGTCGACGCGCGTTTTAAAAGCGCGCGTCGACGGCGCGTTTTTATCCTACAGAGCAGTTTGTTGGCGTTTGTATCGATACACACGCGCGTTTGCATCGCGTTTGTATCGCGTTTGCATCGCGTGACACGCGCGTTTTCATCGCGTCTGTATCAATACATACGGCACATACGCGCGTTAACGGCGCGTTTTAAAAACGCGCGTCGACGGCGCGCTTTTATTATACAGGTGTGCAAAGGTCTACAGGCTGCGTCTAACTCGCGTGTGTATCGCGTTTGTATCGCTACAAACGCGCGTCGACGGCGCGTTTAAAAAACGTGGTTTGCATAGGCCCTAAAACGCGCGTTGACGGCGCGTTTAAAAAACGTGGTTTGCATAGGCCCTTAGTTTATCAAATTGTCGACCAGTTTTGATTTCGCCCGATTTGTGTAGTAATACCAATATGTAGATACGCTTAAGTATTTTTTTTTATTACCCTGTTTTGTGTTCAAATACAAATACAATTTCTATTGTACACAAAAACGAAAGAAAAAATTATACAAAATATTTTTATATTTATAAGTGATAGCAGAATTCAAACTGAACATCACAATTTTTAATACAGCCATTATTCAACTTTCGATCCTCTTTTTCAACCAAAATTTATTGTGAACTATTAAAAGGTAACAGTTTTCTTGATGTCGAATGGAAAACCTGCTTATTTATGTGTGTTCTCCTCGAAGTAAGTTAAACAATAGGCTTTATATACATAGGTCGTCGAAATCTTCGAATGTTGAAAAAATCATCTAAGTGTTACTTAATCACTGTACAAGGAAAACTCATTATAGAAACTTAATTCAGAAAACTGTAAACTTCAGTCGCGTTTTTTTTTTGGAATAAAAACTACTCATAGTTCTAAAACTTATACTAAAAATAATTTTATATAGTACAATAAAGATACTTCCAAGCTTAATACAAAACTACCTCGTCAAAGTCATTCATCAAAATGTACAGAAAACCCCTTTCAAAGGTTTAAACTGTAGGACAATTACGGGTGGAGGGGACATCTGGGTGGAACCATCAATCCCATTTCGTATTTCTCCGGATGATACATGCTTGAATGCGATCGAGGAGGAAATTTATTGAGAGTCTTTGTTATTTTTCCTGCTATGAACAATGTATAACATTGTAGATATTATTTTATTATTAAATATTGACGTTCTATTACCATCGCAAAAAACTTGTATTGAAATATTAAAAGTAGATTCATAATTTAGTATAGAACCTTGTTATTGTAGAAGGGCAACATATGCAGAAATTTGGTCAATTATTCTCAAAATCAAAATATATTTTGTGCAGTATTGAGAAAAATTTTAATTACCTATAATCAATACTTATTTTAACCGTGACTATTTTTTCAATTTCCAATTGAATTATGACACCCTTTATTGAATTTAAGGTATCTATCGTCTATATCTGTACTTTTAATATTAAGTATAGGAGGAAAATTTGATTTTTTTTTAAATACTTGTATTAGATAAACTCAAAAACTACTAAACCAATTTTAAAATTCTTGTACCCGACTGATACGATATCAGTGAGTGATTTGTGCTGTGTGGTTACGGCACTAAAGAATGTAGCCACCCCCTCTCTTCCCGTGGGTGTCGTAAGAGGCGACTAAGGGATAACACAGTTCCACTACCACCTTGGAACTTAAAAAGCCGACGGATGGCGGGATAACCATCCATGCTGGCTTTGAAATACACAGGCCAAAGACGGGCAGCAGCGTCTTCGGTGCGACAAAGCCAGCCCTGCGGTCACCAACCCGCCTGCCCAGCGTGGTGACTATGGGCAAAACACATGAGTTCGCGTCATAATGTCGGGCGCGAACTTGTGGAGGCCTATGTCCAACAGTGGACTGTGAAAAGCTGAAGTGGTGGTGGTGGTGGTGGAGTGATATCGGCTATACTTTAATTGTAGTAAACGTAACTGCCAAAATCGTCAAATCACGGGCGAAGCCGTGGACAGAAAGCTAGTAATCAATATCAAACAGTAACAAAGAGTACCTTAACCAATATAACGCGATAAGAAGTAAACGAATACCTCTATAAAAGTTTATGTTTATAATATATTTCGTTATTACAGAGATATACGAGTATAGCAGTATCTTGTTCATAATATTATACGACATTAGTAGCTCGACGAAATGTAATAACGATAGGCGAACTGTAGGTAAATAAATACAAGCTTACGGCTTTATTGGGCCATTAACGAAATTATTAATTTTTGGTCGAAAAACGAAAATGAAAGGGTTGACACAGAAAGATCTAATTACAAAAGAGGATCTATTGTAACGTACTGCTATGTATTGTTTGATATGTATATTGTGTTATGTATAATGACATACATGTCACTATAACACGATACGTTACTGGCACACTTTTTCGACAAAATAGAAAAAGCGTTCCAACAACGTATCTATCCATACAGTCTTGACATTGCTGGCCTATTTCATACCCACAGTTGAAACCGCCAAGGGGACGCACTTAACATTATTAGCAGATGCCGATAGCCGCTTTAATCGAGACCCAATTTTACTAATTGATTGCAGAACCTTCTATTGATTGTGTAATACCAGTTCTAGCGACATTATGATTATGATTGAGCTGTTGCACTTATTGATTCGTTATAGTTCAGTGGATGGAATAAGTGAATTGCTACCGCATCGCTGACGTTTTGGACACTGCTGGGATAAACGCTTCTGTTTTTATTATCTCAAGCTTGGTGATAAAAGAATATCTTATGGGGAAACCTGCAAGGCAAAAATTCCAATCAACTAGCTCCCCAGATACTCCAGAGACAATACTCCAATCGTAGTAGATTAAACTTCAACATTATTGTTTCATAAAATGCCTTATGCCCAAAAATAGCACTTTACGGCCTTTTAGTATTATACAGGAATGACCCATTAAAACAGTAAAAACTGCTACTTATTCATGAAACTTAATACAAAATATCTTTTTACCAAAATTAAGTGAACCACCGCAAGTCCAAGGAAGACTGCAACAAGGTTAATCTTTGGTCCTCTTCTTTGAAAAATAACCTTACTCCAGCCCTGCCATTAAAACGTTTTATAGGATGTACAGTAAATTTTATGAAATTCTCGCTAATATTTACATAAACAAAGCAATAACTAGTAGCTTGTGTTAAATGACTTAAGCGTAAAACTTTTAACTTAATTCTTGTGAAGGGCAAATGCAATTTTCGCGGGATTGATCCCAACCCTCACTGCCATGCCAGTCGTAACTTTAGCTTAACTTAATAACAAAGCTTGGTTGGACGATACATTAAGAGCTGTTCGTCTTGAAATAGTATAGCTGACGTAAAAAACTCAATACTAAGTAAGCGAGCTAATCTACTTAGCTTGTACTGCTCGTAATTTTTTTATAGTTTAATATCTTTTGCTGGAGTTTTTTATTAAAAAAGTAGAAGAGAGATTCAAGATTTTAACAAAAGCGTTAATGTCGAAAAAGAAATGGCTATGAATGGAAAAAAAAGGAAGAAAGGGTTTTGACTCTTTGGATAGTAAGGATCCTACTATGAAACTATAATTACTACTTCACTCCAATTTTTGGGAGAATTTGTTATTAGCTTGGAAATGTAAATCAATGAGAAATGTAAAAGAATATAAATGTTTTCAGTCAATCACTCAGTTTTCAGTCGTCACACAATTACTCAGTTTTCAAATGAAAATCATTAACAATACTAAAGATATAATCTAGTTCCAATATTGTAGAACTAAACATCCTTTGTGCCTTTAATTATATTGGTTCATAATACCCTAATATTATATTACATTGTTAGTGGGTATACGCCGGCGAAACAGCTGGTAAAGCGGTGGAGATATTTCGAACTACTACCAGAAATGCGTATTATTTACTTTTGGTTGCCATAATTAATACGTAGGTACAATATTATATAAATATATACTAATACAGTTTAATACTTAAGTTAAGTTAAGAGGGGTTGGAATTTTAAGAGAAATATTTAAAAACTAGCTTCTGCGCGCGACTTCGTCGGCGTGGACTCCGCTCCTATTGGTCTTAGCGTGATGACACATAGCCTATAGCCTTCCTCGATAAATGGGCTATCTAACACTGAAAGAATTTTTCTAATCGGCCCAGTAGTTCCAGAGATTACCGCGTTCAAACAAACAAACAAACTCTTCAGCTTTAAACATATATTAGCTTCTGCGCGCGACTTCGTCGGCGTGGACTCCGCTCCTATTGGTCTTAGCGTAATGATATATAGCCTATAGCCTTCCTCGATAAATGGGCTATCTAACACTGAAAGAATTTTTCAAATCGGACCAGTAGATCCTGAGATTAGCGCGTTCAAACAAACAAACAAACAATCAAACAAACTCTTCAGCTTTATTATATTAGTATAGATGTAATTAATATGACAAAAACAAAGTTAATTATTAATCCTGTAACAATAACTTAATGAAAATAAATAGTTTAAAAGACATCTTCATTGGTTGACATTTTTGTTTAATGCTGATGCTTGATGTGTTATATGCGTTTAGATACTTCTTACATAAACAAACTTTAAGACACCAAAATAATTTAGTCGAACAATAAATTTTGATAAAGGTTACATTAAATTATTATCAATACTTCACATAAAGTCCAGCAAGTCGTTTAGGGTAGAAAAACAAAAAATCCATAACCATCTTAGACTACTATCGACTAAATATTATTTTCATTACACGAATTGTAAATAACAAAATAAACGAAGCATAAAGATAAACTGGTTAAGAATTTTCATTAGCTCGACAATAACTTAATATTCACCTTTACACACCAACTTTATTGCCTTCTACTTCATAAGTTCATAACGCGACGGAACACTCGATCTGTATTATTTAAACAATTCAGTTTTTGTTATACTTGTCAAGCAATTTGACTTTTATTGTAAACTGCGAGTAAGAAACATAAATTCAAAGATAAAGTGAGTTAGAAAGCGGGACCTTAGTACGGGTGACGCAATTTGAATAGACAAATTTTGCATAGAGGATTGGGTAGGTTTGAATTTTTTTTTACATTATTTTAACTATCTTATGCATTTGTTTCGGCCTACAAACGTTTAAAGCAAGATAACATATATTTGTAAATTATTTGTATCGGCTTACAATAAGTAATATCAAAACAAAGTACCTACATAATGTACCTAATTTAAAATAACCCACGTGTTTTTATTTGTATTATCATCACTCATCCTCACTTCAGCCTATCACAGTTTATTTTGCGACCGGTTCGTAACTATTTTTCTGCTTAACTTTCACATGACACATGGACATGGGCCTCCCCAAGTTTGCAAAAATGGCGCGAACATGTTTTGCCCATAGTCACCACGCTGGGCAGGCTGGTTGGTGACCGCAGTTCTGGCTTTGTCGCACCGAATACGCTACTGCCCGTCTTCAGCCTGTGTATTTCAAAACCAGCAGTTGGATATTATTCCACCATCAGTCGGCTTTTTAAGATCCAAGGTGGTAGTGGAACTGTGTTATTCCTTAGTCGCCTCTTACGACACCAAAAAGAGGAAGGAAGAGAGGGGTGGCTATATTCTTTACTGCCGTAACCACACAGCAAAGTAATATATACGAGTATAGTAACTTAAACTTTTACTTTTTGAAAGAAAACTAGATATTTATTTCACATTTAGGATTTTTTTTTAAATTAATAATTGCATGTAAGGGTACCTTAGTGATAGGAATGGCAAACATTTCCTCGCCCAAAACGTCGCGCTCATTTTGCGGAGTATGTGATAATTTTCTCTGCATTCGGAGTCTTATCGAAATTCCTCGTGATAGCGAATTCTCCGAAAATCCTCCAAGAGCATCAGCGAAATGTATAAGATGCCACAGTCTATACAGACATCCTGAAAAGCAATTATTATGCAAAATTTTATTTCAAACTGGTTGAAATAAAAATATCTCATATAAAAATTTTATCATTATAGAAAACTTTACTTTTATTTGTGCACAAGTTAATATGTTTATAATTTATATTGAATTAGAAATTAAAAAAAAATATAGGCATGAAAAAGTTTGCTTACTTTTTTAACAACGTCCACGCAAATTCAAATTCATATAATTATGTATGTTCTATATCACACGTTAATTTATACTTTTGGCTAAAGATATCATACTGATACGTATACTCTGTTTAGATGATCTGTTAACTATTTATTGAGTTATTTCAAATGGCGCCAACTCTCCTAAATTCAAGACATCTGCGTGCATTCAGTCATATGTGTATATGTGTACATAAAGAGAATAAATATAATTATGTACATTACTTTTATTTAAATATAAATATGTCGAGAATGATTACGGCAATATTTTAACAAAACTGTTAACGTACATAACGAAGAGGTATGGTACGTACCATTCACAGATTACTACGACATTTTATCTTTTATTCACACACATCTGTAAACGTGTGATTATCTGTGTAACTGAATAAACATAATGGTCTTACGAATGCACACATACGAGTACATTAACATAACACAATAGCTATGAATGAGTAGTATATTATTGATTATTTATATAGTTTCATATATGTCTAACATTAAAAATTACAGCATATTCTGTGCTGTGTTTGTAGATGTGTAAGGGATTTCGCGGTTTTATTTATTTTGGTGTTTAAAGTTATTGTTTCCCCTCTACAAGGCGATTCGTAGTTTTTATGTGATATCTCAATGCCCTCAACAAACATTTTCAATAAACAAACTTCTAAAATTCGACCAATAACAAATAAACTCTTAAACTACGGCGCTGCTGTAACTTACCTAATAAAAATCGTTTATGTCTAGTGTGTGTATGTATCGATAAAAGCGATAAAATTTAAGAAACTTTTAATGTTTATTTATTAACAAGATTTACTTGGAAAATACGTTCACAATAACTACATAACATCTTTAACAATCGTACAAACTCTTAAGTTTACAATACTACTGTATATAACTTCACAAAAATCAAGGATACTCAAACAACCTCTACATCGAGTAAAAAGTTTAGAAACTTTTAATGTTCATTTCTATATAAAACTTCCTTGGAAAATATATTCACAATAAACATATACCTTAACGACTCGACTAAGGCTCGGAAACGACGTTCGCGATTGTAGAAAACTTGGCCATTTGTCGTCCACATTTCACGTGATACGTCTCCATGAAGCGACCAACTCTAGAGCGTCGTTAGTTGATTATTACCTTCGAACCAATAGAGCTGAAAGATTAGATCCCTATTTTGTGAAATGTCAGCGTTCTTTAATGATAGTGATTGAGTAAATGCGATATAATAGACGTGGGTAGATTCAATCCGTAACTAGAAGTACCGTAGTAATTTACCGATATGCGTATTTTATTGACGTGACCTGAGCTTTGAAAATTTCTATTTATTTATTTTTAAAGTCTTGTCGTATTTCTCTTTTAACGTTATGGCATTTATGTCCGGATATGAAAAATTACGAGCAGGATAGTTTTTTCAGGGTAGTAAGGTCGTAACTGACTTAGATAGTAGCTTAATCCACCACGCTGCTCCAATGCGGGTTGACGGGTATATTCCCTACTATGAGTAACGATCGCTATCAGGTGTACATGATAACAACCGGGACCGGGACTTAACGTGCTCGCCGAGGCACGGTGGGGAGATCCACAAGGACTGCACAAACACCCAGACCACGGCAAACATCTGTATGGCCAATACAAATGTTGTCGTGTGCGGGGATCGAACTCGCAACCGCCCGCGCAACAGCCAATCGCAATCCAGTGCTGTGACCGCTGCGCCAACGCGGCGTCAGGCACGCGCGTTTTTTTTTTCTTAGTTACATAAAACTCTTTCAATAACTAAAAAAATTTATAGTATCTGGTATATAATATATTGTTACGTGTTAGGGTTCGAACGATTTGGAGAGAAAGACCTGCTGACTCTTTTAGAGACTTTATTCACTAGTACTAGGTCCAACACAAAGTACTAGGTCCAAACACTAAGCACTAAGTAAAACACTAAGCACTAGGTACACTCACTTATCACTAGGTACACTTCACTAAGCACTAGCAATGTCCGAGGTCGTAGCCAATGTCGTAGGTTTCCGCTGGTATCACTTCTTGATCACTAGTATTCACTTCGAAGTCGCTTCGTCGTTAGCTCAAACTGAACTGCCTCCGCTCGGCCTCAAGCGGCCTTTTTATACCGGGCCGAGCCTACACCCAGACAATTCTAGAATATTCGTGCGTGTACTCGATCTGTAGTTCATTCACCTCATATAAGTCCTCTAGCGCCATCTAGTGTTGAGTGGATGTTTCACGTTGTCTTTGTAACAAAGTGGTTTGTACAGCACACAACGTGGTTCCTCTGCTCCCCGCTAGATGGCGCAAGCTCCTTTAATTCGTGCACTCGTAACACTACTCCCCTCTTAGAGATGCTCGTCCCGAGCATCGTTGTTACTGCCATGGTAACGCGCCAGACGGTCCATGTGTACCACTTTGAATGTCCCTCTTGGTTGCTTTTGAATTCTATAAGTCACATCATTCATTCGGGTAACCACTTTGTATGGACCGTCCCACTTGGTCTGCAACTTTGGAGATTTCCCTTTCCGGCGGGTTGGGTTATGCAGCCACACAAGTGACCCTTCCTCGAAGCCGCCTGTGTTCGATTTCCGGTCGTTAATAGTCCCTTGTATCGTAAGACTATTCTCGCTGCATGCCTGGAGGATAACAGTTTTCAGGGTTTCCACTGCGTCAGCCAGAACTCGTCTCTTAGTTCTAGCTTTTATTCGTTTCCCTTGATCCCGGGCAGAGAACGAAGCCCTTTGCTTGTTCGGCTCCTCGATCCTTTTCATCCTTGCCCTCTGGGTCTTCTTCTGCGGGCAATTGAGCTGAAGATGACCCCTCTCGCCGCACTTGTAGCACATGACTCCAGAACGTTTTTTCGTAGGAGCCTTAACCTCCTTCGACGGGCAGTTGAGCTGAAGATGGCCCCTCCCGCCGCACTTGTAGCACATGGCTCCAGAACGTTTCTTCGTAGGAGCCTTAACCTCCTTCTGCGGGCAGTTGAGCTGAAGATGGCCCCTCTCACCACACTTGTAGCACATGACTCCATAACTTCTCTTCGTAGGAGCCTTAACCACCTTGACTACCTCAGAGACCTCACGGATCTTATGGGTCTGCCGTACGTCATGGCGAACAGCCTCGACCTCCAAAGCATGCGCCAATGCTTCCTTTAGCGAGGTATGGTGACGAAGCCTCACTGCAGCTCTGACCTCCAGGTCTTTGATTCCGTCCACAAATGCTTGAACAATATTCGTATCCACCATCTTGGTGTCGGCTCCTGGGTGTGCCTTCCTGACGAGTTTTTCAATTTCCAACGCCCATTGTTGTAGTCCTTCTCCTGAGCGTTGGACTCTGTCACGCAGTTGGGCACGGAACACGTGCTCCAGGTGTCGCTCCCCGTATCTGGACTCAAGTGCCTCTATCAGGTCTTGGAACCCATGTTCTGTATGTGGTAGTGCTTCCAAGACAGACAAAGCTTGCCCTCTGAGCGCAACAGTGAGCGCGGTCAGGCATTGTTCTTCCGTCCATCCGTTGGCAGTAGCAACAGTCTGGAATTGCAGACGATAGGCGTTCCACGAAGTAGTGCCGTCGTATGGCGGCACTTTCACTCTTGGTCCTTGCGCCACTCCGGTAGTTCCACCAGACATCGCAACTCCCGTGGTTTCAAGGCGCAGTACTCTCTTCTGTAGTTCAGCGAGGACGGTTTTCACATTTTCGACATCCAATCCTAACCCGGTAACTCGTTCTTGCACTTCGTCGAAATCTTTTCGGAGCTTACCCACCGTGTCACTAACATCTTTTATAGCCCAAAGCGCTTTTTCCTGTGATTCTTGCAACGCGCTGAACTTGCTTTCTTGTGATTCTTGCATTGCCTTATGTGATTCTTGCAAAGCGCTGAGCTTGCGTTCTTGTGATTCTTGCAAAGCGCTGAACTTGCGTTCCATGAATTCAATTAAACTTCCTAATTGAAGTGCCACTTGAGGGTCTGTAGTAGCTACGGTGCCGCTGGTGGGCGTGGCCTGTCCGGTGGGCGTGGCAAGGTGGGTGGAGCCAGTGGGCGGGGCTTGAGCCAAAGTGGGTGGAGCCTGGGGGCGTGGTCAGTGGGCGGGGCCTGGTGGGCGGGGCCTGAGGGGCGTGGCCAGTAGGCGGGGCCAGTGGGCGGGGCTTGGCCCACAGTGGGCGGAGCTTGGCCCCCAGTGGCATCCGCAGTTCGTTGTGCCCTCGTCCTGACCCCCTCCTTGGGGTTCTCTCTCGGAGTCAATGGCATCTCCAAATCTCACTTCCGACACCAGTTGTTACGTGTTAGGGTTCGAACGATTTGGAGAGAAAGACCTGCTGACTCTTTTAGAGACTTTATTCACTAGTACTAGGTCCAACACAAAGTACTAGGTCCAAACACTAAGCACTAAGTAAAACACTAAGCACTAGGTACACTCACTTATCACTAGGTACACTTCACTAAGCACTAGCAATGTCCGAGGTCGTAGCCAATGTCGTAGGTTTCCGCTGGTATCACTTCTTGATCACTAGTATTCACTTCGAAGTCGCTTCGTCGTTAGCTCAAACTGAACTGCCTCCGCTCGGCCTCAAGCGGCCTTTTTATACCGGGCCGAGCCTACACCCAGACAATTCTAGAATATTTGTGCGTGTACTCGATCTGTAGTTCATTCACCTCATATAAGTCCTCTAGCGCCATCTAGTGTTGAGTGGATGTTTCACGTTGTCTTTGTAACAAAGTGGTTTGTACAGCACACAACGTGGTTCCTCTGCTCCCCGCTAGATGGCGCAAGCTCCTTTAATTCGTGTACTCGTAACAATATGATAACAACCGGAACTGACAGCCTAACGTGCTCTCTGTGGCACGGCGGAGAAACCCACAAGGGACACACATCCAAACCGGAAAGATTTATTTGTACAAGTATAAATATATCCATCCCGAGCGGGACTCGAACCCACAAACCGTAGTTGTCTAGGTGCCTACACGCATCAGAGCGATTGTTAGCTACAAATATCGTATAAAAACCACATATAGATCATACAATATCAATCATACAATAACAATTATTAAGATAACATAATTTTCTTTTCAAATAATAACTACGAGTATATCTCACAATATATAGAAGGTTGTAAGAGTCCAACGTCAACATAACCTTTTTCTTTAAAAGGTCGTATAGTTAGTAATTGTTTCACTTTCAACACTGAAAAGCTTTTAAGGAAAACTTTGTTGACAGTTTACGCAAATTAAATAAAAATCATGAATCTGAATATAACTGTAGGTATTGCAGCAAAACATTACATTTCTAATGTTATTATTATATCACGTAAAAATCTTTAAAATAAAAGCTTTTTTTCGCAGAGTTTTAAATATTAAACACCGCTATTTTGTTTTAATCTAAGATTATACACATACCACTATATTTTTGTCAAAAACTTGAGGAATCTTTTGGATTAAAAAAGACAACCTTTATCAAAAGTATTAACGAATGCGTTCAAAATTTCTATAAAAACAAAAAGCGTGAACATTATAAAACGTATTTTATTACAGATAACGCTACCTTATACAAGTATGTTAGATGCAATTATTAAACAACTACTTACAACACTTCAATTATACTCACGTGATTATCCCCATATCTCATTAATAAAGATAATGTTTTATACTGAAAAATACTTAGTTCGATTTCTTTATGAATATTGGAGAAATCGAAAATGATGTGAAGAATAGCCCTTTTTACAGCGATTGAAATATATACAACGACTTAATTATATTCTATTCCGTTAACTAAGTACTTACTTATAAGGCTACTTTATATTGTTACATACATTAAGTTCTAATGTAAAAGAAATCTAAAGATTCTTTGAGAAAAAGTTATTTAAACCTAAACTAACTGTGAAACAGATTTAACACGTATAACCACGAATTAAGCGAATGTTGCAAACTTCAGCTACCAGTAAAGCGATCGATAACTTTTGCATATTTTAAAATCCATGTAATCATTATGGTCTAAGATCCGGAATATAACAAAATCTTCCCTCATCTGTTAATTAGATGAAACAATTTTTTATAGGCTGATTTCAATATTGTGAATTTATAAAAACAACCTCTGCCACCATAAGCCTGCTGCAAATAATAATACTTAAAAAAAAAATTTTTTTTCTTCTAAAAAATCTTTTCCCTCTCGTGTTAATTACATGTAGTAAGCTAAAACCGTTAATATTTTACATTATCTACCTGACTATAGTAGGCACCCATCTCTATGATTGCTATACTTACCTGCAGCCAGGTTACTCTGACTGAGGTTACTGACCTGGCTGCAGGTAAGTGTAGCAATCATAGAGATGGCTGCCTACTACAGTCAGGTATATAATGTAAAATATTAACGGTTTTAGCTTACTACATGTAATTAACATGAGAGGGATAGGATAAAAAAAAAATTGCAGCAGGCTTATGGTGGCAGAGGTTGTTTTTATAAATTCACAATATTGAAATAAGCCTATAAAAAATTGTTTCATCTAATTAACAGATGAGGGAAGATTTACCTTCTCGGATCTTAGACCATTACCTTAGCAGTGTGTTTCTCAATTTACTTTAAAACGCTTTGAATATAAACTGCCTCGATAAAAGATAAAAGATGGGTCATAATTTTTTTTTTTTTTTTTTTTTTTTTTTTTTTGAATTCTTCCATTGATAAGGGCCTATGCAAACCACGTTTTTTAAACGCGCCGTCAACGCGCGTTTTAGAAACGCGCGTCGACGGTGCGCTTCTATCCTACAGGACAGTTTGTTGTCGTTTATATCGATACAAATGCGCGGCACCTTTGCTTCTGTATCGATACAAACGCGCGGCACCGGCACGTCTGTATCGATACACACGCGCGTTTGCATCGCGTTTGTATTGCTACACACGCGCGTCGGCGGCGCGCTTTTAATCTACAGAGCAATTTGTTGTCATTTGTATCGATTAAAACGCGCGGCACAGGCGCGTCTGTATCGAAACACACGCGCGCTTGCATCGCGTCTGAATCGCTACACACGCGCGTCAACGGCGCGCATTTACATACAGGTGTGCAAAGGTCTAAAGGCTGCGTCTGACTCGCGTGTGTATCGCGTCTGTAATTCTGTATCGCTACAAACGCGCGTCGACGGCGCGTTTAAAAAACGTGGTTTACATAGGCCCTACGGGTCAGAGGCAATTACGTACAATGGGCCGGTAATTTTGGATCATACATATTTTTTTGTAATTTATCCAGTAAGAAATATTTATACTGTTTTATGTTAGAGAAATTTTTAATTAATTAAAATTGTTTTCACACTTGAAATTACAACACGTTTGGAATATTTATATAATGATTAATGAATTTTGTAGTTTAATCTCACATTCTATAAATTGTTAGCGTTTTTGAACAGTTTTGTCAATTTACAGTTCACATTAATCGTTCTGAAACATTTAGAGTATTTTGTACAATTTAATCAAAATCGTTTAGAAATGAAATCGTCTTCAACCCGACCCAACGCATCTCAAAGAGACATACGATTGCAATTTTTTTTTATTTCTTGTAATTTTTATTTTAACTTCCAACATAAAAATAAACATATGAAAATGATATTTAAGAAATTAGCTTTTTTGTAGAGATAATTATATTCAAATTTTCATTAATATTAGTAGAGTTAAAAATTATATTAGTTTTATTTACTTAATATATGAAATCCATTACTAATATATAAAGCTGAAGAGTTTGTTTGTTTGGTTGTTTGTTTGTTTGTTTGAACGCGGTAATCTATGGAACTACTGGGCCGATTTGAAAAATTCTTTCAGTGTTAGATAGCCCATTTATCGAGGAAGGCTACAGGCTATGTGTCATCACGCTAAGACCAATAGGAGAGAAGTCCACGCCGACGAAGTCGCGTGCAGAAGCTAGTCAATTATAAAAACACGCCAAGTACGAGTAGGACTTGCAAAAGAGGGATTCCGTATGAAAATCTTGGTATAATTTTTTTTTAAATAAATATTCCTTAAATTAAAGCTAAAAACTCGATAATACCGAAGATACGGTCCTGTGACTAATGGGTTAAAGGATAATGAAATCTTAATCAATGGATCTCGTTATCACCATTTTTGTTCGGAACCCGATAAACAAACGATACCGATCTCACTAGTCTAATCACTTGTCGTCATTTCATAAAAAATCATAGTAATTTATTTGAAAGAAATGTCAGCTTTAATTTCACTCGATTGAAGACAACCTTTGAGGTTTTATACAGACGCTGATTAAGATAATTAAAAAATAAAATCACAAATTATTTTGTAGATTTATAATTAGTTTCTAATAATTTGTTTTATTTTTGTATTTATATTTACTAACTGTAAAACTCTCTTAAAAAGCTTTTTAGTTACAAGAAAAAAAGTTAATAACGAAAACCCATCTACGGCAAAAAATAGTCCGTCTCTTTATATCCTATAGAGGACGCCACATTCAATATAATGTGACACCATATAGCATAGGCTATAAAACCAGCGGACAATTAAAACGCTTCTATTGATACCTCATTTGTCTAAATATGACATGTAGTTTGGGAGATATGAGGGAATAGACGCACATAAATACATACATAAACTGCTAAAATCATAACTCTCCTTTTGGCTTTGCCGTAATCGGAAAAAAATAAAAAAAGCAGATAGGTATTCAAATGAAGACTGAAGTCGATATCGCAAAATGTATTGATTTTCATGTAACAAAGTAACTTCTCATATTATGACGAGTTTATGTCACTATGAAGAATTTATTATTTCTTATACGCCGTGATTTTAGCGAGACTCGAGACGTAAAACGAATCCCTGAAGCTTCATAACAAAGTAATTATTTATCACATAAAACTTCTGACGCAAAACAAGTAAAGCATTTCAAACGCGACCGTAAAAATTCTTTATATGCGATAAACTGGTACGAATTCTGATTCCTGTCCGGTATCCCATTTCCAATAAACGAAGTACGAGTACGTAATGGAAATTTGTTTCAGGCCGAGAACACGCCATTTATATTGGACATATACATACAAATTTTCCGCCCGCGTCTGCGTTTCCGCGTCCGCGTTTTCTCCTGGTTAGATACATATACATATATCCTATGTCACTCGGTAATAACATAGCATTATCCTTGTGAACATAGATAAGTATAATATGGTGTACCTTGTGAAAGTTTTCAACATCGGTCCAGGATTTTTTAATTTAAGATTACTAACATAAAAAATACTAATATTTTCTCTTTATAATATTGTGTATGTGTATACATTATTATGTATATATATTTAATCGCTACACACATATGTGGAATGGTTGCAGATTTATTATATTAACGATAAATTTTAGTTTTGTTTCGTCTGGAAAGTTACAGACATTTACAAATGTACATGAAATATTTTTTATCATTATTATTTTATGTAGAATATTTTACACTTTTAAATTTAATTGAATATTCATCACATCTAATATTCAAAGATAATTGATTTATTACTGTATTTACATGTATTTTCTTTTGTTTGTTTTAACATTTACGAGAAGTTTCACACAAGACACAAGTCTTATTAACACATATTTGACAATGACCTATACTTATCAATTTGTGAATAACTACTCAGGTATTTTATGAACCGCTGGATATGTACTAACACACTAATACACTATGGATGTAGGTACAGTCTGACATAAACTACTTTTATTATTATGACAGTCGAAACTATAATATGAATAAATCTACGGTACGCTTACGTTTTGTACTACGTTTGTGTACAATACAGTCTTCTATTTACATTTTTTATAAACAAAAATATATAAAATACCATGTCTGTGAAAATACCATAAGCACAAAAAAAATCACTTAATAAACGTAAAATGATCAAAGAGATAGTGAGAGAGAGATAAAAATAGATGTGCATGTGTGTATTCACGTTATTACTTGCAGTGTTACCTGAAACATGAAACGATTACATTTACAGATTACACGGACAAAACGAATTATGCTGCAACATGGTACGCCGACGTACCATTAATGGAGCAATCCCTTTTACAGCCCATAAAGGTTTACAGACCGATTCCAGTTTTATAAAGCTGAAAGGTCATTCACACCTGACGGTTCAATGGCATAATATTATACTTTATTTGAACGATAAAGTACTTTATATCTTCATTCGAATCGACCCATTTAATTTGAAATAATTAAATTGAAAGCTATGTTTGTATTATGAAAATGAAATCCAACTTTTATCGTTTATTAAAATTTCACCTTCATTTCTTCATATACTTATTTTACTTGAACTTTGAAGGCATTTCGGAGAGTTCACTATTTCAATAATTATTTATGAAATCTACAATGTATGAAGTAAATGTTAAATTGGCAATTTATACTACTTCTATGAAGGGGAAACTACTGAATAAATCCAATTATATCACTGATTATAAAAATATTTATCCTTATTAAATATAATTAGGTAAACAAAGTTTATTATAAATTACATTCGTTATAATTAATAAATTATAATAATCTAAAACATGCGTAAACGTTAGTAAAGTTAGAAAACATAATAAAACATTTACATCATTACCTACTTAATAATTTTACAGAAAAAATCTTTGCTACCTAGTAAATCTAAAATATGTTTGCAATCAAAACTTTAAACATATTTAACCAAGTTACTTAATTGAAGTTCCAATACTGAAAATACACGAACTTTGCAGAATAAAGAGATTAGCACCGAACCGAAATGCCTTCAAAGTTCAAGTAAAAAGTATATGAAGTTAAAGTTTCAAACAAATATAGCAGATCATATTACAGTTCTGGAAACTTTAACTTATTATTAGTTAGCTAAACTATTAAATTGACATAACTTTTATCTTATTACTAGCTTCTGCGCGCGACTTCGTCGGCGTGGACTCCGCTCCTATTGGTCTTAGCGTGATGATACATAGCCTGCCTTCCACGATAAATGGGCTATCTAACACTGAAAGAATTTTTCAAATCAGCCCAGTAAGTAGTAAACAAACAAACAAACAAACAAACAAACAAACAAACAAACAAACTCTTCAGCTTTATATATTAGTATAGATATAAATGTGTATGTAGGTATATATAGCTCTAATTTATTTTGCGACTGACTCGTAACTATTTTCTGCTTAACTTTAGTCACTTCAGACTATCGCAGTCCACTGCTGGACATAGGCCTCCCCAAGTTCACGCCAAAAACGGCAACTCATGTGTTTGCCCATAGTCACCACGCTGGGCAGGCGGGTTGGTGACCGCAGGGCTGGCTTTGTCGCACCGAAGACGCTGCTACCCGTCTTCGGCCTGTGTATTTCAAAGCTAGCAGTTGGATGGTTATCCCGCCATCGGTCGGCTTTTTAAGTTCCCAGCAGGGCTAGCATGCGTACAACGAGATATCTCTTGACGATAGAGAGAGAGATAATGTCTACATCGAGTATTTTCTCGATTACCCTAAGGCCTAACATGCGCAATACGAGAGACATAATTCTCTTCCGAAGACTAAACGGAACGGAAACGCCATGGTATACAAAAGATGTTATAATAATATTTATAATTTTAATATATTTCGTTTATCGTAGTCTTTCTTGTCGATAATATTGACAACGAGTAGTTTATCTTCTTAAAACGTCAAAATCACGTCAAAATTCGACAAAACTACGATGTCATGTTAGCTCCCGTAGAGATAACTAAAATTTCTTGTTATCTCTTCTATTGTCGTGACGAGAAGAGTATCACGTGCACGCATGTTACTCATGTTAGCTACTGTAGACATAAAGAGATAATACGAGAAAAGGGGTAGACAAACTTTTGTCGTGGCGCGCATGCTAGCCCTGCAGGTGTCCACCTCTTACGACACCCAAGGGAAGAGAGGAGGTGGCTATATTCTTTACTGCCATAACCACACAGTACTAACTTTAGTCAATAGTGTTAATTTTTTTTCATAACAACATATATAATTTTTTTATATATATATAATGGTACCGTCCATGTGGATGGGCAACATCAAAGGAGTAGTTGTTGTGTTTGTTTTATTTTATCAAATTGTAGCAAAAATATTATATATTAGTTAAAAGGACGAAGTGATACTAGAAAAAAAACCAAGTGACATACATCTGAAATAATATAAATACATATATATGACATATTTGATACACATAATGGCGTACGTATGTATATATGGCTTTCGATACTAAAAATAAATAAACCTACATCCGCTACGTTTGAAATTGTTAAAGTATTCAATCCACAAACACGAACACTGCTGATCAAACTCGTAACCCTAAGCCCGGCGACCACAAACGTTATTGACATGACATGACAAGCTTTACGAAACTTTTTAAACGTTTGCTATCAACTTTCAATCAAAGTTACCCTCGGTAGAACTATGTTTAGAATGTTAGATACATATTGAAGCAAATTGTAGAAAGAACAATAAATACATAGCTATTAAAAGCTTAGCATAGCTTTTTTAATTGCAAAGCGTGTACTAAAATTAGGTTTAAGATTCTGTTCAGCGCTAATGGCAATGAAGACGTAGGTATATCATGAGTCGTTCACTTCAATAAACTACTGCTGCTGATACAAGTGATACACTTAACTAAGAAGCTGGTACAAAGTTGGTACTTAATTAAGATCATCAAATTTTGTGTTTACTTTATCTTAAGTAACCACCACCAACCCAAAAAACATAACACAAGAGTGATGGAGAGAGCCGAAAGTAACAAATTTATTGCTCGCCACAAGGGCCTTGTTACATTCCGATTATTACTCTAGGAAACTTGGCTTTATTGTCTTTAGTATCTTCACGGTGATTTTATGGGAAAGTGTGGGTTCAATCTGAGCTGTAGTACTTATTATTACTCGAATAATGATTACAGATCAGTATTATCACTGTACAAAAACAATATAATGGTGTTATTGTTTATTATTACTTAAACGTTACTTAAAGTTTTCTACACGAATCGCTTAAAGTCAACTCTTAAAAAAAAGTAATTTCAAATGTACAAATAGCATTTTATAAAATTAATAACAATAAATAATAAAATATGATGAAAAACAAAATACATTAATTAATAAATACTTATAAATAATTTTTAAAATATCATAACGAAGATATCTTTTATAACCAAAATTGATGAACAGATATTTAAAAGCAAGTCGCTTTCAGTACTTTAAGTGATAGGAATGAAAAGTGTTATTTTATACAAGATAACAGCAGAACGTTATCTGAACACCTTATTAATTGCGTCGGTCAACTGATCCATGGATTCATTTTCCATTACAGAGTGGTTTTACGTTATTAAGAGGCGGAGTGGTGTTTCGTTTCCAGTAGACGTCGTACAATGTACTATAGCAACAATTTTTATATATCTACAAGTCGTTACAAATATATTTCAAACTAACTTATATGTCCGCGTCTTCGCCTGCGTAGATTACAAGATTTTGGCTATTTCGTTTTCTTTTATCAGTCAGTGATAATATTGTATTTTACTGTTAAAAGAATTTTCAAAATCGGTCCATTAGATTTTGAGTTTATAGATTAGGAACAAACAAAAAACAAGTTATCCTCATTATAATATTCATATAGAATAAGAAAACGAGTGTGCTTTAGACCACACGACTGAAGTAAAACTTACAAAACGTAACTCTCGCTCTTTCTATCTTCACTAACTTATATTTCCATCTCAACTTCCGTTCGCCTCGCCCCATCACACTTTTCGTAACACTCTCGTCACGCATTCACCAGCTTACTCCCCAAGTCAAGCGTGCATAAAGAAGTTACACTTTAAAAAAATTATTTATTATAAGCATCGTTATATTTTGATTTTTGACTTGAAAAAAATTTATGGTTTTACCAATAAAACAAAATACATTAATTAATTATAAATAATATGATCAATCAGACCGAATATCACACTAATAGACGCCTTGTATTTTCCGCGTTGAATTATGAGCTCATCAGAACAATATTCCGGTCCGACAGGACTGTAAACTGACAAGTTATACCATAATATTTTATAGTCTATAACCTTCCCCAACAAATAGACTAACGTAAAAGCAATAACTCAAAACAAACGATCAATTTTTATGTTAACACGTTCAAATCTTACATATTAATACAGATGTAATGAAATAGTAATTACTCGTCTGTTTTCGTGAAAGTGTCGCCTGTAACGTGAAAATCTTTTCTGTAAGCGACTAAAGTATCGCCGGAAGCAATTCGAAATACTTTAAAGCTGCGAGTTAAAAAACGTTAAAAGTTAGAAAAGAGAATCGACCAAGCGAAACTTATCGTAATATATTTATGACTGGATCTTTGACTCACAGCTCGGTGACTCGGAAACGAACTGACAGCCCGCTTGTTTTCCGTTTATCATCCCTAGACAAAAATAAAAATCTTAATAATTATTTTTGGTTCAACTTATAATCGGTATCTACAGAACAAAGTCGTTTCTGAAAATACTTATCCAACGCTTTAGAATACGCATTAGCAAAGGTTGTTATTTTTTCATTAATTCTTTTTTAAGACATTTTTTTCAAACATGGTAAATAATTAAATATCACGTTTTCGAATAGTTTTAGTAATTTTATTATTTATTCAAATTACTTGAAATCGAAAAATAATAATACACTTTAATGTCATATCTGGTCAGTTTTACTTTTGGATTGTCTTTATTTTTCTATTTTATTTATTTCTCGTCTTAGTTTATGTCTGAGTAAATTATACTACGCACAGTAAAATACAAGTATATATACTTCAATTAATCGTATTATTTTTAGTTTCGTGTGCAAAAATATTTGCAAGTTTTACAATTTAAATAAAATGTTAAAGTATTAAGCTTAGACATACAGGAGCGGTGGTCTGGCTGTCTAGATGTCTGCAGTCTAGACGGTTGATTAGCAAAGCTATTGTATAAATTAAATGAGTTCTATTCATTGTAAATGTTTCCTAGTGTGTGGACGTTTTAACGACGAGACGCGACGTCTGCAGTGGACGGAAATGGCGACATTGTCACATACACATTACATTGTGTACGTACTAGTACGTCATCTTTTAACTTTATAAACTGGCTGCGCCTTGTGGTTTCACCCGTCTGATTTCCGATCACGTTAATTGTCGGGATAAAAAGTATCCTGATGTGTTATTCTCCAGCTATACCTATCATCAGTTCAGCCTATTGCAGTCCACTGCTGGACATAGGCCTCCCCAAGTTCGCGCCAGACATCCCGGTTTTCCGCAATCCTCATCCAGCCTACACCGGCAATCTTACGAAGATCGTCGGTCCAACGGGCCGGAGGACGTCCCACACTGCGTTTGCCAAGACGCGGTCTCCAATCCAGGACACGTCTGCTCCAACGGCCATCGGTCCTGTGACACAGATGACCAGCCCACTGCCACTTCAACTTGCTAATTCTGTGGGCTATGTCGGCTATACCAAGATTCATTACTTTTGTAGTGTTTTCGTAAATGAGTAATGGACAATTTATCCATCTTCACAAACTTTCGTATTTATAGTATAAGTAAGACGTTAAAACAACAATATTAAGAAAAACGACGTATAGACGACATTATTATCCACAAGATTTAGGGTACAGTTCTTACTGTTTTACTCCACAACGTTTTTACAACACCCCTGCAAGAGTTGTAAAAGTAACTATAAAAAGCACCGATTTAATTAAAGGTGAAGTTTTTCTAAGAATAAAGATGAATTTGTATAGTTTTTATACGAATCTCTTAAACAACTGTCGTAATTTTTATAATGGTTTCTTTAAAATCCTTTGAAAAGTACATACATAGTGTGTGTCAAAGCATTTTACGTCCTTTTTCAAAACTGAAAAATGGTCAAAGAAAGTATATATGTACTCGTAGGTATTGTGTAGGCGTTTTTATTTATTTATTTTTTTTTTGTTAGAAATTTAATAAAAAGAATAAAATAAAATGTACTTAGCTCTAATGAAAATGAATCGACTGAATTTAATTAATATACATATTAAATTCCAAAAGAAAAATGGCAATTATTGTCTGTGTGTGAGAATGATTCTACAATTCGATGTGAAGCTAATACTACAGTTTTGAATATATCGAGAATTACTTCATTTTAGGGTTTTATTTTAAAATAATACACATCTTGTATGTTTGCACTATGACTCAGTTATATCTATACTAATATATAAAGCTGAAGAGTTTGTTTGTTTGTTTGTTTGTTTGTTTGTTTGTTTGAACGCGGTAATCTCTGTAACTACTGGGCCGATTTGAAAAATTCTTTCAGTATTAGATAGCCCATTTATCGAGGAAGACTATAGGCTATGTATTATCACGCTAAGACCAATAGGAGCGGAGTAAACGCCGACGAAGTCGCGCGCAGAAGCTAGTCATAGATAACATTAAAGTCCGGGTGCATGTACAAAACAATTACATTATGTCATCCTTTTTTATCATGCTATTTACTCGTATAAAGAGTAGTAAACTTGACGACAACTTTAACTGTTGTTAAATTACACTAATTTTTCTTTGTTTGTCAAAAGTTTAGGACTTTTTACCTCCTATTTGTCACTGTTTTAAACCCTTCTTCTCGAAGTGTTTTTGAAATTTCCATTCCAAAACGTCTTTTGAACTAATAGAGGCTAAATTTTAGTCCACAATTTACAAGTATTTTAATGAATCGTTACATAATAGGTAAAGCCTGTCGTAAAGCCCAGTAAGCTCGGTTCCACACGTTCGACAATAGATCGCATGTCTGAAATAGCTTACGGATATTGTTGACGGCAAACAAATGACTGTAGTAACTTTAGTAGTATTCCTATCCGGATAGAATTACTGACGGGTCTCGGAACTCATCGTCAGACAAGTTGGATGTATGAAATATCGCGTATCGTGTGTTGAATATCACAATAGCTGCGCTACGATTTGTTTGCTTTGAATATACAAAGATATAGTTTTCATTGCTATGTGTTGAAGTTGTTAATATGACACATCAAAATATGTTAGCTAATATTTGTGTTGAAATAAACTCTTCTAGGTTTTTTTTATTTAATCTAGATGAAATCAAATCCTTTAGGAGATGCTTTTACCCTTCTCCTTCCTTCTTCTTCTTCTTCGTTTTTTTATTTATGGTTTGTTTTTAAGTTTTTTAACCTATGTACAGCGGTAACAGTCATTAGCTGTTGCGTTAGTAATCTTGGTATCGATCCCTATTGTTGACATAATATATCATGTCTGAGTTTGTATAGTAGGTACCTACAAATATTTGGCGTGGTCCAAGCAATTGTGCAAGTACAATATTTCAATAAGTTAAAAAATAATAAATAGATAGAACGTATATACATATGTTCTATATCATTTTATAAAAAAACTTGTTTGTTTCAGTGCATACCTCAAAGATGACTTCGCAGTTATACCATATCTGGAAGCCGGTTTCAACAGGGTGAGAATATTTATTAAATATAACCATTAACATTTAGTACTTAAATAAAAATCTTGCACAAAATTATCTCAATGTAAATATTGTATTTTATGAGCTTTTAGCGTTAATGAGAGATTAAAACGAAACCCGTAATTTTACCTAGCATCATTTAATTAACACTCTTCGTAATCGTTTCGTATAACGTACCTACCTAATAAAAACTTAAAACATTAATATTATTATAATTACACCTCTGTATAATATTACCTAGCTAACACAAATTTACTTATCTACTTAATTAAAATTAGCGAATAATTCTGTAATTTAATTAGAAATGAAGATAAAATCTATATTAATACTGGACCCGCAACTTTGTTTGCGTTTGCAAATTGTGACTTTCATCTTACAAGAGAATCGAACGTAATTTCAGAATAATAAGTAGGTAGGTTTACAGTATACTAGCGCGTATAAGTGGTCAAATTGTGCATTCAAATCCATTCACTATTTTCGGTGTGATTCTTGGCGTATTTTGATACTGATAGACACAAAATTTTTAGTTTTAATTCCCATCATCGGATTTTCTCGTAAAGATTCCAAATTTTTGAAATATCTTAAATGTTCACTATCTAAAATGGTAATAAATATCTTAAACCAAAATTATTTCCTAACAATTTTATTATAAGTAGAGATTACAAGCGAGTGATATAATGAAGTTTTGATATATCTCGATATATAAAAGTATGACAATAGATACTTGACCGGCTTCCCTATGCCGATATTATAAGGGCTTTCGATGTTAACTAATAATAAATTACTGAACATTATATTGAAATATCGAGACTCGAATCATTCTTTATTATAATAATGGTATAAAAGAAACTTGTAAGTTTAATTAATCCAATTTAAGTAGTTTTATAATGTTTTCTTTTGACATGTTATTATATGTTGACAATAAATATGTATACCTACTGATAATCTACAAAAAGGGGATTTACCAGTTTGTAATATATTTTAAAATTGCTTTGATAAAAATAAGCCATTTAGAGGGTATTAAGACTTTACGAGCTTATGACTAATATATTTGGAACATTCGTCATAAATTCGAATAAAGAAAAAAGATAAAAATGTTAGGTATATGGCCATTATAAGTAAAAAACATAAGCGTTAAGCGATAAACTTTATATATGTGTGATAGTTTCAAACTTGAGTTTTAGAACTTATTAATGAAGCACTAAATCGGGGGGCACGGCAGTACCCTCGCCAATTTAATTTGCTTTGGAAGTACCTACATTCCATAGAGGAGCGGCTTCTGCGAATCTGCGATTAAAAAAAATCGAAATTTGATACGACGCATCGGTGTAATACGCTGACGGTCGTGAGGTCTATCCCTGCACATGACTAATATTCGCTATATATATAATAACTAGCTGACCCCGCAAACGTTGTTTTGCCATATATGTTATTAACGCTCCCGCAACCCCCTCTTGTGCGTGGAATTTCGTAAAATCCGTTCTTAGCTGACCTCTACTCGGCGTAAAGAATATCCCTACCAATTTTCAAGTATCTACGCCTTAAGGTTCCAGAGATATCGTGATGAGTCAATATATGGGTGGATATCTCTTTTATATATATAGATTATATAGATATTGATCATGCGTGCGCGATCTGTGCGTTTGTGATTGTGTCGTGTGTTTTCTTGTCCCCGACACCGGATTTAAATCCTACTGGGGGCCTTTAAGTATGAAATATTTATTTATTCATACTAGTCATGGTTATTATAATGTTGTTAAAATGTATAATAAATTAGTAAGTATGAAGATCCATGTGCCCGGAGTCCAAATTACTCAACACAAATATTTGACAATTCAACTATTCAAATTCAACAATCTAGATCGCTTTGATTGAAATTCAAATGTAGGTATGTCATGTTTGCGAATGCCGAATTATCTTGATAGATTTTTTTGAGATCAAGTTATAGAACTAATAGGCCAGTCAATAAAGCATTTAACCTCGCACTAAATTTCCGATCCAATTTTAGTTTTTTATTAGGTTAAGGGTCACTTGCTGACCATAAAAACATAAAATGCTGACAGATCCAGGTGGAGCTTCGATCGCAATCTTAAAGAAAAGTTTTTGGCCGATATCTCGAAAACTATCAACTTTAGGGCAAAAGTTATTTAAACCTTTTTTGTAGACAATAAAATTTCGCATCTTTTATTTCCTGTAAACTTTTTTGTAAAACTTACTGTTTACGATTTATGGCCCATTTAATGAACCCGTTTTTCATTTTTGGCCAATAACTCTTCAAATATTGGATTAATCAATAAAATGCATCTATCCATTTTTAAGATCACTTTATTCTCTACAACTTTTGTTTATAACGTTTTTTTCTAATGTCAAAAATGTTCAAAGTTAAAGTAAATTTGACAACAAACGTTTGAACATTCCTTTTTCATATTTACATTTGATTAAATTCGATGTATGTTTTTATCACATGCAGCTATGTCAAACTATCATCATCAGTATCAGTTTGCAAAGTATCAAAGTGTCAATGTTAAATAGTTGGAATTTCTTATCTCAACCAGTGTATATTCCTTCTAGGTTCTAGCATTCCTTCCATTATAAGTATACCATCTATCTAATGAATGAAAATGAATGAATCGTTCGTTTCGAATCGTTCGTAATTGTTGAAAATGAATCGCTGAATGTGTTGCTAAGCGCAAATCTCGAGAGCAGCTGAACCGATTTCACTAATTCTTTTTTTATAATATTCCTTAAAGTACGAGGATGGTTATTACGGAGAGAAAAATTTTGAAAATTTCCTGAAAAAGTCTAAAAACAACACTTTTCTATATTCCCATACAAAAGATTCCTAATAATACTTAAAAGTCAATTTGAACTTTAATACCATACAATAAAGTTTAAGTGTTAGCGGAGGTGTTCCGGGAAGGATAAGTATTAAAAAAAATAATATATAATATTATTTTTTTAATACTTATCGATTCTAATATATTATAATAGAATCGACTGTTTGGCGGTACGAAGTTCGCCGGGTCAGCTAGTTTTATATAAATACTTTCGTTTATTATATCGATTAGAAGTTGTAAATATACTTCCGGCTACCTACTCTTTGGGCCTAATTTATAGCGACGGTTTAAACTTTGAACTCAATTACGTCAAAAGACAAGCGTCGCGCCACGTCAAAGACGATGAGCCATCGTGTCGCAATTAGTTTAGAAAGACTTCTCTAAACTTTGTCTTATTTACGTTTTGATTATATAAGATATATTAACATCGTTAATTTTATTAAATTTTATATATTTGCTAAATTTTAAAGTTATATGAGTCATTAAATCTAATTGATATAATATTATAATTATGTGATTATTGCCCAAATCAACACAAACAACGTGAGCAAAGTATCTTAATTCGGTCCGCAAATCACGAAATACTTTAAAAATACGAATTAATTATTTGATGAAAACAAGGCTCTTCATTGTTTAAGCTCCACTCTTCCATTTATTAAGTCATCGTTACTTATTATAACATCTATACTAATATTATAAAGAGGTAAAGTTTATAACTTTGTATATACGGGGTAATCTTCGCAAATACTGATCCGATCATGAAAATTCTTTCGCTAACAGAAAGCTACACTATTCAGGAGTGACAAGATAAAAGGAAAAAGATAAAAATATATAAAAATTTTAAATCAGCAGGATTTGAACCTGCGTCCTCTGACGTGCCGTGTCAACAATTCAATCTAATCAAGCATTATTATTTGCCTTAGAAATTAATTGGTGATTTTAAAACATTTATATATATCTGATTTGCTGAAAATAGTGAGAGGCTACACTATTCAGGAGTAACATAGGCTATATTTTATTGTAATTGTACAAAAAAATTCAGTAAAAAAAGAAAAATATTAAAATATATTATGAAAATGACAAAGAAACGAACGCCATCTATCGCTGTTAGATTTAACTATTTAATACTCTATTATATTTACTGTCTATTTGAATCTATAGATGACGAAGTTTTTACGCTTTTTGATAGATGGCGTTGGAGCAACATATTATTTATTTAAGTGGTTTAAAATTTGTTCTTTATAGTATGTTATTTGGTTCTGTAATTTAAAATAATAAATACACGATATTATTACGATTTTATTCATCGCTGTAGGCGCCCGCTGCCGTTTATTTTATATATTATATATTTTCTCTTTACTTTCTGTTTTAATTTATCGGTACTCCGGACGTAGTTTTGCTCAAAAGTTTTCTTCAAAACTATTTTTGCATTTTAATTTCTACTAAGTACTATAACTACTTCTGTTTTAATATTTCTTATAGTTATTATTTGTTGTTTAGTCTTTTCAGAAATAATTCTAATTTGTGTTTATCATAATTTTTTGTTTCTTTAGCTTCAGTCTTACTTTCTTCTCTTTACTTTCTGTTTTATTTTATCGGCTTAGATACATTACTTACAGGTAATTAAAATTTCGGGATATTTATTTCGATTTTTCAATATTACAATACAAATATTTCTCTATTTTATTTTTGTCTAACACTTCGTCAATCTGAAAACAAATTGCATTATTGAAATATATCGTCACGTGCACTATACCCCGTCCGGCGACTAATTAGCTTTTAGACAGCTCACGCCTATTAATTACTGTTTTTTTTTCGGAATAACGTACTAAAAATTTTACAGTAATGTCATACTTTATTGACGATTTGATTGATTGAGTGAAGTACCCTGTGCATAAGAAACAAAGAGCAACACGGAGGGGAGTAGCCATACACAGGCGTTCCCCTCTGTCAAAGTACAAGTCCACGCGGTCCTATGCGCACAATAAAACTAGTTGTAACCGTACTGCTCACTAGACTGAATCTAGTTGCGCTATGGAAACAACGTCCTTCAAAAAATGCCGAATTGTTCTGTTTTTTGCTGCAAAAAGTGATCTGCCACGTCAAATTAACAAAAATATGCCATTACCTTTCATATGAAAGTATTTTTTAATCACATTATTACTTTATACTTTTTTTTAACCTTTTTTAAACTTAAAAATTAAAAATATTATCGGTCGTCTTGTTTCGGATTTGTTTATCAACACCGGCCGCTTGCCTCATACAATATGTGGATCGGTCGAGCGACTGATCCGAGTCTCTTACCGAAAAGTAGTGGTTAGTGTTGTAACCGGTTTGTTTGTAGATAGTTATCGATAAAAATGGCAAAGGCAAAGAAGGAGACAGACATTTTTGAGATTTTGATTTATTTAAAATATTATATTGCGAACTTTATTAATATAAATAGTTTTATGATAAAATTGCATTAAATCTATACTAATATATAAAGCTGAAGAGTTTGTTTGTTTGGCTGTTTGTTTGTTTGTTTGTTTGTTTGTTTGAACGCGGTAATCTCTGGAACTTCTGGGCCGATTTTAAAAATTCTTTCAGTGTTAGATAGCCCATTTATCGAGGAAGGCTATAGGCTATATATCATCACGCTAAGACCAATAGGAGAGGAGTCCACGCCGACGAAGTCGCGCGCAGAAGCTTAACACATTTTACTAGAATTACTTAGTGTGAACTTCGACCATAATGTTTTATATTAATTTTTGACAGGTTTCCTAAAAATCCAAATTTAAGGGATACATGTTTTTTTTTAAATAACAGACTAAACTAGACGCCCACAATAAATAGTGTCATTTGCTCCAATCATTAATTTCAATACCTCTGACTTTCAAGTATTGGCGAACAATAGAAGGAAATTAGTAGAGGGCACCAAACCAACTCTTACGTCACACTGTATTTTTGATATGATGACTATTGTAGTACATAAAATAATTGCATGCGTACAAACTACACATGTCAGAAGTGAAACTTCTTTGGCAAACTAATTTTAAAAAAAACTTAACGCTGCAACTTATAATTATTAAAGTTTTTTTGTTGGTTTTATTTTTGCTCCTGGTTATGTTGGACAAGGTTTTGGAAATTAACACGAATTTAAAAAAACTAATTAAAAAAAATGAATTTAAAATATTAAAAAAAAAACTAGTTGAAAAAAAAACAGAAAGCTAACGTCACGCGGTGTTCCCAGACGGTCACCCATCCAAGTACTAAATGTCATGACGCTGCCGCGTTGCCTGTCGCTCAAATTTTACCCCTCATGCGCCTAGAGAAGTTTCACTTCAATAAATAAAGTCATTTTTATATTAATGTCTTACTTTTGTATCACTTTAAAAAATAATTTCCCTAAACGAGTACTTGAGTTTATCGATAACGCGTATCGACAGTTGTTACAACCATGGCTGTACGAAACTTGTCAGTGTAGTTGCGGCATATCATTATACTGTTATGACACAGAATGTATCTATGTGTGTGTGAAAATGTGAGTGTATTTTTTAATTTAGTATAGTGTGAGTTTCGTAGTGACAGATGATTATTTTTGTGTGTGAATTTGAGAAAGTGTGCGTAGCACAGATTTCCCCCCGCAAAAAATGCCAGACTATTTTGTATCGGTAAAATACGCTATGGCTACTCCCCTCCGTGTTGCTCTTTGATAAGAAACAACCACAGACTATGAAACAGTTCTTGAAATAATAAATCGATAATAAATCGATCACATGATAAAAATAATTTTACGTCATGTGATTATCTATACTTAATATTATAAAGAGGTAAAGTTTATAACTTTGTTTGTATATACGGGGTAATCTTCGTAAATACTGATCCGATCATGAAAATTCTTTCGCTAACAGAAAGCTACACTATTCAGGAGTGACAAGATAAAAGGAAAAAGATAAAAATATAACTCAAAAATGGTAAATGTACTACCATCTCTCGCCGCCATCTATCGCCATTAGAAGACTATTTATTAGTCTATCGACGTCGTTTTCGGGATTTTTGATAGATGGCGTTGAAGTAACATATTATTTATTTATACCCCGTCTGGCGACTAATGATCTTTTTGACACTTCAAGAAATTTTGACATTAGTGACTGCCTCACACGTTCTTTATTCGATTCGAAATAATAATCGATTTTATTTAAGAAGAACTTTCAATCGAATTAATTAAATACATTTAATTTAAAAATATTTATTTATGCGATTAATAGTTTTTTTAATTATAAATGAAATATATAAATAATAAATAAATGAATTAACAGAGTTATTGCTCTATATTCTTGGTTTGCAATTAAATTTCAAGATTTCGACTTAATTCCTTGCAAGTAATCAATCTTGGGGGTCATAGATACTATTTTTATTTCATTTTTTGTATTAAATTTATAGAAACAATAATCACATGACGTAAAATTATTTTTATCATATGATCGATTTATTATCGATTTATTATTTCAAGAACTCTTTCATAGTCTGTGGTTGTTTGTTATGCACAGGGTACTTCACTCAATCAATCAAATCGTCAATAAAGTATGACATTACTGTAAAATTTTAGTACGTTATTCCGGAAAAAAACTGTAATTTATAGGCGTGAGCTGTCAAAAAGCTAATTAGTCGCCGGACGGGGTATAAGTGCTATAAAATTTAGTATGTTATTTGGTTCTGTAATTTAAAATAATAATAAATACACGATATTATTACGAGTGTATACGTCCAATACTTGCTATAAAAAATGAACCTAATAGAACTTAGTAAATACTAAGAACTACACAACATAGGTAATGAATGCATCACAAAGAAAAAGATAATTAACGCCCAACGAAGTGGGCACGGGTCGGCTAGTTCATTATAAAATGAAAGTATAAAGCTCTTTTTTAAATTTCATTCACTAACACAACATTCTTGTAATTTGACAAGAATATTCGTTTACTTTAAAAATAGTTCATCGGTTCAGGATTCATTCTGAGGTTCATTTGTTTTGTATATAAAGGGACACATTTATTATTACTAATGGTCACCCAGTGGTTGAAATTCGCCCATAATTAAAAATTTAAATTGAAAAAAAATAATCAAAAAATAGAACCTTTTTAAAAAAAATTCAATTTGACTACAGACTTTGGACAATCAACATAAGAGATATGCGTGTGTGTGTCAAAATACATGGTAGTGTGTGTAACGTTTTTTTTTATTGACTTAATGTATTTATATGCATAATTTAAAAAAAATATTAGTATTCTGCACTCCTTCTTTATATAAACTACTAGCTGACCTGGCGAACTTCGTACCGCCTTTTTTTTCTTAAATAGATATAATAATTACATATACCAAAATAAAATATAGCCTATCTTTCAAGTTGGATCAAACTGCACACGGTGTGCAAATTTGATTAAAATCGGTTAAGTGGTTTAGGAGTCCATTGAGGACAAACATTGTGACACGAGATTTATATAATTATATTAAGATAAGTGTGCGAAATTTCATGCTCCTCCGTCCGCGCAATTTTCGTAAAAAGGGGTACAAAGTTTTTGCTTCACGTATTAATATTATACATTTTATATTGTTATATTCATATGTTATAGCCATTATATATGCCTATATAGTTTAAAAATTGTTAAAAATCTTATACTATTAAACGAGCAATTCTTGTATATATATATTTTTTCTGCTCGGAATCGGCTCCAACGATTTTCGTGAAATTTAGTATTTAGGGGTTTTCGGGGGCGAAAAATTGATCTAGCTAGGATTCATTTTTAGAAAATGTCGTTTTATTCCTGTTTTTAGGCACTACAAAAATTGCTAAAATATCGTTAGAATAGGAAGGTTAATTTCGCAGTCGTCATGAATGTTTTAATAGCTCAGGTGGGAAATCGGACGGCCGATATTTACCGAGAAAACCATGGTTCAAATCTCAGTCTCCAGATTAAATTCTTTTTTCTTTTTTTTTAATTTCACTCGTGATTTTTTATTTAAATAAAAATAAAATAGGTAGGGATCCCTAGTACATATTTTTCACCTGATTAGTATCAAGCTAATTTTCCGGGAGTAGCTTCATTTTGATGAGACGAACAAAAAGTTCCTCTTCGAAAACTCTCGATTGTGGTAGATAATAGAGTTAGCAGGAGATAGAGCAACAGTGAGCGTAGGACCGGGATAACTTACCACGCAATTTGGAAGACAATAAATAGAAAAAAAATTCAGCTGGTTAGTAATAATTTTTGATGACCTTACGAGGTCATCAACTTGATGACCTCGTAAGGTCATCAAAAATTGATTTTTTTTCTGATTTTTTTTTTCTTTTAGTTAGTTAATATTTATATAATTTGATGGTAATATTGTCCTACAAATTGCGTGGTACGTTATCCCGATCCTACGCTCACTACTGCTCTATCTCCTGCAAACTCTATTATCTACCACAATCGAGAGTTTTCGAAGAGGAACTTTTTGTTTGTCCCATCAAAATGAAGCTACTCCCAGAAAATTAGCTTGATACTAATCAGGTGAAAAATATGTACTAGGGATCCCTACCTATAAAAATACCGAGAAAAAACAAAATAAAAAAAATAAATAAAATAAAAATACCGAGCTAGGCTCGGTCACCCAGGTACTGTTATTTAATGGCCAATAAATGTTGACTTTCTTCCTTTCTTTCTCTTTTCTTATGTACATAAACTTTTTCCTGATAGGTAATGGTGGAAACGTTAGGTGCAACAGCCTGGTGTGCGGAAATATTACAAGCTCGTGCTGCGGCCGCATCTATGCGAGCTCAAGTTGGTGCCGTCGCAGCTCTGGCGGCAGCAGCAGATCGCTGTCGGGACCTGATTGCTATTACTGATGACCAACAAAGGATACTGGTTAGTTTTAATAACTTTTTACACATTATTTAATAATCAAGATACCAGTCATGATAATGCTGATATACGATCAAGTTATTCAATTAAGATCAGATCTAGACATAAAAATTTATTTGTATCTATGTATTTTTACAAGCTTTTATTTAACTTGCAATGTATGTATGTATGTATGTATGTATGTATGTATGTATGTATGTAACTTTAATGAATGTTTGTTCGGGTGAAATCTTGCAACTCAATTTTGAAGCAGATATCTTCAACCAATTGAGCTGAAATTTTGTATACAGGTTCAATTCGGATGACAATACATGGTTTGTATGTATAAATGTATGTATGTATGTTTGTTCGGGTGAAGTCTTGCAACTCAAGCAGGTATCTTCAACCAATTGAGCTGAAATTTTGTATACAGGTTCAATTTGGATGACAATGCATGGTTTGTATGTATGCATGTATGTATGTATGTTTGTTCGGGTGAAATCTTGCAACTCAATTTCGAAGCAACCAATAGAGCTGAAATTTTGTATGCAGGTTCTATTTGGATGACCATGCATGATTAACTTTGTGACGTCATTCTAAATCCAATATGGCAGCATATCCAAGAGTGTGGACTAGTTATTTTTAGTGCACTTCTACAATATGGGTATCAAATGAAAGGGCTTGCTAAGAATAATTCGAATAAAGTGACGTGATAACCGACTAAAAAGTCAAAAATAAATTAAAAGTAAAAAACCTTTTTAAAAAACAAGCTTTTATTTGAATGTGCTAAAACGAAAAAAATAAATTTTTACTTTAAAACTTTTACTATCTACTTATAAAGTCATTACACATAATCTATATATGATATAAAAGTTTGTCGCGAGATTTGCTTGTAAACAAGTAAATTAAATAAATTGGTGTGATTGATTTTAACTTTTAAAATTTTCAAACTAAGGAAATACGAGTATAGGTAGGGATCCCTAGTACATTTTTTTCACCTGATCAGTATCAAGCTAATATTTTGGGAGTGGCTACATTTTGATGAGGCGAACAAAAAATTCCTCTTCGAAAACTCTCGATTGTGGTAGCTAACAGAGATAGTAGGGGGTAGAGCAGCACTGAGCGTAGGACCGGGATAACGTACCACGCAATTTGTAGGACATTATTACTATTAAATTATATAGATAATCACTAACTAAAAGAAAAAAAAATCAGCTGGTTAGTAATAATTTTGATGACCTTACGAGGTCATCAAGTTGATGACCTCGTAAGGTCATCAAAAATAAAAAAAAATCTGATTTTTTTTTTGCTTATCCCGGTCCTACGCTCACTGCCGCTCTACCCCCTACTATCTCTGTTAGCTACCACAATCGAGAGTTTTCGAAGAGGAATTTTTTGTTCGCCTCATCAAAATGTAGCCACTCCCAAAAAATTAGCTTGATACTGATCAGGTGAAAAAAATGTACTAGGGATCCCTACCTAGTACTCATTATCTCGCGACAAGCTTTTCTATCATATAGATTATGTGTAATGACTCTATAAGTAGATAGTAAAAGTTTTAAAGTAAAAATTTATTTTTTTCGTTTTAGCACATTCAAATAAAAGCTTGTTTTTTTAAAAAGGTTTTTTACTTTTAATTTTTTATATTAAAAATAAATTGCGAATGGGTTGGCTGAAAAATTCTGGCCAGGCCTTGCCTATTCAACCAGCCCGTTAGCAATTTATTTTTTTATATATGAAAGTAAATATAAAATAATTTTCATCCAATAAACAAACTGAGTTTTATTTTCAGGACCCCAATAGATAAGGTACATTGATTTTTTTTTTTCATTAATAAAGTCTCTATCTTTCGCAGCTCACAAATAAGTCATGGTGTCGGGTGGTTGGCTGGAGACCTGAAGATGGTCCGCGGCCTTTGACTGAGGCAGTAAGCGGTGAAGTCCTCCGATTAGCAGCTAGTGGGGTCCGTGATTGGGAGGCGCCTGTGTTAATAAGAAGACGTGCAGCTCCCGACCCTGTGTTGCTTCCCTGCCGTGGATCGGCTGTTTCATTGAATAAGTAAGAATATTACATTATAAATCAGTAATGAGTAGGTATACATGCTAACCTAATACAACAGTATAAGAGAGCACATTCTTAACTACTCGTTGTAATGAATGTAATGAAGGGCAAGTTTTGGATCACGTATTATCTTAACATTACACATTACACAAAAACTTTTTGAAGTTATACTTCTTTTGGCGCGTTAGAGAAAAATGATGAGAGTAAATTTTTATCATGCGCGTGTGGATACAAAGTAGTTCAAGCATGCATGAATAGATGCCGCTAGTTTTGCAGACAAGAAAGTAGTCTTTATCATTTCTAAGAGATGGCGTTGTGGACTATAACAAGAAAATAGTCTTTATCGTTTCTAAGAGATGGCGTTGTGGACTTATTGTCTAATTATTAAGGGTAGGGTATTGGTAGGGTTTTTGGAAGTATTTTAATACTCTAGCTTGAAGTATAACTTCTTACGTGCGTACATAAGTACACACACACTTTTTTTTCCAGGAGCACATCACACGTTGTGTTCGTCTGTGAGCCAAGCAACGCTATAGAATGCGAACGTGCTCGCGGCTCCCTCCACTCTATCCGACGAGGATCATTAGACGTGCGCTCTGTGGCATCTGACGGTTTGCGTCGTACTTCATTGGCTAAGCTGCAGGGATTACCGCTCGAAGCTCCAATTACCAAGGTACTTCATAATTAAAACCTTTTGTCCTCGTTAATGTCTGAAATATGACGTTTAACGCCCTTGATAACACAGATAAGCTCACTTAAATAGTCCTTTATCCACGTAATGTTTACGTAGGCTTATCCTACTGACACTAAAAATATCGCTTGATGATCAAGTGTATTTTCTAATGAAAGTGGGAGATGTGCGATCTTTGTTTGCTAGGTAGTTAATAACTTACGACCATTTTTATGTCACCTTAGAAAGGTTGACAAAGATTAATTTTTATTTATTACTAGCTGCCGGGTCAGACTTCGTTCTGTCTGTTCTGTTTTTTTTTTGCATAATAACCGTCCGTGGGATTTTTAAGGAACATACAAAAAAATTAATCAGAATCGGTCGAGCCGTTCTCCAGTTATGCGCTTAGCAACATTCATTTTTATTATATAGATAATACTAGACATATTGAAAATGTTATTTCATACAAAGTTACATTTTCTTTTGTTTTCAAAATTTTGTGTTTTAAAGAAACTACTGACAAACCAAATTGAAGATCATAAAAGTAATATAAAGTAATTTTAATTATGATTTAAGTACATTGATTTAATAAAATATAAAATACGCAAGATTTGTTAAATTAAACGAAGTATCAAACTTAATTTAGCGCATTTACATGTTACTACTTGTAAATAACCTCTCTAATTTTTGGGTTTTATGTTTGTAGTATTGTTTTACTGCTACGTAAAAGTTTCATAACCATCTCTTATTACGTTTTCATAATTATGCCAGACTATTATATAGTTATTGTACTTTTCAGGTCATATCTCTCTTATCCGCGGCGACGGAGGGTGCACCGCCCTCGACCGTAGCTTGCATAGATCGTGCTGTAGACATGCTGCGTACTTCTGAACTGTACTCGCCACAAATGAGGGAAGATCCGAAGATGAGAGCCGAAGACCCTATTGCTACTGACCTTATTGGCGCCTTACTATCGGTGAGGACCATTTAAACTACATCTTTTTTTTTATTAAAATGTTTTTTTTTTTTTTTATTGTGATAAAAGCAAAAACAACCATTTGTGTCCTGTTTTTATTACTATTACATAGGTTTTATGTTATGATTTACACTTAACGTATGTTATATTACCTATTTGTATTTATATAATTATAATGTACCTATCTGTATACAATAAAGTACCTACTAACAATTATTTATCTGTTTATGAACCTGTTCGGCCTGGGAAAGCGGGAGCAAGTGAACTCAAACCTTGCTTATATGGTAGGAGGTTTGAAATTACAAAACAAACTATTACTCTCCTGTGGTCGTCTTTTTCTTTTCTGATGCTTCAATGACATAGTTTCAGAAAAATCGCGCCTTAACTTTTATTATCTTATATTTTGCTAATACGAAAGAATTCATTTTGATTACAAATTAAACAAAATGATAATTAGCTTAGTATGATCACGCGTAAAATATATCGTATATTTTTTGACGACGTTCGCGACGTTGTTTATTTACATAGATTTACAAAGTAGCGCTGCCGCCGCGCGGCAAATTTGAAGGCGCCTTAATCCATGTTTATTTATTAGGTATTTTTCAAATAAAAAAAGATTATTAGTTTTGCTTATAAAAACTTATAATTATTGGCTATATATTTTTACCTTTGGTTCTAGTCTCTAGAGAAGTGTTTAAGATTTGCAAAAAATTCTCTCGTTTTCACCGACTTCAAAAAAGTAGGTCGCTCATATTTATTTAATATGAAAAATAAAAATTAAATATTTTTGTTTGATACTAAGGAAATTTATAAATCAACAGCAAAAAAATGTTTTTTTATTAAGTCTAGGTATATTTTCTGTTTGATCTTGATAAAAAATACCACGTTAAAGGATAAAAATAGGGTATAATATTTTCTAAGCTCTAATTTTAACTGTCTTTAGAAGTAAACCGTTTGAAGATTTTAACGATATTGAAATTATTCGTCTATCGAGAAGCTGCAGTTGGCTAGTGGCTACTAAAACAAATGACGCCGGATCTGTCCTGTCAATCTGTCAAAGGGAGAGAACAAACGCTGCGTGATAGCGCGTAATAGCTTTAAAAGCGTATAAATACTTGAAATTTTTCCCACAAAAAAATAAACCTAAAACTGTTGTATAAAAAATATTAAAAGAATAAGCCATTTTTATTGCAAAGTAAATGAAGACAAATTTTAATGTTTACCAGTCCAGCAAATATTGTCGTTGCTGCAGATGATAGACATTTTATGCATTATTAAAATTGTTGAATGTGTGACAAAAAAGATATAATCTAAATTCAAATAATATCAGAAATTTGACGGAAATGCACGCTTCAGCCTGTAATATCCCACTGGTGGTCATAGGCATATCTTTCCCCATGTAGGAGAAGGATCAGAGCTTAATCGACTAAGGTACCTGCGGCAAATAAGGCCCACCTAACTTTAAAACTAAAAAACTCAGAAATTATTTTAAAATAGTTTAAAAAAATGAGTTCAGTAGAAACTTTAGTTATTTAAGATAATAATAAAAGATAAAGAGTAGTATAGAAATCATCATGGAAAGAAATATAACAGTTTCTAACAACTCTTGCCAGGAGCCTTATTAAACTACCACTGTATATTAAGGCCCAAAAATAGAATTTTCCTTTCTTATGAAAATGAAACATATTCTAAATCAGACTTTCAGTTAGAACCTTCGGAATTAGATTATTATTATTATTATTAGATTTATTTAGAAATATGGTGTGTGGTTACGGCACTAAAGAATATATCCGTCCCCTCTCATCCCGTGGGTGTCGTAAGATGTGACTAAGGGATAACACAGTTCCACTACTACCTTGGAACTTAAGAAGCCGACCGATGGCGGAATAACCATCCAACTGCTTGCTTTGAAATACACAGGCCGAAGACGGGTAAGAGCATCTTCGATGTGACAAAGCCAGCCCTGCGGTTACCAACCCACCTGCCCAGCGTGGTGACTATGGGCAAAACACATGAGTTCACGCCATTTTTGGCGCGAACTTGTGAACTCCTTTTGTGCCAAAACAGTCTGTTGATTATGAACATGTGGCGGCACGTCACTAGCCGCTACTCACATCCCTACGCGCGAACCGGTCCAGGCGCTCGCGGGGTGCGGACGACGCGCGCGGCGCGGGGAGGAAACCTGTCCTCAGTCGGCCTGCGCACGCGCCAGTGCAAGGAAAACGTGCATCTACGCCGCATCTGTGCCCCTTTGCTTCGCGCGCTTATGCTTATTGCTTAAATCTACGATACGTCTAAATATACGCATATATTGTGGTGGAAGTGTGTTTCATTAGGAACCCTCGCACACCCCCCACATTGGTGACCGCGACGAACATTCGTGATATAGTGGACATTCGTGTACGTTATAAAAACTTTTAAATGGCTACCGCTAACGTAAAAGAAGAGGTGTGTCGTGTTGGCGTTAAGGTGCCTCCATTTTGGCCTAATGAACCGGCATTATGGTTTGTGCAATTAGAAGGTCAGTTCGTTTTAGCTAATATAACGAGTGATGCTACGAAATTCTATCATGTAATCGCCAATTTGGACTATAAATACGTGTGCGAAGTAAAAGACGTTATAACCAATCCGCCGGCTGACAATAAATATGAAAAAATAAAAACCGAGCTCATTTCGCGCTTGTCAGCATCACAAGAGCAGCGTGTAAGGCAATTGCTTACTCATGAAGAGTTAGGAGATCGGAAGCCATCACAGTTTCTTCGCCATCTGCGGAACCTGGCTGGAGCTGATGTACCGGACGAATTTATACGTTCACTGTGGACGAGCCGTTTGCCTAGTCATGTTCAGGCGATTATTGCAGCTCAAGTCGATCTCCCCTTAGACACAGTGGCGCAAATAGTGGATAAGATTCACGAGGTATCTCTACAACCACAAGTAGCAGCAGCATCGACTTTAACTCCTGCACCGACGGAAAATTCGATGGCGCTAATAGAAAAGCTTGTTCAGCGAGTCGATGACCTATCACGGCAAGTTGCGGAGCTGTCCATAAGGCCCCACTCGCGTTCGAGAACTCGAGCGCATTCTCCTCGCTGGCGTCAACGGTCCCGGAGCCGCTCTAATGCTGGCTCGGGGCACTGCTGGTATCATCGACGTTTCGGGAAGCAGTCAACGAAGTGCCACTCACCGTGTTCGTTTCAGTCGGGAAACCACAGCGGCAGTTCGTAGAGGCGACGCACGACTGTCCGGGCACTACCAGTCGCCTTCTCATCACGGACCGGAAAACCAAAGTACAATATTTAATAGATACCGGTTCTGATTTATGTGTACTCCCGCGTCGATTCCTGCGCCAGTTCAGACAACCCACGGACTACAGTCTTACTGCTGCAAACGGTAGTATCATCAATACCTATGGTACCATGACTATGCACCTGGACCTGGGTTTGAGACGAGACTTCAAGTGGAACTTCGTGGTAGCGAACGTGGACAGACCGATCATCGGAGCCGACTTCATCGCACATTACGGGTTATTGGTAGACTGCAAGAACAGACGCCTGGTGGACAGTGTGACAACATTAGTCACACCCGGGACCGTAAAGACCTGCAGCCAGACCAGTATCAAGGCGATATCAGGTACAACAGAGTTTCATAAATTATTGTCTCGATACCCGGAACTGACTAAGCCTTCTGGGGTTTTCCGCGAGGTCAAACATTCTACTGTCCATTATATAAATACTACACCTGGACCTCCAGTGTTTTGCAGACCACGACGCCTGGCTCCCGATCGACTCAAGATAGCCAAGGAACAGATCGAGGACATGATACGAGATGGCACTGCGCGACCCTCAGACTCACCTTGGGCATCAGCGTTACACCTGGCACCTAAGAAAAACGGGTGGAGGCCTTGCGGGGACTACCGCGCACTCAATGCGCGCACCATACCTGACAGGTACCCAATTAGGCACATAGAAGATTATGCACACAGGCTAGCAGGATGTACCATCTTCTCTAAAATAGACCTGGAAAAAGCTTACCACCAAATTCCCGTCGCTCCAGAGGACATACCGAAGACCGCCATCACCACGCCATTTGGCCTTCTGGAATTCCCGTTCATGTCGTTTGGCATGCGTAACGCTGCGCAAAGTTTCCAACGGTTCCTCGATGAAGTGCTGAGAGGCCTAGATTCCTGCTGTTTCTCATACATTGATGATATCTTAGTATATTCCAATTCCAGGTCTCAACACCTGGAAGACCTGGAAATCGTTTTCAAGCGTCTGCAAGACTACGGACTCCGTATCAATGAAGGAAAGTGTGAATTCGGCCGGGATGAGATCGATTTCCTGGGTTTTCACATTTCACGACACGGCACGCGACCTCTAGAAGACAAGGTTGAAGCCATAAAGCAGTTCTCGCCGCCGAAGACCGTCAATGGTTTACGTAGGTTTTTGGGGATGCTAAATTTTTACCGGCGTTTCATTCCACACGCCGCCGCTTATCAAGCACCACTGCACGACATGCTATCGGGACCTAAAATAAAAGGTACGCAGCCACTGACCTGGACATCTGAACTTCTCACCGCTTTTGACAACTGCAAGGCAAGTGTTATCAAATGTACTCTACTTGCACATCCTGTCATGAACGCACCGCTTGCCCTCGTAACTGACGCTTCTAACTTGGCTTTGGGAGCAGTGCTCCAGCAGTTGGTGGATAAAGAATGGCAACCGCTTGCTTTTTACTCGAAGAAGCTAAACAAGTCGCAACAACTTTATAGCGCTTACGATAGGGAGCTGCTTGCAATATACGAAAGCATCAAACATTTCCGCTATATGATTGAAGGTCGACACTTTGTTATATATACGGATCACAAACCTATCACCTACGCATTCCAGCAGAACAAGCAGAAGTGCTCACCTAGGCAGTTTAACCAGCTTGACTTTATTTCACAGTTTACCACAGACATTAGGTACATTCCTGGAAAAGAGAACATCCCTGCAGACGCGTTGACGCGTATCGAGTCCATCTCAGTACCGCCCACCTTGGAAGAGATAGCTCGTTCTCAAGAACATGACACCGAACTGCGCGAACTTCTCTCCAATCGTTCAACCTCATTGAAACTGGAACAAATCCCTGTACCTGGTATGAAAATCATGTTATACTGTGACGTTTCTCTGTCGAGGCCCCGTCCTTTTGTTACCAAGGAGCTGCGTCGACGGATCTTCAATTCCGTCCATTCAATGAGTCATCCTGGAGCGAAGTCAACAACAAAGATGGTAACTGACAGATTTATTTGGCCCTCAGCTCGAAAGGACTGCCATGTATGGGTTCGAGCCTGTGAAGCCTGCCAGAAGTCAAAGGTACATCGCCACACTTCAACACCTCTGCATAGTTTCAAGCTGCCGCAATCACGATTTAGTCACGTGCATATAGATTTGATCGGTCCGATGCCACCATCTCGCGACTACAGATACTGTCTTACAGCTGTCGACAGGTACACACGATGGCCAGAAGTGCAGCCGCTACAAGATATAACAGCTGAAACGGTGGCAAGGGCATTCTACGAAATATGGATTTCACGTTTTGGCTGCCCGCAGACTTTATCGACAGACAGAGGTCGGCAATTTACATCTCAAATTTTCAAAGCTCTTACAGACCTGTGCGGAGTCCAGCTGCGACACACGACTGCATACCACCCAGCTGCCAACGGAATGGTCGAGCGATTCCATCGCACCCTGAAGGCTGCAATCATGGCTCACGGCGAGACACGCTGGACAGACATCTTACCTGTGGTCCTGCTCGGCGTGCGGTCAGCCTGGAAAGAAGATCTGCAATGCTCTGTGGCTGAGATGGTATATGGTGAGCGCTTAAGAATACCGGGTGAGTTCCTTCAGTCAACTCATACTAACCAGTTGAAACCGCCTGAGTTTATCTCACAACTGAAGCACAATATGTCACTTCTAAGACCCCAGGAAGCATCTCGACACTCTCCAGCTTCTGTATTTGTACATGACGACCTGAAAACTTGCAAGCACGTATTTATTAGAAAAGATGGTCTTCGAGGATCATTAGAACCACCATACTCTGGCCCATATCTTGTACTTGACAGAACAAACAAGACAGTCATTGTGAAATTGGACAGAGGACCAGTGACTGTCTCAATGGATCGTGTGAAGCCTGCTTACATACTGACCGACTCATTAGAAGACGCACCGAAATCGGTGATTGAAAACCCTGATGGTCAACGTCCGGTAAAGACCACAAGGTCCGGACGCATAATCAAATTTCCCGATTATTTTTCCGCAGGTTTTCCAAACTCCAAGGGGGGTGGTGTGGCGGCACGTCACTAGCCGCTACTCACATCCCTACGCGCGAACCGGTCCAGGCGCTCGCGGGGTGCGGACGACGCGCGCGGCGCGGGGAGGAAACCTGTCCTCAGTCGGCCTGCGCACGCGCCAGTGCAAGGAAAACGTGCATCTACGCCGCATCTGTGCCCCTTTGCTTCGCGCGCTTATGCTTATTGCTTAAATCTACGATACGTCTAAATATACGCATATATTGTGGTGGAAGTGTGTTTCATTAGGAACCCTCGCACACCCCCACAAACAGTCAACCGGCATCCCTTTTCGTCTACATTGTAAAGTTTTCCGTATGTGTTACTTATATCCAGTTCGTCATATAATTTTTTAATTTCTTCAAATTTTTGGCTTACAATTCGTCTGTTCAATTTTTCTGCACTGGCTAGATTCATGAACTGTGCCTTTTTAGAAATTTCTGGATGCCGCTTCAACTTTAGCCAGTCTTTGCCAGCAAGGCCAACATCTTTGTTGAAGTTATGTTTTATGGCGTTATGGCGTAAGTAACATCCCAATATTTGCATATCTTATGATTCTATTGACAATATCGCGTTCTTGAGCTTCATTTATTATTAAACTGCGTCCTAAACGTCTCATTATATTTCCACTTTTCAAGTGGTTCCTAAGCGTACGTCTGGGTATGTTATATCGGTCTGCTGCACTACGCTGCGTCAACTGCCTTCGTTCGCCTACAGCTGCCATAGCAGAACGCAAGTTTTCTTGCGTTCACTGAGACCGTCCTGGAGGCATATCCATTCAATTTGTGGATAGAAAAATATGTATAGTTATATAATAAAGGTAGGGTAATAAGGCCCATGGCCTACACCAGTGGGCCTTTTTAGCCGCTTAGCATTATTTTATAAAACCATTAATTTAGGACAAAAATAGCTCTGACTTTCGATTAAAACCATAGAAATTATATACTATTATGTCTAATGTTTAATAAAATTATGTTAAATTATTGATTACTAGCAATTGAATCAAAATACTAACATTTCTTTATCGCCAATAATTATAAATCCAAGTGATGTAGCGTAGCCTGTCACAAATCGTTCGCTACTGGCAAGATGGCGGCGCATACCGGCCGCAAGCTAACGTCACGGTATACTTATCGATCTTATGCATGTGTGAGTTAAGTTTGAATCGGAATAGAAGCATTTTAGCGCGAGTTTTCAAATGTGGGCCTTATTAAGGCTCCGTCGCATGACAAAAGTAGGCATTTAACGTCTACCCCGTCCCCCTTGGACACACGTCGCGCGAACTCGTTGCTGTTGAACTCAGTCCGTGACCTGAAAGCGTCAGTGGCTGTAAAGCGAACTAATTTGATTTGACTTTAAAATAGAAATGCATTTATTATGATCATTTTTTAAAGTAGTGATAAATATGTAATACTTTCGTAAATAAATGAAATAAGTAAATGATTTCAGGGTTATTTATTATAAAGACTGTTGGACATAAATAGAATAAGCTATATAAAATAAAACAAATTACATATTAAATCTATACAAATAAATAAAATTGAAGTGTCTGTTTGTAATATTGTAATACCCGCTTTTAACTAAATTACATATATAATATACATGGTGCAAATACCAAAATAACATTTTTTATAATTTGTCTGTCTGTCTGTTCCGGCTAATCTCTGAAACGGCTGGATCGTTTTTGACAGGACTTTCATTGGCAGATAGTTGCTGATGTAATAAGGAGTAACGTAGGCTACTTTTATTTTAGATTTTTTATTATTATTTTATAAGTGCGAACTGAACAATAATTATTTTGTTAAATTCCACGCGGACGAAGTCGCGGGCATAGGTAGTTTAAAATAATTATTATTCAATGAAACGTATCTCAATAAATTCCACAATACAATTACAATATTTAAAAAAACTAGTTGAAAAAAAAAAAGCGGTCACCCATCCAAGTACTGACCGTCGTGACGCTGCCGCGTTACCGGTCGCTCAAATTTTATCTTAACTAACTTATATCTCCCTCAACTTCCGTTCGCCTCGACCGATCACACTTTTCGTAACGCTCTCGTCACGCATTAACCTGCTTACTGACCAATTTAAGCGCGCCTAAAGAAGTTTCACTTCAAAAAAACTAGTTGAAAAAAAAGCGTCACGCATCCAAGTACTGACCGTCGTGACGGTGCCGCGTTACCGGTCGCTCAAATTTTACCCCTCATGCGCCTAAAAGTTTCACTTCAAAAAAACTAGTTGAAAAAAAAAGCGGTCACCCATCTAAGTACTGACCGTCATGAAATTTTATTTGGCTTTAAAATAGAAATGCATTTATAATGATCATTTTTTATAGTAGTGATAAAATAATAATACTTTCGTAAATAAATAAAATAAGTAAAGGATTTCAGGGTTATTTAGTATAAATACTGTTGGACATAAATGGAATAAGAGCTATTAAATGAAACAAATAACATATTAAATTTAAAATAATAATTATTAAATAAAATTTATCTGTATAGGTACAGTAGGCAGTATTAGCTCTCCGATGTTGATGAATTTTAAAATTGCTAATTTGCTACATCGCCATAGGCGTAAAAATGTAACAGACACACTTATACTTTTGAATTTTGTACCTAATTGTATTAACTCGAAATAAAAATATAATTTATATTATTCATTTTGAGCTGTGTAACATACGAATGTAAAGTTTGTCATGAAGCGCTGCTTAGTACTAGTGGTCTAAGATCCGAATCTAAATCGATCTTCACCGAGCTGATAATATAATGAAACATACTTTGTAATAAATTTAGTATATATATTAGATAATATTATATTAAAAATGGGTTACCTCTATTTTGAAAACTCTATTTTGTTGTTATGTATTATTATTATAATCTATATAATAAAAAAGAATGTTGCTAAGCGCATAACTCGAGAATGGCTCGACCGATTCGGCTAATTTATTTTTGTATGTTCCTTAAAAATTCCACAGTAGGTTTTTATATTTAATAATTCTTATTTTAATATTAATTAAATATAATATATTATAACAAAGAAAAAAAATGGCAACGTCACGTGGTGTTCCCAAGTGGTCACCCATCCAAGTATCTGATGCTGCCGCGTTACCGGTCGCTCAAATGTACCTCATGTGATAAAATGCGCCTTAAGAAGTTTCACTTCAAAAAAACTAGTTGAAAAAAAAAGCGGTCACCCATCCAAGTACTGACCGTCGTGACGCTGCCGCGTTTCTGGTCAGTTACATTTTATCTTTACTAACATATCTCACTCTCAACTTCCGTTCGGCTCAACCGATCACACTTTTCTTAACACTCTCGTAACGCACCTGCTTACTCCCCAAGTTAAGCGCGCCTATAGAAGTTAAACTTCAAAAAAACTATTTGAAAAAAAAGCGGTGACCCATCCAAGAACTGACCGTCGTGACGCTGCCGCGTTTCCGGTCGATCAAATTTTATCTTAACCAAAATATCTCCCTCTCAACTTCCGTTCGCCTCGACCAATCACACTTTTCGTAACGCTCTCGTCACGCCTGCTTACTCTCCAAGTTAAGTGCGCCTAAAGAAGTTTCACTTTAAAAAAAACTAGTTGAAAAAGAAAGCGGTCACCCATCCAAGTACTGACGCTACAATGAGCGTAACGCTACAAATAGCGTAACTACAAATATCGTAACGCTACAATGAGCGTAACGATATAAATAGCGTAACGCTACAATGAGCGTAACGCTACAATGTGTCATCCTTTTTCATGCAAGTCGCTGCGCCGCGCGCCCTTCCCTGTCGTTTTTCCGTTGCATCTGGTTTGAAATCACAACGATTCTAAAGAAGTTTCACTTCAAAAATCTAATTGAAAAAAAAAAGAGGTCACCCATCCAAGTACTCGTCGTGACACTGACGCGTTACCGGTCGCTCAGATTTTACCCCTCATGCGCCTAAAGAAGTTTCACTTCAAAAATGTTAATTTGGTGTAATATGTACCGTGTATTTATACATACATATGAATTTAGTTAAAAGACGTAATATTACAAACAGACACTCCATTTTTATTAATTTTTATATAGATAAATAGTGTTTACAAAAACTTAAACAGCAACAAAATAATTATATTAAACTAGCGGACCCGGCAGACGTTGTCCTGCCCGGAAAACAGCTACCAAATTTGATTGCTTACATACCGATAGCAGCGCCACCTATCGGGTCAAATTGAGATAAAAAAATCCCTATCTCTCGAGTTGGACCAAATTACAGATGCTTACGAAATGTGATAAAAATTGGTTCAGTACTTTCGGAGTTACATAGCGATAGCAGCGCCACCTACCGGGTCCAATTGAGATAAAAACTACCCTATCTCTCAAGTTAGACCAAATTACAGAAGCTTACAAAATTTGATACAAATTGGTTCAGTAGTTTCGGAGTTACATACCTATAGCAGCGCCACCTACCGGGTCTAATTGAGAAAAAAGTACCCTATCTCCCAAGTTGGACCAAATTACAGATGCTTACAAATTTTGATACAAATTGGTTCAGTAGTTTCGGAGTTACATACCGATAGCAGCGCCACCTACCAAATTTTACCCCTCATGCGCCTAAAGAAGTTTCACTTCAAAAATGTTAATTTGGTGTAATATGTACCGTGTATATATACATACATATGAATTTAGTTAAAAGACGTAATATTACAAACAGACACTCCATTTTTATTAATTTTTATATAGATAAATAGTGTTTACAAAAACTTAAACAGCAACAAAATAATTATATTAAACTAGCGGACCCGGCAGACGTTGTCCTGTCCGGAAAACAGCTACCAAAGATTGCTTACATACCGATAGCAGCGCCACCTATCGGGTCAAATTGAGATAAAAAATTCCCTATCTCTCGAGTTGGACCAAATTACAGATGCTTACGAAATGTGATAAAAATTGGTTCAGTACTTTCGGAGTTACATAGCGATAGCAGCGCCACCTACCGGGTCCAATTGAGATAAAAACTACCCTATCTCTCAAGTTAGACCAAATTACAGAAGCTTACAAAATTTGATACAAATTGGTTCAGTAGTTTCAGAGTTACATACCTATAGCAGCGCCACCTACCGGGTCTAATTGAGAAAAAAGTACCCTATCTCCCAAGTTGGACCAAATTACAGATGCTTACAAATTTTGATACAAATTGGTTCAGTAGTTTCGGAGTTACATACCGATAGCAGCGCCACCTACCAAATTTTACCCCTCATGCGCCTAAAGAAGTTTCACTTCAAAAATGTTATTTTGGTATATATACAATGTATGTATATTATACATACCTACATAATATGAATTTAGTTAAAAACCGTAATATTACAAACAGACACTCCAATTTTATTTTATGTAGATAAATAGGTATTTTTTACAAAAACAGCAACAAAATATATTAATTTAAATTTATAAATAGCGAATTCAAATTTCAGTAGGTACGAATATTGAATGCATACTAATATTTAAAAAATACGGAATACGAAAAAAATCGAAAAAATTTTCACACGTCCAGCGTCTATGACGTCCGACAGGACACTGCACACTGCACAGTGCCGCTAGAGCAAAAAAGCGGTCGAAAATCACTTGAATAATCGATTAAAAAAAAATTATGGAATTTAAAAAAAAAACACTTGATCAAATTATTCCAGTTATATATGAACTTTATTTTGGTAATTTATTTATAATATCAAATCAGTTATTTTAAGAATAAAACCCAATCATAGTAAATAAAATGACCCGAAAAGAGGTAACTTTGTGAATTTATTCTATCGAGCCAAATTTATCAAATCATGTTTCCGACAAAAGCCTGAACTAGAATATACCCTCAACAATATCAATTAAATTTATTAGATAAAAATTTCACTGTTTACTATTTCAAAACTGAATTCATAGAAACGTGTTTTGCAGGAATACATCAATTACCTCACCTTAAACCCCGGGCCTTATATGCCGCAGGTACCTTATGCCGCTCCAATGCGGGTTGGCGGATATATTCCCTATTATGAGTAACAATCGCTATGCATCCGTATATAATTTTTGTTTTGACTTTGTACATTTATTTTTTGCTCCTAACGAAGCAAAGAGTAAGTATAGTTAACAGATGCGTCACTTTGTTTCGGTAACCATTTGTAAAAGATGTAACATTAAATAGCTGCTTACCGTACACATAGCTTATAAATGTATGCTCAAGTTATTTTCATTACAAACTATCAAAATATTCAAAATACCTGACAGTATTGCTTTTCTATGTAAAAAAAATGTCTTTTTTGTTGTTGTGATAACCATTATTAATAGAGAATAGAACCAAAAACTATAAAAAAATATCTAAATGTTTATAATATAATTTGATAATAATCAAAATGATTTCTCAACTAAATGTTTCTTATCGCAGATTTGTTTGCAAGTTCTACGTTTTCCTTTTGGCTCTTGTAGCTCTAACAAGTTAGTCGTAGCCTACAGTACTAATCGAAATATAGTTTGAACTTATATAACATTATACTTATTATATATTCGATATAACGTATTTTATTTTATAGTATTTATCTATTTATTTAGATATATAATAATATTTTATTTTAACACAGATTTTTGTATGTACCTATTATATAAAATATTTAGAATCTGTCTTTACTTATAAAATCGCATTAAAAAGTTATGAAAGTCAAACAATTGTTTTCGTTTATGTTTAAAGCAAGGAGCAACCAATGTCCTGTCGTCGCGGAGAAGCAGCAATGATTCCACTGTAGTCAGATCCCAAGCCAACAGAACAAATATGAAGCACAAGGTAAGTTTGTAAAATTATTATGAAAAAATCTTATACACAAAAAAGAATTAAAGGAAGCATAGTATAAAAAATATACGTTCAAGGTTTAAATTAAATCATAATTATTTACAGTTATTTGCCATCAATCAAAGACAAAGTCGTACGTAAAGCACTTTTTTTCAACACTTTACTGCTCAAAAATAATGGACCAAGCACAGATTATCCTCAAAATCCTAATACAAAAATATTTGATGTCATTTGCCTTTGCCATAAAAAATAAACGTAATTTATTTTTATCACTAAAATAAAAAGTAATATGTATGTAAATCAAACAGATAATGCTTACGTTACTAAAAAGCGTATTAGCGTATTGGTCTTACAATCTCGTAATTTTTTTTTTTTTTTTTGTAATAGACAACAGGCCAGCTACGCGAAGTTCTAGATACAGCACTAAACTGGGACTTCGAGATATTCCGTCTGGAGGACTTAACTCGCGGTCGACCGCTGACACATCTCGGTCTCACGCTGATGGGCGGCCGCTTCGACGTGTGCTCGACTCTAGAGTGCGACGAGAGGACTCTCTTGCACTGGCTGACAGTTATAGAAACGAACTACCATGCAGTTAACACCTACCATAACTCTACGCACGCTGCTGATGTTTTGCAGGTAATTTTATGTATATTGTTGTTGAGGTAGGACATAGTTGGAAATGTCATTCTTAAAATTTGAAGCAGCTCGACTGAGGAAGCATCTAAACCTTCCAAAAGGTTACAGCTGAATATAATTGTTCTCAAGTAGTGTAGTATATCTGTGGTGTGCTCCAGGGAATGGTTACCATCAGGGCCGTACGCTTATTTCCCACCATATAAAATATTTTTAGATCTCTCATGTTCGGTAAGTAGGTTGTTATTACCTCCAAATGAGGCTTGTAGGTGACTAATTAGCGCTCTAGGGTAATAATGTAACTAGAAAAGCCCTAAGGCGGTAAGTAATTAAAAAAAAAAAACCAAATATTTCTTTAAAAAAGTTCGCGTACATCTAACCATCATACTGGCAATAGACATCATGCATTCAGCCCCATTGGGCAGCATTTGGGCTGAATAGCAAAGCGACCTCTTTGGTCATTACCAAAGAGGTCGCTTTGCTATTCGGCCTTGTCTTCGTGTGAGTATAATAGTTATCAATTTTAAATATCGAACGGCGAAGCTCAATTTCGATCTTGAAAAAAAATTAAAAGTTCTTTACTTGATTCTTTTAATGAAAAAGGCGGGAATAGAAAACTTTTACTTTAAATATTGTTTGTTTTTGGGATTTTTTTATAATTACGTGCTAATTAGGAAAAAACATGAGTTCTTCAAGTGATGAAGATAATTATAAGCTGCACTCCCGATTCATCTGTCCTTAAAATTTGAAAATTGTTCTCATTTCACTATAAATTTCAACAAATAAAATGTTTTATTCTTGTAATACCGTTTTTTTTTTCTACTTACCTCACGATCGAGATGTAGGTAAAGCAGAATAGTTAGCTCGGGTGTAAGCATCAATTGCACTCTCGAACTATAAACATCTCGGACTGCAACTGATGCCTTACAGCCCTTGGCTACTAATCTACTATTAAAGGCATGTTAGCGCAATACAAAGCTAAAAATAGTCTAACATACATATTGTACATCATAATTAACTAAATCGAAATGAGTATGTACTTATCAAGAAACATGTGAAATATGATGATAAAGCTCCTACCCTTTTTCTACATGACGGAAGAGACCAATGCCTAGAAGGAGCGAATCAATCAATCAAAAAAATTTTATAAAGGCGATGTTATCGCTAAAAGCAATATCTCCCTTTCCTTCAACCAGTCTGCTATAGCTACGCTGTACGCAGGAGATTCGTACTAACATGTGAGTGTATGACACACAGGCCGTCGCGTACTTCATAGAGAAGGACCGTCTGAAGCTGCTGCTGGAGCCGCTGGAGGCTGCGGCGGCGCTGATCGCGGCGGCGGCGCACGACATCGACCACCCCGGCACCTCGTCCGCCTTCCTCTGCAACTCGCGCCACTCGCTCGCCATCCTCTACAACGACGTCAGCGTGCTCGAGTCGCACCACGCCGCGCTCACCTTCAAACTCACTCTCAGTTAGTACAACATCTCTATCATTCATATCCGGCGGCGGCGCACGACATCGACCACCCCGGCACCTCGTCCGCCTTCCTCTGCAACTCGCGCCACTCGCTCGCCATCCTCTACAACGACGTCAGCGTGCTCGAGTCGCACCACGCCGCGCTCACCTTCAAACTCACTCTCAGTTAGTACAACATCTCTATCATTCATATCCGGCGGCGGCGCACGACATCGACCACCCCGGCACCTCGTCCGCCTTCCTCTGCAACTCGCGCCACTCGCTCGCCATCCTCTACAACGACGTCAGCGTGCTCGAGTCGCACCACGCCGCGCTCACCTTCAAACTCACTCTCAGTTAGTACAACATCTCTATCATTCATATCCGGCGGCGGCGCACGACATCGACCACCCCGGCACCTCGTCCGCCTTCCTCTGCAACTCGCGCCACTCGCTCGCCATCCTCTACAACGACGTCAGCGTGCTCGAGTCGCACCACGCCGCGCTCACCTTCAAACTCACTCTCAGTTAGTACAACATCTCTATCATTCATATCCGGCGGCGGCGCACGACATCGACCACCCCGGCACCTCGTCCGCCTTCCTCTGCAACTCGCGCCACTCGCTCGCCATCCTCTACAACGACGTCAGTGTGCTCGAGTCGCACCACGCCGCGCTCACCTTCAAACTCACTCTCAGTTAGTACAACATCTCTATCATTCATATCCGGCGGCGGCGCACGACATCGACCACCCCGGCACCTCGTCCGCCTTCCTCTGCAACTCGCGCCACTCGCTCGCCATCCTCTACAACGACGTCAGCGTGCTCGAGTCGCACCACGCCGCGCTCACCTTCAAACTCACTCTCAGTTAGTACAACATCTCTATCATTCATATCCGGCGGCGGCGCACGACATCGACCACCCCGGCACCTCGTCCGCCTTCCTCTGCAACTCGCGCCACTCGCTCGCCATCCTCTACAACAACGTCAGCGTGCTCGAGTCGCACCACGCCGCGCTCACCTTCAAACTCACTCTCAGATAGTACAACATCTCTATCATTCATATCCGGCGGCGGCGCACGACATCGACCACCCCGGCACCTCGTCCGCCTTCCTCTGCAACTCGCGCCACTCGCACGCCATCCTCTACAACAACGTCAGCGTGCTCGAGTCGCACCACGCCGCGCTCACCTTCAAACTCACTCTCAGATAGTACAACATCTCTATCATTCATATCCGGCGGCGGCGCACGACATCGACCACCCCGGCACCTCGTCCGCCTTCCTCTGCAACTCGCGCCACTCGCTCGCCATCCTCTACAACGACGTCAGCGTGCTCGAGTCGCACCACGCCGCGCTCACTTCAAACTCACTCTCAGTTAGTACATGCCAAGCAAGTGTAATTTTGTGAGTTGTGAGTCGCGTAATTTCGGTCGCAGAAATTTTGCCTAGCAGAAATTGTGTTGTGCTGCCAGAACCAGATGAGCGTAATATTGCGAGTTGTGAGTTTTGCTAGTAAAATATGTGTCGACTTTTACGCAATCTTTACCTGACTGACGGCTGAGTCAGCGAGCTGCGTTGCGTGCGATTCGGTCGGATTATGCATGTGAGTCGGCGCACAACTCATTTTGCATCGCCGTGTGGCACGAACTGGCCTTTTGTATGAAACCGAATGCAACCGAAATTACGCAACTCACAACTCACAAAATTACGCTCGTGTGGCCTCATCCTAATAAAACAACTTTTGCGGATTTTATCGCGGTTTATTATTTTTCTTTAGATTCCCGACGTTTCGCACACTTTACAGCAACCATGGTCACGGGATTCCTCCCGTACGTCGGGCATCTAAAGAACTTAATAAACCACGATAAAATCCGAAAAATTTGTTTCATTATAATGAGTGAAATTCGCGTAAACATTAGAAGACAATATCATTTATTTTTACTCGTCACTAAAAGGTTAATCACTGCACTAGAAAATGCTTTATTTATTTTCATTCTAGATGGTAATCCAATACTAGCCTTCAAACGCAGTCTTATTTAGTATCTTATACTATTAAACGAGCAATTCTTGTATATATATAGAATTTGAATCTCGGAATCGGCTCCAACGATTTTCGTGAAATTCAGTATACAGGGGATTTCGGGGGCAAAAAATTGATCTAGCTAGGATTCATTTAAAAAAAATGTCATTTTATCCCTGTTTTTAGGCAATGAAAAAATATCATTAGAATACGAAGCTTAATTTCACTACTGTTACTATAGTTGTAATAGCGTAATTAGGAAATCGGCGGGTGTCAAATCGTGTTGACCCGAGTTTGAATCTCAGACTCCAGATTAATTTTTTTCTTTTTTTTTTTTAATTTCACTTGTGATTTATTATTTAAATAAAATTAAAATATAAAAATACCGAGAAAAAAAAAGAAAAACAAAAAATAAAATGAAAATACCGAGCTAGGCTCGGTCACCCAGGTACTCAATTCTTAAATCACCTAATTTTCTATGATGGACTAGTGAAGTCTTAATAGTTGAAATATAAAATATCAAATGTTGGAATTAATGTCGTTCCACGTGAAGCCGCCTTGGCGCAGCGGTCACAGCACTGGATTGCGATTGGCTGTTGCGCGAGCGGTTGCGGGTTCGATCCCCGCACACGACAAAATTTGTATTGGCCATACAGATGTTTGCCGTGGTCTGGGTGTTTGTGCAGTCCTTGTTGGTCTCCCCACCGTGCCTCGGAGAGCACGTTAAGCCGTCGGTCCCGGTTGTTATCATGTACACCTGATAGCGATCGTTACTCATAGTAGGGAATATATCCGCCAACCCGCATTGGAGCAGCGTAGTGGATTAAGCTCCGATCCTTCTCCTACATGGGGAAGAGGCCTATGCCCAACAGTGGGATATTACAGGCTGAATCGTAAAATAGTAAATAAATATTAGGATTACAAAAACACTGATCCATATCAGATAGATAAATAGAAAAAAGGACAACGCACACTCATTATTGTAGCATAGGTACTCTCATTAATGGAATTCCATTGGGTACCCTTTGAGAATTGAAGTATCTTAGTAAGTAGCAACTTATCTCCTTTTCAAATCTCTTGTAGATGATGATCGCGTGAACATATTCAAGAATCTCGACCGCGAAACGTACAAGACACTACGGCACAACATCATCGATATGATTCTGGCGACGGAGATGACGAAGCACTTCGAGCACCTCGCCAAGTTTGTGAACGTCTTCTACGCTAAGTCCAGTGGCAGCAAAGAGGATGGAATGCACACTGATGTATGTAACTACTTACCCATATTTATCTATTTTAATAAAATGATTCTCTAGCGATCCCTTTTACTGCATGGAGAAAAATCACTCTGCTCTTCCGTTCTGCCTACTTCATGGAAAAACGAATAGATAGACTCAATGAAGTCTTCTAAGTTATATTTCTTATACACTTGACCAAAAGGAAAGAAAAAGTATATCGTATTAAAATATGAAGTTTTGAAAAACAACTTATTTTTTAGTTATTTAGTGTTCAATGTGTTAGTTTTCTAGCCATATAAATTTTTTTCCTCACAAAAGAAAAGGTTGTTGTATTTTTAAATAACCTTTTTGAAAATTTAAACCGGACGTTTGCAAAAATAGTTTTTAAATAATAATAATAAAGTCTCTAATATCCTTAATATCAAGATATTGTATAGTCTAAAATTTTAATCATAGTGGTTTTTTTTAAGGAACCTCTATCATTGGATACAACAGCCCTAACATCACCGGATAACGTCGTTCTAGTGAAGAGAATGATGATCAAATGCGCTGACGTGTCAAATGCCTCAAGACCACAAAAGTTCGCCTTTGAATGGGCTAGAAGGTACTTATTAACTATAGACCAAACTGAAACTGAAACTGAACAAACAAAAAGCTTAACATTTTCTTTTAATTCTATGAAATTAAAGTCCTATCAAAAGTTTTGGGACTGGTCTATAAAACTACTGAAGGCAAAGGGTAGAGCGAATAATGATTTTTTTTAGAATTTAATTTCGTAATCGACGGATATAGGAAACATAGCGGAAAGCGTCTTTCGAAAAAAAAACTTAAACGAGTAGGTATATACTCCTCCTACTACTACTAAATGCGTATCTACTAATCTCAAATTCCTTTAGTATTTCTAATAGATAAGTGAAGAGGCGTGTGTCAAATGGTCCTATTGCCTGAGTGTACTTGTATAAAGGTGTAATAATATAGTAAAATGAATGCCTTCTAAGTCCACACTGATCAGACGAAATGATTTACGAGCATCCTTGTAGGGAATAGAGCCTATTCGAATCTAAAGCAATTGTGTCGTATGCAATTTGGTTAAAAGTTTTATGGCTACTCAATAATTTTTAAATACTGACCAGGCAGGAGAGGATGTGTGGACTTAAACAACAATCTATGGAATTATTAACCGACTTCCGAAAACGGAGTAGGTTCTCAATTCGACTGTATTTTTTTTTATGTATGTTAGATCAGAACTTTTGACTGGGTGGACCTATTTCGATGAATTTAGTTTTAATTGAAAGGTGTTGCATGTCATGTGGTCCCATTTAAATTTAATTGAAATCTTACAGGTACTTTTAGAGTTAAATCTAATAATGCATATTTACTTGACTACTTTTTCGTCGACCTACGTTGTATTATACCGCAGAACTTTTTACTCGGTGTACCGATTTTGATGATTCTTACTTTAATCGAAATTTAATACTTGTCATGTAGTCTTGTTAAAATTAGATCGAGATCTGAATACAACTTTTCGAGTAATCTTTAATAGCGCGTATTTACTTGACTATTTTTTCGTTTTATTACGTTGTATTACTTGTCGATGTAGGTAATTGAAGTCGGTTTTTTTTCGTTTGCGAGCAAACACAATTATTTTAAAAGAATCATTTAAATTTAACCAGAATCGCGGAAGAGTACTTCCTACAGACGGACGAGGAGAAGGCCAAGGACCTGCCGGTCGTGATGCCGATGTTCGACCGCGCGACCTGCTCCATACCGCGCTCGCAGATCGGCTTCATCGACTACATCATCATCGACATGATGGAAGCTTGGGCTGGTTAGTAAGCACTTGATCATAAGTCTCCATTGCAGTCTTCACACAGATGACGTTTTATCTTGTCACGCATACAAAAAAAAATACCAAGAATACCATTTCATGTTGCTGAAACTCTCTCATTACTGTCTTTTCTTCTGGCTGTCATGATCATGTCATAATAACAAACTCCGCAACAAAAATTATTGCAACAACAAGGAGATATTATTTGTCGAAGTTGAAAAAAATTGCAGAATGGACACGATCAATATTCGAATATAAACTACAAATGCCCAATAACTAATTGTCAGTGTTAATTAATTTTTCTCCACAAATGAGTGGTATGTGAGCAAAGTTTTCCTATTATTAATAACCTATTACTATAAAATTTATTTTAAAATATAACTTTTCCGTTCCAGCGTTCATTGACATGCCAGAACTGGTCACCCACGCGAGGAATAACCACCAGCGTTGGAGGGAACTCGACGAAGCTGGTGTAACAACAATCGCAGATGTAAAACGAGCACAACGTCAGAACGCCATACAGTCGTCACCAAAGACCTCGCAACCCACTGCTGAAGAGTAAACCTTGAGAGCAAGAATTTCAGTCATAATTTATTGAAATTGCGGATAGTTCCAAATTGAAATAAAAACAGTGAATTATCCTCGAGAGATATTTGGATAAAAGTGGCAAGCATAACACTCGCAGATGTGGAACAAGCACAACATCAATAGCAAGATGACGCACAATACAACCTGCCAGAGTAGTGTAAAAGTCCCATGTTCATACATATGTTTCCTTATACATGGTGTGATCGTAATTCGCTTTTCCAGTGTGGATTCGTCCAACCCAAAACATAGTTAACTGAAGGTTTTTTTTAATAAATGTCAGTTTCACCAAGGATTTACAGTAGGAAAGTTTTGAACAGCGACAGATTTACTTTTAAAATGAATTAAAAATATACCAATGATTTGTTCTACTATTGAACTAGATGTTAGACAAATTGTTAAGGTTTTGTGTGTATAGATTATTAATATTAATATCACATTTATCTGACATTCTGTGCTCCGTTAGAGAATAAACACTTTTGTGATCAAATTCCTAAAACAATGGACATAATAAATGAAAAAAAAAACGTTATTGGATAAAGTTTGAAGGCCATATGTTTTGGAGGCTAAGTCCTAAAACTATTTTACTCTATAAGCTTATATATGTGTGGTGTGCTGTTACGAACATACTGGCCCTATTCAAGTTTGATATTTGACATTAACTTGAGAGATATCCATTTTAAATTAACGAATTATTTTCACTAAATTTGCCAAAAATACCTTAATTTAAATTGGGCCGGTTGTAAAATTACCATAAATCTTTCCGTTTTTCACGGTGTGGAATACAGAATAACAAAATCGAATGTGACGTAACAGTGGGAGATTAATCTTCCATGAAGGCAGTTGGATATAAAATAAAATTAAAAGTCTGAAACGGATCATCGGCGCAAAGCCTCAACGGATGTGTCCGAAAATACGCTTATTTTATACCTATATCGTGTTAGTGTGGGTATCAAATTGTATTGTTAATATCTACTTAAATAGCAGTAGATAACTGATATCAATGTTTATTAGTGTGTTTCATTGATATATATGTATGAATATATCGTCGTATTACCGATATATTGAATTTGTGTAATGCAGTTGCCATTTAGACGGGTATTTAATTTTTGTAGATATATAAATCCGTGATAGAGTGCCATATGTGTATAGTTGGCAAGCTGTCATTTTATCATTGTTTTTCACTGCATGCCATGACACCATTCCCCTTCAACTACTTTCAGTATAAACTCAAAATTGAATTAAAATTCCTAAGAACAGAAACAAAATTATATATAACTGGAACATTACAACTGTACAGTTCTGAAATAAAATTTCTGAAAAATCACAAATTATAATTACTGAATGAAAAAAAAGAAATGACAACAACAGAAATATGTTAAACATGTAACAAAATCATTTTTACACATTTTATCCACAAATAGCACTGTCTAACCTCATCTATGTTACAACGTTTGACAATCATGAAATATTCCTGAAAGAAAACATTATATCCCTTGCATGAAATAAATGTAGTGGTAGAAAATCAAAAACTCTTATTATAAAATTGGTCCACATATACACTTGAGCTTTGAGAAAATTCCTATTTTTATATATAACTTTTATAATACCTTATACGCCGAAACCATTCGGTATTGTCATATCAAACAAATTTCAAATTTTCGAACGTTTTAAAAACCTTTTCTATCTGTGAAAGTTTTACACTGTATTTTACGTTTCATTTCACGGACGAGTCCGTTTTACATAACTTTTATGTATTTTAATATAAAAGATTTAAAACAAATGTTTTTATAACAACCTACTTACTTATTCTTCGGTCGCTTAAACATTTAGTGTTACTATTAATATAATTTATTATAATCGAATAAGATTTAAACTGTTTATACTAATTATAATAATGTAGGGATTTATTCGTCTATGTGACGCTGGTATTCTAAGTAATTTATACCTATTATATAGCAAATGAATACAATTATTGAAGTTATAATGGTACGCTTCCTTGTGCTCAATGTCAATACATAACGGTCTAAATAAAAGGTCATAGATATAATCGTGTAACTTTAAAATGTCTTATTACGTATCTGTGTAAAGATTTTATCCCTTATACATTTTTTAACGTAGATCGTGGTGTTCAATCTCATGTGGTATTGGATGTATTTAAAATGTACCAAATTTGGGTTCCGATATCGGTATAAACGCCTAATAAACAATACATATTAAATAAAATCTTAAATGAAGTTATTAGTCTTAATTTAATTACTAAATTATTCGTCTAGTTATCTTGATTTATTTGAAGATATAAAAACTACTTCGATATTGATTTTAGTATATTTTAATAGATTTTCTCCTCAACATTAAATAAAGGAAGTAATCTCAGAATCTTAATGCTACTAATGTATTGTTAAAACAGGAGTGTTGCGCTCATTTTAACAGTAGCAAAATATAATACCATGAGGAAACAATTAAAAAATCAGTGGTGTAGCGAGGGGGGGCAAGGGGGGCGCATCATGTCCCGGGCGCTACTCACAAAGGGGTGCCAAATGCTCTCCGCAAAACTAAAAATTGCTGGACATATATGGTTTTCGAATGAGGGAGGCGCTAAAAAAGTATTGTGCCCCGGGCGTGAGGAATGAGGGGGGCGCTATAAAAGTATTGTGCCCCGGGCGTGAGGAATGAGGGAGGCGCTAAAAAAGTATTGTGCCCCGGGCGTGAGGAATGAGGGGGGGGGCGCTAAAAAGGTATTGTGCCCCGGGCGCGAGTTATGCTCGCTACGCCACTGAAAAAAATTTAAGTTAATTTTGTGTTAATAACCTAACCGTGTTACATTATTTTTATACTTTTAACTTATATAATTTATAAATACAAACTTTTTTAAATATAAAGAAATATTTAACTTTGTGTTTATAGTAAGTTGGATGTTTGAAAATTATATAAGGTTACGGGGGCTGGTTCCCATGTGTAATAGGAGTTATAGTTAACATTGTTGTGAATTTTATATGCAAAAGAGCGCTATATAAATATCAAAGTTATTAATGTTATAACGAGTTAAGACGCTATAAAGCTTCTTAAATTTATATTTATGAATTAATATAGGTATGTACCTACTTGAAACAATAATCATGTTTATTTGACGCTAATAAAATTGATTTTAGGAAATTGTGAACTAATTTCAGTATTGAAAATAAATTTAACTTAAGTTTTGAACGTAACATTATTTTTTAACCAACATGACGTGTTATTTATAAACTGATTGTGAGTAGATAAATTGTATTGCAACATTTATTCAATACTCAAAATCAAAATGTTAGATTTGTGTAATGTTCAACTATACCAATGAAAAATTTCTTTAGATAATCGCAATGGCTATTATTATAATTGCTAATTTATTATCTATGTGTCAATAAATAATAAGAATTAAGACGAATTATCCACTGAATATTCTGAATGTGTCCTGTTAACATGAATGACATTGTTAAGTGTTGTGTAAATAAAGAAATACTTATATACTTAGTTTTTTTTTACCATACCACATTCTTCTTCTTCTTCTTCTTACGTCTTAATTAATGTTTAGCTTTTTGAGCGTAAATAGGTACATGATCACAATATTTTTAATTTCATTTAAATCAATTGGCAGAACTAGTCCTTGTTTCTCATAAATATTATCAAAACGGTTTAGAAATTGTATTGTTGTGATTTTTTTAACTTTTTATGTTCTCCTAGATATTGTAACGAAATTACAGTAATATAAATGCGGGATGATAAATTTTAATTCTTGGTAATTTCCATACTACGCTGTATGCTCACACGGTATGAAAAAATGTGCAATGTATACGATTTCACATCGTATTTTATTACGCATCGTAAGCTCGATGTCCAGTTGAAAATATATTTTTAATGTACATACTGATTAAGAATATGTTTATGAACTATTTAAAATTTTCGTACAAAGAAATTTTGTTATTTGCTTATGTTTTAATTACTGTTATAAGAAAGTAAACATACCCATCCTACGTGACCCGTTTTTACAATTTTTTAATCCGCTCCCCCTCCCCCCCTTGGTGAGTTTTCACGTAGTAATTCAGAAGTATGCTTTAAATATTTTTTAATTATATTTTGGCTCACGTTTGTCTTTTTAATAGAATAAATTAAAAGTAAAAAACAAGCTTTTATTTGAATGCGCTAAAACGAAAAAAATAAATTTTTACTTCAAAACTTTTACTATCTACTTATAAAGTCACTAGCTTCTGCGCGCGACTTCGTTGGCGTTTACTTCTCTCCTATTGGTCTTAGCGTGATGATACATAGCCTATAGCCTTCCTCGATAAATGGGCTATCTAACACTGAAAGAATTTTTCAAATCGGCCCAGTAGTTCCAGAGATTACCGCGTTCAAACAAACAAACAACCAAACAAACAAACTCTTCAGCTTTATATATTAGTATAGATTACACATAATCTATAATTATGATAGAAAAGCTTGTCGCGTTCAGCCGGATCCGGCCGGATTGGTCAAACCATAACAGACGAACTTATTTTTTTATTCCATTCCATTCCATTTCCATATTACATTATAACAAAAACCAAACAGGACCGGCCGGATTGAAAATGAAATCGTTATTTATCTATACTATATATAGTTCTATATACTATATATATATATCTATATATAGTATAGATAAATAACGAGCTATTAAACAAGAAATCAAATCTATTCTTTATAAAGAATAGATTTGATTTCTTGTTTGTTTGTAATGGATAAACACAAAAACTACTGAACCGATTTTGAACGTTATCACTAAAATGGGATACATTTGAAAGGGATAAAAATATGGAATAGCCAAAATCGGTTAATCCACTCTTGCGAAGCCGCGGAAGGAAAGATAGTCGTCATATACAAAATTTAACGAAAATGTATTATTAAAGATTAAATAAAATGCAAAATATGTCCATAAAAAGGTTTTATTATAAACAATAATTATTAAAAAACATATTTAGAAAAGCTGTTTCGGAACAAAAGTCCATATACGAGCCGTAGCGTTCACGTGAATTTTACCTCCATGACTAAGACATTAATTCAGTAATAACAGACTATACTCGTCGGCTGCCCAATTTTAAAACACAGTAGGGGACAAATTTTTCGAAATCGAGCGATTTTTAGCATTTTTCGTTCCAATGGAGTCGTGTGAACATATAAATAGATATATTAAAAAAATAATAATTTTTGTCCCTTAGTGTATTTTGAAATTGGGCATCCGTTGTACTTCTCAAAATTTCAAATAATACAATTTATAAGCAATAAGATGCCAAACTCTGCATATTCAAAACATGTACAAACGTGTCAATTGTGACCAAAATATAGAAATCTGTTCAGAAACAGGTATTTATTAACATATAATTCCAACATTGCTATAAATGCAATCTAAATACCCTTCTCTCTTTCCTATAATTGAGACAAAACAAACAGCGCCCTTAAAAAAACTTATCATAAAAACTAATTAGAAAATATTCATAATTAAATTGTGGAGTTCTATCGGTAGGTGCCCTTTAACATGTCCATCTTCAACACACGAAATAATATCATTTATAAGTAAAATTAAATAAACGTATACTGTTCTAGTTTCCAATATATAACAAAATATGATACGTAGACTAATTATATAGCTCACATACATATATTTTCATACAAAAAATGACATAAAAAAATAAATCATCATGAACCGATAGTAGAAAATGGAATGAAAAGTTATGGTAAAGTTACATATTCAATAAAATAAACAATTTTTCATATAGAAATCGCTACGAAGTCTCCCTGTTTTACATTTAAGTCAAAGAAATTGAGCCTGAGTGGAACAAATTAAGAATAATAAAAATAAATAATTGAAGCTAAATTGTATAAGAATTGTGCAAAATAAATAACCCGAGTCAAAACTTTCAACAATCCTTATATTTTCAATTGAATTTTATATTTAAAGAGATCCATAGAATAAAAACGTGTTCGATATATTAACATTTTTTATATTTCAAATTTATATTTTAAACTATTTATACAGTATGTTACATATTACATATGTACAGCCTTCGCTATACTCTTCATAGGTACATTGTATTTCAATTAAGTTCACAAGTTTAGTAAGTTGCACTTAAACAGACTTTACTATTAAAATAATGCCATTTCAATCAGTTTTTACGAAAACTATTACATGTTTTTTTTAAAACTACTAATTAAAGCTTACAAGTCACATAAAAATATATAGATAATAATAATGTATAAAAAAAGAATCATTTTTTACATTTCACCGTATGGAGGCCGTTTCGTGTCGTTTTCGCCGATTTGTATTGTTTATTATACTCATTAAAATAAAATATTGTACTCAAAGTAAAGTTTTTTTTTTTTTTTACATTACGGGCATATTCATTTTACATTTACGACAGATTACATATCAATAGAAACTCTAAATGAATTGGGTGAGAAAATAAAATACAATTAAATTCAATAGATTGAGCATAGATAAATACAACCATAAACTATCTATACATATACATATACAAGTTAGATACAACGCAATACAAATTTCTATAAAGACATAAATATTCATATACCTAGACAAAGTATACAATACAACTAAGTATATATATTACGCTGTCTATACCTACTGTAGTCTATTATTGATCACCCTTGTGGGAAAGGATGAAAAAAATACTCTGATATTTGGTGTCTTACTTTAACTGTTATTCAGGCGAGGCAAGGAAATAGCTCGGTCAACTAATCAGCTAAATAGTTCATAAATAAGACACAATGTCATGGCATGGTGTACAGTAATATGTAAAGACACCTAACTAAACTTGTAAACTTAACAATAATAGTTATATTACACATTTATATTTTATTTCGCTTATATATAATGTATAAATTTGACCTAACGAACGTTTCACATTTTTCACATGTGCATAAATACGATTTCTATACAATGAGAAATCTTTACACTAAATACATAATTATAATATACATTACTATGACAAGTACACAGATCGCTATTGTTACATATTTCAAGTACAATTTGCACCACATTTAAAATTTTACTTTTTTAAACGAACAAATTGTTCACATCGATTTAATTTAATAATCATATTTATATATAAATGATTTTTCGATACACGTAGACGTCACGTGACTAAAGATTTAAAACATTCTTCCTCATAACTATCGATATATTAAATTAAAAAAATGGTCGAGCACAGAACAAACTCCGACGGCCCTAGTGTTGCCCACATCAAGAACACCTTTAAAAACGGGATAAAAATAGTAGTGCCTGTATAAAATATCCCTTGTTGTAAATCAAGTGTACGGAAGCGGTTGCTATATAACTAGCGGCTTCCCGCGACACTGCTCGACGACGTAGTTGGTGAATCGTTTGAGGAACTTCGGATACTCTCTCTTGTAAACTGCGCGAAGCACTCCTGCGGGCGCCCAGCCTCCTGGATTCACTGATTTAAAAAAAAATAGGACATATATTATAAACTTGTTTAGAGCACAATATAAATGTGATTAGTAAGTAGATACTCACAGAAGCATATTAATATATTTCTAAAAGAATATCAAGAAAATAAGATTAATTTTAGTCTAGTTTAGTGATGTAATCTGAAAATGTTAGATCATGATTTGCAAATCGTAATTGATTCCCCACTGGAGAGACTTGTCTAGTATGGTTGATTGATTGATTCAGTTTTTAATGTCCCACTGCTGGGCATAGGCCTCTTTCTCCATATAGAGAAGGGTCGGGGTTTAATTCACCATGCTACTCCACTGCGGTCTGAAGGATAACCTAGCCTAGCGTGGAGCCTTTAGATATTACCAAATAATATAAAAGTCTTGACTTGAATGTGACTTGGACGACGATGAACTTGTTTTTAATTTTTATTTTTATAAAGTGCAAATGACGTACTACGTATGCTATCAAATCGATCCATTTCTTTGAAACGATATCATCTATTGCGTTGTAAGACACATTACATTTTTATGCCGTATTTATCTACGCCCAAATCTATGTATGCCTTAAAAGAAAATGTTGTGTATAATCTATAGCTTTATTCGTCGTATTTTATAATGTCTATTCTACTATTTCAGAACTAATAATATTTCCAGAAATTACGTACTTTTTGATAATAATTTGTTTTTGAAAAGATTGAATTTTATAAGCGGTGAAAAAAATATGAGGGAATATGCGCTTTTTTAACATACACGCATTGGTTTTGCACATATTTTCTAGATACACTACTTATTTAAAGATATTTTTAAGTTCGTTTTTTTCAAGACTTAAATAACAAATCAGTTCAAAAAATTATTTACTTCTTTTTCTTTTTAAGACTAAAGTTTACGTTAACAAAGCGTGTGTAAGTACTATTTATTACTACTTAATTACGCTGAGTGGTAACTTAAGTTCAATAAACGCGTCTACAAGTTCTTTATTACACGGTACTAGTAAATTCTTGAAATTCGTTTCATGAAATATTTACTTAAAAATTCAGCCCTGAAATTTGATATGGAATTACTATACCAATATTTAGTTAAGAGAGCATTTAATTTATTTTTATGGATATTACAAGTATTAATTGATGAGCAATTAATTTATTTTGATGGGTATTGACATACTGGTCGTATTTACTTACTGGTGGCGATGTTATATTATGACACCAATTATTTTTTTACACCACAATATTATGTCATAATATCAATCTTTTCTAACGCGATCATCATTTCTCATGATAGGAAATTATTTAACAACCGCAGTAAACTAGCGTGGGTAATTAAGCTACGAGGGTGCGTTTTTAAGTTCCCGGAATGAGAGGGTTGGAGGGGGGTGATTAGTCTCATTAGGATCGTAACGTGTTTAGTGACTCATAATTAGTATAAATACGAGATTTCATTGTTATTAGACTATTAGTCTTTGAGCTATCGCCAACCAAGCAACATAATCAGGAGTGAAAAGTGAAATTTAGAAAAAATCGAATATCGTGCCCTTATAAAGTTCCTTACACCAAGCAAGGAAAATCAGTTGCGACCATAATGGATGAGATGTCATCGGTTTACGGTGACTCTTGTCCATGAAAAACCATGGTGTACAAGTGGCACAGTTTGTTTAAAAAAGGAAGGGAATCCCTTGAAGACGACCCAAGGCCGGGCAGGAGCATCGAGATGACCAAACCAGAACTTATCCAAAAAGTCGAAAAACTTGTTCTCGACGATGCTCGACTAAAGAAGAAACAACTCGCAGAAATGGTTGGACTATCCGATACAACCATTTTTAAAATCCTGCACGATCATCTTGGCATGACTAAGGTCAGCGCAAGATGGGTACCGAGAATGCTCACGCCGCTGCCAAAACAACAACGCGTAGTGATCACGTGCATTTTTGGACCTCTGCAATGAAGACAAGGATGGTGTATTGAGTTGAATTGTTACTGGAGACGAAACTTGGGTTCATCATTATGAACCTGAGTCGAAACAAGACTCTATGCAGTGGCATAAAAAGGGCACAGCACCCCCCAAGAAGTTTAAGGTGTCACAGTCAGCTGGGAAACTCATGGCAATGGTCTTTTGGGACTCAGAAGGAATATTATTGATCGATTATAAAGATAAAGGTGTTTCTATAACCGGAGGATACTACGCTTCAATATAAGAACGTCTAAAAGAAGCCATTAAACAGAAAAGACGGGGAAAATTGACGAAAGGTGTGCTGCTTTTGCACGACAATGCGCCCGTCCACAAGAGCCGCGTTGCGTTGGCTGCTTAAAGTGGGCTTCGATATTTTGAACCACCCACCCTACAGCCCAGACCTGGCCCCGAGTGATTATTACCTCTTTCCAAAAATGAAAAAAGAGCTGCGGGGTAAAAAATTTACCACCGATGATGAAGTTAAGGAGGTAGTTTTAGCGTATTTTAAGGACAAAGACAAAACATTTTTTATGAGGGTATAAATAAATTACAATACGGCCGACGAATCTTGGCGAGTCTGAACATAGGCTCTGCGAACTTTTGCGCATGTACTCTCATGACGAAAACTGTCATTACCAATTTTTATTTTTATTTTTATAAATCAATGTACGAATAAAATTTCCCTAATACAGTGACCAAGTACAAATAAATTAAACATCAAAACACTTTAAAAACAGAAAGCTACAAAAATAACTTATAAATTAAAAATTCAATTTCGATACCTCACCTTTCGATAGTGGCAGATTTTTATCACAAACAACACAATAATATTTACACTTAATACTTTTTATATACATTAACACATTTATTATTTAGCAAATATTTACACTTATTATGATTTTTAATCACACTAAATAAAACAAACTTAATACTAACACTAAATATAACAAACAAAACTAAATAAAACAAACTTAATACAAACACTAAATAAAACAAACTTGAAACTAACACAAACTAATACTAATAATAAAAATTATTAACAATAACGAAAACTTTTGTAAGCGATTGTGCTCAAGACAGAGATAATGGCATCAATGCTAACGAGTGACTGAGACATTACCATATACCGAGCATTGCCGAAAAAGCACGAAGCTGTATGAAGTAAACAAAAAGGGATGTCCAGTACGCGCAACTGAGGGTGTCGATTTTTATTGATATCGATAAAAATTAAGTCATAAAAATGTATTTATTTTTAATTTTAAAAGGATTTTTTAAATTTTCTCAAACACTTGTTACTTATGTAGTCTTTAATAGATAACTGATATTCAAGTAAATCGTGTCTTTCAACCGAGAAAATTTAATTTTTGTAGTTTTTTTTTTTTGTTAATGTCGAAATCTCGTTTATTAACGACAAAATTCACTATATTTGTAAATCTAATACGTTTAATATATTATATAAACAAAAATCAATAAATCATAAATAAAACTAATCGATTGCGAAATTTGGTCGATTGTGTTTACATATGGTCAATCCCTAGCCCCCCCGCATGCGTCTCATGCCACAATTCGATACCTAAAAAAATGTTACTGCGCAGCCATTTGCGCAAACTTCGGACTCGCCAAGATACATCGGCCGTAGAGTACATAATTGAAAGATCTGAAACATGCGTCCGTCTTGCAGGTGAATATTGAAGAGGAAAAATGATTTGGCTTTTTTATTTCAACCCCCTTACCCTTCATTCCGCGAACATAAAAACTCCATCGTATAGCCTTTCTTCTATTCGAAAAGAGACCGTTCTCCCAGCTATGATACGTTTACAAACTGGTTGAACACATTACAGGATAGGCAACGAGATTTCAATGCTTTCTGATATTACAGACGTCAATAGACTACGTTAACGGTAAGGTAAAAAAAACTAGTGGTCTAAGATCCGGCTGCGAATTGGTGCACTTATCGAGTTTTTGCTAAAAACCAAATTTAAATCACGATCACGATCACGATTCAGCCTGTAATAACCCACTGCTGGGCATAGGCCTCTTCTCCATGTAGGAGAAGGATCAGAGCTTAATCCACCACGCTTAAATGTATATTTGTTATTAGGAGAACATATATCTATCAGGTTGCTTATCAAAATATGGCCGCTAATATAGAGTAGTAGTATATAGAGGTGGAAGTAAGTATGAAGTAGTGTGGGGGCGCTCACCGGTGCTGCAGTAGGCGATGCTGGTGGTGATGTTGTCGCGCGAGGGCGCCGCGCCCGCCGGCCACGACGTGCGGCACGCCAGGCACACCGTCACGAACACTAGAGGTGGAAGTAAGTATGAAGTAGTGTGGGGGCGCTCACCGGTGCTGCAGTAGGCGATGCTGGTGGTGATGTTGTCGCGCGAGGGCGCCGCGCCCGCCGGCCACGACGTGCGGCACGCCAGGCACACCGTCACGAACACTAGAGGTGGAAGTAAGTATGAAGTAGTGTGGGGGCGCTCACCGGTGCTGCAGTAGGCGATGCTGGTGGTGATGTTGTCGCGCGAGGGCGCCGCGCCCGCCGGCCACGACGTGCGGCACGCCAGGCACACCGTCACGAACACTAGAGGTGGAAGTAAGTATGAAGTAGTGTGGGGGCGCTCACCGGTGCTGCAGTAGGCGATGCTGGTGGTGATGTTGTCGCGCGAGGGCGCCGCGGCCGCCGGCCACGACGTGCGGCACGCCAGGCACACCGTCACGAACACTAGAGGTGGAAGTAAGTATGAAGTAGTGTGGGGGCGCTCACCGGTGCTGCAGTAGGCGATGCTGGTGGTGATGTTGTCGCGCGAGGGCGCCGCGCCCGCCGGCCACGACGTGCGGCACGCCAGGCACACCGTTACGAACAGCCGGATGCACGCGCCCGTGTTTGACTGAAAACAACATTCTATATGAAATATCCCAAGAAGCGACTATAAGGATACAAATGAGAGAAAGACAAGAGAAAGATGTGCATTATAACAGATAGAGAAGAATTTAAGCATTTCATTCAGTAACATAGACCACGCAATTCCCCCATCTTAAGCGTAGAAATATAATATAATAATGCCTAGATTAGTGGGTGGAACCCCAGAGAATGGAAGATGAAAAAAATTCCAAGAAGAAAGTACGAGAGGCATAAATTATAGAAGTGAAATAAATAAGTTAGCCTAAGTACAATCTCCTACCGAGATTGTGAGTCGGAGCCGAAAAAAAAAATTATGAGGCAGAGAAAGAGATAGAGAAAGAGTGATAAAAAGAGAGGGATAGAGATTTAGATAGGTAAAGATAGAGATGAGAGGTGGAAAGAGGTAAAAAGAGAAATAGGTATTGAGAAAAGTACAGAGACTGGTAAAGAGAGCGAGAGGTAAGGAGAGGAGTAGTGAAAGTAAGGGGTGGAGGCGGTAGTTACCGGGTAGTCATCGTTGACTGTGGAGTGGTTTGTGACGGCGTAGGTGTGTTGCGGCGCGGCGCGCACGTGCGACCAGAAGAGCGCGTCGCGCTGCGAGGCCGGCCAGATGCGCTTGAACGTCTGGTGGAACACGATCGCATCCGACGATATCGCCTCCACTATGTTCATCGTCTCCAGCGTCGCTGAGGGGGAAACACGTTTGTTTATTTATTTAGTTAAAGGATCGACAAAAGATTTAACTGAGGTAGGGCACAGCAGGAAATTTCCTGCTCAAAATATGGAGCATCCCGACTGGGGTAGTACCTCGACCTAACAGAAGATCACAGCTAAATAACACTGGTTCAAGCAGTGTTATGTTCCTGTTGGTGAGTAAGGTGACCAGAGCTCCTAGGGCGGAATGGGGATAGGGTCGGCAACACGCTTGCGATGCTACTGGTGTTGCAGACGTCTATAAGCTACGGTAATCGCTTACCATCAGGTGAGCCGTACGCTTGATTGCCGACCTAATTATATTAGATATATATAGGCAACCACAACTAGCACATTATTATAATATTATTTTCTGTTTTATCTTTGTTTACTTGGATTTGTTACATTTCATTAGATATAATAATTTTATACTCCTTTTAAGTAAACTAAGCGTATGGTGGACGAAGATTTCTTTCAAATAAAGAATATTAATGTGTAAGTAATGATGTATACATAATCACTTAAACATTAATATTCTTCGCCTAAAGGTTAAAGAGAAGGCTAATCGCCTAAGGTTAAAGAGAAGAATATTGTTGTTTGTACTCACTCTCCCATTCGTATCTGTATCTCGGGTTGAAGAAGTAATGGCACATCTCGCGAGCAGACACGCCGTGCACTTTATGCATCGCCTTCAGCGGGTCCATCACCATGCCGTCTACTTCCATTTCCCTGATAAGGACAATACAATAAGACACAATACGACAGGATACAATACAGGTATTCTTTATTGCACACCAAAAATGTTACAAGTACAAAGTAAAACCTTTAGAAGAGTGCAGAAATCCGCACACTCACCAATGTTAAGCTAGTAAACGAAAAAAACTGACTTCAATTACATCGACAAGTAATACAACGTAAGCAGACAAAAAAAATTAACAAACGCCATAGTCGTCACTATGATTTTCGAGGGTTCCCCTCGATTTCCCCGGGATTCCATCATCAGATCCTGGTTTTCAGATCCGATCTTTTTTTTATTAGCTTGTTAAAGAAGTTTCACTTATTTCATGTGTACTTTGTACGCACGCAATTTTTTTTGTTGGAAAACTATCGTGAGAGATAGTTATTATCTACAATGTATCAAAATGTGTTACACATCGTTCTTAGGGGCCATCCATAAATTACGTCACACGTTAAGAGGGGGGTAGGAGGTCGACAAAGTGTGACATTGTGTGACAAGGGGGTGGGACGGGTCCGAAGTCTTGTGACGTCACATTTTTAAATATGATAATATCAAAACGTAAGTACAAAAACATGATATATCAACTACCTATCAATAACTAACTTAAAAAAATTAAAGTTTTATTTTTTTATTGGCGAACTGACTTTTATTAAAATGAAAATAAAAATAATGTCGAAACTGTCATCAGTTTGCTGTGTGTTTACGGCACTAAAGAATGTAGCCACCCCCTCTCTTCCCGTGGGTGTCGTAAGAGGCGACTAAGGGATAACACAGTTCCACTACCAACTTGGAACTTAAAAAGCCGACGGATGGCGCTATAACCATCCATGCTGGCTTTGAAATACACAGGCCAAAGACGGGCAGCAGCGTCTTCGGTGCGACAAAGCCAGCCCTGCGGTCACCAACCCGCCTGCCCAGCGTGGTGACTATGGGCAAAACACATGAGTTCGCGTCATAATGTCGGGCGCGAACTTGTGGAGGCCTAACTCCAGTGGACAGTGGACTGTGATAGGCTGAAGTGGTGGTGTCATCAGTTTGCTCACGCAAAATTTCAAATTATGTGACGTCACACGAGGGGGTCTCATAAATGTGACCATCTGTGACAAGGACGGGGAGGGGTCGAAAAATCTAGAAATTCGTGTGACGTAATTTATGGATGGCCCCTTATACACTCACAAGAAGTAACCATGGAATGGTTATTCATTAAAATTGAATATAATAAATCCTCACCTCCTGTACATCCTCATGTCTCCCTCCTCAGCGAACAACTGCCATCCGATCTGACCTCCGACACCCTCGAACGCCGCCTGGATCTGTTCCGTGGATATCCGGTCGATCTGAGAAACAAAAATAAACACTTTATTCACGACAAGTGAAACCGGCCCTAAACAAAAATATTTTGAATTCATTTAACATACATTCGCCCAGTTGCACAAAGGAGCTTTATCTTTTTAAAGTGACTTTAAAAACTAATATTTCATTAAATTGTTGCACAAACGTATTTTGGAGATGATTTTTAAAGTCCCATTATATTTATCTAATGAAATGTCAAATATCGACTTTAGTGTAGTTTTGTGTTGCACAAATCGTCATTAGCGTGTAATGTCACTTTAGTTTGACGTTTTTGAGGTTAGAATTTTAATGAGCCCAAAAGGGTACATTAGAGCAAACTAAAGTAGAGTTCAGTGCAGATTTTTTGTATAAATTGCTTAAAATGTCTTTGTCGAGTCTTTCTTCGTTGTCTGATCCAGAAGAAGATATTCAACATCGTCGTCGCCGTATAACAAACAGGATAGATATTTTTTCGAAATATAATGGTGAAGACTTCAGAATCCGATATAGAATTTCCAAGCATGCAGTTTTGCAAATCCGAGACATTCTGAACATAGAACCAATGACACAAAGAAATAAATCCATTGATGGCTTGACCCAGCTGCTTATTTGTTTAAGGTTTTTTGCTACAGGAACATTCCAGGCAGTGCTTGGTGACCTAACTAACATCCACAAATCAACTGTTTGTCGGATAATACAAAGAGTTTCCCGTAAATTGGCAGAACTTAGCTCCGTTTATATAAATATGCCAAACCGTGAAGAGCTCAGGAAAGTGGCCGAAGGGTTTTATGAAATTGAGGGATTTCCACGAGTAGCAGGAGCAGTGGATTGTACACACATTAAAATTATTAGTAGAGGGGGTGTACTCTCTGAATTGTATCGATGCAGAAAGGGATATTTCTCCATAAATGTCCAAGTGGTGTGTGACGCTGATCTAAAAATCAGGGATATTATAGCTCGTTGGCCTGGATCGGTTCATGACTGTACAATTTTTAATAACTCACACTTATGTGCAGATTTTGAAAGTGGGCAGTATGGTAACTACTACCTTTTGGGAGATGGTGGTTATTTCAATAAAAACTTCTTGTTGGTTCCTATTTCCCAACCACAAACAACTGCTGAAGAGGCATACAATAAATGCCACATAGCAACCCGCAACACAGTGGAAAGATGCTTTGGTGTATGGAAACGGCGATGTCCATGCCTGGAGAAAGGGATTACCCTGAATAAAACATCTACTATATTGCAGGTGATCGTGGCAAGTGCAGTACTTCACAACATGTGCATTGATCTGAATGAGGTAGAACCTCCAAGTGATATTAACATTACGATTGATGATGTAACTTCTCAGCCAGATGGACCAAATCAGACTGCAGTATCGGTGCGAACTGCACTTATTAATTCCATATTTCTTTAAACTTTGTAATAAGATAAGTACTAAAATAAAAAACAAGGTTACATAATACAATTCATTTATTTAAAATTTTCCTTTTTAAAATTTCCATTTTTAATCTGTGTTCCTCTCTCATTTGTATTATTTCAAGAGCCAACTTCTTGCGCTCCAGTTGGGCATTTTGGCATTTTTTCTTAAAATAAAGCCTCTTTAGACCCTCGGCAGAATTGTCTTTTTTAATTTTCTTGAGCGCTGATATTGCTGAAATACAACAAGCAAGAAGAATATTATAGTACTGTTGCTTCCATCCGGACACATGCCTGTTGGACTGTAGGTACGGAGGGGTGCGGGAGGTCAGGAGTGTGTACAAAAAAGAATCGGTAATTACCTTGCTTCTTCTTCACAACTCTACCCTGAGATGGAGTCGTCACTATTTTGGTGATGTTCTCCTGTTTGGATAGATCTGTAAAATAAAGGTTTGTATATAATATTTACAACACAAAAAACAATAATGTAAAAATTTAATGTAAAGTATAAATAGAGCCTAATATCAATGTGTGGATTAAGATGAACCTAATGACGTTTTATACTCCAAAATGTATCGGCCGGTTTGGATACAGGTAGTAATACATACATACTTCACACCCACAACACATCACATAACACAAGACAAAAAATAAATCAAAGAGTATAAACCTACCTTGATCTTTCTGCATAACTATACTCTCAGCTGGGGTCATCTCTATATTTGTATTAATATTGTCTTGGCCTAATTTTGACAAATATGGGAAATCGTTTGTCTCCTGTACTGGAGCTGATGAGGTTGAAGCCAGTGCTGTATCCTCAACATGTAAGTCCTCAACATGTAAGTCCTCAACATGTAAGTTGTCAATTTCTGAAACCAATTTTTTTTAAATTATATACAATCAAAATCAAAAAATAGTTTAGCTACAGTATCAGCGAAAACTAAGTAATGTATTTTGGTATACAAACTTTTAAAATAAGCAGCTGCACTGTCATTTGGGTTTGGCAAAGGTTCTATTTGTTCTTGTATGACTGCTAGTATTTTTGAATTGCAGTCTGTCGATTTGGGCTTCCAAAAACCTCCACCTGTTTTGTTCATTTGCACCTAGAAAAATGATAAATATGATTTTTTGTCGGTATTTATGCATAGTAGTTATACCTATCTAAATTCCTGTCATAAATAATCAAGTGAAAATAATAATAAAAACAATATTTTACAGATGACACTATGATGGTATGATGAATGTTTAGTGTTAGAAGAAGAAAGAAAGATAATTTATTCGGCAAATCATACACATATACTAAGTATTTAGAATTTCATTAAAAATATGCCGTCAAATATACCTTGTCTTCTTTAAAATTTTTAATTGCCTTTTCTACATCTTCCTGTGTAACAGTATTTTCTTTCACGTATTCCATCTTCTGAAAGGAAAAATAAACATCATGACATTTAGGAGTGTTCTTCATGTAATCAAAAATAGATTTACATAATACTTATCGCTGAACAAATTGTGAGTGAACATGATTGTGTATATGTTTAGGTACATTATCAAAATATTTACAAATTAATAAAACTAAATTCCCCGTGGCACTAACACTAGATCTACTACTAGTGCCGAAACAGATCACATTAACAGATTAGATTGTATAGTACACTTTTGTCAGTAAATAAACTAATACTTACATTATTTGCTGCAACAATCTTCCGAGATTTTTGCTTCATGTTGTCATAGAGCGCCTTTAACTGTTCAGTTTCTCTAGCACCTGTTGTACAATTGCTATTGTACTTAAATGTAACAAGTCGCCAGGCCTCTTTCTTTTTATTTATATAAACCCCTCCTGTTCTTTTGTCTTCGATTATATGCTTGTAACTGAAAAATAAAAATGATTTAGAGAAAACACAAGTTTACAGAAGTTTAGACAACGTTTTAATTGCGAGGTTGAATCTGGACTTCTATATGGATCCGTGCACAAAACCTGTATTATTCTTCATTGTATTAAAAAAACACCATGTAACACTTACTTCGTCACAAGTTCTGCCAATAAACTCTTCTCTTCTTCTGTGTAGTTTGCACCACGTCCGCGCTTTTTCTTTTCCATTTTATTTTCTTCCTATGCACTACCACGTTTTAACCAAGCAAATAAGCAAAACCAAAACCAATCAAACGTCAATCAAACAAACTGTTTGTTGTTTTTAAATTTATTCCCTCCTATCCATATATAGGGAAAGGCAAAGGACTGCAGTCCATACAGCCTAGTCTAAATACGTGTCTAAATACGTCAAACAAATGTAATTCACGCGTTTTTTGTTTTAATGTTGTAAAATACATCTTTTTTTATAATCCTGTGATGAATTTGTAACGAACAATAAGAAAACATTCATTAATTTTTTGTCAGTATTATTTTGTCATTGGCAATATCGTTTTAATGATCTCTTTAGCTAAAGACACTTTATCTGACGTTAAAAGAGTTTTGTGCAACGTCATTAAATTAATGAATTCATTAGCTATAATGAGCCATTAGTTAAAGTACATATAATGGTTATCTTTGTGCAACTGACTGATTCAATGCCCAGTGATCTATAGTCATTGCATTAGCGTAGCCACGCTAGCGGTCTCGGGATGGATCCTGGCCATGCAGATATTTTTGTTGTAACTGGGGGCCGTGTTTTATATACAACCAGCTCAACAATCAAGCTTAAGGTACGCGTAACGGTAAGACGGTAAGCGGTCACAACCACAGGAACTAGGAACTACTTGAGAGCAGTATTATTTAGCTGTGATCTTCTGTAAGGTTTTTCCAGTATAGCTTATCAAAATTTTGACCTTTTTTTGAAAATTTTGACCCGGCTCTTGCCGGGTCCTACCTCAATGAAACCTTACTAGGAGTTGTTGAGTTTAAAGGATTCTGTAACTCTGAGGGTTTTCCCCAGTCTGGGCGATCCAGAATTTAATCAGGATATTTATAACTCGGCCCTACCTAAATGAAACCCTACATATGGTGCTTGAATATGCAGCCTTTCTTTTTACCTCAGGCCACAATGAGTGAACGGTCAGCCGGTTGTCGATGGCCGGCGGGGGCAGCTCGACCTCGTCGCGCGTCACCTCAGCTGGCGGAGCGACTCGCGCGCATCGCTCCTCTTCCATTTTGTCGAAACCCGTCTCCACCGCATCGTAGAACTCGTCGTCCGGTAACGTCGAGTGCGGTCCTTCCTGTGGACAAATAATTTTGTTAATACAAGGACAAATAACTTCTGGATGGCGAAAGCAGAAGATAGCAGCTTGTGGCGTACCCTGGGAAGGCTAACGTCCAGCAGTGGACCGTACTCGTAATAGGCAGGTGGATGAATTTTAAGCAGTAGATAAAGAAGCTATACTAAAGTAGATTAGGCACGGCTCTTAAGAATATTATACTTGGAAGTATGGCAGAATCTTTTAATTTTTTATTAATTTTAACCAACATTTTGAAAGTACAATTACTTAGTGTTATATATGATTAATAATTATATACTTTTCATTCATTATACCCGACTTTTATATCGATTTGAATATCAGAATATTAAAATAATTCATTTTTTATATTAATTATAACAAAATCTATTACTTTTAATCTGGCTGTCAACAACCACTAATTTACTCTAATAATAATAAGTCATTGAATATAACATTTTAATTAAAAAATATGTAAAAAGTGACTCAGCAGAACAAACACAATTATATTGATGTCGTCAAATATAATCAATTTTTCTTTTTATTTCAAACATGAAAGAACAATAAGAGCTAATCACTTAATCAAATAATTACAATGCATACTAAACGAACAGAAAGTATTATTAATCTTTGTGAAGAGTTTATGAAAACCATTAATCGTATAAGACGCGACGATAACCTACATACGTTTAATATCAACATAAAAGCAAAGGCGGTAATTTTCGAAATTGGTCATCTCTAATCAATTTCAATTTTTATAACAAATCGGTTCCAAAAAATCATTTCAAAATTTTAGAAAAGTTAAAATTTACTTCATTTCAAACGAAATTGTAATATAAATTACTAATAAAAAATAAAAAAATGCCCATACGTTAAAATAACATTACTACAATTTTATCAAAGAACTTTACTTTCAAACGTCGGAATAAAAGAAAATAATTAACTACCTTGGAAAATTACTTCCTGAATTTATCAAGCTTTCACGATCACTATCAACACTTTTACTTATTGCGACTTTGACTTACTGCGATTGTCATTTTGCGACTCCTACTCGTGAATATGACGTTTAACAACAACGCAGAAACATCGTGAATACCAAAATGACAATAGTGGTCACGTATAAGTAAAAGTATAAGGAGCGTCACCGAATTTCGTACAATACAATACAAATATTATACGAGTACAATAAAGATATTTTACTTAGAAAAATGTTCATATAGGCGATGACATAACTACTCTCCTATTAATATTAATGCCTGTGTTAATACATAGGTATAGTAAGGACATGTGTATCATCAACGGACGCACTCGTTAATTAAAGCGCTACATAAAATATTTTGTTAATAGTTTTATAAATGAAAATTTGCGTTCGATAAGACAGCTATTCGTTTCAATTAAATATGTTAAACGTCAAGGACATTTTGTCAATTAATTTTGTTTAAAAAGCTAAGTCGATGCGAATCAGACATATATACCGGTAAGCTTTGTACCGCCATACCAACGGTTTAAAAAAAAGTTCAGTAAGTTTCAGTTCAAAAAAAATTGTTTCTTCACTAGTCGTTTCATGAATATAGAAACCGGGCTACCATAGTTAATAGTTATTAAAAAAATTTAAAACACTTAGGGCCTATTTCATTGATTGTGCATAATATATTCTGCACATAAGTTATGAATATACTTTAATAGCGTGTGGTATGTATAACACGCCATTGGGGCCTGTTTTACCTCAATTAATAAACTACAACTTTTAATTTCACAATGGCGAATAGAAATACCCCGTTAATAAACTGGAATTTGATGGTGAAAACTTAACCTTTAAACTTTTATGTGTTGGATACAGTCACCTAGCTATACAATGTGTAGCGTTATCCACAACCGGAGAAATAGACCCTGAGGATAGCAATAAGCATTAGTTAATAATAAAAAAATTAAATCGTTCTAAAAACGTCAGTAAGCACGTTTGTATATTAATAATTTTGAACTTTATTTAATTTTCATTATAGTGTATATTCGCGTTAAATATAGTGATTTAATTGGTTTAAGCGCACTAAGTTACCTAATAAGTGACGACGGTGAGTCACTATTTTCTTAACATGAATAGACTAGTTTTGCGTAAAGATGTCATAGTACCACATATTCCGTAACTGTCAACTTATCAGTACTTCCGTTAGACCTCGACCTCGGAATCTAACAGTGTACCGTTAAGACTAGGTACTTGGGTACAAAACCTTAAAACAGGCCCAACTTGCTAGGTTTTGTACAAAAATATAACACCTTTAGACAGCCCTGATCCCTAAAACTTAAGTTTCGATTAAGTTCACTGCTTTCTTTCTTTTATTTTTTCTTTTTTTTTAATACAACTGGGTCGGCAAACAAGCTTACGGTTCTCCTGATGGTAAGCGATTATCGTAGTCTATAGACGCCTGCTACACTACATAATTTTCTCCTTTTTCAATACTTATAATTTTTCAATACTTATAATATTATATATTGCACATAAATACTTATGTGTTAACAAATCAATATATCTATAATAAAATTAATTATAAGTCAAGTATGAATTTAACTAAACGCAGAACATCCATCAATAAATTATTTCAGCATAGCGCATACATCTCGCAAATCATACTCATACATACAAAAAGTAAGCATTTTATAAGTATTGATTCCTAATAAATAAACAAAGTAATATACAAACTCGAAATATGAAATGTTAAAATTGATTTCACGCACTGTGTATTAAATTTATCACATCGTTTCCGTTTCAACGCTTCCAACCCATTTGAATGTATTGTTGGAAATTGTCATTTCATACATTTGAATTGTTATGCGTCACAAGCTAATATACTAACATCTGTATTTTATAAAGTGATAAAATATGATTTAATAATTATTTTCTAAATGAATATCTTATACTATTAAACGAGCAATTCTTGTATATATATATATATATATATATATATATATATATATATATATATATATATATATAGAATCTGAATCTCGGAATCGGCTCCAACGATTTTCGTGAAATTCAGTATACAGGGGATTTTGGGGGCGAAAAATTGATCTAGCTAGGATTCATTAAAAAAAATGTCGTTTTATCCCTGTTTTTAGGCAATGAAAAAATATCATTAGAATTAATTACGAAGCTTACAGTGGCGTGCATAAAGTTTTTAGACAGGGTAGGCAGTCAAAAAAAAATTGCGTGTGTACAAAGTACACATGTCAGAAGTGAAACTTCTTTGGCAAACTAATTTAAAAAAACGAATTGAAAAACAAAAATACAATTAAAAATCACCAAACTGCTGATAGCGCCATCTATACCAAACGAAACAAAACTCGATTCTACACTAGATGTCACTTTATATTACAACCAGAAAATAATTTACATGAATATTATTTACTGTTCTTAATTAATTATTAATTGAATAATTACCTTTATTTAGTAAAAAGTTACTCGTCATGTCCTCTGAAAGGTAGTTCTTATTTACTCAAAAAAACTCACTATATCAATTAGCCGTCGAAATGTTTCGATTCCAAATGTCCGATCTATATTATGGCGTTCAATGTATCATTTGAATGCTCGTTTCGATGCGGTTTTTGCCAAAAGTATGTAATTTTATAGAAAATGCTAGATGTTTTTCGGACTGATCATGTTTTTTTTACAGCATTAGTGAAATTGTGCAAATCTACGTACCCATTAAAATTCCAAACTGATTTAGAAGTTTCGAATAACAAGCAAAAAAAACACTTTACTTTCATTAAACACACAATATCTCCGTTACATATTTCACAAATAAACTTATCTATCACTAATATATTGATATTTTCACTAATTACATAAAGAAACAACGCACAAACGAAAAATTCAAAGCGAATACTGACTACTGATACTGAAACTGAATAGTGAATTGTCATAATATTACACTGTGCCCAAAGAGCAAAACTTTGCACTGTGCCACTTGATTTGACGGCGGGCAGCGATTGCGTAATCGATTACGCGACCGTGTCAAAAATCATAATTATTGGTACAAAATGGGTACAAACGAGACAATTTGATTTGACAGGTTATTCTTTAGGCAGTGCCTCTACCATTGGTTAACCGACCAATGTTAAAATCATAATACTTTGTTCGAATTCCATATGACGCGTGACTTTATAAAATTGTAGGATTATAATTATGTCATTCTGAAATTACTAAGATTTGTATGGGGAGTTTAACTCCGAGTTAGGCTAGTAGTTCATAAAAGGCCCGGCGCGCTGATATCGCATACATATTATAATTTATACGACGGCGTGTTTTTAAAATTGAAGGAGATTTAAATTGAATTATGGTTTATGTCTTTTTCAAAAATATTTAATGTTCATGTTTTATATATCATTTTTAGTAAGATGCCAGGGTAGGCAGTGCCTTTCTGCCTATATGTGATGCACGCTACTGGAAGCTTAATTTCACTACTGTCAACATAGCTGTAACAGCGTAATTAGGAAATCGGTGGGTGTCAAATCGTCTTGACCCGGGTTCAAATCTCAGTCTCCAGATTAAATTTTTTTCTTTTTTTTTTAATTTCACTCGTAATTTGTTATTTAAATAAAATTAAAATATAAAAATAACGAGAAAAAACAAAAAACAAAAAATAAAATGAAAATACCGAGCTAGGCTCGGTCACCCAGGTACTATTTATTATGAAATACATTCCGATATTCAAGGACTACTTATTTATTATTTATAATTATGGTCGCTGAAGTTAAAACGTAATTAATTCGTTAATACGTTTAAAACAGTTTTTTTTTTTTAAACATAGTTATGTCTCTCTTATAAGTTATAGTATTCTGACTCTCCAGGCTATTTACCAGTTTCATTACAATTAGTTCAGTAGTTGCATGAAAGAGAAACAAACACTCATTCATCCATCCTTATCCTCACAAACTTTTACATTTGTACTATAAGTAATTTATTATTTCTAACGTTGTTTAAAACACTTTATTTTATTTTATATTAGCTGACCCTACACAGACGTCCTTTCTTGTGAACTGCCAAACCCTTGATTTTTTTTAATAATCCGAATTAATGAATTTAATAATTCCGAAATTTTCATTCTAAAGGAACCTTTTACAAAGTATTAGAAAATTTAAAAATAAATTCGGATAGAATTGATCCAGTCATCTCGAGTTTGCGCTTAACAACACATTTAGGGATTCATTTTTATTTATAAACATAGGCGCAATAAATTAAACGTATGTAATACCGATAATATAAAACTGCCAACCAGACGCCCGCCGCTAGAACATTTGCTTGATATGACAAAACGTAATAAATCGCTAACGCCCAATCAATATCAGGAAGAGGCACTCGCTTTAAAACAGGGAAGGTTACACTCAAACACAAACATACGCTACATTACATCTTTTGTTGTATAATGTTTAATATATTAAAATTCTGTACCTCGGTTACTTGAAGTTTTTTATTTTTATTTTTTTGTAGTGAAAATTCTTTAGAATCGTTGTGATTTGAAACTCAATGAAATGAAACTGCGTCGCCACAAAGAAACAAAAAAAAATGTATAGGAGAGAATGAGATACAACATTTATTTACAACTAGCTTCTGCGCGCGACTTCGTCGGCGTGGACTCCTCTCCTATTGGTCTTAGCGTGATGATACATAGCCTATAGCCTTCCTCGATAAATGGGCTATCTAACAGTGAAAGAATTTTTCAAATCAGCCCAGTAGTTCCAGAGATTACCGCGTTCAAACAAACAAACAAACAAACAAACAAACAAACAAACAAACAAACAATCAAACAAACAAACTCTTCAGCTTTACATATTAGTATAGATATACAATGTTTTATATTCTCGGTGAAAAGTTTTTCTCGTAGGCTACTTTTCAGAAGTTTACTTCTGCCCTGTGGGCACACACACTTTTATTAATTAATCGATACATACAAGTTTACAAAGCTTTGCTCCAGACACAAGTAAGTCATACAAGAGATGCCTTATCAAAATCAATAAAAGCATGACATTAAAAAAAATTAAAATCAACCCCGTACTACCTATACTTTTTTTTGCACATGTTTAAAAGTAAAGTTATTTTAAGCAACTGTGTCAACATTATTTGTCATCCACTAAAAGTTGAAACTTATATTCAAATAAAAAGTATTTTATTAACTAGGTATCTCAAATTTGAACAAGATACATAATATAAATGAATACAGAATGAACTAACAGTGAGAATTAAAATAACTAACCGCTTAAAACAATAACCAAAATCTTTACACACAATACATTGGTATAATATTATTTGTTGTATGCTAAGATTCCAGAAAAATGAAACATGGTTTCACATTGGACGATATTCCAAGGGTAAATACGTCACGCCCCAATGTCGCGTGCTCGAGACATTTACCTCGCTGACGTCATCGCCACACCCCATCAAAGACAATTGACATATTCGACACCAAACGACACCCTTAGGAAAAGCCGAGCTTTGTACCTAGCCACAATGTTTTATATTTTTTCGATAAATATTTATTTTTTCAAATCATGATTTATGCAAATAGGAAAATGTAAATGTATTTAATTATATATACTACTTACATCTCACCAAATTGGATACTTCATAATAATAAGTGATAATAATATATATTACAATCACACACGGTCGTCTGTTCCTAAGCCGGGAATTCATATTTGTTGTTCGTTATTGTCAGAACAAGACAAATAAAATAAAAATCGATATATTCCTGTAGAAAAATGGCGGCACGAACTTAGTTGTGACAATTTAATATTATATTATACACTAGCTTCTGCGCGCGACTTCGTCGGCGTGGACTCCGCTCCTATTAGTCTTAGCGTGATGATACATAGCCTATAGCCTTCCTCGATAAATGGGCTATCTAACAGTGAAAAAAATTTTCAAATCGGACCAGTGGATCCTGAGATTAGCGCGTTCAAACAAACAAACAAACAAACAATCAATCAATCAAACAAACAAATTCTTCAGCTTTATTATATTAAGTATAGATAATATATTCTGATACCTACTGCTCTAAAAACATAATGCACTGCAAATATATCTATTGCTATTATTGCACTGATTATCATATTCAATTACATTTGTTTAATCTAAATAAATAAACAAATGTTTACTAAGAACTATAGATATATTAAACTTCACCTAGTATAACATAGTACCTAGTACCTATTGATTTTTAATTAATTGTAACATCAAAGAGTCCATGTTGTTTAAACGTTAGGCAATTAATTAGACCTACTTAAGTAGTGTGTAACAAAATGTTACAAAACAATTACATACAAATAGGTACGCTTGTATCAAAACAGTTCAAATTTATTGGCACGTTCAAACAATTACTGAAAACATGTATGAGTAAGTGTCGTAAGTGAGCAGCATAAGCAGTGGCTATGTGCTAAACGAAAACTATGATTTAATTTAAGGAACAATCAGTCCAATTTTCGTTTTGATTGGCCCGTTGACGCAGCTAGTTTAATTGCTAACCGATTTAGAGATACAATAACCATCAATCAATTTCGGTAGTCCAAAGATTTCTTTCAATTGACAAATAGGGATTGCAATCCGGTAAACCGGATCCGGTAATTCGGTAGAACCGGCGTCCTTTATACATCTACCGGGTCCGGTCCAATTGGTCGGATTAGGTAATCGGATCCAATGGCTACATATTTTGAGAAAACAACCGCGCTATTACAATAAGAGCGTGAATTTTGAGTGTACAAATCCTTTGAAGTTGAAATAAAAGACTTAACTGACAGTTTTCAGCCATTTCAAATAGCTGTGGATTCGTTGTGCTGAATGTATCCGACTCTATTAAAAGCTGAAAAAACACTGAATTTTCTTAACTTATTATGCGGTGTTTTCGACTATGCTACAAGCGAGAATTAAAGATCATCGCATTGTAGATAGTTGCAGGAAATTTGCAGAATAAGAATAAGTATTAAGATTCAAATAAGAGATGTTATGGCGCCTCTGGAACTATCGGATATTTTAAATAAACTCTACTTTCGGATAAGGAAGGTATCATACATGTGTTACGGTTTTTTTACATTTTGCCAGTTAACACAAGCTGTGGGCGTCCTTTATTGCCTTAACGACAGTAAATTTTGAAAGTAACAATAAATAATTGTGAGGTTCATCGCTGTTTTTCTTAGAGTATTCAAGTTATATAACATATAATTATAATAATAAACGCTTCACTCTCAACAGCCCCCAGTAGGTTTTTCTCCTGTGTCGGGGGGGTCCGGAAACACACACAACACACAAGCACAAGCTCCCAGAACACGACAAACACCAATATGGCCATTACAAATGTTTGTCATGTGCGAGAATCGAACCCGCAACCGCCAGTGCAACAGTCAGTGATGTAAAGGCTGCGCCAACGCGAAAATAATTAGCATGACTCATTGACAAATAAAGTTAAATCAGAAGTTGTATTTTACGCTGGAATTATCTTAAAACTTAAATATCTTTAACGGAAACTAAAGGATAATTCAAAATCATTTAATATAATATGTAACCATAACCGATATACGAGTATTATTTTGCAAATATTCGTAACATATCCGTAACCGAAACTTCACGCATTGATAACACATTTACGAAGCAAAATAAAAAAACATGCGACTAGAACTGAAAAAAAATCTTACAAATATTTAGACAAATAATCTCTATTAACAAATTACAAAACTCCGAAAACTTTTTATCATTTACATGTCCAAATTTCAAGATCCACGAAAATAATTGATGGTCATCATGTCACTCTTCGTTTTATTTTTTTTATTTTTTTTATTAAAAGATTCGGTCACGGCGAGGATTTCACATAATATTTAAGCTATCATTACATTCACATAAGCGTACAACAAAAACAAAAAGCAACAATCACGGTGAAAGTGAAACCGGTGGTAGTGAATGTTCGCCTTTAATGCTACTGTTATTAAAATATTTTTACGAACTATGTAGTTGTAACGGCAACTTCGCTCGCAATTATTCATTTTAACTTTCATCCCTTCTATCGAAGAAACTGTAATCAATTTGGCCATTAAAAGCATCCAGTCTTGGCTCGGAAAATGAACTTAAATCAATAAATAAATAAATAAATAGATTCATTTAAATTAATTTTGTACTTAGATCGAATAAATAGATTCATTTAAATTCATTTTGTACTTAGATCGACCAAGACACAGACAAAAATTGATAAAGATATACTACATCAATTTTCCAAATATCTTCAATCAAAAGAAACTGATATTTTACAATATTATTATAAGTGTGAATTGCAAGCTCAGTGGGCTATACCTACATCGGATTTTCAATAATTATTTCCGTCAAACACATCGTAAAACCAAGCGTCTATTCTCAGCACCGAATGATAAACATTGGAATTCGTTAACCGCTCGACATCAAGGTTAAATCACGCCATTAGCTTTACAAAACTAATGCTACCATGAACAAAAGAATCCGTCTTTGTTCAGGATTGAGTTGAATTAACACATTAGAACCGCTCTGATGTAACATTCACGCAAATTTGAACTAATTCACGCTGGCAGTGAAGATTTGAAACTACAAACAGCAGGTTCCTTACATTCCTTACAATCTAACTATTATTTTAACAGTAAGTGTTGCTTTTGTATTAAATGATTCTTGATTAGTAGGTAGTTAACATGAACCGGCCATTTGTGAAACGAATATATATACATATCAACAGCGCATTGGTTCACGTACCTAATACACGCTCGGTCACGATTTTCTTATTCTTATCTATTTTAACATGTTATTATGTCTTCTAATAGCTTTTCCACATACTGTTAAAGTGTACACTATACTTCATCTAAAAGAGGGTATGCATAACTTATAGGTAGTCATCTATATCAAAACACTTTAAAACTTCTGTAATCAATCACGATAGAAATCTTAATTCAAAATCAAAGAAAACTCTTAGTAACATTAACTGAAATCAAAAAGCAACAATTATGTTTTAATTATAACTAAAGAGCCGAAAAAACCTACAAACATCTCTTAACTCAGATGTTACTTACTAAATAACCGACAAATTTTAAGAACAACAAGCATCAAACAAGCGTAAGAATTTATAGACCGACAAAACAAAATATCTCAAACGTACCCAGTTCACATCGCAGCGAGCAGAACACAATATAATGCGATTCGATATCTCATCAAAAAAGCCGAGAGAGCGGATAAACAAAAGGGAACGATGACGTCAGCCCAAAGTTAACACGTAGCCCAATATGTATGTCGTCTGTCGTAACAAAAGGGTGGTCATACCCTCAGTCTTCCCCCGATATTAGCACTGATGACGTAACGGCGCACCCTCCGTTGCCATGTGGACAAATTGTCCCTTGAAATTGTTCAGCTATATGAAAAAGATCACGGACTCACCTGACCTATATCCACAGCGAATGGAGTTAGACGAAGGTTATTGTAACTGTTTGAGCTATAGATATTATAATATGTACTAGGTGCGTCGCTTGTGAACTGGATTTCGATGTAGATATTTCGTTTTATTCAAAAGAATACAGTAATACGTTGTCTGGTTAATATAGCAATATAGGGAGACTGAAATTTTCATTATTCATGATCAATTTTCATATATCGAAACCATTAAGAGCAAAAAAATGAGAAAAGAGTTTTGTATCAAATATCATAGAAGAGCAAATGGATTTCAAACACGCGTTTCTAGTTTTATACTCTAAAAAAGCTAATTTTTTTGTCCATTTGAAAACAGAATCTAAAGCAAATTTAAAAACAACTTGGTATAAACGACAGCTAAGCAAAGATACTATTTCAATTAAAATTAATATGAAATATTATAGATATTATGTATTAGTTTTCATTTGCATGTTCTATATTTGATATAATGCTTATTTCACATAACGATCGTTGAAAATTAAATAAGCAAACACTGAACTGATTGCAAAATACGTGGCAAATTCCATACATTAGTCACTTCTAAGTTTACAACTTAGCTTCGCTTCATATTATTTTTATTTTTGTGTTACCCACACATGAGGAAATTCGAAAATGTTTTTTTTTTATTATTATCATATCAAAATTTTCGATCCAGCGGGATTCGAACCCGCACCTCCCGACAATCCGTGTCCGGTGCTCTAGCCGTTAAGCTATGGATCTATACCCACCGGAATCGAAATTCTTGATATGATTTTATTCGGTTTTAAGCAACCGTGGTGCCATCTATAGCGAGTCTTCGCTTCAGTCTGTAATATTCCACAGCTGGGTATATGCCTCTTTCCCCATTTAGGACAAGGATCAGAGCTTAATCCACCTCGCTGCTCCAATGCAATGTTGGTTGATATATTCCCTACTACAAGCAACGATCGCTATGCGGGTTGGCGGATATATTCCCTACTATAAGCAACGATCGCTATCAGGTGTACATGATAACAAACGGGACCAACGACTTAACGTGCTCTCCGAGGAACGATGGGGAGACCCACAAGGACTACACCAGACCACGGCAAACATCTGTATGGCCAATACAAATTTTTGTCATGTGCGGGGACCGAACCCGCAACTGCCATCGCTAAAGTCACAAACCAGTGCTGTAATCGTTGCGCTAACGCGTCGTCAACAATAACATTAACTACACTTTAGGCATCAGTTATATGTATAATATTTATTTTGGCGCCCGATAGCGATTTGTAAGTCGAATTGCCATCCTATGGACTATAAATGATTCATGCATATTTTGTAGTTCATCTTTATAATTTCGTATATAGTTTAATTTCTGTATATTTGACGTTTATTTATTTTTATTTCAAAACTTTATTGCACATTTGAAATTACTGAGAAAATAACAATACTACAACTTAAAAAAAAGTGCCAAGGCGGCTTTATCACTAAAGTGGTCTTTGTCTGTACAAACGAAAAATAGACAAAAAAAATTCATTAATCACTACATATTATAAAACAAAGTCTCATCCCGCTGTCTGTCTGTATATAATATGCTTAGATCTTTAAAACTACGCAACGGATTTTGATGCCGTGTTACTTTAGTAAATAGAGTGATTCCAGAGGAAGGTTTATATGTATAATACATGCATAATATAGTAGAGGAACACTTGATAGTTTTAAAGTTTTCTAATGTGATGTCGTAAATAAACACATTTTTTGCGCTTAGATTGCAAATATTTATTTTATATTTAGTATCAGCATTGCACCCGTGCGAAGCCGGAGCGGGTCGCTAGTATATGTATAAATGCTCTTTCGAAAACTCGGTATCACCAATTTTCAGTCCCCCATCTTTTTTTACTTTTATATGCGAAAGAAACACTTGTAGATCAAAAGGATATAATATAAATTCTTAAAGAAATCGTTTGAAAAAAATATTCAATAAGCTATATTGTTTTATCAGCTAATGCGATTAGTACCTACCTACGTGTTCTTTTTTATGTGTTCAATTCATATTAAAAGTGCTAGACACGTATACAACAGATTTTGATGGATAATGCGCTTATTAGACCTTCCTAAGTTCAGAAGTGCTGAATCCAGAAATTTCGCATTTAGGAAGGTGTAATCGCATTCAGTCAGTTAGTGTTCTGAATTCAGAAGCAAGGATGGTTTCTGAAAGTCAGTGTTGCCAATGTAATATTGTGATTGCCAATGTAATTGCCAGTGTTAATAATGTAATATATTTTAATATAAAAAAACTTTTAAAAATTAACATATTCAATTAACATACTAAAGCAAAGTATTCAAAATAATTTATTTTCTATTTTAAAAACCTTTGAAAAATAATAATTATTTTTTTTCAAGACTCTATTCTCTGTTGATATCTTTCCTCGACAGATGGCACTATAATAGTAACAGATCAATTGTATTATAAAGCCTGTGGTAGTAATGGACTTTGAAAAAATACATCGATGTTTTACGGAAGCCCGGTCGTGTACTGCAGACATACATAGTATGTCAACTATCTTTTTGTTATTAAAGTTAAAATCATAAATAATTAAATTATAAATTATTATCAGTAGAGAATGATGAGAATGAGAAATGATTTAATCGTCTGATAACATATATTTATATTATGTTATTCTAAATAATTAAAAAATCTGTTTCTTAAAAAAAATAATCCTAACCTATCTAACTTCAAAATTTATATAATGTGACAGTAAATATTAAATAAGTAAGAATAAAAATATATTTAAGTAAAAAAAATCTAAAATCTACGAAATTCACAAAAGCTTTCTATATAATTATGAGTAGGTACTATATACTGAAAAAATATGAACATCTAAATCGACGGTAGATAAAGTACATTTTAGCCTTATTTTATTAATCTTAAAAGGTTATATGGTAATCCGAGTAATTGGACGATAAAATTAATTTATTCATCCGATAATCGGACAACTAATTTATTTTATTCATTCGTTTAGCGGACAACAAGCAATAGCCAAAATATTTAGTATATAAATGGATAATTAAAATAAAACATTTATTTCTCATTGTTTTAATACAATATATAAGTACCTAAGAATAGTTTTATTTTTTTAATACAACAGTTACTTGAAATTCATTTTTTGCCACCAAGGTATTTGATTTTTGAGTCACCATATCAACAAATACTAATTAAGTGTTTAATTCTTAATGAAAACTTATCGCCCTACTGATAATAATTTATAATTTAATTATTTATGATTTTAACTTTAAAAACAAAAAGATATTTAGTTGACATACTATGTATGTCTGCAGTACACATGTTACGACCGGGCTTCCGTAATGTTTTTTTCGATTCAATGCATCAGATAGTGGCATCGATGTAATATCGATATATCAAAAAATACATCCATGTTTTCCATACATCGTTTCCAACAAAGTTTTAGGGAATACATTTTTTAGGGTATTTTTTTGGGAATTTTTAATTCATCGGAACGTAATATATTATTTTTATTTAAAAAATTATTAAAAAATAACAATTCCTAAATTATCAATTTTTAAAAGAACATGTTCAATAAACATACTAAAGCAAAGTATACAAAATAATTTATTTTTTATTTTAAAACCCTTTGAAAAATAAAAAATAAAACTATAAAACTTCCACTTATTTTTAAATAATTTCGATTTTAGGTTTAGGCCTTGTTTAGGCCTTTAGGAGGTTTTGTTTTTAATTTAGGGAATTTTGTTAAAAAATTTAGAGCAAATGTTTTTTCAAGAGTTGGCAACACTGGTGGCCGCATTGTTCTATATTTTATTAATCTCTTTTTAATAAAAACTCATAAAAAACATTTTTCTAGATGTCATTCCGAATCGAATGAGCTATCGCACATATTTTTAGGAGCTTTATTTCTATTTAACACGTTTTTGAACTCGTTGACTATACTACCTAATTGATAATTCGATAGATACGCATACGTCCGACTTCGTCGCTCTCTCGTAACTGACTGATTCAGCAACTGAAATTAGGAAGGTGTGATCAGAAGCTTAGCCAGCTGCCCAACATTGAGCCGATTTCAAGGTAATACGAGACGCTGTTACATGACGAATTTGTAATTTTTTACACGTACCCCTACTAATATTATAAATGCGAAAGTTTGGGTGGATTGATGTATATATATGTATGTAGATATGTATGTAACTGGGCCGATTTTAATGAAACTTGTTACGTAGATAGCTGGAGATCTAGAATAACACAAAAGCTACTTTTTATCTGAAACCGTCTGGCGTAGCTAGTTGTTCTATAAATCTTACACATTAAAAAGAAATATGCAATCTGGTGCAGTCGTTCGGAAGTTACGCAAGTACATACATATGGGCGCAAATCGCCAATAATTGGCAACTATTGATATTTATGTTTTAGTTTATCGATTAAAATGAATATATTATTATAGAAATATCTTAAATATATATGATTTATATATTTAAAAGTTATTTGTGAACATAACACCGTTATTTATTGAAATCTGTGATTTAATAGACATTAATTTGATTGTTTGAATGTTTTGAAGACGTTTGATGTCTCATTTATTGTTTAAATACTCAATTTACTGTGTAAATGTTCAAATTAATATGTATTAGAATTAATATTATTATTCTGTACCAAACATTATTATTTTATGCAATAAGTCATTTTTAATTTCAATTTCGAATATTGCTTACGGCGCCATCTACACTGAGTAAATGTTTGTTCAACTAATCAACCTTTGTATTATATAAATTAATAAACCTTTGGATTATATAAATCATTTGAAGTTATTTAAATTCATTAAAATATTTATTATAAATATTAAGCTGTATTTTAAGACTTATTTTACAGTACCTAATTTTATTTGTATGTTTAAAAGAAGTTGTATTTGATATCCATTGTTGAGGAAACTATAAAAGCGGTAGATTTATGTAAAGACGATTCTATTCTGTTCGATACGAGCGATTGTGCGAAAGTATTTAAATAAATTAATTTAATTTACTGCGTGTTTTTTTCGTTGTAATGGAGTCTGAGCGAGGAAACTCTGGCGTATCGCCGACAGCAGCGGTGGGATCACAGCCCCAAGACTTGACAGGGCCTCCAGATGGGACGAACTTTACCATGGAACAGGTGATGGGTCTCCTAACCTCCATAACGAAAGTTGCAGCGACAAGCGCTGCGAGAGCGACTTTATCTACGGAAACTGCACCCTTACGGCGGCAACATGACTTTTATCTACCGCCGTTCAACCCCGATGAAAGATCGCATGACATCAGGGACTGGTGTGCTAACGTGGACGAAACCATTACGAAATTGAATATTTCGCCCCATGAAGCTCGAATGAAGGCCATATTGCAATTGAGAGGACGAGCAAAGACATGGGCCGACACCTGGTCACTACATTCAACGACGTGGGAACAAGTGAAGGAAGAGTTGACTCATACGTTTGGCAACGAGTTCCGGTACGCGGACGACGTGCAGAAATGGCGCAGCTACACTTCGGACCAAGCGAGCAGCTACGCTGAATATGCTACGACGGCCTGGACGCTCTTCAGGAGGGTTCGACCAGAAGCTTCCGATCCCGAGGTAGTGGAAGCGCTGATCACAGGTATTTATCCTGAGTTTATTCGTTCTGAGTTGTTGAGAAGTACCCCCAATTCACTCCCTAAATTAGTATCGGTACTAAAGACATTCCGAAAACGTAAAATTGACAATAGAGAGAGTAAATATAATGATATTAAAAAACCACGTGTTACGGAACCTTCAAAGAATCAAGTCGTATGTTTTAATTGCAATAAGTCGGGTCATTTCTCGCGAGACTGCAGAATACCCTCTAAAAACAACGCTGTTTTGTCACAATCAAATAATAATTCCAATTCCCGTGGCAGTCTTAGTAACGCTAAGATTGTTGAGTGTGAATACTGTCATGGTAAGGGTCACTTAGAGAAAAATTGTTACCGCCGTCAAAGTGACGAACGTAATGCCCCAAATAAAATTGTTAACTACTGTTCGTCTATTAAACGTAGCACTTTTAATGTAATTATTGGTTACAAAAATTATAAATGTCTTTTTGATACTGGAGCTGATTGTTCATTAATTCGAGAGAAAATAGCTGGCTCCGTTGCCGGAAAACGTAAGCAAGTTAATGTGAAGTTTATCGGTATTGGGGGCCAAACAATCATTTCAAAACAAAGCATTACGACTGTAGTTGAAATTGATAATGTTCGCTTAGAGCTAGAGTTTTATGTAGTAGGTGATAATGAAACTCAATTTGACATCTTAATAGGTTTCGATCTTTTAAAAATACCCGGCCTTAGCGTCACCCTTAGCGAGGACAATATATCTATTAATCGCGAGTTATTTATCAATGAATGTTTAAATTTGACATCCTCTTTTACATTAGATACCGACCTTACTGACTCAACACAAGTTAAAGAAATCTATCGTATTATCAATGAGTTCAAGAATAATTTCACATCGGGAAACCGCGTCTCAAAGGTGACCACCGGGGAGCTAAAAATTAGATTAAAAAATCCCGATAAGATCGTGCAGCGCCGACCATATCGTTTGTCCCCTATGGAACGTGAGAAAGTCAGAGATATTATTAAAGACTTAAAAGAAAATGGCATAATAAGAGATAGCTCATCCCCGTTCAGCAGCCCTATATTATTAGTTAAGAAAAAGGACGGCACGGACCGACTTTGCGTTGATTTCCGAGAGTTAAATTCAAATACCGTTAGAGACAATTATCCTTTACCCCTTATAGCAGACCAGATTGATAGATTAGGCAAAGCTCGATATTATAGTTGTTTAGACATGGCTTCCGGATTCCACGGTATTCCTATAGCATAAGACTCTATCGAAAAGACGGCATTTGTGACGCCGGATGGACAGTTTGAATACCTTCGAATGCCATTTGGTCTATGCAATGCTCCGTCTGTATACCAACGCGCCATAAATGCTGCCTTAGGTGATTATAAAGATAATATTGCTTTGGTTTATGTCGATGATATTCTGGTTGTATCTGAATCTGTACAGCAGGGTTTGATAAATTTGAATCTTATTTTGACTAGATTAACTCAGGCTGGATTTTCTCTAAATGTTGCCAAATGTTCTTTTCTCAAAACTAAAATTGAGTATCTTGGTAACATTATTGAAAATGGCACCGTCAGGCCAGGCTCAAGAAAAATTCAGGCTCTTACTGACTCTTCCACACCTAAAAATATAAAAGAAGTTAGGCAATTTAACGGCTTAGCAGGTTATTTTCGAAAATTTGTCCCCAATTTCTCTAAAATCATGGCTCCTCTATACAACCTAACAAAAGCAAATGTTCCTTTTAATTGGACTGAACGACATGAACTTGCTCGACGAGAAATAATTAACGTACTCACATCTTCCCCAGTTTTGACTATATTTGACCCAAACCTGCCAACGGAGCTACATACAGATGCTAGCTCAATTGGTTATGGCGCCGTACTGATTCAGAGACAGGACGGGAATCCCTTAGTAGTAGCTTATTTTAGTATGAGAACTTCAGATACAGAGAGTAAATATCACTCCTACGAATTAGAGACTCTTGCAGTGGTGAAGGCTATAAAACATTTTCGTCATTTCCTCCATGGTCGGTCGTTTAAAGTAGTCACAGACTGTAACTCTTTAAAAGCTTCAAGGCACAAACGTGACCTAACCCCCAGAGTGCATAGGTGGTGGGCCTTCTTACAAAATTTTCAATTTGAAATTGAATACCGCAAGGGCGATAAACTTGCCCATGCTGACTTCTTCAGTCGTAACCCAATTAAAAATTCTAACGAACGTCAATTAAACCAGTGTTTAGAATTTAATAAATTAAGACCCTTAACTTGGGTTGTTAATACCTCCACCCTTGACCATAACTGGCTTCTTATAGAACAAAAACGCGATCCAACTCTGACTAGTATTGTAGAGCAATTGAAAAGTGATTCGATTCCCAAGAATATCTCAGATACTTACGTTATACTTCAGGATAAATTACTAAGACGTAAAGTACAGATTAATAACAAGACTCATAAGTTAATTATAGTCCCACGTAATTATAGGTGGAATCTTATATCTCATTATCATGATAATCTTCAACATTTTGGTTGGGAAAAGATTATTGCAAAATTACGAGAGCAGTACTGGTTCCCTAATATGACTAGATTAGTTAGAAAATTTGTAGAAAATTGTGTCATGTGCAGAGTAAGAAAGGGCGCATCTGGTGCTAGGCAGGTTACTTTACATCCCATTGACAAAATAGCTGTTCCTTTCCATACTGTTCACGCAGATATAACCGGAAGAATGAACGGAAAACGCAGTGAGCCAGAATATGCTTTTGTGTTTATTGACGGCTTCACTAAGTATGTCCATATGATTTATACAAATGATCGTACTAGCGAAACTGCTATCAAATGTTTTCAAAACCTGATTGCAATATTTGGTTCTCCGTCGCGATTAATTACTGACCAAGATAAAAGTATGACTTCTACAGAATTTAAAAACTTTTGCGAACGATACGGGATTCAACACCACGTAGTAGCAAAGGGTGCTAGTAGGGCTAATGGTCAAGTTGAACGATTAATGAAAGTTATAAAGGATAATATGTCGGTTATAGAACTAAGTAGGCCATGGCACACAGCGTTACAAGAATTACAATTAGCTATAAACTGTACAATATCAAAAAGTACAGGTAAGAGTCCCATGGAATTATTATTGGGAAAAAGATGTTCCCCACCTGCCATTAAAATATTGCAAATTGACGATGACATACTTACAGACGACTTAGGGGAAGTTAGATTGATTGCTAAAAAACGGATGGACGAGCGGTCCCTTAGTGATAAAACTCGTTTTGATAAAGGTAAAGCCACAATCGACTCATTTAAAGTCGGTGACTTTGTCTTAATGCGTCGCCATGAACGACACACTACTAAGTTAGGCTCTAAATATGAAGGTCCGATGGAAATTTTAGAAATATTACCTAATGATCGATATAGGCTTAAGCATGTTAATCTTCGTGGTTGTTCAGAAAAGATTGCTAGTCACGATGCCTTACGTCCTGCTCCCATAGCTCAATCAGACCCCTTCAATGATTCTGACAACTCAGACGAATTGGCCGTATGGGCGGAGAAATCTGTGGAGACCAATGGTGCTTCCACTTCTTTTGCGAGCAATATTGATGTTAAATAATTGCATATATTGTGTTGATAATTTATTGTTGATTTTAAATAATTGCATATGTGTTGATAATTTATTTGTGAGTTAGTTCTTGTAATTATTAATGTGTGTGCGTAAAATTTATTTTTCCTATCCAATATCCTTCCTAAAACGCTGGCTGGCCACCATGCGTATCCTTATAAACCTGGTCTTGTTGGCTAGATCCCAGGATGGGTGATGCCTTGTGTGTTGGCTAGATCCCAGGATGGGTGATGCCTTGTGTTGGCTAGATCCCAGGATGGGTGATGCCTTGTGTGTTGGCTAGATCCCAGGATGGGTGATGCCTTGTGTGTTGGCTAGATCCCAGTATGGGTGATGCCTTATGTGTTGACTAGATCCTAGTATGGGCTAGGCAACATCTGAAATTATGTCGTAAAACTTTTGAGTGTAAAGAGTTTATTTGTATTACTTGTAAAAACAGCGCAAGGGACGCGCTGGAGTCAGTATGGCCGTATGGGCGCAAATCGCCAATAATTGGCAACTATTGATATTTATGTTTTAGTTTATCGATTAAAATGAATATATTATTATAGAAATATCTTAAATATATATGATTTATATATTTAAAAGTTATTTGTGAACATAACACCGTTATTTATTGAAATCTGTGATTTAATAGACATTAATTTGATTGTTTGAATGTTTTGAAGACGTTTGATGTCTCATTTATTGTTTAAATACTCAATTTACTGTGTAAATGTTCAAATTAATATGTATTAGAATTAATATTATTATTCTGTACCAAACATTATTATTTTATGCAATAAGTCATTTTTAATTTCAATTTCGAATATTGCTTACAGCGCCATCTACACTGAGTAAATGTTTGTTCAACTAATCAACCTTTGTATTATATAAATTAATAAACCTTTGCATTATATAAATCATTTGAAGTTATTTAAATTCATTAAAATATTTATTATAAATATTAAGCTGTATTTTAAGACTTATTTTACAGTACCTAATTTTATTTGTATGTTTAAAAGAAGTTGTATTTGATATCCATTGTTGAGGAAACTATAAAAGCGGTAGATTTATGTAAAGACGATTCTATTCTGTTCGATACGAGCGATTGTGCGAAAGTATTTAAATAAATTAATTTAATTTACTGCGTGTTTTTTTCGTTGTAATGGAGTCTGAGCGAGGAAACTCTGGCGTATCGCCGACATACACATCGGCGATTAATTTTTATATTAATATACTAAGATAAATAATATATTAATTAAAATGATATATTTTTAGAGAGTTTAAAAATAGTCATTATAATAATCATGTACATTGCACTTACAATTGTATAGCGTTTGTTATGCCCGAGGTTTATTTGTTACCTTATATGCATTATGCACTTGCAATGATGTCGCTCTCTATTGGATGCTAATAATTGTACATTTATCAAGTACTCGATTTGTTTTAGTAATATAACGTTGGGTGATAAGTTACGTCAATTAAATTTAAGTCACTATGTCGTAAACCTCTCTCACGATTTTACCTACTTTAAAGTTTAATTAGTAGGTCGGTAGACATATTTGGCTACAGCTGTAATTCTATGACTCATGTAACGAAATTGTACATATTTTATATTATATACAATACCTGTAAATAAATTGTGTAATTGTGTTGTGTGTGTGTTGGTAAGAAACTGGCTGTAACTTGCAAAAAAAATTACATCGAATCGTAGTTCTCAAGATCATTGAATTAAAAACAAATGAAAACTCTAAACTATAGGTACTGTTTATAACATACTAGCTGACCCCGCAAACGTTGTTTTGCCATATATGTTATTAACCCCTGCAACCCCCTCTAGTGGGTGGAATTTCGTAAAATCCGTTCTTAGCTGACCTCTACTCGGCGAAAGGAATATTCCTACCAAATTTCAAGTCTCTACGCCTTATGGTTCCAGAGATATCGCGATGAGTAAATATATGGGTGGAAATCTCTTTTATATATATATATATATATATATATATATTATAAATACAGCTTTTAAGATTTATATAGTAGATTTTAATAGATATTTAAGAATTATTTAGTGAACTTGTTACGTTTTACAATGGTAACGTTTTCATAGTTAGTAAAATATACAGTCATAAATATGGCATACATATTTAATCAAAAGGCAGCTAGAATGCAAACGTTCGTTAACAGCCTGTAGGGTGTATTGATTTATAATAGCTTGACGGGTCATTGCCACCCTATATTAATGATTATTGTATTATTCTTTTTATTATTATTGTATTTTTATTCCTCTTATATTTTTGAACAGCATTAAAAATTTATATAATGTTTCTTTGTTTGTTTAATCTCTTCGAAATCGAATTGGTTGATCATAGTAACTAGCTGTGGCACTAGCGGTTACGAATTCGGTCCCCACTCATCACAGATATTTGTATAGGACACGCAGATATTAGACGTGGTCCGTGTCGTTTTCTGAGTTGTATATACATATTAGCAGATCTCCGAACCAGATTTTTATAATACACTAGCTTCTGCGCGCGACTTCGTCGGCGGTTACTCCGCTCCTATTGGGCTTAGCGTGATGATACATAGCCTATAGCCTTCCTCGACAAATGGGCTATCTAACACTGAAAGAATTTTTCAAATCGGCCCAGTAGTTCCAGAGATTACCGCGTTCAAACAAACAAACAAACAAACAAACAAACAAACAAACAAACAAACAAACTCTTCAGCTTTATATATTAGTATAGATTAGTATAGATAAGCCCTTCCTAAGCAATTAAAAATTTTGTTTTAAATGAAATTAATTAGTTTATAACGAGATATATTCAGATATAATTTGTCTTATAAGAATATAAAATGCTAAGTGTCGAAACCATTTAATCTACCACGCTGCTAACCTGCGGGTAGCTGGATTCCTATCACGAGTAACAATCCTAACCAGGTGTCTATGATAACGACCGGACGGATAGAACCCACGACCGCTGGCGTTTAGACGACTACGCTCACCACTACACCAGAACGGCTGTCATAAAATACTAACCGATTTAATTATTATTCAGAATATAAAATGCTAAGTGTCGGATCCAGTTAATGTTGGATGACATTATCAGGAAGGTCATTTTAATAATATACTATGAAAACGGAAGCTATTTTTTTCAAATACTGCATTTATTTTATTTTGATACACAAGTATTGTGTATATGTACATTATATTGTGGTCTTAACTTTTAAGGCCTTGTTCCTATTCTGATGATTGAGTAGTTAATTTGTAACATTTTTAAAACGCTGTCGAATATAATATGGAATGAATACACACATACAATTAATATTTTCCGATACAACTGAGAAAAGCCTGTACGTTTGACTAATTTAAAAAAATAATTGTACATATTCCTCTGTAACTTCTTTTTAAAGTTCGCTGACTGTCTTTATCAATGGTAAATCGGTTTGCAAAGATAATTTTCTTGAAAGACTATGCTACATCTACTAAGTATATCTAGATGCAATAGTAAAATTTAAAAACAATCAATGAAGTGGACAAAAATTAGGCAGTTTATGTACTTAATAAGCATAATTTCAACGTATTTTTTTAATATTTTGTTGTTATGTCAAGTAATTAAAACTATAATAAAAAAAACCGGCCAAGTGTGAGTCGGACTCGCGCACCGAGGATTCCGTACAAAAATTATTAAAAATATTTTTGCTTTATGCTTTTCGCAATTTTTCCTTTACCTGTGCTATAAGTCGTTGCTTCGTACCAAATTACAAGATTCTAAGTTCAGTTCGGGAAGTTCCCTGTAGGTTTTGATTCACTTACGTCTTGACAGACAGACGGACAACAAAGTGATCCTATAAGGGTTCCGTTTTTTCCTTTTGAGGTACGCAACCCTAAAAAGGTTAAGGATACAAGGTTGACCAAGGGTTGTGTTAAGCTTCAATCCATCCTTCTACATAGGATATGGAGAAAAAGTCATATGCCCAGCAGTGGGATGTTACAAGCTGAATCGTGAATAACAAAAGGTGGAATAAAAAAATAAAGCGGCGTTAATGCGCACAGCGGTCTTAACTAAAAGTATAAATTGAAAGTTATCTTCATTTATTATAACTAAGTCAATTGCATGAAAAACAATAAAAGCCTTTTTACATATCACTAACCTACATACGTAAGCAGTCGTTTTATCTCTATAATAAGGCTACTGACAAGGCTGAAGAGACGATATCACTTCGCCTCGCCTTCGAACAAGTATCAAGTATGTTCTGCATCTGAGACGACCTAGGCTCCGTGCCAGAAACCTGTTCGTAGATATTGCGAAGCTATCGCGTTACGGATCGCACTTAGCAAATCTACCGGCGTCGAGTTCTAATGGGATTCACCGTCCATTGAACTTGATGTCTTCCAGGATTTTATTGATCTCACTACTGTAAAGTACCTTATGTTAGTACTTGACTAAAGTTTTTCCTTCTAAATAACACATAAATATGATTTTATATGCGATTTGGCTGATAAGATCTTATCTTATTGACAATTTATAAGTGAAAATGTTGACTTTTAAAAATAAACCCTAACTACATATATTTTCATCTCGCTTTCTTCTAACCGTATTTCAAATCAAATAAAAAACAAAAAAAATTGTTGGATGTTTCAATGCCATATTTGTTTATAAATAGAATCAGAAAACAATTGTATTGGACTTTATTTATTATTATGTTTTATTTTATCTGTCAGTCAACTGGTTATCAATTTAGGTTGTCTTCTCCACTCCTTTTATCAACGGCAAAATCATCTGTGCTATTTTAGCACTACTTGAACTATAATTTAGTGTAAGAATTTATCCAAATAAGTGAAGTATCTTTCAGGCAACTGTTCTATAAATTTTAAATCTTTGTTATCAGTTATCACATAAAGTGAAGTTAGATAAATTTTGAGCCACTTGAATTTTTCGAATAAGCAAAATATACTAAAATATAAGTTTAAGAAAAACATGGCTATAGATAATTTTTGACAGTAATATAAACATGTAATAGTTTGTTTTAGTTTTAAACATTGTGATAGAATATTTGAATTCACTTTATCGGGATTTACACCATGTACTTGTTTATATTTGAGGCTCTGATATTTCGGCGCAGTTGCATGCGCCATTCTTCCGTGAACATGTCGCATGCAACTGCGCCGAAATATCGGAGCCTCAAATATAAACAGGTACATAGTGTAAATCCCGATAAAGATAATTCAAATAACGTTAATAACCATGTGCTGTGTGGCTACGGCACTAAAGAATGTAGCCACCCCCTCTCTTCCCGTGGGTGTCGTAAGAGGCGACTAAGGGATAACACAGTTCCACTACCACCTTGGAACTTAAAAAGCCGACAGATGGCGGGATAACCATCCATGCTGGCTTTGAAATACACAGGCCAAAGACGGGCAGCAGCGTCTTCGGTGCGACAAAGCCAGCCCTGCGGTCACCAACCCGCCTGCCCAGCGTGGTGTCTGGTGACTATGGGCAAAACACATGAGTTCGCGTCATAATGTCGGACGCGAAATTGTGGAGACCTATGTCCAACAGTGGACTGTGATAGGCTGTAGTGGTAGTGGTAATAACCATGAAAATTTAAAAAAATATATTGTGATAGAATATTTCAGTACTGGAAAAATTAAGTGCATTAGGTTTTTAAGGTGTGTCGTGAGTTTTATTGGAACCGTCTTTCTAGTCACGCCCGGTTTTACCTTGAGCTTGAAATAAAACCAATGCCTTTGAAATACAAACAGATTATATCTGTATCTAGAAACAATCATCAATTTTCATATAAATCAATTTCAATTCAATATACGACTAAATAATTATTACCTATATCATCTGTTCTTAGTAAAGATTATCATGTTACGGTATAACTAATAGACACAGGGTATATTTTGACTAGAGTAAACAAAAGAACATGGATTAAGCCGCGGTCGGAAAGCTAGTAAACAAAAAAACTTTTATTTACAAAAAATCAATATTTATACGACTTCACATCTTCCATTTTTGATATTCATTTTTAATTATTTAAGTAACAACAATTAATTCATAAACGTATTTAAAATTAAAATAAAAAGTGCATTTATAGAAAAGGCAGTAACATAATTATACGAATTTTCTTGTTTCGTCACGTTCAAAGACCGGCCATACACGTACCAAAAGACGCATGTCTTCGCGCTCGTGCAGATGTTCGCAAATCGCAACCAAACCTGCCTACAAACGTATTTATTAACCGTGAACCTATCAAACCGTTATGCTTTATTTAACGTTACGACATGCATTTCATATGTGTATACTTATTTACACATTAAAACGAAATAGAGGATGGTTGGCGAAAAAACAAAGAGCGACTTTACAACACTTTCATTTTAAGAGGGCGCATAAGGCGAGCAAAAAATCAGATTTCACCCGCGCGCCCGATGAAACAAAATATACACAAAGCCTCGTGTCAGAGTGCGATAGACGATATAGTTTTGAGCGCATTACGAATGTAAAAAACGACAAATATGTTATTTTGTATATAATTCCGAAACTAAAAGTAATTACATTAAATGCCTAGGCATAGCCTTTACTCATATTTAAATGTAATTAATTATCAAATTTTTGTCTTAGGGGTCGTTCAAGTATTACGTAACGCAAATTTTGTAGATTTTTGACCCCCCCTCCCCCCCACGTAACGCGCCGTAACGTTTTTCTGTACCCCCCCCCCCCTCAGCCCATAAACGTTACGTAACACCCCAACTGACCATTTTTACCCAAATGTCACAACTTTGTTGCGAAAACTACCGAAAAGTCGCTTAAAAAAAATCGCGTTTGCGGTAAGTATAAATATATATATATACAAAAAGGGATATAAACGAAAAGGGTTGCCAATTTGGGAGATTTTAGTACACTAGTTTTTTTTTATTTAAATAAAAACAACGTTACGTAACGCATTGTTCGAGACCCCCCCCTCCCCCCCTTGTAACGCATCGTAACGTTTTACAAGACCCCCCCTCCCCCCCTAATAGCGTTACGTAATACTTGAACGGCCCCTTAATGGTCATAACCATATCGAGTATAAATAGAAAAAAATAATATAAAAATTAGAGGTTACTTCGTGATTATATTTTATCGAGGAAATTTCCTTATTTTATGTTTTTGATATGGGTTAACCCTTGCAAATATCACGTAGTTTGTCATATATTTTTATTTTAAGATTTGGAATGGAACTCTTTATGTCAAAACAAATAGAAGATTGGTAATTTTGCATTATGCGCGCTCTTAATACATACTATTTTTACTAGATAAATGTAGAAAATGCGAATTTATCGTTGCGTGTAGACGGGAGATTGTAATGATTTATTGGGATTTGAGTTGGAGTGACATCGACATCGATAAATCGTTCAATAAATTGTTACAATTTATCGTTGCGTGTCACCCGGGCTTAAAATCTTGAAGCAGAGATGATAGTCACTATGAACTGTGATAACGAACTGGTCCATTCGAAATAAAAATGCTACAAAAATTTAATTTTCAATCGATTAAGGTCCTTTTCTTGTACCTACAGAACACGTTACGTTCTCAAAACATCATATTGTTTTGAATTAAAATTAATTTAATCTATGTAGGAATATACCTACGGAGGTTCTCCTTGTAAATACTAATTATAAAGAAACATACAAGCTACATGCATAAAACAGTCAATTTAAACATATGCTCTTATCATGAAACCTCAATAATGCGAAGTTATAATTGAAAATGACGTCAGAGTCACGGAGCAGTCTGTTTGCATTTATTCATCACAATATTACAGTCATCAAAAGCAGCTCACATTCGTGTATTAATAAATGAGTAATGCTTAAAACGATTTGTATGAATAATAAAATTATGTTATAACTGAGAAAAATCATATTTATATTTAAGTCAAACGTCTTAACGAGATCACTAAATAAACGTTTACGTCTTTCAAATATTTCAGTAAAGTACTGAAATATATATTTTTTAAGAATCTCATAAAAAAGGTACGTATATTTACCGTAAATATTTATGCACGTACTTACCTAATTATATATCACACATAATTTAAATTCATCCTAAAATTTTTAAAATTTCTTCTTAATCTTTTTGGTACAACAATTTTTCCACATCCGTTTCAGATTGAAATCGAGTAGGTTGAAATAGTGATGTGAATATTATCATTTTTACTTAAGATTGGATACATTTCATACGTATAAAGAGTGTCGAAAAGCGAATCTAAAGAGTATCTTTATTTTTTTGAACGTGTCAACATCAAGACCTAACGATTAGGCATTTTATAATTTCACTATCAGAAAACAAATAATATTTATTTAGAAAGCCATGATATAAGCAATAATTATCTTTAAATAATATAATGACCATAGTAGCTCTCGTTACAACCAATCATAGAGGAACAGTAATCATAATGTAAACGTGAGATGTGAGAGTTAAAACGAAGCAACTACATAGCTGAGTCTTTCGGATTAATTTATCTTTTCTTATCCTTCGGGAACTTCGGAATAAAAAGTATAGCACCTTACGAGTTTCTGATCTATTTGTATGCCAACTTTCATCAAAGTATGATTAGTAAGATCCGTTTAGCCGTGATTATTAAACAAGCTCAAGTGCGGAAAGGCACAGCAGGAAATTTCCTGCTCAAAATCTGGAGCAGCCCGACTGGAGAAGTACCTCGACCTTACAGAAGATCACAGCTAAATAATACTGCTTTCAAGCAGTGTTGCATTCCTGCGGTGTGTAAGGTCACCAAAGCTCCTGGGGCTCATTGGGAGTAGGGTCGGCAACGCGCTTGCGTTGCTTCTGGTATTGCAGGCGTCTATAGGCTACGGCAATCGATCGACCATTACGTGAGCAATAAGCTTGTTTACCCACCTAGTTGTATTTAAAAAAAAATTGGTAAGAAAACATATTCTAGAATCATTACTTACATTACACAACTTTACTACTATTGACTAATTATTAGGAGCGTACCTTCAATGTAAATGAAGGTTGAGAGAGACATTTGTCGAATGTCTATGAAGTATCGTAACGCAATTTCACTAACGTCCCTGCAACACGTATTAACGTATACGAAGCTTGCATATCAAAACGTCAACAACGTTTCCGTGAACTATCCTTATCGTATTACTGGCAACAAACAACAAATATTTACTTTTTTAACTAAGTCTGTTACAAAGTGCTTAGTTAAATCGCTCGTTGACACTTCGTAATCAATCTTCGCTTAACTTCTTGTCGGGACGAGACTGCATCCACTATTCCATACTTGGACCAGTTTCACTGCTTGCTCGTAAAGTTTACCTCCCACATAAGTTAATGATAGATTTCAGCATTAGGTGGTGAAACAGATCCTGGTCAATATCACTTCAACTAACAATCTTTAGAAGCACAGATTGCAAGAAGAAATATTTAACAGATGTAGTGAAGATGTTAAAACATGAATCATACTTTTTAGTCGGATGGCATTATAGGTACGTCAACTAGCATTACAAGCAGTCGGTGAGATAGGCGCATGAAGCCGTAAGATTGTAACTTTTTACTAACTTTTAACTTTTACACTTTTCTTGGTCCTACTTTTTAAATTTTTACCCTAAATATTTTAAAGTGACATAGACAACAACAGAGGTAAAGATCAAATAAAGGGGTGAAAAAGTTGGCTACCAGTTCTCTCGCGTGTTGGTGCCTATTGAAGTCTAAGATAATTTATGTTTATTTTTTATACTTTTTAGTCGCTATTCTAGCGTGTAGGTGTAACCGATAAAAATACAAACAATACATTACTACTTATAAGGCTGCGTCTGTGAGGCGTAAATTAAAAATCATCAGTATATTATATGTTTATATCATTATATTTAATTTTACATATTTATTGCTCATAAAACGAAAAGAGCACTTCTTTTCAAAGGTAAGTTCTTCATAATATGTTGTTTAATCTATTAAATTTATTTTGAATTTTCAGAAAGATTGTTTCAACTTTATATTGATTAATTAATAAATTAAAATAACTGAATGTCATTTAATACTCGATGGCTCAAAATAAAAATCCCTATGCCGATGCCGGATATATGAAAATACAAAAAGGTCACGTATACCCATGGGCCTTTATTTATTGCCTTTAAATTATTGCTTCCTTCACATAACTCATCATCATCACTTCAGCCTATCGCAGTCCAGTCCTGGGCATAGGCCTCCACAAGTTCGCGCCAAAAATGGCGTGAAATCATGTGTGTTGCCCATAGACACCACGCTGGGGTTGGTGACCGCAGGGCTGGCTTTGTCGCACCGAAGACGCTGCTTCCTTCACACATCGTCATAAACTCATAATTACCAAGTCTCTTAAGTACTTTTTTTAAATCATATCTCATCTAAAAAATAAGATTAGGTGTTAACGCTTTTAATTTTAAATAATTTTAGAATACCTTCATCTTTATTGACATATTGGAAAGTTCAAAATCAAACCAAGAACAGGAATCCAAAATTCTCTCTTATATTATTTTCCATAAAAGCCTCAATTTACCATGAAAATCGAATACTTAACCTATCACAGAAATATTGGTCAATATCCTAAATGATAAGTGATTCAATATTTAACACAATATGTTTACAAGTGTATTTATTCAGTGATTCAATAGAACGAATTGTTGACCGAAGTCATAAATATGAAATGAACGTTTATTTTAGCCAAATCAAAACTAATCAAGTGTCCGTTTCACCTGTGAAACACTAAATCATCTCGGTTATCTTAAAGTCCTGTACGTAACATATGTTTATCATCTTTAGACTTGTTTAACTTGATGATACAATAATTATGTAAAATGGTTGTAAAAAAAGTTCTTGTTAAAATTTAATTATAGAATGGCATGTATCGTTCTCATTTATTTTATTTCATATCACCTAATTTTAATAACTACACGAACTGTATGTAATGTAATTAGTATATTTCATATTTATTACGAATACATTAATCTAGAAATAAATACTTTTACTTTCAATATGTAATAGTAAACAATAAATTTCCACAAAAAAATGCAATCCCATCAAAAATTATTAATATATTAGTTCAGCGGTGACACATAAGTGTTTGCATATAAGCAAATTTTGATTTTTAAATAGAATAATCCGATATAATGCTGCCGTTGAACAGACAACTCACCTGACGCTGGCATTTCTTAAAAATTTTAAACTTCATCGTATGAATTAAATGTTTACAATCAACATAACACAAAATCCAAAGCCACTCGAAATCACAGAAAACTATAAAAAGATAGATACTAATAAAAAATGTAATAAAACCAACGTTGTCGTTAGTTAAACGTAAAAATAAATAAACAGAACAACGTGCGTCCGTCGGACACCGCGGCCCGCCGCTCAGTGTAGCAGAGAAAATTATGAGTGTATACAAACGATCTATATTATGTTTTATCGTTACATTTCTATACGAACTTTGTGGGTGCTTTACACGCTACGATAAATTGTAACAATTTATTGAACGATTTATCGCTCCAAATCGAAAGAGTAGAGCACTGTTCACTCCAAGTCTCCAATTCCAATCCTAATAAGTCGCTACAATCTCCCGTTTACACGCAACGATAAATTGTAACAATCTGGACGATAAATTGTAACAATCTGGACGATAAATTGTTACAATTTATCGTAGCGTGTAAAGCCCGCATTACGTTTGAACGTGATTTTCCGCAATCATCGCATTTTGTTGTTTATTTTGATAAGGTAAGGATTAAGTACTCATTTTTCAAAATTAATGCTACAAAATTTCAAAAATCAAAATTAAATTTTTATTACTCAGAATGGCGCTTTTCAATTTTATGAGAAGACGACAACACAACAAGAAACGCATTTCACAAAAACCACTTTTCTTAGATTTAGTTCGAAGCTTGAACTATCTTTTTTCCCGACTGCCAAGGAAGGGTTATGTTTTTCGCGCGTATCTTGTATGTATGTATGTAATATTCTTAATTACCTAATTTCTCTAGAACCGCTGAACGGATTTGCATAATTGAGATATCGTTAGATTTGTCTTAGCAGCCCAAGTGTTCTTAGATAGGTGACATTAAAAAAAAAACAAACATGGCGGCTGTGCGAAGCCATTGTAGTTAATGAAAAAATAAAAATTTTTTTAGAATACTATAGTATGGGTATCAAATTAAAGGGCTCAATACAAGGATTTCGAAAATGTATATTAATGATTATTATTACCGTAATAATAATAAAGAAATACAATAAGAAAGTTTAAAAAATGTTGACTTTGCTCTTTCCGTTTTTTACGCAGGCGGGTTTTTTGTTTTCTTTTAATTATATTACTTGTTATAAAAATTAAAGCAAAACTAGACTATTCTTTACTATATTTCAAACTACAAGCGTTGTTTAATTTCACCAGTTTAATGACATAAATACACAGGTCATCAAAAAAATCGACCCACCCACTTTTTGTTTATTATTTATCGATTGTTTCACAGATAAGCTGTTTCACACGTTTGTTTTTTATTTTGAGGGTCGGTTACGATGTTTGACATCTTATTTGTCGTAAATCTTATTGCACTTGAAGGTACTTAACCATTTCTTATACAGAAACACTGTTGAGTACTGATTTGATGGTTTTACATCGTAACAAATTCGAATCGTTCTTTGAGTCCGGAAGAGCCCTTTGTAGGGATTACTTGTTAATAACGTTAAGTTTATTTACTGTGGCTGTTTTTGATTAATTTTGACTAAAAATATTGGACACTACAGAAGCTGAGGCGGCCCAAGTTGTGGCTTTGCTGCAACAAGGCATAAGTCAACGTATCGTGGCCAGGAGGTTAAATCTGAGCCGTTCTGCAGTTCGGCGAGTTTACCAAAGGTTTCTGGAGACTGGGCAGTATCGAAGAAGGTCTGGATCTGGAAGACATAGAGTGACAACTCAAAGAGATGGCCGCTTTATAGTGTTATCAGCTCTACGAAATCGACACCTATCTGGTGTTGATGTCCAGCGACGCTTACGCGAAGATCGGGGGGTGGCTATAAGTGACAGTACTGTAAGAAGGAGAATTCGTGAGCAGAATTTAAGACCACATAAGCCAGCAACAGGACCACAATTGACCACAGCTCATCGACAAGCCAGACTTCAATTCGCACGTAATCATATCAACTGGACCATAGGCCAATGGGAGTCAGTTCTTTTTAGTGATGAGAGTCGAATGACTTTACACGGTTCTGATGGACGCCGTAATGTCATGCGATGGCCAGGTGAACGTTATACCCAGTGTTGCATAAGGGAAACTGTCAGTTATGGTGGGGCCTCTGTAATGTTTTGGGGTGGAATATCTTTGACTGGACGGACGGAGCTGGTTTTCATACGAAGAGGTGCTTTAACTGCTGCACGCTATATCACAGAGATCTTAGAAGACCATGTGATGCCTTATGCCGGCTATATTGGAGAAAACTTTGAATTAATGCATGATAATGCACGACCACACGTAGCGCGCATCACCACCGATTACCTTCAAGAGGTTGGCATTCGGGTAATGTCCTGGCCAGCAAGAAGCCCCGATCTCAATCCTATAGAGCATATGTGGGACACCCTAAAACAAAAGGTTAGAGCCCGTAATCCAGTCCCTACAACATTAGGAGACCTGGAAACCGCCATTAAGGAAGAATGGAACCGAATCCCTCAAAAGACCATTAAAATCTTGATAAGGTCATTAAAACGGCGGATGCAGGCCATCATTCGAGCAAGAGGAGGGAATACGCAATATTAAATTGCAACAATTGTATGGATACCATTTAAGAGTAAAAAAATAGAGCGTATTAAAAATTAATCAAAAAATCGTGTAAAATTAAAGATTCTGATTTTTAAATCAAAATCTTTAAAAAAAACCATTTTGATGTTTTAATTGTGATTAAATTGTTGTAAATAAACAAGTTCAATAAAACATTATTCAGTACTAAACCATTTTGTTGTGTTTTGTTTAAAAAAAACGTGATTATCGGTAAAAACGCAGGTGGGCCGATTTTTTTGATGACCAGTGTAGTAAAGATCGAATTTCGTCTTATACTACCTACGAATAATGTCAGATATATGTAGATCTATTGTTTGTAAGCACACTAAGGGGACATCCATTAATTACGTAAGATTAGATTAATAATTACGTACAGAATGGGGGTCCAATGAAATCTCACCAAATCTCATTTAAACCGAGGGGGGGGGAGATAATCGAAAATCTCACCTCAACTTCAAAAAATATAAGATTACAGGTATTATAAAAAATATTTTGAGTGTTCATTTTGCCCGCTTAAATAAATCTCATGGCTGTTAAAATCATTTAGTTTTTGCTTTGATTTTTATTTAACTTAAATACGACGATATTTCTATATATATATTATCTCTATTATATTCAGCGTCGAAAGTCTCAAGGGGAAGGGGGGTACAGGCAAATCTCACTAAATCTCACCTAAAAGGGGGAGGGGTCTAAACTGATCGAAAAATAGCTCATATAATTAATGGATAATGACCCTAAGGACTCAAAAACTACGTATCAGATCTCGCGCAAATTTAAATGGGACCACACGGAAAGCATAATCTATAGGAATCATCAAAATCGACCCACCCAGTAAAATGTTATGATTTACACACACACACATAAAAAATTCAGTCGAATTGAGAATATCCTTTTTTGTTTAGAAGTGGGTTAGTGATTTATTGATACCAGCAGTAAATACGCATAAGTAATACAAGTTTTAAAAAAAGCAGACTTCGTGCGGTAATAAATTAAATTATGTCATTGCGAAAATCCTTGGCCTAATGCACAATAGTGGATATTTCTATCTTAGACAGATTTTTGCTATCGTCCGATATTATTTTAAGATATTTTAAAAAATAGTTGAGCATTACAAATTTTTAGACATTTGAAGACTTACCTCATGATCTGGACCAGGCTTCGATGCTAGCCTTGCTTCTGCAAGCTGATTCTTCAGAGCCCTAGACAAAGCAAAAACAACAGTTGTTAAAACTATAGTTCAAAAACGCACTATTTTAAATACTATTATTTAGAAGGTACAAAAGAGCTTAATTTGAGCACCTCCCACAATCACTCAATTCCTTGCCGTCTATTAAGTAAAATTATCCTAAAACGCAACTTTTTAGGTAATAATTGGGTCAATAGAGCGGACGAAGCCATCTGATGTTAAATTTAATGTCTACGCCCATGGACATTAGCAATACAAAAAGAGTTGCGGGTGCGTTGCCGGGATTTAGGCAAAAGATGTCTGTACACTTGACACCTGAAAGCCGCCATATTATAGCGCTAAGAGAAAACCTCAGGAGGAAGTTCATTCCACATTTTGCATGTACGCGAAAAGTATGCAACTAAAACTCGAACGAGATATGTCTTAATTGTGACGGTTCATTAGCAGAAGTAACCGTTTTCTGAATATAGCATTATCAGGGATAAACCAAATAGTTGTAGTCAGACCTCGATCAAATTTAAGTGGTTCCATTCTTATGTTCAAAATTATATTTAAGACGTCGTTTGAAATTGGAAATTTAACGCCGCAGCAGCTCGAGGCAGTGCTGCACGGCCACCACTAGCCTACAGACTACAGAGTATAGTTACATGTAGAGCTCCTCGGCCTGGCGCGCCTGCCGCTCGCGGCGCCGCAGCAGCTCGAGGCAGTGCTGCACGGCCACCACTAGCCTACAGACTACAGAGTATAGTTACATGTAGAGCTCCTCGGCCTGGCGCGCCTGCCGCTCGCGGCGCCGCAGCAGCTCGAGGCAGTGCTGCACGGCCACCACTAGCCTACAGACTACAGAGTATAGTTACATGTAGAGCTCCTCGGCCTGGCGCGCCTGCCACTCGCGGCGCCGCAGCAGCTCGAGGCAGTGCTGCACGGCCACCACTAGCCTACAGACTACAGAGTATAGTTACATGTAGAGCTCCTCGGCCTGGCGCGCCTGCCGCTCGCGGCGCCGCAGCAGCTCGAGGCAGTGCTGCACGGCCACCACTAGCCTACAGACTACAGAGTATAGTTACATGTAGAGCTCCTCGGCCTGGCGCGCCTGCCGCTCGCGGCGCCGCAGCAGCTCGAGGCAGTGCTGCACGGCCACCACTAGCCTACAGACTACAGAGTATAGTTACATGTAGAGCTCCTCGGCCTGGCGCGCCTGCCGCTCGCGGCGCCGCAGCAGCTCGAGGCAGTGCTGCACGGCCACTACTGTGGCGCTACAGGTGGCGCGGAACGACGCGCTCGTCGCTCGCACCTCCTCTGTGTGTTGCTTCATATGAACGCCTGTGGACATTCACATTGTATTAAAGGCGAATCGCCAACTTACACATCACGGTTTAAGCACAGTTCCTTTATTCAAAAAATAATAATTCGTTTCATCTTACAACATTTACCAACCTAACTGAAGATCTACTCAATAAACTTGAACGGCTTCAAAATGTTGCAATCCGATTCATATTTGGATTGCGCAAATTTGATCACATTTCTGAGTTCCGCTCTAAGCTTAAGTGGCTTCCTATCCGTCTTCGCCGGAATGTACATATTCTCTCACTTCTGTACTGTGTACTATTTAAACCAACTAGTCCTTTATACTTGAAGAACAAATTTGAATTCGTTGGAGATCACAGTAAGGTACTTCGTTCGTCTCAAAATCTTACGCTTAGAATGCCTGTACATAAGACCAAATATTATCGAGGCTCATTTGTTGTCAAGGCTATTATTTTGTGGAATACTTTACCCTTACACATTCGCAAAGCTCAAAGTATTGCTTCATTTAAAAAACTTGTAAAAGACCATTATCTGTCTCTTAATATGACATAATTTTATATATGGATATGTATATATGTATCTATGTATGTGTGTATGTATGTATATATATATATATATGTATTATATATGTGTATATCTACTTATATTATTGTTATGTACGTGTATATTTATATCTATAGGAATATTTAATAGTTTATTGTATTTAATTTATTTGTATTTTTTTTTATCTTATTCTGTTTGATGTACGTTTATTATACACCACCTACTTATTTCTTTTCTTTCTCTTAATCCTAACCCTAAGGTTGCCTGGAAGAAATCGCTACCGAGCGATAAGGCCGCCTCATTGTGCATTATATTTTTTTTTTTACTTTACAATTCCGTATTAAATTACTCTATGTGGTGTACAATAAAGAATATAAATAAAAAAAAAAATAAAAAATAACATTTTAAATTTCGTACATGGTGCAGTCGAAACTAAACGGTTCGTAACCAAATGAATGGTTTTTTTAAATATAGAAATTGTAAAAATTATGTGATGTTGATCAACACTAAACGTAAATTACAATTTCGTGGTTTGATATTATTGGTCATATAATATCGTCACTGGAATGGGGTTGGAGCGGAAATTGAAAGTTAACGAACAGTGTGAATGTTCTCATTGTTTGTTAATCGAAAATGTTTTAACAGAATACCAGGCAATGTTACTGAGCTTGGGTTACCCCTTAACAAATTTTTACCGTCCCCGGAAATACCAATTTGACTCATTGTCAGATTTAGTTATGGTTCCCACATTTTATATCGTCGCAGTCAGAAACAGTTTCGATTTTGTTAAGCGACTTCAAGAAAAGTTAGAGGTTCCCGATACGACTGTTTTTTATATGTGTTACCTGACACAGGATGCACCGATTTCAAATCAAAATCAGTGCAACTATTAATTCTTAATCTATTATTTATGGTAACACACAAATAAAATATGGTAGAATTTAGAACCTCCTTAAAAATAGAGGATTTCTTTGATATCAGTTAGGCCTCTTCGCTTCACTGACCCGTACTACGTCTACATTACTTACTTATGACTAGGGCTCGGATTAATATGTAAATACATATTTTTAATTTACACGATTTTCGGTTTTGAATGTCTTCTATACATTGATTATTACATATAGATTCGGAAAAACTAATTTTTATTTTCCATATTTTTCCATATTTTGCCATATTTCATGGGTAAGTCCATATTTTACAAAAAAAATATCACAATCATCCATATTTTCGATTTTTATATCATAGAACATGAATTACTTCACAGAAATTGATATAATTTCACGTATTTGCATTCTCGCCACCACACGGACGCGCGGGTTTCATTTCTCTCGCGTATTATTCGTCGTAATTTGATTTTTAATACTCTAACTTCATTTATTCCACATTATCTGCCCCCGCGCCGCCGATCAAATCAATCAAATGAAAACCTGAAGATTATTAAAGAAAAAAAAAAAGTTTCTGAAGCAGAAGGCGGTGTTGCTGAAATAGCTAAACAAAAACTAATATTCTACTAACACTACAACTATATATAACTGAGGTAGGGCACAGGAGGAAATTTCCTGCTCAAAATATGGAGCAGCCCGACTGGGGTAGTACCTCGACCTTACAGAAGACCACAGCTAAATAATACTGTTTTCAAGCACTATTGTGTTCCTGTTATTGAGAGCAGAGCTCCTGGGGGGGATTAGGGATAGGGTCGGCAACGCGCTTGCGACGCTTCTGGTGTTGCAGGCGTCTATAGGCTACGGTAGTCACTTACCATCAGGTGAGCCGTACGCTTGTTTGTCGACTTAGTAACATAAAAAAATAAAAAAAAATAATAGACTTTAGACAAAAATAAAGGCTTCGTTACACTAAAAACAATTAATAAAATTAAGTGCGCACTGAGTTTTGAGGGTACTGCAGACGTGCCTTACCCGATTACGGAACTAGGCGTCTTTAAGTACGCTCCCATTTTATCATGTTTTTTTTTATATATTTAAGTAGGTCAAAAAACCATATGGCTCACCTGATGGTAAGCGATTACCGTAGCTTCAACACCAGATGCATTGAAAGCGCGTTGCTGACCATACTCCCAATCCCCCCCATGAGCTCTGGTCACCTTATTCACCACAGGAACACAACACTGGTTGAAAGCAGCATTTTTTAGCAGTGATCTGCTGCATGTTTGAGGTACTTCCCCAGTCGGGCGGCTCTAGTTTTTGAGCAGGATATTTCCTGCTGTGCCCTACCTTACTTATTTGCCCTTATTGTGACGTGGAAAGATCTTACAGCCAATATAAGGCTATATTTAGACCTAATCGACAGTTTTAATTACGATAATTTAAAAAAGCGTGTGATTGTGTACCTACTGCAATCAATTTAATAAGACAGATTTAGTGGAAGATGAATAAACTTCTTTTTTTTTTTAATTAAGTACCTAAACATATCGCTATCTTTTTATAAATTTTTTAATGGAACTGTTACTGCAGTAACTTTTCACAATAAACAATGTTTAATATAAAATATTTTTTTATTTTATACTCCATATTTTTTCCATATTTTACATTTTTGGTCCATATTATATGTACATATTTTGAATTTTTTAATACATATTTATCCGATCCCTACTTATGACACTTAACTGACACTTAAGGGCAATGTCAATACTAGCATCTAGCTTTGATTATATTATCATAATCACATAATATACACATACGCCTAATTTTCTTGACTTATGTAAGTCAAGTTATAATTAATAATATAAATAATAATTATAACACACACAACACACACAACACACAAAACACACAACACACACAACACACAAAACACACACAACACACAAAACACACACAACACACAAAACACACACAACACACACACTGCATGCCACTGCTGGACATAGGCCTCCCCAAGTGATTGTTTAAATATTGGTAATATCGTAAAGGTAAGAATCCGAAAACACAGACACAGACCACATCAGTACTACTAGGTTCTTTCTCATAAGTTCAGCAAATACATAAAATATAGCATGGAGCAAAATTGACCTAATTAAGTTTCTATAGTCTTGAATTTTTATATCGTAAGATGTTCAAACAATGTCTTTCACAAAAATTTATACTAATATTATAAAGAGGTAAAGTTTCTAACTTTGTTTTTAAGCTATTGCATAGCTTCTATCGCGGGCCTTGAGCGCGGGGACCGAATCCAGAAATTCCGTAACGAAAAAACCTCACGCTCCCCACTCCGACGAGGCCGTGCATCGTCTGACGTCTAACGTCGTTTCAGTTCGGCAGTCTTCGACACGGCGTTGTGTGCGTGCGATTAGACGTATTGTTCTTATCGGTCACCACGCTCAAAAAGTGTAACTTGAATTAATATCAAAGAACATTAAAAGTAAAAAACCTTTTTAAAAAACAAGCTTTTATTTGAATGCACTAAAACGAAAAAAATAAATTTTTACCTTAAAACTTTTACTATCTACTTATAAAGTCATTACACATAATCTATATGATAGAAAAGCTTGTCGCGAGATAGTACTCATATTTCCTTAGTTTGAAAATTTCATAGTTAAAATCAATCACATCAATTTATTTAATTTACTTGTTTACAAGCAAATCTTGCGACAAGCTTTTATATCATATAGATTATGTGTAATGACTTTATAAGTAGATAGTAAAAGTTTTAAGGTAAAAATTTATTTTTTTCGTTTTAGTGCATTCAAATAAAAGCTTGTTTTTTAAAAAGGTTTTTTACTTTTAATTTATTTTTGACTTTTTAGTCGGTTATCACGTCACTTTATTCGAATTATTCTTAGCAAGCCCTTTCATTTGATACCCATATTGTAGAAGTGCACTAAAAATAACTAGTCCGCACTCTTGGATATGCCGCCATATTGGATTTAAAATGACTTCACAAAAGTAACCATGCATTGGCATCCAAATTGAACCTATGTACAAAATTTCAGCTCAATTGGTTGAAGATATCTGCTTCAAAATTGAGTTGCAAGATTTCACCTGAACAAACATACATACATACAAACCATGCATTGTCATCCAAATTGGACCTGTATACAAAGTTTCAGCTCAATTGCTTGAAGATATTTGCTTCAAAATTGAATTGCAAGATTTCACCGAACAAACATACATACATACAAACCATGCATTGTCATCCAAATTGAACCTGTATACAAAGTTTCAGCTCAATTGCTTGAAGATATTTGCTTCAAAATTGAGTTGCAAGATTTCACCCGAACAAACATACATACATACATAAATACATATAAATCATGCATTGTCATCTAAATTGAACCTCTATACAAAATTTCAGCTCAATCGGTTGAAGATATCTGCTTCAAAATTGAATTGCAAGATTTCACCCGAACAAACATTCATTAAATTTACATACATACATTGCAAGTTAAATAAAAGCTTGTAAAAAAGAAATACTGCATAAATAAAATAAATAAATAATTATAATTGCATAAGTTGATACAGAATGCTATGCAATAGCTTTACCGCGGCAGTCCCCGAGTGCCACACGTCTTTTTTTTTTCTAGGGGGTAATCTTCGCAAATACTGATCCGATTGTTAGCATTTAAATTTTTAATTCTGACAATTATTAAAATATTGGATTTTGTATTGATATCACTTTTATTATTTATTATTTTATTTTTATTTTATTTTATTGACACACCAACAGCATAACATACAACATATTGCAAAATCTTATATCTAATAATAAACATACACAGTATGCATGCAATTTAAAGGTGCATACATCACTCAAAAATATGTTACTCGATACATTATGGAAAAAAAATGTACGACACGTTAATAATCTCATTAATGAAGTGAGGGTGAATTGACAAGGATAGTTGTATGTTATCATTATACATTACTTATTTACCAACTATTGTAAAAATTGTAAAAAACTAAAAAACAAAAAAAATCCCTCTTTTTTTATACATGATAACAATCCACTGAACAACGAAAAAAAGGAAAAGGCAAAAAAGAAGAATAATGTATAGAAAAAGTAAACAAGGAAAATACAACATTCATAAGCAGATATGTGCGGCAAGCTTTTTTTTAGGCTTGGACCTGAATCATAAAAAATATCTATATCGTTGATAAGAGCAGCGAATCGATTGTACTCGGAGCAAATGCGCCGTAATGGGGAATGCTTAAGGACTAACGTTCTACTTTCCGGAATGTATAGGATGTCACCAATGGGATGTCGTGGATATTTGTAGGGCACTCTGATATCTATGTTGCCTAACAACTCGCTGCAGGATATATCTCCGGATAAAATTTTCTTGAGGAACATAATGTCAGATATTAAGCGGCAGTTGTAGAGCGACATCATTTTAAAGTGCTTGAGACGAAGGTCGTAGGTAACTTTGTGTGAGATTCCACTACTGTGAAATGCTAAGTGTCTTGTAAATGATCTCTGAATGCTTTCTAAGCGCTGTGAATGATTTGCAAAATACGGACTCCAGACCACCGATGCAAACTCCAGCTTACTTCTCACCAGTGAATTAAATAATATTATTTTAGTTTTAGGAGAAAGAAATCCTTTCGTATTTCTTTTGAGAAAACCTAGCATTTTCGTAGCCTGCTTAACAACTGTGTCTACGTGAGCTTTGAATGTCAGTTGTGCATCAATCACCACGCCAAGATCGCGAACTTCACTCAGCTCCTGTAACTTGTCGAGATTTAGTATGTACGATGAATTTAGGGGATTTTTTTTACGCGTGAATTTAATATGATACGACTTCTTCGTATTGATCACCATACCATTTACTTCGCACCACATGTTGATTCGACTTAGATCGCTTTGAATTAGCTCTACGTCAGTGCTTGAATCGACAGTTCTGAATAGCTTTAGATCATCGGCAAAGAGAGAGTACCTACAGTTATGGATTGATGATGTTATATCGTTTATGAAGGCCGAGAAGAGAACGAGGCCTAAATGGGATCCTTGGGGTACCTACCCCTGACTCAGCAAAATATTCTCGCGAAACATATCCGTTTAGAACTACAACCTGGAGTCTCTTTGCTAAATATGATTTGAACCATTTTAGTAAGGATCCATCAACACCATATTCTCTCAGCCTGCACAACAGACGTGAATGGCAAACTTTGTCAAAGGCACTTGAAAAGTCCATGTAGATAGCATCCACTTGTTGGCCTCTATCTATCTCTTTGCTAATATAGGACGTGAAACATGCCAAATTTGTCAGAACGGAGCGTCCCTTCCTGAGCCAAAAGAAAGTGCCAAAAACATTTTGGATTTTTGTAAATAATTGTCTCGATTTGTTGTTTGTAATATTGGAGGCATTGACTGATGACTTTCTGGCTACGCTCTCGAAGCAGTTCATATTCAAGTCTGTCTCGTGTGTTTCCATGCTTCACATACTTCTTCCTCATATTTTCCTTTTCAGCAATTATCTTAATTAAGGAGCTACTAAACCAGGGAGGGTATTTTCTGTTTTTAGGTCGCGTTTTTGGGACGTTATATATTATTGGACGTTGTTTATTTATTCGTTCAATACCGGAATAGTACAAAGATGTCGACACCGTCTTCCGAATGGTTAATATTTATTTACGGTTAGTCAGTTGCCCATCTCTAATTCTAACGTGTATGTCGATACCTGCGCTATTGTCGGTATTCACCTACCCTCACTCATTCTATTATTCGAGTCATTCTGTCGTCGGCTAGGGCAGTCTTGGCTCTGGCATGGCACGGTGCACTTGTGTATCCTGGTAGTAGCTTAACCTCGACTCTTCTAATAGTTAGTTTGTGTACACGAATTAATTGTTACTTATTTAGACAGCGTGGGAAACTCGAGCAGTGAAGGGCGTTTATGCGCATAAAGGAGGCCTTCTTAACCCTACACCCGTGATCGCAAGGCCCGGGCACTGCTCTGAGTTTGTCTCTCTGCCACGCGATAGAACAGGTACCCGCTCGGTGAGTCCATTGAATACTAATTAGTTCGTCTCCACTCCGTTAACTAATCTAAATCCTTCAAAAAACACAAGCTATTGTCATCGATAGCCAGAAATTAATATCACGCATTAACTGGTCACAGCTCCCGTTAGTGATTGTTGCCGGAATATGTATACCTATAAGTGAGCAAGTAAAAAATCTTGGTATTATTTTTGACAAACACCTATCTTGGATACACCAAATAAACTTTGTAAGTAAAAAACTGTTTGCAGCAATTGGGTCTTTGAGAAGGTTAAGCAACTTTCTTCCCATTCCCACTAAAGTTATGCTAGCACAGACTCTCCTTTTACCGATTCTTGACTATGCTGATATTAGTTATGTTAATTTAAATGAGGAACAATTAAATAAACTTGAGCGCTTACAAAATCTCTGTATTCAGTTTATATTTGGTTTACGTAAATATGACCATGTTTCAGAATTTCGCAAACAGCTCAAGTGGTTACCTATCCGACTTCGCAGGAATACTCACATACTGTCTCTCCTATACTCAATCCTATTTAATCCTCTAACTCCTTCCTATCTAAAAAATCGGTTCGAATTTCTTAGTGATACTCACGAAAGACCTCTCCGCTCTAATAATAACCTTATACTAAAGATTCCCTATCATTCTTCATCCTTTTACTCTAAATCTTTCACTGTCGAAGCCTGTCGCCTTTGGAATTCGTTGCCGCTATCTATAAGACGAGCTCAAACATTGGAATCATTTAAGAGGTTAACAAAAGCAATGTACTTGTCAGCTTAATTTTTTTTATTTATTTTTTTTCCTCTGTGTATGTATTTGTCTTTTGTTATCAAATTATTATTTGTTTCTGTAGGTATTTGTGTACGTGTATATGTATGTATTTATATAGGTATTTGTATGTACTTATATGTATAATATATGTGAATATATATAATATGTATTTATGTTTATCTCTGATAGTACATAGTACCTGGGTGACCGAGCCTAGCTCGGTATTTTCTTTTTTTTTTTTTTTTGTTTTTTTTTTTTTTCTCTGTATTTTTATATTTTAATGTTATTTAAATAATAAATCACGAGTGAAATTATGTAATCTGGATACTGAGATTGGAACCCGAGTCAACACGATTCGACACCCGCCGACTTCCTAATTACGCCATCTATACTTATTATAAAAAGAAGTCCCCCGGCCACGTCTTTCTGTCCTCCTGTCTGTCTGTCTGTCTGTCTGTCTGAACGCGATAAACTCGAAAACTACTGAACGGATTTTTACACGGTTTTCAACAATAGAAAGAGTGATTCTTGAGGAAGGTTTAGGTATATAATTTATTATGCTTTTATGTAAATTAGCAGAAATACGGCGATAAATGTTGAAGAGGTCGCAAAAAATCTCGCCAACGGGGGACCTTTCCTCGCGAACGCCGCATAAACTAGCAAAGATATAGTTAAGTAATGTACTAGCGAATTCAAAATCTATAAAAATGCTACAAAAAAGTCCGCGACAGCATATCTCTATCGCTTACGGTTGACTTACAATAACCACTTTTATGTTCAAATTTGTAATTAAAAACATTACGTTATTTTCAAAGCTATTTTCTTTAGTTCAGTATTAATCCTTATCGAAATAAATATGTTGGTTAGCTTAAGAATTTAATGTAGATTAAAATTGCCCTTTACACTATATCAATCAGATGAATAGTTTTTGAGATATCGTCGTTAGAAGTAATTATTAAAAATAATTAATGCGCAAAGAAGTGGGCACGGGTCGGCTAGTTACAGCTATAATGAAAACGGTGAAATTAAGCTTCGTATTCTAATGATATTTTTTCATTGCCTAAAAACAGGGATAAAACGACATTTTTTTTAAATGAATCCTAGCTAGATCAATTTTTCGGCCCTGAAATCCCCTGCATACTAAATTTCACGAAAATCGTTGGAGCCGATTCCGAGATTCAGATTCTATATATATATATATATATATATATATATATCTGTCGCAAAATCTTATACTATTAAACGAGCAATTCTTGTGAATTGCTCGTTTAATAGTATAAGATTTTGCGCCCTTTCCCCACTAACAATTCTAGTCCTCTGCCCAAAGGTTGCCTGGAAGAAATCGCTGCTTTAGCGATAAGGCCGTCTGTTGCAACTAATTCAACTTTATTATTTTTGTTTACTTTATTAAATTTTTGTTACTTTCTGTGTTGGTGTGCAAAAAAGTGTAAATAAATAAATGAATAATCTGTGTTAACTTACATTGTTATTTAACCAGTTCGGCCCTCCTCCCTTCTTTCTGTTTCCGACAGTTTTTTTTTTTTTTTTAATACAATCATGAAAATTCTTTAACTGACAGAAAGCTACACTATTTAGGAGTGACATCATCATCATCATAGCCTACATTCGGACACGATAACAATTCTCTTATATGTTATTCGTAGATTTTCCTTTTGCACCACTTTTGCGTGTCCGCCACGTGGCAAAGGCCTCCTCCAATCTTCTCCATTCTGGCCTTTCCATGGCCACTCTGCCCCATGTTATTCCTGTGACCTGTCTGATATCGCCGTCCCACCTACTTTGTGGTCTACCCCTTTTCCTTTTTCCATCTCTTGGGTACCATTGCGTACCTTATCATGAGACATGCCCATTTCCACTTTTGTCTTCTTAGTTTCAGAGTTATGTCCTGTACCTTAGTTTTGTTTCTGATTGTACTACTCTTAATTTTGTATTTTCTTTTGATCCCAGTCATACTCCTTTTCATGGCATGTTGACATACGGAGAGTTTATTCATTACGTTTTTTTTTTAATGCGCATATTTCGCTCCCATATGTCAACACATGCATCCTGCCTGTGTTGACATATGGGACATCTCTTGAGACATCATTTGACCTAGGTATATGTAGTCTTCAACATAAGAGATTTGATTCTGTCCCACTGTTACAGGTTCTTTGTCGCCATTGGTCATGATTTTTGTTTTCTCCAGGTTTAGTTTCAATCCGGCCTTTGCACTTTCCGATGCTAGATCATTTATCATCTTGCTTAGATCCGCTGCTGTTTTTGCGAATAATATAATGTCATCAGCGAATCGTAGGTGCGTTAGTGTTTGGCCATAAATAGATATGTCCATGTCTCTCCATTCCAAATTCCTGAAGATCATTTCTAGTACTGCCAGAAAGAGTGTTGGTGAAAGGGGGTCACCCTGTCTCACGCCTTTTTGTATTTGAAACTTTTTTCCTTCCTTCTCCAGTCGGATACAAGCTGAACAATTTTTATAGATATTTTTTATAATTCTTATATATTTGTGTGACATACATCTTGTGACATACATAGGCTATATTTTATTGTTATTGAACAAAACATTCAGTGACAAATATTAGTATATGTAAATCAAGTCGGAGAAATGCGAGCGAGATGAAAACTTTACTATACATTGCATGACAAAAATAATTAACGCCCAACGAAGTGGGCACAGGTCGGCTAGTTACATTATAATACAATTGACAGCCTTAAAATCAGTGGCGGATTTACAAATAAGCCGCCAGTAGGCTATTCAATTTTTGCCGCCCCTACCAAGCTCTAAAACTCGATACCCTATATCCTAGTACAGTCTAAAATGGCCAAGCGACTATTTCAGCTGACCTTGTGGGCATGGCCTTGGCCATCCATTTTCTGGATCTATATTATAACGTTTAAAAAATAAAATTGCCGCTCCCTAGAATTTGCCGCCCTAGGCTGGAGCCTACTCAGTCTACTGTTTAAATCTGCCACTGCTTAAAATATATAATATTTAACAAGAAAATCGTTGAAGATCCGTCTAAAATGATGTGGATATCCGCGAATAGATATGTGTATCTGGCGCGTCGCTAATTTAAATTAACTCGTATTAATATTATAAGCGAGGAAATTGGATGAATGCGTGAACGATAATAGTTCAGTATTCTGTTACGTGAATACTACTAAAGCCCGGTTTCTATATACAAAAGATAGTTTGTTCGCAAACGTTAGTCCGTAAAGAAAATGGCCCGTTTTTTCCGAACCGAACCTATACCTGGTATGGCCTATACATATAAAAACGTTAATCATAAACGGGAATCGAAACTGAAACCACTACCACAACAGTCAGTTACCGAGAACATGGCATCGAACTGTTGTCTAGATCCACAATGACAACTTTTATTACCAAATCACTATGGACTTACTAACTTAGGATAAAAAAAGCAGGCCACAACTAGTCAATTTTAAATATGCATATGTATTAAATTTATTATGTACTGTTTATTGACATAAAAATTAATAAATAAATAAAATAAATTACCATCAGCTAATTTAACAGCGTCTATAGCTTCAGCCGCATCGTCCTGTATCTGTGGGTATGTCGAAACGCACATGTCAAAGTAATTCTGCAATTGAAGCGCTTGCTTTGACAGCAATTCGGTATATGTGTCCAGTTCTGCGATTTTTTCGACAAGCCGACGTGCAGTACGTCCTGAAAATATATCACAGTATTATTTTCTTAACATTTGAATTAAAAAAAATTACTATTATCAAATGCTCATTTGAATTAACTCAGCATTTGATACTACGTTTTAAGAGCTGGCACGAGCTTATACATTGGCAGAATCATATCAAAATACATTGCTTTTGTTTTGTGCTTAAGTGTCCTGTGATGTCACAGTACACGCGCAAGGCGATTATTAATCTGTCTCTCTTGCATATAGCTAATGTTACATGGTAGAGATTGATAACGTTTTGTTTTGACTACACCCATTGTTCTTGCAAATCTATGTCTTTTTCCGTGTAATCTGTTCTATTTCGATACTTGGTAGTTGGTATCAGTGAGCAAATACATTTAAAATTAATCATTATTCAGATTTTCGAGCTACCCGTTCTGTTGTTATTTTTTATTTAATACTAATAAATAAACCCATTGTGTTTTAGGCCACTATATTAAGGAATGTGTTTAGTAAGAACGTGAAGTACATACTTTTTATCAGTAGGTCTGTAGGTAATATTTACTATTTAGTATTATTGTATTTCATTTTATCTGTTACTCATTTATAGAGGCAATTCACTATCAATTATAGCCAAAATTATTTAGATTACTAAACAATTATGATAACCAAAACTTAAATGTATTTAATTTTAATCTACTTTCAATGCGCCTATCTTATTTTATTTTCATAAATCATGTAATAAGAATACATGAACCATGTAATAAGATACAATGAACATTATAATGTTGCTATTGGTGAGTAAAATAAGTATGGCTTTTAAGTTCAACCTTTATCTAAATCTCTGTGCTTTAATAATCATTTGCTCGCAAATGAAAAAAAAACGACTTCAATTATATTAACAAGTAATACAACATACAACGTAATAGACTAAGATCCCATAGTAAATTGTTGTAGGTATTGTTTTAACCCTGGGAACCAGCTTCTTATGTTTATTTATGATTAGGAGAATATATATCGACCAGGGTGCCTATCAAAATGTAGCCACTAGTATTTTTAATTAAATTTTTGTTAATTGATTTTTGTTAAAAGAATACAAACATAACAGACATTTATGATTTATGTATCAAATTAAAGCCAATTTTTTTCTATTTATTATTATATATGGCTGCCTAATTAAATCTGTCCACAAATAAGCATTTCTGGTTGTTGAAAATGGATTTACCATTTAAACGCCTATTAATTTGCGTACGTTTCTTCGTTGTTAACAGAGATGGCGCTATTTTATTTTTTCGAACCGTTGTATTTATTACCCTATATCTATATCGTATTCTAAAACAAAAACCACGCTGTTATTATTAGATAATTTTTAGATGCACAAATAAAACAACAATTTAAATATAAAGCGCTGTGTCGCAACTGTTCAGTTGAGAACACTAGCATTCGACGCCTAAGTACGCAACGGCTTACAATTGTGTTTGGTCGCATACGAAAAAAACCGTCTTCAGTTACAAAAGTAATTATCAGATCTCGATCAAAGTTAAATGGGACCACTTAAGACAACATCAGCTTTCGATTAAAACATCATCAAAATTATTTATAAAAAATAAATTATGCCATCTAGCGGATAATAGAGGTATCTCACAATGTTATACAATATACGACGATTCGAAGAAAAAAATAACGCCATCTCTGTTAACAACGACGAAACGTACGCAAATTAATAGGCGTTTAAATGGTAAATCCATTTTCAACAACCAGAAATGCTTATTTGTGGACAGATTTAATTAGGCAGCCATATATAATAATAAATAGAAAAAAATTAGCTTTAATTTGATATATAAATCATAAATGTCTGTTATGTTTGTATTCTTTTAACAAAAATCAATTAACAAAAATTTAATTAAAAATACTAGTGGCTACATTTTGATAGGCACCCAGGTCGATATATATTCTCCTAATCATAAATAAACAAAAGAAGCTGGTTCCCAGGGTTAAAACGATACCTACAACAATTTACCATGGGATCTTAGTCTATAAGTCGATCGATCGATTCAGCCTGTAATATCCCACTGGTGTAATATCCACTTCCCCATGGATCGGAGCTTAATCCACCAAGCTGCTCCAATGCGGGTTGGCGGATATATTCCCTACTATGAGTAATAATCACTATCAGGTGTACATGATAACAACCGTACCATGATAACAACATATACAATGTAAGTAGACTAAAAAATTATCAAGAAAATATGCATTATTAGATATAACTCGAAAAGTACTAACTCGAAAAGTACTAGCCAGATCTCGATTAAATTTATATTGGACCACACGACAAGCACCGCCTATCGATTAAAAAAAGGATCATCGAAATCAGCTTACGCAGTAAAAAGTTCTGAGGCAACACACATACAAAAATACAGTCGATTTGAGAACCTCCTCCTTTTTTAAGTACTTAGTTTAAAAAGAGGTAAGATTGGAGTACCATTTATTGAGAGAACTATCTCTGTTTCTTTTTCCATTTCGTTTAAATTCCATTAGTTTTCCTTGTATCAAAAATAAAATACTTCATCAAAATATAATAATTTACAGTCACAAAACATGCATGTGAACCAAAATTCTGCATGTTTTTTAGCCATAACTGAATCACTTTAATCTTATTTAATAGTAACGAAACATAATATATAAAAATCTATACAAACCATGCGATCCTGTTGACTGCAGAGATGTAAGTGATCCATGCCTCCGCAGGTTACCCCCATTGGAACTACTATCTGAATTAGTTCCATACCCGGATTCCAACTGAAAATTATTAATTTGTTATTTTTTGTAATTTACATTTTACACTTGACATGAAAGATTACAATCATGAAAAAACATAATATTACAAAATCTATACTTCTATACAAATATTATAAAGAGGTGACGTTTCTAACTTTGCTTGTTTGTAGGGGGTAATCTTCACAAATACTGATCCGATCATGAAAATTCTTTCATTAACAGAAAGCTACACTATTCAGGAGTGATAAAGGCTATATTTTATTGTTATCAAACAAAAAAACTCCGTGAAAAATAATAGTATATTATGTAACTCAAGTCGGAGATGTGTGAGCCAGATGAAAACTATACTACGAGTATATATTTGCTCCTTCATAAAAAACATCATAAAATGAGTTCCTTGATAGCACTATTTCATATCTTCTTATAAAATTTTTAAGACAATTCAAATGACATTAATATGTAATTAAATAGACAATGTAATCTTTTATAGTTTAAGTCTAAGTATATTATGCATTAGCTTAAAGCAATGCATATGGAAATTAGGTTTTATTATTTACTTTTGCTGTACTATTTATGTTTACAAATTCATAAAATATTTTTTGCAATGAGGATAAAAGACGGAATACCATTTATAAAGATTCATAAACCAACTATAATTATGTTTATTTTAATAAGAAATCCATTATATAAACTCGTTATGTAAATTAAGACTCTTTGTATATGGTTAAAATAAAACTCTGAGAACATCATCTATGGCAGAAAGACATGTAAAGGTTGTTAATTAAACAATATCATTAAACTCTATCTTTTGATAAAATTCTTAACCGATAGATTATTTGTAATGTTTCATTGCTCATGACATCAACTAATCTTATCAAATGATTGTCACTTACTGATTACATTGAAAATACTGACAAAAAATATTCAAATGTATGAATCATTCTGACCAAAAAATTATATTGCTTTCAAATATGTATATTACATTGTTTAACTAACTTTGTTATCTACATTTTTCCAGACTTTAGAAGCATACAATTTGCTATATTACGATCTAACAATTAGAAGTAAATTCTTTTCTGGGTCAAAATGTGAATGAAAATTATGGTAGAAATGGCTTGTTATGTTAAGGCCTACTTTGCACCAGTGTATGTAAACATTAAGTGTTGCGGAGGGGTCCGGGAAGGATAAGTATTCAAAAAAATAAAAATTTAAGAATCGACTGTTAGGCGGTACGAAGTTCGCCGGGTCAGCTAGTTAATTATAAAATCAATTATAATGTTGTATAAAAGAGACACATGCTTGGGTTTACTGTTATTTTTTGTATGTTAATGTGTTCTTTAAAGAATTATCATTATTAATAACATTGTTGAATAAATGTCTATTTTATTTGAAACCTTAGCACATCCGAAATTAGAACCATCAATCAAAACTCTTCGACTACAATAAAATAGATTTGATAACTTTGATTTCAAGCAACACTTGTATTAAAAGCCAATACTTATTTCGGTTCATTATTGTTGAAAAGTTACTGGTTTATGAGGGTTATTGCCTGATGTTGTATTAAACAGATGACAACAAGGTGCAAAACATTTAAAACATTATAAATATTTTTGATCGATTCCACCTGTAATATCCAACAGCTTGTCATAGGCCTCTTTCTCCATGTAAGAGAAGGATCAGAGCTTAATCCACCATGTTGCTATGCTGCTGGTTAGTGAATAATTCTCAGAGTTGAATATATGATTTTAATACAATAAATAAATACTTACTTTGAATGACTCCAACACATCAATCCACTGTTGCTTTTCCTCCGGGTTCGTAGCTCTCAGGTACCAAACACAGTCATTTACTGACACATCAAATCTACAGTCATCAAATTCATGTGGCTGAAATTAAGATGAAAATTACAATTACTTAAAAGATAACGATGAATATTTCTAAAAAATGGGGGAAAAACATAGTATAAATAAATCTAGTAATGAGGAAAAAAATAATAACTATAGAATAGCTAGTTTCCACCACGAATATTTCAATTGAGCGCGTCTGAAGCAATAAGACGCAGTTATTTGTCGATTGTAATTAATTAAAAAAACTATATGATAGATACGTACTTGAGCAAGGACATGTAAATTTTTTATAGTATTTCTTTTTTGCCTTACAGTCGACAACAATTAAAAATATTCACCTTGACTTTGGCTTTTTTCAAACATAAGGCACCTCGGCATCCAAGATTGCTCTCCAATTCACTTTTGTAATAAGATAATGTGGAATCCTTTAAAACAATAAACCTATCCTGCCAGCCATGTATGTAGTTAGTCCATTTACTTAAATATCCACGAAGTTCTTGCGTACCAACATCTTCTAAATCTGAATTATCACTCACGTTTATATTTTCATCCGTCATATTTAAGACGTAAATTAGATCAAATATTTACAACAAAACAAAATAAAAGAAATACACAAACTCACTAGCCCTATAAACACCTACAACGTCGTCACTAGTGTTGCCAACTTTATTTTTACGAACCCACCAAATGAGGCCGTGTAAACCACCAGAAACCACTAAAACTTAGCGGCCTCTCAAACCACCAGAATTCCACTAGAAAACCCAAAGACAACGGCTACCTACCTAAAATCTAAATATAATTTGAAAAGAAAACAACAACAACGTAATTATTATCTTGAAATAAAATAATTATTTATGTTACGTACTACAGGAAAAAATTAATGTACTTGTACAGAAAAAAAGGAAACAGTTAGGTTACATAACTACCTAACTAAAGAAGATCCTATTCTGAGGAATCAGCTTCATCTGCACTTTGCATATTATAAAATTCTTACTCTCAATTTCTTGAACTACGGCATTGGATATTCACTTCATCACTTCAGCCTATTGCAGTCCACTGCTGGACATAGGCCTCCCCAAGTTTGCGCCAGACATCCCGGTTTTCCGCAATCCTTCTCCAGCCTACACCGGCAATCTTACGTAGATGACGCGGTCTCCACCCCAGGACACGTCTGCTCCAACGGCCTTCGGTCCTGTGACACAAGTGACCAGCCCACTGCCACTTCAACTTGCAAATTCTGTGGGCTATGTCGGTTACTTTCGTTCTCTCGCGGGCGGATAGCCTCATTTCTAATTTTATCTTTGAGAGAAATCCCAAGCATAGCCCGTTCCATTGCACGTTGAGCGACTTGTGAACCAGTCCCCTCGTCAGTGTCCACGTCTCGGCGCCATACGTTAACACAGGCAGGACGCATTTATCGTAGACTTTTGTCCTTAAGCATTGCGGAATCTTTGAAGTGAAAACTCGGCGAAGCCCGCCAAATGCCGCCCAGCCCAATTGGATCCTCCTATTAGCATCCTTCTCTAAGTTGTTGCGGCCTAGTTGGATTGTATTGCCTAGGTGAACATAATCCTGAACAACTTCGAGAAGGGTACTATCGACCGATACCGGTCTCGGTATGACTTGGTTGACGTTTTGGCCAAGTTCATACCGAGACCGACTCGTCGGGAGGACTCATTTAGGCCGAACAGCATCTGGCCTAGCTCATCCAACGTCTCCGCAAAGATGACGATATCGTCGGCGAAACGAAGGTGAGAGATGTATACGCCGTTGACGTTGATGCCTCGTTCCCCCCAATCCAAGGTATTGAGTATTATATAATTATTTATTGCAGCATTTCCTTTCGCGTGTGATCTTTCATTCGGTTTCTCTGTTTCGTCTTGACCACGTTCATAATACTAAATAATCGCTCTACATTTGCGTTAGAGTGCAGTAAAACTAATAGAGATATCGCAAATGTGACTAAATTTTTAAGTATGTTTAAATAATATCCTAGAAAAATACTAGATCATTTTAGTGGTAAGCTCCGAAGCTTACCACTAACTGTAACAAACCTAAACCACTAAAAAATCCACTAGCCACTAAAACCAATTTTTTCCCGCCAAGAGGGGTGTCCAAACCACCAGATCTAGTGGAAAATCCACTAAGTTGGCAACACTGGTCGTCACAGATGCAAAAGTATTTTGAATTTTTGATTTTAATTGACAGCCTGACTGACAGCGACATTCAACATTGAATTTGATTTGAACATTGAATAGGCATGTATCCACTAAGAACAAATGGGATGCATTTAAGTGTCTAAAAATTAATTATGATATGTAGATAAAGAAAAATCAATTTATTCAATAAAATAATTTAAGATTGTCGATATTTTCACAAAACAAATTAAGAAAATATGGGCATTATGTCACGTGACAGTGAACACCAATCATAACGCGTGACGTCACCCCGTGCAAAATATCATTTTTGATTTGACATTTTCATATTAAAGTATAGTTATTATTTTACGGTTTTATCTCTTGTCGTCACATTTATTCAATTATTCAAAGTAATATACTGAAAGAGGACACCATGGAACCTGGATTTATGAAAGGAAATAGCAACAACTTGCCCAGAATTGACGTCGTTATGCTTGGCAAGTTTTTCGCATCAAACAGTGACTTTTGCTCATCGGAATTCCGCAATGTTAAAACTTCGATGTAAGTATACATGAATGTAATATAATTATTTCAAGCTAAAATCCCAATTTTTCAGTCTTGTTATATATTATGTGTTAATAATTGATTATGTTTTGACTACAGTAATTTAGTTTTGACATATTTTGAGGTTAGAAATACAAAGTAAAACATAATTATTATGTTACTTAATTAACTTCCATGCTTGTCTAGTAACTATAAAATGTACCAGCTGTTTCACTAAACGCACAGATCGTAAAAGCCAAACCTAGGAATGGATAAATATCTCGGAAATCATGTTATAGGCATTAAATAATACTAGCCATCTTATGCCATTGACACCTAAATATATAACTAATGGCTTTTTGTTACCCTTACTCTGTAAATGATAAAAACGTGTTTAAATTACTTAAATTAATTAACTTAATTTCAGGTCCTCACGAGATTCCTAAGGAGATGATGCTGTCAGCTTCGTACAAGTTAAACGAGAGGATAAACTGTGTACTGTGAAGTGCAAAATATGTCCAGAGCATAAAGTTCATGCTAAGTTATATAGATGCACATTAATTTTAGATAAAGAAGAAAACATTCTCTCTGTGAGGTGCGAAGACTGTGTAGCTTCACAGGGGGATGTAAACATGCAATTGCATTTCTTATGTGGATCCACCGCAGAAGTGAGGAACCCTCCTGCACTTCTGTTGAGTGCTACTGGAAAAAATCAAAATTGTCCAGGGTCGGTAGTAGCCTAAAATATTAACCTGCCAAAGAACTATCAAAGGGCAATCCTGTATTACCAGGGAATCCATCTGCCCTAAAGAAGTTTTTACAAGAAGCTAAGACGAGAAAGGTTGCAGATTGTGAGCTTTTAAAATATCAACCCACATATTGTCTAAGTGACATAGAAGCTGTCTCAATGCATAAACTTGTAGTTAATCTTAAAGAAAAACATGGGGAAGATTTTTTGAGGAAAATACAAATAGCAGAGTCTGTAATACAGAAAGTAGAAGAACTAACTAGAGAACAATCAAATAGCGCTCTTTGGTTTGAATTAAGGTACGGTCGAATAACTGCTGCTAGAGCTTTCGAAGTAAGCAGATGCAAAACAAGTGATGGCACACTTATAGCTCTCATACTTGGTGGCAAAATTCCCGACACTCAATCTATGAAGCGTGGCCGCACCTTAGAAGATGACGTGAGAAAAACTGTGGAGGGAAAATTAAGAAAAACAATTAATAAATGTGGCCTCTTATTAAGCTCTAGATATCCTATGATTGCGGGATCCCCAGATGGAATTTTTGAAGATGGTATAATAGAAATCAAATGTCCTCTTAATGAAAAGACCTACAAGAATTTCGTAAAGAATGGACAGCCTACAGAAAAATACAATGCCCAAATGCAGCTACAAATGTTTTTATCACAAAAGAAAAACTGTTATTATTGTGTAGCTGACCCAGATTATCATAAAAATAACAAAGTAAATATAATAAATGTATCATTAAACCTTGCATATGTTGAAGATTTAATTAACAATAAGTTATTAAACTTTTGGACAATAAATATATACCCTTTATTATATCAAAGTGTAGAGTAAGTGTGCTTATGTATAAATATAATGATAATAATATTTATTATTTCAAATATTTAGTATGTAGTGTTTATTTAAATAAAAAACCTTTTTTGTAATAACATACTAGTTTTATTTTATTAAAGAATCTTGCAAATTAACTAGGGCACATGCTATGATTATTATATCATCCAATATTTTAACAAATTTAAAATTAACACATGCATGTGGCTTAAGCATGTAAAATTCACGTAAGCGTCGAATAACTCTTTCTATGTGAATCCTTAAGCTTGCAATCTGTTTAGTAACTCTTGCTTGGTTCTTCGTCATTTTCATTCCTGTTTCTACACTAGGAGGTCTTACCAGAGTTACATTGGCTTTTTGTAAAAATTTCTCTACATGTTTAAACCCCCTATCTGCCATTACCACCATGCCACTTTTTAATGTTTTTGTAAAATCACATGATTCAACTATACATGTGTCAGTTGTTCTTCCTCCAAATCCAGGAGAAACATAATTTACGTCCATTTGGTGTGCATGATATCAAATACTTTATAGTATTTGCTTTTTTATAATCAGACCATGTCATGGCCTGGTTGATAGCCTTAGATGGCTTTTGCACCTCTATCTCTAGACAATCTATGATACAACTGACATTATTATACCTATGTCTAAATGCCATAGGTAAATTCCTTTTAATCATATTGTTGTCAAGTTCCACAATAAAAGGACGCATTAAACTAGCAATAAGGGGTATATTTTTTAAAAATGTCTTACTTAAATTTGCTGAAGTCATAGCATAATCATCTGCAAGCTGATTAAATTTAACATCTAATCGTATCTTATGTAAACATAATAATAAATGATGTTTGGGAATCTTTAACTCATCTTTTAAAATATCAACTAAGAAATAACAACTATTTGGAACACCAAGATACAAGCGAGGCTTCTTTTCAATTTTTTTAATTGTGTTCACTAATATCACTTCAGCTTCTAGTTTTTTTTCTTCAGCAATCAATTCACTGTCTGAAGAAGATGACTTAACTTGCAATGAATGTATGGATGGTGAACGACTGTAGGTGGCTTCACACGGTATATAAAGAGAAACATCACTATCTGAGTGTTCTTCCTCAATCAATAATTTTTTTGTAATTTTGCGTAAGTTGGAGACAGAAGGATATGATTTTTTAATGGCCTCAGTTTTAAATGGGGATGTGAAGCTTGATGTTACTGATGGTTTCAAGGGTGACAATGCCAGGCTTGCTGTTTTTATTTTGGTCTGACTTGCTTTACTTCTGAACTTATGTGTTAGAAATACTTGAACTGATTTATTTACTTTCTGTTCACATAAAGGTTTTGGCTCATTCTGTTCGTCTGTTTGAAAATCTGCAAAATGAATGAGAGTAATTAGCTTTACAGTCATAACAGTGAAATTATTGTTATAAATAATTTGTAAAATGTAGAAGTTGCCCAAGACGGACATACACGGACCAAATTAATGACGTGTTAAAGATAGGTAACATCAAAAGCACCAGAAACCAGTGAGCATGTATGAAATGATGTATTGGATGTTAATCAAGCAAAAGAAGTAAGTCAGGATTGTGTCAAATGGAAATCCGTACTCTCTGTCTACCCCTCTGAGAAGACAGGCGTGACGTATATGTATGTAAATAATTTGTGCTATTTATTATTAAAATATACCTGAGCTTGTATGGGGAATATCTTGGTTAAAATTTAGACTGTGGACCGTCGATTTTTGGAGGTTTGAGGGATGCAGGGGGGAGGGGGAGGGGGGGGCTACCCACCAGTACCACTCCCACATACCAGAAACCCATAGTTATGGAGATATCCATGGTTAAAGTTTTAAGATTAGAAGAAGAATTTAGATCGTTTGGCACGAATTTAAGGGCGAGAGTGGGAGGAGGGAGGTAGCGGCGGTCCCCCTAAACCCCCCCATACTACTCACGATACAAGGTAATGCGCCGTTCTTGAAAAACATAGAAAAAATGAATCTCATAGACCTAACCTCGAAATTTGACAGTTGATTGGTATAAATTCATTCCGTGACGGCTCCGGCGCTTCGGAAGGGCAGCCCTTTCGCCCTTGCGTAACAAAACGCAGACACCCACGCTTGCCTCCGCAGCCTCGGCTTGCTGGTCGCCTTCAGCGACCAGCCTCGGCCTCTCCGGCTCGCCCGGGTGTCTGTGTTTCGTTACAGCGGGCGAGGTCTGCCCTCCCTCCGCGCCTCCGGCTTTTACAAAACACTCTAGGGGTATGACAGACCAAGACCACGTGGATAGTGGGGTGCTCCGATTCGGTTTTGGGTATTTTTCGGACTTAAAAAAAAAATAACCCTAACCTATCTAACTTCAAAATTAGACTCTTTATCTGCATAATTTCGTTACAAAAAAAATACCCTAACCTATTTAACTTCAAAATTTATAATGTGACCGTAAAAAAAGCAGAAAAAATATGAAGATCTAAATCGACGGTCCATAATCTAAATTTTAGCCAATATCTTTGAGATGTGGACTTTGCGAACAACTTTCTTCTGGTTTTTCCAAACACTCGATAGTATTTGTATTATCTTTAAGACAATTTGCTATTATCTCCATTCTTTGTTTTTTTTAACATATACGGTCGTTCTGCGCTGCTGCATGTCCGCTTTCTTCTGTCTTCTTGACATTCAAATTTACTTGGAGTACATCCTGGTTTCAAGCGCACTTGTGATACTTTTCCCATAATATGATACTCAGTATAATTGAGCATATCATTTGGTAACTAAAAAGAAACAAAAAAGGTGCTTATTGTGTACATGTACAATAAATAAATAAAATCACAGAACTAAATAACAAAACTTTAACAAAGATCTAACCTCAAACAATATTTACAATAATCAAGCAAAATTCATCAGTTTTGTTATAATTACGTATTCGCTGAATTACATTTCGATATATACTTACATCGAAATGATCTTCACAAAAATATATTCTTGAATTTGTTGAAAAACAATGTGCATTATTTTTCCTTGCAAGTGTTAGCCACTTTTTCCGTACTTCTTGTTTGCTTGGGACAAATATAAATAATTTGTTTGGCGTTTTAATGCTTGTACTTCCACACTGGGGCACCATGCAGTATTTGTAATACGAAGGATTCATTTTTAATCACAAAACATTTACAATATCCATATAAAAGCCGCTGTGTTTCGCACGGGGTGACGTCACACAAGACGCCATGACAGTTTTGAGCGTTTTCGAGGTAAATTTAATGTCATTTCTTTAAATGCGAAATACAAATTGAAAATCGATAAGTTTTTTAAAAATAATATTTTTCTCATGTATAATAGATATTAAGGTATATTATCCAACAATCAATCAAATTTAGGCAACTAGCCTATTGATCGTAAATGGATCGTAACGTGTATTAATGCCAGGGCTTGTTACCGGTACCAATTACCTTTATAAAATACCGGTAAATAGCGTTAATTTTATCCGATACCTGTTTTACCGGTAAAAGTTTTAAAGGTAATTCGGTACCGGAAACGATTTTTAACGGTAATTTTTAAAGGTAAATAGAATTTTAACGATACTGGTACCGGTACCTCTGACGTCACGATTAACGATATTTTTATCGGTACCTCTACGACGTTGCCGCTCCGTGCAAAGAAAAAATGTTCAACTCGAAGCTGCGCGGGGGGCCTGATAAGAGCGGCAACAGCGCGTGACATTAGATTATAACGCTGTGAGATCAAAAATAAAGAAAAGTAGGTAGTATTTTATTAGCGTAATAATTTCGGTACCTATAAAGATAACAGTAGTAATTAACGGTACCGGTATGGGTAGGTACCGGTAAAAATAACGTTAAACGAGTTTTTACCGGTAAAAAATTTAACGGTAAAATGGCTCCAAATTACCGGTATTTAAAGTACCGGTACTCCATAAATAACGATACGTCTGCCGAGACAAAGTACCGGTACCGAATTTTTACCGGTATTCCAAGCCCTAATTAATGCTCTGTGATCGTAACGTAATCAAGTCGTAATAGATTTATTATATCATTGCGTCGTAATCAGCAGGGCTTGTTACCGTTACTAATTACCATTATAAAATACCGGTAAATATCGTTAATTTTAACAGATACCTTTTTTACCGTTAAAAGTTTTAACGGTATATTTTACCGTTAAATAGAATTTTAACGATACTGATAACGATACCTCTGACGTCACGAATTAACGATATTTTTAACGATACCTCATCGACATTGCCACTCCATGCAATAAAAAAACCTTCAAATTGACGCGCCGGATTGATAAGTAGAGCAGCAACAGCGCGTGGCATTAGATTATAACGCTAAAATCTTACTGAACAAAAACTCTGTCTCTTTCATACATTGAACGATTGTAATAATTTCGTTACCTATAACGTTAACAGTAGCAATTAACGGCAACAGTATGGATAAGTAACGTTAAAAATAACGTTAAATGAGTTTTTACCGGTAAAAAATATAACGGTAAAACGACTGAAAAATAACGGTAATTTAAGTATCGTTACTTCAAAAATAACGTTAAGCCGGCCGGGACAAATTACCGTTACCGAATTTTTAACGGTATTCCAAGCCCTATCAGGGCTTGTTACCGTTACCAATTACCATTATAAAATACCGGTAAATAGCGTTAATTTTAACAGATGCCTTTTTTACCGTTATTACTTTTAACGGTAATTCGGTAACGGAAACGTTTTTTAACGGTTAATTTTACCGTTAAATTGAATTTTAACGATACTGATAACGATACCTCTGACGTCACGAATTAACGATATTTTTAACGATACCTCATCGACATTGCCACTCCATGCAATAAAAAAACCTTCAAATTGACGCGCCGGATTGATAAGAGCGGCAACAGCGCGTGGCATTCGATTATAACGCTAAAATCTTACTGAATAAAAACTCTGTCTCTTTCATACATTGAACGATTGTAATAATTTCGTTACCGGTAACGTTAACAGTAGCAATTAACGGTAACGGTATGGATAAGTAACGTTAAAAATAACGTTAAATGAGTTTTTACCGGTAAAAAATATAACGGTAAAATGACTGAAAAATAACGGTAATTTAGGTATCGTTACTTCAAAAATAACGTTAAGCCGGCCGGGAAAAATTAACGAATGGATGGAAAATGAATAATGTTCAAAATTTTGACTTTCATTTATAAAAAAATGAACAACGAACAAACAATAAATTTGGTAAGCATTTAGACTAAGAACGGTCGATCTACGGGGATCTGGGGGGAGAGGGGGGGTGGGGGTGGGGGGACTACCCCCAGTACCACTGCCACACTTTGAAAATCCATGGTTATGGAGATATCTATGATTAAAATTTTGAGATAAGAAGAAGAATTCCGCAGCTTACACACGTTAAAATTTTCACATTTCACACGTAATTTTCACATTTTCCTCGTTATTTTCACATTTCCCGCGTTATTTTAACGTTTTCACAAGTTATTTTCACATTTCACACGTTATTTTTACACGATATTTTCGAATAGAAATACGTAAAAACGATTTCAACTGCAAGATTAACAAACAATACAACTTACGTTACTCATGTTCCGTTCCGCAGATTTTGCATGTAATTTTCATATTTAACATTTTTACACTTCACTTAACTTCATTTTAGGAGTTTTACATATTATTGTGATGTTTTTACAAGGTATTTTAACAATCGATATAACTATCTTAATGACTGAGAGATATAGATGCTTTGATACAAAAATTACAAAATGGCGCGAACTTATTGTTTTGTTCAAAAGCAATGTAAGCACAAATGCAAAATGTCTAACGCCATACAGCCTTATTTCATTTAAAAGAAATATAACAAAATTTTCCAAAATTAAAATATAATTATTTGTGATTTTCAGTTGTACCAATATAAACTAATGAATAATTTTTTATTTAATAAGTATTTTAATTCATTAATTATAGTACCAAGTACCTATATACTTCCAGTTTATTTCCGTTGGTGATTTGATTACGCTTCATTGCCAGTCTTAAAAATATAATACTTATCAACAAACAATCGAGTTTAAAATATTTTTAATCGATTTTTTTAATATCGATTAAAAATATTGTTAAATCAAATTAATAAGAAAAAGTTATCTACAAAAGTGCAATTAGTAATAATTATAATAAAAAAAAATTTAACTGACGAATAATAAACTATTTTGGATACATTGTTATTGAATAAATAAAAAGCAAGGACTTAATTTATTATATTAACTTCGATTATCAATTTAATCGATCGATTATCTATTTATTTAAATTAAAAAAAATAACCCTAACCTACCTTACTTCAAAACTAGACCATTTATTAGAAAAATTTCGTAACAAAAAAAAAAATAACCCTAACCTATCTAACTTTAAAATAAAACCATTTATCGGCATAGTTATTAATTAAATTTAAAAAAGGTAAGTCTTTAGATTAAGACCCGTAGAGTGTTTAATGACCGATAAACGTATCGGCATAGTTTTTGTGACAGAATCAAAAAAAATTACCCTAACCCATCTAATTTCAATATTAGACCGTTTATCGGCATAGTTTTTGTGACAGAACCAAAAAAAATAACCCTAACCTATCTAATTTCAATATTAGACCGTTTATTGGCATAGTTTTTGTGACAAAAACAAAAAAAAATAACCCTAACCTATCTAATTTCAATATTAGACCGTTTATTGGCATAGTTTTTGTGACAGAAATAAAAAAAATAACCCTAACCTATCTAATTTCAATATTAGACCGTTTATCGGCATAGTTTTTGTGACAGAAACAAAAAAAAATAACCCTAACCTATCTAATTTCAATATTAGACCGTTGATCGGCATAGTTTTTGTGACAGAAACAAAAAAAATAACCCTAACCTATCTAATTTTAATATTAGACCGTTTATCGGCATAGTTTTTGTGACAGAAACAAAAAAAATAGCCCTAACCTATCTAATTTCAATATTAGACCGTTTATCGGCATAGTTTTTGTGACAGAAACAAAAAAAAAATAACCCTAACCTATCTAATTTCAATATTAGACCGTTTATCGGCATAGGTTTTGTGACAGAAACAAAAAATAACCCAAACCTATCTAATCTCAATATTAGACCGTTTATCGGCATAGTTTTTGTGACAGAAACAAAAAAAAATAACCCTAACCTATCTAATTTCAATATTAGACCGTTTATCGGCAGTTTTTGTGACAGAAACAAAAAAAATAACCCTAACCTATCTAATTTCAATATTAGACCGTTTATCGGCATAGTTTTTGTGACAGAAACAAAAAATAAATAACTCTCTCTCAAACTCATTTCATAACTCATTTAATAGTATAAGATTACTTATATAATCGATAATCGATTATTAATGTAATCGATTATCGAATATCGATAATGGATTATTAATGTAATCGATTATCGATTATCCATTTATTTGTTTATTAAAATTATTTTAATAGCAACCCTAGACTACAGACTTCAGACTTATTATTAATGCGAATGAAATTTGAGCGAACGCTAAATTACGCGCCATTTTATTTAAAAGCATCTATCACATATAAACATAATTACATAAGTTGTATCGTTTGTTAAAATAACATGTAAAAAGTAAAAACATTAAAATAGTGTTTAAACTCTTTTAAAGTGAAGTTAAGTGAAATTTTATATGCTAAAAATTACATTTTAATAGCTACGGAACGGAGCATGAGTAACCATGCGTTATCATTAAACATAATTCCATAAGATGTATCGTTTGTTAAAATAACTTGTAAATACATTAAAATAGTGTTTAAACTCTTTTAAAGTGAAGTTAAGTGAAATTTTATATGCTAAAAATTAAATTTTAATAGCTACGGAACAGAGCATGAGTAACCATGAGAGAGAAAAGTGAGTAAAATTTTAACCATAGTTATCTCCATAACCATGGATTTTCAAAGTGTGGGAGTGGTACTGGGGGTAGTCCCCACCACCCCCTCCCCCCTCACCCCCCCAAATCCCCGTAAATCCACCGTTCCTAATCTAAATTTTAGCCATAAATTTAATCGAACAATCACGAACAAACGACGAACAAACGATTTGGCAATAAAAAAGTTAAAAAAATTGATTTCTCCCCCGCCAACTTAAGGTCAAAATTTTGAACATTATGTATAAAAAAATGAACAACGAACAAACAATAAATTTAATCGAACAATCACGAACAAACGATTTGGCAATAAAAAAGTTAAAAAAATTGATTTCTCCCCGCCAACTTAAGAGAGCTCAAAATTTTGAAGTTGAACATTATTTATAAACAAATGAACAACGAAGAAGCAATAAATTTAATCGAACAATCACGAACAAACGATGAACAAACGATTGGGCAATAAAAAAGTTAAAAAAATTGATTTCTCCCCGCCAACTTAAGGTCAAAATTTTGAACATTATTTATAAAAAAATGAACAACGAACAAACAATAAATTTAATCGAACAATCACGAACAAACGATGAACAAACGATTTGGCAATATAAAAGTTAAAAAAATTGATTTCTCCCCGCCAACTTAAGAGAGCTGTTCCACGAGCTTATGGAATATGGAGTCCGTCAGGGTATTATGTGTTCTGTGGTTTTACTCTACACTCCATACACGAGGCACGAGCTCGATCGATCGAAATTGAATAACTTTAGCGTGATTGGTAGATATTAACGTACCGCCAAAAATACATCTAATTGACCAATAAAAATACTACTATTAGTTTAAACGCGCAATTTCCGTTCAAAATGGCCGATAAAACTATGCCTATTTCTGTGCCATCAGAAAAGCCTTTAAAACTTGTGGAATGGAAAGCTAAAGAAGGTGATTTTGTGTCACAGGGTAAAATATTATTTTTATACAGTGATTCCTCGGGTAACAGTAATGAAAAAAAGAGATTTAAAACCGTTCGCGCTGGTACGATTGTATCCATCAAGGTGAAAGAAGGAGACATTATAGAACCTGGGTAAGTGACGTCATACGTGTTTAGGTACTTTTATATTTTATTTTAACTATTTTCATAAGTACATAATTTGCGTATCGCGCTAACAATTCGTTTAAATAATAAATGAATACTGATAAATTTGCATTAGAAATTTGATTTTTTATACATTAGTAGAAAAGAACTATTTTCGCGCCAAAACCAAGTTGTTATTGTTTACCTTGCGGTATCTTCGTGTGCATTATAAGCTTTATAGCTATTACGTGGTATTTTCAGGGCATGTATAGCAGATCTAGAAGAATGTCGTCATCCAACTGTAATGAAAGAAATGTGCGCAGGATGTGGCGCGGATTTACGTACCGACGAAAGTCAGAAAAAGGATACAGCTGTTGTTCCAATGGTTCATTCAGTTCCTGAATTAAAGGTATCAGCTGATAACTGAAAAGATTTTGTTGTTGTCGTTTTTACTATAATAAACTAATACCATATTTTATTTTAAATAAATACCTACACAATAAAAGAATAGAAAATATATAAATAAATAATAAAATAGAAAATCAGTTATTAAATTTATAGCATTACTTATATATTTTTAAAATAGGTTTCTGAAGAGTTGGCTCGTAAGTTAGGAAGAGAAGATGCGGATCGTCTGTTGAAGGATCGTAAGCTGGTGCTACTCGTTGATCTCGATCAAACACTGGTCCATACAACTAATGATGATATTCCTCCTAATATAAAGGTGAAAGCTTATTTGAAATTTATATGTATGCTAACAAGATTTGCTAAATATAGTTCAATGTATATATAACCATAATAAAATACTGTCTAAAACTATGTATTAATAAAAAAAATCTTTATAGGGTGTTTTACATTTTTTCCTAAGAGGGCCAGGTAATCAAGGCAGATGGTGTCATACAAGACTTAGGCCTAAAACACAGGAGTTTTTAGAATCAGCTTCAAAAAATTATGAACTGCATGTGTGTACCTTTGGAGCTAGACAATATGCGCATGCTATAGCGGAGTTACTCGATCCTCAGAAAAAGTATTTCTCACACAGAATACTGTCAAGGGATGAATGTTTTGATGCAAGGACAAAGTCTGCTAATTTAAAGTAAGGGTTTTTATTAGCATCTAGTATTTTTTTGACACTAAAAACATATATTATATATATGATTACAAGAAAAAAAGAATGTAAAGATAAATTTATCAACATAGATTCAGGATTTTTCACATCTGTAGGCTTGGGCTAGTATGATGAGTTCAATGGATTAGGTCAAATGACAATAATACTGACACCAAATATCAGTTACAATTTTCTCAAACAATAACATTCCCATATGCGATTAAATTCATAATAATAACATATTATGTGTTTGCAATTACTATATTTTAGTTAATTTAGTTTATGATATTGTATATTTATAAGTGTTATTTCTCTATATAAGAATAATTTTTTACTTTCCAGAGCACTATTCCCATGTGGCGATAATATGGTTTGCATAATAGATGACAGAGAAGATGTGTGGAGACATGCAACAAATCTAATCCATGTGCGTCCTTATTCATTCTTTCAATCAACTGGAGACATCAATGCTCCACCGGCACTACGTAAGACATTTTATAATTTTCTTATTAATTTACCATGTCATAAATATGTATTTTATATCTATATTAATATAATAACTTATTTCTCTCACTCTAAAACACTACACATAAAGTAGAAAAACTAAATACAAAAAAGTGGTGCAAACAATGAATATATTTTTTTTTTTTTTTTTTTTATCTCCCATTTCACTGCAATCTGTCGCCACAGGGACATTTATCAGTGGGTAGGTTGGAGTTCATTTGGCGTGCTCGGTATGCGACCTGTGTCACATCCTACTTTACTTCACTTTTACAACTTAAGTGTGTCTTGGGGCATCTTCCGTTTCAATCTACGTGTTGTAATGGTTTCCTTCATCAAGGTATTGGCCAGGCTGTTCGGATGGTGTTCAATTCTTTTCTTGTACATGTTTGTATGGAAGAGTATTTCCTGTTTGACTGTTCTCATGTGCAAGTCGTGATGTAGTTGCTCGTTTGTCACGTAGTAGGGGGCACCAGTCATCATTCTCAATATTTTGTTTTGGAATCGTTGCAAGATTTCAATGTTGGATTGGGAAGCTGTCCCCCAGAGTTGTATTCCGTAGGTCCAAACTGGTTTAAGGATCGTTTTGTATAAAAGAAGCTTGCTGGTTAGCGACAGTTGTGACCGGCGACCCATCAACCAATAGAGCCCACGCAGTTGAAGCCCTAATTGTTTACGTTTTGTGAAAATGTGTTTTTGCCAGGTAAGTCGTTTATCAAGATACAATCCCAAATACCTGACGTGGTTTGCTTGTGGAACCTCTAAGTTGTTGAGTCTGACGGGTGGACAAATGCCTCTTCTTAATGTAAAAGTAACATTAATAGATTTTGTTTCATTAGCCTTAATTCTCCACTTTTTTAACCAAATCGATACGTCATTAAGTCCACCCTGTAAAAGTTCTGCCGCCGTAGCCGGGTCAGAGTGAGATGCCAAAATCGCAGTGTCGTCAGCAAAGGTACCCGTGGTGATGCACTCTGAAGTTGGTAGATCAGATGTATAGATAAGGTACAACGTTGGGCCCAGCACGCTGCCCTGTGGTACCCCTGCTCTAACAGGGCAGAGACTTGAGAGCGCCTCGCCATTTTGGACCAGGAAATGTCTGTTTTCTAAAAACGATTTCAGGATTTTGTACATGTAGTTAGGGAGTAATGATTTTAATTTATACAACAGGCCCTCATGCCACACCCTATCAAAGGCCTGAGATATGTCCAAAAAAGCGCCTGCACAGTACTTTTTAGATTCAAAGGCCTTGTCAATTTCGCTAATTAGCCTGTGTACCTGTTCGACTGTAGCATGCTTTCGACGAAATCCGAATTGGTGTTTGGGGATCAAATTGCGCTGTTCTATGAACGGTGTCAGTCGGAGTGATAGTAGCGATTCATATATTTTCGCAGGTATGGGTAATAAGCTAATCGGCCTATATGATCTCGGGTCCTCAGGTTGTTTGTTTGGCTTCAAAATCATTATTATTTGTGCGACCTTCCATTGGATTGGGATGAATTTTTGTTTAGTGATAGCATTATAAATGGCTGTGAGCAATGCTATCCCAGACTCTGGTAATTCCTGTAGGACTTTGTTGGTAATTAGGTCATAGCCAGGAGCTTTCCTGGACTTTAGTATTTTAATTGCTTTTTTTACTTCACTTTTAGTGAATTGGTCAGGTTCGATGTCATCCTGGTCAGGTGCATCAATAAATTCAGTAATTTTTCTTTCATGCTCGGGTGAACCTTCGTATGGATGGGGTTGAAAAACCTTTACAAGGTGCTCTGCAAATGTGTCCGCCTTTTCCTGGTCGCTGCGTTCCCAACTGAGATCTGTTTTCCTAAGTGCTGGGCTTGACAGAACAGGTCTTTTAATTTTCCTTGTGGCCTTCCAAAGGGAGTAGTCCGAAGCTGCTGTTGCATCAAGGCCCCCCAGATACGCTTGAAACGAAGCGTTTCGATCTTGTTCCAGTGCTTGTTTCAGTTCTTTTACTTTGTGGTTTAATCGTTTTTTCGTATCAGGACATCTATTCTGTTGCCATAATTTCCTCATTTTTCTTTTTTCCTTGATTAAGTCCAATATGTTTGGAGCGACATAATGGGCATCGGGTTTGACTGGATCTAATGGAGTTGAGTTCCATGCGGCGCTTTGTACGCCTATGTTAAAGAATTCAACAGCATTCGTAATGTCAACCTCTGTTTTCAGTGGAAGTGTTTCTTTAAAAGCTTCATCAATGAGGTGTCGAAATAGATTCCAATTAGTCTTCCTGTTGTGTAATGAACATTTTTTTGTGGTCACTCTTACTTCAGACTCAACACTGATAATAATGGGAGAGTGATCTGATGATAAATCCCAGCAGCTATTACACCACATTTTATTTTTCGCAATCCCTTTGGTGACACCGAAGTCAATAAGATCTGGTATAATGAATATATGAAACAGATTTTATTATTTATAATATATATTACTTAAATATTCAGTTATCAAATTTAATACTTTTAATTGTTGAAAATTATACATATGGGTGAGTTTGTGCATCTCTATAAGTTTCAATATTGGTTAGTATTTAGAAGCGAGTATTTGTGATAATAATATAATAATAACCTTATCTATTTGGCACATGATAATTTTAATTATTAATTTTTTGATGAATGTTTATAAAAACAACTTTAAATTGTATCTTAATATTAGTTTAAATTGAGTATATTCTATATTGGATTATGATACAAGTTATGTTATCAAGAAATAATATAACTTCACAAAAAATCCATAAAAAAACTGTCCTACTGAAGACTTCTTTTGTATTAGCCTTAAAAGGAAGACAGATACGAGGACAACATAATCATGTTATATTTTAATTGTTTATTGAACAAATATAAAAAATATTATTTAATAGTGAGATATTAACAAAGTAGTGTTCTAGTTGTAATCAACAACATTTTGTAGAAACATGGCAATGTTCGTGAACATAACTTACTATCTATTGCACCGAGTCAATTATCCAGTCCAGTATATCCTTTGTCACAATTATGTTCCAGGAGATGAAAAACAGAAAGTGCCAAGTAGTAAGAATGGCTCCCGAATACCCACAAGCAATGAAATGCCAACATTAGATGCAGAACCAGATAAAGATACTAAAGACGTAAAGAAAGAGGAAAGTGAAGAAAGCAAACCTATGGATGTTGAAAATGGAAAAATTGTTGATGATGATAATGAAACAAGCAAAACAACAGAGATAAACAGTGAGCAAGGGCAAGAAAAGTCAGGTGCTGATCCCAATGTCCCAGTGTGGGTCGAAACTCCTGACGGTCAGATAGAAGTTGATGATTCTGATGATTATTTAATATATTTGGAAGATATCTTAAAAAGAATACATAAGTAAGTGCAATATTTAATGGGATAGTTTTTTTAGACAGAGTTTACAAAGGGAAGACTAAAATAGTGTAGAGCTTCTTTAGGGTGTCAATAGCCAGCCATTTTGGGAAAGAAACAAATAACATTTTTCTTACATACATTCTATTAATAGAAATTTTGGACTTTCTCGCGAGCAACAATATATACTAATATGCTTATTTTGACACCTTTCTTTGTTAGTTATAATAATTGGAGAAAAGAGTTATAAAAATCCAAATAGTATAATCACCTAAATTTTTTTTACAGGCAGTTCTATGATATGTATGAGAGTATGGGAAAATATCAAATACCGGACTTAAAGTATATAATACCTGAAGTAAAGAGTAAAGTATTGGCTGGTGCAAGTTTAGTTTTTAGTGGATTAGTGCCCACACATCAGAGATTAGAAACATCTAGAGCTTATCAAGTTGCTAAAAGTTTAGGAGCAGATGTAACGCAAGATTTTACTGTAAATAGCACACATTTAGTTGCAGTGAGATCAGGTAAGCATAAAATTCTATTTGAACTCACAATAAATATATTTACTGTTATTTAAATAATTTTTAAAACAAGTGTCTAACAAAATAGCTTTCTTTCTAATATAAAGGCCAGTAACTCCTGAGTAAAAATGATCCCTTTTTCAAATTGTAATATGCAAATAAATTTTTATTTTAGGTACAGCAAAAGTTAACGCTAGTCGAAAAATGGTTGATGGTAAGCAAAAGCTTCATGTCGTAACTCCTGAGTGGTTGTGGACTTGCGCCGAGCGATGGGAGCGCGTTGACGAAAGGCTCTACCCTTTGCAGCGAGGCGGACAGGTAAAATAACCAAATAATATAAATAATTTTTTTTATACTACTAGGTTAGCAAACAGTATGGACCATCTGATGTTAAATGGTTGCCATAGTAGACTGTGTTTGCAACACCAGAAGCAATATATAAATGTAAGCGTATGTATAAAAGTTGTAACCCCTTATTATACATATTACTTATAACATTTTTGTGAAAAATCTAGACATTCCTAGAGAATAAACCATAAAATGACTTAAATTCATATCATGAAGTAATAGGTAGGGATCCCTAGTACATTTTTTTCACCTGATTAGTGTTTTCACTAGATCAAGCAAATTTTCAGGGAGTAGCTTCATTTTGATGAGACATACAAAAAATTTCTCTACGAAAACTCTCGATTGTGGTAGATAACAGAGATAGCAGGAGGTAGAGCAGCAGTGAGCGTAGGACCAGGATAACGTAACACGCAATTTGTAGGACAATATTACTATTAAATTATATAGATATTAATCAACTAAAAGAAAAAAAATCAGCTGGTTAGTAATAATTTTTGATGACTTTATGAGGTCATCAAAAATTGATTTTTTTTTTTAGTTAAAAAATGTACTAGGGATCCCTACCTATAAAGAAAACTATGGGCAAATCATTATAGTATGTATATATCCTCCATTTCTAAAAATTTGCTATGCCTGTATGGTAATTTATGTAAGTTAACAATGTAAAATACAAGTAAAGTATTATTATTACTAAATACTCAAAATATATAAATTGGTTTGGTAACGTAACGTGTGGTACAATTAGAGCAGCGCACGCCGTCCGCCCGCGCACTGCAGTAGTCCGCCGCCCGCCCCTCCGCTGCGGAAGCGCACGCCTTCCGGGCGCTTCATGGACACCATCAACCCCCTTCTCTCCTTCTCGAGTGACGACATCGCTGATATGGATCGCGAGGTAACACTAGATTATTATTTATGATGACACCATTTACTTTTAAAACATTTTTGCATTTCATGATTTTAGTTAATTGTAGCTATAGTAAAACTGTAATTCTCTATTTTTTGTCTGGACATATGTATAGCCCAGTCATTTTAGGCATTTTAAACCCCAATCTTTGGAATAATTCCTAGTGAGCTGAATTTTTGTATATACCTTTATTACGGCGTTGTAATGAAAATGTGAAAAATCGACATTGATGTTGTGCCGGCTAAAAAAGTTACGACCTATTGCTCGGAGGTCAATAGAGGCTTTTATAAAAATTGTTGATAGTAAAATTATCTACAAAAAATGCTTCTTGCATTTTTCTGTAAAACTAACCGTTTTCGGAGTAGAGCACTGAGAAAGCGACTAGAATGCACTCACATACGATATTGTATACTGTACACCAAGGCGTAAACTCTATTGCTTTTTATTCATTTTTTTTAGTATCTTTAAAACTTCTATCTGATACTTGGGCGTTTTGTGAACAATATACTTAAATTATAGAGGTTTTGGAACTTAGTAAAATCTACTATATATTTTATAAACGACCTCCACTGGCAGATATTCCATATTTCCTATGTCTACTGGGGCAACCATGTAAAAAAAAACTCTGTAAAAAACAACCTCGAAAGTGGTGAGGAAAATAGTGCATCGTCATAATGTAGTCGGCTAGTCGCTTTCTCAGCGCTCTACTTCGAAAACGGTTAATTTTACAGAAAAATGCAGGAGGCATTTTTGTAGATAATTTTACTGCGAACTATTTTTATAATGACATCTATTGACCTCCGAGCAATAATAGGTCGCGAGATATTCACGAAAAACTGATTTTCGTGACCTTTTGACCTTTATAACCTTTTTAGCCGACGCGATATCAATGTCGATTTTTCAAATTTTCATTAAGACGCTTTAATGAAGGTGTATACAAAAATTCAGCTCACTAGGAATTTTTCCGCAGACCTACCTAAAGGCTAAACCTAAAATGACTGGACTAATAGATATTTCAGAAAAAAATTGTCTTCATAAAGTTGATTTTTTAATTTTTTGTCTGTCCTTGCATCTTGCTAATACTACTGAATTAAATTTGACTAATTTGATAAAAATTTAACTAGCCTGTTGGCGCAGTTTGTAGTGATCCTGCTTTCTGCTCCTGGGGTTGTGGGTTCGATTCCCACCCCGAGTCTGGGTGTAATATACATATTTATTTATATATGTATGATTTTTAAGTATGTTTATCAAAAAAAAAAATGTAGCTAGACCAGTCGGCTGTTACCTATAACACAAGCATTAAGTTGCTTACTTTAGGAACAGGCGACCGTGTGTGTATTGTGCAAATATTAATATATTTATTTATTAAATTTAATAAAGCTGTCGCAGCCAGGGCCGGATCTACCATATGGCATTTTGGGCTTCAGCCCAGGGCCCCGTGGATTCAAGGGGCCCCCCAACTAAATCAAGTCAAAAACAAAAATACACGACAATTCGAAAGAATCAATAATTTTATTAAATTCTTTATTCTTATATTACTTCGAACTGACAGTTAAAATATTCGGCTGCCATTACACATTCATCTCAATCGTGGTCAAATTTGGTGGACCCCTAATTAGTATTAGCCCAGGACCCCTGACCTCACGGTCTGGCCCTGGTCGCAGCTGTACTGCTGGAGGTCTAACTTAAAAAGCAGCTCGTTTCGTCTTAATATACTGCTTACATTCACTTCCGCCAATCGCAGTCCACTGCTGGACATAGGCCTCCCCAAATTCGAGCCAAAAATGGCTTATCTTAGATATTGCATTTTATGCAAGATATGACAACCTCTGTCGGTTAGCTAGTCTTATTATCTAATACTTTATTGTTGAGTAATTTAAAAAGCATTTGAATTAATTGTTGCAACAAATCTATACATATAATAAAATGATAGGAAAGTCAAAACTGTACATTGAATATTTTTTTAAAAGAATACTTGGGGTGTGATCTACAATCGATACCGAAGCCAAAAATATAGTTTTTAGAATTTTTGTCTGTCTGTTTGTCTGTATGTATGTCCGGGATAAACTCAAAAAGTACTGCATGGATTTACTTCAAATTTGGCACGAATATTATTAAGAAGTCGGGTCAGAACATAGGCTACATATTATCACGCTATCACCTACGGGGAACGAGCAGTGAACGCACGCAGACGACGTCGCGGGCAGCAGCTAGTATCAAATAAATGACAAGACTTAAGCCCGGTTTCCACTGCGAAAGGGTAATGTGCGGAAAATGGTTAGGCGGAACGGACTCCTTTTTAATGAAATAGGTTTGCGTTTCCACCAACGAAGAGTTGGTCATTTGATTTCCACTGCAAAATGAAACTAGATAGAGAAATGAGCGGACTGAGCTGAACGGAAAATGAGAAATGAAAAACGAATTGATAATTTCCACAGAGAACGAGTTCAGTTGAAGTTTTGAGCTGGTTGCGTGTGGTCGTGTTGTTGCGATGTTATCGAGTGACACGAAGACCACAGCTAAATAATACTGTTTTCAAGCAGTATTGTGTTCCTGTTGGTGAGTAAGGTGACCAGAGCTCCTGGGGGGATTGGGGATAGGGTCGGCAACGCGCTTGCGATGCTTCTGGTGTTGCAGGTGTCTATAGGCTACGGTCTTACCATCAGGTGAGCCGTACGCTTGTTTGCCGACCTAGTTACATAAAAAATAAAAAATCAAATGCGGTGATGCTAGCGCCAGCCGGCGCGTAGCTGCGGGAGGCGAGAAGTGCGGGGGGCAGACAGCGAGCGAGTCCGTTCTGAACTAGTCGGTGCAGGCCTTGCGCAGCGGACTCTTTTCAATTTCTTTTTACTCGCTCAATCCGCCCCGCTCACCACTTTCTGTGTGGAAACGCTACTATGTAAATTGTAATTGCGAGTTGAGCGGAGTCCGTAAGTACTCCGCTCCGCTCCCTAGAACTGAGCGAGCTCATTTTTACTCTTTCTACACGCTCGGCTCTTTCCGTCCGACTATTTGTTGGCGGAAATACAAGTATGCAGTTTGCGTTTGCGAGTTTAACGAAGTCATTAATGGGTCCGTTCCGCTCGCGGTGGAAACCGGGCTTTATAGTAGTAAAACAGTTCAAAACATGAATATTAATACCGGTGTTCAGGCCAAGAACATCGCGGACGGGTAATAATGATAATTTCTTACAGGTAGAAGATATTTTCAATGAACCAGATGAAAGTTCAACAGATGATGAAAAGAACCGTCAAGATGACCTGGATGATGAGGAAAACATACCCGAAGATAGACTTCTCACTTTAGAAACTGAAAATAATTCACAGGACAGGTGAGCTGATCTACTGTTCTTGATGATGTAAACAGCATTTTGTAATTTCCTATTTAAAACTATGTTTTTAATTTAATAATAGAGGGGCAAGAGCTTAGTGCTGTGTGGCTACGGCATAGAATTTAGCCTCCCCCTCTCTTCCCGTGGGTGTCGTAAGAGGCGACTAAGGGATAACATAGTTTCACTACCACCTTGGAACTTAAAGAGCCGACCGATGGCGGGATAACCATCCAACTGCTGGCTTTGAAGTACACAGGCTGAAGACGGGCAGCAGCGTCTTCGGTGCGACAAAGCCAGCCCTGCGGTCACCAACCCGCCTGCCCAGCGTGGTGACTATGGGTAAAACACATGAGTTCACGCCATTATTGGCGCGAACTTGTGGAGGCCTATGTCCAGCAGTGGACTGCGATAGGCTGAAATGATGAAGAGCTTAGTAAATTTATAAACATTGCTTAAATTAATAATTTCGAAGTTTAAAATTACAAATTATTATAAATGTAACATGTAATTGAAACGCGAAAGTTGATTTAACATTATTAATGGTGAGCCCCTAATGTGATAGAAACTTATAAAATACAATTAATATTTCAGGTTGCAGGGAGCAGAAGATAATGAAGATTCTAGTGACTCTAATACAGGTATAACTTTATACAGCTAATACACATATTTGATTTATGGAACTCCCTAATTATTTCATCAAAAATTTTCAGGTTTTATGGTTTCTTCTAGTACTCTCACAATGCATATTATAAGTATAATGTAAATATGTTATGAGTAAAAATGTTTTGAAAAACTCATAAATAATTGGCATCTGTTTCACTTTCTTTTTAGTTGGCCTTAAAGTTTTAAGTTAAGTGTTAAGTTTTATATGGGCATTGTACTATTTCAGAGGATGGTCAAAATCCTCGTAAGAGGCCACGACCATCAACACCTCCATCTGATGATGATGGGCCACCCGATGATGATGACAGCTCATGGAACCTCATGGGAGCAGCCCTGGAAAGAGAATTTCTGGCACAGGACTGATGCTACCATCACCAGCCAATTGTACAAATTCTATGCCTTTGTGTTAATAAAATATTGTTCTTCCATTGTTTTTTTATTTTTTTAAATAACTTGGGTCTATTTATGCTGTCATTATTTTAAAAGTATGATTATATTCTAGTTCTCGAAATTAAAGATTTTACGATTTCTTGCTTGGTAGAGTATTACTAAATTGTTGCAAATATTTCAAGAGGTGTTGTTTTATTTCCAATTGGCTGCAATGAATCCTTGCATGAACTATTATTTCACATACCCAAATAATATATTTTGTAACCTTATAAGTACTCCAATAACACAATGTTCGTCATTGAAAACATCCTGATAGTGAAATTAATCCAATGAACAATTCTTATTAATCTTGAAGTACAGTGGACCCGCGGTAATCGGACAAACGTTTTGCAGGGCAGTGTCGGATTACCGAATTTGTCGGATTATAGAGTACCCTGCCTAAGACCCCCTATAGTCCGGAATTTTTTAAAAAGAGTACCTTGTAATCCGACAAATTACGGGTTTAATGATAGGATTATATATGTATTCAGGAGTAAAAATGATACTTCGTTATGTATGTCTTTAGTAAATTAAACAACTCAATAGAGAGCTTACGTTTTACTATAAAACTAACGTCATTAATGCTATAGAACTTACAAAAAATATGCAATAACTTTACATTAGGAAATAATTGTGTACAAACAAATGAATACCCTACGCGTCGAGCACAATAGTACCTACTAGTGCGTACAAGTTATAACTCGTTCAATCATGCATTAGCAAAATATTCAGACCATGTCGGATTACAGGGGGGGCCGGATTACCGGGGGTCCACTGTATAGTAGTACATAGTAGTTCTTCATTAATTATGAAAATATTAGTAAAATATAAACTGACTAAATAAGCCACATACATATAATCACGCCTCTTTCCTGTAGGGGTAGGCAGAGACAACTTCTTTCCACTTGCTACAATCCTTACATACTTGTTTCACTTCGTCCACTTTCATTATTTCATTACATACTCTTATCTTTATACATGCTCTTCGGTTTAGGGTACTCTTGACCTGGCCTTTTTTCAAGATGTCTCTGATCTGGTCTTGGAACGTCCACCTAGGTCTACCTCTTCCAACAGTTCCATTCACACTCGCCTTATACACCTTTTTCGTCAATCGTTCTTCATTCATTCTCTCGACATGGCCAAACCATCTCAGCATACCCTTCTCAATTTTTGTCACTACATCTTCTTTCAGACCACAACGTTTCCTTATCTTACTATTTCTTATCCTGTCACTCAGTTTAACTCCTATCATACTTCTTAACACTCTCATCTCAACTGCATTTATTCTGCTTTCATGTTTCTTCTGCCATACCCAACTTTCACTTTCATACATGAGTGTCAGAACCAACACCCCCTTATTCACAGCCAAACGAGCCTTGTTAGACACCTTCCGACTACTCATAAGAGTGCAAAGCTCCAGTTACCATGTTTCCTGCATTCACTCTTCTTTCAATATCACTCTCACACTTTCCATCTCTTGTAAACTTTGAACCCATTTACACAAACTCATTCACCTGTTCAATTTGTTCATCTCCAATTACGATTTCGCACTCTGTCACTACCTCATCTCTAATAATAAGCATATAATGGGAATATTAAAATTGGAAAACAAAAAATGAACAGAATTGTTTCTACATTATTTACTATTTACATAAAACTAAATAATAAAATGGTTACTAAATAGCATAAGGATCATTTTCATCAAATACGTGAAATTTGGTATATGTTGGTTTAGATGTGAAGTCCTTTTTGCCGTCTTGCCAGCCTCTTGGAGGAGCTTTGTTATAATCAAAAGCTGATTCTAATTTGCCATATACTTCAGCTTCTTGTTCTATATCTTCTCTGTATCTTTCTTTTGCAACTTTTTTATTTGTAATAGGATCGGTAATATCTCCAAATGGATATACAACCTCTTTGACTTCGTGCGTAATTAATTTTGTAAGTTTCTTAGGCAAAGCCTGTATAAGTACTATATCACCAGCTTTACATTTTTTATCTGGATCGTTACAATAATAGAATTCATCTTTTCTGAAATACTGAAAACAAGAATTATTAATAGCTAAATTAACACACCATTTTTATTTCATTTAAATGTTATTTGCTTATTATACCAACCATTAACAAGTTTTCATCCAATTCTAACCTCTTCACGCGTATTTTAGTCGCATTCTGTTTAACAGTAGGAACACATTGACCCAGTAAAAGAAACTTCCTCGCAGCGTCAGCTATGTTACGAGACATGATCTTTAATTTCAAAAATACTGTTATCTTTTAAGATATTTTGATCGTACACATTTAATTTTGTTGCACAATCGATCTACTGAAATAAAAAACTGAATTTAGATTTGTAATAAGTAATAACATAAATATATTACAAGACTATTCAAGTTCAGTACCTATGCATTAAAAAGTAAAATAGTATTAATTTTCTATTACAAATTGGCGACACTGTTCTAATAACCAATATATAGATTTAAAAACAACAACTGACATTTTGTGATAGTGATTTGGAGTCGTTTTTTTGTTTTGTCTTAACAAAGAGTATATAACCACTACGTTTTAGTCTTAAGGAGAGAGCTGTATTTATATCACAGTTATTCGGCTTATTGATGCTTTAGAAACAATTTTATACACTTAATTACACATCTCTATCATCTAATCTTCAAAGATTATTTTTTTTTTAATTTTTTTATCACATTCTATTTATTTAATGTGCCAACATATGGATCAATAAATTCATCAAAATCCTTTTATTGGCATTAGTGCCAATGTTAGGATTTCTAAGAATATTGTCAACAAGCGAGTTTATGATCTATCTGTAAAGGTTTTAAATTAAATTATTGTTTGCACATCAATATTTTTTTTCTATAATAGCTATTTCCAAATGTTGGCCCACAGTGCCAATAGCAAAAACTAATTAATGGCAGTAGTGCTCGTAATAGAATATGGAGTGCTAAAAACCGCTGTATTTTTTTTTTTCATATAGAATACGTCGTAAACAATGAAGAAACGAAATGAACAAGATACAAATAAAAATATAAAGTACACATGTCAGAAGTGAAACTTCTTTGGCAAACTAATTGATAAAGTAGGTGGTATCATAATTAAAAAAATAATTGAAAAAAAAAAAACAAAAACCAGAGGAAGAGAAAAAAATAATGAATCAGTTAAATGTCAACCGCATCATTGCAACGGTCACACCACTGGTTTGTGCCTGTTGAGCTGGTGGTTGCGGGTTTAATCCCTGCACATGACAAACATTTGTATTGGTCATACAGATGTTTCCCGTGGTCTGGATGTTTGTGCAGTCCTTGTAGGTCTCCCCTCCGTGCCTCAGAGAGCACGTTAAAACGTCGGTCCCGGTTGTTATCATGTACACCTGATAGCGATCGTTACTCATAGTAGGGAATATATCCGCCAACCCGCATTGGAGCAGCGTGGTGGATTAAGCTCCGATCCTTCTCCTACTTGGGGAAGAGGCCCATGCCCAACAGTGGGATATTACAGGCTGAATCGTGATCGTGATGGGAAGTTATTGTAAACTAGTGTGTGTTTGAAACAGGGATTCCAAAATTTTCATACGTTAAAATACAACGTTTTTATCTGGGTATTTTTTGATCAGGATCAATAGATCTATCTGGATCGAAAAATGCCCAGATAAAAATGTTATGTATAAGTTTATGTTTAATATTTTTATAAAATGCTGCTGTGTGGCTACGGCATAGAATTTAGCCTCCCCCTCTCTTCCCGTGGGTGTCGTAAGAGGCGACTAAAGGATAACATAGTTTCACTACCACCTTGGAACTTAAAAAGCCGACCGATGGCGGGATACCCATCCATGCTGGCTTTGAAGTACACAGGCCGAAGACGGGCAGCAGCGTCTTCGGTGCGACAAAGCCAGCCCTGCGGTCACCAACCCGCCTGCCCAGCGTGGTGACTATGGGTAAAACACATGAGTTCACGCCATTATTGGCGCGAACTTGTGGAGGCCTATGTTCAACAGTGGACTGCGATAGGCTGAAATGATGATGATGATGATGATTTTTATGAAAACTTTAAATACTGGTATATAACATACCAAAATAAAAGTAGACCTTGTAAAACAGTGTTTTCATTATACATATATAATTTTGAAGTACCTATTTCCTATTTTAACTACGTTGCCGCGGAGTTTGAATGGTTTAGGGGATTAGAGAGATGCCCCCCATTCCAACCCGAGCTCAAAAATTAGAGAAGAGAAAAAATTAATCTACAAATTAAATTAAATTTTAGATTTAGAGAAAAGAAAACAAAATTATTACAATTTAACAATTTATTGCCGGTATTTTCGATTATTCAAAAAAAAGGTTAATTAGATTTGGATAACACAAAAAACTTATTCCTGTTTCGTGGCGTGGAGAGTAACTAGAACTTAGCTGAGTCCTTGGTTTGACCCCGACGGCCCTCGGCTCACGTCGGAAAACGCCTTGCGCCACGTGGTCTGGCGCAGCCTCCACCGTTGCCTCCAGGTGCCGGAAAATATGGCTGGGTCGACCCGCCGTCCGTCGCTCACACCAAGGTCCCGAGAGAGAGTTCCTGGGGCGGATTCCTCTGGATAAGTGGTCTGGATATGTGGGGCCCCCGGCCGAAAGTAACGCCACGTGGTTGTTCACGACCTTCACGCCGACCGCCAGACGCCACGCCAAGGACCCTGAAAGGACACACCCAAAACGGTGAGCCCTTCCGAAGCCAACCCTCCACTAACTCCGGGTTGACAACGGAAACGGCCCATTAAAGACAAAGACACGTGAACATTACGCGACAATATTATCAGCAAACTGCTATATAAACTACACAGTCACAAAACAAGAATATACAATAACTTTCTTTAAATTTACTTGAACAAATTAATTTAGATTACACACAGAAAAGCTTAACAAAGGTTTGTACTTCAACAACTCACCCACTACAGAGCTCACGAAACCACAGAAACTAAAGCAAGGCGGATAATAAAAAGGAGAGGTCCAGCCACGACAGTCGCTTATAAAGGAAGACCGAAGCCCCTCACGTCGCTAACCTAACCCCGTAACACGGACCTCACGACGGATGTCGGTACATCCGTCGTGAGGTGTGTCGTGTATGTTACAACGTGCCAATAAATAATTAGACTAGTAAATGCCAATATTGAGAATTTTTATGCCAATAATAGGATTTCCTGTTGTCTTTCGAATTTAAGTGTTAACATTATTTATTTAATACTATTTAATCACATAAAAATGATTATAAAGACAAAGATTAAAGTATTTTTTTTGATTCTATAACATGTTTTGTCTACTAGCTTTTTCAAATAAGATTTTATGGTAATTTAATTTCAGACTGACATGACATGAAGCTCAGTCTTAAAGTGCCGACAATTGAGTAGTTTACCCTACCTATGTACTGTAACACTGTAACCCCGGCTCCACACGTTGGCCCCAACATAGGTCCCAACGTTACTCGTCCAACGTGTGGAGCTAGAAAATGGCATCCGTCCCAACGTTGGGGCGAGCGTTGGTAGTTCGCCGGCTCGTGTCGGTTTTATCAAAGGAATCTGCGCCAACGTTCGTGATCCGTCCACACGTTGGCGCGTTGCTCAGTTCTGTTGCAACACGCAGCGAGTGCGTACGTCGAGCGAGAATGGCTTCCTCATCCACAAAATCGCCACCGGCATGGACAAATGAAAAAAAATCATAGAATTTATTGAACTTTTGATAAAGTTCAATAAATTCCATGACTTTTTCACATCCAATAATATGGGATGCTACTCGAAAGGATCATAAAAATAAAAATTTATTAGCTGATGCATGGCGCACCATTGAACAGAATATGGGAATGAATTTCTCAATTGAAGATTTAAAAAAAAGCGAGAATCATTAATGAGCACATATCGCCTTTACATAAAAAAAAATTAGTGACTCTACTCGATCTTTGACGTGAATTTTTATTTTTTCTCAGTAACAAATATAAATGTGCACTCAGTACTATAAAAGCGCTCAGAGCAATTTCGATTTCTATATCGGACGTCTTCACATTGGCCCTGACGGGACAGAACTAGTTTGATAGCCAACGTGTGTACGGCTCTCCGAATATGCAGTCCAACGTTGGTACGAGCGTTGGGGCCAACGTGTGGAGCCGGCCTACGTCTGTACCACATAACCACAGATTGATTTTGAGGATAATAAAACTCAACCTGCGCCAATGGAACGTCTAGACCACAGAGTACAGTAAGTATACAGATCTAGACTACTTTATAGACAAAAGTGAAGACTTTTGCCGGTTGAATCTTGCTAAATTTCTATGCAGAGTGAATTAATGTTGGGTCCAATTGGTTTCTAATTTCGTACTGAATCTATTAAAAAAATACAGCTGTAAACAATTTTAACTCCTGGGGGGGGGATTGGGGATAGGGTCGGCAACGCGCTTGCGATGCTTCTGGTGTGGCAGGCGTCTATAGGCTACGGTCTTACCATCAGGTGAGCCGTACGCTTGTTTGCCGACCTAGTTACATAAAAAAAATATTTTTGTTATATATGGTTTTGGTCATCTGGGGTTGAAGTCAACCCCCTCTAACAAAAAAAAAAACACAACAAACTGCGAAGACAAAATTTGTGGTGAGAATTCAACCCCGTGGGAAACTACAGAGAACAAAATTTTAAATTTTTCATGAGGCCCATTGTTTGTATAAAACTAAAAATACAAACAATGGGCCTCATGAAAAATTATAAACAAACAACAAACGTACAAAACCACAAAGTTTGTAGTTTTGTACGTGGAGTTACACTGAGCCTTGAAATTATTTTTCATATTCCAATAATTTAAAATCTTAACTTAAATATTCCAAAATCCAGATTCAGTTCAGAGTATTTTAAATAACAAGATGCTCGGTAGTGATAATAAACATGCGAAGCTTTGCTGGAGTCCTAAGCAGCATACCAATGTTTTGGATTTCGATTACCTACATTTTGATAATGTTCCTATTTTTCTGATACACGATAAGGTGAAAAAGCGCGGCAAATATAAATATTACTAGCTGTGCCCGTGACTTCGTCCGCGTCGAATTTAACAAAATATTTTATTGTTCAGGTTCAGTTCGCGGCGAGCTGCGAGCATCTCAAGGAGAGCGCTGGCTTCGCTTAAAATGTTTCGCTGCTAATTACTTCTAACGACGATATCTCAAAAACTATTCATCTGGTTGATATAGTTTGAAGGCATAGATCTAGTAAAAAAAGGTAGATATTGCGCGGCCTTTGTTGTTAGTGAAGCCACAAAACTCGGCTCCTTCAAGTAAATACACGCGCTCACGCACACATATGCATCAAACTACGCTCATTTTCGTTAGTATGTAACGGTGCTTCGTACAGTAATTTTGCCTACAAAATGCCGTCTTGTGTAATTAAATAGTGCAAAAACAATACCAAAGTGAATAAAAAGTCTAAGGGAATATCGTTTCACACACAAAACTTTAAATTTATTGTTATTCCAAAATAATTATGAGGTTATTCGAAACTTATAATTTCAATGTCACGAAAGGACGTACTGGGGGTGTTGCCAGTAATTTCATATTTCTAATACCCCAAAATGTGGGTAAGTAAATTGTAGGCAATCATAGAAAAATAATTAAGTATAAAGTAGACATCGTTATTGTTTTTTATCGTGTGATTTTATGTTACATAAATTAAAGTCACGTTAAATGTGAATTTTTAACTCGTTTTTTTTTTTCTATTAAAATTTTTGAGTTAACTGCTCATATTTTACTATCAAATACCATGGTTTTAGGCTTCCAACGAATATTTTAATAAGAGATGAATAGGCAGCTGCTATAAGACTACTACGATGACTACGATGACTCTGAGTTCTAAGCGACAAAAATTTAAGAAACTCATACAACTTAAGGGATTTTACGTTTAATAAAAACAGTTTAAAAAAAACCCCGACTTCAAACTGAAAAGGGTTTTTTTATTACTATTCAGTAGCGACCCGCCCCCGCTTCGCACGGGTGCAATGATGATACTAAATACTATCAACAATAAAAGATACGTTAGAAACCTCTAGTCTAAGATTATCAGTGTTTTTCTACCATATTATGCATGTATTATACATATAAACTTTCTTCTTGAATTACTCTATCTATTAAAAAAAAAAAAAAACCACATCAAAATTCGTTGCGTAGTTTTAGAGATATAAACATACAGACAGCGGGAAGTGACTTAATTTTATAGGTACTATGTATAAAGATAAAGATGTACTGGTGGTCGAGCGATGCGTCATGCGGGGAAGAGGGGATGGACTCGCCGCGCAGTAGGCATAGTAGGCGCTTTAGGAACTTTAAATGTTTCGCTGCTAATTGCTTCTAACGACGATATCTCAAAAACTATTCATCTGATTGATATAGTGTGAAGGGCAATTTTAATTTGCATTAAATGTCTAAGCTAACTAACATACTTATATGGATAAGGATTAATACTGAACTAAAGAAAATAGCTATGAAAATAACGTAATGTTTTTAATTAAAAATTTGAACATAAAAGTGGTTATTGTAAGTCAACCGTAAAAGATAGAGATATGCTCTCGCGGACTTTTTTGTACAATTTTTATAAATTTTGAATTCGCTAGTACATTACTAAACTGTATCTTTGCTAGTTTACGCGGCGTTTGCGTGGAAAGCTCCCAGTTGGCGCGATTTTTTACCACTTCTTCAACATTTATCGCCGTGTTTCTGCTAATTTACATAAAAGTATACTAAATTATATACATAAACCTTCCTCAAGAATCCCTCTAGCTATTAAAAAAACCGCATCAAAATCCGTTGCGTAGTTTTAAAGATTTAAGCGTACAAAGGGACATAGGGACAGAGAAAGCGACTTTGTTTTATACTATGTAGTGATACGATTTTATATTTTATTTTTAATTTTTAATAAATTTATTTAAAACCATGAACAGATTTATTTTCTCATACCCATTTTACCCATATTAAATTAATAGTGTTTAATCCCAATTAATAAAATTTTCAGGGAGTTTTTTTTAACAGGTGTCAACACTTCACTCACTCACACATACTTAAATACGCTTGAAAAAGTGGCTTCAGTTTTTAGTTCTACGTGCGTTATCTACCTTTTTTTACTAGATCTATGTTTGAAGGGCAATTTTAATCTGCATCAAATGCCTAAGATAACTAACATATTCATTTGGATAAGGATTAATACTGAACTAAAGAAAATACATTTGAAAATAACGTAGTTTTTAATTAAAAATTTCAACATAAAAGTGGTTATTGTAAGTCAACCGTAAGAGATAGAGATATGCTATCGCAGACTTTTTGTAGCATTTTTATAGATTTTGAATTCGATAGTACATTACTCAACTATATCTTTGCTAGTTTACGCGGCGTTCGCGTGGAAAGCTCCCAGTCGCAGTTGGCGAGATTTTTTGCGACCTCTTCAATATTTATCGCCGTATTTTTGCTAATTTACATAAAAGCATAATAAATTATTTACCTAAACCTTCCTCAAGAATCACTCTTTGTATTGTTGAAAACCGTATAAAAATTCGTTTGGTAGGTAGTTTTCGAGTTTATCGCGTTCAGACAGACAGGAGGACAGAAAGACGCGGCCGGGGGACTTGTTTTTATAATAGGTAGGTATAGATAAACACCGTGAGCTAAATTATAATTAAAAATTAGTCGTCACATTTAAATTTTAAAAAATATAAAGAGAAGCGAACCATCTCCTTTTTTAGTCGATATAAAAAACTTGAAAGGATTTACTTCTCAAGGTTTGGTTTTTTTTTAATATAATATATATTTTTTATTATTTCAATCTATGCATCTATACAAATAAATAAAATTGGAGTGTTTCTATAGTGTTGTAATATTAAAATAACCGCTTTTTAGTTTTTACTAAATGCATATGGATGTATACATGGTACATATGCCTTATTAACATTTTTTTACAATTTTTGTCTCTTTGTTTGTTCCGGCTAATCTCTGAAACGACTGGACCGATTTTAAAGAGACTTTCACTGGCAGATAGCTGATGTAGAAAGGAGTAACAGCTACTTTTATTTTAGAAATTTATTTATTTTGTAACTACGAACTCTTTAGTTAAATTCCACACTGACAAAGTTGCGGGCACAGCTAGTTTATAATATTTGCGTCATTAATAATGTATAAATAAATGTGTTTTGTTATCCTCATTAAACTAATACAAAATAATTCAATAATTCCGTAATAAATAAAGTCAGTATCTGATAACATTTATTAAAAATTATACAAAACAATAAACTTACATGATTACAACTTTAAGCACAGATAAAAAAGCCATTAACCTCTATATCTTTTTGTCCTCTACATTATCACAAGAGCTATAAATATTGTATGAAATTATCCCCAACAAAAACCATTCCATTAGTCCGTAAGTCCCAATGAGTAAAAAAATAAATATGTCACTTAACATTCATTATAGATAACTTCTTTCTTAACTTTATACAAAAGGAAGAAAAGAAAAGCTTAACAATTACATCAGTCATTATTAATTTATTAGTGTTTACTCCTTATGAAACAATATAAGGCCTGTGGTAGGACAAAAACATGGGAAGTGATTAAAATAATAAGATTAAAAACAGAAATACTGAGCTGAACACAGAGACGCTAAGAGTGACATTTTACTGAGCAACATCTCACGCGACAAAATATATTTTTATATATCACAGTAATTGTTATTAAGGAGTAAACTCGAGTCGCGTGTCGAAACACATAAACTTTTCTTTGAAAAGGTTTTATGCTGGTACTAATTTTGTAATTGGTTTTATCATTGTTACTAATGCCGCCACTGAAGATACTGCACCTAAAGCTCCGACTGCACTAGGACTCAATTTCGTAAAACCTAAAGCCGTCAATGGAATGAAAATATCACAAGAATTTTTTAAAGTATCAATGAATATATCCTTGTGACAGTTTATAATAGTGTATAGATGTGTCATACTCGCTTGTATATTAAATTTTTTTGTTGAGTCTTTGAGAAGAACGGAAGGTTTTAATAACATCGTTTTATTTAATTGTAATATGTGTAATATTTCATAAAAATCTCTAGCTAAGTTAGCTATAATTGATAATAACCAGAACCTATTGGCTGTCTTATTCCAGTTATCAGTATCTGTTTTGAGAAATCCACTTTTTGTGAGCCACACTACATGATCTGCGTATAAGAACAGTGCATTGGCTATCTTGCTTACAGTTAATGATATCCTTAAGAAAGGATCCTCTATATTCATAGTATTTAACGCCAAGTAACAAACATCGATACATCTCCCCAGCCTTAGTACTGAAATGAAAAACAAGTAACTAGATTATACATAAATATTTATTAAATTTTTTTTCTGATTATGATTTTATTTTATATCTTTTAACCTGAATAACTGTTATTAATTTTTGAATGATTTTATTTATTTACACTTTATTGTACACCACAACTACATTTTAAACATTAAACTTTAAAGACATTTACAGACTGTGAAGTACAATGGGTGGACTTATGGCTATTTAGACATTTCTTCCAGACAACCCAAATTTAAATTTTATATTATTTAAGTGACAATAATTAAAATATTAATTGTAATAGCAATAATATGTTTTATTTACTTTTTCTAAATGAACTTAGAGAATTTTCTAAGCTTTTGATTCTATCAATTGAGTATTTGTTTGCATTTCGTGATTCTAGCTGATGCCATACGAGGCGGCTTGTATATTGAAATAATCTGAAACATAATTATAACTTTCTAAACATAGGGTAAAATAGGTATGTTGTATTATTGTATATAATATGTCTTATATTTAAGTAGACAGATTTAGAAAATATGCAAGTATTCTCTAATGGTATTGCTTTTTTTAGTATTCTGGGAATAAAAAGGAAAATTATAACATCCATACCTTGCAAGTTTGTCTCTTCCATTGGATTGATTATTAACTTTTATTATTAAATCCATTTAAACGGTTTTTTGTATTTGTATTATATTTTTACTATATCTTAATGTTTATGTAAGCATCACAAATCATTTACGAATCCTAAAATAAATAGTAATATTATGATGAACCGAGGATAATATATGAAAAATAATCATTAGAAAACACGTACACAAAACTACGAAGTTTTATACTTTAAAAGGCTAAAAATAATTAATTTTTAATGATAAATTTAGAATAAAAAAATAAAAAACGAGAAACTTAAGTAACTCAAGTTTCAAATTGCTACAATTTTAATATAATTATGTACCTATGTTTATGTTGTAGACCTCTTATCATATGTTAACTAAAAACTTAACAATTATTGATCAATAATGAATTTTATTATCTCCAGATAAGTAAGTAAAAATGTTGAAATGCGGAATATCACTAGAGAGAAGTTGGTTAGAAAGTAATTAAAATCAAATAAGACTGTAATAGTTTACACTTTACACTTTTTACTGCATATGTGCATAATGCATTTCACCACGACCACGGATGACCTCGGACGGATGACGGACCAGTCGGACCACTTCATGACTTCACCTCAGTGTTGCCAACTTTATTTTTCAGAAGATCGTACCATATCCTAGAAAAGATCGTATTTTGCCTATATTTCAAGGAAAAAAATCGTACGTAATGAAATTTCAATAAAACAACGTAAATAATTTTAAAACGGAATGCTATTATAATTTTGATTCAATATTTATTATTTGAGGAACATGAATCAACATTTAACATTAAGAATTTTTATATTTTTAGGTATGAGAAAAGTTACATAGGTATATTCTCAAACTCAGATGAAAGCGTGATTTTACATACCTAGTTATATTCTCAAACTCAGATGAAACTATGATTACGTATCATTTCCGTAGTATATAGATTAGTCCAGTCAAATTACGGCTGAAAATAAATTAAAAAACATAAAATACCGTAATGATGGATCGATAGGGGGGTGTATTCTGAGCTTTAATTCCAATTTGAGCTGTTCTCCGAAGGTCAGCTCAAAGTCATTTCGATGAAAGCGCGTTTAATTCGATATCTCGAGAATTGAGTGTTAGGCAAACAATTTTAGAGACCTTTTCTCTTCTAAATTAAATTTACTAACTTTTTATCTAAAACTTTTTTTATAATTAATACTTTTCAATTTATTACTTCCGAAAGGCAGAAATTTTACATTTTTTTTCCCTATTTTTCATTTTTCGCCATTTTCTCCCCAACCGTTCAATTTTATGAAATTTTACCTATTATCAAAGTCGTAGATCTTTTAATTATGAACAACTTTTTGCTGAAACTTTTTTTCTAACACCAATATCTTCTGAGTTATACACCTTAATAAAGTAGAAATCCGCGCGAGCGAAATGCGCGCTATTGTCGCGACGCGTATTCACAGACACACCGTCGCGTGCATTAGCGCGGGTAAGGAACATCTGTTCCTCGAAACTCGTATCTGGGGTAACCGTTGTCCTATGGAATCTATTTTCTACAAGATAAAGCTACTCTTGCTTTAAACGGCGAACAATTTATTTAGAATTTATATCGCAAGTTTTCAGCTCAACGAGCTCCTTTATAAGGGATACAAAAAAATGTCAGGCAGTGGGGGGGTTAAAATGGAATCCCTGCCTCCTACCTCTGATGCTGCATTTTTTCACTCGTTGAGGTATTACTACCAAGTGCAATACTGGCTCGAAAATTATCTGAAACCCGAAGAGTGGAGCTGGCGTCGCACCCCCCGTGGATTGGAGCCGATACCAATGTCACTGAAATCAGCTCCGGAAGATTTGCTCAGATCGATTGTGTGCAAATGCAAAACAAACTGCGGCAAAAGCGTGCGGATGTAGAAAAGCCGGCATGTTTTGCTCAGTAATTTGCACTAATTGCCAAGATAACTATTGTTCTAATATCGCTAATGTTGTCGACGATAATATTTTTGATGCAATGGGCAATGGACGAGGACGACATATGCCCCAATTCCGTTAGGACCTTTAATATTAACGAACCACTTCCATCCACCTCGGGTGCTTAATTTTACGAATTGTTTGATATATTTTCCATGAATAAATGTGTCAAACAGTTTTCATTATTCGTTAACTTCTTTTTCTACTCCTTATTCACATTATTTCAATCGATATCGATCGATATCTAATCGATAGATCGATTTAATTTGAATTCTCATATATTTTTCCTTCGTTATGATGTTGGGTGTAAGATATGAAAAGATCGTATATTTTGCGTACGATTTCGATTACTCGATCGTACATCGTACAAGAGCCAAAAAGATCGTATAAATACGATTTAAATCGTACGGTTGGCAACACTGCTTCACCTAGGAATAGGACTCCTGTTTAGGTAAGTTATTCTACTCTTTGGAATAGGATGGGTACGGTGACACATGTCAAATTGTGAAATTAACTCTATAGTGAGGTGACCATGCATAATTAATTTATGTGATTCGATTATCGAGTAAAATGTTAGTTAATCTTTAATCGATTATAAAAAAAAATTAACTGCTTATTAATGCGCTTATTAGACCATCCTGAATGTAGTCACTGAATTCAGAAAGCCAGTTAGGACGCTAGTTAGAAGCTTCTGATCACACCTTCCTAATTTCAGTTGCTGAATCAGTCAGTTACGAGAGAGCGACGAAGTCGGACGTATGCGTATCTATCGAATTATCAATTAGGTAGTATAGTCAACGAGTTCAAAAACGTGTTAAATAGAAATAAAGCTCCTAAAAATATGTGCGATAGCTCATTCGATTCGGAATGACATCTAGAAAAATGTTTTTTATGAGTTTTTATTAAAAAGAGATTAATAAAATATAGAACAATGCGGCCACCAGTGTTGCCAACTCTTGAAAAAACATTTGCTCTAAATTTTTTTACAAAATTCCCTAAATTAAAAACAAAACCTCCTAAAGGCCTAAACAAGGCCTAAACCTAAAATCGAAATTATTTAAAAATAAGTGGAAGTTTTATAGTTTTATTTTTTATTTTTCAAAGGGTTTTAAAATAAAAAATAAATTATTTTGTATACTTTGCTTTAGTATGTTTATTGAACATGTTCTTTTAAAAATTGATAATTTAGGAATTGTTATTTTTTAATAATTTTTTAAATAAAAATAATATATTACGTTCCGATGAATTAAAAATTCCCAAAAAATACCCTAAAAAATGTATTCCCTAAAACTTTGTTGGAAACGATGTATGGAAAACATGGATGTATTTTTTGATATATCGATATTACATCGATGCCACTATCTGATGCATTGATTGAATTCAAAAAAACATCACGGAAGCCCGGTCGTAACATGTGTACTGCAGACATACATAGTATGTCAACTATCTTTTTGTTTTTAAAGTTAAAATCATAAATAATTAAATTATAAATTATTATCAGTAGGGCGATAAGTTTTCATTAAGAATTAAACACTTAATTAGTATTTGTTGATATGGTGACTCAAAAATCAAATACCTTGGTGGCAAAAAATGAATTTCAAGTAACTGTTGTATTAAAAAAATAAAACTATTCTTAGGTACTTATATATTGTATTAAAACAATGAGAAATAAATGTTTTATTTTAATTATCCATTTATATACTAAATATTTTGGCTATTGCTAGTTGTCCGCTAAACGAATGAATAAAATAAATTAGTTGTCCGATTATCGGATGAATAAATTAATTTTATCGTCCGATTACTCGGATTACCAGATAACCTTTTAAGATTAATAAAATAAGGCTAAAATGTACTTTATCTACCGTCGATTTAGATGTTCATATTTTTTCAGTATATAGTACCTACTCATAATTATAGAAAGCTTTTTGTGAATTTCGTAGATTTTAGATTTTTTTTTTACTTAAATATATTTTTATTCTTACTTATTTAATATTTACTGTCACATTATATAAATTTTGAAGTTAGATAGGTTAGGGTTATTTTTTTTAAGAAACAGATTTTTTTATTATTTAGAATAACATAATATAAATATATGTTATCAGACGATTAAATCATTTCTCATTCTCATCATTCTCTACTGATAATAATTTATAATTTAATTATTTATGATTTTAACTTTAATAACAAAAAGATAGTTGACATACTATGTATGTCTGCAGTACACATGTCACGACCGGGCTTTCGTAAAACATCGATGTATTTTTTCAAAGTCCATTACTACCACAGGCTTTATAATACAATTGATCTGTTACTATTATAGTGCCATCTGTCGAGGAAAGATATCAACAGAGAATAGAGTCTTGAAAAAAAAATAATTATTATTTTTCAAAGGTTTTTAAAATAGAAAATAAATTATTTTGAATACTTTGCTTTAGTATGTTAATTGAATATGTTAATTTTTAAAAGTTTTTTTATATTACATTATTAACACTGGCAATTACATTGGCAATCACAATATTACATTGGCAACACTGACTTTCAGAAACCATCCTTGCTTGATGCTTCTGAATTCAGAACACTAACTGACTGAATGCGATTACACCTTCCTAAATGCGAAATTTCTGGATTCAGCACTTCTGAACTTAGGAAGGTCTAATAAGCGCATTAAAATTAATTTTCGTATTCCCGAAAGCGGACAACCAGCTCCCGGGCTTGACTGTTTAAAACGGTCGTCTTTGTTCTTTTCGGCATTTTACAGAACAGAACACACACACAAATTGCAATGACTAACAAAAAATACAACAACAGAATATCAGAACTTAACGACAATAAAACAGCAACAAATGCAAGTATATCAACAATAATAAGTGAGTTGACTCGTTTCACAAGAGAAGACGTTAAGGGCCCCATAGACGATCAAATATTTGATCAAACTTCATATTAAATTTCTGTTTGACAAACGTGTTTGTCAAATTATTTGATCGTGTGCGGGGCTGCGGGCTTTTTTGATGTTTTTGTTATATGAAAACATGAAGTTTGATCAAACAAGTTTGATCGTTTATGGGGCCCTTTACGATTATTTGTTTTTGTTTTTGCCGATTACTACTTGTATACTTACTGTACTCTGTGTGTCAATCCCTATACCATTAAACGTTTCGTTTCATGCCTCTAATTTTAGGTTTTTATTTTTTCTGTCCCTTTTTTAATTTGTTTAAAATGTAAAAACGCAATATATTGCTTATTTTGAAATACAATTAAATCTAATCAAGCATTATTGTTTGCTATAGAAATTACTTGGTGATTTTTAAACATTTATATTAATTTATCTTATTTGCTGAAAATATACTTCTTTGATATATGAAGAACTTCCTCCCGTCAGAGCTGTTCTAAACTTTACAACTTGAGCAATTGTAAATCCATTTTGAGCAATTTTTTAACACTTTGAACAATTTAAAATATTGTATAATATACATCAAAAGATATAGGAGTTTGAAAGTATTGATAAATGAAATTTTTTTCAACGACTTTATTGATTTTTAATTAAATAATTTAAGGTGAGCAATTTTAAAGGACAACGTATTTGAATTGAGCAATTAAAAATCTATTGAGAAGTATTTTTTTATTACATATATCATTATTTTGCAGACTAGGGTGGGGTAGTTGTAGGAACCTAGACCAAAGAGTAATATACCTAGACCTTATTTTTTTATTTCTTCCTGTCTTCCAGTTGATCCTTAATATATGCCATTTTTAATTTATAATAATATGTTTCTTAATTTTATTATCAAAGTTTTATTCTATTTTGTAACTGGGTGAAATGGAATGCAAATAAAAAAATACATGAAATAACATTTTTACCCTGGTAACATTTTTCATTCCAAGCGTCGCAAAAATTAAGCACACGCACGGGCAGTGTAGCCAAGCCTACAGTTTTAACTGTAGATCTACAGTTTTTTGAAAATTCGCTCAGTTTTTAGTTTAGGCCTCGAAATCTACAGTTTTTTACTTAAGATGCTAGGTCCATCTATTTTATTTGCAACGTCCTTGCACTAATTCAGCTTCAGTAAAACCTACTATCATCGAATCGGAGGTAATGGTCATCAAACGATTTAATAGATGACGTTAATAGTGGACAGTCGTAGATTATTTTGGTCAAATTCGGTCACTGTCCTATACACAGGTCTAGCAACTCAGCCCAATTTCAATGGCGAGTGATTAATACAATCGTGTCTGAACTTTTCTTTCACTGTTTGTCTTGATTAACCCTACTAACCTATGTTTATACATGTTTGTTTGTCTTTTGTTTCAGATACTAACTCGACACATAAAATTATGGAAAACCGGCAACAACTCTGACGTTTTTTCTGATTAATTTCTTAGTCTTTATTTCCGCTTGTACGACTTGCACTCCCACAAAGCCCTTACACAAAACAGTTTCCTGCCCTAACTTAACAACTCTTATAACGTAAACTAAGCCCCACTCAGATACTGGCAAATCCTTCAGGGAGCCAAAGTAAAAGAAGAAGAAGAACTTTTCTTTCGCGTCAACGCCGCTATACGTCACTGCTATCGGATGGTCATCGATTGTCATATCGTTTTGTTGAGTTTTGCCGCATTGTTGTTATTTTGGTTTTGTGTTATGTGTGATAGAAAAAGAGACAGAATGTTATTGTCTTCATTGTACAGCACACTCATCATGCGTCACGCCTCTGGCAGCCGTAAATTGAAAAGAAAAACGCAAACATTATGTAGACGTACCCTACTACTGTTGTTGTTAGACCTGTATAAGACCGTGATTGAAACGTTGATAATCACATGACTTTTCTTGTTTTTAATTCCCTCTCTAAAATGTATCCTATTTATTACCATCAGCAAATAATCTGTACTAATATAATAAAGCTGAAGAGTTTGTTTGTTTGATTGTTTGTTTGTTTGTTTGTTTGTTTGTTTGTTTGAACGCGCAAATCTCAGGATCTACGGGTCCGATTTGAAAAATTCTTTTAGTGTTAAATAGCCCATTTATCGAGGAAGGCTATAGGCTATATATCATCACGCTAAGTCCAATAGGAGCGGAGTCCACGCCGACGAAGTCGGGCGCAGAAGCTAGTAATAAGATAGTTACGGAACCTTGATCCCACGAATATGCTGACGTACCAAATTGACGGAATCTTCCCAAGCGAACACCTGGTGGCTACCTGGCGACCACCGTACGAGTTTTCCACACTCGCCGATTTCCCCGTATTAGCCTTTCAATGCCCCACTGTTTTAATTTGTAACTTTATTAAATGTAATATTATTTTAATCACTCTTTAGTCTCACATCGACTGAAGTAGTCGTTAGTTATAAGATGTACTTTTAGTATCATTATTGTATTAATATCGCATTGATACAATATAACGTTAGTTATAGGATGTAGTTGTAAGATTGTATTAATATCGAATTAATACATAATTAATAATTATGTGGTTTTCTTTTCGACCTCCTGACCGCCGCAAACGTAATTAGATAAAGCTGTAGATTTACTGTTTTTATTTTTTAAATTGATATTTACAGTTTTCTACAGTTTTTTTCTGGCCTATCTACTATCTACAGTTTAGCTCTATGCTGGGGTTGGCAACACTGCGCACGGGGCACGGCCGACGGGCCGAAGCCGAAGTCCGAACCAGTGATGTCAGACGTACCATTATAATGGTACACGTACCATTATTTAGCAATATTTAGTGTCACGTACCATGTACCATGACGATTAGTCATGGTACATGGTACGTGATATACATAGGTACGTACGTACAGCAATTAATTCGAATATCAAAAAAAAAAAGGTTTGTTTTCTATTAACGGTACACGAAATTGATATATAAATTTTTTTCACTAATTATAGGCTGCGATTTCCGACAAAATTTACACATTAGTGTTGGCGTACCATGTTTTTGTGGCCAGTACCATTATTTTAGCTAGTTCGGTACCATGATTTCTAAGTGGCCGTCTAACATCCCTGGTCCGAACGCAGCCGGCAGCCATTTTGAATAGCCTTTCGTTGAAGTAACGCTATTACGCTAGCCTTTGGTTTATTTTAATAATTATTAGTGTTAATAATTGTAAGCAGTTTAGTTGCAACTTTAATTGAGTTTAGTGTAGGTGTTGTGATTTTATATAAATAGGTTTTGTCCTAATTTTGTTTTCGGTAAGACTAATAACTTGATATTGTGCAGTGCTATTAAATTTTTCTGGAACAAAGCGACATTTTGAAGTGACGTGTAATGTTGTGCATTTCAGATAGTGGTTCATCATACTGAGCTTTCATGATTGGATTACCGCGTAGCGATAGAGATAGAGATCGTATTACGGTGAAAATTCGTAACATGAAGAGAAGTTCATCGAGGGATAGTATGCCGCGATCCAAGAGAACGCGTAGTAGTATAGGGCGATATGACGATAGTTCTGACGAGCGCGTCACTCCAGAAAGGGTGCGGCGACGAGTTCGCTCACCTAGCCCCCGTGGACGGTACGTTTCACCTCATCGTGATGATTACGTCAGATCCCGGGATGTAAGGGAGGAATCCGTGCGGCCTTATTATAAGGTCTTGTGTGTGAGTGCTTTACATCCTAAAGCTTCCGATGAGATAATTAAAGATACCTTGTACAGAGAGTATAAAAAGTTTGGCGACTTTAGCATCAAGATATCTCATGAGTTGGACGAAAGGGTTGCGTATGTATGTTTTCGCAGTGCAGAAGATGCTCGAGATGCAAAGCATGCAAAACCAAGAATAATTCTTTATGACAAAGTTGCTATTGTAGATCCTGTGTATGAACCTGTCAGATCAGAGTATCGGAGCAGACCTAGAAGCATTACACCTCCTGACTATGACCGTCCTTATTCATATGCGTGGTCTCCTGTTCCAGAGCGACGTAGACCACCACCAGATGACAGGGCTTATGGAATACCCCCAACTGTTCCTCCCCATCACAGGGATTTTCGTCCTCCGATGCATGAATATCCAATGGCAGGTCCTCATGGACCTCCAATGCACCACCGTCCTCCTATGCACCATCCCCCACACCCACATTACATGCCCCGACCATACATGCCCCGCCCGCATCATCCACCGTTTGAGAAAATTGAAAACAAGAAAGATAAATTTCCTAACTATTTACATCACGTACAACCAGAAGATGATCCTTTGGCAACAAGAACTTTGTTTGCTGGGAACTTAGAAATTAATATATCTGATGAAGAATTGAGAAGGATTTTTGGAAGGTATGGTATTGTTGAGGATATTGATATTAAGCGACCTCCTCCCGGCACTGGTAATGCTTTTGCATTTGTAAGGTATCAAACTTTAGACATGGCTCATCGTGCCAAAGTAGAATTATCTGGGCAGTATATAGGTAAATTCCAATGCAAAATTGGTTATGGAAAGGCCACACCGACGACAAGAGTATGGGTTGGTGGTCTCGGTCCCTGGACATCAGTTGCGCAACTAGAAAGAGAATTTGATAGATTTGGTGCTATCAAGAAAATTGAATATGCAAAAGGTGAACCTCATGCATATATTTTATATGATTCAATAGACGCAGCACAAGCTGCTGTAAAAGAAATGAGAGGTTTCCCTCTTGGTGGTCCTGACAGACGTTTGAGGATTGACTTTGCCGATGTTGGTACTGGAGGCCCATACCGTCCTAAACCATATGCACCTGCGGCAGGTGAAGAAGGCAGGCCTGCTGAAGGATATGAGGGATACGAGGGGACTTGGGATGACGGCTATGGTTACAGTGGCTCAGGATATAGAGGACGCGGAGGGCACCGTGGACGTGGACGTGGTATGTACCGCGGCGTTTATCATGGAACCGGTGATTACCGTGATGAGGAATGGAGACGAGCTCCTGACGGTGAATATGATTCTCGTACCCGTCGTTCTGGATCACGAGAGCCAGGAGTTGATAGATCACGATCTCGCTCGCTACGGCGCCGATCGCCCGATAGTGATTCTGATGGTTCCCCTCGTAGAAATGGTGGTATGCTTGCATCCGCTCGAACTCTTCCGGAAGTTGTCCGAAAAGCAACTACAATTTGGAATGGAGCGTTAATCCTTAAAAATTCATTGTTTCCAACAAAATTCCACCTAACAGATGGTGATTCAGAAATTATTGATAGTTTGATGAAGGATGAGGAGGGTAAAAATCAGTTGAGAATCACACAAAGGCTTCGTTTAGACCAGCCTAAGTTAGATGATGTACAGAAGAGGATCGCAACATCTAGTTCACATGCAATTTTCCTTGGAGTGGCCGGATCAACTGCTTCTATTACGAATGAGGATGCTAGCATTCAAACAAGACCTATGAGGAATTTAGTTTCATATCTCAAACAGAAGGAAGCCGCTGGAGTCATATCTTTGCTGAACAAAGAGACAGAAGCTACAGGTGTATTGTACTCATTCCCTCCATGTGACTTTTCAACCGAACTACTGAAGAGAACTTGCCACAACTTGACTGAGGAGAGCCTGAAGGAAGACCACCTGGTCATAGTGGTTGTGCGGGGAGGTTCAGCTTAGATTAGTTTAACATAGACTCAACATCATAGTTTAAGATTTTTTAATCTATTCCTAATATTTCAGAATGTTAAACTTACATTATATAATTATTGTGATGTGTAGTGGTCTTGTGAGGTGATTGTAAACATAGTTTAGTGAGGGTTCACTATTAATAATTTATGTGCAGTGCTGTGTCTGTCACAGTTTTAGTGTAAAGCAATAATTGTTATTGGGAGTTAAAAGTTCATTTTATAAAGCTTAGTTTCAGCTAGAATAACCGCGAGAAATATGCATTGTGTACTCTATAAAATACAGTTTTAGTGTAAACATAATCAGTGTATGATAAGCAATGTGTAGTGTGTGTGTACACAAATAGATTATTTTATTTCATGTTGTAGTTTTTTTATACCTTGTGAGCTAGTGAGTAAAGTGCAGTTCATGTTAGTGGCTTGTGTTGAGATATTAGTGTCTCAAATTAAAGAGAACTTAAAATGTTTTTTACATATAAAGTTAGACTGACTGGGGATTGATGAAATGATCATAATTATAAAATATTAAAGTGTAAACTGCCAACCAATTGTGATATAGTGGTAGGTATTGACTACCTGCAGTGTTTTGTGAATGTGTTTAGTGAAAATGGGGAATTTCTAGTTTGTGTTGTGTTTAAGACTGAGTAAGTAATTATATGCAGTAAGATTTAATATTCACTTCTCAATGGGAATCACTTAAAAGTAATTTTAAAACTGGGATTACAGGGATACAACATATAGCTGGAGTTATATATTATGATTTTAATGGGTTTACAATAATAAAAATGCTTCACTCGAAATTTATCGTGAAGTCTTAACAAGAGAAAATAATATTATAATCACAATTTTTTGTCCATTTAAAAAAATAATTTATTAGAAAGCATTTATTAATATAAATGTTTTAGGATAGGAGGCTATAGAGGTTTAAGGAAAAGCATCACATGCATTTGAAAATTAATTAGCGAAAAAAGTAAAAGGAACAACAATGGTTTATATTGCATGTATGTTTTCGTTTTTTTTTTTCAATCGATAATTGAAAAAAAATTATATTTATTTTTGAGGTTCCTTTAACAACAAGGATCAATTATTATAGAACAAATATCTGTCCAGTTGAGTTAGCTGCCTGTTTCTTGTACTTCTAGGGTAAGTAGAGGTAAGTATAATAGAAATTATTTATGGTTTAAAATTGGTTACTAGTGTTACTACCCACTAATAAAGAAAATATTTTATCTAAATTGGACAATAAATAGGCTTTTCGAAAATACACTTTCAATGTTACTTAATTAATTTTATCTTTATAAAATTTCATTTCTTTTGGATCGCTTTAGTTTCGAATATGTTATGGAGAATACGTGGGGTATACTGAAAGTTTCTGGATTCTAATAAATAAGACAAGATATCGACTTAAGATTCTATTTATTGTTTTTCGAAGTATATTCCCCCGCAATTAATGCATTTTTGCATTCGCTGAAACCATTGTACAAAGCAGTTGGACCAGTCTTCCTTAGGGACCTCTTCGATGGCTTCTTTGAACGCATTCACTGCTGATTCAGGGCTCGTAAAACGTATACTTCTCAGTTTATCTTTAATTTTTGGAAATAAAAAGAAGTCGCAGGGTGCGAGGTCCGGGCTGTAAGGCGGATGCGTCATCAATTCCACATTTGAAGCCTTCAAATAGGCCTCCGTTACCTTCGCGGAGTGTGAAGATGCGTTATCGTGGTGAAGGACGACATTGCTTCGAGGACGCTTTTCTTTAACTTTTTCCAAGACTCTAGGCAAGCAAGTGTTAACGTACCAATCTGCAGTCACTGTTCTTTGATTTTCTAGCGATACTGTCGTGTAATATCCTGATTTTCCGAAAAAGGAAGCAACTATTTGTTTACCAATACTTCGACTCTTCTTAACTTTCGTAGATAAATCTTCAAAAGGGAAGACCCACTCTGCCGACTGGCTTTTTTTTGTTCGGGTTCAAAGCAGTACACCCAGGTTTCGTCACCTGTCACGATATTATAGACAGCCAATGACTGTCCTCCGTTAAACTTTTTTATCATTTTACGGCAACATTGGACATGCAGCCGTTTCTGGTCTTCCGTTAAATCATGTGATATCCATCGAGTGCAAAGCTTCCGAACCTTCAGATGCACATGTAAAATATTTTGCACTTGGCTTATTCCAATGCCTAATAAGGTACGATTTTGCTGACTAGTAATTTTTTTGTCACTTTCAATTAGTTGTCTTACGGTATCAATATTTGATTCAGTAACCGCAGGTACCGGCCGACCTTCACGTATCTCGTTATGGAGATGATCACGACCACGTCTAAATTCTCCAAACCACGAATACACAGAGCTGCGACATGGTGCTTCGTCCCCAAATGCCAATTGCAGTCTCTGGAAACACTATTGCTGACTTAAGCCACAACGAAAGTCATAAAAAATCATCGAACGAAAATTTTCACGAGTTAAATTCATTTTGACAGCGACAGTCTACACTCAATTGTCGAAAGGGCGCCACAATGAAAAAACGAAAGACAATCTCGGAAATCAAAGAGTAACATGCTCCGAATGAGTTCCATTTTCGAATTTCATAATTGTATATTTAATTCTTTTATTGTAAGTGGCCAGATCCAGAAACTTACAGTATTCCCTAAGTAGATAAATATCTGGTATGGCGAATCTGACGAAAAATATCCAGCGGTTAGTAGCAATAGTTCAAATCTCCTAAAAGAACCCTAGTGTTTCAAGAGAGTATGAAATAATTTTAGCGAGTTATAGACGAAAGTAAAGTTGAAAATTTTAATATTTTGGTGGCAAAATACTGAAAAAAAAATTACCATTTATTTAGCCGCGATTTTCAAGTATTGATTGACTGCTACATAAGTTTTGATACTAATATACATATGGGCAAAAAGGTGTAAAAAGTTATTAATTAATTTTTATTTACCCAACTGACATACAAGTGCAAACTATTTAGCGCCTTTCGACGGACATTTACAAACAGAGATGATTCTCCATACCATCATAATTATAAACCAAACAATTGAAACAATGTAACAAACGGGTACCCCTTGTTACATTGTGTCACTAGCTATATACGTACATAGAGCTGTTAAAATACCCAAACAACAGCAGTTTTAGAACACAAAATGCTAACAGAATACCGTTATTATTATTTTTTTTTCTATTCAAAATGTATAAAGTAAGCGTATATTTTTTTTTTTTTTTTTTTTTTTTATGTTAGTAAGTCGACAAACAAGCGTACGGCTCACCTGATGGTAAGTGACTACCGTAGCCTATAGACTCCTGCAACACCAGAAGCGTCGCAAGCGCGTTGCCGACCCTATCCCCAATCCCCCCCAGGAGCTCTGGTCACCTTACTCACCAACAGGAACACAATACTGCTTGAAAACAGTACTATTTAGCTGTGGTCTTCTGTAAGGTCGAGGTACTACCCCAGTCGGGCTGCTCCATATTTTGAGCAGGAAAAAATATATTTTTAGTTTATAGATATAACAATACACATATCTATAATTTATTTTTATTTAATTGTACTAACCTTTATTATTTTTGTCGCTAAGTGACTCATTAATTATTGTCGGATAAAATATTTTCACATGATAACATCGCACTGCTAGGCATAGGCCTCTATTTACGATGTGGATTATCCCGTAGAGGGGAGGAGAATCATCTCATATGGGAGAAAAGTTAAAAAAGTGTATGCCATAAATATAATAGTTCAAACACCTTTTACAATCGCGCTGGTAGACAAAGGGTATGGTATGAATGTAGCAATTGTAGATGAATTGAAGTATGCCGAGATATTAATATACGAGGGGAGGTCCAAAAGTTCGTGGTATGGAAGGGTTTTAAATAAAATGAAACAATAAATCTATTTTTCCTATTCAATATATTCATCCTTAAGCTGAATACAATTAGATCTATGAATTAATTTTTCTAAACCATCGTAAAAATATTTTTACCTTTTGCCTCAAAATAAGCCAATATTGCCTCCTTCACCCCACTGTTGTCGTAAAATTTCCTTCTCCTTAAAATTCTTTTTTTTTAAATTGTGAAACAAATAAAAAACACTTGGGGACAGATCTGGACTATAGGGTGGGTGGACTAGTAATCTGAAGTCCTGTGTGTGCAGAGCAGCCATTGCAACTCTGCTCTTGTGAACCGGCGTGTTGTCTTGCAAGAGCAACACGGCGTTAGTCGATTATCCTCGACGTTTTTCCTTGATGGCCTCCTTTAATTTTTCTAGTATCGTTGTGTAATATTCTCCGGTTATGGTATTATTCCCTCACAATCCTAAAACACAGTAGCCATCAACTTTCCAGCCGACTTCGACACTGAATTTCTTTGGCGGTGGTGTACCCTATTTATGCCATTGCATGGACTCTTGTTTGAACTCAGGTTAAAAGTGATGAACCCATGTTTCATCTCCAGTAACAATCCGCTTCAAAATCTGTGCAGGTTCATCTCCACACAACTCCAAAAATTGTTTTGACGCATCGACGCGCTGCTGTTTCTGAATCGGCGTGAGCATTCTCGTTACCCATCTTGCACTAACTTGTCATACCCAGGTGGTCATGTAGGATTCGCAAAATAGTGGTATCTGATACTCCAACTAATGCAGATTATGCAGATAACTGTTTTTTCTTCAAACGGGTGTCCTCCAATACAATTTTTTTTTTACTTTTCCGACGATATCTGATGTGGTGGACTCAACTGGCCGCCCTGAGCGTGGGTCGTCTTTAATCGGCTCCCGACCATGTTTAAAAAGACCATGCCACTTGTTGATTTACTAGGGCACTGTTCCCCATAAACGGTTTCTATTTCATTTAAAGTGGTCTGAGCGTTCTTTCCTTGCTTGGTAAGGAATTTTATCACAGCACGGTGTTCAATTTTCTCTATAGTTTCAGATTTCTTCCGTATTGACTTCTTTAGCAGGCGAGTGTTCGTAAGTTAATGACGCAATAGAGCTGAAAATCTATTTATAGACTAATGATGAGTCCCCGATTCGTATGACACTAAGCGAGCGCCCCTATCTCCACTCCATCCCCTCCATTCCACGAACTTTTGGACCTCCTCTCGTAATTGTCGACTGAAGTAGTTAATTATTGAAAATTTAATATCAACAACTAACGTTGTACAAAATAATGTAGTAAACATAATTTAAAACTTGTACGTAGAGTGATTTTATTTCGTTAACTTTGAATAGTGCGCTTATTGATTTATTATAACATTTAATTTTACCAAAAAGTATCTGAATATGTGAAGTGGTGGGGATGCACCAACTAATAATGTTTGGAGTTTCCTTTAAGATTTACCCTGATACTAATGTATATATGGTGTACACCTTAATTTAATGCATTTCGACGGACACTTTCTGATATATAATAAAGATGATTCTCCCTCCCCTCTACTCTCCATAATTTACGAGAAGGGTCGGAGTTCAATCCACGACGCTGCTCCACTGCGATTTTACGGATGTATTTCCTAACTATGAGTATAATCATCGCTAAACGCTCTCGCGTGTCAATAATAACAACCAGGAACGATGTCTTTGTCTGCTCTGAGGTACAGGAGAGACCTACAACGAAAGAAAACCACACTGGAAGTAAATATTTATGCAAATATACACCTTGAATGGAATCGAACCAGTGACTGTCGGTTATTTTAGGCATACATATACGCCAGTCAGTCCATGATTTAAAGTTAAAATTATCAAATTAATTTAAGTAATACAAAAATAATTTCTGCTCAATAAAAATTTTTAACTAAGTAGAAACTTGTATTTAAATGGATTTCTTTCTTCCAGCATAAAATCTTCGGTTGACCTTCCGTGTGTGTAAGTGATTTAAAAAAGTTATATAATAAAAAATATATATTGAATTAGATACATTTTTAAATAAAGCAATGATCTCAAATTTTTTTTTGTTTTATTGATAACTCTTAAACTTCTTATATTGTGAGAAAAGTTAAAATAACATAAAAATAAGTATTAAGGTGAAGTGGGGTAATTGGAATCACGGGCCTATTGAAATCATGGAGGCTACTGAGTTTATACAAAAAGATATAAATCCAAATTCACGGGTTCCTTGTAGCCCAACTCTTGTTCTATCTTCTGGTATAATTGTAATCTAAATGGATCATCAATTTTTTTTTTATGATTTTTCTAAAAAATCTTGACATTTTAACTTTTACACCAAATTCATTCCAACGTTTTCTCTTTTTTTTTCAAATTGACTCATGATCGTGTAGACAGCGAATACATGAAGCACAATAATTCACAGCTATATTCCAATTGCCCCATCAACTCAAACCATTGGATCATATGGGTTGAAGAGGCCTTGATTCCATTTACCCCAGTGTGCTGGAGCAATTGGGATCACGTGTTTAACATTTATTGTACATATAAAAAAAATACTGACATTGTTAATAAAAAGTTGTAAAAAATACTATACATAAAAAAACATACAAATAAAATTGTGGCAAAGTTTCAAATTCATAGAATATTTCATAAAGAAATTATACACCTCATAAGTCAAATTATATTATTTCCTGATCCCAATTGCCCCACTTCACCCTACACGTTACACAGTTATCACGCATTGTTTTAAATATAATGACCTTTTTATAACATACATTTAAATAATTGTACGTATTTTAGGTATTAACCGATTCAGTGCGATGGTAGATTTATCAAACTTTAGTGCCTGGCGGCGATCAAATTTTTCGTGTCGCCTCTGAGGCTTCTAGCGCCAGGGACTTTGATGAATCCTCTCGGGCGTCATCCGCCATGAAGTGTAACTTTACGCTTTTTCATCGGTTTCCCCTTGTTTTTCCCATAGTCGCAACCCAACACCGAACGGGAGCAGTTTAATAGTTCGTTTCAAGTGTTTATAAGTGACTATATACTTGTATAAACCGAGATAGAAAGTAAGAGACTTATTTTATCAGGTGTCGTAAACCTTTTGTTACATGTTTGGCTCGATTGACTGATCAATTAATGTTATTTTATTGAAGAATGGGATATTACCGTTTGTAGGTCCTAAAATGCTCATACACCTATTTTGTAGTAGTATTTCATAAAAAAAATATTGTATTATAGCTTTTGAATAGAATATCTATTTCTAACAAATCAATTCAATCGAAAAGAAAACTACAGGTATATAATTAAATACGAATTTATTTATTTGGATAAAAACATTCACTTGGTCTATTTGTTCTATTTACATTTATTATGAACTAGTTGCCCGGACAGACTTCGTTCTGTCTGTTATGAGTTTTTTTTTTTGTATAAAAACAAAAAAAATTAGCCGAATTGGTCGAGCCATTCTCCAGTTATGCTCTTAGCAACGGATGACCACTGAAAAATGATGTTTTATCAGAGTTTTTCACGAAAACATTTAGGATCCTCTCGGGCTTCACACGCCATACACAAAAGATTCCCATGAATCCCCTGCGGCTTCTGCCGCACTGAATCGGTTAAAAAGTAGGACCCTATAAAATTATTATTAATTTAAATAATGGTTTATTAAATTAAAAGATATATTGTATAAAAAATTTTGCACTCCATTAATATATTTTAGTTACATTTTAAATTTATTTGAAACCTGTTTTTGAAACTAAATATTTCACGTAACTATTTTTTTTAATATTTTCATATTGAGATAAAGTATTATGGCTGATTTACACGGAGGCAATGACTGCCGGCAGTGCTCACGAGTGCTGGCGCCGAAAACTGACTTCGACAATTTACACGATGGCAGTGGTAACGTCTGTAGTCTTATGGCTGATTTACACGGAGGCAATAACTGCCGGCAGTGCTCACGAGTGCTGGCGCCGAAAACTGACTTCGACAATTTACACGATGGCAGTGGTAACGTCTGTAGTCTTATGGTGTATACACGTCTGTAAAGTCAGTGCGGATAAATGAATTCTCGAAAACAGCAAAAAGTCAGAGATATAGAATAATAGAGGTATAAAATTAATATTTATGCACAAAAAGTATTATGAGATGTAGAATAAAACTTTTTTTTTTTGGTTTGTTTCATTTGTAGATATAAATTAATTTTAATTAAAAGATTTTTTTTTTTGTTGAATTGGAACTTATATTGGAATATCATAACTTATTATTTTCCATCTTTTAGTTATTTTTTTTTTAATATGGCAATGTAGTTATTTTTTTTTAATTTGATTTACACACCATATTGACTGTTTTCAATAGTATAACAAGTTTTAAGCATACTGTAAAAAAAAATCATTTGAATATACCGAGTAAGATCTACGGAAAAATAAAACAATGGTAAATAGTTTGATGGATTGTGCCATGATACTAAAACTTTTCTGTCTTTTTAAAATGATATAAATAATTTTATATCTGACTATTTACTTTTTAAAAAAATATTGATTTTTATTTTATATAATTTTAAAAAATATTAATTTTTATTTTATATAATTTTGTTATGATGCAGCGTGGTCACCCTACACTGACGCGGCAGCGACGGACTTCGGCATTTACACGGTGACAGTTGCGCTAGCGTGGGTGGTGGGGGTAGCGGACTGGCGCCGAAAAATATGGAGCGCGAATTTAGAAGTCAGCGCTGACGCGACAGCGCTGTACTGTCGTCAAAACCATTTACACGATGGCAGTGACAGGGCAGCACTGACTCTGTAGGAAACTGCCGGCAGTCACTGACGCCGTGTAAATCAGCCATTATGGTGTACACACGTCTGTAAAGTCAGTGCGGATAAATGAATTCTCGAAAACAGCAAAAAGTCAGAGATATAGAATAATAGAGGTATAAAATTAATATTTATGCACAAAAAGTATTATGAGATGTAGAATAACTCTTTTTTTTTTGGTTATTTTCATTTGTAGATATAAATTAATTTTAATTAAAAGATTTTTTTTTTGTTGAATTGGAATGCATAGCTATTACAACTTATTATTTTCCATCTTTTAGTTATTTTTTTAAATATGGCAATGTAGTTATTTTTTTTTTATTTGATTTACACACCATATTGACTGTTTTCAATAGTATAACAAGTTTTAAGCATACTGTAAAAAAAATCATTTGAATATACCGAGTAAGATCTACGGAAAAATAAAACAATGGTAAATAGTTTGATGGATTGTGCCATGATACTAAAACTTTTCTGTCTTTTTAAAATGATATAAATAATTTTATATTCGGGTCATTGCAGAATGGAACATTTTTTAAATTTTTATTTGACTATTTACTTTTAAAAAAAATATTGATTTTGATTTTATATAATTTAAAAAATATATTAATTTTTATTTTATATAATTTTGTTATGATGCAGCGTGGTCACCCTACACTGACGCGGCAGCGACTGACTTCGGCATTTACACGGTGACAGTTGCGCTACCGTGGGTGGTGGGGGTAGCGGACTGACGCCGAAAAATATGGAACGGGAATTTAGAAGTCAGTACTGACGCGACAGTGCTGTACTGTCGTCAAAACAATTTACACGATGGCAGTGACAGGTCAGCACTGACTCCGTAGGAAACTGCCGGCAGTCACTGAGGCCGTGTAAATCAGCCATGACTCCGTAGGAAACTGCCGGCAGTCACTGACGCCGTGTAAATCAGCCATTAACGCGTAGCTACAACCATAGACCACAAGCGTCTTCAATATCGATAGGATGATAGAATAGTTTTAAAGACAGTCTTATTTAAATTTATACATATTTTATACAGACCGTGGTTTTAAGCCTTCATAGTGCTGTGCCCGCGACTTCGTCCGCGTGGAATTTAACAAAAAAGTTATTGTTCAGTTCGCATAAATCAAAAAAAGGTAGCCTAAGTTACACCTTATTACATCAGCTATCTGCCAGTGAAAGTCCCGTCAAAATCGGTCCAGCCGTTTCAGAGATTAGCCGGAACAAACAGACAGACAAAAATTGTAGAAAATATTTTAGTATAATTATGTACCGTGTATAGATATATATTTAGTAAAAAAGCGGTTATTTTAATATTACAAACAGACACTGCAATTTTATTTATTTGTATAGATAATTTACAATGTTCTTATAAATAACTAGCCGACCCGTGCCCACTTCGTTGGGCGTTAATTTATTTTTGTGATGCAAATTATATAAAGTTTTCATCTCGCTCGCATTACTCGACTTGATCTTGATTTACATATACATAAGTACTATTATTTTTCACTGATTTTTTTTTGTTCAATAATAATAAAATAGAATTTTCATGATCGGATCAGTATTTGCGAAGATTATACCCCCTACAAACAAACAAAGTTAAACATTACCTCTTTATAATATTAGTATAGAATAGATTGTTACAAAAAATGTGATAAATGAAGAATCGCTCGACCGATTTTGTGCAAACTTCACATAAACCATCTACTAAATAGTCCAAACAAAGAATAAATATTTTGTTTGGATAGGTGAGCCCGTTCTTGAGTTATAAAATTACAACGAAAAGTGGCATTGATTTATATATATATACTAGCTAGTGATGTGCCGGATCGTCAAAAATGTATATCCGCGGATACGGATCCGGATACGGATATTTCGTGTCAAGATCCGCGGATACGGATACGGATCTTTATTTACTGACTCAAAAGGTGTCGGCACGTGACCTTGAAACGATAGTTGACATCACTACAGGCAGGACAGTTTTCGACTTGCTTTGCGCACGTATTACTTTTGTTAACCGACTTCCAAAAAAGGAGGAGGTTCTTAATTCGTCTGTATTTTTTACGTATCTTACCTCAGAACTTTTTACTGGATGGACCGATTTCGATGATTCTTTTTTTAATCGAAAGGTGGTGCGTGTCATGTAGTCTCATTTCAATTTAATTGTGATCTAACAAGTACTTTTCAAGTTATATCTAATAATACGTATTTGCTGGACTATTTTTTCGTTGATCTACGTTTACATTTGTATTGTACCGCATAACTGTTCACTGAGTACACCGATTTTGATGATTCTTGTGTTAATCCAATACTATGCTTGTCTTGTAGTTCTTTTTAAATTTGATCGAGATATAATGAGTAATCTTTGATGACGCGTATTTATGTAACGTTGCGTACGCGTCGTTGTCGTATTATTATTATTATTATTTATTTATTAGAAACTATTTCTATATTTTTATAATTTTGATGACCTTTGTTTTAATCGAAAGCTGATGCTCCTCTGTAATTGAAGTCGGTATTTTTCGTTTGCGAGAAACACAATTATTTAGCAACCAAATCCAGGAAACGTCGGGCATTTAAAAAACTTAATAAACCGCGATAAAATCCGAAAAAGTTCTTTCAATAAAAAAAAAGTTATTTGTTTTTCATTTTCTTATATTTATAAAAGTAATGTCATAACTTTCTATGTGTAATAGTGATCTCATAAGATAGTTGATATAGTACATTTGTGTTATATTCTATTACTATGGTAACTTACTAGATTATATATTTGAGATTAAAGGTGCTAAATATTTGATTTTAAGAAATAAAAAATATTCCGAATGAATTTTTTTAATTATACTACTTAATCTAAGTTATTATGCAGTATTTTATCCTGTCAATTGAATTTGAACATTAATAAAAGATCCGTAAAAGATCCGCGAGAAAAGTGACGGATACGGATACGGATCTCATTTTTCCCGCGGATATCCGCGGATACGGATACGGATACGGATATCCGGAACATCACTAATACTAGCTGACCCGGCGAACTTCGTACCGCCTAACAGTCGATTCTTTATTTTTTATTTTTTAAATACGTACTTATTCTGCTATTCGTGGGACTGGGTCAGCTAGTCAAAATTATAAAAATTAAAAAAATATTTTATAAATATTTACAAATATTGACATTAATATTTATACGATACTAACGTCACTCAATTGTTTTGCCTTCCCGGAACCCCTCCACTAACACTATGGTATTAAAGTTCAAATTGACTTTTAAGTATTATTACGAATCTTTTGTATGGAATATAGAAAAGTTTTTTGAAGACTTTTTCAGAGATTTTTTCAAATTTTTCACTCCGTAAGAACCATATTCTCGTACTTCAAGGAATATTATAAAAAAAGAATTAGCGAAATCGGTTCAGCTGCTCTCGAGATTTGCGCTTAGCAACACATTCAGCGATTTCGATTTTATTTTTTATATCTATACTAATATTATAAAGAGGTAAAGTTTATAACTTTGTTTGTATATACGGGGTAATCTTCGCAAATACTGATCCGATCATGAAAATTCTTTCGCTAACAGAAAGCTACACTATTCAGGAGTGACAAGATAAAAGGAAAAAGATAAAAATGTATAAAGATTTTAAATCAGCAGGATTTGAACCTGCGCCCTCTGACGTGCCGTGTCAACAATTCAATCTAATCAAGCATTATTATTTGCCTTAGAAATTAATTGATGATTTTAAAACATTTATATTTATCTGATTTGCTGAAAATAGTGAGAGTGTATTGGAACATATCAAATTTCACCGTACCCTTATTATGTGAAATGGATTATAACGCCCAATGAAGTGGGCACGGGTCGGCGAGTATAATATAGAGATAAATACTTAATTGACAATAATTGTTAATTTCATTACCTATAGTTAAATCCGCGTTTTTAACAATTTTTTAGAATGAATAATAATAATCGTTACATAACAATCTATACTTATTATAAAAATAAGTCCCCCGGCCGCGTCTTTCTGTCTGTCTGTCTGTCTGAACGCGATAAACTCGAAAACTACGCAACGGATTTTTATACGGTTTTCAAAAATAGAAAGAGTCATTCTTGAGGAAGATTTAGGTATATAATTTATTATGTTTGAATGTAAATTAGCAGAAATACGGCGATAAAAATGTTGAAGAGGTCGCAAAAAATCTCGCCAACGGGGAGCTTTCTACGCGAACGCTGCGTAAACTAGCAAAGATATACATAGTTGTATAATGTACTAGCGAATTCAAAATCTATAAAAATGCTACAAAGAAGTCTGCGATAGCATATCTCTATCTCTTAGGGTTGACTTACAATAACCACTTTTATGTTCAAATTTTTAATTAAAAACATTACATTTATTTTTAAAGATATTTTCTTTAGTTCAGTATTAATCCTTATCCAAATGAATATAATATTTAGCTTAGGCAGTTATTGCAGATTAAAATTGACCTCAACACTATATCAATCAGATAAATAGTTTTTGAGATATCATCGTTAGAAGTAATTAGCAGCGAAACATTTAATGCTTGGCGAGCTAGGGTTCTTTCCTTGAGATGCCTACGGCGCGGGCGAGTCCATCCCCTCTGCCCGGCATCGCTCGACCGCCTGCTTATGCTAATAAAGGAAACCAAAGAATATCAAAGATAATTTTATCGAACTTTTTTTTAAACTTTTTTGTTAAATTCCACGCGGACGAAGTCGCGGGTACAGCTAGTAGATCAATAAACATACATCAAAGTGTTTACCACTTTTGACAAAAAATAAGCATATAAACAACGTCGAGAACACGTTAGGGAAGCGAGCGGCACAATGACCTTACGCTTCAGCCTGTAGTATCCCACTGCTGGACATAGGCCTCTTTCCCCATGTTGGAGAAGGATCAGAGCTTAGTCCACCACGCTGCTCTAATGCGGGTTGGTTGATATATTCCTCGTCGTAGTAACGATCGTTATCGGTGTACCTACATGATAACAAACGGGAACGACGGCTTAACGTGCTCTCCGAGGCACGATGGGGAGACCCACAAGGGCTGCACAAACACCCAGACCACTGCTAACATCTAATGTGCGGGGATCGAACCCGGAACCGCCAGCGCAACAGCCATAAACCAGTGCTGTGACTTTGGCGCCAGCGCGTCGTCAACAATTCAACGTCGAACAAGACCTGTTCGACGTTGAATAATTACTTATCTATATATAATGTCTTAATTTATAATTATCCTTGGATAATATGGCGAACAATAAAACTAATTGAGTTGCTCTGAAAAGAGAGGTTTTTATTTTATTATATAAACTACTGTTTTACAAACCATTGCTATATTAAATATTAAATTAATTACAATCTCACCTGAAAAGAGAAACAACATTTAAAGCCTATTGTTTCACCAGTTATTTTATTAATCACTATTATTTAAATATCTTAAATTACAATATTACAATATAATTCTAACAATTCGTTATAATATGAAAAAACAGCTCCATAGCAACCAATTTATAGATAAATTATACATTAAAGAAATATTTTAAAATATACTAAAAACTATTTAAATAAAGTGTCACGCACTTTGTTTACATCTCCCCCCCCCCTTTTTTTTCTAAATTACAAAGTATACTCTACGAGTGGAATCAGTTTTGTAATATGGAAGAGATTTGATTCTTCCTTTTTATGACCCGTGTTTACTTTATAAATTGAATTGGATATTTTGTCCACAATTTCATATGGTCCTATTCTCAATTCGTCTAGTTTTTTTCGGTTTAATTGGTTTCCGTTTTCAACGTATACATAATCTCCTACTTTTAGTTCATGATGTTTTCTGTTTTTATCAAATATTTTCTTATTATAATTGTGTGATTTTAAACTATTTTCTAGGGCAATTTTTCGATCTTGCAATAGATGATTATGTGTTATATTTTGCTTCAGTTCATCTGGTAGAATGTGAACATTTTTTCCCTCTAATAAATATTTTGGAGAGAACTTTGTTACACCATGTTCAGTTTCGTTATATTTTTCTGTGCATTCGTGAGCAATAGTTGTCCAAGCAATTTTGTTCTTCCTTTCATTAATCTTGCAACGAATTTTATTAACCAACGTTTGGTTTAATCTTTCATTCAATCCGTTTGAAAACGGTGCATTTACTGCAGTGAAAACTATAGGTATATTTTCCTTTTCTAAAAATTTTTTAAAATCTTTTGAATTTATGCCTGGATATTGATCTGATAGAATTAAGTCAATTTTATAATCTATTGTTACTTTTTGGACAAGTTTTATAAAATCATTCGCACTCTGGGTTTTGGATGTCAAAATATAGGCGTAACGAGTGAAGTGATCTACTAGAAGATGCAAATATTTTTTTGTTGAACGGGCACCACCAAATCCCCCTATCGTATCTATAGAAACTATTTCGAACGGATAGGTAGCGGGACCTAAGTGAGACATTAATCCAAACTTGTATTTTCCTCTAGATTTATTTTTTATACAGACATCACAGTTTTCGCAAATTTTTTTTTTATTGTCCAATAAATTTTTAGCGTGATAAAATGGTTTGATCTTATTTTCCATTTGTTGTCTTCCTATGTGACAATAGTAGTGATGTACATGTTTTATAATATGTTTACTAAACTCTTCAGTTAGTATTATCTTTTCATTTTTTCCTATCTTTTTATAATATATATTATTTTTTACAATAAGTTTATTTATATTTTGTTTTATCTTTTCATTTTTATCTTGATCATTTCGTATGTCTTCTAATTTAACAAAATTTACTACTTTTAAACTACTATCTTTATTTTCATACGATTCTAACACTGGGTTTCTGCTTAAAGCATCTGCCTCTATATTATATTTTCCTGGAGAATATATTATTTTAAAATCAAACTGCGACAAATAATATGTTAAATCTCCCAGTTCTTCGTCTGTTCTGGCTTTAATATTCATTTTTTCTAAAGGCTTGTGATCTGAGAAAACCGTGAATGTTTTTCCCATAAGCCAGTGGTGCCAGTATTTTACGGCCTCTTTTATTGCCAAGCACTCAAGATATATGGCTTTTTTCTTTTTTTGGGAGTCATTTAATTTTTTTGAAAAAAATGCACAAGGTTTTTCATCACCGTTTGGTTGAATTTGTTTTAAAATCGCACCTATACCTTGTATGCTAGCATCCGTATAAATATGTATTGGCAAATCTGGATCAAAGATGGCCAGAATAGGTTTTGAACAAAGTAGTCGTTTTATAGTGTCAAAGGATTCTTGACATTTATCAGACCAAACAAATTTTTCTCCTTTTCTTAATAAATTATGTAAAGGATCTAGTATGATTGAAATATTTGGAACATATTTTCCATAGAAATTAATTTTTCCTAGAAATTGTCGGACGTTTTTTTGTGTTTTTGGAGTTGGAAATTCTTTTATGGCAATTAAATTATCTTTTAATGGAGTTATAGTATTGTTTTTTATTATGTGACCTAGATATTTTACAGAATCCTGCGCAAAGTTACATTTCGTGAATTTTAATTTAAAACCTTCTTTTAAAATTGCTTCCAATAACAAAGATATGTGCTCAATGTGTTTTTCGAACGTTTCAGAAAATACTAAAATATCGTCGATGTAATTAACCGTAAAATCTGATAGTTTATATTTTCTTATAATGCTACTTAGTATTCTTTGAAAAATAGCGGGAGCAGTTTTTAAACCAAAAGGTAAACAAGTCCATTGAAAGTGTGCCTCTTGAGTAACAAATGCAGTTTTGTATCTATCTTCAATTTTAAGAGGTATGGACCAGAATGCTGAGTTAATATCGAATGTTGAAAAAAAATTACATTTCCTTGTTTTTACCATTAGATCCTCAATTAGCGGAAATGGTTGTGATTGAGGAACTATAATTTTATTTAATTCGCGAAAATCTATACAAAGCCTAGATCTCCTTCCTTCTTCTTTTTTAAATGCTAGTGTTACCGGAGCGGCAAATGGGCTATATGACTCCTCAATTAAATTATGTTTTAGTAGTTTTGATATTTGATGTTCAATTTCTTTCATATCCTCAATAGAGCATCTATACGGTCTCTTACTACAGTATTTATCTATTAACAAATCAATATGGGCTTCATAGCCTTTTACAGTACCTATATCATATTTGTCTTTAGCGAATACTGAATTATATTTGCGTATCAATTTATCAATTTCAGATTTTTTTTTATTATCTAAATTATTAACTGAAATATCAAAATTATCGACTACTATATTTTCATTAAAGTTTATTTTATACTCATTATTTATAGTTTCTTTTTCATATTTTTTTTCATAATGTATATCTTGTTTATTCCCTATATCACTACCTGAACTGCCAGGAATTTCTTTAGTGATTTTAGGTTGCTTTTCTTTATGTTTTATATAGTCTTTATTATTATTGCCGATGACATTTTGGCTTATAGTTAAATTTTCGTTTTGAGTTAAATGATATTTTTGTATACAGTCTAACCCAACAAGAAAATCATAGTCGAAGTTGTCTTCATCTATAACAAAAACATTAACATGTTTTTCAATTTCCATAATTTTAATTTTTAAAGTTACCATTCCTATTGATTTTTTTACGCCATTAATAGTTTTTAAACCTGCATTTTTATCATAATTATGTTTTTTTTTCAAAGATAATAACCTCGAATTAATTAAGGACACATTAGATCCTGAATCATATATACCTAATGTTTCTAAAGTGTCATTAATTAGTAATTTAATTTTTATTAATGGCGGCACTACTAGTTTTTTGGATCAATTTCATTTAATTCTATCTCTAATTCAGAATTGTTAACATTCCTTATTTGATCTTTTTTTGACCTATCATTATTATTACTTTGGAACCAACATTGGGATTCAGGATGGTAACGTATACCTTTATTCTCTTTTTCACAAATTTTACACGGGCTAACCAAAGGATTCACATTTTTCTCTTTAATTTTACTTTCGGAAGTTTCTACATTTTTATGAAATATATTTTTTTGTACCATATGCTCTAATCTTCTTAAATTATTAAATAAGTCTTCAGTTTCCTTTAAACTATTCCTATCAATCTTATCTGCAATAAAATTCGGTAATCCGGTGGCAATTAGATCAATTATAGTGACTTTATTTATGGAATTATTTATTTCTAACAGTAGTCTCTCTTTCTTTAACGCATACTCCAGTAATGAGCCGTGCCTGTATTTAAATAACATTGCGTACCTGATCGGCGACCAACCTTTATCCGCATATGTTTCGCAAAAGTTCTTTTTCCAAATTGCCCATTCTGAATTTATTGTATGCTTTATAAGCATGGAACTATACCAGTCTAAAGAAGAATCCTCTAAAAATAACCTAAAAATTTCAATTTTTTTGAGATCTTCTTCTATTCCTATACGGGCACATTCCGCTTCAAAGGTAGTCATCCACTGGGACACATTAGTAATCTTGCTATTAAATTTTTCTATAACAAATTTTTCTACTACTTTCCCCATATTAAAAGGTTTTAATGAATCTTTCTTTATTTCAGCGAAGTTTTCCATAATTTTTGCTAGAAAGTCTTCTGAAATCCCTGTTGTAGAAATTTGTGGTTTTTTTTGTTCCTCTAATAAGTATCCCATAAATTGTTTATTTCCATCTTCATCACAATAAACTGCTTTCATCTCCTGGTTCATGGATATCCATACCTGTCGTTTCTCATGCCGTTTTTGTAATGTGGACTTTACTTTCTGAAAGATTTGGGTATGTAATATTCCATCATGTAACTTTACAGGTTGTAACTTATCTGGGATCGCAAAGCTCCGGCCATCTAAATCCGTAATACTCGTCACACAAATGATATTCGTTTTCATATCTTCACTGGCTTTGACCGTGAATTCAAATCTTAATTTTTCCATTACTATATTATCCTGGTAACCAGCTGTACAAATGTTGTTTTATAATGTCTTAATTTATAATTATCCTTGGATAATATGGCGAACAATAAAACTAATTGAGTTGCTCTGAAAAGAGAGGTTTTTATTTTATTATATAAACTACTGTTTTACAAACCATTGCTATATTAAATATTAAATTAATTACAATCTCACCTGAAAAGAGAAACAACATTTAAAGCCTATTGTTTCACCAGTTATTTTATTAATCACTATTATTTAAATATCTTAAATTACAATATTACAATATAATTCTAACAATTCGTTATAATATGAAAAAACAGCTCCATAGCAACCAATTTATAGATAAATTATACATTAAAGAAATATTTTAAAATATACTAAAAACTATTTAAATAAAGTGTCACGCACTTTGTTTACATATATATATATATATAAAAGAGTAACCCACCCATTGACTCATCACGATATCTCTGGAACCATAAGGCGTAGAGACTTGAATTCTGGTAGCAATATTCCTTTCGCCGAGTAGAGGTCAGCTAAGAACGGATTTTACGAAATTCCACCCCTAAGGGGGTTGGAAGTTTCTATGAAAGTCCTATGTTTTTGAAGTAAGAGACTTGAAATTCAAAATGTATGCTCTATAGATAGTGTTGAGGTGTACTAATAATGTATTTTGAGAAATAAACCCCCTCTTGGGGTTAAAACAGGGGATGATAGTTTGTATGAAAGTCGAATGAAAAATACACCTACAAACTTGAAATTAGGCAGGTAGGTCTCTTATAGGGAGTAGATATCCGCTAAGAACGGGTTTTACGAAATTCCATACCTAAGGGGGTTAAACGGGGGTTGGAAGTTTGCATGAAAGTCCTATGTTTTTAAAGTAAGAGACTTGAAATTCAAAGTGTGTAGTATATTTAGTATCGGCATTTCACCCGTGCGAAGCCGGGGCGGGTCGCTAGTCAAGAGTATATAAATGATAAATATCTCTATATCTATATATATAAAAGAGTTACCCACCCATTGACTCATCACGATATCTCTGGAGCCATAAGGCGTAGAGACTTGAATTTTGGTAGGAATATTCCTTTCGTCGAGTAGAGGTCAGCTAAGAACGGGTTTTACGATATTCCACCCCTAAGGGGGTTAAGCGGGGGTTGGAAGTTTGTATGAAAGTCCTATGTTTTTGAAGTAAGAGACTTGAAATTCAAAATGTATGCTCTATAGATGGTGTGGAGGTGTACTAATAATGTATTTTTAGAAATCAACCCTTTTTGGGGCTGAAACGGGGGGTGGTAGTTTTATGTGAGCGAGATGAAAACTTAAATATGTATAAGTAAGTATATTATTTGCATCACAAAAATAATTAACGCCCAATGAAGTGGGCACGGGTCGGCTAGTAATTATATAAAAATGAATCACTAAATGTGTTGCTAAGTGCAAATCTCGGGAGCGGCTGAACTGATTCTGCTAATTATTTTTTTATAATATTCTTTGAAGTACGAGGATGGTTCTTACGGATAAAAAAAATTAAAAAAATCCCTGAAAAAGTTTAAAAACAATGCTTTTCTATATTCCCATACAAAAGATCCGTAATAATAATTAATTTATTAATCATCATTTCATCATCATCATCATTTCAGCCTATCGCAGTCCACTGCTGGACATAGGCCTCCACAAGTTCGCGCCAAAAATGAAGTGAACTCATGTGTTTTGCCCATAGTCACCATGCACGCTGGGCAGGCGGGTTGGTGACCGCAGGACTGGCTTTATCGCACCGAAGACGCTGCTGCCCGTCTTCGGCCTGTGTATTTCAAAGCCAGCAGTTGGATGGTTATCCCGCCATCCGTCGCCTTTTTAAGTTCCAAGGTGGTAGTGGAACTGTGTTATCCCTTAGTCGCCTCTTACGACACCCACGGGAAGAGAGGGGGTGGCTACATTCTTTAGTGCCGTAACCACACAGCACACGGATTTATAATAAAATTTATTACTAGCTGTTGTGCCCGCGACTTCGTCCACGGGCAATTTAACAAAAGAGTTATTGTTCAGTTCGCAGTAATAAATAAAATAAATCTAAAATAAAAGTAGCCTAAGTTACACTTTATTACATCAGCTATCTGCCAGTGAAATTCCCGTCAAAATCGGTCCAGCCGTTTCGGAGATTAGCCGGCACAAACAGAGAAAAATTGTAAAAAATGTTTTTTTGTTAGTAAAAAGCGGTTATTTTAATATTACAAACAGACAATTTTATTTATTTGTATAGATAAGCATACCTAACAAACTCATTACAAAAGATCATCATGCATCGAAACATTAATTTAATTATACATATTTTTTTTCGAAATACCTACAATGCTGTTATAATTTCCGAGCATTTCAGTAGTAACAGAGAAATAGACACTGAAAATGCATCAGGATACCTACCGCCCTCTGGTTCACTCGCCTGCCGACCGCGTCGCTATTATAACGACAAATGCGATTCTGTACACTATTCTTAGCGAGTTTGTCGTTATTAATAACGAAAAGTGTCGTTATGATGTCGTTATGGTGCGAGCGGATGGCGAGGCTCAGAGACTCCCTCGGTACGCTATAACGACCATTATAACGACACTTTGTTATGTTTATGATTAATTTGACTTATGGTCCTACTACCTTTTTGTAAGAAAAAACCGAAAATTGTAAAATTCCATTGTTGCATGAGTGAATGTGTATTGTTTGAATTTGATTTCAATTAGATTTTGTATTTTGCATTACTGTACATAAAAAATTGTAGGAAATTGCCAACAAGTATAATGTTTGCAATTGACAATTTTTTTTACTCGTATTAAAATTTATCAAAAGTATTAAACGTTAAAATATAATAACAATGATAAATATCTTCAAAACATCATCTTTGAGATATTTTTTTTAAACGTAATACAAAATGCAGAAGCAATAATAGTAATAATCTCTATTATCACAATAGCTGTCTGTGGGAAAAAAACTTATTTATAGAAAATATTCTGACAAGATCAATCTTAATTCTACAGCGCAATAAATAAAACTATCAACGATAATAATAATACATTTTTTAGCTCATGTCTAAATTCTTCGGTTTCGGTTTACTATTACTATACGATGGATTTGAACTGACTGATTGTGCGCGCCTCGATTTAAAATTTTAAACCTTCATGCGCGCAACCGCGGCTCGAATTTCAACTATTTTAAGGCGAGTTTCGATAAAATTCTAGTTATTTACTAAAGATTTGTCACAATACGTCACTTCCTGTCGGTATCCATAACGACGATTCGTTATCCCATTATGTAACGTCGAAGTGTCGCTATTCGTAGGTACAGAATCACACCGTCGTTATAGAACTGTCGTTACACGTTGTGAAATTCGTTATGGTTACGATACCGTCCCCGAGTCGTTATGCTCATAGCGAGTTACAGAATAGCGTGCGCTATAGAAGTATAGACATGGTATAGACTATAGACTATAGACACTCCGCGATCAGGATACCGCGCCCGATCGATTTCGTTTTTCTAAAATTATAAAAATATAGCCTTACTTACGTCAAATGATCTCAAAAGATATTAAGTATTTAATTATAAAGTTTTGTAATCATTTAATTTAATCTTTTTTTAAGGGTTAAATCTTGGTTAAATAGTAAATTCTATTGCAAGTTTAGACACTAAAATAATTGCAAGTAAACACAATATAAGCAAAAATAGTTTATTAATTGTCTAAAAACAATTCGTAATATTTACATTTTGAAATTTATATAATACAATACATGGGCATTTACATGGTCAAATAATAAGCTATATAATAGTGGGCACCTACCTACTTTGTAATATCATTGATATTTATTTGGCAGAAATACACCATTTTAAAAGCTATTTTTATTCCTAAATAAGAAAAAAGTTACTTTCTTTGAAAAAACTTTCATTTGAGCCATAATTTTATCTATGTTGATGAACATCTAATGGTCTAATATTAAAAAGTTTAATGAACATAGGTAGTCAAGAATTACTATAAAATAAAATCAAGTATTTTTCGAATCGTGGGTTTCTTAATACCATTGGTACTGAAACTAGATTTCATTAATTTTTACTAGACTGGATACTGATAAATGAAAAATTTAAACTTGAATACACCATTTTAAACAATATTAATTAAGATAATTATCAATTGTGTTTGTTCTAAAATAAAAATAAAAAAAACAATTTCAAATTATGTCAACAAGTATATTACAAAACATACTCAAAAACTACTCGTCAGATCTCGCTGTAAATAAACCCATACAAGCACTAACTTTCAAATAAAAAAAGGATAGGTACTTACTTGAAATTGATGCACCCAATACAGTTGTAAAAAATTAATAGTAAAAATTAAAGTATAATGTAACGTTTTCCGAGAGATCACTTTATTTATATTTCAATTTATTTTTTTTTGTTTTTTTTTTTAATATTAAAACCTTCCGTGGGATTTAAGGAACATACAAAAATAAAATTAGCCAAATTGGTCGAACCATTCTCCAGTTATGCGCTTAGCAACATTTATTTTTATTACATAGAGAAAGAAATATTTGAAAAGCAAACACAAAGCTACACCCCACCCTGTCAATACCTTTCTTCCTTGGCTTTATAATTTTTAAACATATTTAAAAATTATATCTGTTTAATAAAATAAAGATGAAAAATATGTACATATTTGACAATTTTAAATTTATATAAAGAGTAATTGTATTAAGTATTATAAAAAGTTGACAAAGTTAAATTAATAAAATATTTTTTTAAATAATGTTTAATGTCCATAGGTATGTGCATAAGATATATTTAACAATACAAAACACATTTATAGTTCTATGTATTTACAATTAATAGATTACATAAGCATATTATTATTGACAACATTATAGTAATTATTAGGCAATAACACATGGACAAGATTAAAAAATACAATAGACCTGAGACTGTTAATATTTTCTTTCTTTTGGGGCCTTAGCCTATTTCAACATTTTAATTTTGTTAAATCATGCCCGTGTATAGTCTGGCTAACGAAAGATGAGACTCGATTTTTTTGCATACTTTTTAAATGACAACACTGTGGGTTCCCATCATCGGGTGTATTACCTCTTTAATTGGGAAATAACTAGCGGAAACCTACTAAGATTTAAATATACTTTATTTAATTATCCTACGGGTGTTATTCTTATTATTTTAGACTGCAGATCGACAGTCCTGTGACTTCCTAGTAAAGCTAGGCCGTGGTCCGACGCTAATATTTTTTTTTTCATATATAATATTTCATTTTATATCAATATGCACATGCAGACATAATACATACTTATACTAGACATATACATAAACAAAATTTTACATACATACAAATATATCTATACATATAATAAAATGGTAGGAAAGTCAAAACTGTACATTGAATATTTTTTTTAAAGAATACTTGGGCTGTGATCTACGGTCGATACCGAAGCCAAAAATATATTTTTTAGAATTTTTGTCTGTTTGTCTGTATGTATGTCCGGGATAAACTCAAAAAGTACTGCATGGATTTACTTCAAATTTGGCACGAATATTATTAAGAAGTCGGGTCAGAACATAGGCTACATATTATCACGCTATCACCTACGGGGAACGAGCAGTGAACGCACGCAGACGACGTCGCGGGCAGCAGCTAGTAATACATATAAAATACATCTTGTTTAAATTATTTCATCATCTTCGGTTTACTATACGATGGATTTGAACTGACTGATTGTGCGCGCCTCGATTTAAAATTTTAAACCTTCATGCGCGCAACCGCGGCTCGAATTTCAACTATTTTAAGGCGAGTTTCGATAAAATTCTAGTTATTTACTAAAGATTTGTCACAATACGTCACTTCCTGTCGGTATCCATAACGACGATTCGTTATCCCATTATGTAACGTCGAAGTGTCGCTATTCGTAGGTACAGAATCACACCGTCGTTATAGAACTGTCGTTACACGTTGTGAAATTCGTTATGGTTACGATACCGTCCCCGAGTCGTTATGCTCATAGCGAGTTACAGAATAGCGTGCGCTATAGAAGTATAGACATGGTATAGACTATAGACTATAGACACTCCGCGATCAGGATACCGCGCCCGATCGATTTCGTTTTTCTAAAATTATAAAAATATAGCCTTACTTACGTCAAATGATCTCAAAAGATATTAAGTATTTAATTATAAAGTTTTGTAATCATTTAATTTAATCTTTTTTTAAGGGTTAAATCTTGGTTAAATAGTAAATTCTATTGCAAGTTTAGACACTAAAATAATTGCAAGTAAACACAATATAAGCAAAAATAGTTTATTAATTGTCTAAAAACAATTCGTAATATTTACATTTTGAAATTTATATAATACAAAACATGGGCATTTACATGGTCAAATAATAAGCTATATAATAGTGGGCACCTACCTACTTTGTAATATCATTGATATTTATTTGGCAGAAATACACCGTTTTAAAAGCTATTTTTATTCCTAAATAAGAAAAAAGTTACTTTCTTTGAAAAAACTTTCATTTGAGCCATAATTTTATCTATGTTGATGAACATCTAATGGTCTAATATTAAAAAGTTTAATGAACATAGGTAGTCAAGAATTACTATAAAATAAAATCAAGTATTTTTCGAATCGTGGGTTTCTTAATACCATTGGTACTGAAACTAGATTTCATTAATTTTTACTAGACTGGATACTGATAAATGAAAAATTTAAACTTGAATACACCATTTTAAACAATATTAATTAAGATAATTATCAATTGTGTTTGTTCTAAAATAAAAATAAAAAAAACAATTTCAAATTATGTCAACAAGTATATTACAAAACATACTCAAAAACTACTCGTCAGATCTCGCTGTAAATAAACCCATACAAGCACTAACTTTCAAATAAAAAAAGGATAGGTACTTACTTGAAATTGATGCACCCAATACAGTTGTAAAAAATTAATAGTAAAAATTAAAGTATAATGTAACGTTTTCCGAGAGATCACTTTATTTATATTTCAATTTATTTTTTTTTGTTTTTTTTTTAATATTAAAACCTTCCGTGGGATTTAAGGAACATACAAAAATAAAATTAGCCAAATTGGTCGAACCATTCTCCAGTTATGCGCTTAGCAACATTTATTTTTATTACATAGAGAAAGAAATATTTGAAAAGCAAACACAAAGCTACACCCCATCCTGTCAATACCTTTCTTCCTTGGCTTTATAATTTTTAAACATATTTAAACATACAGACATAATACATACTTATACTAGACATATACATAAACAAAATTTTACATACATACAAATATATCTATACATATAATAAAATGGTAGGAAAGTCAAAACTGTACATTGAATATTTTTTTTAAAGAATACTTGGGCTGTGATCTACGGTCGATACCGAAGCCAAAAATATATTTTTTAGAATTTTTGTCTGTTTGTCTGTATGTATGTCCGGGATAAACTCAAAAAGTACTGCATGGATTTACTTCAAATTTGGCACGAATATTATTAAGAAGTCGGGTCAGAACATAGGCTACATATTATCACGCTATCACCTACGGGGAACGAGCAGTGAACGCACGCAGACGACGTCGCGGGCAGCAGCTAGTAATACATATAAAATACATCTTGTTTAAATTATTTCATCATCTTTTAAATTATCTTATTTGTTTGTTTTTTTTTAAACTATTACTGGCCAACATTAATCTTGTTATATACATTGATAAATTTCGGCGATTTTAACAGAGATTGGGAAGAATCAGAATCAGAGTATGGTAATACTTTAAAAGTCACAAATAAACAAGATGGCGCGTCTTTGAAGTTGCCAGGGTGTGGTTTTTTTAAATTTGCCGCGTTTTTTCAGTCTCATCTTTCGTTAGCCAGACTATAGAAAGGCAAAGAAATAGAAGTACCTACATGCATAAATCAAATAACAAATAATTCTTTTTTTGGAAGAGTTAAAATAAAAGCATGTATATTTAATTGAATTTATAATAAAATACTCAATCAACTACTCAAACTAATGTTATTTTGAAATTTATCACACAACATTCATACTATCATTTTCTTTAGTCTCATCTTATAAGAAAAATAATCTTTAAGTAAAAGCTTTGAACTATAATATAGAATTTAAAATTAATAAATAAGTTATTAATTACATATTAAAAGGAACAAAGAAAATAATAGTTTTAATAGTAGGTATCTTCTTATACCTATTCAGATCAGATTTGTGTACATTCTAAACATATTGTTCAGATATTGTTTATTATCTAGAAACAAAATATATAACTTTAATTTTATTATATTATTTGAGCTGCTGTCCTAAAGAATTACCTCCTTAATTTTATTCTATAATTTATTACATCTTAAAAGAAAAATAGTCAAAGATAAAACTGTGTTATCCAAAATAACTTATTTTTATTTAATTTCTGTGTACTTTATATAACAGATATTGATATACATATTATAAACCAGCTATATATACTTATACAAAGAACCAAAATTTAATAGCTTATAGTTAACTATAAGCTATTAAATATAATTATATACATGTATATTTAATAATGTGGTATTTCGTATATAGTAATAGTTTAGTAATATACTTATATATACCTATGTATGAATACAGGGCCGGATCTACCATATGGCTTTTTGGGCTTCAGCCCAGGGCCCCAAGCATTCAAGGGGCCCCCAGCTAAGTCAATTCAAAATCAAAAATAGAGGACAATGAGAAATAATTAATTTCCCATTGTCATTCTCATTGTTTGTTGTGTTGAATAATCAATAATTTTATTAAATTCTTCATTCTTATATTACTTCGAACTGACAGTTAAAATGTTCGGCTGCCATTATACATTATATATTATCATCTCAATCGTGGTCAAATTTGGTGGGCCCCTAATTAGTATTAGCCCAGGGCCCACTGACCTCACGGTCCGGCCCTGTTTGAATATACTAATAATAATATTGTGCTTGAAAATACAATATACAGGGTGGGGATTATAATACAACGATAAATTGGACAGCGTATATGTAATGACATTCCAAGCCCACATACAAAAAATCAATAAAATACATCCAGTAGTTTAGTCACAAATTATGATTTTTCATTTTTTAAAATTTCTACGTATGTATTATACTAAAGACCTGACCTACCCTAAAACCGGCGGTTAACGACTCAAGGACAGCTATTATTATTTTTAAAAAGATTGAGCATAAAAATAATGGATATGGGATCGACTGCCACAAAAAAAAAAAGGCAAAATTTTTAATCATTGCCATTTAGTGACATAGTGACAGTTCGCAGACCAAATAATATTATAATAACTAATGTTTAAAAAAAAATAACTTATTCAGTATCGGCTACTGATCAGTTCTGCATATTTAAAAAAAAATTGATGGTTTGAGAAAATTTAAATCAAATAGTTTTTTATTCAATTTAATTTTAAATGCGTAACAATTTATTTTAATTTACTTTTCTAACTTACCCACTATTTTTTATTCAATCAAAATAATGAAGTTTTGTAGGTACAAGCACATAGCACTTCTGTGCGACTTTACGGCCGCAAAACGAAGGTCACGCGCGTTGACGCGTGTAACAGGTCAGTGATCCTATAGTTACAAAAATGATGTTATAAAATTTTATTAAATTAAACTGAATTAGTTTGTATGAAAAAATATATTTTTTTTTATTTTGATGTTAGGACTTATCTGATGGTTCAGAAATACTTCTTTATACTAGTACTAACGGTGTTTTCAATTATCGTTCTATTGTCATCCCCACCTTGTATATTATTTTGAGATAATTATGTCAATAAAAAAAAACAAACAAACGTAATATGTATTGTATTCATTACATATTTTTATTAATAATATATAGATTATCATATATCTGTTAGTATTGGACCATCTTACGACTCTAGAGGGTCTTAGAACTGCTGATCTGAAGTAAAATTATTGTAAAAAAATGCAACAAAAAAAATCCAGCTACATAATTATAAAATATATAATACATATTTTATTAAAATATTTATAAAATTATTTATAATATGTGTAATCTATGTAATATAATTCATGTTCTATTAAATTTATTAAGAAGAAATTTATATCCAATTATTTACATAATATTAGTACATTTGCTCATGAGTCATTAACAATATGGAATATTATCAATGTCATTTAAAAAAAAAATAGTTAAAAGAGAAGGGGGCGTTCAAGTATTACGTAACGCAAATTTTGAAGATTTTTGCCCCCCCCCCCCCCTCCCTCATGTAACGCGTCGTAATGTTTTCCTGTCCACCCCCTACCCCATAAACGTTACGTAACGTAACGCCCAACTTACAATTTTTACCCAAATGTCACAACTATGTTGTGCAAACTATACGGAAAGTCGCAAAATTACTTTTGTTATTGTTTTATCTTGCGTTTCCGGTAGTAATTAATAAGTAAAACAATAGATTTAAATATTTTGAATACTCTACTTTTTTAATTTCAAAAAAAAAACAATAATACATAACACATTGTTCAAAACCCCCCTCCCACCCCTGTAACGCATCGTAACGTTTTACAAGACCCCCCTCCCCCCAAATTAGTGCTACGTAATACTTGAACGCCCACTAATACAAAGTAACCGATCACTGCTTTTAATTAAGATACTTAAATTACTTCATTTAACATCTTCATAGTTACCAAAATACTTGACCAAATGGAATATTATAATTTAAAACAGCCTTATTGTCATCACAATGTTTGAAATTATTAAATCCTATGCAAGTAAAAATTCTTTCAAACACTGAGGCAATGGTAGTAATTTCACTGAATCTGTTTCATTATTTACATATTGCAGGATTGCATCTCTACACACATATTGCAGAGATTTCACTGAAAAAAAAATTAATATAAAGAACAACTATTTTATAATTTTTTGAACATAAAAGAATAAAAAAAAAGTACATTAAAAAAAAAAGAGAAGTGTATTAATATTTTTAAATAAATTACAGTGTCGAAAAAATATATTTCATTGATATCATTGACTAAATAGGTAGGGATGATTGAAAAAAATCAGAAAAAAAATCAATTTAAAAAAAAAATATTCCTAACCACCTGATTTTTTTTTTCTTTTAGTTAGTTAATATCTATATAATTTAATAGTAATATTGTCCTACAAATTGCGTGGTACCTTATCCCGGTCCTACGCTTACTGCTGCTCTACCCCCTACTATCTCTGTTAGCTACCACAATCGAGAGTTATCGAAGAGGAATTTTTTGTTCGCATCATCAAAATGAAGCTACTCCCAAAAAATTAGCTTGATACTAATCAGGTAAAAAAAATGTACTAGGGATCCCTACCTAAAAGGAATAAAATAGAGCTTAAAACTTACCTCCATAAAGTTGTATAATTTTAACTTGTTTTGTAGTACCGTAAACATCAACTACTGCATGCAGTGGGCCACTTGTATAAGGTATGGCTTTGGCACAGGGGCCTTGTTCTTCGCCATTAATTATAAAATGCATTTCAGCTACATCAGGGTCATCCTTACGAGTTTTAGGACATGGAACAAACATTACTCCAATGCGACTTCCAGTGTCCATTGGTAAAATGCCCTGACATGTACTTTTTGAAGACAAGCCCTGTGGTCGAAGGAGCGTTTTTGAGACACAACCACGAGGAGTTCGAACATTGTGACCATCTCCGAGTACTGAGGTTCGTGTTTCGGTATCACGACGACTACTAGTGCCTTGATTGACAAGTTCAAATGTACTTATAACATTGTTTTGGGATTTTGATATTGGAAATATCCATGACATACCCGTGTTAGCGAGATCAGGAAGGGCATATTGTGGAAGACCCTTGTCACCGAGAGCAGCAGTTTGCGGATCGAGAAGCGTAAGGCCAAGTCGCATGTGACCGCTCCAACCACGTTCAGTTTTTTCAATTTCTACTAAAAATATTTCCCCAGGCATCAGGGGCTTTTCGCTGAATGTCAAACCATGGGCAAAACTGGTTTTTCGGAATGCCACAGTATTATCCTCAAAAAGTATGATATTGGAACCATGATAATGATGAAACCGGGATATCATGTTTTGATTTAAAACAAACACATTTGCTACTAGTATTAAATCTTTAAGAAAATGTTTTAATTGCTCACACCGCTAAGGACTTTGTATTTCAGCAACTCACTAGTCACCGCCTAGTTTCACATAGTATTTAATGTAAAAATTTTACATATTTTGACAAACAATAGCACTCATTCAACCAAACTTTAACAATTATGAATTTATGATATGACAAATGACAATGACATTGACAATTTGACAACGAACGGAGCGGAAACGGAAAACAGTAAAGCACGGTCTTCAATACAGGTCTTGCAACAACAGTAGTAGGGGGGTTTACGATGGTTTAATCATTTAATGGTTGCGCTTTTCTTTTCAATTCACAGCCACCAGAGTCATAACGATACATAGGTATGCTGTGCAACGAAGACAGAATAGCATTCTGTATTTTTTTTAATGTTACTACTAAGTGGACAAACAAGCGTACGGCTCACCTGATTCTAAGTGACTACCTTAGCCTATAAACGCCTGCAACACCAGAAGCGTAGCAAGCGCGTTGCCGACCCTATACCCAAATCCCCCCCAGGGGTCACCTTACTCACCAACAGTAACACAATACTGCTTGAAAACAGTATTATTTAGCTGTGGTCTTCTGTAAGGTCGATGTACTACCCCAGTCGGGCTGCTCCATATCTTGAGCAGGAAATTTCCTGCTGTGCCCTACCTCAGTTAGAGTGTCTTTCTTTCTGTCTCTTTTTCTATCACACGTAACCCATTTATGTTTTAAAATATAACCAATTACAATGAAACGTCACTCACTCAATATAACCAATTACAATGAAACGTCTCTCAACGCACTCAACCGGCGTGCGCACCGCACCCATCGATAGCAGCGACGTACAGCGGCGTGTTATTTATGTGCGTTTTCCAATTACAGAGCATAATGCGACTCAGTGGCGCACAATACTAAGCCACTGAGCCACCACTGAGTTGGTATCCATTGCAAGCACGCACACGGAAGCCCTACTTAACACTAGCTTTGGAACTTTCAACGTTGAGCATTGAGCATTATACCGCATAATGCGCTTTAGTGCTGATATTGGAAAACGCACTATGACACTATCGTAACTAATCTACTCTCAGTTCTCAGTTTAGGTGGGCTTCCGTACTACTTAATACTATTGGTCTAAGATCCGAGATAGCTAAACCTTCCCTCATCTGTTAATTAGATGAAACAATTTTTATAGGCTGATTTCAATATTGTGAATTTATAAAAACAACCTCTGCCACCATAGGCCTGCTACAATTTTTTTTTTATCTTTTCCCTCTCATGTTAATTACATGTAGTGAGCTATAAATAAAACCGTTAATATTTTACATTATATACCTGACTGTACTAGGCACTCATCTCTATGATTGCTACACTTACTTGCAGCCAGGTCAGTAACCTCAGACAGCAGTAACCTGGCTGCAGGTAAGTGTAGCAATCATAGAGATGGGTGCCTAGTACAGTCAAGTCTCAGGTATATAATGTAAAATATTACTACTGACGATTTTTTGATACTGCGTCATGCCTATTTTTAATTAGATTTATATTTATTTAAAAATTGAGGAATGGGGAGCTATTCCAAACTTTACTTGAGCAATTATAAATGTAACTTGAGCAATTTTTTAACACTGAGCAATTTCAAATATTGTATGTAACATCAAAAATATTACATATAATATGTTAATAGGTAAAATATAATTATATCTAATTAATCTAAAAATATAACAAAATTGAATTACAACTAAATATAAAAACATATACTAAAACAATGAACCTAAAACTAAAAACCTTAAAATATAATATAATAACTAAAATATATTGTTAAAAGGAGTCCCTTTAGGCAAGGTTCCGAAGATACTGGCAGCGTTCCCCCATTGGATGGCTAGACTAATTCTTTGTCCGAGGTAATTCAAAAGATAATACCTAATATAGGAGTTTGAACGTATTGATATAGAATGAATTTTTTTTCAACAACTTTATTGATTTTTAATTAAATAATTTAAGATGAGCAATTTTAAAGGACAACGCAGTTGAATTGAGCAATTGAAAATCTATCGATCAGTATTTTTTTAAATCACAAATATCATTATTTTGCAATAAATTTTAAACATTAACCTATTTCTGCTAACTATACGTTCAATGGATTTTCATTAATTATAAACAAATAGGGTACTTTCCGTAGTGCAAAATAAATTATAAAATTTGATAAAAATTAAAATGTATTGTTACGTGTTAGGGTTCGAACGATTTGGAGAGAAAGACCTGCTGACTCTTTTAGAGACTTTATTCACTAGCACTAGGTCCGACACAAGCACTAGGTACAAACAGTAATCACTAAATACAAGCACTAAGTACTAGGTACATTCACTTATCACTAGGTACACTTCACTAAGCACTAACAATGTCCGAGGTCGTAGCCAATGTCGTAGGTTTCCGCTGGTATCACTTCTAGTCTTCACTTCGAAGTCGCTTCGTCGTTAGCTTAAACTGAACTGGCTCCGCTCGGCCTCCCCGGCCTTTTTATACCGGGCCGAGCCTACTCCCAGACAGTTCTAGAATGTTCGTGCGTGTACTCGATCTTGAGTTCATTCACCTATATGTCCTCTAGCGCCATCTAGTAATGAGTGGATGTTTTCACGTTGTCTTTGTAACAAAGTGGTTTGTACAGCACACAACGTGGTTCCTTCGCTCCCCGCTAGATGGCGCAAGCTCCTTTAATTTGTGTACTCGTAACACTACTCCCCTCTTAGAGATGCTCGTCCCGAGCATCGTTGTTACTGCCTTGGTAACGCGCCAGACGGTCTATGTGTACCACTTTGAATGTCCCTCTTGGCTGCTTTTGAATCCTATAAGTCACATCATTCATTCGGGTAACCACTTTGTATGGACCGTCCCACTTGGTCTGCAACTTTGGAGATTTTCCTTTCCGGCGGGTTGGGTTATGCAGCCACACCAATGACCCTTCCTCGAAGCCGCTTGTGTTCGATTTCCGGTCGTTAATAGTCCCCTGTGTCGTAAGACTATTCTCGCTGCATGCCTGCAAAATAACAGTTTTCAGGGTTTCCACCGCGTCAGCCAGAACTCGTCTCTTAGTTCTAGCTTTTATTCGTTTCACTTGATCCCGGGCAGGGAACGAAGCCCTTTGCTTTTTCAGCTCCTCTATTTGTTCCTCGATCCTTTTCATCCTTGCCCTCTGGGTCTTCTTCTGCGGGCAATTGAGCTGAAGATGGCCCCTCTCGCCGCACTTGTAGCACATGACTCCATATCCCTTCTTCGTAGGGGCCTTAACTTCCTTCTGCAGTCAGTTGAGCTGAAGATGGCCCCTCTCGCCACACTTGTAGCACATGACTCCATAACTTCTCTTCGTAGGAGCCTTAACCACCTTGACTACCTCAGAGACCTCACGGATCTTATGGGTCTGCCGTACGTCATGGCGAACAGTTACGACGTGACGAAGCCTCACTGCAGCTCTGACCTCCAGGTCTTTGATTCCGTCCACAAATGCTTGAACAATATTCGTATCCACCATCTTGGTGTCGGCTCCTGGGTGTGCCTTCCTGACGAGTTTTTCAATTTCCAACGCCCATTGTTGTAGTCCTTCTCCTGAGCGTTGGACTCTGTCACGCAGTTGGGCACGGAACACGTGCTCCAGGTGTCGCTCCCCGTATCTGGATTCAAGTGCCTCTATCAGGTCTTGGAACCCATGTCCTGTATGTGGCAGTGCTTCCAAGACAGACAAAGCTTGCCCTCTGAGCGCAACAGTGAGCGCGGTCAGGCATTGTTCTTCCGTCCATCCGTTGGCAGTAGCAACAGTCTGGAATTGCTGACGATAGGCGTTCCACGAAGTAGTGCCGTCGTATGGCGGTACTTTCACCCTTGGTCCTTGCGCAACTCCGGTAGTTCCACTAGACATCGCAACTCCCGTGGTTTCAAGGCGCGCTACTCTCTTCTGTAGTTCAGCGAGGACGGTTTTCACATTTTCGACATCCAATCCTAACCCGGTAACTCGTTCTTGCACTTCGTCGAACTCTTTTCGGAGCTTACCCACTGTGTCACTAACATCTTTTATAGCCAAAAGCGCTTTTTCTTGGAGGTCTTTTTGGTGCTCTTGTGATTCCTTCATTGCCTTTTGTGATTCTTGCAAAGCGCTGAGCTTGCGTTCTTGTGATTCTTGCAAAGCGCTGAGCTTGCGTTCTTGTGATTCTTGCATTGCCTTCATTAATTCAAATAAACTTCCTAATTGAAGTGCCACTTGAGGGTCTGTAGAAGCTACGGTGCCACTAGTGGGCGTGGCCTGTCCGGTGGGCGTAGCAAGGTGGGTGGAGCCAGTGGGCGGGGCCTGAGTCAAAGTGGGCGGGGCCTGGGCCAAAGTGGGCGGGGCCTGAGGGGCGTGGTCAGTGGGCGGGGCCTGAGGGGCGTGGCCAGTGGGCGGGGCCTGGTAGGCGGGGCCAGTGGGCGGGGCTTGTCCCACAGTGGGCGGAGCTTGGCCCCCAGTGGCATCCGCAGCTCGTTGTGTCCTCGTCCTGACCCCCTCCCTGGGGTTCTCTCTCGGAGTCAATGGCATCTCCAAATCCCACTTCTGACACCAGTTGTTACGTGTTAGGGTTCGAACGATTTGGAGAGAAAGACCTGCTGACTCTTTTAGAGACTTTATTCACTAGCACTAGGTCTGACACAAGCACTAGGTACAAACAGTAATCACTAAATACAAGCACTAAGTACTAGGTACACTCACTTATCACTAGGTACACTTCACTAAGCACTAACAATGTCCGAGGTCGTAGCCAATGTCGTAGGTTTCCGCTGGTATCACTTCTAGTCTTCACTTCGAAGTCGCTTCGTCGTTAGCTCAAACTGAACTGGCTCCGCTCGGCCTCCCCGGCCTTTTTATACCGGGCCGAGCCTACTCCCAGACAGTTCTAGAATTTTCATGCGTGTACTCGATCTTGAGTTCATTCACCTATATGTCCTCTAGCGCCATCTAGTAATGAGTGGATGTTTTCACGTTGTCTTTGTAACAAAGTGGTTTGTACAGCACACAACGTGGTTCCTTCGCTCCCCGCTAGATGGCGCAAGCTCCTTTAATTTGTGTACTCGTAACAGTATATAGAAATACACCTGAATATTCTGATTTGGAATCATAAAAGCACATTATTGATTTATTATATTGAAATTAAAAGTCGTATATTTTAATCTGTATATCACGTGACCTAAAACACGAGCCGCCATGGTGTGACGTCATAGGTAGGGCAATAACAAAGTTCTGTCAGTGCTGTCAACAGCTATCTATGTCAATAATATCTATCAATTTTAACTTCAAGGAGTAATGGTTGTGTTCTTTCGTATAATAACTCTTAATATCTTGTTCCAACTGAAATAATATGCATTCATTACTAATTTGTTGATGGTTGTCATAGTAATTGTAGGTTATGTTACTCTCTTACATACGTCATACACTTTTGTTATTGCACATATTACGTCACCAAAATGGCTGTAGCGTTTTCGCGGTAATAAAAAAGGTTTAAAATTTAATTTAATTTTACGACATGAAAGCGTGTTTATTTTGCCGAAATTTATTTTTTTGAGGCTTTTTATTAGAAAATCAACATTTTGAAGTACTTTTTCAAACATAGTGGAATACCCTATTATTGTTGTCTAAAGTAAAAAAAAATGATTACCTAAAGTTGCCTGATCTGTGTCATAGTGATTTCCAGAGAGCATATTGGTAATTATAATCAAGAAATGATCATTTTATTATTACTGAGCTACTGGGGTGGGGTAGGTGGTTATTGGTAAAGCTATCAAGGCGCGTTTTCCAATATCAGCACTAAAGCGTATTATGCGGTATAATGCTCAATGCTCAACGTTGAAAGTTCCAAAGCTACAGCAACGCTTCACACAACGAGCACTCTCAAAAGTAGGCCTTCCGCGTGCGTGCTTGCAATGGATACCAACTCAGTGGTGGCTCAGTGGTTTAGTATTGTGCGCCACTGAGTCGCATTATGCTCTGTAATTGGAAAACACACAAGCCCTGCAATAAGGTATGTTTTATCTGTAGTTTTGTTTACATAATCTACGTTGAAAAGAAAAATGGCTGTCATCGGCAAAGTGATCATGATCACGCGGCAATTCCGCTTGGCGTTACGCTGGCCGTCAATAAACAGAACACAAAAAACTTATTCAGTTTTCTACCCGAAACCAAGTTCCAGCATACAAACATTGAATAAAGTACTGAAAAGTATTCAACATTTATTTCCAAAAGAGTTCTGCACATTAAACAGGTGGGTTAATTTTTAATCGCAGTCTAGTGATAACACAATTTTTTGCGAATTTGTTAAATTAATTTAATAGAACAATTATTTTTTAAATCATCTCTAATAGTTATATTAGTGTGGCAAATAATTTTCATTCATAAAACAGGAAAATGCTCGAACTAAACCACTAGATCAAACTTACATCGTTTATTTATTTTTAAACAAATAAGAAATAATATAACAAGAATACACTAAAATTTAACTGTATTATATGTTTTACTGAACGTTATTTTATAATTCCTCTTATAAATTTAGAATTTTTTGATAGCTAAATCTATACTTCGTGGTCAATATTGTCAAGAGATTTGATGTGTCATGAAAAAATTTTCAACAAGTTATTTTCTACCTTATGTCTTTGATATAAGTATCATAATCAAATATAGCTAAAAATGTTCGAGTTATGTATCTAAGAGACATTCAAGCAATATTTATTCACATAAGTAGATTGAGATGTGAGATGAAAATAAGTGCTCAGTTCTGATAAATCCGTCAAGATGAAAAGCAGTTCTTTGAGATGTATTTTTGCCATTACTCTACTTTTAACTTTGTTTTCTAGACACACAAAAGTCATGGGTGCCTTAAGTCCTTTGGATCCTTCATCTTTTGCGAGACTAGGTAAATAATTATTTATTTATATAATATTCTTGATGTCGTTTGTAATGTATATATACAAAATCTCATTGAAATAGAAGCTGTAGCTTAAAATAAGTTGACAAACTTATCTTGCAACTAATTTTTTATGAATAAATCTAAAAAAGCTTATTACATTTTTATACAAACAATAATATATTTTTTAGAGTTTGCTGTTATAAAGCATGTTGATCTTTTATACAATGTGGACTTTGAAAAGAAAGTTTTAAATGGAACATCTGTATTGACCATAGAAGTATTGGACTACATTGAGGAAATGGTAAGTAGATTTTTTTTTAACAATTCTCTTTAAGCATTATATATTATCCAAATTTTTCTATCCAGCGGGGAAAAAAAATTTAAAAAAAAAAATTGATATGATTTAAAATGTTTATAATTTCCTCATGTGTGGGTAACACAAAAAATAAAAATAAAACGAATTGTCATCAACTAAACCCCACTCAGATACTGGCAAATCCTTCAGGGAGCCAAAGTAAAAGAAGAAGAAGAAGTTTTATGTATAATTATATAATTATTATAGCATTATCCCCTCTCACTATTGCTCACATTACATCAGATGGATCTGAAATAACTATAGATATCTGCTTATCATGATAGTTCCTAAATACTTTAGATGAGATTATGGGTATAAAACCTAGGCAATATTGAAGTGTTTTTGATAATGTCTGTCAATCTGTTAAATTTTATCACAGAAATGACATACATGTATCAAAAAGATATTTTAGTAATATGTTTATATAACAAAATCTAATAATTTGCATACGTACACATAATATGTTGCATTACATGTTTGTGTTCAATAAACCAGTTTTATATAAAATGTAAAAGCTAACTACTTGATTTCTTGCATTTCAATTACTTACCTAGATAATATGCATGGTTTCAACTAAATTTACATTTTAGACTTCAATCTTAAGAGTATGTCTTAAAGATTGATTCATCGTTCTGCCTAACTAATGTCCCACTGTTAGACAATAGTATCTTCTCCAAATGCTCACTCATTTGCTTGACTGAAGATTTTGTCCTATTAGCCAACCAATCCATTAAGAGCTTCTAATTATTATAAAATGTTAAAATACAATTTTTCCTTTCCTTTTCTTTATCCTTTGTTTCAGATATTGGATACAAGTGATTTAAATATAGAAAAAATTGAAATGAAAGATGGCACACCACTTACGTATAAATTAGATGAACCTATACCTAACTATGGATCGAAACTAACTATCAATCTACCGCAGTCCGCTGCACCTGAACAAAAGTAAGCTAAAATAAGTATATTATATATATTTGTTAACTAGTTTCTGTTTATTCTTATGAGTAGTTGAGTCGCTGGGAAAAGCTATAAAGTCCTATGTTATGCCAGATCAGCGTACAATAACCAGTTCTGACAGAATATAAGTTTATTTTTGTAAGGAAATTATATTTATCAAACTATTATAGGACCCTAAAAAATTAAAAACAAGCTACAGTCTGACATTCTTATATATTTTTTAAATATTCTCTTCATATAAAAAAATCAGCCTGAGTAAAAAAATAATTTTTTTTTAAAGATCAGGAAAAAGTTTTGATAAAAAATATAAAACAAATATTGAAGACATTTTAAAGAAGAGCTCTATTCAGTACACTTCCATGACGCTCGCAGGCTACATATACAAACCCTATGTTCCTAAGTCAACAGATGTTAATTTAGAAGAAAGCCTATGTGAAAATGTTAATATAGAGCATATAAGTTCAACTTGCATATGTATGAAGCCAGTGCTGAGTTTGTCTTCACAAATACTACATTGCAATATGTGAGAGTTTTCTTGTAAAAAAGAAACAATTATGAACTATAGTCTCATTGTCAGATAATTTGAAAAATAATTGTTTGTATACAACAATAGGCATTAAGCATTTGTGCGAATAGAACACTAAAAACTATATTAAAATTCTACCTAACTCTTACAATATTATAAGATTTGATAACAAGTTGCCTAAGAATCAAGTAAGAATATTAAGTTCTAGGTCAAATTGAAACTTGTAACTTTCTCCGTGTGCATTGAGTAAGAGAAATCATTATGTTATAGTGCTTATAGTTCATGTTTTTGTAGTGTAATAATTTATAAACAACGTAGAGTTATTTCATAACATAATAATTATTATGTTATTTTAAATTATTTTGTTCACTGATATTTAACAAAAAGTTCCACATAATTATTACAAATTTTACATATTGCATGTATCGAAATATTAAAGTTATATTTTAATTATAAAGCCTAATATAGGTTTACATAATTATTAACTTTAAATGAAATAACAATAATTTGTATATTATGTGTAAAAATGTTTATTTAACCAGTTTCATCAAAAAATACATCCAATTATTTATAAAGTAATATTAAAAGGAATAGTTTGCTAATAAATAGTCCACATTTATTTTTTAATTTATTTTGTCTAGGTTGCAGATTAAAATTAAGTATAGCACAGTACCGTCGGCTACAGCACTGCAGTGGTTGGATCCTAACCATACTTCAGGGAAAAAATATCCCTATATGTTCAGTCAGTGTCAGGTAATTGAGAATATAAAATATACATAATTATATATACAATTATTGAATAAAAATCAGAGAGAAGTATGTTTTAGCTATTTATATTTTTAGCTTTTAACTTCAATAAACTTTATTTTTGTTTTTGCACTAGTAATACTGATTATTAATAATAAGTAAAATGTGTAATGTTATAGGAAACATTAAAGGAGTTATTTAGCTACGTTTTATGACAGAAATTTATTTTAAAAACAATAAAGTTTACGTCTCAAGTTCAGGTTCTAAATTAGTAAGAGGAAGTTAGATTAATAATATTAAAAAAAATAAATTACGCGAAATTACCCAATTCGATATAACCTTCTACTACATATTATAAGCTCAGGATGTATTTATTTTAGACTAGATATAAGACTAAGGGGCTGTCTCCACGAGCGAGCGTATCGCCGGCGATACGCTCGCTCGCGGAGACATTTCCATACAGATTGCTGTCTCCACGAGCGAGCGTATCGCCGGCGAGACGCTCGCTCGTGGAGACAGCTCCATAGAGAGTGTATAGAAATAGGTGGCACGACGATAGTATCGCCGGCGATACGCTCGCTCGTGGAGACAGTCCCTTAACAATGACTTAACTTAAACGTGCCCATCGCAGCGGCGGTCCCTGGACGACTTACTTAATTACTAACAAATATCTTACACTACACTAAAAATATTACCAACATAAAGATTTATATTTAGGCACATAATAACACTACAGATTATATATTGCGTCGCCCACACTATGTATTGATTATTTGAAAGACTTATATGTTTTAGCCTGTGCACGCCCGTTCCATCCTGCCATGCCAAGATACACCTGCGGTTAAATTCACATATGAAGCCGAAGTCATTGCTCCTGAAGAGTTTACCGTTCTCATGAGCGCTATTCGTGGAGAGAGTAAGGGAAATAAGACTACTTTCAGCCAGCCTGTACCAATACCATCCTATCTCTTGGCCTTAGCAGTTGGTGTACTTGAATCTAGAAGGCTAGGGCCTAGGTGAGTAAAATGATCACTTTGGTTTCTACGTAATTTACCGTGATTAGTATTAAAGAATAAAATATAAAAAGGCCATTAGTGTCCCGATTTTTTAACTCTTTTAGCACTACTTAAATAATACGGTAATTTTCTTCGATATACCTGGAACACAGCGCACACGCATCGTTTTTTCTAACAAACACCCAATGAGTCATACAGGATACTTGCTTCTGTGTTCAGTGTTGTGTAAACACCTTAATGAAAAACGAAAAATGTAGAGGGTAGATCGTTACGCCCTACCCGCAAAATAACATCTCCAAAGTCCCGAATCCTCAGTCACCTACGACCATAGCACAAGCAACAACGTCGAAATATCGAAAGTTTCTAAATATTAATCGCAATAAGTTCCATAGAATGAGTTATTATATAGAAGTGTTAATAGATTCAATGTGTTATTAGACTATAAAGATTCTCAAATGTTAAAATAGAACAATAAAAAAAATGTAATGTTTTTTGTTTATGTTGAAAATGCCTATATCAGGTGCTCTTTTGAGTTGAGTTGGAAAGCTTTTTTATTTAAGGTTATATGTATTTTAAATAAATATGCTACGGTTAGTATGGAGCAGTAAATACATAAGTAAATCCAGTGTGTAATAAAACTCAACCCAATCACTCTCCTACTGTGAGTATCACTCTAGTCTATACAAATAAATAAAATTGGAGTGTCTGTTTGTAATATTAAAATAACTGCTTTTTACTAAATGCATAATATATGGATCTATACACAGTACATATACCAAAATAACATTTTTTACAATTTTTGTCTGTCTGTCTGTTTGTTCCGGCTAATCTCTAAATGGTCGGGACCGATTTTGACGGGACTTTCACTGATGGATAGCTGGTGTAATAAGGTGTAACTTAGGCTACTTTTATTTTAGATTTTTTTTTATAACTGCGAACTGAACAATAACTGTTTGTTAAACTCCACGCGGACGAAGTCGCGGGCAGAGCAGCTAGTTTATAATATAAATATAGTTATGAACAATACTTTAGCATAATGATGTAAAAAAAAAAATAGCATGTTCTTCTTCTTCTTCTGGTTAATGGCTTTCAATAGTGCCAAATGAGCACAGATGAAACATGCTAAGTTACAGAACTAGTGGGTAATTTCATAAAATTGTCAAATTTTTGTTTCAAAGTTCTTTATAAATTATTAAATTCGTATTACTTATTTCTTCACGATGTAACTGAAATATAATAGACTAGTTTTTCACTTAACACCAGAAACTAAAGAATCAATAGAAACTAAATAAAACTAAAATTTTCAGATCTCATGTGTGGTCCGAAAAAGCAGAAATTGAACAAAGTGCCTGGGAGTTTGCAGAGACTGAAAAATATTTACAAGCGGCAGAGAGACTGTGTGGGCCATATCAGTGGACGCAATATGATTTACTTGTGTTACCCCCCTCCTTCCCCTATGGTGGAATGGAAAATCCATGTCTGACCTTTGTTACCCCAACTTTATTGGTAAGTGGTACATTAAAATATTTTTCTTCAATTAACAAGAAATATTAGTACCGTTAATTACAACTACTTTCTGTTATTAGTTATTATAAAGTCTTTAACATACAAGCATAAAAATGGTTGCACACAAAAATACGTATACCCCATATTTTTATTGAATAATATGTATTGTTCACCAACAAATCATTTTATTATTACTTAAAACAGTGTATCAAAATAAAACAAAGTTGATATTGTTTGTATATTGTTTTTAATGGAGGATTAATTCATGTGAATCTTAATAGCTATAATGATTGCTAATGAAGAATAACTAGATTAATTATTCTTATCAGAATATTGAAGAATAAATAAACTAATCTCCCATTTTCAGATTTATGTTTATCTTGATCTTAACAACTACAGTTTTATTACACATTTCCTATTAAAAACGTTATCTTAAATCAGTTAATTCAATTTCAATTATTTTTGTTTTATGATTTTGATTCTTGTTACTTTTTTAATTATTTGAACATTTTGCTAAATAATATTAAAAATTAAAAATTTGAATAAGCTAACGTAAAAACAAATGTTTAATGTTTAACATTATTCTATTGTTTTTTACATGTTTATGACTAACAATAAATTACTAATGAAATTATAAATTCAACTGAGGTAGGGCACAGAAGGAAATTTCTTATTCAATCTATAGAGCAGCCCGACTTGGGTAATACCTCGACCTTACAGAAGATCACAGCTAAAAATACTGTTTTCAAGTAGTGTTGTATTCCTGTTGGTGAGTAAGGTGACCACCTACAAGTAATCGCTTACCATCAGGTGAGCGGTACGCATGTTTCCGGCCTAGTTATATGTATAAAACAAGTGCGAGTCGGACTCGCGCACGAAGGGTTCCGTACCATTGACTAGGTAAACACCAGTCGTTGTATAAGCCCCCCAAATTTTTTTAATTTATTAGGTATTTATTATTAAATTAAATACACAATTAAGTATTTTGTGAATATTTCAAGTGCCTACCTCTTACCATTTATTGATATCGAGCAAAAATAGGCAATAAATCGCGTTTGTTGTATGGGAAATATTTATTTTATTTTGTTTTTAGTATTTGTTGTTATAGCGGCAACAGAAATACATAATTTGTGAAAATTTTAACTCTCTAGCTATCGCCGTTCTAGAGATACAGCCTGGTGACAGACGGACGGACGGACAGCGAAGTCTTAGTAATAGGGTTCCGTTTTTACCCTTTGGGTACGGAACCCTAAAAATCAGATTCAAATACTTTCTCATAAAAACAAGAATATAAAAATAAGAAGTATATGATTAAGAAAATTATAATCTGTAAAATTATTTTTTTTTTAGTTTTTGCAGGCAAGCCTATATGATTGGTTATGTAATTACAATATCTTACATAGGATATCAGTTTCGATTCGAACAGATCGATGTAGTATCGAATATATTATATTGACCTACCTGTTCATATCTACTTGCCAGGTAGCCATGACCAAAAATAAGTAGGCAAGTCTACCTAGGCATATTCTGTGTGTTAAAAACTATCAATTGATATAAAACTCATTCGGTTATCATATGAGTGAAGGTGATGAAAAAAAAATTAAATAAAATTAATTAAATTAAAAATAGCCTTGACCACTTTTCGATAGGCAAGTTATCATAGGCATATTTGTTTATAATTATATTATTGTCATATAAATTATATTTGATAAAAAATATGTCTCATCGAGTTATCAGATCGGTGAAGGTCGATGTTCTACGTCTCCCCTACTAATAGTATTCTATTTTCACAGGCCGGTGACAGGAGTCAAGCAGATGTTATAGTTCATGAAATAATGCACAGCTGGACTGGCAATCTTGTGACAAATAGAAACTTTGAACATTTCTGGCTCAATGAAGGTTTTACTGTATTTCTTGAAAGAAAGGTTGCGGCGTCTCTCATTGAAGACGAGACTGAAGCTAAAAAGAGTAGAGATTTTGAAAGCATACTTGGTCTACAGGAACTAAATGAAACTGTGAGTAATTTTTTTTTTATATTGCTTTGATATGGCTATTATGATTAACCCTATCTGTCTTTACTACTGTAATCTCCTATTTTTTTTATCGATTTAAATTTAATAAAATAGTAATATAATAATTTACTTAATGTCTGGGTCAATGTCAGTTATATAATAAACTAGCTTCTGCCCGCGACTTCGTCCGCGTGTAGGGACTTTGGACTACCGCTAACTTTAACCCGCGACTTATTGGTATTAGCGTGATGATATATAGGCTATAGCCTTCCTCGATAAATGGGCTATCTAACACTGAAAGAATTTTTCAAATCCGAAAAAACAAACAAACTTCAGCTTTATAATCTATACTTCTATACTAATATATAAAACTGAAGAGTTTGTTTGTTTGTTTGAACGCGGTAATCTCTGGATCTACTGGGCCGATTAGAAAAATTCTTTCAGTGTTAGATAGCCCATTTATCGAGGAAGGCTATAGGCTATGTGTCATCACGCTAAGACCAATAGGAGAGGAGTCCACGCCGACGAAGTCGCGCGCAGAAGCTAGTATTAGTATAAATAAGAAACTATTTAGAAACTTCTAGTCTACTGCACTGCTCTGTAAATAAATTTCTTATCTCTGTAGTAGTTTCTGGCTGTGTGTTGCTTCTCAGTGTCAATGTTTTATTTTACATTTTCTCACAATTTACATTTTGTAGGTTATCAGTACCCTCGGTGAAGACAATCCATTGACATGTCTAGTTCCCGACTTGAACAACACACATCCAGACGATTCATTCTCTCGAGTTCCATATGAGAAAGGTTCCCTGTTCCTACGCTACCTCGAAGACCTAATAGGAGGTCCAGGTATTAACTTTCATCATATTCATAATTCTAGATACACCATGAACTCGGTGACAATAATGCGTTAACAAGATTAGTTGTGAATCTCAATGGAGTACATCCAGATGACGCGTTTTCAACCGTTCCTTATGAAAAGGGATCGCTATTTTTAAGATATCTCGAAGATTTGCTTGGAGGTCACGGTATGATATACACACAATTATATTATTAAAAAAAAATGTGTTTAAAGCTGATTCTTACATGGATGAAGAAATTTATTGTATTTAAACTGAGATTTTTAAATTAGTTTATAAAAATTGTAGTAAGAATATGAAACTTTGAATAGTTGGGTGCTGTAAAGGACTCACTATAGACGGCTCCACGGTTGCTTAAAACCGAATAAAATCATATCAAAACCGAATAAAATCATATCAAAATTTCGATTCGGCTGGACATCGTTCCATAGCTTAGTTGGCTAGAGCACCGACACCGTATATCGGGGGTGCGGGTTCGAATCCCGCTGGTTCGAAATTTTGAAATGATAATTTATTATCGATGAACTCGGTGACAATAATGCGTTAACTACCCATAACATTTTATCCTATTTTTGTCAATAACTATGACAAATAATCAATTACTTGAAATTACCAGTGATGATTTCAGCAAAACATATTACCTATAATTCATTCAACTTAGATATAGGTATAACCTAAACTTGTTGTTATTTTATTGATATAGTGTTTTTCTTTATACAGAGGTTTTCGATGAGTTCCTCCGTTCATATCTCAACCATTTCCAAAGACAGTCAATAGATACGGACCAATTTAAAGACTACCTTCTAAACTACTTTAAGGATAATGAAAAGCTATCTAAAGTAGACTGGGATACTTGGCTCTTTAAGAATGGCATGCCACCGATAATACCTGAGTAAGTTGACAATTTTTCATACTGTTGCTTTAATTAAACTTTTTAATAGTTAAATTTTTATAGTCTTTTTAAACTATTTTATACTGCTAATTAAATTTTAATTAAATATCTGTCCATAATTATAGAATTGTTTATTAATCACACGAATTTTTGTCCACAGCTATGACACATCAATGACGAAATCAGTAAATTCTCTTTTAGCGAAAATAAATGAACCTACTGCCTCAATTTCTCCAGACGACGTTAAGACTTTCTCTCCCCACCAATTAATAAACCTTTTACAGTCACTTGTAGACCAAGATCCATTACCACCCGGTAAACTAAATGATCTTGGTGCTGCTTATAATATAAATAACAGTCGAAATACAGAAATCATATATAGATGGTTGAGACTTTGTATAAGAAGTGAGGACAAAACTAAATTGAACGACGTCTTCACATTTTTAAACAATCAAGGGCGTATGAAATATGTACGCCCAATCTACAGGGACCTTTATGCTTGGGAAGATGTCAGGGACCAAGCCATTGACAATTTCCTTAAAAACGAACCTCACATGATGCATGTGACTGCCTACACGCTAAGAAAGGATCTACATCTCAGTGAATAATTTAATATTGAACTATTGTTGTATTTTATGTTATACTAGCGACCCGTCCCGGCTTCGCACGGGTGCAATGATGACATTTTTAAATGACAGGATCTTTACGTAATATTCCGACGTGGCGGCTGAGGTACTACTCTTACAACACGTAATATTATGGCGATGGCGGTAAAAGGGTTAAATGTTTCGCTGTTAATTACTTCTAACGACGATATCTCAAAACCTATTCATCTGATTGATATAGTGTAAAGGGCAATTTTAATCTGCATTAAATTCCTAAGCTAACTAAAATATTTGTTTGGATAAGGATTAATACTGAACTAAAGAAAATAGCTTGGAAAATAACGTAATGTTTTTAATTAAAAATTTGAACATAAAAGTGGTTATTGTAAGTCAACCGTAAGAGATAGAGATATGCTATCGCGGACTTTTTTGTAGCATTTTTATAGATTTAGAATTCGCTAGTACATTACTCCACTGTATCTTTGCTAGTTTACGCGGCGTTTGCGTGGAAAGCTCCCAGTTGGCCCGATTTTGTGCGACTTCTTCAACATTTATCGCCGTATTTCTGCTAATTTACATAAAACTATACTAAATTATATACATAAACCTTCCTCTTGAATCACTCTATCTTTAAAAAAACCCGCATTAAAATCCGTTGCGTAGTTTTAAAGATCTAAGCATACATAGGGACATAGGGACAGAGAAAGCGACTTTGTTTTATACTATGTAGTGATAAGATATTTATTTTAAAGTAATATTTTAATTTTCGAAATGCACATATGAATTATGAGAGACTTTGTTTTATATTGTGTTAATGTAAATAAATACATTCAATAAATTTTGTTTATTCCTATTATTATATTATTTTACAATTTTGTATTTTTTTTATTAAATAACCCTAAAAAATACCCTGGATAACGATATTTGACTGACGACATCCAACATAGAAGTTTTTGACGTATTATTCTTTTTCACCATCGAACTGTACTGTATTTATGAGCTACTAGCCAACCCGTACGCACTTCGTTGGGCGTTAATTATTTTTGTGGAGCAAATATAATTATAGTAAAGTTTTCATCTCGCTCGCATTTCTCTGAGTTCATTTACATATACTATTATTTTTCACTTAATTTTTTGTTCAATAACAATAAAATATAGCCTTTATCACTCCTGAATAGTGTAGCTTTCTGTTAGTGAAAGAATTTTTACGATCGGATCAGTATTTACGAAGATTACCCCCTACAAACAAACAAAGTTAGAAACTCCTCTTAAAAGTTTTGTTAAGTACGATCACGATACAGCCTGTAATATCCCACTGTTGGGCATAGGCCTCTTCTCCATGTAGGAGAAGGATCGGAGCTTAATCCACCACGCTGCTCCAATGCGGGTTGGCGGATATATTCCCTACTATGAGTAACGATCGCTATCAGGTGTACATGATAACAACCGGGACCGACGGCTTAACGTGCTCTCCGAGGCACGGTGGGGTAACCCACAAGGACTACACAAACACCCAGACCACGGCAAACATCTGTATGGCCAATACAAATGTTGTCGTGTGCGGGAATCGAACCCACAACCGCACGCGCAACAGCCAATCGCAATCCAGTGCTGTAACCGCTGCGCCAACGCGGCGTCAAGTTTGTTAAGTAATCGTAACTTTTTTGCAGGATAACCTTTACACAACTGGTGAAACAGACCCACGTGCTCCGCTCCTATTGGTCTTAGCCTGATAATATAAACTATAACCTTCCTAGATAAATGGCCTATTTAACACTGATAGTATTTTTCAAATCAGTCCATTAGTTCCTGAGATTAGCGCGTACAAGCAAACTCTTCAGGTTTATAATATTAGTGTCGTTAATAAGCTTTACAATGTAAAGAAAAGTAAGCTCGGCAATAAGGAAAGCACTAATACAAGTCGTTTGCTAGCGATTGTATATTCAATGTACTCTGTGCTAGCGATTTAGCAAATGTAAAAGTTGTTAATATAATAAAACTAACATAATTTAAAATGAGAAAATATTTCCGTATGCATAATTATTGGATTAGAATACGAATTTATTGTCAGTAGGGGAAAGTGGTTACCCTTCGTACACTTTTTAGATTTTATTTTTTTATTTTATGAGTAATTGTCGAAATTATTTAGTTTATGTACCCAAATGTGGCAAATATATTGTAGTTTGTTACAAAAAAGTCCGAAACTATTATGTCAAAAACGTTAAAGGGTTATAGCCATTTTTCTGCGATAAGATATTTGTACGAACGTACCCCACGTATGGGGTACGTTCGTACAGTAGGTGGGGTACTTTCGTACGACATGGGGTAGGTTCATACAGGTTAATTAAAAAGCCTATTAAAATCGTTAAATATTTATTAATTATTATAAAAAATATTTATTTATTAAAGAACTAACTTAATAATATTTGACTTGACTAATAGTCGATAAAGCTTTCTTTAGAAAAATAACAAAAAATAAAATAGTTCATCTTTCATCTTTGCCTTGAATGGCCGAACACTCCAACGTCTAAAGGTCGCAATCGATGACTTGTGTGCGGAGGAAAAGACACAAAAATGATGCCATTATCTCGAGCATATGCTATAGCCTGTAAGCTGATGTGGCTTTCGTGATTATCACATAACAGTAAAATCGGATGGTCTTTAGAGCTCAGTGTGTGTTTCTGAATGTGCTTTAAAACTGCAACTAATATGTTAGCATTTATCCACCCACTTCTATAAACAGCTCCGAGACTTCCTTCAGGCGCACCTTCAAGAAGATGGTGTTGTAGTGCACACGTGGAAATACAAATAGCGGATTCATAGTATTTCCGGTTGCAAAAATAATAGCACCAAATGTTATCAATTCGCCTCTTTCCGCTGACACGATTTGTCCCATTTGTTTCTGTGATTTAGGAGCCAAAATTTTAGGAGTTTCTAAAACAGGAGACACAGTAAGAGACACACTGTAACACATCAGCCCAATTATTATTATAGAACTCTTGGACTGCAGTCGTATTAAACGCAAACGATCGAGCAGCGCTAGTGTTTTCTGGCTTTCGCAGACTGATGTTGGCGTTGCATTCGGCGTATTTACGCATTCACTGCTTTCCGTGATTTTTTGATGTTGTATTTTAACGCGGCTTTTCTATACGACAACTGTCCTTGTATTATCTCATCCATGAAATTAGCAATTGCTAATTTCACGGATTCTTTAACCACTTCTTGAGTACTTGTACCTTTATTTATGTTTTCGCACGATGATTCTGCAATAAAATATTAATTATAGATTTACTAAATAAAAATATTTCATTTTGTTAGAAGTAGAATAATTCATTGTCTAAGATCCGGAATATAACAAAGGCAGAGGCAGAGGCAGCAGCAGGCAGAGGTTGTTTTTATAAATTCACAATATTGAAATAAGCCTATAAAAAATTGTTTCGTCTAATTAACAGATGAGGGAAGATTTAGCTTCTCGGATCTTAGACCATCATAAAAGGAAAAATATGTTATTGTGCTGTCTGCACGATAATTTTGAAAGGTAATACTATATTTTATTTCATAAAAATCAAATTTTGATGTACTTCTGGTTAATGAAACCTAAAGGGGAGCATTCGTACGCGTACGAATGTGCCCCCTGTCTAGCTGTCCGAAGGCACCCCATGCCTTAAACAAAATGAAAAATACAACTTTATTCAAATTCCAATTTAGTTTGAGAAATATAACAATTAAAGCTCAAAATAAACAATGTTAACATTAATAAATCATCACTATTTTGTCAAAAACATAACAATTCTACTTATAATTACGAAACTAAATTTGGGTAAAAAATTTACTTACCGCGCGCGAAAACACGTTAAGTCTTGTCAGCTGATACACCGTAGTGCAACTGGCGTGACACTCCGCTAGCAACATAGTGGCCGATATGTCTATGCACACAAGGAAAGACGTGTTTGTGTGTATTTTAGTTTTTCTTTTATACTAACTGTACGAATGTACCCCGCGTACGAATGGTGACCACTTTCCCCTATGCCTCTAAATGTAAGTAAGTCTATAATACCACTTGGATTCATGAAGAGAAAACATTTTAAGAATTAATTTATTACCTACTTAATACTTTGTTTAACTCGTTTGTAAAAAGTGAATACTGTTCTCAGTTTATAATTCTGTTGTGTGGAAACCATTTTATTAAATTCATAAATACCTACAGATTAGAGAGAAAAAAACTACTTCAATTGTCAAAGTCCAACGAAGAAACAGGCACCTGTCATTTTTGTGTCATAAATTTCTAACCTTTAAATTAGGTATATCATTCCAAAATAAAGGTAGGTAATAAATAATAATAACATAACATTATCGATACAATAGCTAACACACTGATCAACTACATATACGACCATGTCTGCCGCTAAAAGAGTCCAGGTATGTATAGTTTAGTGACTTGTTTATAGTTTGTAGAACTAATTCCAGTACCTAGTTCATTTAAAACTACTTAACCATTACTTAACTTTTAGCAATGGGCAACTTTTGCGCGTACTTGGCACATTTTCGATTGCAAGTGGCAGGATCCTTATCAATCCGCCGAAGTTATAAAGAAATATTTATTGGGAATGCATAAACCTATATACCATCCAATGAACGATTGTGGAGATGTTGTAGTCTGTATAAACAGCAGAGAGATAGCACTCCGAGGCAACGACTGGCGTCAAAGGGCGTATTTTCATCACACTGGATATCCTGGCGGTGCAACATGGACCTTAGCATGGGAAGTCCACAACAAAGATCCAACTATGGTAAGTGCATTGAAAAATTCTTAAAAGTACCCTTTAATTTGCACATTGGAGTTCAGACATTATAATGTTCATCTATACTAATATTATAAAGCTGAAGAGTTTGTTTGTTTGTTTGAACGCGCTAATCTCAGGAACTACTGGTCCGATTTGAAAAATTCTTTCAGTGTCAGATAGCCCATTTATCGAGGAAGGCTGTAGGCTATTTTTTTTTAAATTAATGCATGTGAAATCATGGGGCAAGACTAGTTTATAATATTTTTTATTTTTATTTTACTTTCGAAAAGTTGAAATTAATTTTAATTGACATAAGGTAAAGTTAATGATCGATTACTGTAGATATTCAATTAATTGTACGATTAATATACTTTTTGTAGGAACGTTTTCATTTATTTTCCTGAAAGGATTAAAAAAAAAAATGTATGAAATGTAACGAATAAATATAAAAATGTTAATTTTTTATGTTTTAGATAATTAAAAAGGCAGTATACAGAGCTATGAAGGGTAATCTACAAAGACGTCACACCATGCAACGACTCCTAATTTACCCCGGAGAAGAAATACCTGAAGATGTTGTACAAAATGTTACAAATCAAATTCGTCAGCTCCGTTTAGTACCAACTAGATTAGATCATATTTCGGAGGAAGAAGTCAAGAAATTCCCGAAAGTCATGGACTATCCTACAGACTATGTGCTTAAATAATTTTATCAATATGTTTAATATAAAATTAGTTTGTAAATAAATATAGTAGTTATCATAATAATTATTATACTGTGTTTTATTACGACTGGTTTTTTTTTTAATTATACAACTAGGCAAACAAACATATAGCTCACCTAATGGTAAGCAATTACCACAGCCTAGAGACGTTTTCAACACAGAGCAGTATTATTTAGCTGTGATTTTTTAGACAGACTAACAGGTAACCTAGATTGGTTTACCTGAATACACTAATTAAATTCTGAGTATTTTTAAATCCTGTTAAAAAAAAAACAGCTGTGGCCCATGCAGTGGTGATATAAAAGCGTGTCTCGAGATTTACCTTAGGAAATTAAGTTTAACTTATTGATTTTAATTTTTTAAATTTTCAAACAAAATAAATAGCCCTGCTGGAAAAATCTCATAGAATATCATAGGAAAAACAAAATATTCTATGAGATTTTATGAGTTACTTGTATTCCTATGAGCCTGAAAAAAATTTGATCATAAACATTCTATGATATTTTATGAGTATTTCACCAACTCATAGATTCTCATAAAAATGTTACTTCTTGTCGCTATGAGATTTTATGAGTAATTTCAACATTAGACGAACAATGAGTAATACTTATGAGATTTTATGAGAATTTCGAGATTAACATTTCTATGAGATTTTATGAGGAAAATTGAAAGAAAAGTAGCTCATAAGAAGTTATAGACAATTTATAAAGAAGTTATGAGCAGTATTGCATTGAAATTCTTATGAGTTTCTATGAGTAATTTCGACGACAAATACACATATAAAATACCATAGAATATCTATATTTTATGAGAATTTCGAGATTAACATTTCTATGCGATTTTATGAGGAAAATTGAAAGAACAGTAGCTCATAAGAAGTTATAGAGAACTTATGACGTAGTTATGAACAGTATTGCAATTGAAATTCCTATGAGTATTTATGAGTATTTCCCCGGTCCAATACACATATAAAATACCATAGAATATCTATATTTTATGAGAATTTCGAGATTAACATTTCTATGCGATTTTATGAGGAAAATATCCATATAAAATCCCACAAAATATTATTATTAACCGACTTCAAAAAAGGAGGAGGCTACTCAATTCGACCGTATATACATATACTTTTTTTATCCGACTTCAAATGAGGAGGTTACTCAATTCGACCGTATATAATATATTTTTATTTTTTTATTTTTTATGTATGTTCGGGGATAACTTCGTCGTTTATGAACCGATTTTGATTATTCTTTTTTTTTTTTTTGTTGGAAAGGACATATCCCAATTTTATATACAATCAATATACAATCCATCCTAAAATAAATCTTATTTTGTAAATAAATATGGCGTAATGGGTAACCATAGACTACTATAGTGCTGTAATATATGTTGATAAATGTCGATGTCGGTAAATTATTTAGAGATAGCTTGACATGATAATTTCATGATTTTTGTATTTTAATGTTTTAAATAATCTGATGAAGTTGACGATATTACAAAAGTGAGTTATTTCATATAGAGTGGCTAATGAAAGAAGGCACACTAAAATATTTTTTTATTTGTCATGTTCGTTTCAAATTAGATTTCTGAAAGTACTTTTCGGTATTTGAGGTTTCTCTGTGTTTTGATAAATTTTACCCTTGAGTTGTGACAGCCTTTTCATGCATCGCCATTTCGTTCGTGTTGCAAATAATATCTACAGTCCGGCCGCTCAAAGAATGCGTTTCTGACACCTGTCAAATCGTCATGACTAATGATGTACAATAAATAACATTAACATTAATAATATTTAGTAACGTTATTTATTGCATTCATTATGCATATTTATTCATTTTAATTTATATGTTGTTATTGTTTATAGGAATTATATATCAATATATTCAATATTTCATTCGGTCCTAGCTGTCCGCGCAGGTCGGACGCGAACAAACTGTAATAATCATTTAATATATTTTTTTAACGTCTTTCACACAAATATCAATCTTAAGTTCTTGTGGATAAGTTTGTATTCAGTGTACGCAAGATTTGCTGCCGGACTCCACCTAAGATCCAGTGAGTTGTCTCAATCACACAGCAGTGCCGCTGCAATACACGTCCCACTTACGCATACCGTGTCATCGTATCCTGCACAGAGTAGTTAAGTGCTTAGACTAAACAGAATGTATCACTCACCAACAAAACAATACGATAGCAATCCAGATCTAAACGAAACGGGAGTAACGCTTCGGAAGCGTAATAAACATGATGATGTGTCGGTTACTATCAAGGTATTTACAGATACCATATTATCCAAACTTGACACTTTTAAAACTGACTTTGATGCAGCCCCGGATCTTCAATTTTTTTTAGGCGGGGCAAAAACTGAAAAATGCCGCCCCCGCCCACTTATATTTATTTTATTTTTACCTTTATCATGCTTATAATTTCAGCTATCAGATGTCCACTATTTGATTGAAATTTGGACATAGCCTACATAGGCCTTCCGGAAATAATGCATCCATCGCTGTTCTTTCTGTGTTAAGCCTATTTATTTACACATACATCGGTACATAGACATAAACGTGTAGGATATATATTTTATATACAGCATAGGATAGGATTTAAAATAAAAATATGTATAATAAAAATAAAAATCAAATATTGTATTGCATTTGTGAATTGAAATTACAATTTTACTCTTTTGCACTCTTTGTACTCTCTCTTTCGCACGCACGGTAACCAGACGCGTGCTGCCGCGATCTGCGATTTCTGGCGCGTATTTTTAACCCCCGACGCAAAAAGAGGGATGTTATAAAAGTTTGACGTGTGCGTGTCTGTCTGTCTGTCTGTCTGTGGCACCGTAGCTCGCGAACGGAGGACGCAATTTCAATTTGGTTTTTTTTTTTTTGTATGAAAGGTAAGTTACGGGCGAGTGTTCTTAGACGCATGTTTGATGAAAATCGGTTGAGTCCTGAAAAAAATCTGGGGGTAAAACCGAGGAAAATACCCAATATCTGCAAATACATGTGGTGTGGAGAAAATGAGGATGGAAATCCGAATGTCAGCAAATTTATCCAAGTAGGGTTGCAAATGAAATAGCATCACATGCACTTTACAAAATTAATAATAAAAATAAATGAATAGTACCCATAAAAAGTATAAAATAAAAATTAAATTAAAAACAAAAAAACCCGACACAGTAACCTGAGTTCCCTTTAAAAGTAAAAAATAATGAAAGAAAATCTTAAAGTACCTAAGTATGTACGAGTATTAATAATTCAAAAAAAAAATTACATCGCATTGCGGGACCGCTCCAAAACTAACAGTTCAATTACAAATAGTCTAAATAGTCCAGTCATTTGATAGTTTTACCTGGAAAGTTTTCCGGTAGTTTTGAAAGTTGGTGATTTTATAGATTTGGACGTGCTCTTTTCGAATTTTCACTTTGCCACCTCGTATCTTTGCCGCTCGCGTCGCCATATTGGAAAAATGGCGCTCAAATACAGTTTTTTTTAAAAATAACTCCATTACAACTCATTTTACGATAAAAATAGTTATGTAATAAATTAAACTAAAGAAAATTTCCTACAATTTATGTAGTAACCTTTTTTATGTAAAATCTATAGTTTCAGCGTACGAGAGCTGCAAAGTCCACTCTAACACGCGTTTACGTGTCATAATCATGTATATTTCGTAAGTCCAGTTGACAAGTTTTGAATATTTTTTTTTAATTTGAAAAAAATATGGTGTAATCTAAACACTATAAACATTTAATTCCCGTTGGAAATTTTACTTAAACTTAATTTTTCAACAAGTTAAACGACTGTTAACAAACAAAATTTTCTCGAAATTACGTCTCAATTGTAAATGAAAAAAAAAATGTTTAAACATTGTCGTAAACAATTTTCGCTTCGTAGAGCCTTATTTATATACATAATTATCAAGATCACACCAATAAAGTAAAAAAATATTCATAGTTTGTTTATAATAATTTTTATAGTTCCAGAAATTCACCACTTTTTGTAAAAATCACCAGTTTTTGTTCAAGTACAAATATTATTATAAACAAAGTATGAATATTTTTTAACTTTAATGGCGTGATCTTGTTGATTATGTATATAAAAAAGGCTCTACGAAGCGAAATTTTTTTACAATAATGTTTAAACATTTTTTTTTCATTTACAATTGAGAAAAACAACAAGAAAATTTTGTTTGTGAACAATCGTTTAACTTGTTGAAAAATTAAGTTTAAGTAAAATTTCCAACGGGAATTAAATATTAATAGTGTTTAGAACATACCATAATTTTTTCAAATAAAAAGAAAAAATTATTCAAAACTTGTCGACGGGACTTAACGAAATATAATTATGACACGTAAACGCGTGTTAGAGTGGACTTTGCAGCTCTCGTACGCTCAAACTATGGATTACAAAAAAAAGATTACTACATAAATTGTAGGAAATTTTCTCTAGTTTAATTTATTACATAACTATTTTTATCGTAAAATGAGTTTGAACGGAGTTATTCTCAAAAAACTGTATTTCAGCGCCATTTTTCCAATATGGTGGCGCGAGCGGCAAAGATACGAGGTGGCAAAGTGAAAATTCGAAAAGAACACGTCGAAAACTATAAAATCACCAATTTTCAAAACTACCGGAAAATTTCCAGGTAACCCCCTTTTTGAGCACCAAATGACTGTACTAAAACTAACCTAACTTAACTAAGCAACATAAATTTTTATAAAAATACTTGCGTAGTAAATAAGCGCGTTTTTTACTTTTTAAAGGGAACTCAACTCAGGTTACTGTGTTGGGTTTTTTTTAAATTTTTAATTTAATTTTTATGAACTATGCCTACGCGCTTCGCGAATAATAAATGTTCGTGCAGCATGTCTCACTCTGCGCTCTGGGTATCGGTAGAGTTGATATGGCCATGAAATTTCTGTACTTGTAGGTATTATTATTTATTCCGTGGTCAAAGTTAAGTAAATGATGAGTTGTCCATTCGTCTGTAAAATGTGAATTTGGCCGCCCCCTGAACTTGCCGCCCGGGGCATGGGCCCCGGCTTGCCCCCCCCTAGATCCGGGCCTGCTTTGATGATAAAATATCGCAAATCAAGGATAGCATCAACACCGTAATAAAACAGGATATTTCAAAACTCAATGATACCGTTATGGAGATGAAATCGGATATTAACTGTATTCGAGAGGATTACCGCAATATTAACACAAACATTCAAGACCTACATAAAAAACAAATTGTTCTGGAAAAGGAGATGATATCTCTTAAGGAATCGACACAATTTACATCAGATGAGCAAGACACTATTAAAAAAAGGATACTGACATTATCCAGTACAAACAAAAATTTTGAGGAAATGCGCCGTGACATGATTGAACTGAAAAAGCAGAACACCGAGCTCAGAATAGATATAAATAACAAAGAACAAATGGAGCGTATATTGAATTTAGAAATAGTTGGCATCCCTGAGGATAAAAACGAAAATCTAATGAATATAATTATAGCCATGGGGAAACAATTTGGAGTCCCGTTGGAGCATAACGATATTATTCAAGCAAACAGAGTAACACCAAAAATAAAAATCCAAGGCAGAGCCAGAGTCATTGTTGCTAAGATGAGAACAAGATTGCTGAAAGACAACCTGTTATCTGCATCGCGAAAACGCCGCATTACCACTACTGATATCCACCTAAAAGGCGAGTGTAAACCTATTTATATAAATGAACACCTGACTGTGCAAAATAAACAACTTTTAAAGAAAGCTAAGGAAACTGCAAAAAAACGCGAATTCCTCTATGCCTGGACAAAAAACGGAAGGATTTTCGTCCGCAAAGGAGATACATCACCTCCAATACTAATATCCACAGAAGAGGATCTAGGGAGGATTGTGTGAAGATTAGTGCTCAAATAGTGATTAGTGCTTTTACTTTAATTTTTATACTCAGTTTTTTTCATTTAAACAAAATTTTTTTTAATATTTTAATTACCCATAACCTTAAATCTTTTGAGCTTGAATTCAAGGATGCTATCATAACGACTCCTGCACATTTGAATTGTTACCTCTATGATCTGTATTACTCTGTGTCACCTAACTACGTGCTTATGGCTAGCGTACATTCAATGCGTGTAAATATTGTGCGTCGACATAGGATGAGTATCGCAAGTCGTTTGATAAAAATATTAATATTTATGAAGATAAATCACATTTATGTAACACGATTACCGTTTGCTTTCAGAATTGTGGCTGATAATTATTATTACGTAAACAATATTAGCACTAGTACATTAATTATTTTCATTTACAACCCCATAATTTACTTATACATATCCAATTTACTAAGTAACTTATTAAATAAAGGATTGAATTACCAATTATCAAATAGAACATTAATAGAACACCACTGTAATAAATCACAAAAACTTGCACCCTTTTTTAGTGACATACCTTTATTCATTTCGATTTATAATGAACTCAAACTGCTAAGACTTCGTGCTCGCGCCGTAAACAGCATCGTCAAGGTATTATATTTTTTTAAGTTTACCCTCTTAATTATGATTATATTTATAATTATAAACATATTTATTGTCTCGGCGAAGTTAAGTGGTATATTACTTTTATATAGAATCCGTGTATGTGTGGTCTTACTTATTATGAAATATAATATGGAATTGTTAAAGCGTATCCCCAAGTCGCATAAGTCATACTATGTTGAGACTTTTTTCTTAATTTTTCTTGTAGTAATTTGTTTTTTGAGGGATTATTTTAGTTATGGCTGACTCAAGGTTAAACGCTTACTATCAGAACATACGTGGCCTAAGGACAAAAAGTCTCAATTTTAGACAAAACTTATTATGTTCTGACCTGGATGTTATTGTTATAACTGAAACATGGCTGCATGACGGTATTTACGATGGTGAGTTATGCGACGACCGATATGATGTATTTAGAGCGGACCGTGATTTGGTTCTGAGCGGAAAGGAGTCAGGCGGGGGTGTAATGATACTGGTGCGCCGGGAACTAGAAGCTGTGCGGTTGGACCTTGTTGACTCCCATGCCACAGAAATAATATTAGTAAAAATACCTGCCCGCAAGCTCTCATCACGTAATGATCTTTATTTATTGGCGGTTTATATACCTCCTGATCCTTTAAAAATTCCAATCGATATTCACTATACGGTTAATTTAATGGAGCGCTTGCATAGTATGAACCCCGATAGTCACTTCCTTGTGCTTGGGGATTTTAATTTACCTTGTATTAAATGGGACCGAAATGGACCGCATCATACAAAGCATGGTAGCGTAGACGTACAGAACGCTGGTATTTTTCTTACGGAAAGTGTAAGTTTTTTGAGCCTAAATCAGTATAATATTTTAAAAAATCACGCTGGCAACACGCTTGATCTCGCATTTTCTGACTTGCCCTTAGAGATAAGCGCGTGTACACATCCCCTTTGTAAATTAGATATCGCTCATCCTCCATTTTATATTGAGATTCTTGACATATCCATGCGACCATTTAAAGAAATCACTCCACCTAGATATAACTTTAGAAAGAGTGACTATAAGAGTATAATTGATTCTCTTAGCGATTGCAACTGGCAGGCTCTTTTTCATTCACAAACAGTAAATAACGCCACTACTATATTTTATACAACTTTATATAATATTATTAAAAAACATATTCCACTCTATAAAAAATATTCTTCAAATCACAAATATCCTGTATGGTACAGTCCGGCCTTGATTAAAATCATTAAAGAAAAGCTTAAAGCACATAAGCGCTGGAAAAATTTTCATAATATGCTAGATTATGATGAATTCTGTTTATTACGTGACAGACAAAAACGTGTGCAAAGGTCGTGCTACGATGCATATGTTGAATATACAGAAAGTGCGCTAAAAAAGAGTCCCAAAATATTTTGGTCATATCTGAAATCCTTGCGACGCGTGTCTAATTACCCTAGACGATTGTTGTATAAGGATGTGACTTATACAGATGAAACTTCAATTTGTAACGCCTTTAACGATTTCTTCCGTAGCGTATTCGGCGTCCCATCTACTCCTGATCTTCACAATTCAACAGAGAGTGCCTCTTTAAATTCATTATCCCGATTCACGATATCTGATAGTGTAGTGGAAAATCATCTTAAATCTTTAGACATTAATAAAGGCGCTGGCAGTGACGGGATACCTCCAATATTCTGGGTCAAATGTGCAAAAGTGCTCGCAGTCCCTATTGCTTACATTTTCAATTCTTCTTTAAAGGAAGGCGTCTTTCCTGATATATGGAAAAAAGCTCTCATCGTACCCATTCATAAAAAAGGCTCTAAAATAAAAGTTGAAAATTATAGAGGAATTTCGATACTCAATACAATAAGCAAAGTATTTGAAAAAATAGTCTATAACAATATTTACCCCATAATAGCCCAACAAATACCCGATAACCAACACGGTTTCCTTAAAAAGCGATCAACTGTTACTAATCTGGCGTGTTTCTCAGAATACGTAATTAGTAACATGGAAAAGGGTGGGCAGGTGGATGTGATCTACACGGACTTTGAGAAGGCGTTTGACCGGGTAGATCACTCCATACTCTTAAACAAACTAGGGAAACTTGGCATACATGGGGACCTTCTAAGATGGATAGAATCTTACCTAAACAAACGTTCTCAGGCGGTCGTGGTGGGCGGATTTAGGTCAGATTACATAGAAATACCCTCTGGCGTTCCCCAAGGTTCGCACTTGGGACCTCTTTTCTACAACGCGTACATTTACGACTTACCTAATTGTCTCGTGCATGCTAAACATTTGATGTACGCGGATGATAAAAAGATCTTTTTGAGAATAGATAACATCAATGATTGTTACATATTGCAGGCTGAACTTGACGTTTTGTATAATTATTACTTGACTAATAAGATAACGGTGAATGCCAACAAATGTCAGTGCATATCTTTCACTCGCAAAACGAACCCCATTATACATACATATAATTTTAATGGCTTTAACATCGAAAGAGTCAATATGATTCGTGACCTAGGAGTATACTTCGATAGCAAAATGACATTTGCTGATCATATTGACTTAGTCACAAAAAAAGCATATAAAAATTTGGGATTCGTCTTGCGGGCCTGCAAGACATTTAAGAATATAGGCTCACTGAAGGTCGTATATTGTGCATATGTACGTAGTCTGCTAGAGTACGCTAGCCAAATTTGGTCCCCTCAATACAATGTCTATAGCGAACGCCTCGAGCGCATACAAAAAATCTTTATAAGACATATCTCGTACCGGCGTCGTCAGTCGCGCGTATCATACCCCCGAGCCTGTCGCGATAATAAACTTTTAACTTTGAAAGATAGACGGGACACGCTCGACGTTTGCTTCCTGTTCGACATTGTTCGGGGCAGAGTTGACTGCTCAAATTTGCTGCATGAAGTGGCACTCTGCGCTCCCAGGCGCCGAACACGTCACACTCCACTTTTAAACGTGCCTCAACGCCGCACTAACTACGGATCGAACACCGTCATGGCCAGGTTGCCCCGAACATACAATGCTAAATTTAGCCAGGTAGACTTATTTTGCTTAAGTAAGTCGTCTTTTAGGAAGAAGGTGACAGATATAATCAATAATTGCGTTTTTTAACAAACAAACAAAAACAATCGACTTTAGTTACATCGTCAAGTGATACAATGTGAGTAGACGAACAAACCTCGATTTCTCTGGGATCCCATCGTCAGATCCTTGTCTCCTTGTCGTAGTGCCACCCTTGGGGTATTTATAATGGAAGAATCATCAAAATCGGTAAAACGACGAAGCTGTCCGCGAACGCGCATAATATATATATGTATATATATATATATATATATGTATGTATAATATTTCTCCCTACTTTATTTGTTTTGCGTGGTGTGCAGGTCTGTCTAAATTTAATATCGGTAGTTTCAAGTTGATAGCATCCTTGAATTCCTTAGTTTAGAATTCCTTGTTTTAGTATTTTTACAGTTGCTTTACAGTTAGTTTGATTGTTACAGTATTATTATTTGTTAATTTAAGAAAAACCCATTATTGGCAATACTACATGTACTTACATAGCTATAAAATTTATGATTTGTAAAGCTGTTGGTTTTTTAAATAAATAAATAAATAAATAAATAAATAAATATTCAGAATGTAAATAAATTTTTAATGAATCAGTTAGTTGAATTGAATCGTAATTTCTGAATTAACGAAGGGAAAAAAGTTTTATTCATTGGAAAATGTATATTATGAAATACATAATTTTAAGCATTAAACAATAAAGACTATGTCATACCGGGTGTATTTGGAACGCTTGAAAAGATTTAAACCTAATAATATACTATTCATATATATATTTAAATATATAAAAGAAAGTCGTGAAATCGTGCTACAGTAGAATCAATAATTCAGTAGACTAAAATACTGCTAGCAGTTGACAGTTGACAGTGAGACTGCTGACAGTTGCTAATGTCACTTTGTAAAAAATCGTTGTGTTTGTGTTTATTGTTAAGTTTTGTTTTGTGTTTTGTTATTCTGTTTTGTTTGTACTGTTTTGTTATCAATACGAAAGATATGTGTCGGGGAATCAGTACAGATAGTTATTAATGTCGGTACCTGCGATATTCACCTACCCTACATCATTCTATTATTCGAGTCATTCTGTCATGCATAAAACGAACGGTGCAACCGCGGCTCGGGCAGTCTTGGCTCTGGCGTGGCGCGGTGCACTTGTGTATCCTGCTAGTAGCTTAACCTCGACTCTTGTAAGGGTTAGTTTGTGTACACGAATTAATTGTTACTTATTGGGCAACTCGAGCAGTGGAGGCGAGTGCCAATGCGCATTGTGAGGCAGCGCTGCCCTAAGCCTACACTCGGGTCACAAGTCCCGGGCACTGACTCTGAGTTGTCACTCTACCACGCGATAGACACGATACCCGCTCGGTGAGTCCATTGAATACTAAGTAGTTGTTTTAAATTACATTGTGAATTAACCAGACCATCCGTTCTTCTCCTACCTACTTCTGATTCCTACATCAGAAGTGGGATACTGTTCTCGTGCCCACTAAGAGTGTTACTAGTGAGTAATTTATTTCACGATGCCACGAGAATCGCGTTCGCGTAGTCCCGTGTAGGTCGAAGCGCAAGTCGAGTCGTCATCATTTAAACCGATTTAGTAGTAATAGTAACCTGTCTCTTCATAAACTTTTACTTAGTATGACTGAGGAATAGACTAAGTTCAAAGTAAAAAAAAAAAAAAAAAAATTCAATATCGCGAGCGTAGTCGCGCACTTATAAAGTTAATTCGGGGTTTTGGTTTCTTTGTTTAAGTTCTATTTTTAGCAAGTGTGCAAGGTAGTTGCAAATTTGGTGATGAAAATATCGATGTACTGTATTTTACTGTATTTTAGTTCTTTTCGGTCGTTCTGTTTTATTCTTACCGGTGTACAAGTGGTTTTTGTTCAGTGTTCGATTACGTAATTCGAGTTACCGGTTATTTGTTGAATTTAGTTTTATTGTGATACGTAAGGTAGTTGTGTAGTGATTAATTTTGCTAATAGATTTTGCGATTCAGTTTTTGTTTCGATTCAGTCACAATGTCAGACCGTAAGCGTAATCGTAGTGCGAGCCGTCGCGGTAGTCGCAGCGACAGTCGTTTAAGGAAGATGCCAGAAGGTCATGTACCAATTGAGTTTATAGATGACGATCATAATGGTGAACATTTTAGTGATGTGACAGAAAACTGATGTAAGCACTCTAAAGACTGTAGTGTGTAGTCATCAAGAGGATGATACACTGTGATGAATGTGTGATCCAGGAGGGATACACTGTGACGTGATCCAAGAGGGATACACGTGGATTGTGGAGCAATTGTAATTGCTGGTTGGAAGGGTGGCTTACATAGTTGTTAGTGTTGTAGAAAATGAGTTTGGTTATTGAGGTTTTGATTGACGTTGGTACATGACTCTGGACAGTTATATTTGCGTTAAGTTTTTGTGGTTACCCACTTGTTTGTGATAAAGTGTTAATATCGTCTTAGCTTGACTATTTCCGATTACCCTCTGTAAAGAATATTTTTGCGTTTGTTTGTACTATCTTACACGATATTTTAACTAATATTATTTGTCGAAGTACCGAAAGAGCGTAAAATTAAAGACGCAATCTTCCGAATAGTTAATACTAATTTTCTGATTAGTCATTCGCCATTTTTATCATCTATTGGCGGGATTGTTGTAACTTGCAAGTGAATAATCAGCTATTGTTTAATTACGTAGTTTCAATTACGTGGCGTATAAGTGATTACTGTGATAATAATTAATTCGATATAGTTAAAAGTGTGTATCGTGAACTATAGATTAGAAGTGAGAAATGATTGTTTAATTGAGGGTTTTAGTCTTTTCTACCTTTGATTGATTTATTTAAACTGTTTATAAGTTGTTTTAGGTGTTCTGTTTAAGAACGTTTAAATTACAGAAAGTTAATTGATAACACATTGGTACAATCGTAAACCTATTACAACAATAGTTGTAGGTAGGTAACCTCAGATTAATAATTTTGTTTATGAGTAGGTAACTATTAAAAATTCTTACTGTACTCTGTAATTACGTAGCTAGTTTCTTAAATAAATAAGTAGACAGGTATGTGATTTTCTAAGTTGATTTAGACTTTATTAACAAAGCGTTTTAAATTTAAATGTCACTAACGCGTGAGTAGTAACATTTTAAGGTAGTCGTTGTAGGTGACTGTTAAAATTCTTGTTTCCATCTGTGTTAAAAATTATTGAGTAACTTTGGGAAGCAAGGGTTGTAAATAGAACTATATGATTTCGATAATTCCTTCATAGAGACAGCTAGGCTTTTTAATATCCTATCGGTGATTTTGTTTTGTTACAAAACGAGGAGCGTAATCAAACGAAACTTGTTCCGAAATATCAAGGCCCTTTAGTAATTTCAGTTCATGTAATAGTTTTAGTTCATGGAAAAAACATCCTCATATTATTATTGGACAAGATATTACTATTCGCAAAGGTGACTCTGAGATTTGTAGTTTATTAATTAATTAAGGAGAAACAAGGCCCACACTGACCCATACTGGCCTATTCTTATAATAATTAGTTAATTTTTCGGTTTAATGGAAGTAATCCCAGAATGATTCTGATACTATGACTGCCAACTGATACTATGACTGCTAACTGATACTATGTCTGCCAACTCTAATACTGACTTTGTACAATCTGAATCTTTTTACGGGCTGGTGTTCACAGAACTGACGACAGTACTTTACAGATGAATGGTTAAAAAAAAGAGAGATGTGGTAAAAAGAGAAATGTGAAAAAAAAAAATGAAAAAAAAGCATTAAAAAAAAAGTGATGAAATGTAAAAAAAGCGTTAAAAAGAGATGAAAAAAGAGCATTAAAAAAAAGCGTTAAAAAAGAGATGAAAAAAAAGCATTAAAAAAAAAGCATTTAAAAAAGGCATTAAAAAAGCATTAAAAAAAGCATTAAAAAAAAGCATTTAAAAAAAGCATTAAAAAAAGCATTAAAAAAAAAAAGAAAGTAAAAAAGTATAAGTTTATGATGATCATAAGTGATGATGACGATAAGTCATGATGATGACGATAAGTGATAATGATAACCACATTTAAAAAAAAAATGACTGCTGTGACTGTGACTTACTGGCGAACCAAAACCAATTGTTTCTGGTCGGAAGGTTCAGTGTGGACCGGACCAGATGATGTAGGAGTCTCGCCTGCTTTTAGTGGGCGACGACTCAGACCAGACTGTTTGTAATGATGAGTGTAACGCTGTAGGAGTCTCGCCTGCTTTTAGTGGGCGACGACTCAGACCAGACTGTTTGTAATGATGAGTGATGCGCTGCAGGAATCTCACCTGTTTGAACTATAGGGGTTTTCATATTTTAAACCTAGATCAGTGATACTTACCATATTGATATGACTGTAATGATAATGATGTTAACCATATTAAATGTGACTGGTGTGACTGATTGACTTACTAACTGAAACCAATTGTTTTTAGTCCAAAGGGTCAGTGTGTACCGGACCAGATATTAAGATGTTGAATAGATTTTTGTCAGGATAGTCGAGCGATATTTTATTTTTTGATTAAAAATACCTAAGGTTGTAATAAATAGCGCGCGAGGACGCGCGCACGTCAGAATGGCCGTGTCGGGGAATCAGTACAGATAGTTATTAATGTCGGTACCTGCGATATTCACCTACCCTACATCATTCTATTATTCGAGTCATTCTGTCATGCATAAAACGAACGGTGCAACCGCGGCTCGGGCAGTCTTGGCTCTGGCGTGGCGCGGTGCACTTGTGTATCCTGCTAGTAGCTTAACCTCGACTCTTGTAAGGGTTAGTTTGTGTACACGAATTAATTGTTACTTATTGGGCAACTCGAGCAGTGGAGGCGAGTGCCAATGCGCATTGTGAGGCAGCGCTGCCCTAAGCCTACACTCGGGTCACAAGTCCCGGGCACTGACTCTGAGTTGTCACTCTACCACGCGATAGACACGATACCCGCTCGGTGAGTCCATTGAATACTAAGTAGTTGTTTTAAATTACATTGTGAATTAACCAGACCATCCGTTCTTCTCCTACCTACTTCTGATTCCTACATATGGATGGTCCAAGTAATAAACACAAACACAAATATTATTTTACAAAGTGACATTAGCAACTGTCATTTTAGTCTACTGAATTATTGATTCTACTTTAGTTACACTATTTATAACTCAAGATCGGCTGAACCGATTTGGCTGAAAATTGGTAGGGAGGTAGCTTAGAACCAGGAAACGGACATAGGATACTTTTATTTTTTTGTATCAAATTTTGTAAGCATCTGTAATTTGGTCCAACTTGGGAGATGGGGTAGTTTTTATCTCAATTAGATCCTGTAGGTAGCGCTGCTATCGTTATGTAACTCCGAAACTACTGAACCAATTTGTATCGAATTTTGTAAGCATCTGTAATTTGGTCCAACTTGGGAGACAGGGTAGTTTTTATCTCAATTGGACCCGGTAGGTGGCGCTGCTATCGGTATGTAAGCAATCAAATTTGGTAGCTGTTTTTTCCGGCAGGACAACGGGCGCCGAGTCCACTAGTACTATATAATACATATAACCATTTATCTCAGAAACATTTTTTAATAACATTTTAGTAAGTACTTATGTATTTTGCGAACTCTCGTTGACCGCGAGAGGCGCGACTAGTGCGTGCGAGAGTACGTTGACCTCGCGCCGGTCAGCTGATGGCGCGCATGAACTTGTGGTATTCAATGACATTGCCGATTTTTTCAAAACACGATTATTCTGAAGCATTATATTCAAATTTCTGTTTCATTATTTTTCCCAAACCGGATTATACCAAAAAAAGTTTTGAAGAGGCAAGGAAAAATTTCTTTTCGCGTTTTTTTTTACTTGTATCATGTCATGTCATGCCAACGCTATCATACCTCTTCGTTTTTTCAAGCGTTCCAAATACACCCGCTATAGTATATCATTTTTTACCAGAAATATAAAGTAGTAAGTTATTTTATTTTCAATGTTTTTTTTTTTTAATTCATCTGACTGATATTATGACACTAGTTTTTTTTAAGTTTTGTTTGAGCGTACCTTTATTATATCATTAACTTTATTAAATACTAAGTACATTATGTATTATAAAATATATAACAATCGAATGCTGTTCGTTAGTCTCGCTAAAACTCGAGAATGGCTGGGCCGATTTGGATAATTTTGATCTTGAAATGTTTGTGGAAGTTCAGGGAAGGTTTAAACGGTGAGAAACATAAATAATATGTAACGGAAAATACTAAAAACGACGATTTAATTTTCCAATACAAAATGTTCCTAGCGGGGAAATTTGATGTCTTTTATCAAAAACTTTTTTAAATAATTAACGCCCAACGAAGTGGGCACGGGTCGGCTAGTATATTATAAAACTAGATTCTGCGCGCGACTTCGTCGGCGTGGACTCCGCTCCTATTGGTCTTAGCGTGATGCCACATAGCCTCTAGCCTTCCTCGATAAATGGACTATCTAACACTGAAAGAATTTTTCAAATCGGCCCAGTAGTTCCAGAGATTTCCGCGTTCAAACCAACAAACAAACCAACAAACAAACAAACTCTTCAGCTTTATATATTAGTATCTATACTAATATATAAAGCTGAAGAGTTTGTTTGTTTGATTGTTTGTTTGTTTGTTTGTTTGTTTGAACGCGATAATCTCTGGAACTACTGGGCCGATTTGAAAAATTATTTCAGTGTTAGATAGCCCATTTATCGAGGAAGGCTATAGGCTATATATCATCACGCTAAGACCAATAGGAGCGGAGTCCACGCCGACGAAGTCGCGCGCAGAAGCTAGTATATTATAAAACTAGCTTCTGCGCGCGACTTAGTCGGCGTGGAATCCGCTCCTATTGGTCTTAGCGTGATGACACATAGCCTATAGCCTTCCTCGATAAACGGGCTATCTAACACTGAAAGAATTTTTCAAATCGGCCCAGTAGTTCCAGAGATTACCGCGTTCAAACAAACAAACAAACAAACAAACAACCAACCAAACAAACAAACAAACTCTTCAGCTTTATATATTAGTATAGATTAGTATAGATTATAACGTTTTATTTTATATTATACAGACAGATTATTATAATTATTAAGATTAAAAAAACATTCGATTACAATTGCCTCGTCATTTTGTCACATCACTACAAAAACAAATAGTTGACATAACCATAATGACACAACCACAGGACACAACTTCAATGTACTCTGTGGACACAACCTTGAAGCAGCGCCGTTTGACGTGGTTTGACTTTTAAAAGCTATTGTTTTTATATTTGTTAATTAAGTAATTGTAATAATTTTATCCCAAAATTGGTACATTTATTGTAAGTTGGCATAATTATTCGAATTTTAATGTTATCGCTCGTTAATAAGGTAAGGTGGTAACGTTATAAAGGTGTAATAACTAATTATAAATTATTTTTAGTTTAAGTATAATAATTTTAGTCCTATTCATCAGTTTTCAGAAGTAATGAGAATGTATAACGATTCTATGATATTGAGTACCTATGTAGGTAAAAAAGTTAATAAAATTTTAACTTTATAACCTATAAGAACTATTTACTTAGTAGGTAGCATTCAAAATATTTTTTGTCATGGTTTTATTTATGTTTATTTACATAATTATCAAATTAAGAAACAATATGTACAAATTCACAATTATAAAAAAAGCAAAAGAAAATCACTAAGGTTTGTACAATACACATGTAAGGTTTGTACATTTTACATTTCATAATGATAAAAAAGTAGTATTAATGGTAAAAATAGTATTTAAAAAATAAAACAATCACAGTTACATTTTCATTTGGTACATCAATTTTTATACAATGTATTTTAATAATATTTATTTTTTCTCAGTGTTGTCAAAAGATAAAAAAATTTAAGTTTTTGTTTAATATTATTGCTTTTGATACATTCAACCAAATGTGATGGTAGTATATTTATTAAGGGACTATGTAAGTCATTGTTCTCTCACCATACACGTTGTTGGCAAGAGCTGTGTTTAAGTGGTTTCTCGCTACAACCCGTGTAAATGTAGGGTGTTGAACACGTTGCCTAAACTTACTACTCCAGAAATTTTCTTTTAGAACAGTATACTCAAACTTTTTATGTACTGGTATAATACTTTGCAATGATTAAAAAGTGCAATTTTGTCATTATGAAATTCAGTCCTAATATTTGATGAAACAATGTTTTTTAATATCTTAATTGTAATTTGTATATTTTGTTTAGGTAACTTTTGTAGTTACAACCACAACTACTGAGGCCATATTGGATATACGAATCTGCCAGAGCATAATAAAGTAACAATCTAATTTTTAAAGGGATTCTTTTTTTTTTTAATCATTATGTTAACTAAAAATTTTCTTAATTTGGCACATACTCGATCTATTTGTGATCTCCATGAAAAGTTGTTGTCTATTACCAGACCTAAGTAAATCTGTGAATTAACAACTTCAATAGCTGAGCAAGCACAGTTATTTTTATCTTTGACATGTAAAATGTTGTGGTTGTGAGCAATCAATTTTGTTGTGAGAGTGTCGCTGATGTGATGATTTTATAATTAAAAGTTTACTTTTGTTTGTATTAATTAAAATTCCTACATCATGGCACCACTGTATCAATATGTCGAAGTGCTTCTGAGGAATATTATATATTAGTATTCGTTATATATTATTTTTCATTTACTAATATTGAAATTACCTTATATATTCTCTTAAAAAGAAAAATTGAAAACTTTTGCTGTTGTCATTTTCCATACAGCTTAGACACATATTAATTTTTTTTTTACAGCTTTAGATTTATTTACATAAACAACAAATTTAAAATTGGTTCTGTCAAAATTAAAAATGAAAAAGTTATTCTTTAGCATAAAAATTGCACCCTACAGTTTAAAATTACTTATTTATTTATTGTTCAAACATATAAATTAATAAAAAAAAGTCAGTGCTAAATCGCTTTTATATAAACAATTTAATTTGCAATAACAAATAATGTTGAGATCAATAATTGAGATAAAAACTACCCTATCTCCCAAGTTGGACCAAATTACAGATGCTTACAAAATTTTATAAAAATTGATTTAGTAGTTTCAGAGTTTATCGCTAACATACATCGTGACACGAAATTTTTATATATACATAATTATATAGATAGATATGTATATATATTTATACAAGGTAACTTTTTCATCAATATCCACTTTTTAACATCGTTCATCTGGATTGAAAATTAATAGCTCATCAATACAACATCATTTCTAAATCTCCGATTGATTCTTTACGATTTTTTTTCCACATTAATCGCTTGAGCCTGTGTTGTCCTACTGCTGGGCATAGACTTCTTTCCCCATGTTGGATAAGGATCAGAGCTGCTCTCCGAGGCACGGTGGGGAGACCCACAAGGACTGCACAAAGGATCAGATCTGCTCTCCGAGGCACGGTGGGGAGACCCACAAGGACTGCACAAACACCCTGCCACGGCAAACATTTGTATGGCCAATACAAATGTTGGATAACCTACAACACATGAGGCATCGATTTTTGGGGTTGGGGAACTGTCGAACTGTACCACTTCCACCCCCAGCACTGCACATATATATATAGAAATCTGAAAAAATAACCAAAACCGAGTCTATCTATGCCCAGTTCTGGGGCTGGGAGTGGTACCAGAGGGTAACCCACCCACCCCCTCCCAAAACCCCATAAATCGATGCCCAGTGCTGGGGGTGGAAGTGGTACCAGAGGGTAACCCACCCACCCCCTATCCTCCCCCAAAACCCCATAATTAGATGCCCAGTGCTGGGGGTGGGAGTGCTACCCCTTCCCCCTCCCAAAACCACCATAAATCGATGCCCAGTGCTGGAGATGGGAGTGGTACTCCTTCCCCCTCCCATAACCCCAAAAATATACACCCAGTTCTGATGTTGGGAGTGGTACCAGAGGGTAAAGCATCCACCCACCCCTCCTCCCCTCCCCCAAAACCCCATAAATCGATGCCCCATGTCCTATAGACTTACCCAAATGTTTGTCATGTGCGGGGATCGAACCCACAACCGCCAGCGCAACAGCCACAAACCAGTGTTATAACCGTTGCGCCAACGCGTCGTCCACGTTAAAACTCATAAAGTCTCATAAAATTTTTTAATCTAAACATGAGCTCATAGATTCTCATAACTTTTACATTACATCCATTATGCTCATAAGATTGTAGATTTTTTACGTAAAAATTTATGAGTTTCTATGAGATACTGAAGATGCTCATAAGAACTTAGAATCAAATGAATTGTGACCGCTATGAGTTTCTATGAGTAATTTCGACGACAAATACACATATAAAATCTCATAGAATATTTTCGTATTATTTTTTTATGAGATCCTATGAGATTTTTCCAGCAGGGAGGAGTAGCTAAATCCCACGACAAGCTTTTATATCATATAAATTGTGTTCAAAGTTTTTATTTTATTCTTTTTAGCGCATTTAAAATAAAAACTCGTATTTAAGAAGTTGTTACTTTAAAATTATTTAACGTAAAATTTCATTTTACGCTTTAGCAATAAAATTCACTTGATCAAAATGAGAGGGTATAAACTCAATGCCATCGGAAGTAAAACGAGGTACAAATTTAATAAGTTGTGGCGTTAAATCAACTGATCTTTGCTTTTCTGAAACATCTTCTTCATTTTCTGAAGCATCTTGAACAATTTCGGGTTTCATCATATCTAAAATAATTTTTCTGTTCGGTGAAACATTTTGTATGTCTTCGTTTGGTGAAATTGCTTCTTGGATAAATTCAGGTTCATCGTTAATGGGTGAAATTTCCTTTTGGCTCTCTTCGGGTTTGTTGATAATCAATAAATCCGTTTCTTGGCCATTTCCTATTTCATCGTTGATTAATAAATCTGCTTCTTTATCATCTTCGGGTGCATCGCTATTCGGTGGAATTGCTTTTTGTCCATCCTCAGATCCATCATTATTTGGTACAACTTCACCTTCTTCACCATTTTTATTACTTTGAATTTGATGTATTATTTTTATGGCACTTAAAATATCATTAGGCGTTATTTCTCCATGTTTAACATCAGAGTCAACTTTGAAATTTGCGAGTTGAGAAATTAATTCTCGTGGGAATTTTGAATTCATGTTTTTATTTGCCTTGTTTAGACGCCATGAATCAGGCGTAGGTTCCCAATGTCGAAAAACTATATGGGGGGCATCATCCTCCGCAGACTGTCTTATGAGTGACTGAGGCAGAGCGGAGGCAGCGACTATGAGTGTAATCGTAATGATAAACTTCATTTTGTCTGCAAAAATAAAATATTAAATAATTCCCGGAAAAAAAATCATTATTTACCTACTTATTTGGGAAAGTTGTCAACTAATTAGATTTTAAAATCAAATAAAGTAAAATGTTCACTTAAATAAGTCGATAAAATTGTTTATTTTTACCTTACAAAAGGCTTATCCTGCTGTATATTAAGGCTCCAGGCAATAATAAAATAAATTCAACTTTTCCTACTATATATAGGTACAACCAAAGCACATTATCTATCATAGCAGGTAAAATTATGATAAACCTTATCACTGCTTGGGATTTACCCACGTCTATTTCTCAATAACTGCAGGGGCAATCGAAATTGTTGTAATAATTAGACCTAGAAAATAAACAAGAAGTAGCGGAGATACGATATTTAAATGCAATTAAACTAGCTGTGCCCCGCGGCTTCACACGCGTTCATTTGAAAAAAAAAATAGCCTATTGCCTTCCTCGATAAATAGGCTATCTAACACTGAAATAATTTTTCGAATCGGACCAGTAGTTCTTGAGATTAGCGTGTTCAAACAAACTCTTCAGCTTTATAAAATTAGTAGGTACCTATAGATATTAAAAATGGAGTAGATTCGCAAAAAAGGTGTTTAGTTCTTGAAGGATTTTTGGTTTGATATTAATAATACCTATAGGCGTTATTATTCTATAAGAACTGCACAGGTAATTTACCCAACAGTAATGATAAAAGTTAACGTGGATCATCGAAACTTTGACTGGACCATTAGCACAATTGGCAGTGACCTTGCTTTTAGCTGGGTAATTAGTTTCAGCAGGGTTCGGTTTCGAACCCGAGTCTGGGTGTAATGTAATATCCTATTCAGTATCCAAATCATACAGATTTCAGTATGAAGTCTTTTAAAATACCTCTTATAGAGTTCTCACCATCGTGACGTTCTTAACTAGCTATTTTTTTTTTAAATTAAGCATTGTTATACAGTTTTCTAGACAGCTATCAAGGTTGCTGGTTGTTTTTTTTTTGTTTATCGCGCGTTCAACGAAAAATATTTAAATACACGTGATATCTCAATGTAACCCCCCTCCCTCCTCGTGATATTTTTCTGAATCACCCCCCCCCACCCTTAGAGCGTCACGTGATTAATTGACGACCCCATAGATCTCGTAACTCGATATGGGAATTTGGTCTGCATTTATTCGTTTTTATCAGGTTTATTAGTTGTTTTTCCATAGGGTTAAACAAGCATTAAGATACCTATTTATAATACGATAAGTACGTATACTATATCGTAAGGTATAGATGTGGATACCTTTGCAACAGTGCCAGTGTGATTAAGTTATTCATATAGCTTTGGTATTATTTCCATCATTTACAATACGATCCAATTACCTAGTTACTATTCGTTGAACCTCATTATAAAGTAAAAATGTAACAATTTTCATTAAATTTCTCGATACATAAATATAAAATATTTGTAATTAAATTGCTTCTACATCATCCACTTCAATAGTTGATTAACATACAACATGTAATTCAAAATTACCCAAGCTGGAACAATGAAATAGTTATCATTATTAGAAGATAAGAATTGCTAAGTGGTAGGTATTTGATTTGATTGTTAATCTAGTTATTTCTAATCGATTATTTACGTATCAATATTTATATATAATTTTGATGGTATATGTAGGTATATTATAAAGCTTTGAATTGAAGACTATATATATAGAAAAAAAAACAATGCTACCTTGGTACTAAAGCTTCAAATCATTCAGTCATTATATAGGCATAGGTCAGGATATAGGTATTTAGATTAATCAATTTTCTCTCCTTATGGGTATCCTTCCTTATGTGCTTATAGAAACAAAGCTTTTATTCTCTTCACTAGTCCTCATTTCGTTTTCGATCATCAAATTTAATAATCTGGGATCTTAAACATTTTCAGGTACTCAGGTACCTTAGTATAGACAATATTATGTTGATGTTATTAAAAAATCAATGAAAAACCACCTCTCATTTAAGTAATAATTATTATTATTGGAATAAAGTACAATTCTTAATTCGAAACCAACATTATCTATATTTTTTAGAATTATCTCTTCCTTTACACCAAATTACCGCTATATATATTTGGCAATATAAAAATAATGAATACATTAGACACGAGATTTTCAATCTCTCTACCTAATGTTTATAAATTATATTAACATAATTTTCAGCCAGAATACCGAAAATATTCCATTGTTTAGTTTGTTGTAGCAAAATTAATGATTTTAAAAGACAATGTGGTACTATTTCTATTTAGTCTAGCATTCACAGAATATAACAATTCTAGTATTCTGGCCAAAAGTATATTTATCTTATCTAAATTGGAATACATTTTAATATATAATACGTATTTTAGAACAAAACAGATATAAAAATATACATGTTCATAACAAAATTTATCAACTTAAAAAAATAAATGACAAAGAAATATAACATTACCTTGTCGTATGACAACGATAGGTAATGATTAGATTCTTGAAGTGCACCATTTCTTACTACATATTTTTTTATGGATGCGTTCTTCTTATTTGACATAAACCTTGTGCTATAAAGCAAAGCTGTGAAAATAACTATTATTGTAATGATACCTTAAAATAAAATATATTTAATGTCAGACGAACAATATTTAGTTAGTACATACTCATGAGCTTAAAATTAATACATTTTGGCGAACGTTTAAGACTTGTTGACTTGGATTTGCAGGACAAGCTTTCAAAATACTTAACACTGCGAATAATTTTGAAACATAATTATAATAATTTAATTTATTTTTTATAAAAACAGAAACAAATTTACTTTTAATCCGTAACAATTTAGCTATATTGCATTAGTTTGAATTTTTTTTCAAAATCTGTACTGATTTTGTGATGATGACATTGATTTTATTTTTAATTTAGTCTCTTTAGGAAACATGATTGGATTTAAAGGAACAACTAAGCAAAATTCAATATTTGTTTTCTTTAAATACATGTACTTCGTTAGATATTACATTATATTGTAATATACTTCCTAACGAGCAACTTAACATCTATAACGAATAAGGTCAAGAACTCACGGCGCGTTTTTTAGCCGCAGTTATAGTGAGCGATTTTTAAGCTAAAATTACAGAAGAAATAGATACAAAATTCGCGATTTATTTGAAATAAAGTATTTTAAAAGGGCACGTTAAAAATGTATCAGACTTGGTAATAACGAATTATTTTTTTTTCTATTATCGAAGACACAGCCTATAGACACTTTTATACAAGAGTAGACGCACACCGACATTTTTTTTATTCGTGAAACACATTTTACTTACATCTAGCTTTATCTATATACTTTAAGTAGCAGATTTATAGTCCACTATTCAAATTAAAAATGATAATAATCCTTATTTCAATGATATAAGAAATAAAATTTGTTCATTTTGTGAATTTAAAAATTTTAATTTAGTATGCGTCTTTCCTCGTTTTTTTTTTTGGTCAGGTTTATACAATTTTTTACACCATAATAACTCTTATTTACATTATTACAGAGATCATTTAAATATAAAATGCGTATGAAGTCCCAAATAATAGATACATATAACAAAAATAGTTAAATTAAAACTTTATTAATAGAAAAAAAAAGTTTTTTAGGTAAGTTCACATCGAAATATACCCATTTAATTGCAACATATAATTAAAGAATGAAATGATATTTAACTAACTTGTTGCGACTTTTTCTATCATTACATACATATTAGTCACAAAATTATTTCATTTAATTTATACATAGATTATATATTCTAGTATTATATTAACCAACTATGACTATTAATATAACAAGAATATGTTTAAATTCTCGTCAATACTTTAATTATTATAAATAACGATGATACATCAACATGTTACTTGTGGCTGTTTAGTATTTTTAATATTGAAAGTTCTGTGGTTATAAGCCAAATTATAGTGTTCTTTAATTCTGAAAAAATAATTAATAATGAGAATATTTCAAATGTGAACCTGGGTAGGTTGGGATAAAAAAAGTTAAATGATCATCATATTCATAAACATGTCCATCTTTTCACTAATGAGATTTTAATGTTTACACCGTTAAATATTACATATATAAATGTATAATTACATATTTGATCTTGAATATTTTTTACTATTATTGTCATTTCTAGATACTATTTGAATAATAATTATTTATATGTCTGACATGAATCTATTTTTTGTTATTTTTATTGTTCTTCTTCTTCTTCTGACGCTTCTTCTCTTGACGCAGCGGTTACAGCACTGGCTGTTGCGCTGGAGGTCGCAGGTTCGATTCCCGCTCACCACAGACATTTGTTTAGCCATATAAATGTTTGTCGTGGTCTGGGCGTTTGTCCTTGTGTATTGTGTGTCTTTCCGGACCCTCGACACGGGAGAAAATCCTACTGGAGGCCGTTGAGTGTGAAACGTTTATTATTCTTTTTGGCTTTAGCTCCCTTGCGGAATTGCCAGTATCAGAGTAGATGTGAAGCATCATGTTCGGTGAGAGATCTACTATGTTCGGTGAGAGTCTGTTGTTCAGTTCAGACATTGGCAAGACTGACTTTGCTATTTATCAAGATTTGTGGCAGTAACAAGTTAAATCAAAAGTAATTTTTTTTAAATAGATATTGAAAGGATCTGTAAAACATTCTAAATGGATATCAACCTTTCGTCCGCTGGAAAATGTTGCATGTACATTTTTAAGTTACGAAACAAAAAATAAAGTTTAACCATACGTTTTTATATTAAAACTTAAAAAAGTAAGAAGTGTTGTCCTCAAAAAAGTACACGCATGTATCTCTATCTTCCCATACCTAAAATGTTATTGTTAAATAACGTTAATATTTAACGGTGTAAAGTAAAAATGACAGAACATTTGGTGCTAAGGTCCGTGACGCTGTGATTAGAGGCAGTCGCGGAATCGCCGTCAGTCCCCCACTCATTTGATTGCTCGTGCCTCCGGTAAGAATGCGTCCCAGTAACGAATTGCCTTGAAAAAAATAAAAAATAAAAATTATATAGATAATAAATAATTCCATTTTAGTATTATTTTCACACGTCACATGATTTATTTTAAAATACAAGTTCTAAAGTCTAGCTAACTAAAGATGATAATCGATTTTTTTGCATATTTTTTAAATGACTCCTTAATTGGGAAATAACCAGCGGAAACCTACTAAGATAATATAAAAAATCTTAAGGTGGTAGGGGGTGGATATGGATTCCCCCGCCTGGCTCGCGACCACTATCATGTCAAAGCCGAACCGCCAAATATCTTCGGATGTGTTCCGGTTCGATGGCATGTAAGCCAGTTCCCTTTCCCCCACCCTGTCCTTTCCCTTTGCGTGTGGCATTCCCGTCAGTCTTTGGTCCAACACAAGCGGCGCGGCATTTCGTGCGGTGGAGCGTGTGGCGCTGTCATGGGGTCCAGGGAGACCCGATGAAACGGTTCACCGCTGGCCGCCCGGTGGTTCGTAGGGGACCCGAACCCAGGCCATCCCAGCTTGGGAGGCTGTCCCGCCGCCACCGAAAAAAGCCCGTTAGCTAATCACCGTGCCGGAGTGGGAGACCGGTGTGGAACTCGGTGATTGGCTAACGGGTCGGATCGGGGGCCCTTCCGTCCCCCGTGCCAGCGACACACTACTCTCTGTCGTCGAAACTGTCTGGTGCCCGGTGTACTCATTGCCCACGGGACTGACGGAGTTTGCCTCACGTTCCTTTCTTATCCCCCTTTTCTCTCTACACACTCGAGAATATGACTAACGGACAAGTTTATAACGGCTCTACAGCGGCTCCCCTTTCCACATTCGATGTGGACTTCTGCAACATAAGGGGTCTCCATAGTAACTTGGATGCCGTCCATTATCATCTTGAGACAGCGAAGCCGGCCTTACTCTTTCTTGCTGAGACACAGATATCTACTCCTGAGGATACATCGTACCTGTGCTATCCAGGGTACAATTTTGAGCACGCCTTTTTACCCAAGGCTGGCGTGTGTATGTACGTCAGGAGTGATATCTGTTGTCAACGGCTCGACAACTTGCCCGTTGCAGATAGAGACCTATCCATTTTATGGGTGCGCGTAGACTTTGGTGGCGTCACACGTATCTACGCGTGCCTGTATAGGTCTCATAGCGGTGATGCTGAAGTCGATCGTCTCTTCGGGCACGTCGAGAAGGCTGCAGAATATGTGTTTCGTTGGTGCCCCTGCGCGGAGGTGGTGATCCTGGGTGATTTTAACGCCCACCACATTGACTGGTTAGGCTCACGCACCACAGACCACGCAGGGAGAACAGTATACAACTTTGCCCAAGCGTATGGTTTCTCTCAACTGGTGTCAGGTATTACCAGAATTCCTGACAGAGAAGATCATACTCCTTCCCTGCTGGATCTTCTGCTGACCACCCGCCCGGAGGGCTACCGGGTGACTGTTGGTGCGCCGTTGGGTTCATCCGACCATTGCCTGGTGCACTCCGAGGTACCTGTAGTGCGTACCGGTCATCCCCGACCACCTGGAAGTCGCCGAGTGTGGCACTACAGGTCAGCTGATTGGGATGGCTTGCGTGAATTTTACTCATCCTACCCATGGGGGCGGCTTTGTTTCTCTTCAAGGGACCCATCGATCTGCGCAGAAGCCGTCACGGATACAATTTTGCAGGGGATGGTATGCTTTATTCCCAGCACAGTCATTCGTGTCGGTGGCAGGTCGCGGCCCTGGTTCGATGCCTCTTGCAAAAGAGCTTGCAGCTCCAAACTGGAGAGCTATCAGGCTTGGGCTGCAGCAATAGAAGCGGGGGATCCACATGCCCATAACCTAAAGAAGAGATTCAACGCTGCCTCCAGGTCTTGCAGGAAGCAAATCGCCAGGGCAAAGTTTAAACACATTCGCAGAATTGGCGAGAGACTATTGGGCTTTCCATCTGGAACCCGTGCCTTTTGGTCTCTTGCCAAAGCTGTCGAAGGTAACTTCTGTCAGTCTTCACTTCCATCATTGCGCGAACCTGAAGGCACCCTGGCACATTCCGCGAAAGAGAAAGCGAAACTTCTTTGCACTCTTTTTGCGTTGAATTCAACTCTTGACGATGAGGGGAAAACACCACCCAGCATTTTTCGATGCGAGCACGCGATGCGTAATGTGCGCTTTGAGCAAAGTGCCGTCCGCCGTGTTCTGCGTTCCCTCGACGTCAAGAAGTCCAGTGGTCCTGATGGTATTCCAGCCCTTGTGCTTAAGACGTGTGCTCCTGAATTGACTTCGGTTCTAACGCGTTTATTCTCACTCTCTTACACCACTGGTATAGTACCGTCTTCGTGGAAGGTAGCGATAGTGCACCCTATACCCAAAAAAGGTGACAGCTCAGATCCATCTAACTACCGGCCAATTGCGATCACTTCCTTGCTTTCGAAGGTGATGGAGCGGGTTATTAACACTCAGCTACTTGCTTACCTGGAAGATTGCCAGCTAATAAGCGACCGACAATATGGATTTCGTCGTGGTCGCAGCGCGGGAGATCTCCTAGTGTACCTAACACACCGCTGGGCAACCGCCATTGAAAGCAAGGGGGAAGCTATGGCAGTCAGCCTGGATATCGCGAAGGCTTTTGATCGGGTCTGGCACAAGGCTCTTTTAGCGAAGTTACCATCTTACGGTCTCCCCGAGGGATTATGCAAATGGATAACCAGTTTCCTTAATGGGCGTAGCATCATGGTCGCTGTTGACGGAGTATGCTCGGAAACCATGCCTATTAACGCTGGAGTTCCTCAAGGCTCAGTGCTCTCACCCACTCTGTTTATTCTGCATATTAACGATATGTTGCAAACCAGCAATATTCGTTGCTATGCAGATGACAGCACGTGTGATGCATTATACACTGGCCGGGCTAATATCACTCGGGCGGAAGTGGAAGAGAGTAGATTACAACTTCTGTCTGAAATCGAGACTTCCTTGGAGCAAGTCTCCGAATGGGGTAGACGCAACCTCGTCCAATTCAACCCCTCGAAGACACAAGTTTGCGCGTTTACCGCTAAGAAGACCCCCTGTTCTGTAGCGCCAAGTTTTCAGAACACTCCATTAAACATCTTTAAAAGTATTGGGATCCTTGGGGTAGACATTACGAACGAGGTCCAATTCCGGGGTCATTTGGAGAGCAAAGCCAAACTGGCTGCGAAAAAGCTCGGGGTTCTGAACAGGGCGAGCCGGTACTTCACATCGGGACATCGGCTACTGCTTTATAAGGCTCAGGTCCGCCCCCATGTGGAGTATTGTTCGCACCTTTGGTCAGGTGCCCCTCAATACCAACTCCACCCATTTGACTCCATCCAACGCCGGGCAGTTCGCATTGTCGACGATCCTAAACTCACGGACGGCTTAGAACCTCTAAGTGTAAGGAGAGACGTTGGCTCCCTGTGTGTTTTCTACCGTCTGTACAACGGTGAGTGTTCTGAAGAACTGTTTGATATGGTGCCGCCGTCACGCTTTTACCATCGCACCCTTCGCCGAAGGACTAAATTTCATCCACACCACCTGGATGCATGGTTTGCAACTAATGTGCGAGCTTCGCGCGCATTCTTTCCGCGTACATGCAAACTTTGGAATGACCTTCCTCCTGAGGTTTTCCCTGAACGCTATGATCTGGGGGTTTTCAAACGTCGAGTGTACAAACATCTTTTCCCTAAAGGCCGGCAACGCACCCGCAACTCCTCTTATGTTGCAGATGTCCATGGGCGGCGGTAGCTATTTAACATCAGATAGCTCCGTTTGCTCGTTTGCCCCCTTTGTTATATATAAAAAAAAAAAAAAAAAAGATTGAAATTACATAATATCCAATTACTACGTCTGAAAATAATTAGAATTTTGGACAAAATAAATACTCTGCAATATAAACCTTGTTATAAAGATTGAAATATTTCGGCGATTTTAACAGAGGTGGGAAGAATCGGAATCAGAGTATGGCAATATAAAAAAAACAACAAATAAACAAGATGGCGCGTCTTTGAAGTTGCCAGGGTGTGGTTTTTGAAGTGAAACTTCTTTAGAATCGTTGTGATTTCAAACCGGATGCAACGGAAAAACGACAGGGAAGTGCGCGCCGCGCTACTTGCACGAAAAAGGATGACACATTGCAGCGTTACGCTCATTGTAGCGTTACGCTCAATCAACTACGAGATCAAAAACGGTAATAGATGCAGTATTCCAAAGATATATCAACCAAATTGAAACTAAAGTATTTGTAGCGTATTTTAGTTATCATAAGCCTCTTGTATCATTTGTTGAAAAAAAAAATATCACAGTGATATTTTTTTTATTTATTTCACAACATCAATAATAAACGCGATAATTCAATACTTATGTTCATCCCCAACTCTTCTCAGGTATAAATCGAAAAATATCGATCATACGAAAAAATTGATAGGGACCAAAATTGTAGGAAATTTAATTTTAAACAAAATTTATAATAACTATTTATCGTGTAAAGTTGAAAATAAACGAGTTATTCAAGAGACAAAAAATAACCCTTTAAATCAAGATGGCGGATGAAGCAACAAGTCCCTAACTAACCCCTACTTTTTGAATTTAGACTACCAATGAAACCCCCCAACGAATTCCGAAGGAAAATTGCTGCTTCCAATTTTTGTAAATCTAAAATACTAATTCGATTGGCCTATCATGTTGAGGATGTTTTGATAGTCATATAGCGGGCCCATTCCTGCCCGAGACGGTCCGTCAATAAAGCTCGTCGCGCCACACTGAAGTCGTGGCATTCTTCCTTTGGCCCGTATCGTTGTTTCCCCTGCGCCGCGGCCCGCTCGCTGCCACCGTCCACCGCTCGCCGCAAGACACCCGAGCGGCAGCGCCGTGGCACGTCTTTTATACAGGCATACGATTGTTTTTACCGCTCGCCGCTGCCGCTGCCGCTTGCCACGCGTACTCGTGGCCAGGCCATAAAATATGTGTTCTTTAATTTTTTGCGCCTCGTGCTGCATGTGGTCGTGCAGGTAGCGCAGCAGCGTGGCGCGCAGCTCGGACAGCCGCAGCTCCTTCTCGATGACGCGCGAGATCGTGTCGAACTGCTACGTGCTATGTAGTGTGTGGTATGTAGAGAGCAGTAGTGCGGCGCGGCGGTCTCACCTGCGCCTCGTGCTGCATGTGGTCGTGCAGGTAGCGCAGCAGCGTGGCGCGCAGCTCGGACAGCCGCAGCTCCTTCTTGATGACGCGCGAGATCGTGTCGAACTGCTACGTGCTATGTAGTGTGTGGTATGGAGAGAGCAGTAGTGCGGCGCGGCGGTCTCACCTGCGCCTCGTGCTGCATGTGGTCGTGCAGGTAGCGCAGCAGCGTGGCGCGCAGCTCGGACAGCCGCAGCTCCTTCTTGATGACGCGCGAGATCGTGTCGAACTGCTACGTGCTATGTAGTGTGTGGTATGTAGAGAGCAGTAGTGCGGCGCGGCGGTCTCACCTGCGCCTCGTGCTGCATGTGGTCGTGCAGGTAGCGCAGCAGCGTGGCGCGCAGCTCGGACAGCCGCAGCTCCTTCTTGATGACGCGCGAGATCGTGTCGAACTGCTACGTGCTATGTAGTGTGTGGTATGTAGAGAGCAGTAGTGCGGCGCGGCGGTCTCACCTGCGCCTCGTGCTGCATGTGGTCGTGCAGGTAGCGCAGCAGCGTGGCGCGCAGCTCGGACAGCCGCAGCTCCTTCTTGATGACGCGCGAGATCGTGTCGAACTGCTACGTGCTATGTAGTGTGTGGTATGTAGAGAGCAGTAGTGCGGCGCGGCGGTCTCACCTGCGCCTCGTGCTGCATGTGGTCGTGCAGGTAGCGCAGCAGCGTGGCGCGCAGCTCGGACAGCCGCAGCTCCTTCTCGATGACGCGCGAGATCGTGTCGAACTGCTACGTGCTATGTAGTGTGTGGTATGTAGAGAGCAGTAGTGCGGCGCGGCGGTCTCACCTGCGCCTCGTGCTGCATGTGGTCGTGCAGGTAGCGCAGCAGCGTGGCGCGCAGCTCGGACAGCCGCAGCTCCTTCTTGATGACGCGCGAGATCGTGTCGAACTGCTACGTGCTATGTAGTGTGTGGTATGTAGAGAGCAGTAGTGCGGCGCGGCGGTCTCACCTGCGCCTCGTGCTGCATGTGGTCGTGCAGGTAGCGCAGCAGCGTGGCGCGCAGCTCGGACAGCCGCAGCTCCTTCTTGATGACGCGCGAGATCGTGTCGAACTGCTACGTGCTATGTAGTGTGTGGTATGTAGAGAGCAGTAGTGCGGCGCGGCGGTCTCACCTGCGCCTCGTGCTGCATGTGGTCGTGCAGGTAGCGCAGCAGCGTGGCGCGCAGCTCGGACAGCCGCAGCTCCTCCCAGCGCTCAAGCTCCTTCTTGATGACGCGCGAGATCGTGTCGAACTCCTGCTGACCCCTCTCTACTTTTGCCTCCCACTAGAAAACGGTTAAGTCGAAGTTATAGCATATACGCAATCTGAACGTCACTTTATTAAGAAATATTTCCAAGGCAAAACATGTCATAGAAATCATTAATATATATATGTATGTCAGTTCATTTAACAGACTTTAAAGCCCAACCGAAAAAATTTATCTGAAATATCTGAAAGGGTAAACACGCTAATGGAGTAATATTTACACAGTTTCTAATTCCGTTTCCCACCTCGTGCCCTCCCTTGTAAGATAAAGAACATTTTTTTTTTTTTTTTTTTTTTATGTAACTAGGTTGGCAAACAAGCGTACGGCTCACCTGATGGTAAGACCGTAGCCTATAGACGCCTGCAACGCCAGAAGCATCGCAAGCGCGTTGCCGACCCTATCCCCAATCCCCCCCCCCAGGAGCTCTGGTCACCTTACTCACCAACAGGAACACAATACTGCTTTAAAACAGTATTATTTAGCTGTGGTCTTCTGTAAGGTCGAGGTACTACCCCAGTCGGGCTGCTCCATATTTTGAGCAGGAAATTTCCTGCTGTGCCCTACCTCAGTTACATGAAAGAAGTACCTCAATAATTTCATTAGATGCTTGTTCCATCTTTTCAGGTCTGTTGGCTAGTTCCGCTTTAGCTTTATTCTCTCTTCGCTTCGTAAGCTGCATCTGCGCGTGTTGCCAGTTTTGGAATACCTGTACAATACATAAGATTTTTTTTTATTTAACTTAATAATTGTTTACAATAATGCTTTAATTCCAATTATTGGGACAATAATAAAGGACATATATATAGACTGAATATTATAAACATTTACACTAAACTATCTCTACATTTTATTACGAACTAAAATTGAAATATGATTTAAAAAGAATAACTTAACTTTTTTTCAATTTTGTAAATACTTGCCTTGACTCTTTCATGAAAGACGTCTTTAATAGCTCCAATCAGTCCGAGGTAGTCTTTAATGTGTTCCGTCAGTACATAGAAATCTGTGTTGGCTTGTTCATTCCTTAAATGTTCAATCTGTAAAAAAAAAAATTATAATTAGTCATAAACTGTAAAAATACGCAAATTTTTGTATGTTACGTAAGTAAATGACATAGAAAAGCCATGCCAATTCTTTATCAACTCTTTGAACACTTTCCTACCGTTTCTCATTTTCTACGTCCTATACCTAATACCCTAAGGTTGTCTGTTTCGATAACGCTAAGAGCGATATCTTCATGACAACCTAGTAGTAAGACCGCCTTTGTACATCTTTTTCGTATGTATCACTTTTTTTTGTAACGATTCTTTGTAGTGTACAATAAAGAGCACTAGTGGTCGCACAGAGGTCAAAATTCGACCATAATTAAGAATTTAAAATACATAGTAGTCTGTGTAATGCTTTTTTTATTCATTTAATGTATATTTTATGTATAATTATAAAAAAAATATTAGCATTCTGCACTTCTTCTCTATGTAAACTATAAGCGTGCGAAAGTTCATACTCCTCCGTACGCGCAATTTCCGTAAAAAGGGGTACGAAGTTTTTGGTTCACGTATTAATATATATAATATATAAAAAATAATCTATATATATATATATATATAGATTATTAAAAGATCAAAATATCCAACAGCAATGAGTCGTAGTAGTATTGTGTGTGTGTTTGTGCATTGGATACCTTTTCGTGCAGGTCAGAGAGGTGCGAGAGGGCGCGCGAGAGCGGCGCGTGCGGGTCGGCGGCGGCGGCGGCGGCGATGGCGCGCGCCGCGTCGTGAGCGCGCGCCGCCAGCTCGCGCCGCTCGCCCGCCAGCGCCTCGCACGCGCCGCACAGCCGCCGCAACCCGCTCTCCAGCGATTCGATGCGCCCGACCCGCTCCTCGAACCACTGTTCAGTGCAATTATTGTTATGGGATTTCATTTAAGCGTATATCACTTTCTTGAGGTAGGTAATATGTATTAAGTAATAAGGAGATGTATTTTTTAATGTACATCAGAAAAAAAAAATTAAAATAAATTACAAAAACAATAATAAGTACAAAAGGTAGTTACTTTGATATACATCACTGTATTGAGATAGTAGGTATTTTGTTGACATACATCACTTTATTGAGGTACGTAATTTGACATATATCACAAATAAGGTTGCATGGATTTAGCCTTCTATGTTTCTTCTGAGAAAGAGAAAAAGCTATATTTAAGTGATTAACTGTTGTTGTGACACAATTCATAATTTCATTGTGAATATAGTGTTTTGCTTGTCATTTCTCCATAGAACATAGGCGAGATTTTTTCACATATGAAGGACATATTAGATTATTTGTCACATTATTCAACTGTATGCTGACAAATACCTCTTCTTGAGATTCAATAATTAAATGAGAGCGATTAAATTTTCATAAACTACTAATATTTTATTAAACAAAAAAAAAAAAAAAAATTTTAAACTGTAACACCAACGAGCATTATCATACATTGTTTATAGTATATTAGTTCCTTAACTTGATGCTAGATGGCGTTAGTAGTAGATTACAACGCGCTATCGTTACATTCACTTGAATTGTATATACGGCAGTAATGCCAAATTGCCAATATTTTTGTATCGATTCCGGACCTTAGAGGCGGTAAGACAATGCTTCCACAGCTGCTGGGACATTGTTTGAAAGCTTCCTAAGAACTTGATACGCTCCTATCGACGATTGCCGACTACTACTTCCACCTAGTGGGATAGTCTGCTGGCATCGCCTTTAGAAGCGCAACCTCGTTAATAACTTGTAACGTACTTGAGTACCTTAATAAAACGGTATTTCGTGGACTTCGGAGTTGTTCTTCCCATCGAGGGTCTCCACCATAAACCACAAACCCCTATTACATTGGCGCTCCAACTAGTGGCCTCGATCATCGCAAAAGTCATCCAGCAAAGGAACCCAACACCGAGACCGGTTTGATGAGTGAAGAAGAGCTTTTTGAATCTCCACGCAATACCATTGGACGACGCAATTCGGGGAAGCCGACGTTCGTCACCACCAAAAGCGGACGTGTCACAACCGTTCGTGCTAATAGGAAAGCAGATAAGATGGCGACATTATCAGAGTAACAATTTGAACGACTCTTATCTACAGTATCTTTATCTGGCAAAGGTTCTCGTTCCGGATCATTTACGACATGCAGTTATACCTATGATGGACGTAAAAGTGCCGAGACGGTTAAAGCATTTCTCGCTGCAGTCAATATTTTCAAACGTGCGGAGAATATTTCCGAAAAGTTCCGACATGCATTTGATACTTTACGTAAACTAATGTCGAATAGCCCCGTCCTCGCTCAAGCCGACGAAAGAAAACCATATGTTATCAAAACTGACGCGAGCAATTACGCTATCGGAGCAGTTTTGGTACAGGGGGAGGGTGAGACCGAGCACCTAGTAGAGTACGCAAGCAGACATGGACTTAGTTCATTTTAAGTTTCCAATCCTCGAACTAAAGTTATAGCTGGAATATACTACGCTTCGGCTCTGCGTCGTTACGAAAACACAAGGAATACGGAACTACCGGTGTCTTCTCAACCAATACGAAAGAGAGGTCGACCAAGAAAGCACATAGATAGCGCTGAATCTTCCGTGGTCGATAAAGCAAAGCCACGCGGAAGGCAACCAATAGCAAGAGAAAGCGAAGAACCGATTCCTGTCTTCCTCGCCGAGTCGTCTTCGTAGACAGAGGGGGAGACTGTAACACCGACGAGCATTACCATACATTGTTTATAGTATATTAGTTCCTTAACTTGATACTAGATGGCGTTAGTAGTAGATTACAACGCGCTGTCGTTACATTCACTTGAATTGTATATACGGCAGTAATGCCAATATTTTTGTATCGATTCTTAGGGACCTTAGAGGCGGTAAGACAGTGCTTTCACACCTGCTGGGACATTGTTTGAAAGCTTCCTAAGAACTTGATACGCTCCTATCGACGATTGCCGACTACTACTTCCACCTAGTGGGATAGTCTGCTGGCGTCGCCTTTAGAAGCGCATCCTCGTTAATAACTTGTAACGTACTTGAGTAAATTAATAAAACGGTATTTCGTGGACTTCGGAGTTGTTCTTCCCATCGAGGGTCTCCACCATAAACCCCTATTACAAAACTTTAAATTAAGTAAATAGGTGTAAATATAAATACCGGATCAGACTCATCCATCCTGTACGTGATCTTGTTGACAGTCTCGCCCACTTTGTTGAACAGACGCAACATACCCGCGCCACTCAGAGCTGATGTGCTCGTTGCCTTAGGAAGCTCCGTATCTGTAGAAGTTAGAATTTGGGAATGTTGAAGAAAGTCATAAGGGCTATGACAAAACTAAAATATAATAAAGAAGAAAATAAGAATATTTTATACTCATATAATATTGTATAATGAAGTTTCACTTAAAAAGTACTTTAATTTAAAGTTAAAAGAAATTATTAGCACTGGATGTAATAGTACCGCGATCCAATGAAGTATCTGAATTTTTATGATAAACCTAATTATAATCGTGATTTTGTTTAATTTGAATAACAATATTATTTTCTTGATTTGATCATTCATAAATAACGATATTTACAATTTTATTATCCTACGGTTTTGCAGATATATTTTTTTGTAAAGCATTAATTGCCATAAATTTGTTTTATATGTATAACGTCTTACCGGACTCTAAGAACTCCCTAAAGTCAGGGTCGATGCAGAGTACTGGGTGTTGTGCCACGCGGTTTAGGAACCTTTCTAACGCGGCTCGCCTTCGCTCAACGAATTGAGACTGCATGCCGGCCGTTGTGTTGCCATTTGCACTTTCAGTTGAAGGAGTCGACGTCATTTTTAGTTTCGTTGTACCTTAAAATGTATAATATTTATTTGATAAATACTATTTTGTGTGTTAATAAATAAATGTTAATGTTAATATAATTTCTATTACTGAACATTGGCTTAAAGAGTACCAGGTTGTTTTTAATTTTGATAAGCACCAAGTTGCCAGTTCGTTCTGTAGAAAGACAGCCGTACACAGTGGCTCATTAATCATAGCAAATAAAGACCTAAAATTTAAGGTATGTAGAGATATTGTAAGCCTTTCCATTGAACAAACTATAGAGATAGACTGTATCGAGTTAGCGCAATGTATAATAGTAAGTATCTACAGACCACCCAGTGCATGTTATGAACAATTTGAAGTAGCACTAGAAAAATTAGTAACGAAGCTAACTGTTAAAAATAACAAAGACATTTTATAGTGTGTGGTGACTTTCATATCAATTTATTGAATGAAAAGCAGGTTAGTAAGACGAAAGTGGTCATTCCAGTGAACGTGAAACGTATGGAGAGATTTAGAAACACTATTATAAAACAAATAGATATACCATTAGTCGGTGGTGTTAATAAGAAATATGGAGTTTTATGCGGTCATATAAATAGTGTGTTTAAGACTATGAGACGGTGGCAAGTTATCGAACAAAACGGTACATATAAATTATCATTAATGTAAATAAATTTAGTTAAATCTTACCTTGCATTACTATATAAAATACGAAGTAATTTTTTCCCCGACCTAATATTTGAAATATGTACCAAATAGACACTTACCGACAATACTCTTTTCTGGAGCTGGTGGTATTATTCTACCAGAACGTAGATATTTTTCAGTTAATTTTTCATGAAGGCCTAGAAAGTCTGAAAATCTTCGGAGTACTGCAAATTCATGACGACTAAATATTGGCATATTCGTTTTTGTGAGCACACGATAAGCTACATATGAACTCATGCCTTCTCCGATTTTTTGCGGCTCTGTGACCGTTATGATTATATTATTGGCACGCTCTGTTGCTATCTGTAATTAAAAAAAACGTTTTTCTGGAGAAATGGAATTCACACACGGTAGAAGTAATACTTCTGAAAAGTAACCTACGAGAAATTTTTTCACCTAGAATGTAAAATACTGTGTAATGTATTCTATCTCATTCTCTCCTATACGTTTATATGTTTGTTTCTTTATCGTGAGGCATTTTCGTTTCACCGAGTTTCAAGTCACAATGATTCTAAAGAAGTTTCGCTTCAAAAATTTTATTTATATTTTATTATTATTACAGTATCACTATTGCTTGTATTAATACAGTAAAAAAAAACTATAATGGTTTTTTACTGAAAAAAATTATCCTAGTGATGTTATGTTTGGAAAGATAATGATATTATTCTTTTTTTATTATTAATAAGTTTAATACTAATCAATAAATTATTGATCTATGCTAATATTAAACATTAACAGGTAAAGTTTTTAACTTTGTTTGTTTGTAAGGTAATCTTTGTGAATACTGATCCGATCATGAAAATTTTTCTTCTACCAGAAAGCTACACTATTCAGGAGTGATATAGGCTATATTTTATTGTTATTGAACCAAAAAGTCAGTGAAATGCGAGCGAGATGAAAACTTTACTAATATATTTGCATCACAAAAATAATTAACGCCCAACGAAGTGGGCACAGGTTGGCTAGTAAATAGAGGTGTTCGTTATATTAGGTAGCGGATAAAATCACCTATTATTTTTAAATCATTTTATCACCTGTTATTTTTTTTACCTGGGAAGCGTGATATAATATCACGCTTCCCAGGTAAGGTTTGAAATAATATTTTTATTTTTACTACGTTACCTCAAATGTACAGAGAGCCAAATTGTACTCTATGGTCACAAAATTCCTTTTAATATCCAGAACATCGTATAATATGTTAGTCCCATGTGAAATCGTATTCTATTGTAACGGACTAAGAACTATTTTCCTTTGAATGTCCAGAACATTCACATTGCGTATAATATCTTAGCTTAGTCTCATGTCAAATTGTATTCTATTATAACTGAATAAGAACTATTTTCCTTTCAATGTCTTTTGAAATAAATTTTAAAAATATTTTAGTTCATATTATTATTTTTATTATACCACACGTTAGACTTATTTTTTTCATATTATTTCGTTTTGTTTAACGGTTAAATTGTCAGTATGGACAACGCGTTTGTACTCGTATGATGTTCGTCATTTTCGTGAGTTTATTTACGAATTTTACGATTGCGGTGTTGCGTTTTGAGAAACTGTAAATAATTAATAATTATAATTAAGTTGTTTATATAATTAAGTATAGTTCTTTATATAATTAAGTATAGTTGTTTAGTGAGTAGAGTAAAATGCCACGAAAAGGACAAATGTGGAATTATTTTACTGTGAAATTTCTTTAGAATCGTTATGATTTCAAACCGGATGCAACGGCAAAAAGACAGGGAAGGACGAGCCACGCTGCAAGCCGCTAATTTTAAATTAGTTTTTTTTTAATTAGTTTGCCATAGAAGTTTCACTTCTATCGTGTGTGAATCGCACACACACCTTTTTTTTGTTATACTTTGGATATCTCAGAAACGGCTGTAACCGTTTTGATGAAATTTTGTATACAGATAGTCTTTCATTTTAAGTATCCTATATGTAATATAGGATTTGATCTCACAAATAATAAGAGTTGACCTAAAGGTTGTAATTACCAGGTCAAAAAATCCCAAAAAAAAATTGATCTCACAAGGGTTTCACAGTTGGTAAAAAAAAAAAAAAAATATTATCACGTAAAAAATAATAAGTGATTTAAAAGTAGCGTAACGTTATAACGTAATATCAAAATGTAGCCGTTACGCCCATCTCTACTAGTAAATAATAAATATAACCAAAATTTTTGTATCAATATAAACCTTATCACAAAATATTATCTTCAGTATTTTGTATGATCACATTGAATCCGCCTACAATTAGCCTTAATCATATTATAGGCATTATTCAAGATAAGTAATAAACAGAAAAATATCAATATTATATTCACTTACATATAAATCTTTTAAAAACCTCTTATATTTACACTCATTAATTTAGAAAGTTTTTTTTTAATCTACTCTTTCTTTTATTATAAAATCCAAATTATGTTCAAAAATATTATCTAATACAGTTAATATAATTTGAAAGTTATATTTTTCATAAATTAATGATTATGAAAGTACAAAAAAAAAAAATGATTTAAAGAAAAAACAAAACTGACCTCCTCCATAACAGGGCTGTTGATCATTGTCGTAGATGATGTGATATCCCCTAAAGTTGCTTTTTCTAAAATATCTTGAGCACCATTCACATCAGGATCGAGACTGACCTCCTAAAACCAACAATATCCATATCATTAAAATATCACAAAGAAGTAATATATAAAAGGTGAGATTATATTTTGTAATACAATTTGAAATGTGAAGCAATTAGTTTTGAGTCATCAAATACTTATGTATATCAATGTCTTAATGTAGTATATCATATTTTCAGATAAATAAATTGTATATATTTTAATATAATATTTTAAATGTGTGATGTTTACTAAAGATGGATTGTTGTTACTCTTTCACTCAAAAGCTGATGAAACAATTGTGATGCTTGTGTTGACGATTGGTAATCCACAATAGCAGATAGCTCGATTGGTATCATTAAATTCCAAGCGAAACTGAGTTAAGAAGGTAAAATCATAGGTGAAGCTTATTTTGTATAATCACTATATTAATTTATTTTTTATAAAGGTCATAAAATAATTAAATATGCAATTTTTAAATATATTGTAAAAAGTAAATAAAATGCTTAATTATTATGTTTTTTATTAGAGGAGTATTTTATTGGATATTGCATTTAAATTTATGTAAATAAGCTTTGTGAAACTAATATGATAATAACATCAAACAAGTTATAAACCATTTTGTTATGCTATTTTAAGATGCAATAACACTTTAAGTACATTGAACTAAAAATGATAGTTGTAAAATACCTACATTAACAATAATAAAAAAAAAACTCTTTCAAGGTGAAATAATAAACAAGTTACAATAGTTCACCGTACTCTCAATGATAAACCAAATACGTGGTAGATGTTGGTAATCAAATTATCGTGTAATAATTAAAGAACAACGATTTATTGGTATCAGTTTTCATCAGCTATTTATCAAATGTGAGATAATACGTAAAAATTAATAAAATATAATGGGGCGTCATTAGGGGACGGTGACGCCCCTGATGTACGCCGGACGGATGCGAGTAAAATAAAACAGATTCCTGATACCTGGACCGCCGAGGCGAACAGATCTTCTTCATCTCTATTCTCGTTGTCAATCTCAACAGTACTGAACGGTGTATCGGATGCCTCCGACATTATGTAGAGACTTTGTTAAAATTCCTCAGAAAACTTTAAAATGTATTAACGCTTTTTAATCAATTCTGAAAACAGCTAGATAACTTTACCGAAACGAACAGTTATGGCTTAAATGACATTTCATTTCAACGCAACTGACAGATTCGTCATTTGGTACAGATTTCATTGATTTATTATTTGTTTGTTTTGTTAAATATTAAATCAATTTATTGTAGTAGATGATGTTATATTTGATTCGTATCAATAATATACTATAATTATTAAGGTATCCAATCCATTTATTAAACAAAACATAGAGATTTAAATTACGTTGTTAAAATTTTCCTAGCCCTGCGTTCCGAAATGCGATGAAATCGATTACAGCGCTCACAGCACCGTTCCGATTTGTCGTGAGCGTGCCATCGAACGCTCACGTGACGTCACAGATGACGTCATTACATCCGCCATATTGCGCTTACAACGATTATGCCTCGGGCGTAAGCGTTGTGAGTCTTCTGTCATTTTTGACATTTTTGTCGGTTGTCTAAACTGTCTAATTGAATAACAACAATAAAAATGGAAACAAAACATATTATTTCAGTTCACGATGAAGGTACAGGGAGAGTAATTCAATAATGTTCAAATGAACAAGATGTTGAACAAGCGCAAAGAGATAAAAATTAACTGATATCGGGATATTTGACACTGACAAACAAATTTTGCTCAAAGCGCTCAAAGTGCATTCCGATTTGATCAGTGATTATTAGTCTCATAACACTAATTTCAATTCGGAACGGGTGATTTCGACGAAATCGCTGTAATCGATTTCATCGCATTTCGGAACGACCCTGCGTTCCGAAATGCGATGAAATCGATTACAGCGCTCACAGCACCGTTCCGATTTGTCGTGAGCGTGCCATCGAACGCTCACGTGACGTCACAGATGACGTCATTACATCCGCCATATTGCGCTTACAACGATTATGCCTCGGGCGTAAGCGTTGTGAGTCTTCTGTCATTTTTGACATTTTTGTCGGTTGTCTAAACTGTCTAATTGAATAACAACAATAAAAATGGAAACAAAACATATTATTTCAGTTCACGATGAAGGTACAGGGAGAGTAATTCAATAATGTTCAAATGAACAAGATGTTGAACAAGCGCAAAGAGATAAAAATTAACTGATATCGGGATATTTGACACTGACAAACAAATTTTGCTCAAAGCGCTCAAAGTGCATTCCGATTTGATCAGTGATTATTAGTCTCATAACACTAATTTCAATTCGGAACGGGTGATTTCGACGAAATCGCTGTAATCGATTTCATCGCATTTCGGAACGCAGCCTAGGTATAACAGTTCCCCTGCGTTCCGAAATGCGATGAAATCGATTACAGCGCTCACAGCACCGTTCCGATTTGTCGTGAGCGTGCCATCGAACGCTCACGTGACGTCACAGATGACGTCATTACATCCGCCATATTGCGCTTACAACGATTATGCCTCGGGCGTAAGCGTTGTGAGTCTTCTGTCATTTTTGACATTTTTGTCGGTTGTCTAAACTGTCTAATTGAATAACAACAAAAAAATGGAAACAACACATATTATTTCAGTTCACGATGAAGGTACAGTGAGAGTAATTCAATAATATTCAAATGAACAAGATGTTGAACAAGCGCAAAGAGATAAAAATTAACTGATATCGGGATATTTGACACTGACAAACAAATTTTGCTCAAAGCGCTCAAAGTGCATTCCGATTTGATCAGTGATTATTAGTCTCATAACACTAATTTCAATTCGGAACGGGTGATTTCGACGAAATCGCTGTAATCGATTTCATCGCATTTCGGAACGCAGCCTTCGAAACGTAGGACACGTCCACAATTGTCATTTGTGACATTTGTCATAACATGACAATATTATTGTCAAAAAATCTGTCATAACAATTTTTTGTTGATTTTAAACTCGTTGTTTCGGTGATTATTTCTTTTATATTTTAGATACTAATACTAACAAAGTTACGAAAGCATCATGATTTAATTATTTACATTTTGATATTTTACGCATCTATTTGTGTTAAATAGTTTTAATGTTGCGATGCATACCGTATATGTAGGTAATTCTCGTTTAACTTTAGGATATTAATTTTAATATGAACTTTAAAACATGTATCAGGAAAAATCATGAGCAACGCTGATAGAAGAAACAAGATACCGGCAGCACCGACACTTGCTACTAGTGGCAATCTGCTTTCAAATGTTGCTCCACCTACTGAACTTCCAAACTTTATCACGACAGTCCCTACTCCAGCTGCACCAGCTCCTTATAACCCTGAGGTAAGCAGTATTTTTATTTACCAAAGTTCAAAGGTTTTATAATTTTTTAGTACCAAAATTGATAGTGTAAGGCCGTTTGTTTGGGTACCGCAGGTAGTCCCGGCAGTGCCAGTACCAGGTTCAGAAGCTGGTCAAGATGTAGAAGCAAAGAAACCTGTTCAAGAGTCACCTCAGAGTCCAGAGAAATTTAGGTATCATACTATTTTATAAAAATAAATTGAATAAAATTTATATTACTTTTTCTTAGTCTTATATATTTTAATAATTAATATATCCATTATGTTGTAGCCCAGCTATTCCATTATCTAAAGGGGAGCCTACTTTGCCCATTAGGTCTCCAGAAGACTCATTGACAACACTCTCACCAGAATCCTTACCTGAATCTATTTCAGAAAGTGATAAACTTGGTAAGCCTAGAAATGTTCAAGTCAAAAATTCTTTTAGTTGTCTTTTATTTAAATTTTAGGTATACAACATTATTATTACATAATATACTTCATACTTCTATGTCTCACTATAAAAAAATCTTAGTTATCTCTTGTATATGGTTGTATTATTATATTAGTGTCAGAGTTTACTGATAACAACAAAAAAATATTTATCTATAAAACATTTGCTTATTTTTTTTTACTTTATTATAGGAGATATTATGCCCGGAAGTGGAATTTTAACATGGATGAAAGGTGCTGTTGCTAGTGGAGGCATATTACAAAGGGTTGCTGAGAAAGCTAAGAGTTCAGTAGATTCTATGATAACCACCCTCGATCCACAGATGAAAGAATATTTAAGTGAGTTGTTATTATATTGTTTAATCTGTTTGAATAAAAATTGGATAAATAATAATTAATTTAACATAACATTAAGCAATGCAGAGTCAACATATTGAAAGATTAGGGCTGTTCTGTTTTCTCCAATTAAAATATATCCTATGTCAATCAGTGACAATCTAGCATTTTGCGGGTGAAAGAATTTTAAAATTGCTCTAATAGTTTTTTAAGTTTGTCAATTACAAACATTCAAAAATACAAATCTATAAATCCATCCTCTTTAATTACTATAAATATAGATTAAAGCATTTGTAAAGTGTAATTCTTTTAAGTGTTTACTTGTAAGCGATGAATAATTGGATAATAATATTGCAGGGAGTGGGGGTGATCTGTGCATAGTAGTTGCTTCAGACAAAGAAGTAAAGATTTCACCGGTCAGGGAAGCTTTTCAAACTGTTTTCGGAAAAGCAACTGTAATGTAAGTTAACTTTTAATTACTTTTACTAACTAGTGACTTTCAATTTAACGTAGTAGTGAAAGAAAATTTTAGTTATCTAAAAAAAAGCTATATATTTCAATAAAGCTTAATTTATTTTCGTAGTTAAGAAAAGGAAAGATAAATGATAAGCTTTAATAGAATTAAAACATTCGTATTTTTTGTATAACCTTAGTTAATATCTAGCAGAAGCATCTGATATATTTTGTTCAAAAACTGGACATCTAGAAATGATCACTTCACACACTTACCTCCTGATATATAATTTTCTATATTATTATTAACTATATCGCTACTAAAATTCCGATACAGTAAAGTATATTTATTATTTTGTTTTATTTACTATAATTTCAGTGGGTATACGGCTCACAGTGACGTCACAGCCGCCCAGCCTGTAGGCTACGCGGCTGCCTATGCCGCCGCAAAACAGCGTATTGCGTACATACGCTCTGTGCATAGCGAATTTACAAATAATGTGCCCGTGCTCGCTGTGGAAGGGTTCATACAAGAGACAGTGACTGATAGGTAAGACATTTCTCACTATTAAGACAAAAAAAAAAGTGTGTGTCAGCTCCGACGCACAACTGGAGTTTACTTCTTCAGATTGACTGTCTAAATAGGCACAAAAAAGGCTTACTAGTCTAAGAAAAAGATTAATACCATTATCAATAATGACCATATCAAATGGTACTCGTAAATAAACTAATCAAATAACGCCATCTATCGATCGATCAATGGCGTTGGAACAACTTAATATTCACGCCTGAAAAGTGACAGGTAAAAAAACGTAACGAGGTCACTTGTTCAATAGATTTTACACCTCATATTTTTTTCTGGGCCTTATATAAAAATCGATTCTTAAGGAGTAAACTCCAAAAAAAATTGTTTATTTCTGCCAACTTGAATCTATAAATATAGTTACTAAAAAGACTTATATCTATATTAGTAATCATATATGTGTAGTAACTAGTAATCAATATGATTATAGTCTGTGCAAAAGTCGTGTCTGTGATTCTTATGGATGTGTGTGTTCTATTATAAAATATGCTAAAATAATAATTTATAACTAAGATGACACTTTATTAAACCAAAGTTAGCCGGAATAATTTTTTGTTGCTATCTGATCTGTTAGATTCTGAATAGTTTAATTAAAATATAAATATGGCATAATTTTTTTTAGTTTTTAAATTAAATTTGTAATTTGAAAGGACCATATTCAGTCTAGTGTAATGATCTACATCTACTAAGTATTCTACTAATCTAAAAATCGTTGGAATACACATATGAAACTAGTATTTGAGCAAATGGCGAACTCAAAACCATACACATTTATAGAAGTAATGTTAAGAGTGCCAAGTAAAAAAAAGGTAAAGCTAGTAACATATATTTCCATATAAATTCCACTGATTCACGTAGATGGTACGAGATGTCGCTACTAGTGCTGTCGCAGCCGTCCCTGGGCATCGAGCTACAGATGCAGTCACAAGCGACCCCAGTACCGGGAGCGGCGGTTGCAGCTGCGCGCGCCGCCTCAGAGGGATATGCGCATGCGCACACCGGCTACAGCGTCACCATCGGATCCATCATGGCGACCAACTTGCAGGTGACGTTGGTTTCCTTATATGTTAATAATGGCAAACATGCAAATGGCCCACAAGATTGTAACTGGTTACCGTAGCCTATAGACGGATGAAGAAGCATCGCAAAGGGCATTGCTTAACCTGCCCCCGAGACTCCCAGGAGCTCTGGCCACCTTACTCATCACAGAAACAAACTACTTACTTCAACCGCTTACAATCGAATGGGCTGTATGCTTGTTTGCCGACCTAGTCGTAAAAAAAAAGCTATAATTATTGAATTTTTTTTTATCAAAATCGGTTTCGAGCTTTTGAGTATTACGTGTTGATAAAAAACAAATAAATAAATGAATGCAGGCACTGATGAAATTAAATGATTTATTATGTACTAGTAAACATATTATAGTTCTTGTATGTAATTGAAGTATAATATTTGTACATTCAGGTACCACATTCACAATGGCAAGAAGCTTCAACGGGTGTGTCACGGAGAGAAATCCTTTTATTTGCAGCGAGATCACTGGCAGGTTCCTACAAAAAGTTATTGGCAGTTGCAGCTGAGTCTTAAATGTGTCCAATATTGAATTTCATCAAAGGCTAATTATATCAAATCGTGTGAGTGGTCTCAAGTTTGTTTTGAAATAAATTGTAAAAATAATCACTACGACAATTAGGTGTCGATAATTTTTTTTTCCATTTCATTCTATGTATATTTTATTAGTATTCCAGTACTTGTTATAATGTGCTTTCAGGACCAAATCTCTTTTTACTTAACTCTTTTTATTTTTATGATATGAGATAAAAAAGTAATAGATTTCTAAGACTTGTTTATTAATTAAAAGTAGACAGATTGGCAATATTTTTTATAATCTACAACAAAAATTATTTCTTACAATAATTTAGAATTTCAAATGACAAATAAATTTGATTGATTATAGAGTATACAACTTTACTGTTGTTTTGCTTTGTTAACGTATATAATATAATTATATAGTTAAAAATATTAGTATTCCGTTTTTTAAAAGTGTACATTTTAACATACTAGCGGTGCCTTGCAGTTTTGCCGCGAAATTTGCAACCCTGCGTGTGGTTGGGATAAAAGTAGCCTATCTAGTATTCCAAATCTCTAGCTATCTATGTACCCAGTTCAAATAGGTTAATTAGTTTTTGCTTAAAAGAGTAACAAACATTCAATAAAACTTTCAGATTTATAATATAAAAGCTTGAAAAGAAATTTTTGCAGTTTAAAATCTTATAAATAATCTAGTTAATTATTTTGGTTTTATTGATAGCTATTACGTTATAATCCAACCATAGTATATATGCGTAGCATAATTATGTATGTAATCATCAATACATACATATGTATGTGGTGCGGATAGAAATAGTGCATAACAAAATCGTAGCTGATCTTGTCTTTATTATTTATCATTATTAATATAGAAAGAAAGAATGAAAACATTTTTATTAGCCTTTCTCATTTTACAATTCTCAAAAATTACGTAGAAATAATTAAAACATCCACTATCCACTACACCACCACTACAGCCTATCACAGTCCACTGTTGGACATAGGCCTCCACAAGTTCGCGACATTATGACGCGAACTCATGTGTTTTGCCCATAGTCACCACGCTGGGCAGGCGGGTTGGTGACCGCAGGGCTGGCGCCGTCGCACCGAAGACGCTGCTGCCCGTCTTCGGCCTGTGTATTTCAAAGCCAGCATGGATGGTTATCCCGCCATCCGTCGGCTTTTTAAGTTCCAAGGTGGTAGTGGAACTGTGTTATCCCTTAGTCCCCTCTTACGACACCCACGGGAAGAGAGGAGCCACCCCCTCTCACATTCTTTCATTAAAACATAGCAGAAACATAATAGAATACAATTAACAAAAGGATAGGTAGCAAACACAAAATAATAGAGAAAAAGAAAAAAAGAAAAAAAAAAAGAAAAGGCCAACTAGGTTTCTGCCTCAGCAATGTTTTTGACAGCAAGATTTTGCTGCCAAAACGCTGTTATTTTGGCAGAACCTGTCCCAGTGACTTGAAGACGTCTACAATAAGAATAATAACAAAATAAAATTAAAAACAGACGGTAATAACAAATTTTACACATAGAAGTCGCAACAGATACTTATATTTGTGTATACATGTGTGAACAAGATAAAAAGAAGAAGAGAAAAAAAGAATTAATAAAAGACAATTAAATATATACTTAAATAAAAATGCATAAAGGAGAAAAAAGAAAAGAAATAGACTATAAACTTAAAACAATTACATGTGTATATAAATAAATAATAAATACACTAATATTTAGGCCAAAATCTTACGTCAAAAGCCAAAAACTGCTGTCGCGAAAGGAATGTCAAAGAAAAAAAAAACAATAAAAAAAAAACATAATTTGTGGTTACTAGATGACACCAATGACGAACTATTCACTATTCAGCATGGTCGTGACGTGAACTTATTATGCAACGTGATATTATTATGCAAGTGTTAGGTGACTAGGAGTTGACAATTTAATGACAATTTAATAAATAAAATATAAAATTTTTTTATAAATACTAAGCTTAATAAATAATTAATTATTATTATATTGAGTTATAGACTAATATTTATCTTTTTATTGTTTCAGGTTGCCACAAAATATTAAGAAGAATTACTTTTTTAGTCTCTAAGTACTTATAATATATTATATATCTAGTTACAAAATATAACATAATATTAAATTTATGAAAAAAATCATTACTGTGTTTTCTTTTCTTATTTAAAAGATTTTTTGTATAATTAATAGAAATTATAAATGTATAATATTTTGTAAAATCAAATTTTCGGTGATTACAAAAAAAAAAATAAAGTAATATAACCAATCACCTGAAAGTCATAAATACAGTTACAAAATTACTGCAGTCGAAGGTACTCTTCTGATCATAATCACAAACGTACAAAATGGATTAAGTAATTTTATAATTAAAAATTTACTTCTCGTAATGTGATCCATTCGTTTAAAACTTTAGAACATAGATTCTTCAAGAGTAACTAGCTTTTCTGTCTTGTAACCATTCGATGTTAGTACGTGTTAGATATTTAAGAAAAACAAATCATATTCTTCTTTCAGGTCCTTATTTTAATTTTAATTTTATTTATCAGATTTAAATACATAAATAATACATAATTTTTTAAATATAAACTAGCTGACCCCGCAAACGTTGTTTTTGTCATATATTTTACTAACCCCGCAACCCCCTCTTGTGGGTGGAATTTCGTAAAATCCGTTCTTAGCTTACTTCTACTCTAAGGAATATTCCTACCAAATTTCAAGTCTACGCCTTATGATTCCAGAGATGTCGTGATGAGTCAATATATGGGTGGAAATCTCTTTTATATATATAGATATATAGATTACTGAAAACCAAAATAGAATTACACTGTTTGATAAACTCAACTCAATATAATAAACAAACTCAATATAATTATTATAATTTAACTAACTAGAAGACATTTTTTTTCTAGTATCGCAGGGGAACCCGTTTACGGGTGATATCCAGGACACCCGGGTACGCAGTGGAAGTAAATTAGGAAACTTTCAAATAATTTCTTTTTTAGATAGGAAATAAAAGAAATAATGGATTCACTCCGTGTAGTGTGTCACAACCGTTCTGGAATAGTGGTTTGATTCCCGCTCGGAATGGATATTTGTTTTTTTATAAATATTTTTTTTCCAGTTTGGATGTCTGTCCTTGTGAGGCCCATCGTGCCTCGGAGTGCACGTTAAGCTGTTGGCCCGGTTTTTATTATTATAAATCTGTCCAAGACTTAAACTGATTGCGATAGCTCATAGTTGGAAATATATCCGCCAACTCACAGTGGAGCACCGTGGTGGATTAATCTCCAATCCTTCTCCTACACGGAGAAAGAAGCCTTTGCGCAGCTGTGGGATGTTACAGGCTGAATCGTTATCGAATTTGATATGGTATAGGTAATAATAACTTTGACAGATAGTATAGATATTAGGTATATATTATTAAATATATAAGTAGGTTTAGGTACTAGCTACTTAGTTTTATCAATAATATTGTTTTATAGCATTTATTCATTCATAACGTTTAAACTATATACTTTAATTATTTTATTATACATTATACACATGCCGAGAACGTGTCACGAAAATTATCTTTTACTAGTTGCGCCAAACGGTTTCACCCGCGTAATTTCCGATCCCGTAGGACTGTCGGGATGAAAAGTAGCTTTGTGTTATTCTAGATCTCCAGCTAGTAATTTTTGCGTAAAAGAGTAACAAACATAGATACATATATACATCTATCCTCACAAACTTTCGCATTTATAATAGATATTACTAGGACTGTGTTAAGCGTTCTATATACAGTATATACTTCATACCTAACACTAAAACTTCCTTATCGTTGTCTTAAAAGTTATTTTAAAGACATTTTCACCATTTATTACAATAAGCGATCTATGGTAACTTTGAAATTAAAAGATATCTATTAGGGCCTATGCAAACCACGTTTTTTAAACGCGCCGTCGACGCGCGTTTGTAGCGATACAGACGCGAGTTAGACGCAGCCTGTAGACCTTTGCACACCTGAATACGCGTTTGAATCGATGCAAACGTGCGTGTCGCGCGATACAGACGCGATGCAAACGCGCGTGTCGCGCGATACAGACGCGATGCAAACGCGCGTGTGTCGCGATATAGACGCGATGCAAACGCGCGTTTCACGCGATGCAAATGCGCGTGTGTAGCAATACAGACGCGATGCAAACGCGCGCGTCACGCGATGCAAACGCGCTGGTATTTTGGACCTATGCACCCCACGTTTTTTAAACGCGCCTGTGCCGCGCGTTTGAATTGATACAAACGCTAACAAACTGCTCTGTAGGATAAAAACGCGCCATCGAAAACGCGCTTTTAAAACGCGCGTCGACGGTGCGTTTAATAAACGTGGTTAGCATAGGCCCTTAGTGGTTGGGGTGCATGTCGGTTACCTCCTCGTGGTGCACCCTGGGCAACGGGACGGGCAGCAGTATCGCAGTCGCAGTACTGCTGCTCGTCGCGGCTAACGACTGACTCGCGGGGTGCGCTCCGGGTACTGCTCGACCCGTGAGTGCACTAGAGGGACGGGGTGGGTGGGTTCACTTGCCCGCCCTGTAACGCGAAAGCGCGGTTTGCCGGCCGGGTTGTGCTGGTTCCCTGGAGCTTTGCTCGGTTGCTGGTGCAATCCGGCAGACGTGATGTGTGAGAGCCGGGCTGTGCTGGCTCCCTGGAGCTTTAAGCTCGGTTGTTGATGCAGTCCGGCGGACCCGTGGGGTAGTTGCCGGGTCGTGCTGGGCTCCCTGGAGTTTTGCTCGGTTGCTCGGTGTGATCTGGCATTGGAGGTCGGGTGGGCCTGACCCCCAACGCCATGATGCCGGGGCGTTGGAGGTCAGGCCTGCCTGACTTGGAGGGGGGACGCTCCTGGACATGAGTCCCCATTCTGCAGACGGTAGACTGGTCCGGTTGAGCGTCCCCTAAGTGGGGTGGCCGGCTGGGGGTCGGAGGATCCTCGGCTGGCTTGAGATCCCACGTCGTCGGGAGGGGTGGTCTTGTGGGTGCCACCCCTCTGGGTGCCGGGGCCCGGATGTTTACATTCGGGCCAACCGCCGGGGCGGGGTGGAGACTGCTAACGCGCTCCCATCTCGCCCCACTCAGGCGGATGTCTGCTCACACGTGGATGGTTTTTGGTCAGTAGGAGTCTGACATAAAGGGTATCCATGATGGATTTTCCCCACGTAAAAAAAAAGACCCCTAGTGGTCGGCGAATTCAAAAGTCAAAATTTGACCATAATTAATTTAAATTATAAATTTGAACATTATTATGGTTCTGTTGTCAAAGACTATACTTTTCTAATACCTAATCTATACTAATATTATAAAGAGGTAAAGTTTATAACTTTGTTTGTATATACGGGGTAATCTTCGCAAATACTGATCCGATCATGAAAATTCTTTCGCTAACAGAAAGCTACACTATTCAGGAGTGACAAGATAAAAGGAAAAAGATAAAAATATATAAAGATTTTAAATCAGCAGGATTTGAACCTGCGCCCTCTGACGTGCCGTGTCAACAATTCAATCTAATCAAGCATTATTATTTGCCTTAGAAATTAATTGGTGATTTTAAAACATTTATATTTATCTGATTTGCTGAAAATAGTGAGAGTGTATTGGAACATATCAAATTTCACCGTACCCTTCTTATGTGAAATGGATTATAACGCCCAACGAAGTGGGCACGGGTCGGCTAGTTAATAATAAACAAAAGAGTACCTACCTATATAATTATGCGTGTGTGTGTCAAGTACATAGTAGTGTGTGTAATGTTTTTTTATTGATTTAGTAAATTTTTATGCATAATTTTAAATAAATATGTATTAGCATTCTCCACTCCTTTTCTATATAAACTATACCTAAGTGTGCGTTTCATACTCCTCCGTCCGCGCAATTTTCGTAAAAAGGGGTACAATTAAGTTTTTGCTTCACGAATTAATATATTATAGATGATTATACTGTAAATTCTTTTGCCATATATAATTAATACCATACTGTTAATGCACTTTCCTGATGTTGCTGATAATAATGGGCAGCATTAACCACTTAACTTTAAGCGGAGCTGCCCGCTCGTTTAGGTATCCTCTTTTTTGTACGAAATAAATGAGGATATAGTCTAAGAAAACTAGGTACAGATTTTTTTATACGACTTGATGGTCAAGCAAGCGTACGGCCCATCTGGTAAGCGGTTCCCCCTAGCTTATCAACGCTGCAACACTAGAAGCATAGCAAGCGCGTTATCGATCCTACTCCTGACCCTCTTCGGGAGGTCTGGATCACTCTGGAACATTACTCATTACAGGAGCACAATACTAATTTAGAGCAGTATTATTTAGCTATAATATTTTTTAAGGTTTAGGTACTTTCTCAGACAAACTGCAGATTCCCTACTATGAGTAGGTAACGATCGCTATCAGGTGTACATGATAACAACCGGGACCGACAGCTTTGGGGACGGCTACGACGGGACCTTTATTTGAAAAGTAATGAAAAAAGTGTAAATATATGTTACTTATAATAAGTAGGTATCAATTAAAACAAAAAAATATAACCTACATCGGTTTATTTTTTTTTATGATAGAATTTTTATTTTAGTAGTGATTTATGTGAATAATAATTTCTACCAAAGGTCGTGAAGGTGGCGAGTGCACTGGCAGACTCCTCCCGAACCTTGGAGGACCCAGCGCCGCCTGCAGGCAGCTGTACTCCGGTGTCTGCCGGAGTATGGCGACGTACGGTGCTCCGGTTTGGGCGGATCGCCTCACTGCGAGGAATAAGGCCGCGCTTCGCTCTGCGCAGAGGACCATTGCGGTGAGGGTGATTCGGGGGTACCGTACGGTATCGTGGGCTGCAGCTACTGCTCTAGCCGGCGACCCCCCGTGGGAACTCGTGGCGGAGGTTCTTGCCGAGACCTACTCATACGTCTCGTGTAGGAGGGCTCTTGGTGAGAACCCCACGTTGGACGGGATCCTACGGGTGCGCCGGATAGGGCAGGAAGCGTTAATGCGGAGGTGGGGGGAGGACCTGGCGGAGGAGGGGACTCGGAGGTGACTTGTCACTCCCGAGTGTCATCACCGCGATGCTCGGCGACGACGAGTCCTGGAAGGCGATGGTCTCCTTCTGCGTGACAGTTATGTCCCAGAAGGAGGCCGACGAGCGGGTGAGAGAGGAGGCCGCCGATGTGGCTTCCACCCGCGGGTGACGAATGGGGGTGCGTAGGAGGCGCTACTTAATGCGCTTCCAGTAACGCCCCTGTGCCCGTGTCGGGCCGGGATGGAAACCCGGTCCTGCTAGACACGGCGTCGTCGAGACTGTTCAGAGGTGAGACGGACAGTCCCAATGGAGGAGAAGTCTGGCCTTTTCGCCGAGGCCAGCCTGTCGCTGGAGGGATCCTGTTGCCTGCAGATCCGGGACCCTCCAATAAAAGCGGCTGAAGGCTCCCGCAGGGGGTTTAGTGCGGTAGTGGCACCCCCAAGTGCTGAGTCCGACATACGGTCTAGGACTGCCTACCCGGGCATCCTGGATATCACCCATAAATGGGTTACCCTGCGATATCAAAAAAATAAAAATAAAAGGTAAACATAAAACACCTTTTTTATATCTTTACGTTCTCATATATTATTAATAAATAAATATGATAACTTTTAAAACGGTAGGTACCCAAAATATTGCCCTTGAAACTATCTGCAATAATATAATTTACGAATACTATCCAAGGAAATTATCATAAGAGAACAATATAATTTAATATGTTATTATCGTTAAAATCATATAAATAGGTACTGAATTTTTATGACGAATGTCAGACTTCTACACTTGGATAGTTGGTAAGTATCAACCATGTGCAACTACTTACATTTTGTAAATAACTTTAAATGCTAATAAGTCAATTTTGTCATTAAAAAATAAATTGGAATTTGGAAGTAAAAAAAAACATGTTTTTTTCTACTAACCGGAATTAATTTTTAAGTATAAAAATATTTAACTATCAAAATATTTGGCTTTTTCAGATGAATTTTCAAAATGAAGTTTTTCACTATTTTTGTCGCTATTGCGGCAGTCGCTATCGCTCGTCCGATGTCAAACGTCTGGACTCTACAAGAAATTAATGATGCTCTCATGAGTCCTCATCTCAACCCCATGATCAAGCCTCTGCTCATAGATGCCCTAAACTTTATCATGGGGGAATTAAACGCTGGAGGCCAAAACGTAATAAAATCTTAGTATTAGCTGTAACAGATGTAATAACAACGTGTGTAACAGGTGTAGATTTATATACTTTTTCTTCACTTTTTTAGAATGGTATTTATGTGCCCCTACCTTCTGACGAACCCATCTTCATTGGAGATGTTGAACCTTCACCTGTCTTTCCAAGCCCTGTCGAAATTCCAAGTGTCAGCAGCCCGCTTGTCGATATCGTTATCAACGTAAATGCAAAACCTACGGTAAATTATTATTATAAATACTATTTATTTTTATAATAACATTTTTCTGGTATAGTTTTATATAAGAATAGTTCTAATTATTTTAATTATTAATTTATTAATTAGCAGGTTCAGGAAACGAGTCCAGAATCAAATCCTGTACCTCGTCCTGAACCAATTCCCGAACCTAATCCAGAACCAGTTCCTGAACCAAATCCAGAACCTGAATCACCTCCAAGTGAGGACTCTGCTGAAGGATCCTCGTCAGATGAGAAGGAACCTATTGAGGAAAACCCTACCGAAGAAAATCCCATAGATATTGGTGTCGCAATCGAAGAAGTTGATGATGCTGATGTAGATGTTGGACCTATGTAATAAATGCTCTTAAATGGAATACTGCTGGAAAACATTTTATACTACTGTTAAATAAACAATTTTAAACTATACATTGTTTTCCTTACTACTAAAAACAAACTGTCTAGCTATTTAATAAACTTTGATGTTTATTGTTTCTAAATTTCAATACATTATAAAATTGTTGTTACTATTAATTAGGATCTGAATTCTCTTCCAAAGAGAGAGAGAGAGAGAGAGAGACCTATGCCCAAGGGAGGGGGTGATGGTGGTGTTAAAGCCTGAATCATCGTCATAATATTGTTATTATATTATATTATATTTTATATTTGTTATAATATTTTGTTTGTTTTCAAAGAATAATTTGAATTTTAACATTTTAACATTGTTTGGTCGTCTATGTATCAATATTGATATTTTAGAAAAATAAATGTACTATTTACACATATATACATATATAATTATGTGTAATCAGTTTTTTTTGCATAGTTTTTTTTATTATAATTATAATCAACGAATTTCCTTGAAAGTAGTAACAGAATTAAAAAAAGTATCTAAATTAATTAGAGTAACTTTCAATTAATTAATGAAATTCCATTAAAAATCAAATTCGACGGACGTTCGGTTGACGCTTCCTGGCTCCGCCCACTCATCTGTCGTCACAGCATCGCCCTCAGGATTTTACACGGAGCGATGCGCTCGCGACGCTGTCAGCCGTCGTCATCTTCTCTCGTGTGGCGAAACGACGCGTACACCATAGACCACCACAAGCGTCCTTGTTGCGCCTATTGACTGGTTACTCTCAAAAAATCTCAGATTAAATACGACTCTGTATTCACCAATCTAGTATAAATGTTATTTTATGCTAAGTCCCTCTTTTATTGGCTGTCCGTTCATCGTGTCTTCGTGTCTTCATGCCGCATCTGTGACGCTTGACGTCAACCCCAACTTCGTTAAAAATATATGTATCACCCGTACGACTTCAGCTACCTCTGATAGTAAATAAATAAATTGTCAAAGATGGGTTATTGAGCCCACTTGTGTGTTATCACATTATATTAATATAACACGGCGTATATAATTACGTTATCAAATGGCAAATTATTTATGATTGAATTAATTTTATTGTTTTTTAAACATTGGTATTGGTATTGTCTGCGTAAGTATTGACAGTGTACATTTTATGTGCACTACTTTGTTATTTTATAGTACTAGGTCGGCAAATAAGCTTACGGCTCACCTGGTAGTAAGTGACTACCGTAGACTATAGACCTTGCCGACCCTAAACCTTAATCTTCCCATCTCCCTAGGAGCTCAGCCCCTGTAGACAAGTGGCATAAAAGCTAAACGAATAGAATAGAATAGAAATCTCAATGTATGGGAATGACAATAGCTTATACGATATATGTCGAAAGCGACACGAATGTGACGGTGGGTACAGACGTGTATGAAAATATACATACAAATAAATCTATAATGTATGACTAGCTGCTGCCCGCGACGTCGTCTGCGTGCGTTCACTGCTCGTTCCCCGTAGGTGATAGTGTGATAATATGTAGCCTATGTTCTGACCCGACTTCTTAATAATATTCGTGCCAAATCCATGCAGTACTTTTTGAGTTTATCCCGGACATACATTGACTTTCCTATCATTAATTTTATTATATGTTTAGATATAGATAACACTAAGCCCGTTAAAAACAACAAATTGCGGCAGTAAATTATACGATATTGAATGTCCATTGCCCAAATGTTCTATCTTATCTGATAACATTGTATCAAACAAAAAATATATAAAATGATATTTTAATTTTAGATTGATTTTATATCCTTAAGACTGAAGGTAAGTTCTCTAGTCTCGTTTTCATTAATTAGTAGTTGTGTTGTTGCATATTAATCATTTTTAAATAACTATTCTTTCTTTCTTTCAAATTCAAAAACTTTTCTCTTCCTTTCGCTTTTCTTATTTTCTTATGGTATTATCCTCTTAGTACGGGCTGGCTACTTTCTTAAAATTTCATACGCATTTGCTTAATGTTATAATTATAATATAGAATTCTATCAGAATATACTAACTTCAAGTGTGCTCAATTCAATCACACTTATACCCCGTCCGGCGACTAATGATCTTTTTGACACTTCAAGAAATTTTGACATTAGTGACTGCCTCACACGTTATTTATTCGATTCGAAATAATAATCGATTTTATTTAAGAAGAACTTTCAATCGATTTAATTAAATACATTTAGTTTAAAAATATTATTTATTTAAGCGTTTATTAGTTTTTTTTAATTATAAATGAAATATATAAATAATAAATAAATGAATTAACAGAGTTATTGCTCTTTATTCTTTGTTTGCAATTAAATTTCAAGATTTCGACTTAATTCCTTGCAAGTAATCAATCTTGGGGTCATAGATACTATTTTTATTTCCTTTTTTGTATTAAATTTATAGAAACAATAATCACATGACGTAAAATTATTTTTATCATATGATCGATTTATTATTTCAAGAACTGTTTCATAGTCTGTGGTAGTTTGTTATGCACAGGGTACTTCACTCAATCAATCAAATCGTCAATAAAGTATGACATTACTGTAAAATTTTTAGTACGTGATTCCGAAAAAGAAAAAACTAATTTATAGGCGTGAGCTGTCAAAAAGCTAATTACTCGCCGGACGGGGTATAGTGAGATTTTTAATTAGTATTATTTTGCAGACTCAAAATTCAAAATGAAATTCTTTGCTGTGTTTGCTGCTATCGTGGCTGTTGCTGTTGCTATCCCTTTGGGAACCCCGTGGACTTTGCAGCAACTCTCTGAAACTCTTAGCAACCCCCATGTCAACCCCGCAATCGTACCCTATCTAGAAGATGCCCTTAACACCTTGATGGAAGCACTTCACCACGGACATGATTTTGTAATTATTACTTCTATCTTAACAGTATAGCTTATTGAAGTTCATAATTTGATTAATAAATTTTACTAGGAATTACACGAGGACCTGTATAGCAGATGTCAAAGGAGTTACGTAGTTTGTTTTAATTTTAAAACATGATTCAATTACCATTTTTACCTAACGGTAAAGTGCGTAAATACTTACTTTAGGTAGCATAAGGTGAAGTCGTAGACTAATTATATAAATCTGAAGTGTTTGTTTAAACGCGCTAATCTCAGGAATTGCTAGTTCGAATTGAAAAATTCTTTTTGGGCTGAATAGTCCATTTACCGAGGATGGATATAGGCTATATAGCATCACGCTACGACTAATAGGAGCTGAGCATTCATAAGAAATGTTACGAAACGGGGAAAAATAATCATTTTTGAGAGCTTCCGTTGCGTACGCTGCGTAAACGGTTAAACTTTATCAAAAAATTCTAATTCTAAAAAAAGTGCACGATAGCATATGCCTATCTCTTAAAGTTAACTCATTATTATCTTTTTTATGGTAATCAAGTTTGATATAAAATTGCAATATTTGCGAAGGTGTTTGGAAGGGTATATAAAAATAGACGATATAATCTTATCCAAAACCTTTATATCCAAATAACGCAATATACGTTGTTCATCACAAGTATTGAAAATTTTCTTTAATATCATTTGATTTCAATGAATATTTTAGAAGATATCATAGTTTTAAAATAACTTCGCAAATAATTAATGATTTCAAAAAATTAAAACGTGATTTTATTGCATTAATTTTAGCCAGAAAAATGAATCCTTAAAAATGAAAAATACGTCATCACCAAGGCAATTTTATGAAGTTAAACTTTGTCCTTTATATAATTTAATTTAGTCACATAATTTAGGAGATAATGTAAATTTTTTGCAGGAGAGCATAAGCGTTATCTTACCCGCTGATGTCGCCATTTTTGAATATCCGGAAGTGGAGCCCGTCAATCCTGCTCCTGTCCTTCCCGAGGCCGTTGAAATTCCCTCACAGTTCAGCCCTCTAGTAAAGCTCACAATCAATGTGAACAGTCAGCAGGTAATCACTTCTATCATAAAGACACTATTGAAATATTGTTGTATATAGCTTTTTGTTTTAGCTTATCAAACATCAGCTAAAATTGTATTACAAAAACAAAGAGTGCTTAAAGTTAGTAACACCTACTATTATTTTCTATTATCAATATTAATATTATTTAAAAAAGTGTAGGTAACTTTTTTGTGTGTTATACTATAATTCTCATTATTAAATTTCCAGGCTCCCGCACCTGTTGAAGTCAACCCTGTTGACGTCATTGCCGTAAACCCCGTTGATGTTGTCGCAGTTAACCCTTTTGATAGAAACAATATCTAACTTTTATGATAAAAAATATAACTATCTAATAAAAAAAAGTTCACAACTTTGTCCATAATAAATGATTTAATATTAAATTATCGTCAATATATCAATTAAGTGTTAAATTTAGTTGTTTATCTATATTTCTGTATCGATAAGAGAAAAAGATAAAATCTACATATTCATACCTATAATAAATAAATTGTATTTTAAAGTTTAGCGAAACACATCGATTGTGACGTATTCATATGTTTGATAAATAAATTTGGTAACAATTTTACAGTTAATTTTTTTATAGCTATAATAAACTCCTGTAATTAAATTTTTACGTAACGTATTTCTTTTACTTGTGGCATTTTCGTTTTGTTAACAACCTGTTTATGAAGTTGGTATGTCAAGACTACAAGTTTTTATGAAAATGTTTATATTTCGTACTTAGTTTAAATATTGACTAGCTATGCTATACTAGTAATACTATGACATTTTTACAACGACATCACTTATTAGCGTGGCTTTGGTAAGACATTGTCACGTGGTACCTTAATCTCGTTATTACCTACCATTTATATCATTCCGTTCATCACGCTTTCATCATCCATCACGTTTATACCTAAATCAAGTTATGAGGAATAAAAGTGCGAGAGGAATGAAAGCGAGAACTGGCATAGAAGAGTAAAAAAGTTAGTCTCCATCTATGTTGTAGGGCTAGAAAAGAAAAATTGCGATAAGGCCAGACAGATGACTGTTTTAGTCAAAGTCAGTTAAATGTACTTAAAACCTAAAGTTCAAACGACTGAAAAGAGCAAATTGGTTTAAAATGCCACTCGGTTAGCTAGCCGTAGCGTATTATAGAGAAACCTATTTGAAGGTATGAGCTGTACCCGTTGCGGGTTGCGTTGCGGTCATTCGATGTTACACATTTTAACTTTCATCCTCTATCTCCGTAGAACCGTATTAAATTTCAAAACACAATGTAGTAGTAGTAGTCAGCTGTCTTACGGCCGAGATATATCTAATAATACTAAAAGACTAGATAGACAAAAGAGACTAAAAAAATTCCTATTTGTCTTATTGATTTGTATTTTATTATATCGTACAGATTTGGACCTATTATTTTTTTATTATTATAACAAACCTTAAAAAAAACGTTAAAAATAAGATGACAAGATAAAATATGAAATAATACGATAAAAATAAATGATATGAAATATAATTAGATGAAAGTTTTACGGAAGAATGATTATACCTTCGTGGCTACCAATTATCAAAACGAGAAAAGGTATTTCTGTTGGTACACTCGTCTCTACCTCTAGCGCTTACTTCGTGCACACTCTTCATTGAGTGTCCTTACTATGCCTTTTAACCTGTTGCTCTCAAAAACTTTCAGATTCAATACGACTCTGTATTCACCTGGCTAGAATAAACATTATTCTACCGAAAGTCCCTCTTTGATTGCCTTCCTCCCTGTCCGTTCGTCGTGTCTTCATGTCGTCGCATCCTCACGTGTCGTCGTACCCGTGTCTTCCTGTCGTCGTGCCGCAACTGCATCACTGACGTCATCCCCCACTTCATTTTGTTAAATTATCATATTGTGTTTTCTTTTGTTTATATTTTGTTGTTAATTTTTTTCTATTTATAAAATGTATCAATGTGACGCCGCGTTGGCGCAACGATCACAGCACTGGTTTGATTCGTTCGATCCCCGCACATGACAAATATTTGCATTGGCCATACAGATGTTTGCTGAGGTCTGGGTGTTTGTGCAGTCCCTGTGGGTCTCCTCACCGTACCTCGGAGAGCACGTTAAGCGGTCAGTCTCGATTGTTATCATGTACACCTGATAGCGATCGTTACTCATAGTAGGGAATATATCCGCCAACCCACGTTGGAGCAGCGTGGTGGATTACTCTGACCCTTTTCTTAGATGGGGAAAGAGGCATATGGAAAGTATACCTATCATATAATATCCCCTATATTACAGTCGGAAGCGTAAAGATGCAACTTAAGAGTCTAGTGATTTCATAAACTTCTACAACAAATCGGTAACTCATTTGTAAGCAGTTGTAGTAATTGCAAAATATAGGATTTTTATTTTTGACTAGCTTCTTCGCGCGACTTCGTCGGCGTGGACTCCGCTCCTATTGGTCTTAGCGTGATGACACATAGCCTATAGCCTTCCTCGATAAATGGGCTATCTAACACTGAAAGAATTTTTCAAATCGGCCCAGTAGTTGCAGAGATTACCGCGTTGAAACAAACAAACAAACAAACAAACAACCAAACAAACAAACTCTTCAGCTTTATATATTAGTATAGATAATAACATCAATATACTTTATACTTTAAGACAAGATCAATAAATTTTATACATATATTATCCAATAAAAATATGATAACAGTCTTATAAATTTTGACCCTCTTTAGAATACACTAGACAATTAAGCGGCTACATATTTCCTGACGTTTTTTTTTAATCATTAAAATTTTATGAAGAGGTATAAATAATACCTCCTGATAAACTTAGCACTTTTACACAAATGCAGTAAACTTTAATCTAACCATTTTATTTTCCATGTAATAAAATGTTATATTACTGTGACATGAAAAAAAATGGTTACTTTATAGGAATGTATCTCACTTTAGATGACTTGCGTGGTTTCGGCGGAGTCAAATTTCGAAACATTTTATCACCACTACTTTTTTAGCAGTCGTGTCATCATGTTTTAGTTTGTAACCTTGTTTAATAATCACTATGGACAACAGCTTCAATGCCTTTTTTTATGTAACTAGGTTGGCAAACAAGCGTACGGCTCACCTGATGGTAAGACCGTAGCCTATAGACGCCTGCAACACCAGAAGCATCGCAAGCGCGTTGCCTACCCTATCCCCAATCCCCCCAGGAGCTCTGGTCACCTTACTCACCAACAGGAACACAACACTGCTTGAAAACAGTATTATTTAGCTGTGGTCTTCTGTAAGGTCGAGGCACTTCCCCAGTCGGGCTGCTCCATATTTTCAGCAGGAAATTTCCTGCTGTGCCCTACCTCAGTGCCTAATTGTATATAGTCAATCTTATATCAAAAACAATAACACAAAAGTTGACATATGAAAATAATATAAACGTTAATTAAAAGTAAATTAAGTAAAGTATTTAGAGAGACTGACGGGATGCTACATAATAACAAACACTTGAACTGAAAACTTACCTTAAATATTTTCAACGACTGTTGTATTCACTCAATGGCAACATTAATGTGTATAATGGTGGCATTTTATATTAAAGATATTTATGATAGTTATAGTGATTTAAGAAGTAAATTATGGCGACGTGATCAGTTCTTTATGTGAACTCAAGATTGGCTTAAAACAAACAACTTGGTTTTGAACGCCAATAAAACTATGTGCGTTGTGTTTGTATTGCCTAACGTTAAGCATCAAAATTATCATTTGGATATAACTAACTAGATTTTTAGTGTAGGTGATACTACAGTTTTCTTAGGGATAATTTTGGATTCTAAAAGTTAGTGGACTATTTGGTAGGGATCCCTAGTACATATTTTTCACCTGATTACTATCAAGCTAATTTTTCGGGAGTAGCTTCATTTTGATGAGACTAACAAAAAGTTCCTCTTCGAAAACTCTTGATTGTGGTAGATAGCAGAGTTAGCAAGAGATTGAGAGAATTCTTTTCATAACATAATAAACAATAGAAAAAAAAACATAAACAATGAAGTTTAGTTATGATGATATATACCTAACTTGATTCGATAGATTTGTCATAATTGTGATTGTAAACATAAAAATTATCTTAATCCAATATCTATGATATTACGATAAAATAATACAATAAATTCTCTGTTACTGTATCGAGTTTGTCAGTCATTAGTTAAGCTCAGACCGAAACGAAGGTATGTAGGTATTTTAATTACAACAATTTTTTTGCATTAAATATTTTTTTCCTTTTTTATTTCAATAAAATTTACCTATAAAAAATAAAAATTGGCTCTACCTTTATGGTATACTAGTTTTATATTAGCTTGCAAGTACCTACGGCCAGTACCAATATTTTTGGTTATACAAGACTTACCGCAGTTGTCATTTTAAAACTGCCTCTAGTGTCGTAATAACTATAGATGTTTTTTGTTGCCTGTTAGTTAATATACACTGCGATTTAGTTAACATAAAATTCACGAATTTAGTCACAAAAAAATAAAATAATTTTGTTTCCTTTAATTTTTAAGCACGAAATGCACTGAAAACTTTTCAGTATCAGTAGTTAGCACGATTTCTGACGTTAATTGAACGTGTTTTAACCGGAAGACCATCTTGGCTTTTGTAAATTGTACTTGTGTTGTATCAACAGTGAATATGTTGTAGTATACTTAAATGTTTATATAAAAATTAATATTTTAGGTAAACAAACAACAATGAAACTCTTTCTGCTCTTCTTATTGGTGGCAGCAGTCGCTGCGGCTCCAAATCAATACAAACCTATATACGATCACCCAGAGGTACCAGTAATTGGCCGTCCAGAACCTTACCCAGAAGAAGGCTTATTGAAACCCGAAATAGCTGCCCCCCCTAGCATTGCTACTGGTGAAATAATTAATGACGGTCTTGTACAAGTCACTGTGAACGCACCGGAAGATGCTGGATACTTCTCTTATCTACAATCTTGGTTCAGTATGATCTTGAGCTACTTCAATGGCGAAGCCCAAGTTTCACACCAAATTGTCTAAGGCATTGATTCTGATAAATAGTTTAGTGGTTTATGTATTTCCTTTAACATCAAAATAAACGTATCATTTAAAAAAAGAAGTTTCCTTATTTACCTTTAAAAAGTTAAAAAACAACAAAGAAAATGAATTTAATTATAGTTTAAAGTTCGATATTTATTTTACACGCACAACTTCATCAGATTTATTTAATACGTATCATATTACAATGTTATGAATGTATAACTATTTTTTCATAGATTTTTCTGTATGACCAAATTTTTATGAAACAACTTTTTCGGATTTTATCGCTGTTTATTAGGTTTTTTACATGCCCGGCGTTTTGGATACTTTACTTGTTGTAATGGTCACGGGAAGACTGTCAGTCCTAAAACATTAGACAACAATATGTAAACCAGTACAGACTATGTCATAATCGTCTATAATTAAAGCATCTATATACACAACATACCAGTATTAGACTCATAATATAACTAACGGTAGTAATAATAACATACGTAGATGCAGTTCATTATCATTACAATCTCTTAAAATCCTTACCATGTAATGTTATTGTCGTCAGCTGGTAATTATCCACTTCTGACCCCTTAGCCAAGTTGACAATCTACAATCGATAATGCTATTAGAAAACTAACAATTGTATGGGAATGACACTAGCGTTCGACGTTGTTCGATGAGGCCTGGGGGGCTGAACAGACAGGACATAGTACAGAGTATGTTTCGATTAGGTAAAACGTCCCATATAAGAAACTAGCCGACCCGTGCCCACTTCGTTGGGCGTTAATTATCACATAGTCACATACGTAGGGAGCCGACCGCGCGAGTGAGCCGCGCGGCATCCTGTCGTAATAGACGCAGTGACAGCGGGCGCCTACAGCGATGAATAAAATCGTAATAATATCGTGTATTTATTATTTTAAATTACAGAACCAAAAAACATACTTTATATAGCACTTAAATAAATAATATGTTGCTCCAACGCCATCTATCAAAAAGCAAGAAAACTTCGTCGTCGATAGACTAAAATAAGACTAAATAACGTCGACAGACTAATAAATAGTTTCCTTACAGTGATAGATGGCGTTATAGCGATATAGTTTATTTACTATTTTGATATTATATTTTATTATTTTTCTTATTTACTGAATTTTTTGTACAATTACAATAAAATATAGCCTATGTTACTCCTGAATAGTGTAGCTTTCTGTTAGTGAAAGAATTTTCATGATCAGATCAGTATTTGCGAAGATTACCCCGTACCTATATACAAACAAAGTTATAAACTTTACCTCTTTATAAAATTAGTATAGATTAACTAACAGGTCATCAGCTGGAAATCAAAGTAAATAAGAATGTCATTTATGCGAAAAATTTTATTTCTTCCAAACTGTGATATAATATTAAATGAACCATGACAAGCTGAAATGATTCAGTATATTGTGTGCGTGGGACGGCAATGATGCTTTGTTATAAATTTACTCAGTCAGAGTCGTTATCGACATTTTTTCTCAACTGAATTGATGATGCTGTATTGATATTCTCTTAAGGATAAAAGATGTTTCAGTTTATTAAAATGTTTTGGTATTACTTATGAAGTACAAAAACGCATTATATTTATCTATTATAGCAGTCTTTGCTTTATACATCTGAAAATATATAATTATTGTCGTAACTATGGCTTTGACATTTAGACTGACTCTATACGTGGAGACTTTTCAGAAATTATAAACGGGAAATAAATAACAATAATAAATAAAAATTAAGATGTATACATAAGGTATAAAATTACTTTTTTTTCATATTTTCAATGATGTTCATGCACGTGACTGACATATAACCCACCTTCATCAATACAGCTGATGACTATTTTTTTAAAGTATGTGATTGAAACAATAATATGACACATTTTCGCTCGGTATTAAATTCATTGGAGCAGATTGTTTTCCAATTACTTTCTCATGCTGTCTCCTTTAGCTCCACCGCTAACGGAGCAGCTGACGTTCGGAGCTGTTATGTGTTACGGGAAAACTATTATTGCTATGATTTTCAGCCGGTATAAAATGACTTGTTCAACTATAGCGCTGCCTCCCGAGCTATAAGGTCTTTACAGATTGATGTATGTGTAATGAAGTTTATAGCAAAATGGACTAAAAACACAAAAAGTTACATGAAAAAGTAAGAAACAGATAAAAATAAATTTCATACCTTTTACTTTAACCATAGATAGAGTCAACATATAATAAAAGAGTCATGTCAATACGGTCAGTATTTAGATACTAGGAACTGTTTAAAACTAAAGTGTCACAGTTTATCGTTCTATTCATATTAAAGTTATTTATTTTCTCGGGTGATCATGACGTGATCAAGACGGGGACAGTCTTCCCGTGATCATGGTGATTGTAACATCACCGAAATATAGGGACCTCAAAAAACAATAAACGCGGTAAGCACCCGAGAAAATAAATAACTTTAATATGATTAGTGATCGCGTTAGTTTAAAACAATACATCGTTCTATTACTTGTGCTAGTTTTAATGAAACACTTACTTTGTATGTATGACACTTAAATATAATTTTAATGTCTATTATAACTGTATGTCTTTCTAAATAGCTTAAATTAAATAATTTCGCGCTGCATGCCTGAAAGTTAGAACTGCTTAAATAAAATATTGCAAAGTCTGGTTTAGTTATATATCTATCTATCTATCACTTATTTTAATTTAAAATTATTTCGCTTTAGCTTGTAACATTCCACTGCTGGATCGTTACTCACAGTAGGGAATATATCCGCCAACCCGCATTGGAGCAGCGTGGTGGATTAAGCTCTGATCCTTCTCCTACATGGGGAAAGAGACCTATAGACCTGCCCAGCAGTGGGATATTACAGGCTGAAGCAAATTTCTAGTCTTCCCTTCCTAATCTAGTCAACAAGTTCAAAAACGCGTGTTGATCGTTGGAAGGATTTTCTAGCACACAAAAAAATTGCAAAAAAAAAAACGTTTTTTTTTGTTAATAACTCCGAAAGTATTTACATTTAAGGAATTTTTAAAAAAACCTCCTGAAACAGGTGGAAATTTCCAATAAAAAAGTTCTAGCTTACGGAGTTCTATCTCTATTATTTATAATTTTAATTTAACGCTAACGCTGCTCCGAGCATCTGCTAAGGCATGCGCGCGCTGCCTCTACGCGCCGCGAGTATGTTCCACAAAATATTTTTTTGAGTATTAAATATTGATAAAAATCAAAAGAATATGGTGTATTTTAAACACTTGAATGAATAAATTCCCGTAGGAAAAAAGTTTTAAACTCTATTTTTCAACAAATAGGGCTATTGTTAATTATTATCAAAAATTTTCCCGACCTCCGACTTCATTGCAGATAAAAAAAAGTTTAAATAATTGCTCACTAATTACTAATTTATAATTTATCACTTCTTGGACCCTTTCATATGTATACATACTCAATCTCGTGTGTTTTGTTTATAATAATTTGTAAATTTTTTTTAATGAATTGCCTGTAAACATTTAAAATATTTTAGCATACTTTTGAAGTGCGAAAACGGAGCGCAGATAGATTTAATAAGTGATACAAATGAGATATATTACAAAGGATAAAGTATTAATCTTCCAGCGCTCCCGTTACGGGTGATTTTCAATTCAATTATTAATTCTATTTGCAATAATTGTGAATTGAATTTCGTTTATGACAATTTCAATTAAAGCAAAATTTGACGCAATCTCGATTGCCGCGTCAATTTCTTTTGTCTACTGATGGCTTATTTCAAACGGCTGGAAGTTGGCAATAAATCCGTATGACTGATTGACACTCAATCAATCAGTCATTTAACCTCAACTAAAATTGACACATACTTTAACGAAGTAAATTCAATTTCTTAAATAGCATATGTTGGTTATCAAGAACAATTGTCAATTGTGAAGAATTTATAATTTACATATAATCATCTCGGGTGCTTTACAGTTAATATCAAACAAATAATCAGTTTACTTCTTAATTGTCAAGGAAATTATGTATAAAACCTCAAATTTTATTGTAAAAATAAATAAACGACCAAGGATAAAACTTCGTCAATTTTTCCATTGATAACAGTTTTAAATTTTTGAAAGATAAGTATTAAAGTTAGATCGGAAGACATTCAGGAGCTAAATTGGCCAAATTCTATGAAATTGAATATGAAATAGAATCCATATTATTCAGCCTTATCGTTTTTGTCGAAAAGTGCTAGAAATGATACAGTTTTAGAACGAGAAGGCATAAATTAAAAATAAATCTATTTAAAAGAAGCAAACGTTTACAGGGGTAAGTATTAAAATGAGATCAGATTATTACGTAAAACTTAACCGTTCAACCTTCAAGCCTCGGGCATTCAGCATAGTGCGGTGGCAGCGGTCATTTAATAAGTTTTTCAACACAAACAACCCCACACGCACGGCACGCGAGCACGTTGGTCGAATCGACCGCAGTCGGTCGATTGCATGTACCGCATTAATCTTATAGAGCTATTAGTAATTTTTAGCTTTTACCTTTGGGTGTAATGAGATTCTCATATAGAAAGGTATATTTATTTGATGCTACCTACACATTAGTAGTTCAAAATGTGTTTTTGGAGTAAAACTTCTTTACGTACGCTTGACTTGGGGAGTAAGCTGGTGAATGCGTGACGAGAGCGTTATGAAGAGTGTGATCGAGCGAGGCGAACGCAAGTTGAGAGGGAGATATAAGTTAGATGGAGCTAAAGAAGATTTACTTCAGTCGTTTGCATATGTGCACATTCGTTTTTCTCATATTACTATTCAGTTTTCAAAACTGAATAGATGTAGCGACATCTATATAGGAACTTTAAACTGACGTATCCTACATCGCGATATCAAAGTTATCAGAGCGATTAAACAATATTTACAAGAACCCGACAACACAGTCGGGGCAGTAGCCCACCAGACCACCGGTCAACAATACCAACCACAATACCGGTCTCGTCGGAGTATCCTCCCTTTACGATGTTGGATGAGAACTATACACCCTGTTTCTCACGCCCCCAAATATTAATTAAAATCTACTTTACTTCAAGAATCGTGACACTTGCAAATCTAATTTGCGGTAACTTTTTTTTTATTAAAAAAAGGTTGCTAACAGGGCATACGATAAAAATTATCGAATAAATGAGATACATTGGTTTGACGAATAATTGCTGCTCTAATTATAAGCCACAATACATCAGATAAATGCATATCGTGTGTATCAAAAGTAAAAAAGACATCATATTACTGTGGTTGAAAGATTAACAAGTACAATATAAGCAATTAACCAAATCGACGTCAATGTAAAAGAAGAACATAAAAAAATACTTAATAATTTTTTCTAACGAACTGTAAATGTCAAGCTGCTGGCTGGTCGTGACGTATTACAACCCAATACTTCTTCTGTCTGAAAAACATTGAAGTTTAACGCCCCTGAGGTGTAGCAAATAGAAGTTTTACATACTGTGACGGTAAACTCTTCAATTCGTCTCCAAGTTCTCTTTTACTTAATATTAATAATAGGTACAAAATTATGCAATTAAAGACATTGTTTAACGGTCTTAAAAAATGTTTTAAGTATTTAAAATTTGATACATCATAAACTGTTAAAATAATTAGTTATTTTAATTAAAAAAAAAAACAATTTTTTTTATGTAAAACAATTAATTACATACGGTAAAATATTTACAGATATATGTATTATCAAAATAGTTATTATGAAATAACTTGATTAACCGTTTAAATTTTTTAAAATTGTTTTTAAAGTGATTTATTTTTATTGTATTAATATAACAAATCTGCTATAAAAGATAAAGTTTATGAAAAGAGTAATCCCATGACCTCGCAGCTCTGTATAATTAATAATAAGAAAACGTTTACTCACTGCCTTCCTGCCTGCTATTATAAAACAAATACTACCTTTTATCAGTTTTGTCTTTTAGAATTTCACGCTTAAATATTTTTAAGCAATCTTTAACATACTTTAAAAATATAATTTTAATATTATGTAGAGTAATTGTTAGGTTTTTAGTGTTTAATATTGTTTATGATAGTTTGTAGTGTGCGCAACGCGCCGTAGCAAAGCGTTGACGTAGTCGCGTAGCACGTATGTAGGACGTCACGCGTAGACTTCGCGTAGGCGGCCTTTTCTGCATTGCGCGACTCGCTTCAAGTATACATCTTTATTTTTGTGAAATTTAAAAAAATTATAATAGGAATAATAATAGCATAAAACTGTTGCAGGTGATACGAGCAAAGAAATAGCTTTTTTCCTCCACGTAAATATGTAAAATTACTGTTTTCATGGCGAACCTTTTTTACTTATGTTTTTAAATTTCTTGCCTAAAAGCCGCTTGAATTTCCAAATAGTATTCATGAAGTTTATTAATAATTTTGAAGCGCTTGAAATAATCGATAATAACTTTTAAGCTATTTTGTGACCTAGAAAGGTGTAGGATCGCGTTACCGTACCGACCGCATTATATTCGATCGAGTTAACTTTTTACTTTCACGAAACGTACGCTGAATCGATAGACGGCCGTCGCGGTTGCAGCTTTACAATTATTGTGCCGCCTGTAGCGCGAATTTAGGGCAATGAGAGGCGGTGGCAGTGGCGGCGAACCCGGGCAGTTCTCTTCGCGCCGCGCGCCGGCCGCCCGTGTTCCCGACTCCTAGCTGCCGCGGCGCCCTGCTCCGCGCGCCTCGCTCGCGTCTCGCGCCATCGAGCCGTCTGTCATGCGCGCCTCGCACCCCCTCACCTACTGACACAGCATACCACACTGTTGCGCGGGCTCATCGCCACATCGATTCCACCACATGACTCTAGTGCCGAACCCCGTGAAGTGATAATGAGCGTGCGAAATGAGGATCCCCGAGTCTGTCCTGACCTACTTCAATATCATAGATCGATCTCAACATTTGACGTAATGCCGATACATTAAACCGGCGTTTTCAATGATCGAGCGCAACTAAGGTATGTTGAACTTCATAAACTTATTATCTTTAGGTAAATAAATTTGTTATTAGCTGATAGAAATAAGATTTTATGAAGATTAAAAAAAAGACAATTTGTGATGTTGATGATGTGATGTTGAGAGTAAATATCTAACATATTATTTTTTATACCTTTAATTAGCTCAAGATTAAAAATATATTGTTTTATAAAATACACAATAAAATTATATACAAAACTTTTGTCGTTATTACACAAAGAAAATGTCAGGTACAACATTTTTAAATTTATAAAACGCTTAATTATATGCAGTAGGTATGTTAGTTTAGTTTTATTATAAACTAAATACGAAAGTTGTGTCTTTTGTACTCTCACTTTTTAATACTACATTGTATTTTCAGTAAGCATATTCTTTTAATATTTTCTCACGTCTCTCGCAAGCCGACGGCAGACAAAACTAATACAGCTGTGCTATTACAAATAGGGGTATCATATTCAAACGTTTATTACGAAAGGAAAACGGAACGCTGTATGCATGCAAAGGTTCACCATTACCATATTTTTTATATATGTAAATGTACAATAATATTTTTATTATGATTATATTACAATTACATTTCAGAATATTATTGCGTTTTCATTGTGCAAGGTTTTTAACCGACTTCAAAAAAGGAAACCAGGATTTAAGATTGAATCCTAGAGAAATCGAGGGAAATCGAAGAAAATCTAGAGAAATCGAACCCTCGAAAATCATAGTGACGGCTAGTGCGTTTGTTAATTTTTTTACGTCTACTTACGGTGTATTACTACTTGTCGATGTAATTGAAGTCGGTTTTTTCCGTTTGCTAGCAAACACAATTATGTTGTGTCAAGTGTTACTAAGTAATGAATATTTATGAATAGGTCACACCAAGGCTTTTTAATTGATGTGATATCAAATCAAGGTAAAAAAAACGACCTAAACTCAAATCGACACACCAGTGTTGGGTTAAGAGCTTACTTTTCCTCTTCATATATGACAAAAATAAAAATACACGACTATTTATAATTTTTTAAAACAATCAATAAAAAAATCAATTTGTTTATTATACTTCCGCCTACCCGCATTGAAGCAGCGTGGTGGATTAAGTTCCGATCCTTCTTCTACATGGGGAAGAGGCCTATGCCCAACAGTGGGATATTACAGGCTGAATCGTGAAACACCTATTAGTCATAGAAATAAGTTTAACAGACTTTCCTGAGGTGACAGATTAAAGAAGTAATAACTCTCGGATCAAAGCCTTAATTCGTGAGATATACACTTTTAAAAAAACACAAACACTATTCCTGTCTTAATGTCTTTCGTCTTTTTCATTACTACAATTTATTATGAGACTATACATGTAAAACACATTTTATTTTATGGATAGTGCATTTTAAATAAACTACCAAATGAAATATAAATAAAGGGCCCCGTAGACGATTAAATATTTGATCAAACTTCATATTAAATTTTTGTTTGACAAACGTGTTTGTCAAATTATTTGATCATGTGCGGGGTGCGGGGCTGCGGGTTTTTTTGATATGTTTGTTATATGAAACATGAAGTTTGATCAAACATGTTTGACAAACAAGTTTGTTCGTTTACGGGGCCCATAATGTAGGATAAAATGCAACTTGCTATATATAATAACAGTATTACAATGAATGGAAAAATGTAATAGACTACTTCGATTTGTTAGTATATTTTTCATTCTCGTTATTTCAAAAGGCGAAATAGCATGAATAAGTCGCCCCAATTCATAGATACAGCGACACTCAGAAAGATAATATTCTGACACAGACGACGACAGTATGAGATAGACTTTTTTAGTTGAAAAAAAAATTACAATATAATCTCTTAGAAGTAAGCACAATTACAATTTTTACAAATAGCTTCATGTTTTTTATTAGTCTTTTCAATAGGTCTATACGAGTAGTTAATAAGCAGGAAGTATAATGTAAAGTGTTTTTAAAATTAATACGTTTATAAACAAAATATTATCAAAGGCTATAAGTTCATAGTATTTAAAATGTTTCTTAGTATCTGTTTATGTGTATTTTATTTTCTTACAATATCGCATTTTAATTACTTTCTGTTACTAATTGTAGACATAATTTTTTCTATTACATCTCTTAAAAATTTGTAAATAGAGCAGTTTTTAGCGGTCAAATTGTGACACAGTTTAACAAAAAGATAGTTTCCTAAAGAAATAAAATGGTTGGTTTTGTACTGGCATGGCACTTTTTTGTAATATAAAAGGAAAAACATGTGTGATGCTAAGTTTTCAAGTCCTAAGGTAAAAAAAAAATTAACATACTTGGCGAGAAAGTACAAAATTCATTAAGAATTTTGAATATTCATAATTATGTATATATGTATACACGGTACATATACCAAAATATTTTTTTTATAATTTATGTCTGTCTGTCTGTCTGTTTGTTCCGGCTAATCTATGAAACGGCTAAACCGATTTTGACGAGACTTTCACAAGCAGATAGCTGATGTAATAAGGGGTAACTTTGGCTACTTTTATTTTAGATTTTTTTTTCACTCTGCGAACTGAACGAAGTCGTGGGCACGGCTAGTTATAAGTGAATCCGACGATTACAATAATTAGTTTACTCAATTGCCATAATCATTTAACGTCATGTTGTATCCGATTATTACGATTGCTATCAATTCTCGTAGTGAGTTAAATTAGCAATAAATTTATAGATTTGGTTTGTAGCAATAAATTTATAGGTTTGGTTTACATATAGTACATTTTAGCACCTCATTCTAAGCGTAAAACGCTTCTCTTCTCTGTCGCGTCGTTTGTTACCAAACTCCTACGAAACGGCTGGACCGATTTTTATGAAATTTTGTGTGCATATCGGGTAGGTCTGAAAATCGGCCAACATCTATTTTTATACCCCTAAATGATCAGGGTGATCCACCCCCTAAATATATATATTTTTTGACAACGTTTTTTATATTTATTTTGCATTGAAAAATGATAATATTGTAATAAAGTTTTAAAATTATAAAGCTTACTTATATTATGATTATATGTATATAATATATTATAACGTAAATAAAACGTAAGCACGTTTTGTGTATATTGATTTTATGCTAGTAGTCCTACTGTTAATCATGTAGAATTCAACCAAGTCGATAGAAATTCATAAAACATTCACATGATATAATCGTACGTGTAATGCTGGGGTATGTATTATATTATATTAAATGAATTTCAAAATATTTTTTTTTGAAGTGAAACTTCTTTAGAATCGTTGTGATTTCAAACCGGTTGCAACGGAAAAAACGACAGGGAAGGGCGCGCCACGCTGCGGCCGTGCCGCGCTGCACGCCGCGCTACTTTGTAAATAATTTTAAATTTGTTTGCCAAAGAAGTTTCACTTCTGACATATGTACTTTGTACACAAGCAATTTTTTTTAATGTTACTAGGTCGGAAAACAAGCATAATGCTCACCTGATATGGTAAGCAATTACCGTAGCCTACAGACGTCTGCAACACGTCTACCCCACTACCCCAGTCGAGCTGCTCCATATTTTGAGCAAAATAATATACTTTCCACTTCCCAAACGACAAAATTTATAAACCAGCTAAAGATGTGTCGTATGTTTAAAGATTTCTGTGATCCGGATTAGATTTCTAGTTATTAAGACCTAATATCGAGTATGATGTTTGTAAATTCTGAACTGTATTCAAAATATCTCCTTTATAACAAAATAAGAATATATGAAATCTGACTACACGTTAATGATGTAGAACTAAATACACATTTTGAACCATTTAAACGAATTGTGAACAATGCAGTATTTTGGAAATAAATTATTCAGTGTCATAGCACGATAGACGTTCTTAAATCGTAAAAAGTTTCATTTAGACCCATTCAGTAATTACGACAGATAGACACATTAAAAAAAACATGTCAATTTTGGCTTTATTATCGACAATATAGCAGTGTTGGCCTTGGTCTGGGTGTTTGTGCAGCCTTGTGGATCTCCTCACCGTGCCTCGGAGAGCACGTTAAGCCGTCGTCCTGGTTGTTATCATTTACACCTGATAGCGATCGTTACTCATAGTAGGGAATATATCCGCCAACCCGCATTGGAGCAGCGTGGTGGATTAAGCTCTGATCCTTCTCCTATATCATTGGATGGATATTACAGGCTGAAGCGAATACTTTTTTTAAATACTTCCAATGTAGAGTTGTTCTGCTACCATTTTATTGTTTGTAAAATAATCTGAATCGTGAAAATAATATTATGCATTTTAAACTGTAAATTGTTTGTTAGCTTATAACAAAATTCTTCAGCTTTTTTATTGTATTAATATAATAAAGAAGCTGTTAAAACACTATCAATGCTATGTGAACGGGACTACTCATCAGAAGAGATTAACCACGAGAGGCATTATTAGTGATGCATTATGTTTTTTTATAATCTCGTCAATGCAAGCATTATAATGGAACGACGCGTGGTCTTTTTAAAGCTCATATTATAGTCTGGGATGATTAATAGAATACATTTTATTATATTTTCTTTCTTATATATATTATATGTAACTCGTAAATAGTTTTATTTACATAATTGTATCAATCATTATTATCTTATACACGTAAAACCTTATAAAAGCTATGCATATTTGCTAAAGTTTTAGCAAATTTAAATACAGGAATCTTCCAAATTACTATACAAAATTGACACAATAAGTATCTAAAATTATGCAAAATCATTTCTTGTTCGATGAATAAGTTTTCCGTAAACACGCGTATTTAACTTTTATTCCTGTTGATCTCGTTATTTTAAACAAAGTCAAGGCCTTTTTGTCATTATTATTTCAGATAGTAAACAATTTCAGAAAAATAACCGGTTGATTTATGAGTCGTAAGATGTATTTTTACATATGTACGCAATATCAGTTTAATTTATTTTGTTTTGTACGGTCGTGAGAAAAGTAATACAAAAGTTTTTAGCGTAGGTATATACATACTAGCTGCTGCCCGCGACGTCGTCTGCGTGCGTTCACTGCTCGTTCCCCGTAGGTGATAGCGTGATAATATGTAGCCTATGTTCTGACCCGACTTCTTAATAATATTCGTGCCAAATTTGAAGTAAATCTATTCAGTACTTTTTGAGTTTATCCCGGACATACATTTGAAGAAATAAAGGTTCACTGCTCGTTCCCCGTAGGTGATAGCGTGATAATATATAGCCTATGTTCTGACCCGACTTCTTAATAATATTCGTGCCAAATTTGAAGTAAATCCATGCAGTACTTTTTGAGTTTATCCCGGACATACATTTGAAGAAATAAAGGTTCACTGCTCGTTCCCCGTAGGTGATAGCGTGATAATATATAGCCTATGTTCTGACCCGACTTCTTAACAATATTCGTGCCAAATTTGAAGTAAATCCATGCAGTACTTTTTGAGTTTATCCCGGACATACATACAGACAAACAGACAAACAGACAAACAGACAAACAGACAAACAGACAAAAATTCTAAAAACTATATTTTTGGCTTCGGTATCGATTGTAGATCACACCCCAAGTATTCTTTTAAAAAAATATTCAATGTACAGTTTTGACTTTTCTACCATTTTATTATATGTATAGATATTAATTTTATTTAGGCGCTGTTTTGTTGCTATGCTGAGCATATAACCTTGACTTGATAGAACAGTGTTTGTTTTGTAGTACTTATGTATTCACCTAAGTGAAATGGAAATACGCTGGTGAATTTTAAAATATTTTAAAGTACTTTGGTGTCTAAGCTATTACCCCGGCTCCACACGTTGGCCCCAACATAGGTCCCAACGCTACTCGTCCAACGTGTGGATCTAGAAAACGGCATTCGTCCCAACGTTGGGGCGAGCGTTGGTAGTTGTCCGGCTCGTGTCGGTTTTATCAAAGGAATCTGCGCCAACGCTCGCGATCCGTCCACACGTTGGCGCGTTGCTCAGTTCTGTTGCAACACGCAGCGAGTGCGTACGTCGAGCGAGAATGGCTTCCTCATCCACAAAATCGCCACCGGCATGGACAAATGAAAAAATCATAGAATTTATTGAACTTTTGATAAAGTTCAATAAATTCCATGACTTTTTCACATCTAATAATATGGGACGCTACTCGAAAGGATCATAAAAATAAAAATTTATTAGCTGATGCATGGCGCACCATTCAACAGAATATGGGAATGAATTTCTCAATTGAAGATTTAAAAAAAAAAGCGAGAATCATTAATGAGCACATATCGCCTTTACAGAAAAAAAATTAGTGACTCTACTCGATCTTTGACGTGGATTTTTATTTTTTCTCAATAACAAATATAAATGTGCACTCAGTACTATAAAAGCGCTCAGAGCAATTTCGATTTCTATATCGGACGTCTTCACATTGGCCCTGACGGGACAGAACTAGTTTGATAGCCAACGTGTGTACGGCTCTCCGAATATGCAGTCCAACGTTGGTACGAGCGTTGGGGCCAACGTGTGGAGCCGGCCTCAGATTTTGGTGGTTTGGGCGATGCGGGTGAAATTATTAAAGATACTTTTAACTGTTAGCTTTCTAACCTTTTGGGTTGGTTATAAAAACAGTCAACCGTTATAAATGAAATTAAAGCATTTAAACTTTAATGAATGAACTAAAAGAGTTAATTTTTCTTTATTAAATTAATTTCTAATCGTCTTTTATTAAAATGTATATATCAGTATATTTGAAACATTTCGAATTTGAGATTTCATTCAAAGAAACTTATTCTACTTCTGTATGTAGATTTTAATTTTAAACACAGTAATTTTTGTCACGAGCGTGGATACTACTGTCGTGCGAAATAATGGATCCAAATTATTTTCACTGCTGGGAAGTTAGTCATATTTTTATGATTCGATTGCCGTGGTGTGATATTGAAAAGCATTGCCGTAAGGTAGTGCTAGGCGTGGCGCGTGAGTTGTCAGCAGTACGCCTTTGAAGAGTCACTGTATCACTCTTGTTTAGGGTCAACAATATAATTGTGATGTTCCTTTTATTACATGTGTCCATCGTCTATGCTAATTGCTAATCACTTATCAGGCGGACTGTATATTTATATGCGATATAAGAAACTGCGCCGAAATATCGGGGCCTCAAATATGAACAGATACATGTTATAAATCCCGATAAAGTGAATTCAAATAACGTTAATAACCATGAAAATTTAAAACAATATATAACATTTTTATACCTAATAATTCTAGTAGTTATTCAATCATTTCCTGCATTATCCGATAGTCACAAAGCCATCGTAGCGTAATTTTACAATTCGCTTGTTACTGAACATCAGTCACCCAGTAACAAACATAATTCATTTTAATATTTCTTTCAAATGCTAAATATAAATATAATATTATAATGGTAGATTAAAAAATGATAATGGTAGATAATGTGTCACTAGCCGCCTATAATTATGTCTAACGAACTTCGGTTTTACAAAAGGTCGTAGTTCACGTTGGTCGGAACCTGATATTCATAATTTCTATTTTATAAAATGTTTTTGTTACAAGTTCTTCAATTTTTTTGATTGAAATCCACAACTGTGTTAAAAAAAATTTACAGTGAGCATTAATGTAACGTACTATTTATACACTGGTATTTTATTATTATAGTTATTATTATTATAATAGATGTTTAAGTTATTTATTATTATAATAGATGTTTTACTTATGGTCTTAATTTTATACGACACCTACGCGGTGGACTTAATATTAAACTTAATATTAAAATTATTATACGGTAAAAATAAGTCATTCTCATTATAGTGCTGAATTATCACCGTGGGCTTAAAGACTAACGTCATGACCCGGACGCCGTGTATTAACCCTTCTCAGTTTGTAGGGCCTATACTTTCTGGCGACATTTATACACTCAACGGCCCCTAGTAGGATTTTCTTCTGTGTCGGGGGTCCGGAAACACTCACAATACACAAGCACAAACGCCCAGACCACGACAAACATCTATAACCCTTTCGAACCTGAGTCACATGATCGTGAGTTACATTATCAAAAAATTCAAAATCCGCGCGTAATTCGTTTCTAAGCACCAAACCGAAATCACATCATCGTGAGTTCGTCAAGCAACCAATAGGAACTCGTATTCGTGGCAAAGTCTAGTGGTCGTTACGTGCGAGCCGGCAAGATGGCTGCGTTCATTGACTCCCGGTAGGGACACGGTATCGAATACAAAGTATCGATACTGTACTCATGAGTAGTATCGAAAAAAAAGTATCGTACTCATAAAAGTATCGAAACAAAAGTATCGATACTTCTAGGTATCGAGTACAAACACAAAAGTACTCATAGGTAGGAATTGATACTTCGACTTCCAAAAAAAAAAACGGTCGGTCGTTCAAATTTCGTACAAATACTGAACGACTGTTTCGAAATATGTCAGTCGGCCAAAAAAAAGGTCTTCGCTTTAAATAATCGTATTTTTTTTTATATCACTAAGTCGGCAAACAAGCGTACGGCTCACCTGATGGTAAGCAATTAGCGTAGCCTATAGATGCCTGCAACACCAGAAGTATCGCAAGCGCGTTGCCGACCGTAACCCCAATTCCCCCCAGGAACTCTAGTCACCTTACTCACCTACAGGAACACAACACTGCTTGAAAGCAGTATTATTTAGCTGTGGTCTTCTGTAAGGTCGAGGTACTACCCCAGTCGGGCTGCTCCATTTTTTGAGCAGGAAATTTCCTTCTGTTGCCCTACCTCAGTCATACTGACCAAATGTTTTCAAATTTTCAGAAAAAAGGGTAATAGTACTCATTTAAATCTTTCGATACGATACCTACCAAAAAGTAGTCATTGAGTAAAAGTATCGAATGCAAAGTATCGAGTACAAAAGTATCGGTATCGAATGGAAATGTACTCGATACCACAAAGTATCGATACTTTTTTCGTGTCCCTAACTCCCGGACAAGACATCGTAAGTTTTACCTATTTTTACCAATTTTAAGTGTCTTAAATCCTTCATTATATGTTTATACATTGTTTAAAGTTTAAGACATTGAATATTATAAACATCTTGTGTAAAATATATCTGATTATGGAATTATATCATTGCAAAGTAGGTATAGCACGATCGTGACCTCAAGGTCACAATTGTACTAACGCACAACAGTGAGTTGGTGTAATTTTGTGTTTTTCATTTTATTTTAGGATTACCATTGAATGAAAAACTCGTGCTTAGCTTGCTGCAGGATGGAAACTGCTCGGACTTAGAAGTGGACGATGCTGATGAAGAATTTTTCGCGCCGCAGCTTGAAAGTGAAGACTTGGCACCAAACGAAGAACCTTGTGTAGCTGACCCGACACCACCGCGCAAGGGAGCCAAAAAAAGGAAGATTTCTAGTATTGATGCTCAAGATAACGATGAGGGAGGACCCTCAGCTTCCAAAAAACGTAATAATCTGATCAAAGTGAAAGTTACTCAACGTCCACGTATTTGGAAAAAAACTAATTTTATCGATAAGCCACACGATTACTTTGGCCACCCAGAACCAGTTGTGATTAGATCACCGATTGAATACTTCCAAGATTATTACAATGACGATTTTTTTGAACACATGTCAATATGTACAAATATGTATCACATGAGAAAAACTGGCGATATATTAAAAACTACTAAACAGGAAATGAAAATACTATATGGTATTCACCTTATGATGGGAATTTTATCTTATCCTAGAATCGCTATGTATTGGAGACAAAAAATTAACATTGAAATGATAACGTGTGCAATGACAAGAGACCGATTTATGACGTTGCGAAATAATTTACACGTAGTGGAAACCGATTCTCCACCCATTCAAGACTCAGTTAATCCTCTATGGAAAGTGCAACCAGTAATTAATGCGGTCAATAATGGCTGCAAAAAAAAATTTAAGAACGCCTGGACGGTATTCAGTAGATGAACAAATGATTCCCTTCACAGGGAAGTGTCACCTCAGACAATTAGTTAAAAACAAGCCTCGCCCAGTAGGTCTTAAAAATTTTGTTGTCACCACTAGTGAAGGGCTCATGGTTGATTTCGAAATATATTATGGCAAAAATCCCGCACTTTCGCACCCTCTTGGACTCGGACCTGCAGTTGTGCTACGACTCATCCAGAGTGTACCTCGTGGAAGCTGTGTCTTTTTTGATAGATATTTTACGACCATCCCTTTGTTGGACGAACTAATGAAACTCGGATATCATGGAACCGGTACAATCATGGCCAATCGTATTCCGCAACGTCAAAAACTGAGCTTTAAAGACGATAAAAAGATGAAGAGGGGGGATATTGATCAAAGAGTATCTAAAGACATAGTTTTGGTTAAATGGAAGGACAGCAAAGCTGTACTTACAGCTTCAAACTGCACTGGTGGTACGGCAATAGAAATTGTTAAACGATACGAAAAGAAGCAAAATTGTTATGTTGATGTTGATGTTCCAAAGATAGTGACGTCCTATAATGCATTTATGGGCGGTGTAGATGTCTTAGACCAGTCTATGGAATACTATAGAACATTTATGAAAACACGTAAGTGGACTTTGAAAGTTATACTTCACTTTATGGACTTAGTTGTAGTAAACTCTTGGCGACTATACAGATGCGATTCCTTAGCCAAAGGTATTCCAAAACACCGCATTCAGGATCTACTGACATTTAGATTTGAAATAGCTGAAACGCTTATTAATACTCCTGATAGAGACCGGCTTGAATCGTCTCCACTTGTTGAGATCCAAAATAATATGTCCAGTCGATACAAACCAGCAAACAATCCTTCGGTTGGGAAAAGATACGATGGCTACGACCATTTGCCTGCTTTTGATGACATAAAAGCTCCACGTAAATTTCGTTTCGAGAGTTGTTCTTCACGGTCTAAAATTAGATGTCGCAAGTGTGACGTTTATTTATGCATTAGTCGTGACAAAGACTGCTTTTACCTTTATCACACTATACAGGGTGTCCCGCGATAATCTGCAACCCCGAAAGAGGGTGAAACTAGACCATAAATTATCGACAAAAAACAGAAAAAAATTAAAAAAATTAAAAAAAATTTTTTTATTTTTTTTACTGACGAATTGAGATTTTTATATAGCTTACGTAGCCTCTTTGTACAAAAAAATATGATTTTTGTACGTGTTTTTTGGGATACAGGCGTAAATTTTTTTTTATTTGAATGGCAATATGGTAAGAAATAATAATAAATCATAAAATTTCCTGGTATTGGGGGCATAATTCTGAGAAAATTAGAGATCATTGAAAAAAACAGTCATAAAAAATGGATTTTTTTTCACAAGAAGCATAATTAAAGACATAATGCCACTTTTTTGCCAGCTAATTTTTATTTTATCCTTACCGCCAAGTACGTGGCGTAATATTTTATTTTATTTTAAAGTAATCGACCCACTACTTTGGAAGAAATCATCATTTTTTGTACATAGTGTCTAGGTAAGATATAAAAATCTTAATTCGTCAATAAAAAATAAAATATTTTTTTAAAAAAGTTTTTTCTATGTTTTTTGTCGATAATTTATGGTCTAGTTTCACCCTCTTTCGGGGTTGCAGATTATCGCGGGACACCCTGTATAAATAAAACTAAGAACCATTTTTGTTTGTTACAGAATTTTTAAGATATGTTTTTTAATGAAAGACTTTAAATTACAGGCCTATTTGTTTTTTAATTTTAAGAAAAATGTAAGATATAATTATTTTTAATTTGCCAGAAAGGCATTATGTGTGATATTAACTTGACTGTGATTTAAAAACTTAAATATAAATATAATCTTTCTAATTAATTTTTGGTTTCATTTACCCAATCACACATACGCTTACTTATGTATCTTAATGTTTAAAACCTCTCCAATTACTATAACTTAAGTGAACATACGCAAATAAATTCAATATAACTCGTTAATCATTAAATATATAGCATTTAATTTGGGAACTCACGATCATGCGCAGGTAGAAGTAAGACCCAGAGCTCACGATCGTGATATGTACCTTTAAGAACTCTGGTTAAAACCAGATTTTTTTTACTATTTTCTCATTACTCACATTACCAGATACTACAAAAATCATAAAAATTACATTGATATAAGCAAAAAAAAAATCTCAGGTCTGAAAGGGATATGGCCAATAGAAATATCTGCCGTGAGCGGGAATCGAACCCGCGACCACCAGCGCTTCAGCCAGTCCTGTGACCGCTGCGCCAACGTGTCGTCTAAAGTAAAATTACAATTAAGTACGTAAAAGTACAATTAAGTAATTGACGATTGATGCATTAATCGATGAACTGTTCGGTATCACCTGTGTTGTACACTGCTGTACGAGTAGTAATGTAGTGTTTTACAATACGTATCAGCAAAATTTTATTTTATTTTACTTTTAAACAAAAAAAGTAGAAATTAGACCAGGCGATTGAATGTAGATAGACTGAGATTATCGCACTGAAACATTTAAAAACTTACCTGTTTGACCTGCTTTTAGTTTTATATTCAAAGATAGCTAAGAACAAAATTTCTTATATAAATTTTAACAGCTTAATTTTTAGTAGATTAAAAAAATACTATTATAAAAAAAAATTAATCAGGACGGATAAAAGTTAAAAAAAAAACGTCTACTAAAGTCGCTATACAAATTAAAATGACGAAATTTCTAAAGAATCCGACAGTGAGATATTTGAATCACGTTTTCATTAAATTAAGAAAGTGTCTTATCCTGATTTTCTCGTAATCCATGGGGAATTTGAAATAACTGTCGCATTTCCCTTACGTGTGTTAGAGCTAACATGTTTCACGTCTTCATTGGCCACGTACCAAATAGTGTGAGAAATTGCGATTCAGGAAATAAATTGAGTTATTAATATTAAGTAGTATTATTTCGAGGATATTATTAAATGTCAGTAATTTACTTTAATTTTTTTATTAATAATAACATTTTTTTTTTGCGTAATTGTGTCACAACCGTATTTGCACGCTAACTTTTATTCATTATTAAAAATAAATAAAACGGATTCGACTCTTTACATTTTATTTGGTAAGCTACGTTTCAACGGAGTTGCATCCTTCATGATTATGAGGCGACTGGACTTCATTTTCAGTTTACCTCAAGTATTGTGTATTTATACTATGTAAATAGTAGTTATTAATCGGATAACGAAGTGTTTGAAATGGGGGTTCATATATTATTTACACCCGAACTTCTTGATTTCTCGCGTAAGGCGCTATCCGTGTAGAATATTTTTCATGTTGTTTAAATATGTACAAATGGTTCGCTCGTCCCTCGTCGGAACTCGGAAGGTCGTTTTCTTTTTAGATTTAGTCAGTCTAAGATTCTCCCAGTTTTACATCACCTTTGTTATTTATTTAAATCAATCTCCGTTTTGTTCGATCGCTAATAATATATGCTATGATCTACTTTTGTTTTTGTTTTTTTGATAATGCCAAAGCTAACGGCTCTTAAGTATAAGTAGTGACAGTCAAACATTCAGTCTTAAGTTGATTTTTATAATTGCATTTAGTTTCAAAATAATTCAATAAAAAAGGTAGTACCTACTTAAGTGAAACAAATCACAACGAAAACATTCTGTGATACTCAATTCTTTATATAACATATACGTATGTATATATACTTAGTATGTGGCTATTAATCAAATACAGCCCTTTAAATGTATAATTTGTCAAAGCATTATTGGCATATTTAATCAACGGAAGCGGCGAACTTATTTTTCTAATTTCATAATGTAATTTTGGAACGCTTTCTCTAAGTTGTGTATCAAAAACAAGGCAATATAAAGAGATGGGTATAAATAAATCGTAAAATGTGCTCTCTTATAGTATCATGTTTTTGACACGATGTTTTTCATTGATGTCAATTGGTAGGTCAAAGTTCGATGAATACGTATTTTCGAAGCTTTCTAGCAAGGCTATAACATAATGTCAAATTGCACTCAATATTGACAATACTTTTTGAGTTGTATGTAGATCGATCACCAAGAATGTTTAGATAAAATAGTATCTATAAAATAAGTTGTAATATAACCAATATCGTGTTCTTTTTTAAATAAATTAAATTACGCTTCAGTGTTTTAACGAAGTCTCAGAATTGATGTAAGTGGATAATAACTCGTAATAGTTGATTCTCTCGAAAATAAAAGAATATCTTCTAGTAAGCTAGAAACTTTTTCGAGCTGGAAGCTGGTGTCTAACTTTATAATTGATTTAAGGACATTCCCATAAACAAAAGTTCTAACTAGCCAGTACTTTTATTACTTCAGTTTTATCATAGTTTTTATCCTACTTTATGCTTTTTAAGCCGGCACTTTGTTCTTACGAAATGTTCTCTATAAGTTTTATTTTCAAGCCAGTTTCGGTTTTATGGTTTTCCTATGAGTATAAAAATATTGCGAGAGGAAAGCCTGTAATAAATATATCTTCCATGCCTATTTTTTACGTTTATGTATTGTATCATGTACGAGAGAAATAAAGTTTCGGATACTGTATGTATCATTTTGTTTTATTTTTCTCTATGTATTTTATATTTGTATTTATTGATTCCAAAGTCTAGATTTTTTTACTTAATCTTATCAGAACGCCTGTTGAAATAAGAAGGTCTTTTTTTTGTAAAATAACCATTTTGTTTGATTTAACGTAACCTACGTTAAATCAAACAAAATAAATAGAGAGAGGTTTTTGACCGTCATTTTGTGACGATTTAACCGAAAGAAATTTACATACGCTTAGCGAGGGATCTATTGAGATGTTAATTCAAATCTTGTGACCGGAATAATCAAACATTGTATGAAGTTTTCTTTAGAAGCATACAAAAAATAGTTTGCTCAGGCTCTTATTATTCTTCACGGTTGCATGCGTTAGCGATCCCGTGGAGTCTCACTATGACGATGAGGGCACCGCTGGGTTTTAATGGGTAGTCCGAGCGCGTTTTGTCCGCGACGGGTGGCGGGCTATTGCGTAAATGCATTTCCCAGCGTTAAAAAAAGGCTCTTATTATTCCACGTTTGTTCCTGTCTATCCAGTTAACATGTTAAAATATCAAAGTAATCACATGATTTTGTAATGTTATATAATTTAAAAAAAAATTGTGGATCCTTTTACTCTTCTGCTGAACAATTGAATTCAAAGCATGTAAATTATATATTTACGCTGCTTGAGCTAACGTAATATATTTGTAAAATTACAAAAGAGTTTGTGAATTCTGCATGAATATAAAATACCAACTACGATTAAAAGATAAATAATAAATGTTAAATCCATGCCGTAATTTTATAACATCAACTTTTATGTTTAAAAATAGAAATATTAAAACAGCTTCATAAAAATGTAAAGTTTTTCGTTTGTGAGAATCCTACATGAGTTAGGTTTGTAGAAATATCATCCCCTCACTATAAGAACTTGTGCCAACATTTCATAATATATCACGGGGAGGTTGGCTGATTATCCTTAACTAAGTTTATTATACCAATAATCCACGTAGGATTACTTCACACACACAACACACTCACACAACACACTCACACAACACACTCACACAACACACACACGATAAAATACTGAGTGAAATAAATATTTATTTATGTCGTGTTATCTCAACTTTATATATATTTATGTCCAGTTTGTTGCATTTGCTATATTAATAGTATAGTTGTATTTATCCACGAGTATATGGTGTCTACATCGAACAGCGATACATGAACAACAGATATTATGTGCTCAGCATTCGATCCCTCAACAAAGTTCAAGCACCTGTTGAACATTTTAGACGATTTTATATAGCAGACAATGTGCTTTAAAACGCTATCTCTAAGATTCGAGCACATAAAAGTGCATAATATTACACTCTTCGCATAAAAATTGAACGAACCGCTTGATTTTCTTCTTAAAAATATCTCGAAAATTGTATACCATTCTAGGAAATTGTAATACATTTTCATATCGATTTCAACAACAATAAAAGACAGACAAGTGATGGTTTTTTATCTATAGAATGCTATTGCATATATATATTATCAATATTGCACATGACAAATAAATAAATGAAATTAACACGTCACACTCAATAGCCACCTTTGCCATCAACTATATTTTCTGTATATTCTTTTTTAGTGCAATAAAGTATATAATAATAGCCACTATTGAGATTGAGATTTGAATTCTGTGTCGGTAAGTCGGAAATAAATGCACGGCAAGTACCCAGACCAGGACAAATATGTGTATAGTTCATACAAGTTTTTTTCAATACATAAAATGATGTCTTTTTTTTAGTCGGTTTTATATAGTACTCGTCAACTGCCGAAGTGATAAAATGTTCTATGTTTACTATTTCATAATGAAACAACCATCTTGATTGTTCAGACAGAGCACGGTTCGTTAGCAGTGTGCGGTAAACCACAAAAATTATGAGGAAGCAGGACAGACTGTTTAAGCCTAGTCTTCGTCGTAAAATCGTAAGATCTTCAAGAAGTTACTAGATTAAAGCGTATTATGGTGTACAAGGCCGTTCGAGATAGCGTTAAGTAAGATGAAAGCTAATCTTTAAAGATCTTTAAGCGAATAACTCTTGTTTTGGTGTAAAAAAACTGAGTTTTTCACTTTATGCTCTGAAATTTACGCCATTTAAACATGTCGATCGCAATAAGTACTACCGTTATGGTGTAATCTACGATCCTACATCACCACTTTTAATGTCTAAGAATGGATGGCACTTTGATTATTTTAACAAAAAATAATAAATTTTCTTAGTTTACTTAATATTAGTCGTATCTAAAAATAACTTATAAATCTGTTTATACTTACTCGTATGAACGTATACATGTAATCACATCGCATATGCCAAACAATATACAAAAGACTTTTATGTTACTTGTTACAAGTTCCTACCCCGTGTTCCTACCTAATACATGAATCATCATGTTGTATCCGGTAACTAAACCATCTAGCTGGGGCTTAAGCACTTTCTTTGGCTCAGCGTACCGACTTAACTTAAGAAACGGATGCAAGATAAGCTTTATCTATTAAAATAAATAAGATATTACGAAGGAAAAACTCTGCAGTATTAGCCTTCTCAATGTAAATGCAGGATGAAACGGAGAGAATTCTGAAAAATCTCGTATGATTCTCAGGTTAGTGCACAGGTTTCAAGATATATACAACAAACATAACATACATACAACGGCATAGCATAATCTTAAATGATATGTCACAAACTAATGGTAATATGCTAAATGATCTATTACAAATTAAACCGATTCAGACTAAATGAGAAAAAAATTAAACCTTGGGTAACCGCATACCCTGCTATCAATTACCACTAAATAACGAAATGCAAACATATTGACTATAGCTTTTGAATAATTTACAGAGTAGCCGAACAGCCGAACTTGAAAAAAACGGCTATGTGTTTCTCGAATAATTTAACCGTTGTGTTCGGAGTCGTAAGCTAAAAAAGTAGTGTTCTATACTCGTATTTTATCAAAGAAGAATTCCATAGAAAGTAATATAATAAAATTATTTAGTTGAGCTTGAGCGTACAAGCGAGAGCGCGGAACAAGCGATAGAGGCACGATCGGCTCAAGCGTTGGCTTGTGACACATTTATCTCTCTTCCTTGTGACGTCAGAGCTAGCAGTTAGAACTTAGAAATAATTCAGTGTTAATAATTCAATTCAACTAATAAAAGTATGCAATTTTTCATCAATGTTTCTTTATGACCTTATTACGTGAAACAGTCGTCCGTAAACCGACTTTACAGATAACTAATTTTTTCATTAAAAAATCGAGTGCCTAGTAAAAAAATTAATTAGACGACCACACTGGGATATTTAAAGATTGACTCAGTTCCGTTCAGTTCAGTGTATATTTAGTGATTTTATTACTAGTAAAGTTTGATTTTTTAACGGACTTCCAAAAAAAGGAGGAGATTCTCAATTCAGTTGTATTTTTTTTTGAGACAAAAACAGCTATGACTATCAAATCCTCATCATTATAATATCAGTCTTGATGTCGAGAAGAGTTGGTCAAAAGTCTGCTATTAAGTGTACAGTTGGAAGTCTTATTTAATTTTAATAGGATTAGGAGATATAATTATTATTAGGAGAAAATAAATATTTCAAAGTATAGAAATTACTCCTAATGTTTACTACAAATAAAATCGATTAACGGTAATCTCCAATGATACGGAGGCTGTGTTGAGTGTAATGAGGTATCTTACATCTTACGCGTATTAAGGATAATCCTTCAGCTTAACTTCGGAGATGACTTCTTTCTATCTGATTGCTTTGTTTAAGAGATATGGATAAATGTAACAACGTAATGATGGAATAATTTTGGAGGTTTATTTATTTATTTTTTCCTATACTAGCAGTGAGGTGACATTCATTTATATTTTTAAGCTCTTATAATTGGTATTGAGGTATTTCTTTATGTTACAAAAATTAATACAAAATTAAGCTTTATAAAAGAACCCTTAGGTCTTGAGACTTACGTACTTAAACGTAGTATCAAGATTTTAATAACTTGTTCTTTTTTATGCTTTGCATATTATGGAATTGAGTTTATAATATTTATATAGTTTTATTAGATTATTTATAGTTTATATTAGATAGCAAATTAATTAAATAAAATGTCTATATATTATGTATATAATTATGTAAATCAAGTTAAAAGATCTCATAAAAATTGTGTGAATATAATATGTATGTACGTAGATGAGTATACATGATATTTGACTACTATACTACTGTTTGACTAGCCCGTTGATGCAGTTTTAGTGACCCTGCTTTTGACCCTGGGGTTGTGGGTTCGATTCTTGCCTCGAGTCTGCGTGTGATATATGCATTTATCACTTACCGGAGGAATAGACGACCGTGTGTGTATGTCATATATATACCTACATGTATGCATAGATCATATTATGTATGTATATGTTTTATGCGCAATTTTTCTTTTTATACTCCTGGACTACTTTGCCACGTGTTCACTCACTACCATGGGTTGACTGGTAGGATTCTCTTTTAGAGATAAGTTCATCTTTGCAAACTTACTATGTGATGACAATTTGTCATAAAATATTTCATCAATAAAGAATTTACATTTAAGAAAATTATTGTTCTTTTATACTCAATTTGTACATTTCCTTATTTTTGACTGATTTAATATAGTAGAGTGCAATAAAAAGTATACTGTATAAAATAAAATAAAAAAATTATAATAAACTAAATAAGTAATAAGTAAAAAATTATAATTATCTATAAAATTAACTTTTTACATTAGTTTTAACGCGATTTATTATAGAAGTACACCTTCTTACATGTGGAATACATGTTTCTTTTTAAAAATTCAAAAATATTCATTCGTAAATCTTACATCAATGTTTCATGATGCACAAACAACATTTCTGTAGCATTATGTAAATTACGTTTGGAGAGTTAAAGCGCGATGCTATATATTATATACATGTAGTTCACTGCCACTATAACTTGAAGTTCAGCAAACTGATACATTGTACGCCGGTGTCTGATCATACATGTGGCAGTATTTATTTTTAAGTCAGTCGACGTTTCTCAATATATTGGAAAATTCTAGTTTCATTTTACTAAACAAAATAAAAAAGGTAAATTCAATTTCCTCGCTTACTATATATTTTGAGTAAGTACAATATAAATTGTATTAAGAATCTTTCGAAAGAGATTTTACGTACATAAAATGTTACATATATTTCTTTAAGGTTTTTGTCATCTCTTGTAAATAGCTATATTATTCTATTTAACATAAATTATTATTATGAAATGGCTGATCTTACTTCTGTTATAAAAACTACAAAAAGATTGATAGAACTATCTTTTAATGACGATTCTTTTCTGACGTTCATCCATTAACTAAGTAATGGCACACAGAGTTTCTTTTAATCTTTTATTAACTGATATTATATAATTTACAGGTTAGTTCTTTTAATGCATTCTGTTGCGTTTCCGTTGTTCTATTCTAAGAGTTCAAGGGCGGGTTTAAAATACAATTGATGTTGTTTTTTTTTACTATTAAACCCTAGTAACTTTAATGTAACTCTTCCATTTCATATTATGAGAGGTCGAGGTACAGTTTATATTTGTTGAATAAATAAATCTATGGTAACCACATTTAGTACCTTCATTCAGTAGGATTAATTTTGAGTACCAAGGCTTAATACCTAATGCTTGGACAATTGATTTAAGATAATAAACGGGAAATTCAATTGTAATAATTATATATTCAATAGGAAGAGACAGATTATTAGTGTAAAGAAAAATAAAAGGCAATGTTGTATATAGCATTTCCAATACGGCCACGTATTAGTTTATTTATCTCTAAAGAGTATAATGATGACTTTCATTTGGAAACGTTTCCTTTAACGATATCCTATTATTTGTACGGTCCTAATGGATTCGAGTTCATTGACTTAAAAAGAGTCGAGAAATCGCTTTTCTTTTGTTAAATTCTCTCGTGACTTTTATTTTATTATTCTAATGAAGTTTTAATTAGAATCACGATCACGATTCAGCCTGTAATATCCCACTGTTGAGCATAGGCCTCTTCCCCATGTAGGAGAAGGATTAATTAGAATGCTCGTTTTGAATTATTTAAGAATAAAATTTTCTTAAAGTTTCTTAAATCTACTAAGATTGACTACTAACAAAACTTATATATAGTTTTTATGTTATTGTACTATGATATACTCGTAAAACATAAGTACCTACCTAATTTTGTAATAAAATGTTACCTTATGACTACTTTTTGAATTAGTATACTTTCATAAATAATAATAGTTTTTTTTTTAAATTAAATATAATTTAAACATGAATGAAATAGCTTTATCCCAAAACATGCCAATCTGACCTTTCCGATACATAAAATGAAGTCTATTGGACCCAGATCGTACTTAAGAAAACCTGTAGGTACTTCCGTAGTTCCTTATACGATCTTAAGTTATGCGTGTTACGACGGTTCAGTAAAACCTTTTTGTGTTGCAGAATTGTTAAACGAATACACATTTTTGAATATTTAACGTGATTTTTAGCAAATAATATTTTGACTTCAATTTGAACTTGAGGGTTAATACAAGCGAGAGATATAAATTATACATACTACGAACCACTTCTAATGATAAATAGAAGCAGTAGTTCACAAGATTCATTTACAACTAAATTTAAGCTACTGCTTATGTTTGACTATTTTTCTTTTTAAAATAATAACAACTAATAATAAAAAAAATAATTTAGAACAAATGCTTTACAATTTTTTTTCTTATTTATCTACATAATTATGTAAATAGGTATATATAACGAAAAATGTATCCTCTTCCATATTAAGGTCGATTAATGGTCCGGGAACCAAGTACAAAGTTGGTCAATTATTTCCAAATGGGAATTCTAAACTTCGTAAAATGCATTAAGGATTTATATTATGAATATTCGCGACCGTCAGCTGCGACTCCGTGGGTGGGGCGGGCAGTGGCAGCCTCTCACGCATGGAGAAAAAACAGTTTTTTTAGGTAATTTCCTCCCACTTAAAAACTTGTCGTATTATAGTTTACCTAATATCTTGGAGAAAAAATAAAGTTATATCAAATAAGACCATATATCATGGTGGATTATACATCTACTGGTTGCTTGAACGTAAAAATAAATTATTTTCAATGATTTCCTCTCAACTAAAAATTTATCTGGTGATAGTTAGTTTCATATGCTAATATGAAAGAAAATTAATGTCAGCTGGCTGTATCTCGGTGGAAAGGTCGTCAGCTGGTACCTTGAAAGATCTAACAAAAAGTATTTTCTTGTCATTTCCTCCCATTTTAAAATTTGTCATGAAAATCTGGCACTGACTCCCGGACCATAAGAAAAAATTACAAGTTATGGAAATATTATGGAAAAGTAAGCGAGAATAGCAGAAGTTTAGGATTGAAACTGCCTGTCATACTTTGATAAAATGTCTTCCGTTAGCAAAGTAGCGCTTTAATCATGTACCAGTCTGCCAACTGTCAGCTGATTTCCTACTCTAATTTCCCCTACACTGATATCGTAGACAGACATAATCGATTTCATGAATGTTTTATGAAGTAGCAGTGTCAAGGATTTAAACGTTCTATTTGTATATTTCTTTTTGAGTCTTTACCAGAAAAGGATTTGCTGGCCATATGAAGGAATTTTACTATCGAGTATTATAATTATTATGAGAAATTTATAATAACATTTTTTTCTTATAAATTATATAATTTCACACACAAACATTTTTAGTGAGTTTAGTTTTTAATTTTTTAATTTGCAACTATTGTAATATTGTTTTTGTTGGTCTGTTTAATTATTGCAAGCCGTGACTTAATTTTCTTTCTATTATTTCTATTAGAAGCAAGTGTATTTTAAAACTCACAATTAACATTAAACTTAAAAGTATTTCTGTCATTTAAAAACAATTTTCATCATCATTCAACTCTTAAAATTAAAGGTTAAAACATCACAAAGCATTTTTCGTTGTTGGGAGTTTTGTTATTATGTAAGGTATTTTATACGCGACATTTTTCTCGTGTTTAAAATTACAGTAATTGAAATGGATTCCTCAACTCGTAGAAATGGCTAATAAATTATGCGAACAGTTTATTAAATCGATTTTATTGTTTCACCCGTGTTTGATATTTAAACACTCTCTTTTTTTCATTTTCTTTTATTCATTCTTCTTTCATACACCTGTATATTTCTTTTCAAATTTACTTATTAAAGTCGTTATAAAAAATTCGAAAGTATGTTTAAGACGCACCGGCACTCTTTCTTTTCCAGGGTTTTAAAACTTATTTACGACGCTTCAGTACAACCGCTTAACATAGACAAATAATATTCTGTTTTAATTCGTATTATTTTTTATTTTTGTGTTTCCCACACATGATGAAATCCTCGTCAAAGAATTCATTGTAATATGAAACTTTGAATAGTTGGGTGCTGTAAAGGACTCGCTATAGACGACACTACGGTTGCTTAAAACCGAATAAAATCATATGAAAAATTTCGATTCGGCGGGTCAATCGTTCCATAGCTTAAATGGCTAGAGCACCGACATGGTATGTCATTTAGAATATTCCGTTTTATTATATACTTTTTAGTAATTTAATGTATTTATGACTGATTTTTATGTATAGTCAGGTTTTCAAGTTCTAGCCAATCATAAAACTATCAGACAAAAAGTGAATAAAATCATAGTAGAAACACATATAAATCCGGATTTTGACTTCCATCGCCTCTAAAGAGCTAGCTTCTAATCGTGCTTAATTTCGAAAGTACCTAATTTTAGCATAGTATGAACTTAAATCACGCCCAATTTGAGATGTGATGCGCGGCTAAGATTTAGACAGCTATACGGTTAGACAAGCAGAAAATGAAAAACACTTGATTAGGTATAGTAAAAGTTTACATATCTCTTTAATACATTTAGCGGCGATCAATAGCATGTTCTATAATTATAGATTTTTTTATTTATCAAATATTTTTAATGATGATGAAAGAAATGCTGATGTTACAAACAAATAGAACACGCAAATGCGCCACGTGGTTGATTACTGTCCTTGACCCACAAAGCTATCTTTGTTCTGCGCCATGGAAATAACGTAGAATTGCTTTTAGCATATAGAGTGGAAACCATAGACAATATCGTTGATTTTGTTTTTTGTAATCGGAAAATATACGTTCGTTACAATGTTATTTTTATAACAACGTTATTATTGTCTGCGTTTTAAGTTGTTTTTACGGAAATTGTTTTAATGGTCATACTTGCGCTGGCAGGTGTGGGCTCGATCCATGTTAATAGCCAACATTTGTATAGGTCATACAGATGTTTGCTGTGGTCTGGGCGTTTGTGGTTGTGTATTGTTTGGTTTGAGGTTCTCGATATAAGAGTAAATCATAATGTGGTCCATTAAGTGTTAGGCGCTTATTAAAATGTTATAATTTAATGGAATTATTTTAATTAAGATTTTGCCTGTAACATCTCACTGCTGGGCATAGGCTTAATCCATCACGCACTGCGGGTTGGCGGATATATTCCCTATTATGAGTAATGACTGCTATCAGGTGTCTATGATAAGAACCGGGATCGACAGCATAGCGTGCTCTCCGAGTCACGGTGGACAGACCCACAAGAACAGACACCCAGACTGGAAAGAAACATTTGTTTTAGATGATAAATTAGTTTAGGCTTAGGTTAGACTTAGCAAAGGTTTTTGTTTAAAATATCATCAGTATGTATCTTACGGTAGAAATTCTTAAATATATTTGTTAATGACTAATGGAGGAAAAGCAGAACTAACATAAACTTTGTTACAAAAGTTTTCGTCCATAGAAATAAATGTTTTAAAGTCGAACTTTACTTCACCCATGTGAGAGTTACAAAAAAAAAAAACATTTACCCTAGCTTATTTAATTTGTGTTTAAATAAATGTAAAGGTATATAAGTGATTGTAGGTGTAATGAATATACAAAAAATATATTGAATTAAATTTTATAATTATAAATACTTAGTGCTATAATGAACACATCAGTTTATCGTACTTTATATATTAAACCAAAAATTCACCTAATTTTGTTACAGAATTCATTAGTAGGTACACACCGTAATTAAAGGATTTTAAAACAGTTTGTTATTCATGAAAGCTTATACATACGAGTAAGTTACACATCGTTTCCCTTTTTAATCATCGTATACAAAATATTCGACGTAATACGATGTTCATTAGAGAATTCCTTGATTATAATAAGAGATGAGATACGTTGCTTAAAATGAGAAGACTCGTAATTAAAAGGTCGTGTAACACTTACATTCTTGTTGAATGTTGTATTATTTTGTTTATAAATTAAATTAAAATAAATTTGATAATGTAAAATTCGTATTTTTTGTTGTTGATCTCTATATATATAAAAATGAATCGCTAAATGTGTTGCTAAGCGCAAATCTCGAGAGCAGCTGAACCGATTTCGCTAATTCTTTTTTTATAATATTCCTTGAAGTACGAGGATGGTTGTTACGGAGAAAAAAATTTAAAAAATTCCCTGAAAAAGTCTAAAACAACACTTTTCTATTGTTAGCATATTCTTCATAATTTGTACATTTTTTTAAATTTAAATATCAATTTTTAATATAACATGGATTATGAGGGCAACACTCGACAACGGCACGAAAAACAGTGTCATCTGTGGACACAATGTACTATGTGTTTGTCACGGTGTAATATTTTTATTATTGTAAATTAATGATTTTGTACACAGTTTATATATTATTTTTCAAAAGAGTAACTGTAGAGTTTCTTGCCGTTTCTTCTCTGCAGAATCTACATTCCGAATCGGTGGTAGCTTCACTTTTGAAAACAAGATTAATTTGTAAAATGGCGATTGGAAAGTGCCCTTGGAGCCTATTTGATTAAAGTTCCTTCTGATCTTGATTTTAAGTTCGCTAATAAACAAAAGTTATACACCAGTAAGTCTTTCATTTTAAGTGCTACTAACACTATATTCCCATACTAAAGATTCGTAATAATACTTAAGTCAATTTGAACTTTAATACCATACCATAATGTTTAAGTGTTAGAGGAGGGGTTCCGGGAAGGATAAGTATTAAAAAAATTGAATCGACTGTTAGGCGGTACGAAGTTCGCCGGGTCAGCTAGTTATTTATAAAAATAAAAAGCAAAGGTAGGGATATCTAATGTTGGGTGAAAACTGTCATCCAAAATATTGTTATAAAGACGTGAAATTTTTATTTGTAACTAGCCGACCCGTGCCCACTTCGTTGGGCGTTATAATCCATTTCACATAAGAAGGGTACGTACGGTGAAATTTGATATGTTCCAATACACTCTCACTATTTTCAGCAAATCAGATAAATATAAATGTTTTAAAATCACCAATTAATTTCTAAGGCAAATAATAATGCTTGATTAGATCGAATTGTTGACACGGCACGTCAGAGGGCGCAGGTTCAAATCCTGCTGGGTCGAAAATTTTAATAATTTTTATCTTTTTCCTTTTATCTTGTCACTCCTGAATAGTGTAGCTTTCTGTTAGCGAAAGAATTTTCATGATCGGATCAGTATTTGCGAAGATTACCCCGTATATACAAAGTTTACTTTACCTCTTTATAATATTAGTATAGAAGTATAGATTGACATGCATCAAAAATGTCGATTAATAGGTATGTGTATACACACATTTTTTAATTATTATATCAAATAATTGTTAGATTTTCATATTAGATTTTTCACAATTATTACACGAACTTAAATTGGCACATGTTAACAAAAGATGTGGATCTTTTAATTATATTTTGACAAATGTGTGTTAATGTTTTAAGTATGCAGAAAAGTTACCTGTCTCACCGTAAATGTAATAATAGACGAATCAAATCCGTTCACACTTTATTTCAATGCTGGATTCGATTTAGATTTAACAGGAAAAGGGGAAAAAAGCAGAAAATTGTTGATACAAATGTTAAGCTTACATAAATTCTGACGACATATTTATCCGTGACATTTACAACTTCCACTGCCACCACCACCACTACAGCCTATCACAGTCCACTGTTGGACATAGGCCTCCACAAGTTCGCGCCCGACATTATGACGCGAACTCATGTGTTTTGCCCATAGTCACCACGCTGGGCAGGCGGGTTGGTGACCGCAGGGCTGGCTTTGTCGCACCGAAGACGCTGCTGCCCGTCTTCGGCCTGTGTATTTCAAAGCCAGCATGGATGGTTATCCCGCCATCCGTCGGCTTTTTTAAGTTCCAAGGTGGTAGTGGAACTGTGTTATCCCTTAGTCGCCTCTTACGACACCCACGGGAAGAGAGGGGGTGGCTACATTCTTTAGTGCCGTAGCCACACAGCACTTATTTACAACTTATTGAAACCTAATTTATGTTTGATGCTTCTACAGCCAGATTAGATAAATAAAAATGAAAAAGCATTCTATAATCATTAATCACACATAAATACTTAAATTGGATGGCAAAACACTGGGATTAGGGAATGCAATACCGGGATACCAGGATCCCGAAATACCGGGATCCCGCACTATTTTTGCGGGACCAGTCCCGCACATAAATCGAGCGGGATCCCGCGGGATTAGCGGGATTGCGCAACGGTAAACGCCATGTGTTGTTCGGCACCCAGAATCGCGCGAACTGATTCAGCTCATGATAAAAATCATGATGATTTACCTCTTGCTAAAATAGTCGCAATGATGCAAGCTGAAACTACGGAGTCTGAACCGATGTCTCTTCGAGATGAACTTGAACAAACTCTCTATCGAGTTTTAAAACAGCTTGTCGCTCTCATTATCTCAGTTTTGTCGATCTCATTTTATTATATCTTTTTATTAATCTCTCAATACGTAATTTTGAATAATATATTTTTATTTCATTTTTTAACCGACTTCAAAAAAGGAGGAGGTTACTCAATTCGACCGTATACATATATTTTTAATGTATGTTCGGGGATAACTTCGTCGTTTAAGAACCGATTTTGATAATTCTTTTTTTGTTAGAAAAGAGATATCCCAACTTAGGTACCATAATAAGGAAACCAGGATCTGATGATAGAATCCCAGAGAAATCGAGGGAAACCCTCGAAAATCGTAGTGACAACTAGTGTGTTTGTTAATTTGTTTCGTCTACTTACGTTGTAAGTATTACTTGTCGATGTAATTGAAGTCGGTTTTTTTTCGTTTGCGAGCAAAAACACAATTATTTTATGTATGTTCGGGGATAACTTCGTCGTTTATGAATTGATTTTGATAATTCTTATTTGTTGGAAAGGAGATATCCCTAGTTTGGTACTATGATAAGGAAACCAGGATCTGATGATGGTCCCAGAGAAATCGAGTAGGGCCTTCGAAAATCGTGATGACTACTAGATAGATAAGATAGATAGATAAAAACTTTATTTACAATTCCACATTACAATACACAATTAAAAAAAGAAAAAAGTAAAAGTAAAATAAAAATAAAAAGTATCAAATAAAACATCTTAGTAGGATTAATAAAAACACATTAAAATAAAGTGTATGTGTGCTGCAGAATCGCAAAAAGGTAAGTAACTCAGTACTTAACTACTAGTGCGTTTGTTAATTTTTTCGTCTACTTACGTTGTATTACTTGTCGATGTAATTGATGTAATATTCATTATTTCTTTAAAAAAAAAGTTTAGTTAAAAAAATGAAGTCGGTTTTTGTCGTTTGTTAGCATACACAATTATTAGTTCTAGATTCATTTATGACACAGAAATTCTATCTTTCCCCAATGAGTTTCAGAAACATGCGGGATCTCGCAAATACCAGGATCCCGCGGGACTGAGACCCCTCAGTCCCGCAAATACCGGGATTAAAATTTTGTTGCGGGATTGCATTCCTTAACTGGGATATAACAGAGCAACAAACTATGTATGTGTTATAATGAATGACAGCAAATTATTATTTGTTATGAATGGAGTTCAAGTAAAGGATTTACGTTTTCTCAAAAACTGTTACATTAATTTATTTAAAACTAGCGCCAGCTTTCATCGTAAAAATCTGTACATAAATAATGATAGAAATAGTGTGAGGTAAATTTATATATAGGTAATTGTTTTCTTTTCATTTAAATATAATTTAGTTGATAAAATATGAAGGTAATAAATAATACAGTAAAACTATGACAGTAAAAATATGCTTGTATACAAGCACATTGCATAAGTCTGTATGATCAAGAAATCTATTGCCAATGAGCCCGAGTACCTAGACTTTCATGATATCCAGTCAGGTAACCTCAAAATAATTTCCTACTATCATCAAGTCACACGTGATGATGTAGGCAATGATCGAGGTCGATTCATATGCGGCATAAAAATCATTTCTATTCACTGCAAATGAAGGCAAAAATACTATAAACATTGTGTATCTCAAAATTAGATTTTTTATTTGTACGCTAGAGAACATCTGCTACGTTCAGTTCCATACATGTATCTTATTACTATATAATTGTGTAGGCCGATAAACCTATCGATTGTCTTTCACGTTAATATTAATACTGACTTTGATTTCAAATACACGCCCTTAACATCAAATACACGTTTCTGTTTTATTATATTACTAAACAATTTATTACCGTGTGTACAATAATATAGGATCTTGATACTCTGCTCCTTGAGCACGTAGATATTATATTGCGCCTGCTTTGTGCTAGGCTCGAGCACTCGCAAGCACGTTAATTGAAATTAAATATGAGATATAAACGATATTAAAATTTTTGTATACTTATATTCTTATTTTTAAGTTACAATTTTTTATAAAATATTCATGTTTAAATGTTTATATGTCCTTTTCAATCCCTTAATTTACACTACGAGTATCTATGTACTTCATATATTTACACGTAAATCTACGAGTATATAGTTCAATTTTTTTATCGGTTATAATACCTATACTCTCAATTATTCCACTCAAGCTCTTAGCTCAGACCTATTTAGCAAGATTGTAGTGTGACACTTGATGTTGATAGAATTTATTCAAATATTAATTCGTTTATTTGATTACTTAAATTTAAGTCTAAATAGGAGAAAAACTGACCTAAGCAGGAATTAAGTTCTTTTTTACACGCTTCTTATTAGCTTCTTTGTAAGTTTATAACCGACTCCTTTGGACTTCATTTTGACCCACTTGTAACGTTCAGATTTCATTTAAACTTGGTAGACTTATCGAGGACCGATGACAATACACTAATTAATTGATAACATTATTAAATTATCTTAACGGCTTGGCACAATAATCAAGGCTTTTCTCGCTATCCTTTGGACTTTTCTAACGTTCAGATTCTCTACTTTTTAGTTTGGTTTATTTATAAAAGCGTGTTTTTTAGTTTTTTTTTAACTAAGTTTTATATTATTGTTACAATAATAACTAGCCCGTTGGCGCAGTTTGTAGTGACACTGCTATCTGCTCCGGGGCTTGTGGGTTCGATTCCCACCCCGAGTCTGGGTGTAATATATATATTTATTTAAATATGTATTATTTATATGTATGATTATCGAAAAATAATTGGCTATACCAGTCAGCTGTTACCTATAATACACACATTAAGTTGCTTACTTTAGGTACAGACGACCGTGTGTGTATGTTGTAGATATTTATTTATTTAAAAACTGTAATATCGTCAGGCTGATAATAATATTGAATAATACGAACTGTTTCCGCTTTCGTTAATGCTTAGTATAAATCCGTTTTGCAGTACGTGTAGCGTAACTTTTACTTAATTAACATATTGCTTGTCCAACCAGCGATAATAATATTTGATCACTGTTAGCCGATAGTAATATATTATTGTTAGCAAAGGTAAAGCAAATTATCAGAGGTATTAGTAACATGTAAGCCCCTCGTAACATGTGATGTAACTGTTAAACAATCGGAATAATAGATAAAGTGAGAAATACACGGATTACTGTCATTCACATTGATGTTTAAAAAGGTAATGTTATTTATTTATTTACACTTTCGCACACCAATACAAGGTTTTGACAGTATGACAAATAATATGTAAAAAGTTGCATCAGTTGCTACAGGCGGCCTTGTCGCTAATACAGCGATCTCTTCCAGGCAACCTTTGGGCAGAGGACTAACCTAAGGAGTGTGGGATGGGGCGCAAAATTTTTTATGAAACAGGAAAATATACATATACAGATACATACTAATAAACATACACATGTATTTATTATACTCATATACATACTTATACACCATACACGTATAAATAATATTTAAATATATATATACATATACACACACTAATACATGTATATCTATAAAACTTGATACATTTTACAAGAAAGACAAAACATCATAGCATAAAATACTGATATAAAAATTGCTTGACATACATTAAGACGATAAATACATTTCTTTTGTGAGTTTTTTAAATATCTCTAAGGTTTGAGCACGATGTTACATACGATCGATCGATTACTCTGAGCTTTATCGTATTCGTTTTATCTATATTATAACATTACGTAAATAAAAGTTATCTTTGTATGAAAAAATGTATTTGTCAATCTGCTATATATTTTTCTTCGTTCATGAATATATTCTTTATTTTTTCAGTGTTCAATTGTCCATTCATTACAAAAATTTAAATATAGGATATTTTTAGGATATATTGATTTCAATTAGATTATTATGATAGATGATGTAAAATTATGAAACAGGTATTATGCGTGTACGTAGTATAGAATGCAAAGTAATTTCTAATTAGAAACTTCGCACACATCCCAGTGATTGATGTATTAATAAAAAAAAAAAACGAAGAGAAACTAGTGGCAAGAACACTCGGCTATCAAAACTATTTTGCACGCCTGAATATAATACATATCTACCTATTCATAATTAGCAAGACACGAAAATTCTATACATCTATTTCGAATAAAACAAGAACCATCAAAATCGGTATAACCAGTGCAAAGTTATGCGGTAAAATACAACGTAGGTCACGGAAAAAATAGTCAAATAAATTCACATTATTTGATATAACTCAAAAAGTGCTTGTTAGATCTCAATTAAATTTAAATGGGACACATAATATGACACAAACATTTCACACAAATGTTCTGAGTTAACATACATAAAAAATCGGCCAAGTGCGAGTCGGACTCGCGCACGAAGGGTTCCGTACCATTGACTAGGTACATTGATTTTAATATCGGGCAAAAAGCGGCTAAAAAAATCACTTTTGTTGTATGAGAGCAAAAATAGGCAAAAATGACGTTTTTTTTTGTATGGGAGCCCCCCTTAAATATTGATTTTATTTTAATTTTATTATTTATTATTAAAGTAAAAATAGAACTGAGTATTTTGTGAATATTTCAAGTGCCTACCTGTTGCCATTATTGATATCGAGCAAAAAAAGGCAAGAAAATCGCGTTTGTTGTATGGGAGCCCCCCTTAAATATTTATTTTATTTTGTTTTTAGTATTTGTTGTTATAGCGGCAACAGAAATACATAATTTGTGAAAATTTCAACTCTCTATCTATAGCCGTTCTTGAGATACAGCCTGGTGACAGACACACGAACGGACGGACGGACGGACGGACGGACGGACAGCGAAGTCTTAGTAATAGGGTCCCGTTTTTACCCTTTGGGTACGGAACCCTAAAAAGACAGTCGAATTGAGAACTTCTTCCTTTTTTGGAAATCGGTTAAAAAGATAACATTATAAGTGGAAATTACAAGAAAAAGTATGGCAATACATTGCGTTAGCACATAAAAAGTGAATATATAGAATTAATAATATATAGAGAAATCAAAAATGATCCTAAGATTAATCCTTGCCCTACACCACATATTTTATGAAAGAGATTCGTCCGATGTTAAATAACTGATATCAACTTTTACAAACCTTTACGAACTTTGTTTCTAATCTTTAGAAGTTAGGTCGATATTGAGGAAAAAATGAAGTGGTCTCAGTTCTTTTTTCATCAACATCAAAGGAAGAGAGGAATGTTGGGGTTAGGCTCCCTCTCCTACCGGTACACCGATGTAACTATTTACTAAATAGGTTTATTATTACTTATTTATTTCATTTTCTGTCTAATCAGGTTGTGGTTGTTTTTACGAGAGAGTTAATTAATTTATAATTTCTATGGAATTGGCAAAAAGAAATCGGTCATTGAAATAATGTGAATTGACGTAACACGCCACAATTTCAATACCCACTTTAAATAAATATTGCAGGATCGCGTCATCCGCTCGTCGAGTAAGCGTTTTCCGCATGGCAGGGTTTAACTCAATCGATAATCCTAATATCGCACCTAGGGATGGGATGTTACTATAATTTATCATTCTAATGTTTTGAAGAGGCTTAATCAATACTAAGTGACAAGTGGGCTTAAAACAAAAACAATTATTTATCTTTGTTTATAAATTCACTTTTACATGGTTTTTATTTTATTTTTTTTTTAAATTTTTTAATAAAAGAGCGTAGCTGTACAAAAGAGCGTTTCATTTAATAAATAACTGCAATAAATGCAATACCGATGTTATCTTAATATTTAGCTGTTACCAGTTTTAAAATAAAACTACGAATTTAAATAAAATATTCATCCAGAAATTTATTCACGTATGCATTTTTATCAAGAAGATCGTCTAAATTTTCAATTTATAAGTTTCGATAAAACCATATCGGAGTTGCTCTCTGCTAGCACACAGCTGAAACTTTCCGCTTTAAATTGAATTCCGAAACCTAATCTGGGGGTGCCACCACGGTGCCACCGATAGTATTGAACTTGACGTGAAATAAAACGTTTATTCCATTTTCAAATATTTGAACAATATTTTATGAATTTATGCTTCTACACAAAACAAATTGTTCATTAGTGTACATCGAACACAGTGAGTAATGTTCGATTTTAAAATGTTTTGTATTTATCTGTGCTCGTCTATTGGAAATTTTGAACGATTAATGGACATACAATTAGGTCCATATTGTAATAAAGCGTAAGTTTATACCATTTTCCTATTAACCGATACATCATGCTTAGGTATAGCAAGGCGGTTTCTTTTTTGATTTATCACGACATTATGCGTTTTTCATATCAATGTTGTGCTTTATTTACTTCAAATCTATTTTTAAGAGAAAATGATTTGATTTATAGCGTAGTCGAAATTTTTTTGAAAATAAAACTATAATTTTATAACAATAAAGCAAAGAACATAATTTTCTTGCGACTCGCATCAAGGTTAGTGGTCAATCGACTGTACTAATATTGAATTACGTGGCTATTTTTGTCCAAAAATAATACTCAAGTTCAGCAAATATTGACACCAATCTTTTCGTTACAAATATTCTATTTATATTCTCTCAAAAGATAAAAGGAAATTATCTAATGTTTAAAAAAAGATAATTATAATGTTTCGTTGATGTGTTATCAGATAAATTTCAGTTGGTTTACTTACAATATTATAAAATAACAAATCGTGTAATCGCTTTATTTAAGAGCTTGTATTTTGTAGCGTATTTCCTAGTAGTTACAACTAAGTGACCTATAAATTAGGACTGTGTGTGAGAAAAAAGGTTAGTAGGTCGTCGAGAATTATAAAATAGTGTTTACGTAACCACAATATTTAAGTCAAATAAGTTTACTTCAACAAATATTGAGATTGATTTAAAAGCTATGAATATTTATTTTTATAAAAGTTATATTTGAATAGTCTCGTAACAAAGAGATGAATGACTTTCAATTTTCTCTATAAACATTTTTCTATTTCTTGTATGAAAATGTAAAGTAATATAATTGTTAAATGTTTTGATAAATTAAACAATTCTGAGAAATACATGCTGTATTAATACTTTCCAAAACATCAAATATATATTTTTAATTTTTTTTTTGTCACGTCGGATTACGATTCGACCCTTGTTTGATTTTGTTGCTGCTGCTGCTCACAAGCTGAATCAATCAGTCATAATTATTAAAACTTCACTAATTCTTGTGTGTAAAACAGGATACATGTGATACTCGTAACCAATGCACTTGCAATATTTCTGAAATATTGGAAACTCAAAATGACGAACGATGAACTTGCTAAATATTCCGATTTATAAATAAGTCGTCAAATATGGATATTTTTATTCATGAGCATAGAGACGTTGAAAATATTAATTTTCATATATGTATATAAACTGAGGCCAACCACAGATGACAGACCGCGTCAGGTTGCCTGTTCAGGCCACCTGCCATCGATCGGTTCCATATTGTATAGCCGTGTTTACCTAGTTTCAACGGCCGTAATAGTTATTACGACTGTAGCGTTTGTGTTCGCTATTTACGTTGAAATATTAAGTTAGGTCTTACAAATGGTTTAGCATTGTTTTAATTAGGTATTATTTAGGTTTTTTGATATTTTATCACGTATAAATTACAATTTTCGTTGAAATATATGTTATAATATTTCCTTTATATTGATATACGTAAGACAGTGAAATAGTTGTATTGATTCAATAGACTTAGAATTTTAAACTTTAAAGATAAATTTTAGACATGAAAACTCAGTGGTGTCCAATCAAATCTAAGTTAGATTCGAATTCGCAAAATGAATTATTTTAATTGCACGTTGCTACCAGTTGGTTGTTATCATAAAAACTAAATAATAAAAATATTTAATCTTCTTTATTCATTATTTGCTAGCTGCAGCGCCACAACGTGGCGGATTATTCTTAAAAATTTCTTTATTTTTATTTCATATAAGTTCAAATTAATAAAATGGTGTAAAATTTTACAATTATCGAAATCAGTAACGACCGTTTTAGTTGTTTCGTAAGAGTAATTTAGGTCTAAATGTGGTTTTATGTTGACTTCATTTATAATTATGGAATTCTAAAAAATATGTATGTATATTATTTCTTTCTGTTTCCGTATTTTATTCTATAAATAAAACTAAATTATAGCACGTAATAATAGTGTCTCATAAAAATTCGAACAAACTTTCGACGTTTTAAAGATGGTTAAATTTTGATAGTACATTATTTTAGATGCATCGTCCCAAAGGCAGAGCATATTCCGGACATAAGATTAATTGGGCGACCCCGTTGAGACGTTAATAGTACTCTCAATATTAGGCACTACAATTACCTATATATTGAGTAGTAGGAAAGCCTGTTTACAGATCAGATAGCATCAAGAATTGCTATGCATATTGGGATTTCCACATTTCCACGGTCAGAAATGAAGAATTTACATAGGAATTTCAATTGAGATCAAATTACCAAAATTGTCCATTAAAGCTTATCAGTACGATTCTACAAAATTCTTGTCTTTTAAGGATGTTCAACAACAAGTCTTCTGTACAATCTGAAGTAGCGTATAGATATAACCTACGATACTAAAACCTTTTTGTCATCTGATTTGTTATGAAAATTGGGGAGTAGACTAATCTGTGAGCAAGAGGGTTTGTGATGACTCTCCAAAATAGCTTGCAGACTTTACTCAGTAGCGAGATAGGTCTATTATTCTTTTAGAGCAAAGATCAAGAATGCTTCTGTGTCATTTTCTAGCATTACTGCTTCTTGAATGATGACATTGAACAATTGCTGAAAGATTTACAATCCTTTGCTCTACCGCTTTCAGGATATATGCTGTAACTTCGATATGATTTAGCGCATTCTTTTTTTTTAAAGTTATTTAAAAGATAAAGGACTTTGTGTTGTTGCATTTTAATAAGTAGTACTTTTCTACCCATCAAGAGGTCTAAGGGTATATGTTTATAAAAAATGAGGAAGGTTTTGGAAATGATTTTCCGGAGCGTAAATCGTAAGAAAATCCAAGACGAAAAAATATGAATGTTGAATTGCAAATACAGTAGTTACTAATCAGTTAAATTAATCTTTCAACAATTTCTTTATTAAAATATTGCAATAACTAGACGAGGCAGAACATTTCGATTTCAAGCAAGAGGAAATAAACTATTCTATAATAAAACATTTCTCTCAGTTCTTACAAGCAGTTAATTCAGGAGTAATATATGTTAAGCACTTTTTAGGGAAAGTAGCTCTTTGTACAAATTTTAAGCCATAGAGAAAAGTAGAACATTTTGTAAAACCACTGATTTCTATAAGCAGTTAAAACTTTTCGAGATTTAATGTATTTCAAGAAAATATAAACAGTTTTAAATTAAATATTGCTAAGTAGGATTTTACTTGCCTATTTTGATTCTAGTTTACGTTACATAAACATTTAATGTTATAAGTTAAACGATATCATATAGGAACAAATAGAAATAAATTCAAATTACAAACTTGAATAAAAAATATAAATTTTAATACTAAACCTTTCCGTCATAAATTCAGGTTAATAATAAACGTTCGTTCAACGTTTGACGGTAAGATATTGCTTTTGTAGTAGAAAAGCAAATATTATACACCAGGGACTATTTTGATTTTTTATTTGAAACATTTCACCTGCACTTTGTTTATTTAATGATAATTGTACTTCCGAATGTTTTAAAACTTTAATTTTTGTGGCTTAGCAGAGATACATTTTAATTTTTTTTGTATAATTTAATATTAAGACTTGCTAAAGTTTTATCCGCATAAGTAGCAAAATTAACTGTTTATTATCACTTTACAGCTTCAGTATGTTGTGGCTGGATTTAATAGCCCATAACATGTCGCAATAAGCAAACATAATTAACCCCTAAACACGGGCTGCGGTTTTTAAACTACGTGATAAGACATGTTCAAAAATAATATCGTAAATAGTATTATTGATCATTTTTCTGATCATTAAAAGTATGAACGTGATTTTAAAAGTTTTTCTTTTTTTTAAAAGATTTTATTATTATTTTTACCGGCCAATTTATTTAATTCTTTGATATACAAATTGCATTGTTCTAAATTAACTTATCTATTGTTTTACAAAAAAGAATAAAAAATTTAGCAGGTAATACCTAATTTACGTACAGAAGTACTAAAAAGTGGACCAAAATACATTTCAAAATTTTGTTCCATTCATACAAAATGTGTTTCACTTCACTTTTAACGAAATTGTCGGAGAAAAGTACGCTCAGTAACTTCTTTTTTTTCAGTTTTTCTATTAACTGCGGCAGCCGGAAGTACTTCCATTATAAAATACTCCCAGGTGTGGCGGAAATTTGGCCAGTTACCAATTGATATTGGTTTTCATTTCGGAATTGTGGCAAAAGTGAACATTAAATTCGTTTTCGTTTATATTTGGATTACTACTTCTGCCTATCGCAGTCCACAGCTGTACAAAGGCTTCCCCAAGTTCAAGCTAAACATCCCGGTCCTCCGCAATCCTCATCCACCCTCCACCGACAATCTTACGTAGATGTCTGTCCAGCGGACCAAAGGAAGACCCACACTGAGTTTCCAGCGGCTATCGGTCCTGCGACATGGGTGATAAGCCCACGGCCATTTTGATAGTTGTTTTTTACTTTATTGATAAATTTAATTTATGAAAATACGAATCATGTTTAATTAATATCAAATCAAAATAACTTTACTCATATAATCTTCAAAAGCACTTTCCAATCGTCTTTTTACAAATAAATTTTTAAAATTGATTATTATTTTTAAAATAAAAGCTATCACCGATCCAGAATGTAGATTCTGCAGAGAAGAATTTAAAGAATCAGAAGAAACTCCACAGTTACCTTTTAAAAAATAATATATTAACTGGGTTTTAGTACAAAATTACTAATATCTTGGATGAAATATAGCGCCACTAAGTCCACACATCCACATTGCTGTGTGGCTACGGCAAAGAATATAGCCTCCCCCTCTCTTCCCGTGGGTATCGTAAGAGGCGACTAAGGGATAATATAGTTCCACTACCACCTTGGAACTTAAAAAGCCGACCGATGGCGGGATTACCATCCAACTGCTGGCTTTGAAATAAACAGGCCGAAGACGGGCAGCGGCGTCTTCGGTGCGACAAAGCCAGGCCTGCGGTAGCCAACCCGCCTGCCCAGCGTGGTGACTATGGGCAAAACACATGAGTTCACGCCATTTTTGGCGCGAGCTTGTGGAGGCCTATGTCCAGCAGTGGACTGCGATAGGCTGAAATGATGAAGTCCACACATCTTTATCAACTATGTAATCCTGCACCGAATAATATGCTTTATCTATTAACTTATTTTTTAATAAACACTTTAAATTTTTATTTGTTGGGACATGTACTCAGAAACTCAATCTTAAAAATATAAAAATCAAATCAAAATCAAAAACAACTTTATTCAAATAGGTTTTAAAAGCACTTTCGAATCGTCCTTTTACAAATTAAAATTTTAAAGTGATTAATATTTTTAAAAGTAATTCCTTTGAAGCTAAATAGACTTTTACAAAACATTTTGAGAGATTAGACAGTCAAGGTTTTTTATCTGGTGGACTTCTCACCCAGGTTTCCTCTTTCTGATAAAAACTCATAAACACGCATATTGAAAAAGCAGTGCTAACTTAGCACCTCATCGATAGAATTTTGGGTCGAAAATGACCTTAATCGATAGGTCTACGTTAGGTCCGTATAGGTCCACTAAATTTTTCGTTAGGTCCGCTTATAGTTTTTTAATAAATAATTTTTTTTTAATTTAGGTTAAAAAAATGCAATTTTAGCACCCCATCCAAGGATTTTTAAAATCAAAATGACATTAATCGATAGGTCTACGTTAGGTCTGTATAGGTCCACAATAATTTTTGTTAGGTCCCCTATAGTTTAATAATAAATAATTTTTTTTAATTTTGGTAAAAAAAATATGCAATTTTAGCACCCCATCTAAGGATTTTTGAAATTAAAATGACCTTAATCGATAGTTCTACGTTAGGTCCGTATGGGTCCAGTAAATTTTTCGTTAGATCCGCTATAGTTTTTTAATAAATAATTTTTTTTTAATTTATTTAAAGAAAATGCAATTTTAGCACCCCATCTAAGGATTTTTAAAATCAAAATGACCTTAATCGATAAGTCTACGTTAGGTCTGTATAGGTCCACAATAATTTTTGTTAGGTCCCCTATAGTTATTTAATAAATAATTTTTTTAAATTTGTTAAATAAAATATGCAATTTTAGCACCCCATCTAAGGATTTTTGAAATCAAAATTACCTTAATCGATAAGTCTACGTTAGGTCCGCATAGGTCCACTACATTTTTCGTTAGGTCCTCTTTAGTTTTTTTATAAATAATTTTTAAAATTTTGGAAAAAAAAATCGAATTTTTAGCAGCTAAAAAGCTATAGGGGATCTAACAACAATTATTGTGGACCTATACGGACCTAACGTGGACCTATCGATTGAGGTCATTTTGATTTTAAAAATCCTTGGATGGGGTGCTAAAATTGCATCTTTTTAACCTAAATTTAAAAAATTATTTATTAAAAAACTATAGCGGACTTAACGAAAAATTTAGTGGACCTATACGGACCTAATGTAGACCTATCGATTAAGGTCATTTTCGACACAAAATTCCATCGATGAGGTGCTAAGTTTGCACTGCTTATTGAAAAATACCAATATACAACTTGTAGTTGAAATTTGTTTTAACACCTTTTAGCCGTGATTCATTTATCATTTTTTAATTTTCATTGCGAGTATATTAACTGCACAAAATATTTACATTTACAAAACAAAAAGTTTTATTTGCTATCTTAAAACAGTAACTACTCACCGTATTTACACTGGTTGTATGTTATCCGAGTCGGTACCTAATCACGCTATTGTTGGACCGTGACTTGCAACGTTGAGATTAATTTATTACTCCATTAAGTCATTCGCTTATAAAAGAGTCATCGCACCGACATGTTATCTAGTCAAAACAAATTGAATGGGTTTTGTTAACGATGTCTTCATTGTTGCTCTTCTGTTTATTTGGAATATAAATAGGCGTTTAGCATTATTATAGTAAGTCTAGATTTTGTTGCAAGCAGTCGATAGTTGATTGCTTAATAATAATAGGTTTAATGGATTTCTGCTACATTAAATAGCTGAATATTGCTATTTTATAGATTGGTTGACCTTTGAGGTTACTGTATCGTTTTGGTATGATGATTTTGCTATTGATTTGCAACTTTAGTATAGGTAATATTACTGGATTTTTTTATTTTTTTTTTAATGTAACTTGGTTGGCAAACAAGCGTACGGCTCACCTGATGGTAAGACCGTAGCCTATAGACGCCTGCAACACCAGAAGCATCGCAAGCGCGTTGCCGACCCTATCCTCAATCCCCCCAGGAGCTCTGGTCACCTTACTCACCAACAGGAACACAATACTGCTTGAAAACAGTATTATTTAGCTGTGGTCTTCTGTAAGGTCGAGGTACTACCCCAGTCGGGCTGCTCCAGATTTTGAGCAGGAAATTTCCTGCTGTGCCCTACCTCAGTTAGCAGCAGGATTTTTTGTAATGTATTTAATAATAAGTAAAATAACGAAAAAGCTTTAGTTAATAAATACAAATTAGTTGTACATATTGTTTTGCAAGAGTAAAAAATAGTTTTTGGCGTATAATACTACGTTTTATCTTGTATACCTATGTACGAGTATATCCAAATAGAAGTATGTAGACATACGTAATAAGAAATTGTTGTTATAAAATAGTAATATTAGTAGATTATATGGGACATCAAACATTGTACTTTCATTAATTAACTTGGATTTTATACGTAATGTAAAAAAGTTTCAGGTCACTTATTCTTCAATTGATTTCTAAAATTAGTTTAATTTAATTTGTTTGCCGAGAACTTGGTTATAGCCATTATTTAACTTAATTCTAAATAAAAATATCAGAATCAGAATCATAAACCAATAATGTTAATACTAGATCATAATATTTCTCTCTGTGTTTATATTATTGTAACTTCTGTTGGTTGTCCGTAGTAGATGAAGAAATATTTTTACTACAACTAGGTCGGCAAATAAGCGTACGGATCACCTGATGGTTAGCGATTCTCGTAGCCTATAGACATCTGCAACGACGACTCGACTCTATCCCCAATCCCACCCAGGAGCTCCGGTCACCTTACTCGGACCTTACTCACCACAGGAACACAACACTGCTTGAAAGCAGTATTATTTTGCTGTGATCTTCTGTAAGAACTTCTCCAGTCCGGCTGCTCCAGATTTTTCCTGTACTCTACCTCAGTAAGTCAGTCTGCAAACAAGCATATGACCCACATGATGGTAAGCCGTGCCAATAGATGACTGCAACGCCAGAAGCATCGTAAATCAAAAATCAACCCCAACCCACTTCAAGAGTTCTGACCACCTTTTTTTTACGTGGGGAAAATCCATCATGGATACTCTATGAGGCCCCCGTCAGACTCTTACTGACTAAAAACCACCACGTGTGTTCCTCCTCTTGGCTAGGGCGGAATCACGAGGACGCTGAGCGCTTCCGCAATCCCACCGGCGATTGCCCAAACTAGGAACTAGACCTAAGGAGGCTCCCTCGAACACAGCTCTGGCCACCTTACTTATCTCATGATTAGAACACTATTTGAGAGCAGTGTTATTTAGCTGTAATCTTCTGTAAGGTTCAGATGATTCGTATCATGCTGTAGTACTCATGTTAAATATTTTGATAAGTTACAGCAACATATCTGATACTTAAAAGTATTTACAAAAAAATAAAATAATAACTACTTGTTTTTTATTTTATTTGTTCGGTAGGTACCTGTTTCATAACTTTTTCATATTGTCGAAGATATACAACTAGGATTTTAAGAAAATGTATAATTATGGTAATTTCTAACGTATAATTATTAAAATAGGGTTTATTATTAAATTTGGACATTGTATTATCGAATTATTTATTAACTATCCACGACGACGAACTTGATTCGGCAATTAACCAAATAAAATTGACTTATTGATTAACAGGCTTAAAGGTTATCTACGAGTAGATGATTGGAAATACCGAAGAACACGGGTCACCTTGATTTAGGTGGTGTAAAAAGTAATCGTGTGTCGACGGTTGATCAACCAAACAACGTTTCAACCACTTTAGTGTTTCAGCATTAACTTCCTGCAATCTTAATTCGAATTTTCGCAAATCTTCTTTCAACACATCATTGATAAAACGTTCATATTTCAACACAGTTTCTACATTTGGTTTCGCCTTGATAAAAAAGGTTTAAACTCTTAAAAGTATTATACACATAGCTCAAAGGTTGCTAACTCAAAACCACTTTAGTTGTTTGCGTAGCTTTTACAAATAACGATTTTTTTTTTTTGTTGAGGGTGTTAGTACCTGGATTCGGGAATCGAATTGAGCTCGTTGATAGTTACAGTTGACATTTTTATTTTTTACATGTAGACGGATATTTTAACTTTTATTTCGGTAACTTGACATATTGATACGAACGCGTTAACCTAAGTAAATTATCAGATTTTTTATTAATTTTTATACAGAATAAGAAACAAGAAAAAAAAAACCATAAAAGATAAATGTAACAATTCTAATAACATGTTTTTAAATTTCTAAAAATAAGTTATTTGCGACAAAGTTTCAAGTTTAAAAAATTTAAATATATAAAATCGATTACTAACTATTGACGCGTAAAGGTAATGAGAAATGTGTAAGGTAAGATTATGGAGATATAGAATACAATTATTCAATCAATCAATCAATCGAATCAGCCTATTGCAGTCCACTGCTGGACATAGGCCTCCCCAAGCTCGCGCCAGACATCCCGGTTTTCCACAATCCTCATCCAGCCTACACCGGCAATCTTACGAAGATCGTCGGTCCAGCGAGCCGGAGGGCGTCCTACACTGCGTTTGCCAATACGAGGTCTCCACTCCAGGACACGTCTGCTCCAACGGCCATCGGTCCTGCGACACAGATGACCAGCCCACTGCCACTTCAACTTGCTGATTCTATACAATTATTCAGGTTAAATATATTCAAGTTTGGATGAATCAGTTATTATTATCAGTTATTACGAGTATACTGAATAAAGTATTGTAGTTTCAATACAATAACGTATTGTGTTAGGAGAACTACCGTAAGAAATATTTATTAGACAGGTTATTTGATGTCAAAGTCTGCGAAAGTGTTTTGGAACCAATAATTTTAACTGAATCATGTTTAATAGGAAAATGAGATAGCATCAAGGTATATTTAGATTATTAGATTCACAAAAAATTTTGACGAAACGAAGTTACCCGGATCAGGTACATAGGTGCTTTAATGTATAGAGAAAAATTAAATTATTTAGATTAGTTCGATATCGATTTAGTCCACGAATAGATAGCGAAGCGGATTTCAAGTGAAATTTGATGAAATTCTATTTTTATTTCTTTTAATATCTGTCAAACACATGATACACTCAACGGTGAACTTATAAAGCTTTCAAATAAGTTCTTTTATACATTTTGATAACTGTCATAGACAAATATAGTAAGTTACAAGTAATTTCAAAAAACCACGATACAATAACCCGAGTTCTCTTTAAAAAGTAAAAAATAACGGAAGAAACTCAATCTTAAAGTACCTAAGTATGTACGAGTATTAATAATTAAAAAAAAATACATCGCGTTGGGGGACTGCTGCAAACCTAACAATTTAATTACAAATAGTCTAAACTAATGTAACTTAACTAAGCAAAATAGTTGAATTTAAAAACAAAATTAAGAAAAGAAAACTTTTATAAAATAACTTCAAAATAAGCGCGGAGGGATCCCCCAACGCGATGTATATTTTTAGAATTATTAATACTCGTACATAGGGTACTTAGGTACTTTAAGATTGAGTTTCTTTCATTATTTCTTACTTTTTAAAAAGAACCCAGGTTATTGTGTCGGGGGTTTTTTTTAATTTTTAATTTAATTTTTATATAAGATTGTAGTGTTCTTACTGTATCTACCTATTATTATTTGTTGAAGTACTGGAATAGCATAAAGATGGTGACAACATCTTCCGAATAGTTAATACTAATTTTCTGATTGGTCATTCGCCATCTCTGTAATCAATTGGCGTGATTTTTGTCCTATAAATATAATAATTTTTAAGTGAAGAGGCAGTTATTTTTTAATTATTGTGCGGCTAACGTTGCTACTTACTTATTCACTGTAGTTAAAAGTATATATTGTGAATGAATAACAATAGATTTGAAGTGAGAAATAAGTGTTTCATTGATTGTTTTCAGTCGTGTTATACACTTGTAAGTCTCACATTTGCTCTTTTCAACAAACATCTCTATCTACTTACTCTAGTTCGTACTTGTTCTTTTATGTGTAATGCTAGAACGTTACGAGAAATGTCTATTTTATGACCAAACATTCAAATCTTCTTCTCTGCAGACAATTGTACCTGACACAGATAATAAACCCTAATTATCATACCTATTTGTAACCTTTCATGACAAGCCCTCAAGTTTACAATTTAATTTAAAAAAAATAACACTTCATTATGCTTTTTTCTCCTTCTGCTGCAAATTATCATACTTCGCGCGTCATCTTTCTCGCCTCCTCTTGTGACGTTACTCACACGTTACTCACATCATCATTATACACATATCACATTTTTATTTATATTGTTAACTATACGTACATACATAATGTTATAATTATTATAATTAGAGTAAAGTATTTCTAAAATATTCCAGACCGTAGCTATCAGTCGTTGTTTTTATAATTGTTTATGAGAACAGATTCAGATAGTTGCGTCTAGTATAGTTATATATTTGTGATAACCTTGTTTGAACTCTATACTTCTTTTCTTATCTGTAATTACTTTTTTCGTTTGGACTTTAAGATTAAAAAAACAAAACAATATTGTCCTCCTTTCCAGGCGAATCCGTTTACCCTCACCTAAAAAGTATCGTCCGATTGATTTAACCTGTAATATCACACTGGCTGTATAGTATCTTTAGCTCTTATATTTTGCTTTATATGGCTCTTATATACACATCCGTATTTGGCAGTGGGCGTTTATGCAATTTTCTCTGCCAGATAAAGAGTTGTGATGCAGATGTAAGAACGAAATTTCAATAATAACTAAAACTAAACAAAGATAAACTTGTTGTTAACTTTTAGGTGTTAGCGCCTCTCGTGTAACACCGTTTCCTTATCTTTTGTACCCATGACATAAAACGTACGCATCATGCATTCATGTCGTGATACTTAACTTAATTTTGGAAAAGGATCATCTTAAAGTAAACTTGACATTTAATTCTATACTCTGCATAAAACTTTAACATAAAAAATAAAATAAACACTAATAAATGACGTCAATGGCCAGAATCGAGCTTATTTGACTTAGATAATTCTTTTTCCATATTATATTTTTAAAATTATATCAAAGGACATAATATCGTATAGTAATATTTATTACTACACAATAATAGGTACATAATTTTTTGCGTACTGTTTTCAATGCGTTTTAGGCGGCAAAAATTATCAACACGTTAACGTATATTTTGTTCCGTTTATGCTTTGATAGTATAATAATAATAATAATATCTTTATTTCACAAACATAGTACTATATTACAATGATAACTAAAACTAAACAAAGAAAGAACAATATGTGGCAACAATATCAGAAGTAATGGGATTAGCATCTGTAACCGAACTAGCACCGAGCACCATTCAACTACAAAATAACACACTTTATTCATATGTGTTGTCACCAGAGCCTTAAATGGCATAAAATAAATATACGGAGTGGACGTGAGAGAAATACTAAAACTTGGAAACTGTAGACCAATTTTAATCTCTGTGCCAACCTGTAGCGCGACCTATTAAATATTTAGAGGTATATACAGTTCAGTCTTAATCGATATTTTTATAACAGTTATGCAAAATACCTACTTTATTGTGAATAATTGGACGTGATCCATATTTTTTGGAAAATAAAATTTTAAGGTTAAATGAAATGAAAGTCATTGTACATTACAGAAAACTGTTCCAAAATTGTTGACAATCAATTTTCGATCTACACTGATTCGATATCTACAATCTATAATTAAAATTTAAAATCAGCGTTTTTTAACTTCCTAAGCTAGATCACTTTTCCTTTGCCTACTTATATTATTAATAAAATGCTACCAAAATTAGTAAAGGTCTTCGGATAGGTACTTTCGATGTTTTTTGTCATGATTCAATCTCAAATTTCAAATTTAATAAAACCATGAGCTTGCATTTGCATCAAAAAAATAAATAAAATAAAATAAATCTTACCGAATTTTTATAAAATAATATTATGAAACAGTGCTCGTATTTGAGCATCGTAAAGTAGTAAAATTTTATATTTATAGGAATACTAGCTGTGCCCCGCGGTTTCACCTGCGTTGATTTGAGGGAAAGAAATGCTTTCCTTTTTTCAATAGTATAAGATTTAATTAGCTTGACATATTTTCCTTAGTTTACACTAAATAAATTTCTGAACGCACGCATAAATATTTGACCAAAGAGTATATAACCACTACGTTTTATATTTGACAACCAATATACATTATGTCAATCCGTTTTCATTACTGACATTATTATACATTTTTAAAATGTAAAATACGCCACTATCCGTATATTGTGGATATATGTTATCGATTCGAAACCTTCATTTAAATACGTTCTTTAATTTTATCGGAGAGTTTACCATATCGACGGGATGAACATTAAATGTTTGACAGTTACGAAACACGAACATAGTTACATACAAATTTTCATTCCCACCTTTCAACCCCTTACACCCTTTTATTCGCATTAAAAAGTAGCCTATGTCCTTTCTCAGACTCTAGACTATCTGTATACCAAATTTTATTTAAATCTGTTCAGTAGTTTTGGCGTGATTGCGAGACAGACAGACAGACAGACAGACAGAGATACTTTCGCATTTATAATATTAGTATGGATAATTCGGTCAAGTTCTTTTAAAATCAGATAGTAGCGTTTTGAGTGCCTTGATCAATTTGAGATTGGAGGCTTTTTACTCTTTATATTTATCATACTGAAAGTATATAAAATAACAATTCAAGATTCAGAGGGTTTTTAAAATATTACGGTAAGGAAACGTTCAATAAGATATCGCTTCGCTTCAGCCTGTAATATCCCACTGTTGGGCATAAGCCTCTTTGCCCATGTAGCAGAAGGATTAGTTAATCCACCACGCTGCTCCAAAGCCGGTTGGCAGATATATACTCTCCGAGGCACGGTGGGGTGACCCACAACTACTCAGACTGCACAAACACTCAGACCACGGCAAACATCTGTATGGCCAATACAAATGTTTGTCATGTGCGGGGATTAAACCCGCAACCGCCAGCTTAAGAGCCACAAACTAGTGCTGTGACCGTTGCGCCAACGCGGCGAAAATTATTTGTGATAAATCTAATATTATAAAAGTGTAATCAAATATGAAATAAAACAATATTAGTGCTATAAAGACTTTAAATTCGACGACAGAACCTTAATAAAATTGCTGAATGTTAAGACATTCTAAAAATCATAAAAATTGTCATTTTACCGTTTCAGTAACGGCACTCGTGGATGAAAAACCCTCTACAAATAAGAGCAAGTCAAGTTTGCGTTTCGACGAGTGCGCTGTTTATAATTTTATGAATATAACTTTATTTTATTTCAACCACAAGTACATGGATTATAATAAAATCATTAAACATTTTTATTGAATATTTCCTTTATTTTAAAATAGTACGTTCAAAAAATTTAACGTTTAAATTACAGGATGATAATTAAAACTTTTTCAAATTTTTTTAGATGTTAAAATATAAATTTTTATAAGCGTTATACACGTAGACAATTTCAGTGTGTATATAATATGTATACATTTTTAAGTTTGCTTACATCTCTACACATCTTTTATAATTTAATACGGGGTGTATTTAGAACGCTTTGAAAAACGAAGAGGTATGATAGTGTTGGCATGACCTGACATGATACAAGTGAAAAAAACGCGAAAAGAATTTTTTTTTCTTGCCACTTTTCATAACTTTTTTTGGTATAATTCGGTTTGGAAAAAATAATGAAACAGACATTTTAAGATAATGCTTCAAAATAATCGTGTTTTGAAAAAATCGGCAATGTCATTGAATACTACTAGTTCGTGTGCGCCATCAGCTGACCGGCACGAGGTTAACGTACTCCCGCACACACAGTCGTGCGTCTCGCGGTCAACGAGAGTTCGCAAAATACATAATTCCTAAAATGTTCTTATAAAACTCTGAGAGTTTCTTCTCTCTTCTGAGATAAATGGTTATATGCATTATATAGTATATAAATAGTATGTTACTTGGTTTAAATCTTTCAAAGCGTTCCAAATACACCCGGTATAATTATATCTTCTCAGTAATATTGTTGTTATGAAAAAAATTTATATGGAACGAATATTAGAGAGAAATATATTTTGAAATTTGAGATTGTAAGTAACAATAGTCAGCTAGTTATACCTACATAAGGTTAAATGGGCGCTTGTTTCATTTCGTTCAACAGTAATACGTATAATCGAGTAACACGAACCGGCTCACCTTCCCTTAAATTATATTTTCTTATTTCCCTTTTCTCGTATATTTTCCCAAACAAGGTTAACGGCGATTTATAACTAACAGAAATAATCAAAAAACGTTTTCTTTATTAATTTTTCATAAAATATTCGTATTCAAATCTATACTAATATATAAAGCTGAAGAGTTTGTTTGTTTGTTTGAACGCGGTAATCTCTGGAACTACTGGGCCGATTTGAAAAATTCTTTCAGTGTTAGATAGCCCATTTATCGAGGAAGGCTATAGGCTATGTATCATCACGCTAAGACCAATAGGAGCGGAGTCCACGCCGACGAAGTCGCGCGCAGAAGCTAGTTTGTTAATAAAAATCTTATTGAACTTTTCTACGGTAATATTTTACGAGTCTAAAATAAATTAATATTTCGAAAAATTTATAAATTTCGTGTATATATTGATATTTCTACTTTTTTTACTAACATAACATTTTAGGTAGGTACTTGTATGCAAGTGATTATTAAATAGATGGTATAATACTAGTCAGAAAGCGCTGCGATTATCAATTCGCTCTCAAGCGTCTAAGCAGTGTTGTTGCGCAATTGCGGATTGAATATTTTTGCATGTGTTTTTGTCGTTTCTTAAGTGGTTTAGATTTACATGTCGGTTGGATTTGCGAAATTATTCAAAGCCACTTGTTTTGAGGAAAATCTTTGACAACTAATACTGATTTTTGTTTAAATGGCGATGTCCTGTTCATTGTTCAAAGCACAACAATAAGCACAACAACAAAACATTATTTGGATATCTAATTTAAATTAATCCAGTTGTTGATATATTTAAAAATTAAAAGTAAAAAACCTTTTTAAAAAACAAGATTTTATTTGAATGCGCTAAAACGAAAAAATTTTTTTTTACTTTAAAACTTTTATTATCTACTTATAAAGTCATTACACATAATTATATCTATATGATAGAAAAGCTTGTCGCGAGATATGAGTACACGTATTCCCTTAGTTTGAAAATTATAATAGTAGAAAATCAATCACATCAATTTATTTAATTTACTTGTTTACAAGCAAATCTCGCGACAAGCTTTTATATCATATATATTATGTGTAATGACTTTATAAGTAGATAGTAAAAGTTTTAAAGTAAAAATTTATTTTTTTCGTTTTAGTGCATTCAAATAAAAGCTTGTTTTTTAAAAAGGTTTTCTACTTTTAATTTAATTTTTACTTTTTATTTTAAATTTCAGCTCAATTGGTTGAAGATATCTGCTTCAAAATTGAGTTGTAAGATTTTACCCGAACAAACATACATACATAGATACATCACAGATGCATACATACAAACTATGCATTGTCATCCAAATTGAACCTGTATACAAAATCTCAGCTCAAATGGTTGAAGATATTATCTGCTTCAAAATTGAGTTGCAAGATTTCACCCGAACTTACCTACATACATAAAACTTACATACATACATACACAGCACTGCAAGTTAAATAAAAGCTTGTAAAAATGGCTTAATAACGAGTTCAAGTCTCAGTCAAGTAAATCAAGTATATTCTCAATATATTAAATCAACATTTCAGAGGGATAATTATTTTAGATCAGATTAACTCAATGCGATATACTAATGATAATAATCAGTGCGATTGGTCAAAATTTTATTGCTAATTGCAGGCTGATTACGATGGAAAATTTACCTTTAATTTATTTAAATTACAATCGCTATTTCGCAAAGCGGCGGATTGCCAGTTTCGCACAAAGGGTAGAATTTATTACAAACCTTAATCCAGACAGCTTAACCCATTCCTTTCAATTTTTGTTAATTGTTTTGAATCCGTAATTAGCTTGAAGTTAGTACTAAGTAACGTCAGGGGAGCTGGGTTCTAATTGATGATTCAAAGTTACGATTAAGTCTGATATGCGTCCGGAGAGATTAGGATATCTTTAAAGATATGTATCTTATACTATTAAACGAGCAATTCTTGTATATATATATATATATAGAATCTGAATCTCGGAATCGGCTCCAACGATTTTCGTGAAATTCAGTATACAGGGGATTTCGGGGGCGAAAAATTGATCTAGCTAGGATTCATTAAAAAAAATGTCGTTTTATACCTGTTTTTAGGCAATGAAAAAATATCATTAGAATACGAAGCTTAATTTCACTACCTGTCAACATAGCAGTAATAGCGTAATTAGGAAATCGGCGAGTGTCAAATCGTGTTGACCCGGGTTCGAATCTCAGTCTCCAGATTAATTTTTTTTCTTTTTTTTTTTTAATTTCACTCGTGATTTATTATTTAAATAAAATTAAAATATAAAATACCGAGGAAAAAAAAAAAAACAAAAAATAAAATGAAAATACCGAGCTAGGCTCGGTCACCCAGGTACTATGGTAAAGCTATCTATTTCAGAACTGTAAAATGTGTAATGTTATTATCTCTACGATGATAGTTTAACATCATGACCGTCATGAGATAATGGGATTTCAGAGTATTACTTTCCTTTTTTGTATGGGTTAACCTCAATACTTATCGATCCGACCGTTTTGTAAATTTTTAAATATCGTGAAAACAATATTTCAGATTTTATTGTTGCTTTTCTTGCCAATTGCCGTCATATTTGTTTACTCAGCTAATGATCGTGATCAACACCAGTTTGCTGATGTATTGGTCATTGCTAGTGCGATACAAATTACATCAAAGTTTCTAATTTTATGCATTTAAATTTTAAAATATTAGAATAGTCGTGTATATGTTTTAAAATAGGCTGAATTTAAGGCGTATGTGGTTATAATTTTGAAACTAATTATTGACAAAAGTTCAATTAAATATTTGTTGAACTAAAAACAGAACACAAATGTATGTGTAAACACAATTATTGGAACAATATACAAAATGTTATTGAATATCAAAATATGTATCTCTGGCATGACAAGTTCATTAAAAAGTTACTGTGCAGCATTTAAGTGAAACATTTTATGGTACCCAAGGGTTGTTAGTTACATGAGACGTAAAGTGATATCACAATAACGTAGCGTTCAAAGGAACTATTATTTGTAGTAACGCTGAGACTTTCCAACACCGCTGCACTAGATTTCCGATAGAAGATTTGCGATAGTAGACGGAAACAAAACGAAAATGTAAAGAAAAATGTGTTGAAATTTTTTGCCTTGTTTTCGCAATCATTCCTTTTGAACTGTTTCATATTTATTATCAGACGTAAAACTTTGTTCATTGTTTTATAAATTTAATTCCTTCACGTGTAGGTGTTATTTAGATTGTTTGGTGGTATCACATTACATTGAATTTTTACATATAGCACATGTACCAAGGCAAAACGAGGAGACCCAACTATGACAAAAAACTTGTTTATACTAGACTAGATGTTTTGTTTTGTAAGATTAAGGTGGCAATCAACCGTAGGACTCATATGATGGTAAAAGCTTCGCAACCACGTTGTCGATACTACCCAAGACCCTCCCCAGGAGCTCTAGGCTACCTTACTTACTTGTTTCGAGCCGTTGTACTAGATTTGTGTCTTTATTAATTCGGCTTATCACAGTCCACTGCTGGACATAGTCCTCCCCAAGTGCTCATGTGTTGTGACCGCAGGGCTGGCTTTATCGCACCGAAGACGCTGCTGCCTGTTTTCGGCGTGTATATACATTTGAAAGCCAGCAGTTGGATTGTTATACCGCCATCGGTCGGCTTTCTAAGTTCCAAGTTGGTAGTGGAACTGTGTTATCCCTTAGTCATCTCTTACGACACCCATGGGAAGAGACGGGGTGGCCATATTCTTTCCTGCCGTAACCACACAGCAGTGTGTCTCTATATTAGTTACCAATCTATCAATATATCTACATTATAGAGTTATTAGAATATTTTATTGGCCATATAAATCGAAATAAATTCGTAAATCACCGCGTTCAAACGTGCTGCTAGCTGGTAATTTATTTTTAAAATAATATAATTTGGTATTCCTTGAATTAAAACTTATAGACTGTTGTGTATGTCAGTAAGGGGGTGATAGACGTGCGAGTAAGTACGCGAACTTGTGGCTCGACGAGCTTTTTCGCCTGTGTGTCACCCTAAGTACGCGTACTTTAAAACCGCCGAGTAAGTTCGTTGGCGATCCGACAAGTTTGAAATTTTGCTCGTAACCCGCCGCCGCTCGCACGTGTGGCAGCACTACGAGCCGCGAGCCGCCATTTTTGACCGACTTCCTTTCCTTTTTTTCGTCGACTTACGTTGTCTAATACTAAAAGTTATGCACTTTTCAGGGTGTACCGACTTTAATGATTCTTATTTTAGTCAAAATATTATGCTTATCATGTGGTTCCATTTAAATTTAATCGAGATTTTACAAGTACTTTTTGAGTTATATCTAATAATGCGTTTTACTTGACTGTGTTTTCATCACCCTACGTTGTATTATACCTTATAACTCTTTCCTGGGTGCATCGATTTTGATGTTTGTTGTATAAATCAAAAGCTAATGGAGTAGTAAAGTTGTCATGTGGTCCCATTTAAATATGTTCGACATATAATAAGTACTTTTTTAAGTGAACTTTGATAACGCGTATTAACTTGACTACGAGTATTTTTTCGTCTATGTGTTACTTGTCGATGTAATTAAAGTCAGTTTTTTTTTCTTTTTTGTGAGAAAACACAATTTTGTTTCGCCAGTCAGTGGACGCGCAACGCTTGTAGCGTAGGTATTTGCAGTTTTTGTTAATTTTGATTGAGAAATTTCTGAAAATGAATGTTTTTAAAATGTAATACGATACAATTTCCAAATAATACAAAGCTTCTGCTGTCGACGACATCGCAATACAGAATGAGTAAGCTCCACGTGTGTCACCGACGTCGAGCCGAGTAAGTTCGCGAGCTTAAAAACCGCGTACTTTAAGTTCGTACGTCTATCACCCCCTTAAGAAAATGAAACCTCATTTCTGAAAGCGTTTTATTTTCCATAATATATTGTTTGACATTCCAGTGACATAGTTTTACTAAAGACTTTTATTTTGGCGCGAACAGTGTAAATACCGCTTTGTTAATCAAAAGTTGTAATTTTTTTTTGTCTAAGCCTTAGACTCTAAGGTCTCTTTATAGAAAAATCTTAAAGCTCTAGTTTTATAAACTCTTTCCTATGGTGACATTCAATGTATGACTATTAAATGGTCTCCATAAAAGCAAATTAAAAACTTTCTAGACTTCAATATAACACTATAAGCCTAATCATCATTCGTACGTATTTATCTGATTTATTAGTATGCGTGACTACATTCATTCTAGGAAAGTGATTTTACTACCTCTCATTACACTTTAGACTCTAACTCAAAAGTGTTTGAGTTGAAAATTGAAAATAGCGATGAAACAGTGTCATGTTTACGATGAATAACCCTGAAATTAGAAACGGCTAAACTAATCAAAAGAACATTATTAATTCGTGGTCGTATTTTTAATGTATCCGACGTTGAGCTAAACTTTTAGTATAATTATAGACCGATTGAATTTAGCCTACGATACAAAATACTTATGTTTGAGATCAGATGAACTCTTCAAAATATTCGATATTTCGTATTGCATCTTATATATATTAATTTCTGTTCTTAAATTCTTTTACTGGTTTTAAAGATGTTGGTAGCTTTAAACTAGACTATCCAATGGTGAAAGTATTTTTAAAAACGAATTATTAAACCATTTATGTACCAATTAAGTATTGTAAATATGTATCTAACAATATTATTTTAATAAATGTGTCAATAACTATTATTAATAAAAAGGAGTTAATTTTATGCAGTGTTAAGATTTCATTGATAATATTTTTAAGATATTTTTTTTTAAATATTTTTCATATTTTAAAATTAACAAAATCGCGGAAATAACTCGTCTACATAAATGTCATATAACCGACTTCAAGATATTAGTAATGTTGACTGACATTAAAAGCCGGGTAAAGAAAATTACGATATGGATAATTAAATAAAAAATACTACCTCTACCGTCTACACTACGACGCATGAAGGCACAGAGAATTTTTTTTGATCCGTGACGCAATTTATGCAATATCATGAACCTGTCAGTGCATACAAGACAATCCTTGCGATTTTACGTCAGTAACTGATCTGCTTAGAATGGTATTTTTTACTAGTATTCCTCAATTACCAAATTTTCTAATTTCAATAAAATTTTTCTTAAACGGCTCAGAGGAATCTAATATTAGCGCTTAATAATTAACAAACAAAGACATATTTCAGCTTTAGTTATATTACCCCATAGTTATAATTCTATAAATAATAGTAATTATTACTAAACGAAAATTTTAAATCAGTCACTCTAAACAGTTGCACTTACTTATATAAATGTATAGATAAAAAACTTAATATAATATAATATAATTATATATAAATATAATTCAATAGCATACATATAAAATTATATGTAAATAATATGGTAAAGATCGCTGGTCTAGCGCAAAGACAAAAATTATGCTCAAATCGACAATCACTAGATAAATTTCCATTAGAAGTGACTATTGGTGTCTTTACAAATCGTTCCTAGGAGACCTCGCAAACTTAATAACAAATTTTCGTCACTCTTTTAAGTAAATTTCTCAAGTCTCGAAGATTATTATTGGCGTTTTCTAAATTTGAGATGTCAATCAGTCCATGTAAAAATTGGTGTCAGTACCAGAAAATAATAATAAGGAAACTTCATTAAAATATGGAAAATGTTAGGTAAGATAATATTGATATGGTTTATAAAATAGAATTTATAAATCTCGATATTTTGAAGTAGAAAGCATTTCAGTTTTAAAACGCTGTCACGGACATTTTCAAACAAAGCGAGTGAGCTTCACGAGCGATACAAGTGTGAAAACTCACTGGAGAATGTGAAAGATTTTCCACAAAATTAATTCGTTATAACTTATTTATAATTTAAAAAAAAACCTGCCGAATAATAACTTCCTAAGGCGATAAACTAAGAGAGAAACCAGACACTTTTTTTGCAGTGGGTATGGATCCATTGGGGGAGGGGTTCTCATATATGAATATTTTTATTCAAGTGTACAACAATATATAAAGATTTTAAAGAAACGAGCTAGATTATGTAATTATATTAACGAATGTTTGCTATTTTATATCAGTAGAAATTTCGTCTGGCTTAAAATGTCATGATATCGTTAATAAAAAATTGAATATTCAAGTAAGTCGTGTATATTAAGCGCTTAATTTGTACGTATATTATACCTAATACTGAGTTATAAAAGAGAACAAAAAAGAACAAAAGTAGCGTGTCTCAGCAAAAAAATATCGTATCATTTATCGCTAATAAATTCGTCAACCCGAAAGGACCCGCATAAAGGGACCAAATTGAGCATTCTTCTCACATGTGTACAATATTGAGCGGTCCTTGATTTAGGATTAAAATATTAGAATATATTAAATAATTTTATTAAATATTTTATTCCACATATCGAATTACATATAAGAAAATAACAATACTTTAAGGTGAGGTAATTGATGTATTCCTGCAAAACACGTTTCTATGAATTCAGTTTTGAAATAGTAAACAGTGAAATTTTTATCTAATAAATTTAATTGATATTGTTGAGGGTATATTCTAGTTCAGGCTTTTGTCGGAAACATGATTTGATAAATTTGGCTCGATAGAATAAATTCACAAAGTTACCTCTTTTCGGGTCATTTTATTTACTATGATTGGGTTTTATTCTTAAAATAACTGATTTGATATTATAAATAAATTACCAAAATAAAGTTCATATATAACTGGAATAATTTGATCAAGTGTTTTTTTTTTTAATTCCATAATTTTTTTTTAATCGATTATTCAAGTGATTTTCGACCGCTTTTTTGCTCTAGCGGCACTGTGCAGTGTCCTGTCGGACGTCATAGACGCTGGACGTGTGAAAATTTTTTCGATTTTTTTCGTATTCCGTATTTTTTAAATATTAGTATGCATTCAATATTCGTACCTACTGAAATTTGAATTCGCTATTTATAAATTTAAATTAATATATTTTGTTGCTGTTTTTGTAAAAAATACCTATTTATCTACATAAAATAAAATTGGAGTGTCTGTTTGTAATATTACGGTTTTTAACTAAATTCATATTATGTAGGTATGTATAATATACATACATTGTATATATACCAAAATAACATTTTTGAAGTGAAACTTCTTTAGGCGCATGAGGGTTAAAATTTGGTAGGTGGCGCTGCTATCGGTATGTAACTCCGAAACTACTGAACCAATTTGTATCAAAATTTGTAAGCATCTGTAATTTGGTCCAACTTGGGAGATAGGGTACTTTTTTCTCAATTAGACCCGGTAGGTGGCGCTGCTATAGGTATGTAACTCTGAAACTACTGAACCAATTTGTATCAAATTTTGTAAGCTTCTGTAATTTGGTCTAACTTGAGAGATAGGGTAGTTTTTATCTCAATTGGACCCGGTAGGTGGCGCTGCTATCGCTATGTAACTCCGAAAGTACTGAACCAATTTTTATCACATTTCGTAAGCATCTGTAATTTGGTCCAACTCGAGAGATAGGGAATTTTTTATCTCAATTTGACCCGATAGGTGGCGCTGCTATCGGTATGTAAGCAATCTTTGGTAGCTGTTTTCCGGACAGGACAACGTCTGCCGGGTCCGCTAGTTTAATATAATTATTTTGTTGCTGTTTAAGTTTTTGTAAACACTATTTATCTATATAAAAATTAATAAAAATGGATTGTCTGTTTGTAATATTACGTCTTTTAACTAAATTCATATGTATGTATATATACACGGTACATATTACACCAAATTAACATTTTTGAAGTGAAACTTCTTTAGGCGCATGAGGGGTAAAATTTGGTAGGTGGCGCTGCTATCGGTATGTAACTCCGAAACTACTGAACCAATTTGTATCAAAATTTGTAAGCATCTGTAATTTGGTCCAACTTGGGAGATAGGGTACTTTTTTCTCAATTAGACCCGGTAGGTGGCGCTGCTATAGGTATGTAACTCCGAAACTACTGAACCAATTTGTATCAAATTTTGTAAGCTTCTGTAATTTGGTCTAACTTGAGAGATAGGGTAGTTTTTATCTCAATTGGACCCGATAGGTGGCGCTGCTATCGCTTTGTAACTCCGAAAGTACTGAACCAATTTTTATCACATTTCGTAAGCATCTGTAATTTGGTCCAACTCGAGAGATAGGGATTTTTTTATCTCAATTTGACCCGATAGGTGGCGCTGCTATCGGTATGTAAGCAATCAAATTTGGTAGCTGTTTTCCGGGCAGGACAACGTCTGCCGGGTCCGCTAGTTTAATATAATTATTTTGTTGCTGTTTAAGTTTTTGTAAACACTATTTATCTATATAAAAATTAATAAAAATGGAGTGTCTGTTTGTAATATTACGTCTTTTAACTAAATTCATATGTATGTATAAATACACGGTACATATTACACCAAATTAACATTTTTGAAGTGAAACTTCTTTAGGCGCATGAGGGGTAAAATTTGAGCGACCGGTAACGCGTCAGTGTCACGACGAGTACTTGGATGGGTGACCTCTTTTTTTTTCAATTAGATTTTTGAAGTGAAACTTCTTTAGAATCGTTGTGATTTCAAACCAGATGCAACGGAAAAACGACAGGGAAGGGCGCGCGGCGCAGCGACTTGCATGAAAAAGGATGACACATTGTAGCGTTACGCTCATTGTAGCGTTACGCTATTTATATCGTTACGCTCATTGTAGCGTTACGATATTTGTAGTTACGCTATTTGTAGCGTTACGCTCATTGTAGCGTCAGTACTTGGATGGGTGACCGCTTTCTTTTTCAACTAGTTTTTTTTAAAGTGAAACTTCTTTAGGCGCACTTAACTTGGAGAGTAAGCAGGCGTGACGAGAGCGTTACGAAAAGTGTGATTGGTCGAGGCGAACGGAAGTTGAGAGGGAGATATTTTGGTTAAGATAAAATTTGATCGACCGGAAACGCGGCAGCGTCACGACGGTCAGTTCTTGGATGGGTCACCGCTTTTTTTTCAAATAGTTTTTTTGAAGTTTAACTTCTATAGGCGCGCTTAACTTGGGGAGTAAGCAGGTGCGTTACGAGAGTGTTAAGAAAAGTGTGATCGGTTGAGCCGAACGGAAGTTGAGAGTGAGATATGTTAGTAAAGATAAAATTTAACTGACCAGAAACGCGGCAGCGTCACGACGGTCAGTACTTGGATGGGTGACCGCTTTTTTTTCAACTAGTTTTTTTGAAGTGAAACTTCTTAAGGCGCATTTCATCACATGAGGTACATTTGAGCGACCGGTAACGCGGCAGCATCAGGTACTTGGATGGGTGACCACTTGGGAACACCACGTGACGTTGCCATTTTTTTTCTTTGTTATAATATATTATATTTAATTAATATTAAAATAAGAATTATTAAATATAAAAACCTACTGTGGAATTTTTAAGGAACATACAAAAATAAATTAGCCGAATCGGTCGAGCCATTCTCGAGTTATGCGCTTAGCAACATTCTTTTTTATTATATAGATTATAATAATAATACATAACAACAAAATAGAGTTTTCAAAATAGAGGTAACCCATTTTTAATATAATATTATCTAATATATATACTAAATTTATTACAAAGTATGTTTCATTATATTATCAGCTCGGTGAAGATCGATTTAGATTCGTATCTTAGACCACTAGTACTAAGCAGCGCTTCATGACAAACTTTACATTCGTATGTTACACAGCTCAAAATGAATAATTTAAATTATATTTTTATTTCGAGTTAATACAATTAGGTACAAAATTCAAAAGTATAAGTGTGTCTGTTACATTTTTACGCCTATGGCGATGTAGCAAATTAGCAATTTTAAAATTCATCAACATCGGAGAGCTAATACTGCCTACTGTACCTATACAGATAAATTTTATTTAATAATTATTATTTTAAATTTAATATGTAATTTGTTTCATTTAATAGCTCTTATTCCATTTATGTCCAACAGTATTTATACTAAATAACCCTGAAATCCTTTACTTATTTTATTTATTTACGAAAGTATTATTATTTTATCACTACTATAAAAAATGATCATTATAAATGCATTTCTATTTTAAAGCCAAATAAAATTTCATGACGGTCAGTACTTAGATGGGTGACCGCTTTTTTTTTCAACTAGTTTTTTTGAAGTGAAACTTTTAGGCGCATGAGGGGTAAAATTTGAGCGACCGGTAACGCGGCACCGTCACGACGGTCAGTACTTGGATGCGTGACGCTTTTTTTTCAACTAGTTTTTTTGAAGTGAAACTTCTTTAGGCGCGCTTAAATTGGGTAGTAAGCAGGTTAATGCGTGACGAGAGCGTTACGAAAAGTGTGATCGGTCGAGGCGAACGGAAGTTGAGGGAGATATAAGTTAGTTAAGATAAAATTTGAGCGACCGGTAACGCGGCAGCGTCACGACGGTCAGTACTTGGATGGGTGACCGCTTTTTTTTTTTTCAACTAGTTTTTTTAAATATTGTAATTGTATTGTGGAATTTATTGAGATACGTTTTATTGAATAATAATTATTTTAAACTACCTATGCCCGCGACTTCGTCCGCGTGGAATTTAACAAAATAATTATTGTTCAGTTCGCAGTTATAAAATAATAATAAAAAATCTAAAATAAAAGTAGCCTACGTTACTCCTTATTACATCAGCAACTATCTGCCAATGAAAGTCCTGTCAAAAACGATCCAGCCGTTTCAGAGATTAGCCGGAACAGACAGACAGACAAATTATAAAAAATGTTATTTTGGTATTTGCACCATGTATATTATATATGTAATTTAGTTAAAAGCGGGTATTACAATATTACAAACAGACACTTCAATTTTATTTATTTGTATAGATTTAATATGTAATTTGTTTTATTTTATATAGCTTATTCTATTTATGTCCAACAGTCTTCATAATAAATAACCCTGAAATCATTTACTTATTTCATTTATTTACGAAAGTATTACATATTTATCACTACTTTAAAAAATGATCATAATAAATGCATTTCTATTTTAAAGTCAAATCAAATTAGTTCGCTTTACAGCCACTGACGCTTTCAGGTCACGGACTGAGTTCAACAGCAACGAGTTCGCGCGACGTGTGTCCAAGGGGGACGGGGTAGACGTTAAATGCCTACTTTTGTCATGCGACGGAGCCTTAAAGTACGTAGTAACTATTTACTAATCTGTGTCTAAAGTCTAAATTAACAAAGAGGAAATAAGGGGGATTTATCACTAATAGTGAATTCTTTCAGAAAACCTCTGTGAGTAGAAGAAATATTGATAAAATGATACAAATAAACGGAAAAAATGCTTTAAAACCTTAGTTATAAAGATTAAATTCAGACTACATATTAAACATATTGCTAGTATATTAAGTGAATAAATTGATATAAACTATAATAAAATAAATAATTATCTAATTCATTTTTTACAGAAAATTACTAGTTTTGAAAAATTATGATTTCCATTTAATTATTTAGAGCCACCAAAAGCATACAGTTATTGCTATCAGCTTTGCTAAAATTCTTTTGCTTCCTCGGTCGATATCTTTGATATATTTAATAAACAAAACTCTTTTCTTAAATGTGAATGTAAACAACATTTCAAAGATTGGTTAAATCGATTGAATTTCGATTCAACTGAGATATTTATACGGTCCGCGTTGGGGGTTTAGTTAGAACACTGCATGTTATGTTATACATATATATGTATATAACTGTCGTGGTCTCGACATTTGTAATTGTATAGTGTGTGTTTTCGGATCCCTGAAACTGGAGTAAATCTTAGTGGTAGCCATTATCTGATTTTCATAAAACGCCAGCACATATTTACAAAAGGTTATATAAATAAATATAAATTCCCGTGGGTGTCGTAAGAGGCGACTAAGGAATAACAAAGTTCCACTATCACCTTGGAACTTATAAAGCCGACCGATGGCGGGATAACCATCCAGCTGCTGGCTTTGAAATACACAGGCTGAAGACGTGATCAACCCACCTACCCAGCGTGGTGACTATGGGCAACACACATAAGTTCACGCCATTTTTGGCGCGAGCTTGTGGAGGCCATGTCCAGCAGTGGACTGCGATAGGCTGAAGTGAATTATTGTTTCTTTGTTTGGTCTGTTATTCTTATTATATTATTTTTATATAGAAATATGTATAGATGTATTTAAATTTTCTTTTCTGTTTTATATAATTATAAATTAATATATAATATATTTTAATGCCCAGAATTGGGGGCAACGATACTAATTTGATTCATATGTCGCTAGCGTATTTTCTCATCTGTGCGTCGCGCGTCGCCTCGTTATTGAGTTACTCCTCAGGAAATTAATATTGTACGCGCATGTCACTTTAATTTCAAGATTTTTATAAATATAATTTAATAGTACCTGGGTGACCGAGCTTAGCTCGGTATTTTCTTTTTTTTTTGTTTTTTTTTGCTCGGTATTTTTATATTTTAATGTTATTTAAATAATAAATCACGAGTGAAATTAAAAAAAAAAAAGAAAAAAATTTGATCTGGAGACTGAGAGTGGAACCCGTGTCAACACGATTCAACACCCGCCGACTTCCTAATTACGCCATTACAGCTATGATGACAACGGTGAAATTAAGCTTCGTATTCTAATGATATTTTTTCATTGCCTAAAAACAGGGATAAAACGACATTTTTTTTAAATGAATCCTAGCTAGATCAATTTTTCGCCCCCGAAATCCCCTGCATACTAAATTTCACGAAAATCGTTGGAGCCGATTCCGAGATTCAGATATATATATATATATATATATATATATATATATATATATATATATATATATATATATATATATATATATATATATATATACTAGCCGACCCGTGCCCACTTCGTTGGGCGTTAATTATTTTTGTGATGCAAATAATATACTTATATATACTTAAGTTTTCATCTCGCTCACATAAAGCTACCACCCCCCGTTTCAGCCCCAAAAAGGGTTGATTTCTAAAAATACATTATTAGTACACCTCCACACCATCTATAGAGCATACATTTTGAATTTCAAGTCTCTTACTTCAAAAACATAGGACTTTCATACAAACTTCCAACCCCCGTTTAACCCCCTTAGGGGTGGAATATCGTAAAACCCGTTCTTAGCTGACCTCTACTCGGCGAAAGGAATATTCCTACCAAAATTCAAGTCTCTACGCCTTATGGTTCCAGAGATATCGTGATGAGTCAATGGATGGGTAACTCTTTTATATATATAGATATATACAAGAATTGCTCGTTTAATAGTATAAGATAGACATAAAATAGCTTATGCCATTTATCTCGTGTTAATCCAATTAAGTTAAAAGAAATGGGCCTTCCGTGTACAAAATAATATATTTGTTTTCAAACAAACGCTGTTTTGAAGTCTGGCATCTGTGAGCACAAATACGTAGAATTGTTGTCATACTTGTCCCGATATCAAAATTGAATTGTACGTGCGAAAAAGAAAAGAAACAAAAAGCTCCTGTTTGAAGCGGTTTTTGAAATGTAAAAAAGTACATCAAAAGCGAAAAGCAGATACCTATTCTATAATTTGAAAGTGGTTTAAATAAACTTTTTAGTTTAAATACGTCTTAGAAACCGTGAAGTATTGTTGGGATACAAAATATTCATGTTGTTTAGACCGAAATAATATTTGTTTAGGATTTTTGTTTTCTTTTTAATTTACGATACCTACTAATAGCTTATTTACCTTGAAATAACTTAAGCTACGAAAAGCATTACGCTGAGTCTTATAAAAGAAAGGCTGCACATTATAACTTAAAATCGGAACAACAGCTCGTTAAACTCGTAAGAAGGTATATAATATTTATTCCACAGTTAACCAATCAAGGCAAGCTTGTAGAACTATAAATAGGTCTATCTTAAAATATAGACAGTGCGGAATTCATTACGAAAATTCCGAAAATCTTAGAAATAAAACAGAAATCTTGAAGCATTGAGGTCAGAGCTGGTGTCTCAGTGAGGCACGTAGGCTCTTGACATCTCGTCTTCACAGCGAGAGCTCTTCTTATGAGAATCAACACTCGGCTTGGCCTACTGCTAAATACTCAGATTCGCTTTGTGGCTATTCAGGCTGGAAAGAATTCGTTAACATCGAGTGGGATTCGGCTGAGGCAGATCGAGTGGAAAAGCTTTTAAAGTACTCGAAGTTAGTGATAGTAAAACAATAGCAAAGTGGTTTTATTTTTGGTTGAACGATTTAAGTAGACGCTTTTCTTAAGCTTAACCAAGGGTCTTATCTGCGTTAGGGTATAAAAATTTATTGCCCATTCGTACTTTTCAACTTTGCATTTGTGTATTAAAAATAACTATAACGCTAACTAAAATATATATAAATATAATTTTTAACGCTTTGATTCAACCAGTACTGCTCTGGGCATAGGTCTCTTTCTTATAGGAGAAGGGTCGGACCTTAATCCATCACTCTGCTCCACTGCGGGTTGGCGGTTATTTTTTTAATGCTTTTATCACAATAAAATAGATGTATGCTATTTTTAAATAATTATTGACTGCATAATAATTTGTATTGCTCAGTTGAACACGTAGTCTAATTTTTATTTAAAAACTTTCATATATATCGACATACATATTTAGTTTAAAGTATGTTTTTTTTAAATATATAAATGAATGTTTTTATTCGCCAACATATACCTAATAATAAAATAAAAATACACAATTCATTAAAAATTTATAACGGACAGCTGAACATTTTAAAATTCTATTTTTTGATGTCATATCTTACAAAGAAGTTTCAACTTAGCAAACATTTTCCTCTCAAGGCGATGAACAAGCAATGCGGTCTGAATATTGAACAAATGATGCTATAAAAGATCTCGCATTGAATAATGTTCTCAAATGAAACGAGTTCGGTATCACCCTTTCTTTTAATTCCGCCTGAGGCCGCAGATATAATGAAACCTCTATTCATCTGAAACGCGCCAGCAATAACATCCAAGCCGCACTACTAATCTTGTAGGAAATACACTTATGGGTTACCAGAGATTTTGTATTTAAAATAAATTGTTATCTTTGTACCCAAAACTTGGTGAACGCTCCCAGGTGTTGTAAGTTATTATGTTTAATGTATATCACCTGAAACCATTTTGAATAACGGATAAAGGTCCGACGACCTTGACAAGTTGGGATCCAAAATTTACGTAATGAAATTATGTGGGTATGACTTATGTTTTCTCATAAAATAAGGAAAATTCGATAAGCTTTACGTCGATATTTTATGTTTAAACACGGACATTTTTGACCGATTTCGTGTTTAAAGATAAAATTGTGTTACATTTAAAGTGATGTGATTGTAATTCTTCGAAAATGTCAATTCGATTTTGAAATGGAAATAACTATAATAAAATATACAAAACATAAAGCAAATAATGCGATGCGAATCTTGTTTACTGTTTGGCTTTAGTGGGTAATATTGTAGGTCATTCAACCGTGTTTTTGAATAAAAATGTAGCAATGTATTTTGGCGCATTTCTTTTACTGAATAAACTGTGCAAAATATTAAAGGAATTTCGTAGTAATCTATATGTATAAAAGATATTTCCACCCATATATTAACTCATCACGATATCTCTAGAACCATAAGGCGTAGCGACTTGAAATTTGATAGGAATATTCCTTACGCCGAGTAGAGGTCAGCTAAGAACGGATTTTACGAAATTCCTAGATGGGGTTGTGGGGGTTAATAACATATATGGCAAAACAACGTTTGCGGGGTCAGCTAGTAATTTATAAATTTTAACATCAAATTTATAAACTATTTATTAATAACACTAAGACTACTTTATTTAATTTAAAAATATTACCCATTAATAACCCCAGTGCATTACAATACACCTTCGTTAAAGAAACATTTTAGTGCAATATTTACCTACCCTGACATCTATGATTAGATTTGTACTAAATTCAAATTCTAAGCCACTGTGAGAAATGGTTCAACTTTCTAAGTACGGTTCATTCAACATTCTGGCTCAGTTGTGCAAGTCTACTTGTGCTGTAATATCAAGCGCACCTCGAAACCTCTTTAATCATATAGGTACTTTAGATAAACAATTTTGGCACAATTTTAACCAGCGAGTCTATCTTATTCTGTCTACGTTAGCTTTAAATTTCGAAGGTCGCCGAAATTTTAATTGTTACTTCAATACTGAAGGCAAACGTTTTCTTTGCTGCTGTGTATATTTTCGTTGCGGTTAAAAATAGCTTTAACTCTCAAAAGCTAATTTTCCTTTACATTCTTTTCAAAATGGCATTTTCGTAATGTAAAATATTAAATACTTGAAACATAAAAATAGTATGATTCATTTCTTTTTTTATGTATGTATGCCTGATTGTTCCATTTTTAGAAATTATTTTTTGTTTTCTATTCTTACTTTATCGTTGTTATTTTTCAAGCTACGTATATGTGGGTTATGTAGTGTTAGCGTAGATAAATGTAAATATGTATTATTTCGATGGCATATTTATTTTACACAGTGTAACAAAACACAAACTAGCCCGCTTAAACAATAAACTAAATAAATAGTGGGCGGGAGTTATAAATTCAAAAGTTTGTTTTAAATTCATAACACCCATAGGTAATGCTTGCTCGGGATAAATATTTGCACTGTTTATGTATTTAATTACGTACTTATATTTACTGTTTTTTATAATTGTAACTACACAATAATTATGATATTTAAGTATGATATTGGAACAATATATTTTCGCACAAACAAGTAAACAAAAGAGTAAAAAATGTTTTAAAGTTTACTTTGAAACATTTTTTACTCTTGTAACTTTTACTGTTGTAAAAATATTTGTTTTTCTTTTGTAATTTTTTTTTATACAATGCTTCCAGAGATAATAAGGACAAATTTCTAAAGTAAATACTCAAACTTAATTATTCGGTTTTGTAAATAAGTTATTTGAGAAAATTTCGCTTAACTTCGTACTTAAGGGATATTTCATGAATCTTCTCGGGAACATTATTGCGATTGCGTGAGGAGGAAATTTGGCAACCATTAGCCGTTGGTTTATGGCAAAGAAAACTTTGTTCATGTCCATTATTGGTGACTAATATTTGACTTCAATAAAGGAAACATTACATTCGCGAATATTTATACAAAAGTACGTATATGTATATTTGTGGAAAAAATACTAAGAAACTTCACTTATTTTGCTTGTGCATTGTTATTTTCTTTTTTTTAGATTTTTGTAATGTAATTTACTGTACTTGCCCTTCTATTTGAAATAAGTAAGACAAGATTTTAACGACAAATTATGAAGATCTGGTAACAATGTAACCCAAGTATAGTACCCGGCCATAAATATTGCACATCGACCTTTGGAAAGAGACAATCGGCTAATTTCGACTTCGTAGAGCGTTATAGTCCAAGATCACAGACCCCAGACTTCCTTGTTTCTGATTGACAAAACATTACAGTATACATCGTAGTATAAAGAGTTGCTAATCTGATACTGGCAATTCCGCAAGGGAGCTAAAGCCAAAGAAGAAGAAGAAGAAGAGTTGCTAAAATATTTTTTACAGGTTTTAAAATATAATAATATAATTAGTGTCTGGCGATAAATACTAAAATAGCTGGTTAATAACATTTTTACGTATATAAAGCAGCTAATATATTTTGTCCTTCAAAAAAATATGACAGGTGATCTGGGAACTGGGTTCTTACACTATTAGATCTGTCATACGAAATACTGACAGTCCGATACGTCTCATAGGTAATGTGCGTCAGAGATAACGCTCTACAAAGTTCAAATTAGCTGATTGTCTCTTTCTAAAAGTCGATGTGCATTATTTACGGCCGTGTACTGTAATATAGTGACGAAGTCTAATGATAGAGCCGTAGAGTTGCAACTGAAACTCTTTAAATTTATTTATCTTTTAATTGTTAATTAATTTTATTAATTTCATAGATGTAGTTTTGGATTAAACATACATGTTTTATTGGAACACATAAACTTAGAAACTTAATGAAAAGTAATGCTTTGGTGGCGTCTATACGATGCCACGACGACTATACGCTGCCGTACGTTTGCCGACCGAGTTGTACATTTAAAAAAACTTAATATAATATTGTAAATTTAGAAAACTAATGTTTAGGTAAAATATTTTAAAATTATACAAATATACATTTCATCAAGATTCAATTTACAAACGAATGCAAATACGAACAGGAGCAAACGAAACTAATCTCGTGGCGGTGATGAATGTCGGTCTGGAATTTGCGCTATTGTTTTCACATACATCTGGGAATTTGTTAAAATGTGGAAAATTCTCGCGCGAGGAGAGCTAATATACCATTCCTTTATCAAGCTGGCGTTCGAACGTGTTGGGGCATAGGTCGTTCAATATTACGGCGCGTCCCTCGAGACGTTGTCTCAGTAATGCCGTTTCACATACCAATATTTATGTTATATAGTAAGCTTATAGTAAATTACGTAAGTGAATTATTTCACAAATATTAATATATTTTTTTGAATTGAAGGTTTACTTCAAAGAATACTTAATACAATAATATCTGAAACATATTCCTATATGTAGTAATAGCTCAGCAATAATAAGAACTTTGAACTTTATTTCAGAAGATGAAAGTTTTAAGTTGATTTTGTTAAAAAGTCTGAACAAAAAAATGTTACACTTTTGTTTGTACTTTTCACAAAGACGCTCTACAGATATAAATCTAGTACTTTAACGTTCTTACATACTTAAAACTGAAGGCACTTCAATATCAAAAGCTTCAACATCTTGAAACTCAGCCCTTCGCCTTACAAATTGTTACTTGATCTTAAAGCAGATATCGCTAAGAGACCTTTACAATATTATATAACCAATATTATAAGAAAAATAATATTTGTAATACTTGAGCTGTTATGTAGGTATATTTATTAGATGACCCATACACATGCACACTAACACATATTAAAACACAGGCTATCGCTTTATTAGTTTTTGAATTGATCGGTTTCCAACTAACGTTCCTTAATATTGAAAATAGATTTCAAGATAAAATAATATATTTTAAGATAGTATATTTTAAAAGGATATTGTATAATAAATAGCATAAAACGAAATATTATTGCCTCTAGATAATAACCAGGACCAATAGATTTACGAGCTGTTCGAGGCACTGCTGTAATGTCGACAAAAACATTCACACAGACTAGCAACAGATATTTGAATATAAATATCTGCCCCGCGCGGAAATACAATACCGCGGTCGCCGGCGAAATTGTGACTTAGTACCTACTTACTACTAGGTATCAGAAAGATCGATTGTAATAGTTCACCTAGAAATTTGTTATAAATCAACATATCTATACTAATATAATAAAGCTGAAGAATTTGTTTGTTTGATTGTTTGTTTGTTTGTTTGTTTGTTTGTTTGAACGCGCTAATCTCAGGATCTACTGATCCGATTTGAAAAATTCTTTAAAATAGCCCATTTATCGAGGAAGGCTATAGGCTATATATCATCACGCTAAGACCAATAGGAGCGGAGTCCACGCCGACGAAGTCGCGCGCAGAAGCTAGTTCAAAGATAAATCTATAATATTATTTTTACTTTATAATATATTTATTTATTTTATACTTTATTGCACAATACTTTATTGTACAAAAGGCGGGCTTAATGCTAAAACCATTCTCTACCAGCCAACCTTAGGACGTGCAAGTGCGGTCGTTTGTAGGTGTGCAAAAAATGAGTTGGTACCTATGAAAGTATGACTATGGATACATAAATACATAATATTTTTATGAACAAAGAGCAAATGTATAAAATAGAAAAGTCACTTGTAATCTCTATCTTCAGTACGACTTAATTCGGGTTATGTAAACTGTTTATCAGCGAGCAACAACCGAGGCTGTCTAAACAAGTCTGATCAATTAATAGATAGTGTTAGTCAAACTGAAACAAGTTGAAACAAGCCTATTACTAACTGGCTGTAATTAAACGTTACATTTAACAAATACATTTTAAGTAGTTAAGCGATAATTTATTTTTTCTTTAAACGTACTTGCCTCACAGGATATGAATGTTCTAAACAAAGGGTAATAAAAATATTAAATAAAATTTTCCTTTAATAATCTTTTTAGGACGAATAAAAATTTAAGTTACATTAAAATTCTCGCTAATAAAATGCAGGATATATATGTATACACCAGGTGTATTATTTTAATAAAACTTATCTGTGTAATCACTAAAATGCTTGGGTAAATTATGTACTTACACAGGTAAGTACCTACTTCTTTTCATTCATATTGTTTTTAGCCATTCATTTTATTTTTAGTATATGCTAAGCTCCGATCCTTCTCCTACATGGGAAGAGGCCTATGCCCAACAGTGGGTTATTACAGGCTGAATCGTGATATGCTTTACTTTTATTTTCACTCTTAATTAGAAAGACATCGAATGTATTTTTAGAATTTCCTTATTGCAAAAATGTTATTACGAGACAAAAACAGATGCAGCCATTATAATGGTTTATTCAACGTTAGATTTAAAATTTGGATTATTCGCCATAAATTATTGTCTTAATAAAACAATTAATTAAAATATACATTTAATTAAATATTACGTTTTCTTTACATACTCCATCTTATGTTCCGTATTTTTCTTATTACCTGTATATTTCGGTACTCAACATTTATTAAGTCCTCGCGTAAGGCGTTTCTGGGCGTTTCAGTCAACAACATTTAATTTTAAAGGTAGTTTACGAAAAAGCTTTTGAGTTGTATCTTTTTTACCCGACTGCCAAGGAAGGGTTATGTTTTTCGCGCGTATCTTGTATGTATGTAATATTCTTAATTACCTAATTTCTCTAGAACCGCTGAACGGATTTGCATAATTGAGATATCGTTAGATTCGTCTTAGCAGCCCAAGTGTTCTTAGATAGGTGACATTAAAAAAACAAACATGGCGGCTGTGCGAAGCCATTGTAGTTAATGTAAAAAAAAAAAAAAATTTTTTTAGAATACTATAATATGGGTATCAAATTAAAGGGCTCAATACAAGGATTTCAAAAATGTATATTATGATTATTATTACCGTAATAATAATAAAGAAATACAATAAGAAAGTTTAAAAAATGTTGACTTTGCTCTTTCCCATGCCTAAGGCAAGCAAGATGCGAGCCGAGCTTCTTCCTCGCCTCTTAGGGCAACGTCCGATGGTCCATTTCGGGGTGTAACCTTTCCCATAAAAAAGAATTATCAAATTCGGACTACTCTGTAAAAAGTTATGCTCGGTCAAACATAAAAATGATATTATTGGCAACTTTAGAACGGCCTAATTTTTTTTCGTCGTTAAAAAATTACTTAATCAACCACATGATGTAAACTATTTTAATGAATTGAAGCGATTACGTTATTTGTCTAACTAAAAAGACATAAATAAAATAATAATTAAAAGAAAACAAAAAACCCGCCTGCATAAAAACAACTAATAGAAAATGAACTGAAAGGGCTGGAACAAGATAAAAATTCAAAATTACACAAAGCTAGCAAAACGAATCGAAACAATATCAAATATTATGTACTATACACTTAAAAACATCAATACGGTAGTCCTTCAAAATTTTATGCAACATCGTACATAATATGCAGTCGGAGATATGCACAAAGAGAGAATGATTTGACTTATCCTTCAATTTCATGTTGTTTTTATGCAGGCGGGTTTTTTGTTTTTTTTTTTAATTATTATTTTATTCACAATTATATTAATATTATTACTAGTCTAGTAGAAAAGTCGAAAATGGTCGAAAATAGAGATACTGCTCTTAAAATTATGTGTGGTAGGCTGATAGCTCATTGGAACAAGACTTACTTACTTCCAGCGGCGCTACAACCCTTTGTGGGTCTTGGTCACCTCAACATTATTTTTCCACTTCGCTCTATCTCTGGCTTCCTTTCTCCAAGCTGTTTTCTTGCCCATTCTCCTAAGATCTTCCTCCACATAGTCCATCCACCTCTTCCTGGGTCTTCCTCGGGGTCTTTTTTGTTGCGGAATCCATCTGGAGATGGTTTTCACCGCTCTGGTGTCCTCCATTCGTTCCAAGTAGCCTGCCCATCTGAGCCTCTGCGACTTACAGTGTCTGACGATCGTTTCTTTATGAATCAGTACGTCCAGTTCGTGATTCATTCTTACACGATACGTACCGTCGTTTTCTCGTACTGGCCCGAAAATTTATCTCAGGACTTTCCGCAAGTTTCCAAGGTCACTCCAAGGTTGATCATACTCTGCTTGGATCAGCTAGTTATTACAATGTCGTCTGCGTATGCGGCCAGCTGAGAGGTGTTTAAGTCAATTAGTCCTCTAAGATTGAGTTTTCGCGTCACGGCCTCCAATACCAGGTTGAAGATTACTGTCGAAAGAGCATCTCCCTGCTTGACTCCTGAGTTGATCGAGAACGCCTCGGACTGCTCGTTTTGAATGGCCACTATAGACTTAGAGTCTCGCATCGTCGTGTCTACCAGTCGAACAATCTTGCTAGGCACTCCCAGTATCAGCATGCTACAGAGAATGCGTTTGCGGTTGACGCTGTCAAAGACCTGCTTGTAGACGACGAAGACATGATGCAGGTTAATGCATTGTAACAAGAATTAGACCGTTATTTTTTTTCTGGTAATGTCCAAAAAAGGGAATAACTTGTACTTACATCACGTCACTGATCAGAGGAGGATCAGGTGAAGCTCCACATTAATTAAACGAAGCTCCTTGTCCAAAACGGCAGTCCTAAAGCCCTGCCTAACATTTACTGTTCTAATATTTGGTTCGTTCATAAGTCTTGACTTTAAAAATAATGATAGTGAGTTATCATTTAACGCCTTAACGTCAAAATTATATAGAAGATTTTAGAATTTACTCCCGATGTCGGGATACACACAACCCAAACAAATACAAACGCCCAGACCACGATAAATATCTGTATGGCCAATACAAATGTTTGCCATAATGGATCGATCCGCGACCGCCTACGCATTACGCAATAGATAGTGCTGTAACCGCTGCGTGAACACATCGTAATTTCAGTCAAGAGTTACGATACAAATTTCATCTTTTAGATTACGATTTTCGTTGTGGTAATCATCAGCACTATTTTTTTTTTCACTGGGAAATGCTTTTATGCACCCCGCCGCCGACAAGGCCGGCGGGAGTGTGGGACTCCTGGCCCAGTTGAACAACCCAGACCCATCAAAACCCAGCGGTGCCCTCATCGTCATAGCGGGGCGCCAACACGCCGTAATTTCAGCCAGAGCTACGGAAAAAATTTTCATCTTCCAGATTACGGTTTTCGTTGTGATAATCGTCATCACTGTGCCTTAATCCATTTCTTACAAAGGCGAGTTGTGCGTGGCATGCTATAATTTCAACAGATACAGTTATTTGTTATTTTACCACGCATTAATCTGTTCGAGCCGTTAATTTACTGTATAAACATATGATAATGGATTATGTCTGTGATTATTTGGATTAACAAATGATAAACACTATCGGTATAATGGTAGGAAAAAAAGGAATCTGCTAATAATCTTAAAAAAAATTAAATTGATTTTTAGCTTCGAGATATGATTTTGTGTATCGTTAAAATACACATAGGTACCAGTTATAAAACTTAGTATAGAGGTGTATTGTATATATATTCTAAAGCCTCATTAATACTATAATAAGTTAAGCTGGTTACTGATTTTTATCGCACACGAACTAAAATTAGTAAACTGTGGGAGGAACTACGTAGCATAGAACAAATACGGCCTCATTGGGTTGTACACGTGGATCATAGTCGATAGTCGTATATTTAAATCTGGCCTCGGTAAAACTACGGAGAATATTCAGTGCTTTTCAGTGTAAAATTTAAAGTTTAACAAAACAGGAAAACAAATAGGAACTTACACGTGTCAATAAATTCTAAGACAAGTATTTCAAATAATTTACGAAGAAGCAGCGTGGCGCCACTCAGTCAGCCATCAATTAATCAGCGCGAGAATTTGTTCCAACCTTACTTCATAGGACAAAAGGGATCTTTCCATTGTTGGAATATTTACAGGCTGTTACAGGAGATTGCAATACAGTAGACGAAAATTAATAATTTTATAATAAATTATGGCGTATCCAGGATATATTATGTATTACGATTGTTGAGTAAACTCCATCATAAAAAAAATTTCATATACTACAATAATATCACTGAATAACGTGCATATTTAGATATGACTGTAAGAATTTTGTTCATAAAAATTTATATAACTTAGGAAACAATTGTTTTTCTCACATTGCACGTTTTATTTTTTTGATCTCTTAATACGAATACGTGAAGCGACTCAAAACGTGTTTATACTCGAGTCACTCGAGTGACTGTAAAAATTTACTCGTGTGAAAGCGACTCGAGTGCGTTTGTATTTATTTTATTGAGTCAACTCAGTAACCAGAGTTTTCAGAATAGAATTTATAACGACTAATTGCGAGTATGCTGTGAAATTAATTGGTTTTGTATATTCACATAAACTTGAACAAGCAAAAAATTTAGAAAACCTATTTATTTGTAGGTATAGGGGATTCCCTTGAAATGAATGAATGTAGATTATTTTTATACTTTTGTTTATTTATTATTTATTTTACACCACATAGAGTAATTTAATACAGAATTGTAAAGTAAAAAGTATAATGCACAATGAGGCGGCCTTATCGCTCGGTAGCGATTTCTTCCAGGCAACCTTAGGGTTAGGATTAAGAGAAAGAAAAGACTGATTATTTTTATACATGTATGTATAATTACAACAATCAGAGCTACTTATATTGAAAATTCTAAATCTATATAAATGTACATTACCGTTCAAAACACACAGTCTACATGCAGCCCTATAGTAAATAGTAGGACTCATGGAGTGCCAGCAGAACTTTAGTAATTATCTCCTCATCTAACATCTACGGAACTCTAAAAGGCGTCAATTTTACCTTCACAAGTTATCAATCACCTAACTTCTTAAGAGTTAGAATCACAAACTTTAGCTTCATAAGCTGTCTATATCACGAACATCACAAGTTTTCGAATCACTGAAGTGACTCGTGTCTGTATAGCCTATTGAAATTATTTACAAGAAATAACTATGTAGTGTAAAATAAGTATAAAGAAATAAGTATAAATGTAGAAAGAAACAATTATCGATTTTGATTTTCGCCGAAACTTAACTCAAAAAAACTTTACTTTCGATCGGACATCATGTTATTAACCATACCAACTATTCTATAAATATGAAAATAATTTTATAAAAATAACTTATGATTACTTCAATATCTCAGGATAATTTAGAATGTCGTAGCCGTATCGTAAACCTATATAACGACTAACTATAAATTTGCCATGTAAAAGGATATTACACGATTTTCATTCTTTTTATTCTGTGCCTCGTATTTCTTCTGCCTGTATTTGTCAGGGTCTGTTTGCAATATTATCCCGGATCTAACGGGATACTGAATTTTATACAGAGAGATTGCCATCTGAACTACGTAATCCCTAAGGGTAGGCCAACAACACTTTCGGAATGGAATAATTTTGCTCACTAAGAGTTTTAATAAAGATCAGATGTGTATGATATAAACTAAAACTAAACTTTGCATGCCTCATGTTATAATACAATGTAATCAAAGTATATTACTCAGATCTAGTAAGTAATAACCACATTTTTGTTTGAGCTCTCAAACGAAAAAAACTGACTTCTATTTAAATCGATAAGTAACAAACATAGGTACTCGAAAACATAATTAAATACGCATTATTAAGCTTATCTGAAAAAAGGTCTCGTCACAACCACACGACAATCACCAGCTTTTGAATAAAATAAAAATCATCAATCATCAAGCGATACACCCATACATAAAAACATACACCATAAAAACAGTCGAATGGAGAACCTCCTCCTTTTTTGAGGTCGGTTAAAAAATTACACAAGTATTAATATTAATGTTACACACAAAGACATTACATGAATATACATATGAGAAAAATTCCAACACGAGTCTGACATTATCTGTGATAATTGCAATCGACAATTTTGAAGGTTTATAACTACAACAATATTACAAGTTTTCCAAAAGTCGAGCAAAAGTAACATCTACATATATAATCGTGGCTGTTCAACTTCGTTTAAGTGTTGCCAGTGAACTAAAATTGACAATAATTGCAATAAAAGACGTTTAATCAACTATTAGCAAGCGATCATTTATCAATTAGTTGATACGGTAACGGAATGGATTAAAATTGTTGTGGAATAAATTTCTTAATTTCTGAATGGCTCTGAAAATACATTTCGTGGATACTGCATGGATCTGTAAAAAGTAAAAAATGTAACGATGTTTGAAGCTTTGAGGACCGCTAGTGATCTCGCACATTGAATCAGCGAAGCGTCGAAGCCTACACTGTTCTATTTGATTTATGCCAGTCATTCCTCGGTCATCATACGTTTTCGAATTTGGTGAAGCGTGTTCCTGCTAACGAACACGAACATACATACATACTTATAAATCGTATATAGTTTGAAAAGATATGAAACGTGCATTTTATATTACACACGGTAGGTTTTTTTAACCGACTTCCAAAAAAGGAGAAGGTTCTCAATTCGACTGTATTTTTTTGTGTATGTTACTTCAGAACTTTTGACTGGGTGGATCGATTTCGATAATTTTTTCTTTAATCAAAAGGTGGTGTGTGTCATTTGGTTTCATTTAAATTTATTTGAGATCTAACAAGTACGTTTCGAGTTATATCTAATAATGCGTTTTTACTTGACTATTTTTCCGTCGACCTACGTTGTACACCGCATAACTTTTTACTGGGTATACCGATTTTGATGATTTTTAATTTCATCGAAAGCTGATGCTTACCATGTTGTCACATTTAAATTTCATCGAGATGTGATTACAACTTTTTGAGTAATATTTGATAACGCGTATTTACTTGACTACTTTTTTGTCTATACCTACGTTGTATTACTTGTCGATGTAATTGAAGTCGATTTTTTTTTCGTTGGCGAGCAAACACAATTATCTAAATTTCTATGCGTAGAGTAACAATATTGTTTTGTAAGAGAAAAATTTATTTCAACGTACAGAGCTAACATATTATTATTGATCAAATTTTAATAGTTCTTTTTAGAAAGCTTATTTATCGAGAAAGGGTATAAGTAGGCTATAAAAATGGCTTTATATACTGTGTAAGAGACAGCGTAGAGCAGTAAATATTTTTAAACGTCTATGTCTTATATAGTTAGAACGATAAAGATACCACATATCGTTCTTAAATTTGTATTATGTTTGTAACTTTGTGAGCACCACGTTGTCTTTAAACTCGATATAATATATATTATGTAAAGTAATTTTGTAATAAAGTTAAATTCTTATTACATTGTGTTAAAGTTTTAATTTTATTATGTCTTTGTCAACTAATTATTTTTATAAAAGTTTACGCCGCGGTGTTATTTAAGACTTGATGCTTTACGTAATTTTATTTTGTAAACATTTAGGAGCGCTTTAAATTATTATCTCGCTAAACTAACAAAAGTATTCATTAAAATTTGCGCTGGAACAGTACAAGCGTCAACAACGTTCAAAAATTCAAAATTACGAAATGCTGTTCAGTAAAGTTGTGGAAAAACTTTTCATTTTATTTTATAAAGTAATATTTCATCTCTGATTCGTCACCAGCTTGAAGAAATCTTTTTAATATCAGATGTCAGTGTGAAAGGCGAAGTTCTTAAAATATATCCGAATAAGGCCAGTGGACATTGTTACAATGAACAACCATTCTCAGTAATAGTGTAGTTCGAAGCGATTGTTGCTGATCGAAATATTCCACGCTTTTTTGATACGTTTTAGTTCGACATTTGAAAATCCGATATTGAGTTTTGTATACGTACTAAAACTTTGTTCACTTTTTTATTTTTGCTAGTACATTAATACTAAAACGTTATACTTTTTCTATAGTATTTCTTATCCATAATTTTGAGTGACGAGAATAAACGTGACTTGAATTTTACTTCGTGTTTCATTTCTTTATTTTTGATCTTTTTAGGTGGTATTTTATATCTCCAAAAATAGTATTAATACGTTAATTGCTAACGTTTAGCAACATGTATAGATATGTGCCGGTTACTGTTTAGTTAAAATTTGGGTATAATATGTGGTTTGGTAGGAATAAAAATATATTATTAATTTACCACAAATAAAAAAATTAGAGCAAATTTCAAGTGTTGATAAAAATAACTTCTAAAATGAACATATAAAATCCACTCCAGTTCTTCAAATCGTTGTAGTATAAAATGACTTCATTTGGAAATCATACGTTGATCGCATATTTCGCCAGCTCGTATTATTTATTATTTCTGCAGTTTCCGTTAGTCGCTGTAATATTTTATAACTTATAATATCCCTTAGTGAAATTTATTTAATTATTTTTTTAAATAATCATATACCTATTCTCTCTATTTAATATATACTTAAAACCAAAATATTCTTATTTAAATATTACCTGTAAAAAAAATATTTTTCAAGAAAATATTATGTTTATAATTGTATAGTATAAACTAGCTTCTGCGCGCGACTTTGTCGGCGTGGACTCCGCTCCTATTGGTCTTAGCGTGATGATACATAGCCTATAGCCTTCCTCGATAAATGGGCTATCTAACAGTGAAAGAATTTTTCAAATCGGCCCAGTAGTTCAAGAGATTACCGCGTTCAAACAAACAAACAAACAAACAAACAACCAAACAAACAAACTCTTCAGCTTTAGGTATATATTTGTAGGAATCAGAAGTGAGGAGAGGATGATGGATGGCCAGAATGGTTAATTAACAATGTAATTTAACAAAGTAACTATCTTGTGTTGTTACTTAGTATTCAATGTACTCACCGAGCGGGCGCCGGATCTATCGCGTGGCAGAGGGACAGCTCAGAGTCAGTGCCTGGGACTTGCGACCCAAGTGTAGGGTTAAGGAGGGCCCTCCAAAGATACGTATCAAACGCTCCCCATCCACTGCTCGAGCTGCCCACGCTGTCTAACTAAATAAGTAACAATTAATTCGTGTACACAAACTAACTATTAGAAGAGTCGAGGTTAAAGCTACTAGCAGGATACACAAGTGCACTGCGCCACGCCAGAGTCAAGAATGCCTTAGCCGACGACAGAATGACTCGAATAATCACAGGTACTGACATACACGTCAGAACGACTCGAATAATAGAATGATTGAGGGTAGGTAAATATCAAAAACAGCGTAGGTAGCCTACACGGCCGTCCTGATGTGCGCGCGTCCTCGCGCGCTATTTATTAAAATCTTAGGTATTTGTAAGCAAAAACAAAATATCGCTCGACTATCCTGACAAAAATCTATCCAACATCTTAATATCTGATTCCGTCCAAGCTGGACTTTCCGACTAGAAATAATTGGTTTCAGTTAGTAAGCCACTCAGTCACACCAGTCTGAATATGGTTAACATCATCATCATTACAGTCATATCAATATGGTAAGTAACACTAGTCTAGTTTTACAATAGGAAAACCCCTACAATTCAAACCTGCTGGTCTAAATCGTCACCCACTATAGAAGGTGAGATTCCAGCAGCGCATCACTCATCATTACAAACAGTCTGGTCTTCAGTTAGTTCTCTCAACAACAAACAAGCAAGTTGGACCGGACGGGTGTGTCCTCACAGCCAACCGCGGACGGTATGACCCGGACGACACTGTCCTTTCGACCAACCTAAACCAACAGTATGGCCCGGACGGGTGCATCCCTTCAACTAACCGCGCACGGTATAGCCCGGATGGCACTGTCCCTTCAACCAGCACAAACCAACAGTATGGCCCGGACGGGTGCATCCCTTCAACTAACCGCGCACGGTATAGCCCGGATGGCACTGTCCCTTCGACCAGCACAAACCAACAGTATGGCCCGGACGGGTGCATCCCTTCAACTAACCGCGCACGGTATAGCCCGGATGGCACTGTCCCTTCGACCAGCACAAACCAACAGTATGGCCCGGACGGGTGTATCCCTTCAACTAACCGCGCACGGTATAGCCCGGATGACACTGTCCCTTCGACCAGCACAAACCAACAGTATGGCCCGGACGGGTGTATCCCTTCAACCAACCGCGCACGGTATGGCCCGGATGACACTGTCCCTTCGACCAACTCAAACCAACAGCATGGCCCGGACGAGTGTATCCCTTCAACCAACCGCGCACGGTATGGCCCGGATGACACTGTCCCCTCAACCAGCGCAAACCAACAGCATGGCCCGGACGGGTGCATCCCTTCAACCAACCGCGCACGGTATGGCCCGGATGGCACTGTCCTTTCGACCAATGCAAACCAAAAAGCGTTCTCACCTACTAATCAGCTCTGTCTAGTTCAGCGTGAATTTCTACATCGTGTAAGAGTCATGAGATCAAGTCAAGTCAAATAGTCATGATGATTGTTCGTAGGTCGAAAACATTATAGAACTTAGTCTCTTCCTCAGTCTTACCAGGCAAAAGTTACACAAGTTAGTACTACAACTACTACTAAATCGGTTGTACTAATCACTTAGTACTTATTACATACTCGTAGTTTTATTTGCCACCTTTGTTTCTTAAAGTTATCTCATTTACTGAAATCAATTGTCTCTTTGTTTTTCATTTTACCATTCATCTCTTAAGTACTGTCGTTAGTTCTGTAAACATCAGCTTGTATCATAATGTTGACAGGTTCAGATCGCACAAAATACGAGTTGGCAGACAGTATCATAGTTGTTACAAATAGTATCAGATGTAGCAGTCATAGTATCAGAGTTGGCAGTCATAGTATCTGAATTATTCTGGGATTGCTTATTATCCAAAATCGACAGTGCTCTTTGGCATAACTGAAAGCCATTAAACCCTCTTGGGTTTAATTAACTAATTATTACCAGAATAGGCCAGTATAGGTCAGTGTGGACCGGTTTCACCTCAATTAATAAACTATATAAGTAACAAAGGACAAGTCACGACCATCCTGCTAGCACACGCCCTTGTGTGATGGTCAACCTGGAGTAGAAGAAAGGCCACAACAGTACTTTATACTCAGTCAAACTCTACGTAAAAGGGGAAAGTAGACAAACTCTACGCTCAAAACTTAGTTTGTTTCAAGAACTTTACAATAATCTGAATCATAATATTGTCATTAAACCAATTATAACTAATCACTTCACTCAAATACCACAGCCATGTACCATCAAAATCATCACAGCCAAAACTATAGACGTACTCTACTTCGACAACAAGCTTGCGAAAACCTCGAGTAAAGACTTCTAACACCACGGCTCTCTAGGCGAAGAGTAATCACAGTACATGTGTCAGTCACATACATCTCAGTACGCATATCAATCGAATGGATCACCCGTGTCAGTCACCTCTCGTGACTACACCCTACGGTCAGAGTTAAAAGCACAACGCACACCCATGAACTCTTGGGTTGCCCCAAGAGACACCTTCTACAGGGCTACGACTACTAAGTAACTAGACTGGTACGGTTGAACACATTACAGTCGATAGAGTTGATCAATCGAGTTTCTCCCTCTACTTAAACTCGAACATCATCATTATCAACAAGATCATAAATTACATCAATATCGTCTGGTACATGACGTGCTGGCATTTTTCTTAACCTTTCGTGAGCAAATTTGTAGGTACGTTGACAATTTAAGCTTTAAGGGTAGGTATACCGATTACCTTCGAGAACTTTTATTACGTGAAAAGGGCCTCAATATTTCGGATCAAGTTTCGTTTGATTACGGTCCTCATTTTGTAACAGAACAAAATCGCCAATAGGATATTAAAAAGCCTAACTGTCCCTATGAAGGAAGTAGCGAAATCATATAGCTCCATTTACAACCCTTGCTTCCCAAAGTTACTCAACAATTTTTAGCATAGATGGAAACATAAGAATTTCAACAGTTACCTACAACGACTGCCTTAAAATGTACTACTCACGCGTTAGTGTCATTTAACTTTAAAACGCGTGGTTAATAAAGTCGAAATCAAGTTAGAAAATCACACACCTGTCTACTTATTTATTTAACAAACTAGCTACGTAATTAACTAAAATAACTAATAACGGAACAATTAATTTTTTTTTTAACTAAAAATATTTCATTAAATCGATTGGAATTTCTTCTTAACTAAAATCGATTTCAAATCAAATTTGTAACGTGTGAGGGAGTCACTAATTTCAAATTTTCTTGAACTGTTAAAAGAAAACAAACTAATATAGTAAGAATTTTCAATAGTTACCTACTCATAAACAAAATTATTAATCTTAGGTGACCTACCTATAACTATTGTTGTAATAGGTTTACGATTGTACCAAGGTGTTATCAATTACCTCTCTGTAATTTAAACGTTCTTAAACAGAACAACTAAAACAACTTTTAAACAGTTTAAATAAATCCATCAAAGGTAGAAAAAGACTAAAACCCTCAAAGAAACACTCATTTCTCACTTCAAATCTATAGTTCACGATACACACTTTTAACTATATCGAATTAATTATTATTATCACAGTAATCACTTATACGTCACGTAATAATTAAAACTACGTAATTAAACAATAACTGCTTATTCACTTGCAAATTACAAGAATCCCGCCAATAGATGATAAAAATGGTGACTGACTAAATCAGAAAATTAGTATTAACTATTCGGAAGATGGCGTCTTTAATTTTACGCTCTTTCGGTACTTCGACAAATAATATTAGTTAAAATATCGTGTAAGATATACCGTGTAACAAACACAAAAAAATATTCGGGTAATCGGAAATACTCACGCTAAGACGATATTAACACTTTATCACAAACAAGTGGGTAACCACAAAAACTTTAACAACCTAAATAGTACAACTACGCTTGCAGCATTTAATATTTTAACTCTGAACGGAGTTCAGAATACTACAAATTACAATTATTTAAAACTACCCTATGGAAACAGATATGTTCTAGTTTCCGAAAAATAGCTTCGATACCGTAAGCGAAGAGAGTCATTAAAGTGAGGGTGGACCTTGTCGCGAAATATGAAAAATGAGTATTCACTCTTAAAAACTCGGATAGTACGCAACGAATCGGTTCGATACGCTTTGCCTTTCGCTAGATCCGGACCTAGAACGCGCTGCAAGCTCGCACTACAATCACACTCACAATCTAATATTGTAACTGAATCGAAATAAAAACAGAATCGCAAAATGTATTAGCAAAAATCATTAACTATAAAATTAAATTCAACAAATAACACTGAATAAAACCCTTGTACACCGATAAGAACACAACAGAACGACCGAAAAGAACTAAAATATCGATGTACCTACTTATCACCACGAAATATTGCAACTTAATTGCACACTGCTTATTGTTCGGCGCACGGCTTTCGCGATGTGGGTCGTTAAGGTTGCATCCCACTTCTGATGTAGGAATCAGAAGTGAGGAGAGGATGATGGATGGCCAGAATGGTTAATTAACAATGTAATTTAACAAAGTAACTATCTTGTGTTGTTACTTAGTATTCAATGTACTCACCGAGCGGGCGCCGGATCTATCGCGTGGCAGAGGGACAGCTCAGAGTCAGTGTCAGTCAGTACAATGAACAACCATTCTCAGTAATAGTGTAGTTCGAAGCGATTGTTGCTGATCGAAATATTCCACGCTTTTTTGATACGTTTTAGTTCGACATTTGAAAATCCGATATTGAGTTTTGTATACGTACTAAAACTTTGTTCACTTTTTTATTTTTGCTAGTACATTAATACTAAAACGTTATACTTTTTCTATAGTATTTCTTATCCATAATTTTGAGTGACGAGAATAAACGTGACTTGAATTTTACTTCGTGTTTCATTTCTTTATTTTTGATCTTTTTAGGTGGTATTTTATATCTCCAAAAATAGTATTAATACGTTAATTGCTAACGTTTAGCAACATGTATAGATATGTGCCGGTTACTGTTTAGTTAAAATTTGGGTATAATATGTGGTTTGGTAGGAATAAAAATATATTATTAATTTACCACAAATAAAAAAATTAGAGCAAATTTCAAGTGTTGATAAAAATAACTTCTAAAATGAACATATAAAATCCACTCCAGTTCTTCAAATCGTTGTAGTATAAAATGACTTCATTTGGAAATCATACGTTGATCGCATATTTCGCCAGCTCGTATTATTTATTATTTCTGCAGTTTCCGTTAGTCGCTGTAATATTTTATAACTTATAATATCCCTTAGTGAAATTTATTTAATTATTTTTTTAAATAATCATATACCTATTCTCTCTATTTAATATATACTTAAAACCAAAATATTCTTATTTAAATATTACCTGTAAAAAAAATATTTTTCAAGAAAATATTATGTTTATAATTGTATAGTATAAACTAGCTTCTGCGCGCGACTTTGTCGGCGTGGACTCCGCTCCTATTGGTCTTAGCGTGATGATACATAGCCTATAGCCTTCCTCGATAAATGGGCTATCTAACAGTGAAAGAATTTTTCAAATCGGCCCAGTAGTTCAAGAGATTACCGCGTTCAAACAAACAAACAAACAAACAAACAACCAAACAAACAAACTCTTCAGCTTTAGGTATATATTTGTAGGAATCAGAAGTGAGGAGAGGATGATGGATGGCCAGAATGGTTAATTAACAATGTAATTTAACAAAGTAACTATCTTGTGTTGTTACTTAGTATTCAATGTACTCACCGAGCGGGCGCCGGATCTATCGCGTGGCAGAGGGACAGCTCAGAGTCAGTGCCTGGGACTTGCGACCCAAGTGTAGGGTTAAGGAGGGCCCTCCAAAGATACGTATCAAACGCTCCCCATCCACTGCTCGAGCTGCCCACGCTGTCTAACTAAATAAGTAACAATTAATTCGTGTACACAAACTAACTATTAGAAGAGTCGAGGTTAAAGCTACTAGCAGGATACACAAGTGCACTGCGCCACGCCAGAGTCAAGAATGCCTTAGCCGACGACAGAATGACTCGAATAATCACAGGTACTGACATACACGTCAGAACGACTCGAATAATAGAATGATTGAGGGTAGGTAAATATCAAAAACAGCGTAGGTAGCCTACATATTAGTATACTTAGATAACTAGAAGTTAGCTTATTACGTACTTACTAATAAAATATTACCTAACACGATTATTTATAGTGCCTGTAACAGCTCTCATCATCGCTCCACAAGAGTGTTAGCAAAATTTCACATTTATTTGTTAACTCGCAGAAACAAGACTCGAGTTTCATAACAAATGAACCCGATATTATTCTTTTCATTCATATCTCCGTTGGAGATATAAAAAACAAAACAAATTGCTTAAGTCGAAAATATAATAGTCGAGAATTTTCGTATTATCATTTTTGCTTTTCTTTAATTTATTTAGCTGTGGCATCGTTCTCGCCACCTCATGTCCAATGAAATGTTGGTTGATCTGTCCTTGTTGTAATTTATTTTCCGATTGATTATCTTGATTTAGCCTACAAGCGTTTGTTTAAAACATTGAACGGAGTGTTTTTTTTTTTATGTAACTAGGTCGGCAAACAAGCGTACGGCTTACCTGATGGTAAGAGCGTAGTCTATAGACGCCTGCAACACCAGAAGCATCGCAAGCGCGTTGCCGACCTTATCCCCAATCCCCCCCAGGAGCTCTGGTCACCTTACTCACCAACAGGAACACAATACTGATTGAAAACAGTATTATTTAGCTGTGGTCTTCTGTAAGGTCGAGGTACTACCCCAGTCGGGCTGCTCCATATTTTGAGCAGGAAATTTCCTGCTGTGCCCTACCTCAGTTAAAGTGTGAGTGGAAAGTTACTCAGTTAATAAGCTTTATTCATTTTAAATGTTTTGTTTTTAGCTTTTTTAATAATAAATAAATAGCGAATATTGTTTTGTATATAAATTTTAATAACGAACATTTTTGTAGAGTTACTTTAGGACAAGTCTCGGTTTCAAGAGTTACGATAGTTGCAGCCGCAGGTGCCAAGAAAAGGCAATTTACTTATAATTACATTTATTAACTAAAATTACAATTAAAAATTGCTATTAAAACTACATGATTAAAAATAAGTGATTCCCTACTGATGTTAAGTACGAGAATGATTTAATAAAAAGAAGTTAAAGAAAGGTTTCCTCGGTGGGGCCGTCGCGGCGGTGGTCGCTGCGGTGGTCTCCAATCTTCATCCGAAATTATGTTGAAATCTTGCAGGTGCGCGGTACAGAGTAATAAGGCTGTTTGCACACCTGGGTTTCTAATATTTAAAATAATTATATTGTTTTAATTGTCTTCCTATGAAGTAAAGCTGAAGGCACACCGATACCGTGGGGTTAGGTCAGCCGAGTGTAACACAAGCGTAAATATTTGTATTTGTACAAATATTTGTTTTCTACTAGCGAATTTATCCCTGTAAGTATACGTACGGCGGTTTAGTCAGGGAGCACACAATGTTGTTACCCTAAAAATCTCATAATGATCGTTATTCTTAGTGGTGAACCCAATCCAACGGGCGCCGTTGACTAAGCTCAGAAGCTTAGATGATAAAGATTTTACTCAGCAGTAAGACCCTTCGTCTTCTTTACTGGAAATTTGTTACAAAACGAATTTGTCCACAAAAATATTTAATATCCATATTTTGTTTAAATTCGTCGACTACGTATTTCAAAAAGTTAACGAAATAAAAACAACGGTTAGTAAAAAACGAGGTATAGCGAGAGAGTAAAGTTCAGTACAATAAATTTATCACATAATTTATATCCAGTCTTCCATTGTTCACTCCGGAATGCAACAAATTATATTGTGCTGCAACGTGAAAGAACATCTAGCAAATAGAACCAAAACTCCTGTCTGGACTGTAGTAATAAATTATTCTGGTATTCATTATTAATTGTATAATATGTAAATTAAGCTTTAGAGTTTAGACTTTAGACGTACGAAGTGATTACGATTTATAAATTGTTTTATAAAACAAAGCCTGTTTATATATGTCAGGGTCTCTATATGTAAGTATATAAATTGGCTATATATTTTGATAATAAAAATAATATTACTTTTATATAAAATACGGATCGATATTCTGAAATAGAAAAATAAAAGAAAAATGTAAAGATTAATCAGCTAATCGAAGATACTAACAATTCTTAATAGTTTCGAATTTTTTAAATCGTATGCTCTGTATAGTTTAAAGCCATGGATTTCCAGAAACTATACCAAAGTACTCTTACATACACAGTACATACATGTATATACCCAGTTCAACAATCCTATACGTCGAGTACTACATAGAACTTAATCTTTTGAAAAGGAATAGTTAATATTCTTACGATACATCAATTATGTTAATCGTATCTACGTCACTAATATTATATATTCATAAGCTCTACTCATATATTATGAATATTTTATTGATGAGTTTCTCCATGAATATTACAGTGCAACCTGATTTAAATATTCCAGACTCACCATAATTTACAGTGATTGCGTCATTGAATTATAATAAATTAAATTATTACTTTTAATGCTTACTATTTTATTTATTTATCATTGTGTGAAATTTTTAATAGTTTCATAAGATGTGTGATACATAATACTTACCTACTTCTTTAAAAATTGTACTGCAGATTCACTCTAAGAAATTGAAAAATTCTTATGTAAATAGCTAACAGTTTTAAAGACACTTAACATTTGGTCAATAAATTATCATCCAGTAAACAAATTCTCATTTTAATGACCACGTTCCTTGAATTTCGAATGGAACGAACATCGTATTCGTAAACAATTCAACAGTTTCAACGGCTGTCTGGGATTTATAACGACGGATATGTTTTTTTTTACAGGTGGCAGTACTAAACAAAAATGGCGTCATCGGTCCGCAAATAGTGCGCACGGCCGGGGCGATGGCCCTCACGTAGCGGTATGGAGGAGGACGAGCGGCGGCTGTCGTTCCCGCCACCGGCGCCGCTGCAATCGCCCGGAGAAGAGATTGACGGTTCACGACTGCTGGGGGAGATCGTTCGCACGCTCGAAGCCACAAACCCTGAGGCGGTGGCGCCACTCGTCGCGTCACAGTCCCGTGATGCACTCGACGCGGAGGAGGAAGAAAAGCCGCGGCGCGAGGAGTTGCGGATTCCTCTCGATGTCACGTTCTCGGATTCGGTGGGACGGAGTGATGAACCGCGGGCGGTGGTTACTCCGTTCACGCGGGAGTCCGCGAAGCGCGCCGGCTCGCGTGGCGCACAGTTGGTTCGCGAGTTCGGTTTCATGCCCCGGCGGAGGCTCAGCGTGGAGGACGGAGCCCGCCTGCCTAGAAAGTATGAACCGTTTCCGCCGAAACTGTACGGACGACCTCTGGAGGAGATCGACAATTTTATTTATGATGAGGTGAGTGTGTTGATTTTATTTGAGTTATACGACGCCGTTACGTATTAACGCGCTGTTTGACAATAGCCACTAAAACCGTTAATCTACCGCATAATCGTAAACGAGTTGAAATTGATTACAAAACACCTCTCAAAGATTGTTAATATATAATTAAGAAGCAGAAGCTTTATAGTTTAATCGTATACTCGTACACGTGTAACTTTTATCTTCTTTCGAAAATATATCACCGAAAGTCGGATGGAATGTAATTTTGCTCAGCTTTTGCATATTTAATGATCTTCAATGCTTCCATTGGAAGTATGGCGCAGACTCTTTCGCATATATTAATAGTTTTATTCACACATGCATGTGCCATTATTAAGTTTTTAATATTATGTAGAATATTCAACAAATTTGCTTAAATGACTGTACAAATACACAAGAAATATAATAATATAGGGAAGCTAAATTTGCATATTTAACATGACTTTTCGATTTATAAAAGCAAATAGAAGGTGTTATAAATAAAATTAAATGGTTTTTGTTATTCATATTACATATGGATGTTTTAATGTCGGAGATTCGTAATGAGTGGCAATTTGCGTTGGCTTACCAGTGGAGTGTCACAAAAGGCTTCAGAATGGCGTCGTAAAACATGACGACGTCACACACGAAACAACGCACCCCTTGTTATTTTCGTTACAAACATACCTTATTAGTTGCCAAAACATCCGCATTCGTATGTAACATTCATTTTTATTTTGCAGATTACGATTTGACCTTGTATTCCGGATTCTTTAGATAGTTTTTATTTTCTTGCGATAAAGCGAACACTCTCAACGCATTAAGTAAAATTGATACAAAACATCCTCCTCTCCTGATTTCTTTACAAGAGCAAACGCCACACTTTTGGTCCCGGTAGTTATCATGGACACCTGATAGCGATCGTTACATATAGTATGGAATATATTCATCAACCCGCATTGGAGTTGCGTGGTGGATTAAGCTTTGATAATTCTCCTACATGGGAAAAAGGCCTATGCCCAGCAGTGAGATATTACATTCTGAAGCGAAACGTAAAAAACATAGAAACCTACGTTCAACAAACCAAACTTAAAAGCAACAGATTACCGTCTTGGTTCAGTAAGTCTTTAATAAAAATAATCTAAGAAAAAGAAAATAAGAGGGAAAAAGTACATCAAATATAACGTGACAGATTAGAATATGAGCTGCTCCGAAGGCGTAATAAATATACTGAGATATGTTTTCACATTTATCGATAAACGAACAGAGGAGAGCACTAATAAAAACCCAAACTTTTCTGTTGCTACCCTTTTCTCTCCTTTGGAGCTCTCCTAAATAAAGAGACTTGTCGGTGAGACTACTATACCTGCTGATATCACACATGGCAACCGAATTGCAAAAACTGGGACCCAAATAGCAAAATTTTTCGCGGATAGCGTCGCATCAGTATACAGCTCCTTACTATTATACTACTAGAAAAAACATATTGCTTTATGCATATAAAGCAGATGTTTTTTCTGTATAATCATACAGAATGCAAATAAATTGTTTCATATTAAATATACAAGGAAAAAGAGTATTCTTGCAACGAAATATAGATTAAATTCAGATGTGTTAGAGGCTGTGAAAGAAATACGAGATGTCGGTGTGATACTGTAGTAAATAGAGATTGCAAACCGTGCCCTTTTAGACACCCACCGGGCCCGGCCATTCTTACCGAGCCCGGTCACCGGACCCGGTAAGTAAACCGCGACTATACAAGTTTGGTTGTTTACAGTTACAGTACACCTATCATATAAGATTTCGCTATTTAGTCAATTAGTAATAGTAACACTCACTAGTCTAATCTCTTAATAGTCAAATTTTAAGAAAAAACATAAGTACTTTACTTTTAGCAAACAAGAATTTGTTTTGTTTATAACAATTAACAAAGCTACCAAAGTTTATCTATCTATCTAATCTAAGTCTTTATGACAAGTTTAGTACCCTAAGCTGCGTTATTAGTTTATTATTAACCGACGCACAGAGGAGTATTTACACTAAAAACCTGGCCAAAATTATTTTTTTTAAATATCATGTGAATATAAAATAAATAAACACTTAGAGTAATTTTTAATATGTTTATTCGTTTAAAATATTAAAATGGTCATAACCATCATCATGATCATAATTTATAAAAAAGTGCTTAATTTTGAAACAAATTAGTCATCAAAGTCTAATTCATCGTCGTTTTTATCATCTTCATCGTTGTCAATTTTTTTCTTCTTAACTTGCAATGTATGTATGTATATTGTATCTATGTATGTTTGTTCGGGTGAAATCTTGCAAGTCAATTTTGAAGCAGATATCTTCACCCAATTGAGCAGAAATTATTTTACTTTTAATTTATTACTAAATTCGTTCAAATGTCTGGTTAACAAAATGGCGGAAAAAAGCGGAACATTTTCTTTTGTCAATCCCTTTATGAAGGCCTCTACTTTATTTTATGTAACAGTTAACTACTCGGAAGTACCCGGAACACCTACAAAAACACTATTGTTTACTTAAATTTATCAAAAAAGTAGAGTATTTTTTATTTTTTTAATCAATAATTAAATAAAAAAGGATCAATGTGTCTACAGATTAAATGTAACATTATTATTAAAGAACATACTTTCACCTTCCATATAATTTTTTTTTTACACAAATTGCACATTAAACAAATTAAAACACCACGTGTAATTTGTGTCAAAATGCGAGCCTTCATAAAACATAGATGACGACCGACGGCGACGACTGAGTTCCGACCTTCTGTATGAGTGTATGCCGTTCGGGGTAAACAAAAAAATGCGAAAGTAACGGAATATCAAAAACAAATTATCCAGCTACCAGAAAGAGATGGTTGCATTGAATTTTATAATACTTTGCATTTTTTACTTTTGGCCAGGTTTTTAACGTAAATACTCCTCTGTGCGACGTCCAAAAAGGAGGAGGTTCTCAATTTGATTGAATTTTTTTAAATGTATTAGATCAGAACTTTTGACTTGGTGGACCGATTTCGATTAACTTTATTTTAACTGAAAGGTGTTGCGTGTCATGTGGTCCCATTTAAATTTAATTAAAATCTGACAAGTACTTAGAGCTATCTAATAATATAGCGTATTTACTTGACTACTTTTTCGTCGACCGTATATCGTATCGTTATATCGTATCTCGTATTAAACCGCATAACTTTTCACTGGGTTTATCTATTTTCATAATTCTTACTTTAATCGAAGGCCAATACTTGTCATGTAGCTTTGTTTAAATTTGATCGAGATCTGATTACTACTTTTTGAGTAATCTTTGTTAGCGCGTATTTATTTCACTATTTTTTCGTCTTATTACGTTGTATTACTTGTCGATGTAATTGAAGTCGGTTTTTTTTTTGTTTGCGAGCACACACAATTATTTAAATACTATGTTTTCAAATAGACATTATAAGGAGTAAAGAGAAAAACCTGCTTATTTAAATTTATTAAAATGAATAATTACTAATACTAATGTTACTTTTCCGTCCATAAGTAAAAGTAATCAATTCTGTATTAAGTGCGATTTTGAGACTTGAGTGAGGCTGATTATTGTGATAATTGTTCATAAGCCAGTTTGAAATAAATATTAACCTTGAATCATTGTGTTTTTCATTCATATAGAGAAAATTTTCATAAAATACTTAGGTTTCATCGCTAACACATAACCCGGGTTGGCGACGAATGCAACCGGGCCCGGCCGCGTTGAAAAACATACCGGGTTGCAATCTCTAGTAGTAAACCAAGCTTCCAGAATGCAAGGCTTCCTTAAAAATACTTAAATATGTATATATATATTATGTATTCGATTTTATGAGTTTATATACTTATATTACACTAGTGGTCGCCTAGTGGTCTAAATTCAACCATTGTTAATATAAATTATAAGTTTGAACATTATTAAGGTTCTGTTGTATATATGCGTGTGTGTGTCAAATACATGGTAGTGTGTGTAATGTTTCTTTTTATTGATTTAATAAAAAAAAACATTCTTTACACTTTCTCTATATAAACTAGACTAGAAGTATCCGACATACTCCTCCGTCCGAGCAATTTTCGTAAAAAGGGATACAAAGTTTTTGCTTCACGGTTTAATATATAGATTATATATATACTTATTATACATTATGTATTTATTTAGGTGTAAAGAGTTTTAAGATAATTGTACATGTTTACATATTAAAGTTTTGTATTCTTTTTTTTTTTTTTTTTTTTATTACAAATAGACAGGCATTTGACCGCAATCTCACCTGATGTTAAGTGACGATGCGGTCGAAGGTGGAGCATGCCTGCCTAATAGCAGCCTATTCACTCTGGCCTTGAAGGCACCCAGATTGTATCGTTCGGGTTGTATTCCATAACTTCTTTCAAGAACTCTTGTCATGAACACGATCAAACAAACAAACTTTTAACCATCTTACAGAATTTAATTTAAGCTAGTTCCATGGATTAATTTTCACATAGAACGGTTAGGAAAATGTATAGATATCATTTAACATTATACCCTATTAGGTACTTTAATATTGTTGTCATTTCTCTATCCTTTGCTCGGTTAAAGGTTTATCTTGGGCCATCATTGGGCATATAACCGCAAATATTTGATTAGGATAGTGATGAGTTTTCCTGATAGCAATGAAAGGGGTACGACGTGACGGGTGAACTACGGCTATAGTTCCGAATGATTTCACTAAGATTCTATAATTTGCTAACTAATGTTTCAGTGTGAGGAAAAAGGAATGTTTGTTTTAAAAGTAGATTGAAAGTGGTTTAATGTATATTGTTTCCGAAAAATGTTTGTTGAATTTGTGAAGACACTATTTCCTCCTAAATGTAATATTAATATAATTTAGCTAGGTTTGAGATACAATCTATTTACTTCTATCTTAAAAATTATTTTTTTACAACTAGCTTTCCGCGGCATTGTCCGCGTGGATTACACATTTCATCATATTCCGTTTGGTACCGTTAAATAGAGTCTTTACCCATTACAAACTAAAATAAATCAAATCTTTCCTCGTAATCATATTACATCTCTATATATATAAAAATGAATCGCTGAATGTGTTGCTAAGCGCAAATCTCAAGAGCGGCTGAACCGATTACGCTAATTCTTTTTTTATAATACTCCTTGAAGTATAAGGATGGTTATTACGGAGAGAAAAATGTAAAAAATTCACTGAAAAAGTATTAAAAAAAATTCTATATTCGAATACAAACGATTCGTAATAATACTTAAAAGTCAATTTGAACTTTGTTGTTGGACAAGTGTTAGTGGAGGGGTTACGGCAAGAATAAGTATTAAAAAAAAATTAAGGAATCGACTGTTAGGCGGTACGAAGTTCGCCGGGTCAGCTAGTTATTTATTAAAAATGTTAATAGCTGGGTCTTTTCAAAAGATTATGCTAGAACTCACAGCAGCAAAACATAGTCGTAAATGTCAATTTGAATGAAACTGCTATCAACGTCAAGTTTATAATCACAACGTAGTATAACAAAGTCGCTTCCCGCTGTCTGTATGTTTAGATCTTTAAAACTATGTGTGATGTTTGATGTGGTCGTTTTTAATAGAGTGATTCAAGGTTTCTTAGGTTTATATGTATAATACATGCATATTACGTTAGAGAAACACTGATAATTTAGAGGTTTCTAACGTATATTTTGTTGTAGATAGTGTTTAGTATCAGCATTGTACTAGTGCGAAGCCGGGGCGGGTCGCTAGTAATGAATAAAGTCTGTCACAATCTGGATGTCTTATGGGCCCCGTAAACGATCAAACTTGTTTGTCAAACATGTTTGATCAAACTTCATGTTTCATATAACAAACATATTATTAAAAAAACCCGCAGCCCCGCACACGATCAAATAATTTGATCGTGTGCGGGGCTGCGCGTTTTTTTTGATCGTTTACGGGGCCCATTAGAAATAGAGCTACCAACATTTCGGTGACAATACTTTTCAACATTTGAGTCAGAAAAACGAAAGAAATTAAGTGAGGGAAAATAAAGCCAATTTATTACAAGCTAGATCTATAAAACCAATTTTATGTTTGAATGAAAAAAATAAAAACAACTGTTATAAAGACGAGGCGAAAAAGTGAAATAATCGAAGAAAAATAATATTCTATTTTGTACTGCTGTTTATACTTTGTTTATTTATTTTCACCTAAAAGTTGTAATGATAAATCTGAAGTGATAACTCACCAAGAATCTCTGACTCTGAGAATGGCAAGAGTTTCTTTTTCAAATGGAAGACGAAACGCTAAGATAACGCCATAAGTAAGTCGTTTATGGAACTAGCCATCAAAGGAGCAGGTGGGCTATTTGACGTTAAGTGATCGTCGCCATTTCGGAGCATTTTCAATATTACTACAACCAAAAATTCTTCACTAACTATGGAGATAAGGCGTAAGTGTAAGAAATCTGAAGGAAAACGAACGAGGATATTATGACATTGATTTAAAATCGTTTTTGATAAGTAAACATGAAAGCAAAGTATCACATCTGACTTGTCTTTCATGAATATCTGTGCCATATTTATTGAATAATTTTACCTTACTGTATTTTTTCCTGCTTCCTGGCATTAGATTAGAACATTTAGAATGTATTAAGCTTTTCAATCACATATGACTCTATCTCCTTAATTACAGAAAATGCTGTCTAATTTCGAGTGAGCACAAATTAATAATAACGGCAATATCACGCAGTATAGCAGCTTGGAAGATGAAGCTCCGATCCTTCTCCTACATGAAAAAAGAGGCTTATGCCCAGCAGTTCGATGTTTCATGCTGAATCGAATCGAAATCGATAAAATAATATATGCAACTTCAAGAACGTTCAATTATCCCCTCATTCACTAAAAATACATTTTTTAAATTATCTTGTAGAGACTACTAAGTAATTATTTTAATACATAATTAAATAATAAAGTAAGTTGTTAAGACGACAAATTACTTTAATCACCAGATATTAATCAGTGCATATAAGATCTGTCTATAATTTATTATAAGATTATTTGTAATAGTAGAAGTATAATTTGACCAGTAATATCTATTTATGCTTTATCTCTCTTTTTAAGGATATAGTTTCTTTTTTGTTAGAAAATAATTATCGAAATGGGATATCCAGGCAAAAAGTTATGCAACATTATTCTAGCGGTCGTTAGAGCCTTATGCGAGCGTAATACAAAACTCTCCCAATGGGATTCTATAACCTATAATATATAAAAGTTTTGCACAGTCATGCACAAATAAAACTGACTACATTAATAAATTCATTCATTTTCTTCGGCTTCAAACAAACAAGCGTAACTTATTTTCGTTACGATATAGTTTTTTATTGAAATATATAATTTGTTGCTCACGAGAAAACGTAGCCGAATAAGTGGAAAATGTTTGATGCTATTGTACGTGCAAATTGGCGAGCTTTTGTACGTTATACGTGATGCGGAAATCGTGGGAATAAAAGTGATGAGAATTTTTTTAAGAGTTCAACATTAAAATTTACTTTAGTATAATACCTACTATGGTATTATTTTTTTGTAACAGAAATTTAAATGGGTTTTAAATTTAGTCGTAAAACTAGAGACTGTTAGGTATGGGAATAGATTTTAAGCTATACCTAGGTATGCTATAATTTTACAGTACTTTAGATAAGGCTTGATTTGGAAAAAGGGCTTTGGCGAAGGCTTTATCATAAAAAAGGAGCACCCAAAAAATAAATTAAAAAAGTATCAGTTAGCAAATTTTGCGTCTCTAAAATTTCCGAATCCAACAAAAAAATATTTCAAAATTTACAAACACTTTTTAAAATATGTATATATTATTCAGGAGTATATATAATAATACATATTTGTTAAAAAGTTCATAAAGCGATGACTGAAAAAAAATTCCTCTTATTCGGAAAATAATTAAGGTTTTCCGCTCCTTTATTCCTCAGGGCCGCTAGGCTTCTAAATCCTATTCATTCTAACTGACTTTAAATCATTAATTTAATAAAAACCTGTCTTACATTTTGATGCTTGTGATATCCGAGAAAAATTTTAACACACTTAAATCGTGGCACTTTTTATAACTTTACTATAATTGTCATATTTAAAATTGTTAATGTTATTAAAATTTTGTATCAATAGTTCATTAATTTGCAAGTGATACGTCTAAAAATATTCTGACCTAGCATATATAAAAAAAATTACAGCCACACTCGCGGTTTATAGATCCGGTTTATTGTGAGGAGAATTTTGGGACAACTTTTTTACAAATCTTTTCAGTATCTACTTTTTGTAGAATTTCAAACATCCTTCTATCATTTTCATATCTTGAAGAACATTCAAACTTTTACATTATAATTTTCAGTTGTTACGTGTTCGAGTTCGAACGATTTGGGGAGAAAGACCTGCTGACTCTTTTAGAGACTTTATTCACTAGCACTAGGCCCGACACAAAGCACTAGGTACAAACACTAAGCACTAGGTACAAACACTAAGTACTAGGTACAAACACTAAGCACTAGGTACACTCACTAAGCACTAACGATGTCCGAGGTCGTAGCCAATGTCGTAGGTTTCCGCTGGTATCACTCTTGATCACTAGTCTTCACTTCGAAGTCACTTCGACGATAGCTCAAAACTGAACTGAAGTCGCTTCGCCTACCTGCGGCCTATTTATACCGGCCGAGCATACCCCCAGACCATTCTGGAAAGTTCGCGCATGCACTCGGTTCTCGAGACTATTCCTCTATATAAGTCCTCTAACGCCATCTAGTATTGAGTGGAGGTTTCATGTTGTTGATTTGTACAGCACACAAAGTGGTTCAACCGCTCCACGCTATATGGCGCAAGCTCCTTTACTTTGTGTCTTCATAACAATATTATAATTTTAAACAATGTGAATGTGAGATGAATCGAAGCCCGTCACTTCTTACTTATATTAGATCAAAAACATACAGATTAGTTTATAGATCACATAATTATATAGAGATATACGAGTCTTTAAAGTTTATTACTAGGACAGTAAAATTAATACGCTTCAGCCCGTAATATCCAACTGTTGGCCTCTTTCCCCATGTAGGAGAAGGATCAGAGCTTAATCTACCACGCTGCTTCAATGCGGGTTGGCGAATATATTCTCTACTATGAGTAACAAGCGCTATCGGGTATCAAAAAAATGAATAATAGAACGTAAACATTGTTTGAAAAGCGTATTGAATAACATGACTAAATCGCTTAAAATTCTTTAACTGAAAAAAGTTTAACGTTTTGGAATCCATCCAAGCAATCGGTATCGCCTGCCGCTGACGGTGCGCTCGATCACCCCTTCTGAAATTAATTTGCATAATAACCCTTATTTTATCAGCAATAAGACTCACAAAAGGCATTGGCTTTAAAGGCCTAGAGATATTGCACGAAAGTCGTCGAGGTCGAGTCCACTTCGGAATAAAATTGCCTTCTGTATCACTGGCGGTGTGTTAAGGCAACATTTCGAAAGTTTCGGCTCATTCGACAGGGTTGTCGAAGTTTTTGAACGTTTCGATCAGTTCCAATAGAAATTTCATCGAACAGAGTGGCTTAAAAGAAGGACTTAAACTCGTTAAACAATTTGATAATTAATTTATTACATAATTCGTCTTCGAAAATTTTACTATCATGATATTATCAACTGGTATAATATAATACAAATAATATCATAATTATTATAACACGAATAAGAATTAAAGAAGCTAATGGCACCTTTATATGGAAAATTTTAGTGGTTTATCTGCAATCAATGTATTTTCAGACATCTGCTTACCTTTATAACTCTAACATAGACCTCCTTTATAGTTTTGTAATTGGTGTCACTTCATTCCATAACCTGTGATTTCCAAGAATTTTCTGGACAAAAAGGTTGGATGTTTGCATGTTGACTCTTCCCTGTTGACAATTGGGTTAACAATTAACATACATTATAGGGGAAAGAGGCCTATGCCCAGCTGTGGGATATTACAGGCTGAAGCGTATATGTATGCATATTAAAATCGTTTAACACAATATGGTATTGTCTAGAAATAAATGTTATTATTATTAAAATTGTAAAAACAATGTTAGAGATATTCGATATCACTATGGAAAGATATGTCATACACTGATGAATAAATCAATGCATTATGCATACGTATAATATGCGTTTGTTTTTCATACACGGATGATCTGTCAGCAGTCTATTGAGAGCGCTGTAGATCGACAACAGTGATTGGGACTTGACAATACAGACTGCATGTAAGATAAACAATCCAATTAATATTACATAACATTTTGATTGCATGTTATTCTTATTTTATACTAGCTGTGCCCGCGACTTCGTCTGCGTGAAATTTAACAAACAGTTATTGTTCAGTTTGCAGAGTAATAAAATAAATAAATTTTTAAAATAAAAGTAGGCTAAGTTACTCCTTATCACATCAGCTATCTGGCAGCCTGATTCAGCCGTTTCAGAGATTAACCGGAACAAACAGACAGACAGACAAAAATTGAAAAAAAAAATGTTTTATTTGTATATGTACCGTGTATGTAAGTAATAAATACTTACATTTAAGTTGTATTTCAATTCGTGTTTGTATGAAAATTAAAAATACTACTAATTGCTTAAAAAATAGCAAAGAATCTAAATCATCAGAAATAGTTCTAAAGAATTTACAAATATATTCTGGAAATTAAAATGAAATATTTAGTTGACTCATAAACCTTTAACAAATTAACTACGAGTATATTACCTTTTAAATGTTAAGGTTTATTAAAAAAGCCATACTACGGATATTTAAATAAAATATATGACCCATACACGTGCTATAGATACACTTCCCGTGCTCTCACTAAGGATTAATGTGAATGAATTTGCTGCAAAATGGTCTTAATTGCAAAAACTGTTCGCGTCTGTAACCTGCAATGATTCACTATTATCCGCCGTTAATGTTGAGATTTTACAAATATAATTCGAAAAATTGCCATTCTTGCACGTTACACAGGGTTATTCCTGTAAAATATCGCTGTTTAATTTTTGTTTGTATTTGAGTCAACGTGTGTAAACGTGGTGTAATCGTGCGGGTGCCGCGTCGGCGGCGTCTAAATACCGACGGAAGCGGGTTCGATTCACGCTTGGGGGCCCAAGATACAAGTATAGCTTAGTTTGGGTCCCACTATCAATTACTGTTTTTTTATAGACAAATGTAATTTACTTGAATAAAATTACTTGAAATTACGCTCGGAGTGGATATTTGTATTTATCGCTTCAGCCTGTAATATCCCACTGCCCAGAGAAAGAGTGAGAGACTGCAAAGATCAGAGCTTAATCCTCCACGCGGCTCCAATGTGGGTTGGCGGATAATTTAAATAATGTGTATAAGAATATTTATTTCCAATCTGGTTGTTATTCTTGTTATTGTGCCACGGAAAGCACGCTAAGCTGTCGGTCCCAGTTGTTATCATGTACCACCTGATAGCGATCGTTAATCGTAGTAGGGAATATATCCGATATATAAATTTTTATACTCTACACAGGGATATCACAGGCTGAAGCGAGCGATGAAGCGAAAACAGATTATACGAGACAATTAACACAATTTCACAGTTTATATCTTAAGATTAGTGGTTGGATGTTTAACAATCTGCTCCCCTAGCCAAGTTGACAATCTACAATCGATAACGCTATTAGAAAACTAACAAGTGTATGGGAATGACACTGACATGACGTTGTTCGGCGAACTACGACGAACTACGACACTAGCGTTCGACGAACAACGTGGAACGCTAGTGTCTTCTAATAGCGTCATCGATTGTAGATTGTCAGCTTGGCTAGGGGGGCTGAACTGAACTGGACGGAATCATAATGACTATAGGTACATGAATCGGTTAACTGTGTGAACTGAACTCAACTAAATCAGCCACTAAATATTTATATCGGCCGGCTGGCAAGATATAGGCTTCTCCATAACAAAGAGGGGCTGGAACCTAATCTACTATGCTTACGTTATGTTATTGAAATTAACAGATTAGCGTGCTCTCCGAGGTACGGAAACGACCTCAAGGCGCTTTCTAAAGCATTCATATTTTAAATTTGACCGATTGAACTTGCTTTTAAGTAAACAAAAAAACTCTTTAATGTTATTGTATATTAAACGATTCAGCCTGTAACGTCCCATTATTGGGCATAGGCCTCTTTCTCCATGTATTAGAAGGATCGTAGTTTAATCCACCACGCTGCTCCACAGCGGGTTGGCGGATATGTATTTACGTTACGTTTATATTAACGTTAACAATTTATGTATTGGCTATTTTATGAAACCATCAGTAAATTTTTTAGAAAGTAATATTAACGTACAACGTCAATGTTTTTATGATTGGCGTTTCAAATAAAAATGCTAAAATGAGAATAATTAAGGCAAAAAAAAAAATCTAAACAAACGCGTCGTTCAGCGAAATTCAAAACGTAATTGGTATTGTGCACGCCTCCAATCTGTGTGGATTGGAAAATGTGTTTAAAATACCATATATATCAGTTTTAAATACACATACGAATGCTATATGTATATCCTGGTTAAGAAAATGGTGACTTATCGTTGTCAATCAGCCTAGGCACGCCCCTAGAACAGTTGGCTAGTACCTACTATTTTTTATTTTATTTTATATCTATTTTTAACGGTTTTTAAACATCTCGAATGTCAAATCCACCATGTTCTAAACTTTTCTCTTACATAATAATTAAAACAACACCTGTGTGGTTTTATGAAACCACGGTAAAAGTGAAACTATTTTTCACATTATAGACATTTAACTAAAAAAATTTTTGGAATAATATTCCATTAAAGGTATAAAAATCGCTTTATCGATCTTACCGCGCGGCCGACGGTAACGCGACATGTAACAAACAGACGAAAAAATTTGAGACGATGTAATAAAAGTTTCACTTTAAATATATATACCCAACAAGCAAAGTAATCCTATAAAGAAAGATTAAAAGTCTATCACTACTAATAAAGTTCTTATAAAGGCATTGCGGTAGACTCTATAGCTTATAATAGTATTTGCCAAGCTTTAACATACTCAAGTGCATAAGTTTTTATATCTCGGTCTTATAGTTTGCTACAAGACTGACCTCTTAATCATTTATAGGACACATATTCTAGTAACAGCATTTCACAAGCACAGATATCCTCAAGAGTAATTGCCTTTATATCTTAGTCTTATAGTTAACTACAAGATTATCTCTTAGGACACTTTTAGGAATAAGTCTTCTATAATTGTTTGCAGTAAGACTAAATAATCCTGAATAATATTTTGATCTTATAATAGCATTTTCTGAGAGACAAAGATATTATATCATACTTGGCTGAGACGACGATAAGTTTTTGTCGTCATAATCTTGCTCAAGACTTTTTTCAATGTAATAGTACTTAAAAAGAGCGCTATAAGATCAAAAAAGCTTATAAATTAGTAGGTTAAACACTTTATTAGTAAACGTCAGCCATTTTGTTGACATTCAGTTGTTCCCCTTCGTCTTGAGAAAATATCTATCATGAATTTAAACGATTGGAAACAATTCAAAAGATCTGGTGGTTACAGGAGAAAAGTAACAAATAGGAATAAAGACTTAATGAAGCCAGGTGGTTCAGGAATAATAACAAAACGATTAGAAAATAAATCAAACGCGTCAAGTGTAAACGCATGTGAAGTAGTTGAGGGTTCCGCGATCAAAAATATTTTTTCACCCTTTCCCCACCACTCAGAAAGTGAAGAAGTTGAAAATTGGGACGAAGAATACGATTTAAATATCGAAGAAACTACTGACTATGAAAAAAAAAACATGAATTGCTTAAATATTTGCAAAGCTGGGCAATAAAATTTAATGTTCAATTAATTAATTTTTAATTTAATTAATTTAATTTAATGTTGTTTAAATAAACTGGGAATCCACACCCATTGCAGCTTTCGGATAATACAAAATGTGTATTTGTCCAAGGCCATCTCATATTTTTAAGTAAAATCAATGAAGATAATGTCAAAAAACAGTCGACATCCAGAAATGCAACTATCTTGTTAGTTAATTACTAAAAAAAAATTCATCATTAGCAGGCAGACTTCAAGGGAACCCTAATTTGTTTTAAAATGGCAGCGAGTTATTTGGACAGAAACTGCTATAAGTACTAATTTACCTCCAATGGTTCTATAAAGTACTTAATGAAGGGCAATTTTAAAACATGGCGAATATTCATTAGAATTAATGAAATAATTTATTTACAACAATACACTAATGTGCTATTTTTCGAAGGGCGTCGTAAAACTAACTAAATTGCGGTACACATTTACAGTAAATATGACTTCCCCAAGAGTTAACTCACTATATTTACAATATATTATTAGTTATGTTTTACAATAGTAGCAAATAATAGTTATAGTAATCTTAAGTTTTTATTTAATATTTACTACAAAACAACCGGCACCTCCAGCCGAAGCAACTCATAATTAAGTACATTACTAGTTCCATATAAACAAGATTGCTTTAGTAAGATACTTATGCCAGATACTAATAAGAGCGTTTGTACTTATAATTGTGTAGTCTCATATCAATAAAGAAGCTATTGCGCTTCGTCAAGTACATTATAGGGCTTACTAACATTTTATAAGTTGATTATAAGATAGTTATAGAAATAAACGCTCCTATAACTGCGCCCAAATCCAGCTTTGTAGCATGCTCCAAGTTTCTTATAAGTGAAAATAAAAGTAGTCTTGAAGATCGTTTGAAGCACTGATTTTGCTAGTTGGGTATACATCGAAGATACGAAGAAATAGGTACTGTGACTACGAGTGAAGAAAAATCATCAGAGACTAAAACGATTTATGATAAAAACTATTCGTTTGTTGACCGACCGTGTACTTCTTAGTTCGTACATGTCATGTTCAAATTTTAAACAATCGTTAGAAAAACGACAGTTTTCTAAATATAGGAACCAAGTGCGTTTCGTGAAACCTTTCGTGCAATGCAATTTGTAAGCTTAGTGCTTGTCTGTGAAGTACGCGTTGTATACTTCGCAACTACTCACATTCTTCTTGAACAACTGACATTTCTAAGGTTTTGTCTCCGAAGCGTGCCAACAAAACTTTAAATAAGACTACTCTTAAGCTTTACACATAAGATTTTTCTATTCACGCTTCTTAGAATATATTTTTCATGTTATTGTGAACATTTGTTAATTTGTAATTTACATGAAAAGTAAAATTATACACGATCCCTGAACGATTTATAGCATAGGAGAAGTTGTTTTAATTACCTTTAACCATACACACATATTATGTATGTAAGTAAAAATAATAAAAGGCGGCACTATAAACAAGAGGATTTCGCAAAATATCTCTCCGCAAAATCCATATCTACTAATATTATAAATGCGAAAGTATCTCTGTCTGTCTGTCTGTCTGTCTGTCTGTCTGTCTGTCTGTCGCGCAATCACGCCAAAACTACTGAACAGATTTAAATAAAATTTGGTATACAGATAGTCTAGAGTCTGAGAAAGGACATAGGCTACTTTTTAATGCGAATAAAAGGGTGTAAGGGGTTGAAAGGTGGGAATGAAAATTTGTATGGAACTACGTTCGTGTTTCGTAACTGTCAAACATTTAATGTTCATCCCGTCGATATGGTAAACTCTCCGATAAAATTAAAGAACGTATTTAAATAAAGGTTTCGAATCGACAACATATATCCACAATATACGGATAGTGGCGTTTAAAAATGTATAATAATGTCAGTAATGAAAACGGATTGACATAATATATATTGGTTGTCAAATATAAAACGTAGTGGTTATATACTCTTTGGTCAAATATTTATGCGTGCGTTCAGAAATTTATTTAGTGTAAACTAAGGAAAATATATCAAGCTAATTAAATCTTATACTATTAAAAAAAAGGAAAGCATTTTTTCCATCAAATCAACGCAGGTGAAACCGCGGGGCACAGCTAGTAATGTCATAAGTAAAAAAAGAGTGTATGTAAAGTCAACAACTTTTCTGTTCGTTAAATCCTCACTTATGAAGGTGAAATTGGGGATTAAATTTTGAATAGAAATGCAATTTTATTTTTTAAACTTTTTAATACGAAATAAATAAAGTCAAATTTTACTTTTATAGAAATTTTTCCATAAGTGAGTGAAATCTGTACTAATAATATAACGGTGAAAAGTTTATTTGTTTGTTTAAACGCGCTAATCTCAGGACTACTGGTCCGAATTAAAAACATATTTTTGCATTGGAGATATTTACCGATGAAGGCTATATAGGCTATTTTTCAAAGGTGGTACAGCTAGTATAGAATAATATTGTTTGCCTCTTTTTGTGTAAGACGCATAAAAGTTTGTGTTTGAGCTTTATGAATATTTCATACCTCTGACTTCAATAATAATATACTCTCACATACTTTTGTCCCCAATTCATCTTTTCTCCCCTCATCTTCCAGTATCTTAATGTATCCTATTTTCACAATAAAAACGTTACTCAGTGGGTGGAGATTGTAAGAGAGTATTGTTGAGATAATTCGGTCATCTGCCTTTAATAGCTAAATATAATTAAGTACTTAATTTTACTTAAGGACTGTTTTGATGGTTACTGACAAGTTACTGATGTAGTTTTCAACACTTGTAACAACTGCTAATAAATCTTATAAAATAAATTAAAGAATTAAATCACATAATAAGTTCTAATAATCTAAACATTATAAATTTAATGTGCAAAAAATTAATATAGCAATAAGTACAACATTCACACATTACATTTTAGATATTTCGCTAATAAAAAGTAATTAACAACATTTAGAAGCAAAATAATTCTTCAATGAAAGTTATAAAGCTAGATTAGATAGAGATCAATAAAAAAAATTAGTCTTTTAATTATCTCTATACACTTTATTTTACACCCGTATAATTACAGTAATTATTATTATTAATACATAGCTGTATAAAAAACAAAAAAGTGAAAAATGTATAAGAGGCGGCCTTATCCCTAAAACATAGATTTCTTCTAGGTGAATTTAGGTTGAGGATAGATATAAAAATTCTTAAGGGGCAACCACAATATTTTTATTTTAATATAAACATTAAAATATTGATAAACCATTATTGTTCATATAGAACATTATCGAGATAAATGCCTCTCGTGTCCAGCAGCATCAGCTTGAGAGTAAGCTGTATCCATTACCAGGCTTATTAACTGTATCTAGGTCACGGTGTGCATGAATAGAGAATCTTTTATACTTCACTGTAGCGACGCGCCGCTGAATTAAAACATAGAGTCAAGATGACGCAGTCTGCAACGTTTTTTGTGATCCACTTTATATGTATATCAATTTGTAATATCTCTATCTATACTAATATAATAAAGCTGAAGAGTTTGTTTGTTTGTTTGTTTGTTTGTTTGATTGTTTGTTTGTTTGTTTGTTTGTTTGTTTGTTTGAACGCGTTAATCTCAGGATCTACTGGTCCGATTTGAAAAATTCTTTCAGTGTTAAATAGCCCATTTATCGAGGAAGGCTTATAGGCTATATATCATCACGCTAAGACCAATAGGAGCGGAGTCCACGCTGACGAAGTCGCGCGCAGAAGCTAGTATATATATAAAAATGAATCGCTGAATGTGTTGCTAAGCGAAAATCTCGGGAACGACTGGATCTTATTGACTAATTTTTTTGAAATAAAACTTCTTTACCCACACTTGACTTAGGGAGTAAGCTGGTGAATGCGCGACGAGAGCGTTACGAAAAGTGTGATCGAACAAGGTGAACGGAAGTTCAGAGGGAGATATAAGACAGTGGAGATAGAAAGAGAGAGAGTTACGTTTCGTATATTAACTGTATGATATAGAATAGTTTATGTTCAATTGAATCATTAATCGGTGGAAACACAAACAATATACGTAAACAAGACTACAAATTTCAATCACGAGATTTGTAAGGAATTACATTGATACACTGGTATTGATGGTTAGACAAGTGTGTGGCGGAAAATTGGTTTCGGTTTGGTCAAAACGAAAAAAAAAATCGTTCCCATACAATGCGAAAATCGAAATGAACTCAGCGTTTCGTCCCTGGTTTCAATATAAAGCGTTGAAATTAACAGATTTGCGTATGCAAGTGCATCCGTACAAGTGAGTTTAATTTACTTTGATTAAAGGGAAACGTTGGAATTCATAAAACTAAATGAACCAGACAGCAATGAATAACGCGCATACATTTGTGACATAGTATGCATATCTGCATTAACTTAAATGTTTTCATTGAGGTAGATCGTTGACGCCGCATGTCCATTAATTATCACTGTTGATTATATAATAATAAAAATGTTTGATATAAATAATAATAAAAAAATCGGTGTTTATTGAAAAAAGTTTTTAGAAATATAATCAGCAAATTTGTTATACCTTATTTGAATATTTATATATCGCACTTTTTTTTAAAATGCTAGTTATCTATACAAAATCGTAGATACATTTAATTAATTATTATTTAAAATACTTTTTGAATTATGTCTAATAACGAGTATTACTTGACTATTTTTTTATCGACCTAAATTGTATTAACTTTTTACTGAGTGTACCGATTTTGATGATTCTTGCTTAAATCGAAAGATAATTTATGTTACATATATTTGAGATGACATAACTTTAGTGCAATAAAGTATCTATATATTAAGCAATCATTTATCCGTCAACCTGCAGTGGAGCAGCGTAGTGGATTAGGCTCCGACTCTTCTTTTACATGGAGAAAGGGGCCTATATAATTATAGCAGTGCGCTACTACAGGCTAAATCATGATCGAAATAGATTGTGATCGATTTACACGGACAAATAACTTAAGTTACATTACAGCTCCTGGGGGGATTAGGGGTAGTGTCGGCAACGCGCTTGCGATGCATCTAGTGTTGCAGGCGTCTATAGGCTACGGTAATTGCTTACCATCAGGCCGTACGCTGTACGCTTGTTTGCCGACCTAGTTACATTTAAAAAAAAAGTCATTTTTGTTTATCAAATCATAAAATAAAAGATAGCTGTGCAAGAAGGTGTACTAAATTTATTTAGTAGTTCTAATTAAATGCAGATACAGCTATTTCTAGTAATTATTGTGCATGTAGCGTATTATATCGAATGCACTGGAATGTGTGTATGCAGTTAATATCATGAATAATTTGTAGACCGTTATTGATTACACATTGACTGTATTCTCCAGTGAGCGCAATTCTGTTAAACGCTTTTAATTAATTTTATTTCAAATAGAAATAAACATGCGTTTGTTTATGAAGTTGTTTAATATTACGCTTTAATCGTTTATTTATTCGATCTTTACTAATATTGTAAAGCTGAAGAGTTTGTTTGTTTGCTTGAACGCGCTAATCTCATGAACTACTGTTCTAATTTGAAAAATTCTTTTAGTGTTACATAGCCCATTTATCGGGGAAGACTATATGCTACATATATCATCACGCTAAGACCAATAGGAGCGGAGCACTAATGATGAAAGTTTCAAAATCGTTTTTTTTTTTTTTTTACTTTTGAGAGCTTCCGCTGCGTGCGTTCCGAAAGCAGTAAAAGTTTTGCAAAAATCATGTATGACAAAACTGTTGTTATTCCACCCGGACGAACTAATAATTTTAAAGGTTATGGATATCACAGTGAATGAGAATAGTATGTACTATGTCCATTATAAAGAAACCACTTTCAAAAAAAGTCGAATCTAACGGGACAAAATGTTTTGAAAAAACAAAGAATATAATAATGCTTAGTTAATTTTAAATAAATCAAACAACTTAGTAAAGATTAAAGATTTTTGTAGACACTCTTAACAATCGCTCTCTCTATTTGTTTCTCTTATAACTCGTAACTTACCAAATCGGTAAAAAGAATATACATTGCTATTTATTCAACAACTTCGATATCAAACTTTAAACATCTTTAAAAGTTGGCAACGATTGTTTGACCCTTTTCATGTTTACAGAAGAAACTCGAATATGAATACACGAAATGATTCTAAAACAGCTGTACATAATCCTCTATTTACTTATTAATTTTTAATACAATTATAACTTTACGAATTTTATTTTTTTTATACACTTTTGAAAGATTTCTTTGATAATCCAGTTGAATGAGTTAGGGGGCGTTCAAGTATTACGTAACGCAAATTTTGAAGTTTTTTGACCCCCCCTCCCCCCATGTAACGCACCGTAACGTTTTCCTGTACACCCCCCCCCCTACCCTATAAACGTTACGTAACACCTAACCGATTTTTACCACATTTTTACCCAAATGCCACATATTTGACGTGCAAACTAACCGGAAAGTCGCTAAATTACTTTTGTTATTGTTTTAATCGCGTTTGTGGTAGTAATAAACTAATAAAACGATAGATTTTAATACCCTGGTTTTTTTAATTAAACAAAAAACAACGTTACGTAACGCGTTGTTTGAACCCCCCCTCCCTCCCCTGTAACGCATCGTAACGTTTAACAAGACCCCCCCTCCCCCCAATTAGCGTTACGTAATACTTGAACGCCCCCTTATCAGAAAGTTGTTTTAAACGGATAAAAGGCTTCTTTCCAAGCTGTGATTGTTTTATAACTTTATCATTTTGTGAATCAACGAATAAACATTTCAATTTTGCTTCTCTAATTCTCAAGATATTTACTTATTTATTTTATTATAAATATATATATTAATATATAATATTTGTTATGTAGGAAATGTCTGACGCGCTTACATAGTCATGTTTTGGATATGCCAACGGCATTGACACTCAAACTAACTCTACAGCTTTTTAATCTATACTAATAAGTATTATAAAGCTGAAGAGTTTGTTTGTTTGTTTGAACGCGCTAATATCAGGAACTACTGGTTCAATTTCAAAAATTCTTTCAGTGTTAGATAGCCCATTTATCGACTAAGGCTATAGGCTATAATATCATCACGGAGCGGAACACCAATGAAGAATTTTGCTGCGTGCGCTGCGTAAACAGTTAAAGTTTCGAATTGATAACCTCCTCCTTTTCAGAAGTCGGTTACTAAAAAAATTCGGCCGAATTAAAAGTAAATCACAAATAAATTAACATTTACGTAACTAAGTTATAGCTTCGTGCGTAGTTTACGTTATTTTATAAGTTTACAGAATTTTTAGTGTACCATTTTTTTAACCGACTTCCAAAAAAGGAGGAGGTTCTCAATTCGACTGTATTTTTTTTATGTATGTTCGCTCAGAACTTTTGACTGGGTTGACCGATTTCGATCAATTTTGTTTTATTTGAAAGGTTTTGCGTCTCATGTGGTCCCATTTTAATTTAATTGAGATCTGACAAGTACTTTTAGAGTTATACCTAATAATGCGTATTTACTTGACTACTTTTTCGTCGACCTACGTTGTATTATACCGCATAAATTTTTACTCGGTGTACCGATTTTGATGATTCTTATACTTGTCATGTAGTCTTTCTTGTTTAAATTAGATCAAGATCTGATTACAACTTTTTGAGTAATCTTTAATAGCACGTATTTACCTGACTATTTTTTCGTCTTATTACGTTGTATTACTTGTCGATGTCATTGAAGTCGGTTTTTTTTCGTTTGCGAGCAAACACAACTATTTAATTTCAAGTCATTTGAATGCCTTATATGAATTTAATCTGCGAGCTTTACGTACTTCTCATTCGTTACACTCTTGTCAGAGCGGTCGTGGTCATCACTTCCCAGTCACACTCTTGACGATCCGTCTCCATTCTTCCCGGACAGCTGCTTTTCGGGAGCACACATGCAATGGAACGTCGACTGCAGTCCTTACTTGGTCCGTCCATCTCATAGGCGATCTGCCGCGAGGTCTGGTTCCCTCTACTCTTCCCTGGACGACTAGACGTTCGATAGAGACATTGTCACGTCTAATCACGTGACCAAAGAAAGTGAGAATTCGAGCCTGCACGATGGAAGATAGACGCTGCTTGATGCCGAGTTCTTCCAGAATGGACTTGTTGGTCCGGAATTGATTCCAGGACACTCTCAACATTCTTCTCCAGCACCACATCTCGAGAACGTCTATTTTCTTCCTCTCACTTTCTCGCAGGGTCCACGTCTCCGAAGCGTAGAGGAATATGGAGAATATCAGCGCTCTAACTAGCCGGGTCTTAGTGGCCTTGGTGATTTTACGATTCCTCCATATTTTGTGCAGCTTATCCATAGCTGATCTGGATATTGCCATGCGCCGTTTGATTTCATCCATACAGCCTCCGTTGTTCGAGATCAACGCTCCTAAATAGACATATGATTGCACGACCTCGCAGTTCGCTAAAAAAGTGCAAGAATTGAAACTAAATTCATCGCACTTTTAATTATAAATAACTCACAGTGTGGGACGCCCTCCGGCCCACTGGACCGATGATCTACGTAAGATTGCCGATGGTAGCTGGATGAGGATTGCGGAAAACCGGGATGTCTGGCGCGAACTTGGCTCCCCAAGTCGATTCGCTCTCTAAGCCGATTTCCAGCAGTGGACTGCGATAGGCTGAAGGGGGTGAAGTATAAACTGCTAATTAGACAAAAATAATTTTAGCTTCCTATGTTTCTTTCAGCTATTTAAAATAAAAGTTGAAGAGAACAAAGGGTAAATAAAGTTGAGGGTGGAGAAAGGAGTAGTACTATTGCATTTGTATAACAAATTCTTATTTCTTCCTATTGAACCGCTTCTACCTAGTATATCTATAAATATTTTAAAGGTTATTACAAGCGTTTGAGTATTTCGAAAACACTGCAAAAACTAACCAATAAGTAAAGATAAAACGGTTTTATTTCAGTAGATAGGTATATTTTAGAGATGAGAGATAAAAGTGACAACAGGATGATAAAAGAATGAAACATGATATTGCAATAGCAGGTAGGCGAAAGCTACAATTTAATAGAATTTCTCGTATTTCAATACATTTCTGCACACTAGCAGAAGTTTGCGGTTTGATGCAAGTGTGAAATGTCTGTTCTCAGTGGAATCGTGGTAAATTAAACATACCTTCCCGGAAGAGTGAGTTTGTAAATATGGAGAAAATAATATGCGTAACAAATGGTCACTACTTCTATCTTTGGCTATTTAGGAATTTATAGTTATTATTGTTATATATTATTTTATATAACAATTGTCATTCTTTGTTAATGCACCAAGTTTATAGTTTCATATTGACATAGGTATCTGATAGATCAGTAGGGATCTGATATTTCGTAAAAAAATCGATTTAATAAATAATCGTTATATTTTCTTTTTAACAAACCGATAAGTAAGTAATCGATTTTATTGATGAATAATAATCGATTAAAATAATAGTTGTATACAAAAAAATAATCTCATCTTTTTATTCTCCTTCTACAAAATATAAAAAGGGTGTAGGTACTTCCGAAAAGTGCATACCGCCGATTGATCTGAAATTTGGTAGGCTCCTAATCACGAATATCATGGGATTGGCGTTTGCGCCAATTTTCGTTATGATATTCGTGATTAGGAGGTCAAAATACGTTAGTATACCCAGAACGATCGGCGGTATGCGCTTTTCGGAAGTTTATCCAATAATTTTTTTTTAAATTAAAACTTGATTTTTTCATTTATAAGAAAATTAATCGCTTAGTATTAAATAGTATTAATCATAATATTTATTATTAATTCGATAATTAGTTCACGTCCCTATATCAATGTTTTAAAGCTTGCCATTTTCACCATTAATTGAGTGTTCTATTGTTGCATGTAAAATTATGATATATTTTTGTTATCTATACTAATATATAAAGCTGAAGAGTTTGTTTGTTTGGTTGTTTGTTTGTTTGTTTGTTTGTTTGTTTGTTTGAACGCGGTAATCTCTGGAACTACTGGGCGGATTTGAAAAATTCTTTCACTGTTAGATAGCCCATTTATCGAGGAAGGCTATAGGCTATGACGTATCGTCACGCTAAGATCAATAGGAGCGGAGTCCACGCCGACGAAGTCGCGCGCAGAAGCTAGTTTAGTTATAAAGTTAAGTATATGTTGATGAACTTCTAAACAAAAACAAAAATTATGGAAAGTTAGTAAGAAGTAACAGACATATAACATTGTTTAATTAATACAATTACCGGTTTGACCCTTATGTCATTAGGTCGTAGAATATTCTCTTTGATCAACGATACAGAATCATCCCTCTAGGGATTAGTTACGGGGATACGCGAGGGATTTTTATTTAATAATCAAACTAGCTTGAGGCGTCTAACTTACATTTCCACGTTATTTTTAGTACCTAACCCTCATCAATATTAATTTTCCTGTATTTATTAAGGTATGTCTAAACAACATATTATTTAATTTAACTTTTGTGTAATAGTCTTGACGATGAATTAACTATTATAACGTTTATCTACAATGCTTCAAATAATATGAGTGTTATTATATAAGCAAATTTTAATACATTTTTGAGACAAAATGCCGTATTTGATTGTTAACACCTTATGGTCATATGTGATAAAATAGTATCGTATGCACTTACACCTCAGTATTTACGTACTTATTTACACACAAACATCCAAAAATACACATTAAAAATTTAAATAATTAAATTATTAAAATTACCATCACTACATACTTGTCCTGTATTCAGTAATGCGTTACTTTTTAAAAGACAATAGCTAAAAAGTCATAATAAAAGCTACTCGAAATATGTGTATATTTGTACATAGGGAAACTGGAGCGTTCGCATTATGTAGATGTAGAATTAGGTGTGGAACAAAAACTACGATTCAGCCGGCCTATTGTCTATGTCCCGAGTCATTGTGTACACTATACGAGCCCCACTTTAATATCAACAGAGAAATAGAGATAAAATGTTTTATTGTTTACGATTTTTAAAAAAGTATGGACGCCGATTTGGGCTACGGTAATATTAATTGGTGACACTTATGATATTTTGATAGAATGAGTAATGTTTTTGCAATCACTAATTACGTATTCAAGTGGGTTTCCATATTCAAGTGCTTGACTGTAAGGTTCGTGTTTACACTGTTGTATGTGCTCATAATTTTTGATTGATTACAAAAATCATTAAAAATAATTACTTATACATTTATTCATTCGTTAATTATGAGCTTTTGAAGCTAGGCATAATCAATAGTATTTACTCTTCTACCTCGAATAGAGAGAAATAAGAAACTGTTTTTAGGTTCTGACAAGAAATATGTATATATCGGATAATATAAGATAGCATATAGCTAAGACACAACAGCGCAAGCTCGGTGAATATCTCGAGCTTTATCTATAGCTATTTTCTGTAACAATAATTAATATGTAAAGAAATTGTATAGGTAAGCTAGAAATGGTTTAAACTACGCCCACAAGTAATTTCAATATAAATTGAATATTAATAGTCATGTATTCTATTAGAAATTGTACGTATTTGGTTCTAATAATAATTGTTAGGTAGGGATCCCTAGTACATTTTTTTAACCTGATCAGTATCAAGCTAATTTTCCGTGAGTAGCTGAAAAAAATCAGCTTATTAGTAATAATTTTTGATGACCTTACGAGGTCATCAACTTGATGACTTCGTAAGGTCATCAAAAATTGATTTTTTTTTCTGATTTTTTTTCTTTTATTTAGTTAATGTTTATATAATTTGATGGTAATATTGTCCTCCAAATTGCGTGGTACGTTATCCCGGTCCTACGCTCACTGCTGCTCTATCTCCTGCTAACTCTATTATCTAACACAATCGAGAGTTTTCGAAGAAGAACTTTTTGTTCGTCTCATTAAAATGAAGCTACTCACGGAAAATTAGCTTGATACTGATCAGGTTAAAAAATTTAATAGGGATCCCTACCTATGTTTATTATCAAACGATAAAAAACCCGATTTCAAATTACTTCGACAAGTATTAAAATGAGAACATTATTAACTTGGATAGTCGAAAAAATATTCAATTAAACACGCATTTATATAGGGATAACTCAAAAAAGCTCGTCAGATCACGATACAATTTAAATAGTACCACACGACTAGCATCAGCTTTCGATAAAAAAATGAATAATTAAAATCGGAACAACAAGTAGGTAAATAGTAATAAGAAAACACATACTACAAAAAATAATTATATTTTTTTTACCAGATGTAGGGCAAAGCAGGAAATTTCCTGCTCAAAATATGTTGCAGCCCGACTGCGGTAGTACCTCGACCATACCGAAGATTACAGCTAAATAATACTGTTTTCAAGCAGTGTTGTGTTCCTAAGTTTTTAACCAATTTCAAAAAAGGAGGAGGTTCAATTTTTTTCTATAAGTCGGCAAACAAGCGTACGGCTCATAATATTCATGAATAAGATGACCAGAGCCCCTGGGGGAATTGGGGATGGGGTCGGAAACGCGTTTGCGATGCTTCTGGTGTTGCGGACGTCTATAAGCTACGGTAATCATTTACCATGAGGTGAGCCGTGGGTACGCTTGTTTGCCGACTTATAGAAAAAAATTGAACCTCCTCCTTTTTTGAAATTGGTTAAAAACTAGCAATAACTTCTGTCGTGTTTTTTCTAATTTATCGTTTGTTATTATTTAAAACGATAATGTAATGTACATAGTCAAAGAACAACAATTCCAGCCCCATGCTTGGCAGGCTTTGCTAATAACTTTAATTGCCAAGTTCCGGAAGCAGTGGTGACAGTTAATTAATTGGCCCATTAAAAAGAATATATGATATTACATGGGTAAAATACGAATAATATTTGTGAGTAATTATTAAAGAAAGTAAATTTTCTGTTTAGCGGGGCCGGATATTGGAATAAGCATATGGGACTTTAGCCTCGGGGCCAAAACAAAGGAGACTTTACCTTTACCTTTTTGAATTTTTGACTACAAGACCTCAAGCATTATTCTTTATTATTATTCTTTAATACACAAATTTTGAAAAAATGCGTACAACATCGACATAATATCATATCGTTTCAAAAATATTTTGTTTAGAAAATAATTACAAGTTTCCGCTCCTTTACAACCTAAGTATTACTAGACCCCTAAATCCAACCAAGAATACTTGACGTGCGTCTAGGACTCTTCGGTCTTAAATTTCGATAACTGTAGCTCGGTAGACATTTATGAGTATCAGTGTTTCTATCTTTTGTAACATAAGTCTTAAGCTTTCATCTAAAGTAAAAATATAATTTTTTCATGTTAGAAGTTCTTGAATCTTTTCGATTCTTCTTTGCAAAATACAAAAAAGTTTATATTATATGTTACAACCTCTTTTTTGGTCGCAGGATAAAAACTGATCACGGATATGTGTATAATTGGTACCATAATTCCTTTCTACTGAGACAGTATCTCTTTATTGATTGCAGGGAAAGACATAATATACAATGCCTTGAGCTCGTTCTCTGATAGTTCAAGTAAAACATTATTTTATTACCTGCAAGTAATAAAAATTTCATATTCTTATCAATTATTATTATTAAATGATACGGATATATTTGATTAATATTCCAAACAATAAAAGAAAACGAATTCATACGAGAAAAAAAGTGGGCGTAAAATTGAGAGAAAAAGGGAAAACAGAATTTTTTATTGAGCTTTTCGTGACTTGACCACTTAGTTTATACAAAAATTATAAAGCTGAAGTGTTTTTAAGCGCTAATCTGATCAACGGGTCCCATTATAAAATTTATTTTTACGTCCGAAACGTGCTTTAAGGTTTTGCCTGTGATTAATACATGTAAGACATACATTCAATCAAAGCCTTAAACTTAAAACACTACCTTGTTTAATTTTACCGCTAAAATATTTGTGAAATATGTTGGTTTTAAATCCTTAAACATAAACAACTTTGTTATTTAAATAATTTCTAAGGAGACAGCTCTAGTATTGACTTAAAATACTGAAATTTCTTATCAGAATCTTGAAAATAATGTTGCATTATTTATATTTCAAGAGTAATGAGTTTCCATTCGACTAAACAAAATCTTAGCTTTCTTAAAACTCTTCCGGTCGTTGTACACAAACCCTTACAGTGACTACCGCAAAGTCGTCAAAATTTAACGTAAATGGATTTCATTTTATTGACTTGTAAGCTTAATAACCCAAGTAATAAAGTTTGTTTTAGAATGCGGTTGGCTTTGAAATAGGCCGTTTTGTTAGAGCCGGGGTCAGTGTAAGTCGACTAGGGCTTGGCAGAGAGGTAATATGCATGTTTTATGTGCTGCAGTGGAACGGAAGACGTGTTGCCGGTGGGTGTCGCAGAACTGTCTTTACTAGCGACGTTGACCTTTACTATTATAGAACTTTTTCTTTTACCAACATTACAATAGATATACTTAGTTTTTTTTTAAGTCTTTTAGTAAAATAATGTTAAAAAATTTTTGTTCTCATCAGAGAATGAATTTATTCTGAGTACATCTCACTCTTACTTAACACTATAGGTACTTTCATCAAGAATAATGTGGTTTTGAAAAAAACGGTAGAATTTTTTATTGAAATGAGTTATCATTTAAGTTTACTTTATTTTGTTGGTCTAAGATTTAAGAAATAAAATTTGATAGACATTAAATATAAAAAGGAATTTCCTGTAAAGTTAATTTGTATTTCAACGTTTTACCGGTGCGTGACTCTTCCTTCACGGAAAATCGTGGTTCGAATCGCCTTTTCAATTCAACCTTACAAATGTTTACAACATTCCTCTCGTATTTACAGATTTCCAATTAAGTGATCAACGTATTTACAAATTAAACACGGATTCCTCATTGACGTCGAGAAACATAATTTATACAGAAACGTATCGAATATAATAACTTGAGTATCTCGAATACTTTTAATAAAATATTGTTATTTTTTTAATATTGATATTTATATTTCTAGACAATTTCGCAATATTAGTTGACTTCGTAGTACTTACTCTCGTTTTAAAAAATGTATATGTTGAAATTTAAAACAATAAAAACAATATTTAATATCACTTACGAACCGGTAAATTGGTGTTGATCAAATAGTAATACTAGTGGTCGCCCAGTGGTCGAAATTCAACCGTAATTAATTTAAATTATAAGTTTGGAACATTATTAATATTCTGCTCTCAGAAACTATACTTCTATAATAATAAACAAAAGAGTATATATGCGCGTGTGTGTGTCAAATACATGGTAGTGTGTATAATGTTTACTTTATTGATTTATTGTATTTTTATGCATAATATTGTTAAAAAAATATTCCCATTCTGCACTTCTTCTCTATACGAACTATGAGTGTGCGAAATTTCATATTCCTCCATCCGCACAATTTTCGTAAAAAGGGGTACAAAGTTTTTGCTTCCCGTATTAATATAGGAGTCTAAAAGATATAGCATACAGTTTTACCTAACCTTGGGATAGGAAGGATCCTAAGCAAATTTCAAAGTAAAAACAATTCTATGTGTCGTTCTGGATCTCCAATACGTATTATGTTTTATTGTCAATAGGTTTACTTAGTAACTTTGACTTGGAAGAGTAAGAAAATATTTGTGTGTCTGTCAATTTTTACATAATAATAATTTCGCCAATCACAGTAATAAAAAAAAACTAAGATTAAATTGTTGTTTTTTTCTCAATAAGTCAGAATTAAATTGCTTTTCAAACGACCGGCTGGTACTGTTAATGTAAAATTTTAGTCGATCGTTTTAGGAAAATACGAATACAGTCTGTGACACATAGTATTATTATGTAAAGTTATTATATATACATTTATTTGATCGTATAAGTAACTGGCATTTCATAATAAACATATGATTGATATATAGGACGAGGGTCGGGTCCGGTCAGCGTTTAACCTCCCTTATAGCCACCCCAAGCCTCGTTAAACAGATTTGCGACTACTGAACTGAACTGAACTAAAACAACTTGTACACGTCTCATGGCTAGATAAATTAGATTTCCTCTTCTTCATATTGGCGACGGGTAAGATTAGTTTTTATATGATTAGGGTGGCACATGATTGTAAGTGGTTACCATAACCACACTAGAAGCATTGCAAGCGCGTTGCTGACTCTACCCTCAACCCTCCTCACAAGCTCTGATCGACCTTAATACCCCGGAAACAACACTTCTTTATCAGTGTTATTTGGCTGCGATATTCTGTAAGTTTGATAGACAGAATTTGAGCGGAATACTTCGTAATATGCCATACTTATATGAGGTAAAATTCCATCCAGAACGCTGCTTCAATTAGAATCAGCTAATAATGTCCCTGCAATAAGTGACAGCAGCAGCAAGCAGTGACCAGCTGAGACAAAGTGGTTTACGTTACCTCTGGTGCAGCGTGAGTGTGATATTCGGAATATCTTTATCGCGTCATCCTTAGAACAAATACTAAAACGATATTTTACTTTATACTTTAATTGGGACTTTAATCGTCGTTGTTAATGTCACCTGAGCACTACATCGGAATGGCTTTTGAGATTATTAATAAGACTCAATTCTTGACAGATATTATCAGTTACTTCCATTTCATTTAAAAGAACATAGGAATCATCATACAGTAATAATTATAGTTAAAATGAAAATTCCATTTAATTAGACTACTAGAATAACACGAAGTCTCAGCTTCACCTTTACCTTCTTGTCATAATGCGGGAAGTGTCACTCTCTGCCACTCCCTGACCTCACCTTATGTTGTTAGGTATTTAGCGACTAATTTTTGATGCCCAAGACGCACTTTTTGACTGTATTTTGTCACTTGTAAAATTTTACTATTGAACGTAGACAATTTATAGACTTAGAGAACTAAGTTGCTTTTTTTATTAACGATATAAAATTATTTACATAATTAGGTATTTAATAATAATAATTTTTTTATGTTTCTTATAATTTCTTATAAATATAATTATGTTGTAACGAATATATTATTTAATATCAAAACAAAAGACTAAAACAAGATATCCGATTTTCCGTTTCTGCAAGTACGTGTTACAAAAGCACGTAGGTGTATGTTCATACTCGTGATATTCTGAATATCTTTATTATCTGAAGCATAAGGTTGCAAATTAAATGGAACGCGGCTTTGGGAAAAAACAGTTTGACGAGCGTTAAGATTAAATAATAAAGTAGCGTGAAAACGATTTGGTGTGGGTTTTCTTTGTTCTCGGCAAATTGCTGAGGGAACTTTTGCTGCGGAACGCAAACGTCTCATTGAACATTTTGAATTATTTACGAAATAATTTCATAGAAAACAAACATTTTAATATTTAATTACAACTCAGTAATTTACTTCAGCCCAAAACACTTACGTTCTCAAATATTATTCAGAGGTACAAAGTTTTAATTACGCATGAGCGCCTTTGAACACACTTAAGTATTTTAATATTACATAAATTTCAAAATTATTTGAAGCTACTCGTCGTACTGAGATTTACTGAAACCGAATCGTAAATATCCCAGTGTTGAGAAAATTCCTTCTCTTTGTCGATGTTTGTTTTCTTTCCATGTAATAATCCCTCCTAATATGTTTAATAGTAGACATATTGAGGATGTTAATTCATCAAGCGTTATTAAAAACATGTTACACAGCGTTATTTAATGCTATGACTTACCTACCTTTTCTTTGAGAGCTCATGCAGTCATTATTAAATACATATATACCAGCACAGCAGGATTCAGTCAGGTTCAGTCAGCTACTGAATGATTAAAATGCTTTACGATTTTCTTGTTTTAATTTTGTTATAAATATAGATAATAATTGAACTAAATATGGGTATAGGTACTAACTCAAATTATATTTTTATAAAGTGTTCTACTTGTTTTAATCTAGAAATTATAATTCCGTAACAAATTATGATTATTCGGATATATATGAAACTAGCTTCTGCGCGCGACTTCGTCGGCGTGGACTCCGCTCCTATTGGTCTTAGCGTGATGACACATAGCCTATAGCCCTCCTCGATAGATGGGCTATCTAATACTGAAAGAATTTTTCAAATCGGCCTAGTAGTTCCAGAGATTACCGCGTTCAAACAAACAAACAAACAAACAAACAAACAAACTCTTCAGCTTTATATATTAGTATAGATTATAATAGCTTGTGTAGCTAAACTATAACTTTTTGCTATTTATCTAGTTAAAATACCTGTAGAATAATCACGTGTTTCTTTAAATGAAGTCATAAGTACAACCAACAATATCCTGTTCTTTATAAAGTTATAACTTTTCTACAAATATTAAGATTCAGAAATTCTTTCCGCGTGTAGTTTATGAAGTGCTTAAAACGCTTATATATACCGAAGTTGCAATGATATGATAATAACATTTTTTATTTATTAAGACCTAGAGACCTATATTTTATAAAAGATTTTAGGCTACAAAGATACGTATTATAAAAATAAAATCATTTAAAGTTTATCTGAAGAATTCAGTACATGTAGAAATAACCTCATGGGAATTTATAAATATGTCAACGATCGCCTTCTAATATAGTCCAACAATACATAAACGACAACGAATGACATTATGTAATCGATTACGCTTATGACGCACGTTTTAAATGAAGCATTGCGGCTTTGCTCTGTCGGTTAAAAGCATTCGGCTTAGTCTCGATGGTCGTTAGCCGTTGTTTGCTTCGTTTTACATCGCACTCCCGCCGTAAAAGCCTTTAAATGACATCTGATTGTTTACCATATTGAGAGGTGTTCAAACGTTTACATGAATTTTTTCGTTTGTAAATTCGTAAACTTGTTTCAAAATAACATTTAATTTAACTCGTTTCCAGAATAAATCTATACTAATATAATAAAGCTGAAGAGTTTGTTTGTTTGTCTGTTTGTTTGTTTGTTTGTTTGTTTGAACGCGCTATTCTCAGGATCTACTGGTCCGATTTGAAAAATTCTTTCAGTGTTAGATAGCCCATTTATCGAGGAAGGCTATAGGCGATATATTATCATGCTAGGACCAATAGGAGCGGAGTCCACGCCGACGAAGTCGCGCGCAGAAGCTAGTAACTTATAAAGTAATAAACAGCATACGTGAAAAAATACTTACATAATAATTAATAATTAGGTACATCTGCATTACATATACCTATCATAATTATTATCATTAATTCAACAATTAACGCTTAGGTCGGTATAAATTTTTTTGTTACGTCACTTTTCGAGTGTTGCCGAAACTAATATGACTGAAAATGGTCTAAAAATTACAAACCCTCTTTTTATTCATAATTGTATGAGTAAAATTAATGTACGAAGTATATGAAACCTAAATATTCATAACAAAACTTCTCTCATTTTTTATTTAAAATATTGAATATTTTACTATGTAGAGATTTTTTCAATTTTCCTACAATTTATATGACAATGTATATATGTCTACGTAACCTTTCCAGTATTCGTAAAACCTTTCAAAACTGCCGCATCACATATTTGACTTCCTTCTTAGTTATTTATAGAGGGACACGAAATAATTGAGTTTTACTATTTGTTTTATTACCTAGACATTGGTATAAAAAATGTTTATGTATAGTGTGGTATCCTACGAAATCCGATGATTTAGGATACGGCAACGGCTTGTCTGAACAAGAGTATTTACTTTATGTGAGGATTCACTGTTGTATTAACAATGTATTCTTTATTTTACTTCAAAACATGCACAGTATTTTTCCTGACGAAAGATAAAGAGAATATAAGACCATAATCTATACTAATATATAAAGCTGAAGAGTTTGTTTGTTTGGTTGTTTGTTTGTTTGAACGCGGTAATCTCTGGAACTACTGGGCCAATTTGAAAAATTCTTTCAGTGTTAGATACCCCATTTATCGAGGAAGGTTATAGGCTATGTGTCATCACGCTAAGACCAATAGGAGCGGAGTTCACGCCGACGAAGTCGCGCGCAGAATCTAGTATTCTTATAAGCAATCTTTTGAGTATACGATGTAATAAATATTACTTGAGGGTCATTCTACGCGAAGCGGACAGCTAAAAAATGTCGATGTTGTTGTGAATGAAGCGGAAAACGCTACTCGTATAATCTAAACTGAAGTTAAGCAAGTAATTTTTAATTTTAGTCCCCGCATCACGCGCACCTCGTCACAGTATTTGAACTTATCATTACTATTATAATGAAACAATTGCTGTAAGGTATTCGAAACATCGGGCATCTAAAAAACTTATTAGACCGAGATAAAATTCGAATAAGTTGTTTCGTTAATTATCTTTGCTATTTAAAATCTTTTTGTCTATCAATATATACTCGAAGAAAAGTTGTCAACACAATTTTAAGAAATAAATCTTTTGTGTTTATCAGTAATATTAAAACAAATTTAAAAGAATCCAACATTAGGTGTCCTACTAAGTAGGTACTGTTATGAAAACCCTCAATTAATCTAAATTTGGACCGTTTTGCAGAACACTTTTGGTACGAAAACAAAGTGGAAACTCCCTCGGGCAAATTTAAAGGCCTTTACAAACTACAACAGCAAAGGATAGAATGAACATAGTTGGTGACAGAACTTATCCTTGTTTAATGGTGCCAGAAACAGATAAAAAATCTGGTCGCTTTTATTGATTTAAAAAAAATTCTATACTCAATCAAATGATCTTATTATAAATGAATGTATATGAAAAATAAAAAATATCTTATATCTTCAATATAATTATAAAACATCCTATATTTTCCATATATCAATATATGTTATAAAAATTAATCGTCAAAATGTATGAACTGCGAATTAAAACCCGATTTTACTACACTAGAAAAAAGCTCGATGACTTGTTTTCATTTCACAAGGTTCATTCATACTAAGCAATTATTATCTTCAAAATTAAATAAGATTTAACATGAATTATTTCTGTAGCTTTTCCTTAAGTAAATAAGACTACCTATCTAAGATTATATTAATATATTTATTAGGTAACCAAAGAATTCGACAGCTATTAAAATTATATTTTCATCATATTAATGTAATTACATTGCAAAATTATATTGGTTTCATAACGTAAATATTATAGACTAGCTTCTGCGCGCGACTTCGTCGGCGTGGACTCCGCTCTTATTGGTCTTAGCGTGATGATACATAGCCTATAGCCTTCTATAAACACTGAAAGAATTTTTCAAATCGGCCCAGTAGTTCCAGAGATTACCGCGTTCAAACAAACAAACAAACAAACAAACAAACAAACAAACAAACAAACAAACAAACAAACAAACAAACATACAAACAAACAAACAAACTCTTCAGCTTTATATATTAGTATAGATATAGGATGCCAAAGCGTTAAAATGGCGCAAGCAAACAATCATTAACATCAAATCAAATCAAATGTTGGTCCACAACTCCACACTGACGTCTTAACTATAAAGTAGTTAGCGCACGTGCAAAGCCTTGCGAGGAACTAGTTTCAACACTAAGTAACTTGTAAGTATCGGGACTTTTTTCGTTATCCTGGAACGAGAGCAAAACTATAAACAATAAAGAAAAACTTTTGAACAGAAATCGTAAATCTTAGAGAAGGCTACAGAAACAAACAACATTAGTATTATCTTATACTATTAAACGAGCAATTCTTGTATATATATATATATATATATATATATAATCTGAATCTCGGAATCGGCTCCAACGATTTTCGTGAAATTCAGTATACAGGGGATTTCGGGGGCAAAAAATTGATCTAGCTAGGATTCATTTAAAAAAAATGTCGTTTTATCCCTGTTTTTAGGCAATGAAAAAATATCATTAGAATACGAAGCTTAATTTCACTACTGTCAACGTAGCTGTAACAGCGTAATTAGGAAATCGGCGGGTGTCAAATCGTGTTGACCCGGGTTCGAATCTCAGTCTCCAGATTAGTTTTTTTTTCTTTTTTTTTTTAATTTCACTCGTGATTTATTATTTAAATAAAATTAAAATATAAAAATACCGAGAAAAAAAAAACAAAAAATAAAATGAAAATACCCAGGTACTCTATCTTTAATGGATAAGTGTTACTAAAAGCGTTTAACATTAAAACGTTTTATGTTAGAGAAAAGATTCTGCCAGCGATTTGAACATCAAGACACTTGATATTTTAAAGAAATATTGTTATATAAAATGATATTAATATTAATAATCTATATATAAAATTATTTTTGAGACGTAATCATGTGCCCATGTGCATTATATTTCGGGACGATTTGTAACTTAAATGATTCCTTTCTAAAAAAAAAAACAAGAAAATAAACCATACCTTTTCATAGGTTTGACCTAAAAGGTAGGTAAGTTGAAATATACAAATTATTCAACGCCATCATATAAATGTAAACGTTGTACTCAACCGTTTACGAGAATTTAAATAAAAATATCGTTTTTATAAATGCTTACAACACGTGCGCATTAATGTTTGCTCTTGTTTTGTAAAAAATGTCAAAAGTTTGAAAGCATATGTAATGCATTTTTAAATTTTTATTTTTCCTTGTTGACATGTTTTTAGTATCTAATGTATTTATTCTGTACATTGTCTGTTACGTATTGTACGGATACGGCAATATTTTCATCATCTAGTTGGTTTAGATAAAAAACATAACTTCCCTTTTAGGGGCTTAATAGTTAAAATGTCGCCATTATTAAAGATTGTTTTAACAAACAAAACGTCAAACTACCTTGAAATATAGAGCTTATATAATTCAATTGTTCCAAACATGTATACCTCTGTAATGCTTTACTTACATACCTTTGCTTACTACCATTACTCTAATGAGTATTTCATTACCCTTTGCTGTGGCATAGTCGGGTAAATAATTGTGTTATGTCCCAAAAAAAAAAAAAAAACTACTTTACTTACTAACCGTGATGACTTGTTATTGGATTTATTTGTTCTAAGCTCAAAGCTGTTAACTTATTACTTTTTGTATACCATTGGTTGTCCTTATTCTAAAGAAATAAATAAATAAATTAATTTACATCGACAAATAATAACTCAAAAAGTTCTCATCAAGTTAAATAAAATTAAAACGGGACCACAACGGAAAAAAGCATTATTATTAAAAACACCAGTAGTTACATTGATTTTAATATCGGGCATAAATCGCCAAAAAAGTCATTTTCGTTGTGTGAGCCCCCCCCATTTTTTTAATTTTAATTTTATTATTTACTAGCTTCTGCGCGCGACTTCGTCGGCGTGGACTCCGCTCCTATTGGTCTTGGCGTGATGATATATAGCCTATAGCCTTCCTCGATAAATGGGCTATCTAACACTGAAACAATTTTTCAAATCGGACCAGTAGATCCTGAGATTAGCTCGTTCAAACAAACAAACAAACAAACAAACAAACAAACAAACAAACAAACAATCAAACAAACAAACAAACAATCAAACAAACAAACTCTTCAGCTTTATTATATTAGTATAGATTATCAAAGTAAATACACAATTAAGTATTTTGTGAATATTTCAAGTGCCTACCTCTTACCATTTATTGATATCGAGCAAAAATAGGCAATAAATCGCGTTTGTGTATGGGAGCCCCCCCTTAAATATTTATTTGATTTTGTTTTTAGTATTTGTTGTTATAGCGGCAACAGAAATACATAATTTGTGAAAATTTCAACTCTCTAGCTATCGCCGTTCTTGAGATACAGCCTGGTGACAGACGGACGGACGGACGGACGGACAGCGAAATCTTAGTAATAGGGTTCCGTTTTTACCCTTTGGGTACGGAACCCTAAAAAAAGGAATCATCAAATAAGTACTCGCTCGTCGTATAGGCATATGTTACGTGATGTAATGCATCATTTCATTATATCGTAATTTGTTTACATACTTTATAAATGTTTTTAAAAGTTATTTTTAAATTTTATGCATTAAATTATTTAAATTACATTTAATTAATTGATTCACTGCGACGTATAAAAAAACTTTACTAAAATTCTATCGAAAATGAAAATAAGGTAGTAATTGATAAGTTGATAAAAATGTTCATCTTTAAAAAATGTGGTCATTCATATTTTAATTAAAATATTTTTATTACAAATATATTCAAATGAAAGCTCTGTAAATTTAACATTTCAGGCGTTTACATATCCACTAAATTTTGCTATTCTGGTAAAATTTACGCTGCATATAAATTATATTACACTTTACATACATTTTTGTGATGCAGTGTAGCATTTCCATTTCGTAGCATGAAATCTACCTCGCTTACACTTACCTGCAAATTGGGTAGAACGAAAGAAATAGGAATATTCATGGCTATGGGATATTGAATACGAGCTTGGCACTTTATTTATGAGGTAGGTGATACTGTATCAAAGCCTAGTCTACCGTAATATATACCGTAAGTTTTCAAGTCTTTTGTAAATATGAGTTTTCTGTTATGATGAAAATATTTGGCTTTTTATAGCTTACATCAGTAGTACTAGTTTAGAATTTACGTTGATAGATCTTACCACTATAACAAAGTACTATAGTTGTCACAAAATAAGAGGCCCGTTTGGACGTTTAACAAATACCCTAGAACGTAACTTGGTACGAAACTGTAAGAAATAATAAAGGAATTATTAATAACATAAAGTGTTTTTAAAACATACGTAAATTTTTTGGCGCGTTAAATAATATGATAGAATATATTGGAAGTGTTCTTTTCGCGCTTACTTTATAGTAGTATGCAATTTCTAATTATTACGAAACGTCTCAAAAACAGTTACGTTCTAAGTCTTTTTGTTTTTAAATACTAGTGTTGTAACTAGTTAATTACTGAATTTCACCAGCATCATTCGATTTTAATACTAAATCGATATTGTGTAGTGATCTCTACTGAAAATAATTTTATTGTATTTGCTCGCAAACGAAAAAAAAAATGACTTCAATTACATCGACAAGTAACACAATGTAGGTAGACGAAAAAATAATCAACTAAATACGCGTTATCAAAGATTACAGTCTTTATAGCTACCATGGTCACGGGAGAACAATGTCCTCATGTAGAGAACCTAATAAAACGCGAGAAAACCTGAAAAAGTTGTTTCATTATAATGAGAGAAATTGGCGTAAACATTAGAAAACAATAAAAAAAATTAGATTAAAGACAAATTGATCTTTTGTACCATTGTATCATTTCAATTTACCTACAATATTAAAGTTTAAGTTTAATTTTCTAATCAGAAATTTAATTCAATATACTTACCACTACATAATCGAATCGATCAAATACTCATACAAACTTGAATCGTCTTATCGTGAGTATCGAATACCGAGTCGTATGGTTACTTCCCTATTTACGTCTCGATGACATATGTCCAAACGGGCCTATTATTTTGCGATGACCGATTTTGTAAAGAACAACACTAAATTTGTAACTTATTTGATTCAATAAATGAAAAAAAATAACTGCTATTTTTCTCAATATAACTAAAATATAAAATAAATAGTTATTGAAATTATAAGGCTAATTTAGCTCCAATAAATACAACATATATTTGTCAGAAAAATACATATAAGAATACTACGACACGGCAAATAGCTTTAAATTTTAACACGATTTAAGATTATTTAGAAACCTCGGGGAAACAGCTCCAACATAAATACAAGTAGGAACCTCAAACTCCTGGTTCCACCGTAAGTCTATACAAATATTTAACATACGAAAGGGATCACTTCAGTACATAACTCACATGTACCTAGTTTAGATATAACGTAACGGACGTATAACGGACTATGTAACGAAAATTCTGTTATTCCTGTCAAAGGATCGATTTTCGTTCGAAATAGAAGATTGTATTTACCAAAAATTAGTTTTTAAGTTAGCGCTCTTGTATTGGATTTATCTCTCCACAGTACTTTACAGAGATCGTAATTAGGTCTTATATGTAAAATGGAATTTTTGTTCATTTTGATTTCCCAACATTTCAGCACCCTTGTCACTCCATCAAGGTGGCTTTGACCAGCAGGCGTACTGCGACTATCAAAGCATGAAATTTTTAAAACAGCTAGAAATTATTTCACTACTGATGATTGACAACGCCTAATAATTATCTTGATACTAAGATCGTGTAATAGTTAATGCACTGTTGAATTGGTCGTATTAATTTGGATTCCTGCGACTCCGGCAATGGCGAGGGGAGTGGGCACACGTGGTCTTATTGGTTTTAAAATGAGATGATAACTTCTATGAGAAAATAAGTAGATAACCTATCAGATTTTAAGCAAAATAAAATGAGAAGTTATTGAACTCTCTACTGCTGGATGTCCAGCTAGAACTGGCCCTATTACAGTCTGTAACAGAGCCCTCTCTGCTTTCCGATTCTGTTCAAGACATAATTTATCGAAATAACTGGCATGAAGTACAAGTTATACTAGCAATTTGTTCTATATCTATACAACAGAATTTTATCTTTTGTTTATTTTTTAAGTCCAGAAGGTCATAATCGCACTACAATGTTGCCGTCTTTAATAGATCTGAAAATGGTAAATTATACATATTTTTATTTTCATATCCCATCTAGTTTTATCGCATGACATATTTTATAATTTAGCAGTGAAGTTTCGTATGTGTATGTAAAAATGATTCAAAATTAAATAATTTAGAAAGAAAGAAAGAAGAAAGAAAAATATATTTATTTGGGAAAAGAAAAAAAAAATATTAATTTACGCGTCATTTTTTTAAAAGTCATAAGTTTGCATTTGCGAATAAGCGAATTACTTAATCGTTAAGTTTTTTCGTTTAAATTTATTATGATATCTGAAGTCTATACGAATATCAACTATACCCGAAAAAGTTTTTGCATAAAGAAAGTTATTGTGAAGTATTCGAGTTCTTACTTTGATAAAGTGAGTACAATTTTATTGTAAGTTTGTAAACTAGATAATGCCTCGAGAGCATTGTAAAAGACCAAGTTTTCGTCAACTCTCTTAGTTCAAAAATTTATGGCAGGAACTTTAAATTATTAAATATTTCCATTTTTTCTTTAAAAGTGATAGTAAAATACAATAATGAGCCAGCACTAAACTTCTCTTGGTGAAATAAATTTACGGTAGAAACTTTTGAAGGTTAATTTTTTTCTTTAAGAGTGATGATATAATTTAATACTGAACTGTGCAAAAGGCTGTTTTCATGTAGATGAAGAGTTAGGGCTTAAAGTTTAATTTATAACACATTTTTTCGTTTAATTTCTGATGTTAAAAATATTAGGATTTAGTTAAATAATTTCAGCGTCAGGTTTCCTAAGTTTACGCATAAATCATAATTACTGTGCAGCTTTACGCAGATTTCCTATGAGAGTGTGGAACAATCTCAAGGGAGCCGTATACATAATGCAATAAATTTAATACGGATATAGGATCAGTATTATATCGGTTTCGGATATATGAAAATATTTCAGGTAATCCGATAGCGTCAGATAGTTTTGGTTACTGATATAAAAGTTTTAAGGAATTCTCAAAGTAATAAAAGGAATACGTTTGACATAAGCGGGATTAAGTTCCAATTCTTCTCCTACATGTAGAGAGAGGTCTTTGCCCAGCAATGGGATGTTACAGATTAAGTCGTGATTACTTAATATATAGGTACTTATATGTATTTGTCACTTGTCAGATCTCGCTCAAATTAATACAATATGGCAACCACTAGCTTTCTAATAAAGAATACTAAAAATTGGTATGCAAAGTAAAAAGTTATGAGTTGAATTGAGAACCTCTCATTTTTGGTGTCGGTAAATATATAAGGCTAATAACAAATGGTTTTACGAAATAATGTTATGAATATCAACAAAAGCTTACAATGACTAAGCGAGTGATTTAACATTCAATGTTATCACGATCGCTCCGCTTGTGGACATAACACTTATTTTTTTTGCGGAAAATTTGTTATAAAGGGAACAGGAATAAGCAGATAAAGCCTTGAAATTGTTAAGTAAAGCACTTTATGTTATATTACACAAATGTTACACTTTCCTTTTATTTAACAATAATGTTTTCTTTCTTCAGTTTAAAATTGTGTCTAGAATTTGTTTCTTCAGAATAAAAAGTTTTACTTATTCTAAAAAATCTTTCTAAGTATATCAACATCAATTATATTCAAAAATTTATATGTTCAACAGTTTTTTATGTGTTACACGATACGGTTTTGAATTTTATAAATAATGTACCTAATTATTAAAATATAAGCAAAATTCGAAAATTGCGTATTAATTTTACACTCGGTGTAACTGAGCCATTGCCACGGTTGGGAGTGCTTTCTTCTCTTCTTCTGCTCCACGGCTTTGGCTGTAATATGTATTCATTTATATGTATATTTATTATTAAAAAAAACATATTTGTTTCTTTACATTGATTAAGGTAAAGGATTAAATTTAAAGCGCTTATTCATACTTCAGATTCAATACGAGATGATCAAAGAGACCTGGATTTGGAATCTAGCTCTATTCATATCGTAAAATGCCGCGTTCAACCCTCTTTTACATAAATAGGTCCGGCCGGTTGACGTCTTGACCTACTTACCTGTTATGCTCACCTGGTAAATGCTTTCTGCCTTATGATTTCGTCTGAAGCGGGTTAATGTCAAAACAGTTTATTTTTATATTCTTCGCAAGATAAGATTCAAGGCCATTGAGGTGGTGTTGCATAAAATGCATGAAAATTGAAATTAAGCAAATCTGAAATAAATATAATAAGATAATTAACAGTTAGTAAAACTCGTACAGGTAATGACTAAAAATGTTTCTTAAATTGTAATCTACAACTAGAAGAAAAAGTGAATGGGTTCATATAATGAACTTCACTGAGGTAGGGCATAGCAGGAAATTTCCTGCTCAAAATATGGAGCAGCCCGACTGGGGTAGTACCTCGACTTTACAGAAGACCACAGCTAAATAATACTGTTTTCAAGCAGTATTGTGTTCCTGTTGGTGAGTAAGGTGACCAGAGCTCCTGTGGGAATTGGGGATAGGGTCGGCAACGCGCTTGCGATGCTTCTGGTGTTGCAGGCGTCTATAGGCTACGGTCTTACCATCAGGTGAGCCGTACGCTTGTTTGCCAACCTAGTAACATAAAAAAAAATGAAAAAAATACTACTTCTTTGTTGAAAAAAAAAACACAATTGTACAAGATTGCAAATAATAATCTTTTCGTATATTTATTTTTAAAATTTAAATCTTTGTTGTGTGTGAGTAATCATATTTTTCATCACAAATAACAGACAATTTATATACTGACTTACAAAAAGACGTTACTTTCATTTAAATATACTTTTATATAACTAATAAAATTTAGTCGTAGTTTTGAAAAAAATTATGATACTAAATTATATTCTCATTTTTATTAGCTTCATCTTAATCTTTATGAGAAATATCACCCTCTTATCTTAACTACTGACTTACGTAATACTCAGGATTACCTCAAGGATATACGATAAATAAAATAATTATTAAAAGAAAACAAAAAACCCGCCTGCATAAAAAACAACTAATAGAAAATGAACTGAAAAGACTGGAACAAGTTAAAAATTCAAAATTACACAAAGCTAGCGAAACAAATCGAAACAATATCAAACATTATGTACTATAAAAATATCAATACGGTAGTCCTTCAAATATTTATGCAACATCGTACATAATATGCAGTCGGAGACATGAAATTGAAGGATAAGTCAAATCATTCTCTCTTTGTGCATGTCTCCGACTGCATATTAGGTACGATGTTGCATAAATATTTGAAGGACTACCGTATTGATATTTTTAAGTGTATAAGTACATAATGTTTGATATTGTTTCGATTTGTTTCTCTAGCTATGTGTAATTTTGAATTTTTAACTTGTTCCAGTCTTTTCAGTTCATTTTCTATTAGTTGTTTTTTATGCAGGCGGGTTTTTTGTTTTCTTTTAATAATTATTTTATTTATATATTTTTAGTTAGACAAATTACGTAATCGGTTCAATTCATTAAAATAGTTTACATTATGTGGTTGATTAAGTAATTTATTAACGACGAAAAAAATGCGGTCGTTCTAAAGTTGCCGCATATGCCTATATTATTTTTATGTTTGACCAAGCATATCTTTTCACAGAGTTGTCCGAAGTTGATAATTCTTTTTTTATGGGAAAGGCTAGACCCCGAAATTGACCGTCGGACGTTGCCTAGGAGGCGAGGAAGAAGCTCGGCTCGCATCTTGTGATCTTGCTTGCCTTAGGCATGGGAAAGAGCAAATTCAACATTTTTTAAACTTTCTTATTGTATTTCTTTATTATTATTACAGTAATAATAACCATAATATACATTTTTGAAATCCTTGTATTGAGCCCTTTAATTTGATACCCATATTATAGTATTCTAAAAAAAAAATATTTCTTCATTAACTACAATGGCATCGCACAGCCGCCATGTTTGTTTTTTTAAATGTCACATATCTAAGAACACTTGGGCTGCTAAGACAAACCTAACGATATCTCAATTATACAAATCCGTTCAGCGGTTCTAGAGGAATCAGGTACCTAGTTAAGAATATTACATACATACATACAAGATACGCGCGAAAAACATAACCCTTCCTTGGCAGTCGGGTAAAAAAGATCACATAAATATTATTGTCGTCTTTCCACAACATTTTCTATAAAAAAAAAAACTTTTAAACAAAACAAATAAATAACCACTATACAGCATAATTATATATCAAGAGATCCTTGATATAATCATCACAGCGATATTCTATCCAAATATTGGAAACTTACTTTATCATAAAATTCGTAAAAAGGCTAAAGTCAGTAACTATTTTTAAAAAAAAATAAGAAAAATAAAACATTATACATAAGTATATTTTATATTATATTATTTACAATCACGTCTTGAACTAAACCAAACAATAAAACTGAATTTTTCTACAGACCAGAAAAAAGCTGCTCCAACAGGTGTTAAGGCAACTACGTAGGCTGTCAATCTCGTCGATCTCGAGTTAATACGACGCAGATAAACTACAATACAATAAACACTCTGATATAAATCTTTAAATTAATATCTTTATTTGTACACTAGCTTCTGCGCGCGACTTCGTCGGCGTTGACTCCGCTCCTATTAGTCTTAGCGTGATGATACATAGCCTATAGCCTTCCTCGATAAATGGGCTATCTAACACTGAAAGAATTTTTCAAATCGGACCAGTAGATCCAGAGATTACCGCGTTCAAACAAACAAACAAACAAACTCTTCAGCTTTATATATTAAGTATAGATTTAAACTCTTACATCACCTTAATTTGTATACATATTTCTAATACCAACCCAATTTCTTGTAGAAGATTAAAATATCTGAAACATTACACTAAGACTGATGGTGGTGGACAACCCTAAATATCAATCAATTAAAGTGACATCCAAACTTAACAAGGGTCTTACCGCAAGGGACCTCTTATATTGAGTATAATTATAACATAAGAGAGAATGGGTACACATAGTTCGAAGGTACATATAAAAGTAAATTGATCCTTTATAAGTCCACTTCAAGTACCTGTCGCTTTGTATCAGTATATTTATATGTTTATTATATATGTCTAACCGGTAGCGTAGAGTGGACTAATATATTGTCTTTAACATCTGACTGATATAAGCATTCTGTAGAAACATACGACCGTGTGTGTATTTCAATAATATTTTTTTGCGTATTTTTCTCGATAGGTTCAAATATTCATGTTTGTAAAGGTCCATAGTGTATGCTAAGACTAAAATTCAACCTCCCTTTAATTTCTGTTTATATAGTAATCAGAAACAAGCTACAATATGGTTACAATAAGCCCTATAACGTATCTAATACCGTATTCTCATATTTTTTCTTGACTTATCCATTATTACTTTCTTTCATTTTCTTACCTATAGTAAAAATACGGACACTTTATATAAAAGAACAAAGAATGAAAATATAATAAAAATTTAATCAATCAATTCATTTAAGTAAAATATAAGTCCTACATCTCGTAAAACGATTACTAAATACTAGCTTCTGCGCGCGACTTCGTCGGCATGGACTCCGCTACTATTGGTCTTAGCGTGACGATACATAGCCTATAGCCTTCCTCGATAAATGGGCTATCTAACAGTGAAAGAATTTTTTAAATCGGCCCAGTAGTTCCAGAGATTACCGCGTTCAAACAAACAAACAAACAAACAAACAAACAAACAAACAAACTCTTCAGCTTTATATATTAGTATAGATAGATTGATTAGACTAATAATATGAATCGATGAAATATTGGGTTCGCAAGTTTATCCCCAATTTCTCGTGATTATTTATGTTGCTGATTCGTGATAAAGGGTAAGAGAGGTCAGATGACCATCTCTAAGTTAGTATTAATCGTTAGAAAATTGAATGTTCCAAGGCGAAGGTCTCTTGTTTTGTACCGATTGGGCACGGGTACCTATTTATTAAGGCAATATAAGCGGAATGTTGAGCCCGTGTTCGTTCATGAAACTGTCACAAGAGGGTAACCGTTTTGAACTAAATTAATAATAACTATTGAAATCTGAAATAGCGAAACACGCTTGGTAATAAATATTTGTAGAATAGATATTTACGGACAGTACCTATATGGGCAACTACTTACATTATCTATATTAATTACTTAAGAATAATCTAAAACTGAAAATAAAAATCTCATAGTGTATATATCTCATAGTGTATATAGTAAGTAGAAGTTTTATTTTATTTATATGTTGACTATATACAGTAAACAGTTAAAATTAGGTTTATTTGGTAAACCAACATCTTTACTTCCCTAAGAAATAAGAGTTTGCCAAGCTACGCAATGTTCCAAAATAATAGTATACATTTATTTTATTCACATAATGTCGTAATATTTCAATACATAGCTCAATTTAACAAAGCATAAGATAACGTTATTCCAACAAGAATCTGCATAAATATCGACGTTACTTTAACTGCGAAAACAGTTTTTTAAAGAAGTAACGGCCTATTTAGCTGCTTCACTAGTTCACTACACGACACGCGTACAAAATCGAAAAACCCGCAAAAAAACATTTTATTTGTGTAGGTATAACGTAGCTTTAAATAAATACTTTAAATAATAGAAATTCAAACCTAAAACAAAAAAACTACATACTATAAAATACTCAATTAAAGTTTTATCCTCCCATTATTCAAAAATATAGAATAATATTAATTAATTTACTAAAATAACAAACAAGAAACATAAATTACTTATAACTGTAAATAAGAATTAAAAAAAAAACACGAAATAAAGCAGCAGTAAATTGCGGATTACTGTTTGCTGCGGACTTTTCATGTAGCAAGAACATTAAAATAGAGCTCTTAAGTCATTGGTATAAGAGCTAAAATGTAATGAACGTGTTTTCTTTGCCTTACTATATTATTCATGTATTTTATTACTACGAGACGTTTCTTTGCAACCTTTATTAAGATAAGAGAATCCTTTTGTTTTTCTTATTCCAGATACGTTGGAATCAAAAGAAGACGTCACGCGTTGTGAATAACATATTTGACATCATCGATATTAAATATCAAAAGGATATGAAAACATTTTGTAATAATTATTCTTTGTAATGCAAAGCTTGTTTGAATTACATTAATAAAAAAATTTCGTGCGTACAAAGTACACATGTCAGAAGTGAAACTTCTTTGGCAAACTAGTTCAAAAAATTAAATAAAAAAAAACTAATTTGAAAAAAAAAAACAAAAAGCACCAAAAGTGTTCCCATGCGGTCACTCATCTAAGCACTGACTGTCCCTGACGTTGCTGCATTAGCTGTCGCTCAAATTTTACCCCTCATGCGCCTAAAGAAGTTTCATTTAAATTTTTTATTATATCTATGCCAGTGTTACCTAAAAACAGGCATTAAGTTGCCTTATGAAAAAAAATTTTTTTTAAAGAGTTATTTAAGTACAACATATAGGTAATATAAATATATTAATATTTGCTTTTATTTTTAGCTTAACTCTTTCTTGATAACTTGTATCTTTATCAGCTGACCGTTACCTAAAACAATCATTATGTTGGCTACCTTAAAAACAGACAGACACCCGTGAGTATATGTTAAACATATTCATATACATACATTTTTTTATATTAAGAACAAAATGAGAAGGTTCAATTTACATATTATTATACATGGGGACTAGAAGGGACGATCTCGATGAAGAAGCGGAAAATGAGAGTTGAGCAGTTGTGTAACCTAAAGTTTTGCTCATGCAAAATATTTCAATAAATTTTATGACCGAATACAGCGTTGTTGTGCGCTCGCATAACTTGAGGCTAACATCCGCATATAGTTAGAAACAAACTTGTGTCTCTGATATTATGATAAAGCCTGGCGTTGAGTTCTCTATGGGATTGGCATATTGAAGTGAAGCAGAACTTTAATATTACGTGGAGGATGACGTCTGTTGTTGAAATATAGATAAATGATTGACAAATCGTAATATTACCAAATTTGAATAATGAATTGTAACGAGATTATGAGAAACGTTAAAAATTAAATATTTTAGAGTGGGGATTTTATGGCTTTAACATATGTTGAAATAAATTCATAAAGTCCCGAAAAGTATAAAATCGTATTCAATTATTTAACTAATCATATAAAAAAAATTAATATCTCAATGTTAAAACACACAAAACAGGTAGTCGCACCAGATACTAAAGGCGCTTAAAATGATTTAATACAAAACAAAATCACGAGTGTTTAATTTGACAAGATTTTAAAGCTTCAATGATTTATATGAGCTTACACCAATGTCGGCCCTAAAATTGGCGGCTTTTCAGAGATTAAATGTTACAAGTGTATTTTGTTACACAATGACAACAAATGAGATGATTAACCCGCGTACAAAATAGGTTCAATTTTTATTATGTGAATATTTTTTTTTTTGTGTTTGGTGGTGGTATTTCTTTGTAGGCCAAATTTCGATTGTAAGCCAAACTTGAAATTTTCTCTTTTTTTTGATTCTAAAGGCTAACTCTAGAAGTAAAGGAAAGCGCAAAAAATGTGTTTATTTACGACATCATATTAGAGACCTCTAAAATTATCAATGTAACATGCATATAAACCTTCCTGTTGAATCACTCTATCTAATACATAGAGTGATTCAAAAAATCCGCATCAAAATCCATTGCGTAGTTTTAAAGATCTAAGGATACATAGGGATAGACAGACAGCGGCAAGCGACTTTGTTTTATACTATGTAGTGATATTTTGTAGGTATCGGTGATAACAAAATATTACAACACACATTTGCAAACTTAGTTATTTCACTAAGCGTTATCTTCTATTAACCTCGGAAATTTAAATTTTTTATTGTTAACGCCTGCAATCCTTATTGGAAATGCCCCAATCCCTCTAGGAGCTCTGGTCACTTTACTCACCACAAGAATACAATACACCGTGAAAAAAGTACTAGTTAGCTGTGATCTTGTGTAAGGTTGAGGTACTTCCCCGGTCGGGCTGCTCCAGATTTTGATCAGGTAATTTCCTGATGTGCCCTACCTCAGTTAATTATGAGGTATACTTGCATAGAACTATTGAAGTTCTGTTTAAAATTATTTATAAAAATGGCAAACTGCGCTTAGCAAATCTAATAACCTAAATAATATCAGAGCGAGAACATTAAACTGTCATAAGCTGGCTAAATTCCAACTGGGCAAGTTTTATGTCGACAGCAAGATTGGTTAAAGTTTTTGCTGTTTTTTATTTTAAAGTACTACTAAGAATTCTGTTTCCCCTAACAATAATATAGGTACAAATTTTTTGAAATTGAATGTTTGATGAAAGTTTAAAATCTGATATTGTCGAAGAAAAAAAATGTGTATTATTTATCAACATAGTCATTTAATAACATAGTGAAAGGTAATCAAAGACTTGTCTTAAATATGAAAATATCACACGTCACACACATAAATAAGATCGTAAAATAGATTTAAGAAAAATCCTTCTTCTTTGGTATGAAAACATGTACACTACATTGAACCTACCATAATAAAATGGCGCATAAATAATAAGCTAAGCTATAACGTAATAAAATGTTTAAAAATGATAAATATCACTAAATTATAGTATATAAAAATAAAAGAAAATTAACTAAAGTTCCGAAAAATAATAATTAACGATTAAAAAAAAAGAAACAAAAATGATTTATAATAATTGTACAAACGAAAAAAAAAACCAACTTACATTGACAAGTAATGTAAGTAAGTAGTCAATTAAATACGCATTATTGAAGATAACTTAAAGGATACTCTTTTTTACACAACAGGGTAGGCAAGCAAGTGTACTAATCTGAAGGTAAGCGGGTACCGTAGCCTATAGATGCCTGCAACACTAGAATCATCGTAAGCGCGTTGGCGACTTTACCCTGCTCTACTAGCTTTAGAGCTCTATCTAGGCGCTATGGTCACCTTACCACAGAACAAAAACACTGCTGGAAAGCTGTATTATTTAGCTGTGATCTTCTGTATCTAAGTTAAACTACTTGTCAGATTTTAATCAAATGACAAGCATCAGCTTTCGATTAAAAAAAAGAATAATCATAAACAATAAAACTCATTAAAAAGTTATGAGGTAACACAGATAAAATATAGGGTCGAATTGAGAACCCCCCTTCCCTCCCTTTTTTGGAGACGGTTAGAAAGGAAAATCAGCATTTTTTTCATTTTTATTCTTATTTCTTAATTGTCTATTTCTTAATCTATCTTTAAACTTAACTTGACCTTATGAACTTCTGAACAAACTTCTAGAACTTTAGAAACTTCTTCTTAGACGTTGATATAAAAATAATGCAATTCATATATGTACAATGTACATTGTACAACATGACACCAGTATGGTACTGCATTAAAGATATGACCTTAATTGAACTTAAATGTCGTCCGATGAGGTAAACCGTACGTGACCGCAGAGTGCTCAATTGAAGTTTACAGCAAGTATTGGTCGTACGAGAGGTGAATATTAGTCTTTGCTATTACTGAACTCGTACTGGAGATACTACAGAAATAAATATATCAACTTCATTTTAACTTGAAAAATTTTTAGCTTTGAGAAAATATTATGAAATGCAGTTCTAAAGTTTCAGTGCCTACGAGTATGTACAAATTAAACAAATATTACTTATCTGGTCTTATCTTGGGTGTGTAAAGAGGTCTGGAGTCGAGTATAACCCCTTCTTTTAACATATGACTAGCTTCTGCGCGCGACTTCGTCGGCGTGGACCCCGCTCCTACTGGTCTTAGCGTGACGATACATAGCCTATAGCCTTCCTCGATAAATGGGCTATCTAACAGTGAAAGAATTTTTCAAATCGGTCCAGTAGATCCTGAGATTAGCGCGTTCAAACAACCAAACAAACAAACAAACTCTTCAGCTTTGTATATTAGTATAGATATTGCATGACTTAAGCATAGGCCGATAGCTTGTATATTATCTATTAAGTACAAATTTAAATTCAATGAAGCAGTTGAAGTAAAGTGAAGTGAAGGAAACTTTGTTATTAAGTTGGTAGTAACAACTTGTTACGTATGCAAATGCTATTTTATTCTGTGTGTTTTTCTTTGTTTATCATAAAATCTTCAAGGTAATAGATACTGTGATAAACAATTTAGTATGCTAAAACGGGGTGGGGAGGTTACTTTAATTCTTATCCGACTTCCAAAAAGGAGGAGTATCTCAATTCGACTGTATTTTTATTTTTTTTAATGTATGTTCACTCAGAACTTTTAACTGGGTGGACTGATTTCGATCAATTTTGTTTTGATTGAAAGGTGTTGCGTGTCATGTGGTCCCATTTAAATTTAATTGAGATCTGACAAGTACTTTTAGAGTGATATCTAATAATGCTTATTTACTTGACTACTTTTTCGTTGACCTACGTTGTATTAAACTGCATAACTTTTCACTGGGTTTATCTATTTTGATTAGTCTTTCTTTAATCGAAAGCTTGTCCATGTAGTCTTGTTTAAATTAGATTAGATCGAGATCTGATTAAAACTTTTTGAGTAATCTTTGATAACGCGTATTTACTTGACTGTTTCTGGTCTTATTACGTTGTATTACTTATTGATGTAATTGAAGTCGGTTTTTTTCGTTTGCGAGCAAACACAATTATTTATAATCCATATCATCTTTTTTATAAATCATCTTTTTTATAAATATTAATCAGGACTACATTGTTTAGGGAAAAAATTAATTAATAAATAGTTAATTGTTTGTAATTTGTACTTCCCATGGGTTTTATTATTTTAATATGTAAATAAGTTTTAATGTATTAAGTCTTATTTGTTTAGTTTTTTCTTCTCTAATTTTCACGTTTTTTAATTTAATTATAAACGGATGGATGGTCGTAATCGTATGATTATATTTAATTCTTATTTTTATTTATAACTTTTTCTGTGCTGTGTACCATTCCTGATAAATAAATAAATAAAATATAGTTGAAATGAAAAAAATCAGTCATGTACTATTATAGAAAGTGTAATGTTTTAAGACAATTGTATAAAAAACAAATATTAAAATAAAAATAATTAAAGTAGTAAGTAGCTGGGACGTTCTTCTTTTTTATCGACAATGACTTGTCTCCTCGGTAAAAAAGTAAATATATTGCTCCTAAATACCAAATTTTTTATATTTTTTTTATAAAAATAAACTTGATAAGGCAATAATTATAATATCTTCAAAAGAAGATTTTAATTAATCATATTTTTTACAAAATTAGTGTGACATAGTATACGAAAAGCGTAACGGAGGTGTTTTACATACAAATAAAGTATGTCCCTCTATGAGTACTAATGTAAACAAACTGCTGTCGTGAAAAAAAAACACATTGAAAGTTTCTAACCAAAAATATTTACTGAAGTACTTAACCTTTGTTATTAAATTAATAAGAAGAAATAATTTTTAATGTTACTATTATTAAATAAAAAAAATATTTTATTGGCTGTCTCCCGACGTACATGATTTTTGTTGCTACATTCTGTCATTCATTTTATGGTACAAAATAATGTGCGTTAACGATTTTGATCTTGGTCACTAAACAAGAGAATAATCCCTCTCCACCCCGGATCCGCGCTATGCATCCCTCCGCCCTGGCATTACCAGTCAGTCGCTCGAAAGCAGTAAAAGGAGGTGCGAGTGTTTATTTAGCGGTCGCTCTGTCACGTAAGTTACTACTTCCAAATGTTATTGTAATTTATGTGATTTGACGTTATTTTATTGATTTCTGATAAATATTTCACATATGACCAGTTTTCTGCGTAAATTATAATTAGGAACATTCTGAACATCTCGAACACTACTATTTTACACGTCTGTCACGAAGCACCTCTGTCCCAAAAATGTGACAAGGTGTTAGACCTCGTGACGGAGTGGTCATTTTTGTATGGAGCTTAGAGCCTTAGTTAATTTTAATAATAGATGATTGTTACTTTTCTTACGGTGGTTATTATATCGTCATTTATTTTGTTAATTTAAAGTGTTACCATCAGATAAATTGAAAAATTGCATTATCTACGGCTGAAAAACAGCACGGTGTCGTGAAACAAGGAAACAACCCTGAAATCAACACAAAATTAAAGAGTAGAGTAAGTGAAAAGATATTGCAAGACTGAATTAATATATCTACCGAAGAATGGTTATTGTTTTCTAAAATTAAACATTGTTATAAGGTTAACTTCGTTCGGAGGGTAAACATTATTTACCACTCCGTAGCTTCGTATACAACTCTGTCACAATTGTCCACCTTATAATTTAATTTCAAAGTAATGCATGAACCACTCCACTGGCAAAATTTACAAAAATAACGTTTTCTTGTATTACATGCTAAACAATAAAGGTATTCACTAGATTTTCAAGCTATTTTATTGAGTGACTTTCATAATATTAAACAGTTTTTTGTCTTAAGAAGCAAAAATGTGACAGAGTGGTATTGGATATATATTTTTTAATGTTTATTTTAAAAATTCCGTCCAATGGAGCTAGATACAAATAAATGTTTATATTCTTGATAAAAAAAGTAATAAGAAACTGAAGATCTGATTTTAAATGAGAAATTAAAAAAATAAACATTTTTGTGACTGAGGTGTTATTTTTTGATACCATTCCTACGAAATTTGAAATAAAACAAAAATTACAAATAATACTTCGATGCATTATATATTTTTGAAATCTAGAATAACGAGGCAATGATTTAAATCACATTTTACTAAACAAATCACATGTTTATTTTGTTTAAGAAATATAAAAATTTGCCGGTCTGATGTCGATAAAAAAGAAGAACGTCCCAGCTGCGTTTATAACGTAAAATAAAAAATTTCGTAGCGTCGAAAAGTTTAAGTAGAATGGACTTAGTGCACTTTCATATTATACAATTTCGTTTTTCATTGTTCGCAATAATTAAAATTATGTAAATATTTGTCTTTTATATTTATTAATTAACTAGCGACCCGCCCCGGCTCCGCACGGGTACAATGCTGATACAAAATATAAAATAAATAATTGCAATGTAAGCGCAAAAAAATTTGTTTATTTACGACATCACATTAGAAACCTCTAAAAGTATCAGTGTTCCTCTACTATATTATGCGTTTATTATACATATAAACCTTCCTCTGGAATCACTCTATTTACTGAAGAAAACCGCATCAAAATCCGTTACATAGTTTTAAAGATCTAAGCATATATAGGAACAGACAGAGGGAAGCGACTTTGTTTTATAATATGTATTCATTTAATACATTGTTTTAACATAAAAGAAATAGAGGAAAGAAAAGTTTTCATATTTCGAATGTATCATCAGGTAATATCAGTATCAGCTTTCGATTTAAAAAAGAATTATCTAAATCAGTACACCCAGTAAAAAGTTATGAGGTATACAAGTCGACGAAAAAATAGTCAAGCGTATTATTAGATATAACTCGAAAAATAGTGGTAAAATCTCAATTAAATTTAAATGAAAACACATGACAAGCACCACTTTTTGATTAAAAAACAGATAATGGAAATCTGTCCACCCATAAAAAAGTTCTCAGGGATGGAGGGACAAAAATACAATCGAATTAATTAAATCCTTTTTTGAAAATCGGTGAAAAATACCACTGAAATTCAACAATTTCAATACATTATAAAAAATTAAAATAATTTATTCATAAACAGACTATAAAAATGTAAAATATTAAATAAGTAAAATAATTTATTAATATTCAATGTTGAAAAATTAAAAAAAAAAACAATGAAAAGTATTTAAAGCTCTGTTAGCTTTGGAATCAGAGGTAGTTTGGGCTTTAGTTTGAAGCTGGGATCAGCTCATGGAATAATTTAGTGAAAAAATGAATAATACAAGCCTATTTATTATAGAAGGAATACGCTATTTAAAATCCGCATTGCAGATATCAGTTTAGGTTTCATGGAATGTTTAAGTTGGAAGTACAATTAGATTAAAAATATGGGTTCATTTACGTAATACGCTCTCTATAATCATAGACTTAGTACTAAATATTAACTTTTTATACAGTTTTAGTGTTAGTAGTGTATTAAATATAATTCAAATGAAAATTGTTTCTGTTTTATGTATTCTTTTCTACCTATAATTTTCATTCGTAACGCAACTGAATGCGTATACACTTTTTTAATTATATTGATATGTGTAATTCGCTATTCGTATTTAATAACTTTGTTACATGTTAGTATTATTGTTTAGCGTGAAATATAATAAATACAATGTCAGTGGCCCAAATGTTTAATGAAGTAAAAGATTTGTTCATTACTTAATGAGCCTATGGCACGATAACACATTGCATTTAATTTCAACATATTAATATAAAAGATCAATATAGAAAATGATGAAGACATACGGCGACACTCTCTTTTAAATGAAATCAAATGTTTAATACAAAATGAAATAATTGTAGTCATAGTAATAATATTCTTTATTGTACACCAAAATACAAACAAACAGAGTAGTAAATAAAAACAAAGATGTACAAAGGCGATCTTATCGCTGAAGAGCGTATTATGTGAGAAGTAATGGATAATTAAATTCTTGAAGATTTGCGAAATTAGGTAATTTCATCCCCATCATCATCATTACGTAATTCAATCCTCAAGTATTATCAACCTGAATAAAAAACACATATTTTATCTGTTATAAATGTATATATAATTTAACTTTTTAAGTGAAGCTTTCAATGTGATAATGTCTAACAGTTAGCATTATTTTATATATTAGATACATTTATATCTAAATCTACTACATTTTTATTTATTTAAATTGTATTTTTTTAGGAAAACATTTGTATTCTTATTTAGAAATAATTACATTAAATCGGTTTTACACATACACTGTTGGGAACTTTGAGATACTCATTTGGACTTGTATTAAAGTGGATAGTTAGCAACAAATTTACGACACGGGCGAGCTCAATATTGTTTGCCTCCATTACATGTTCATACCAGAATCCAAGTTCATATATATAACAGTATAATATTCGCTATATTGTACTAACATTTGTTAGTTGTAGAAATACGAGCTTTATTAGTAAGAAAGGTTTGATAAGTTTTACAACAGAGACAAGCTGTTGTTGCTAAACTTGGGACTGCTTTGGTGTTACATAAGCATATACTTCTATGTATTTTAAATAAATCGATAAATCTTATTTTACCCATTCAAATTATCTCAATTTCTAATCTATTATTTAAATAGACAATAACAATTGATACTTATATAACGTAACATAATGATTTTCCTGATTACCATTTAGTCATATGCGTACAGGACATGAGCAATTAGAAGCCCGTGACAGTATTATTATTATTAAAAAAAATGTTACTTTTGACTCTTTCCCTCTTTCGTCACGCTGCGTCATATATTTTCAGCCGACATACAATTACGTTACGTTATCATCTAACAAAAAACGAAAGGAACTTCATTCCGATCGGGGAGTTAGCATGTTAAACCCCTCACGCCACTTTTTTAAGTTTAGGCAAATTAATGTTTTTTTTTCTGTCCGTTAATTTTGACTGTGTTTCAAAACATCAAACTCTTACGTTTATGCACCAAATCGAGTCATTAATTTAAAATTTTATTTGTTGCGTTCTTTATTATCAAAACAAGGTAGGTATATAATGAAATAAAAATATAAAATGGATACATTTACCAAATAAGAAAAAATATAGTGGTACAAAGTTCTGGTCTAGTTTTCTATAAATTTTATGATTTAATACTATTTGACTTCTCATATGAATACTCATTTTTTTAATAATAGTGAGCTGTCGATATATGTAGGTACACCAGACCAACACATGACCTGCTATCGACAACAATTAATGACCCGTAAAGCGTTTTTTCATTCAACGATAACGAGACCGTCATTTATATCACTGTGCTTTCTCTTATAATACGTAACTAAGAAACGAACATAATATATACTCGTATATAACAATATATAAATCTACACACTACAAACGTATTTTACTACTACTATAATCTATATACTTATATTAAAGAGATTTCCACCCATATATTGGCTCATCACGATATCTCTGGAACCATATAAAGGCGTAGAGACTTGAAATTTGGTAGGGATTTTCCTTTCGCCGAGTAGAGGACAGCTAAGAACGGATTTAACGAAATTCCACCCACAAGAGGGGGTTGCGGGGGTTAATATAAACATATAATATGGCAAAACAACGTTTGCGGGGTCAGCTAGTATTATATATGTTACAGTCAAAACTCTTAATCAGTCAAAAGTAGTTTTGACTGCAAAAAATCAGTCAAAAGTACTTTTGACTAGACAAGTTGGTCAAAAGTGGTTTTGACTAAAATAACAGTTAAAAGTACTTTTACCCAATGGAGCTTGGTTAAAAGTACTTTTGACTAAATGATTCGGTTAAAAGTACTTTTGACTAAATGATTCCGTCAAAAGTGGTTTTGACTGGTTGTATCAGTCAAAACTCTTAAAAAGTAAGGTGGTCGCGGCATATTTTTGTCACAGAAACAATAAAAAAAAAAATAACCCTAACCTATCTAATTTCAATATTAGACTGTTTATCGGCATATTTTTGTCACAGAAACAAAAAAAAAAAAATAACCCTAACCTATCTAATTTCAATATTAGACTGTTTATCGGCATATTTTTGTCACAGAAACAAAAAAAATAACCCTAACCTATCTAATTTCAATATTAGACTGTTTATCGGCATATTTTTGTCACAGAAACAAAAAAAAATAACCCTAACCTATCTAATTTCAATATTAGACTGTTTATCAGCATATTTTTGTCACAGAAACAAAAAAAATAACCCTAACCTATCTAATTTCAATATTAGACTGTTTATCGGCATATTTTTGTCACAGAAACAAAAAAAAAATAACCCTAACCTATCTAATTTGCGGTTAAAACTAAACTAGTTAAGAGTTAATAGAGTTTAAGAGTTAATAGTGCTTTTGACTGACGCTTTTTTGCAGTCAAAACTACTTTTGACGGAGAGCGTCAGTCAAAAGTACTTTTAACCGCAAATTTGCAGTCAAAAGTACTAATAACCAATAATTTTCAGTCAAAACCACTTTTGACCAACTTGTCTAGTCAAAAGTACTTTTGACTGATTTCGCTAGTCAATAGTACTTTTGACTGATTAAGAGTTTTGACTGTGACATATATATAATATAAAGGGAATAATTACTTCCTGTCCTTATGGGTATCCAGTATCTCGAAGATCCCGCAAAGCCACCGTTTCCAATTGTTGTCATATGCAACCGCCGTGGTACAGCATAGAAGAAGCACCTACCCTTCTATGTATAGTATGTATTTGACCAACAGTAGGACTCTTACAGACAATCAGTTCAGTTCAGTTCAATATTTTGTTCACTGAAAAAGTATAAAATAACTTTCGTAACTTAAAGCATTTCCTTTATTAGTAAATATATAAAAGTTTTAATGTAAAACTTTACATCTAATTGTAACAATAAAACATTAAATTCACTGTTAATTTCGTTTATTTTACGGTTTAAGTTTGTGAAATTTCGCTTCTCATGATACAATTAAAACAAGTAATTTCGTTTCGAGCTTGCATAAATAATCATGGGTTGTTTGCAATACGAATAAAGGGGTTTTTTCGGTTTACAAAGCGAGGCTTTGTTTTTCAAGTTTTACGAGACTTAGATTTTAAAGGCAATGAAATGTAAATTTAATATTTCATACCTTTGTTAATTGTTTTGTACATTTATAAAAAAAAACCCTTAACAATAAAATTAAAATATTTTAGGACTAAATTAAATTGGCCTGGTTAATTATTTATTAATTGTGTTATAATTAACCATTAATTTTTACTGCCTTTTTTCTTTGAAATATTTCTTTTTTGGCAATAGCTCGGCCTTTTGTACATTTGTATATTTTGTAATTCTAAATTCATTACTAATTTTAATTTACTCTTTACTAAAAATGCTTTAATTTATATTTTATTATTCTTTTTATTTTGTTTATTTTTGGTGTACAATAAATAATATTTTATTCTTATTATCTATTTTTTATTATTACTATAAGGCTTATAGTATAAGCGATATGATAGATTTAGAGATTAAGGTCACAACGTAAGTGTTTATTCCTGAGTAAACATTCATGCTTTTATTTAAAGCAATACTAGGAAAACGGAAAAAGTAACAAAAATTATAGCGACATGTCTTCCATAAAAATGTAAATTTTGTTTATAATATCATTACGTTTGTTTGGGATACAGTAATTCATTCATAGCCTTCAGTCTACTGCGAAATGTAGTTTGTCATTCGGCAAGGTCGGAACATTATTTTTGTTTATTTATCCTGTTATAAACTTGATTATTTTAGGATTTAGCGTCCTACTACTAGAGTTTGCTTTAAATGTAACGTCAAAGCAAAAAACTAAGCCTACCTACTAACAGACCGAGTCGATCTAACTTCTCCATTACAATATCTGAACCCGCCACCGGTGACGTAGACTTGTCTTACGTAGTTGGTGTCCCCGCCGCGCCGTTGGAGCCGATTCTGAGATTCAAAAAATATATATATGTATATATATACAAGAATTGCTCGTTTAATAGTATAAGATAATGCGTATTTACTTGACTATTTTTTCGCCAACTTATGTTATATTATACCTACCTCTTAACTTTTTACTGAGTATACGATTTGGATGGTTTTTTTTTTAAATCGAAAGCTGATGCTTGTCATGTGGTCCCATTTGAATCGAGATTTGATAAGTAATTTTCTAAGTAATCTTTGATAACGCGTATTTACTTGCCTATTTTTCGTTTACGTACGTTGTATTACTCGCCGATGTAATTGAAGTCGGTTTTTTTTTCGTTTGCAAGCTAACATTGTTATTATAGCATTGTGGATGACTCAAAATGTTTTTTGTTTCAGACTTTCTGTGTTGTGTCAAAACGTTTTCGCAAGAACTATATCCACCGGTTCACGGCCACACGGTCGCTGTTCTGGTGGTCGCCGTGGTCGCCAGTGCGGCGCGCGTGTGTCTACCTCTCCACTAATCAGTACTTCGACTACTTCGTCATGGCCACCATTCTGCTCAACTGTGTCTTCCTCGCCATGTCGGAGACGATCGAAGAGGCTGAGTAAGTTATATTTTTTACACTTTCCTCGATATATCTGTTATTAATGATTAATTATCTAAATAAATGGTCCATATATATCATATCCACGCTCGAACGCCTATTTCCGGGTCAGTGGAGAAGAGTCTGTCATTTATATTTTTTACTTTGTTTTGTACGTCTCTATCAAAGACATATTTTTCGTTTGATCTCCTCCAATTACTTTAAATTATATGTTTAATTATTTGATTATTGATTATAAATTTATTGTAACTTGTACACCTATGCTGACGCTAGATCATTTCCTTTGCCCTAAAGTTGCCTGGAAGAGATCGCTTTTTAGCGACAAGGCCGCCCTTTGTACCTAATGAATATATTGTTAAAATCTTTCTTTCTTTGCTATGTATTATTTCTGTTTTTGGTGTACAATAAAGTGAATTATTATTAATATTAATAACTTTTTTTTTAATTCGACATCAGTGCAGCCTTTATTTACTACTTACAATTACAGAAATAGTAAATTTATTAAATTTAATGGTTGAAGATCTGTTCTTTACTCTATCTATACATATAATAAAATGGTAGAAAAGTCAAAACTGTACATTGAATATTTTTTTAAAAGAATACTTGGGGTGTGATCTACAATCGATACGAAGCCAAAAATATAGTTTTTAGAATTTTTGTCTGTTTGTCTGTTTGTCTGTTTGTCTGTTTGTCTGTTTGTCTGTATGTATGTCCGGGATAAACTCAAAAAGTACTGCATGGATTTACTTCAAATTTGGCACGAATATTGTTAAGAAGTCGGGTCAGAACATAGGCTATATATTATCACGCTATCACCTACGGGGAAAGAGCAGTGAACCTTTATTTCTTCAAATGTATGTCCGGGATAAACTCAAAAAGTACTGCATGGATTTACTTCAAATTTGGCACGAATATTATTAAGAAGTCGGGTCAGAACATAGGCTACATATTATCACGCTATCACCTACGGGGAACGAGCAGTGAACGCACGCAGACGACGTCGCGGGCAGCAGCTAGTAAATCTATATATTTATTACAAACATTTTTAAAACATGTAATTGTTTAATCTTTACAGTAAAATTTTTAATTTGTTCTTTAGTACAATCGGCATTTCCAAACGACTGCTACTTAACAAAGGAAACACTGTACATAAATTGACGGTTTAAGTGTTCTTAAAAGTCTACTCGAACGAAGTTCATTTTGATTACAAATTGTACTCGTAGTACAAGCCATAGCATCTGTTACCGCTGATTAAACATTTAAGGTATTCGAAACAGCTCAAATTTCACATTTATTCGAAAGAAATAATTTTTACGCAAATTGTAATTTGCATTAGAATAAATAAATTAGCGATATCATGTAATTCGGTTCGATTTTCGATTTGTTTATCGATAAGTGGTAATTTATGAAAATGTTGATGACTATCACATAGACATATCGTGTCTGTACATTTTCAGTCATAAATAACTAAATAAAATTATGTCTTAAAAAATTCCTATAATTTTATGATTGAAAAAAAGCTTTTTGATACTAAAAGTAATAAAGAAGTTATTTTTATTGTAACAAAAGTTATACTCACAAATAATGAAGAGTAGGTACTTTTTCTTTATGGTTTCTGATTATACTAATGAGGTAGCAGCACAAACACTAACCACAATAGGTAGATATTGTTAATCACGAAAACCTCATAATTCCGTTAATACTGCGGTAGATAATTGAAAATAACGATGATATGCGTAACAGTAAATATGTCACTGACTGCTTTAGTTCAATTAAATTATTGATATGTCAACTATAGAAAGAATATTGTCGACGTTTCTTTGGAAATTATTGTTTATGTTTAATCGTGTGTACATTATTTGAGTGACAATTATTTACTAGAATAAACGTAGAAATGAGTATTTTCATTAAAGATTCAATTTAATACGCTAAGTTTCATCATTTTCTTAAGGTATGCAAGTTAATACGATAGTCGTTTCTAAGCACTATTGGTCTAAGATCCGGAATATAACAAAATCTTCCCTCATCTGTTAATTAGATGAAACAATTTTTTATAGGCAGATTTCAATATTGTGAATTTATAAAAAAAACCTCTGCCACCCTACGCCTGCTACAATTGATAATACTTAAGTATTATTAATTGTAGCAGGCTTAAGGTGGCAGCGTTGTTTTTATGAATTCACAATATTGAAATCAGCCTATAAAAAATTGTTTCATCTAATTAACAGATGAGGGAATATTTAGCTATCTCGGAACTTAGACCATATTTATCTTTGGCTGCATCAGCTTTTAATACGGCAGCCAAACATTATTATGTTTAGAATTCGCCGCCGTTTATTATTGTACTTGGATTTTTTAATTAACATGTGAGGGTAATAATCTACATTTATCTACCTTTTCTGACCTGGCTGCAGGTAAGTATAGCAATCATTGAGATGGGTGCCTACTACAGTAAGGTATATAATATAAAATATTGCCGGTTTTAGCTTACTACATGTCATTAACATGAGAGGGAAAAGATCATAAAAAAATACTGATTAACTACTTAAGTATTATCAATTGTAGCAGGCGTAGGGTGGCAGAGGTTTTTTTTTATAAATTCACAGTATTGAAATCTGCCTATAAAAAATTGTTTCATCTAATTAACAGATGAGGGAAGATTTACCTTCTCGGATCTTAGACCATATAATGTCTTTGCGTCACATGCGCATCTCGCGGCATGTCAACTGAATGATTCATAATACGTCCATTATTGTAGCTGACTTTAATATATGGATACGAAGGCAGATTACTCACTCTGAAACATTACATCCACGACAATGCAACGCTACTATATGGGAACAGTGAAAGATATATCACTCCCTAATTCTGTTGGTTTCAGCGTTCAATGCAAAAACAGTATGCGATGTGATCACAGTACTGTTGCAATTAATTGTGGATGTACATATACGTATGCGTGGATATAACCAGTTTTATTTTGAAATAATGTCCTTTATACGATTAGATATACATATATGTATACGAGAACTATAATAGTTTTGATGTTATTTGAGATCCTTTATAGGATAGGTTTATAGGTAGATACATATAGACGAAAACTATCACAGTTATGATGTTTTATATGAGACAAAGTAAAAATATCGTGATCAAAAAAGACATAGTAAAACTATAAGTCACTAAAAATGAGTACTTTTAGTTATTTCCTTGTGACTTTGTTTAAAGTACTAATCAACGATTAATAGCAAATTTAAGGGTAAAAAAATCAAACGAAAGATTATCCGCTTACCAAATTGTCTATAAAGATTTGTACCATCTTTCCATCTACATCGTCAAATCGATCAGATAAAAAGATTAAATCAGAATCAAAATTGGAAGTGACAAATAAGAGATAAAGCGATTACTCTTCGAGTTTCCGACTGCACAATATTTCCTTATAAATTGCCGAGTCTCTGATTGCGAGATGCATCCCACGACATCGACTAAAGACCAATTTTCTAAAGTCATGAAATAGTTCTCGCTACTCTCTTTGATTGCTCCCATTTGTAATACTTTAGTTAACGATTTAAAATGATTCTTTCTAGAACATAAAGCAGTAGCTAATAGATTTTAGAAATCTTTTAAGTTCTTGCTAACGAGTATAAATGAAATTGATTTCCTTAATTACTTATTACCCTTTAAGATATATTTTAATTTAAAAATTGTATTCTAGTAATTAGACAGTGCAAAGTTATCAATAAGTAAATAAAGAATTGAAACGATCTTTGGAAAAACACCAATGAACAAAGCAGCTAAAGATTATAACTATGATGGAGTGTGATAAAATATGTATATTTTAGTGGCTTCCCAGACTTAGTGACATTACCATACATTTGATACAGTTTATTTTAATACAAAAGAAATATAATCGAATACCATTTGTTGTCGTTGTAAAACGAAGTGATGCAATTTAATTTTTTCAACGTCATCCTTGAGGCTCCTTCGAGTGTTTTAGTTATTCTTATCTACATTTGGATTTAGACAACCACGCATATAAATATAATAAAAGTAACTGTTACAACATCTAATAATATTAAATTTTACTAGCTATATTTCTATAATAACTACGCTTAATCATATCGCTATTTACCATTTAACTAATACCCGTTTTCTCCAACTCGGTTTATTGTAATGATAAAATCTCAGAATTAACATAACTCAGACATACATTTTTATTACAAAATTTCCACAGAATTAGATGGAGAAAAAACCTCGATACACAGTTGTGTATCGAGGTTTTTCCCGACTGCCAAGGAAGGGTTATGTTTTTCGCGCGTATCTTGTATGTATGTATGTATGTATGTAATATTCTTAATTACCTCATTTCTCTAGAACCGCTGAACGGATTTGCATAATTGAGATATCGTTAGATTTGTCTTAGCAGCCCAAGTGTTCTTAGATAGGTGACATTAAAAAAAAACAAACATGGCAGCTGTGCGAAGCCATTGTAGATAATGAAGAAATATTTTTTTTTTTAGAATACTATAGTATGGGTATCAAATTAAAGGGCTAAATACAAGGATTTCAAAAATGTATATTATGATTATTATTACCGTAATAATACTAAAGAAATACAATAAGAAGTTTAAAAAATGTTGACTTTGCTCTTTCCGTTTTTTACGCAGGCGGGTTTTTTGTTTTCTTTTAATTATATTACTTGTTTCTCCATCTAATTCTAAGAAAGAATATATTCTTGAAACATAACTAGTTAGTTATGTTTCAAGAATATATTCTTTCTGTTCTGCTACTATTTGGCCCTTTAAAGGTTGCTTGATATATGACTTTAGTGAAACCGCAATACATCATGTATGAATGGTTTGTGATGAATGTGTTCATGTCAACTTGAACGATGATTATGTTCGTGAATTACTTCAGAATACACAAGGATATTCGTGTTCATACTTTACTAGCTGACCCCGCAAACGTTGTTTTGCCATATATGATATTAACCCCCGCAACCTCTTTTTGTGGATGGAATTTTGTAAAATCCGTTCTTAACTGACCTCTACTTGGCGAAAGGAATATTCCTACCAAATTTCAAGTCTCTGCGCCTTATCGTTCCAGAGATATGGTGATGAGTTAATATATGGGTGGAAATCTCTTTTATATATATAGAAGATAAGTCCCTGTTGTTAAATACAAATTACATACACGAATATAGTATTATAGTTAAAAGAGTAAAGAAAAAACTTCTCCTTTTTACGCTTGTTTTCCAGGGCGTAGCCGCCTTTTTTATTCAATTACATTATTACACTGGGGTAGAAAACAACCGTACTTCTCTATCATAGTAAGCATAGACCAGTATACAATAGACTATGGAAGACGGCAGCATCAGGAGCATTGCGAGCACGTTGTTGACCTTATCCATAACCTTTCCAAGAAGAAGAAGAAGCCTTAACTATCTTACTCACCACAGAAACACAACACTACTTGAAATTGAAGTATTATTTGGCTGTAATATTTCTGCTTTGTTCTTATCTTTCATTTGTAGGCGTATACTTTTTATGCAATATACCTTTAGATTTTGAGAAATATTTTATCGTGGTCGTAGATAATAATTTTTTAGGTTACGGTGTATGGTGCTAGTGTCCTACGATAGTAAATATATCCAATCTTACCTAAAAATGGGAAAGTCAAAGATCTGTAGATACCATTAATTAATTTTACAACTTATTTTTTTTCAATTAGTTGGCCAAAGAAGTTTCTCTTCTGACATGTGTACATTGTACGCACGCAATTTTTTTTAAGTTCTCGCTAATAATACTTTTCAAGATTTAGAGCACTTGGTTAATATCATCCATCAATCCTTTGCCATTTATGTCCCTGCGACTAAGTGTGATATCATTCGTATGAGCGTCGGAAGCGGGAACAGTGATTTATATCCAACAGCGCTGACAATATGATACAGGCGCGTCGAATATTAAGTGCTTTTGCATATGCATATAGTTTTTTATGTATTGTATTTTCAGAATTTCAAAGCTATCGTAAAAATATACATACACATAACAAAATCAATCCAAATCAAAAACATATTTATTCAAATGGGCACTTTTAAATTACCATTTTACAAATTAAAATATTAGTGTTTATTATTTTTGTAAAAGTAAAGCTATCACCGATTCAGAATGTAGATTCTGCAGAGAAGAATCGGTAAGAAACTCCGCAATTACCTACTCTTTTGAACGAATCCTGTTACTTTATTTGAGTTCTTCTTAGGAGAAAAACCATAAGCAAGAAATAGGACATACATGTTAAAACCTTTACAAAAAAGTATAACAAATATTGCTGTGTAACTTTTTTATTAAAATGAAACTCCTAGAACCCACAACAAGATGAATCGACGAAAGAAATAACGCGTCAGTCGGTCGTCATGACACTTGTCCAAAGTGAGTGACGAGCTATTTTGAGCTTGTTGTATTTACACGGTTTTTATTTACCAACTAGGATTTACGTAGCGATGTTTATTGTTATCTGGTACATCAAACTTAAATTTTGCTTTTTTTAGAAGGTGAGTAAAAATCTATTGTGGAAATTTTGAGTGTCGTGTTGTTCAGTTTGCAATGACTCTAGTAAGTTACGTTATAACGATTAATTAGTTAATGGTGTTTTAAAAAGAAAATAATATTAACAATCTGGAAATATTTCGTGAAAAATTTCGTGTTTTCTTATACGAGTGTAGAAATAATCCATAACGATTGTGTCATGGATACATAAGAAGGTTAAAAGTTCAAATTTAATAGGTACAATATTAGTTTTTGTACTCAACCTCCTTTTTAAAACAGTCAGTAGCACTTATTAAAGTTATATTGATTATTTATAAAATATGTGGTTTTTTTGCCATACCTTAACAAATTATAGTCTTTGTTTTGTAACAATATTTTGTAATGTATATTTGCTTGAGAATCGTTTCAAAACAAAATAAATGCAATCTTCTCTTGATGTCTATACCTACCTATCTGGGTGTCAATATGTTTATAGTAGATACAAGTCTTCAGAGTTGGTCTAGAAATTACCCCTAGATGATGATACCTCTTTCGATAGCACGTAGACCCTCGTTAACATGGAACACAAATCCATGCTCTGATTGATCAACTAGGTCACGTCTGAAACTACAGTAAATTGCTTTACAGCTTAGGTACATTGAACTGTTTCATGCGGATTTCGTTTGCATTTTACTATAGATAGAAGTTTCACTTTTTAACATGTTTATGTTATCTTTCACATGGCAAACATATTACGGTTGTCTGTTCATAAGGAAGCAAGTTAATGCCTGTGCTTTAGGTCAGCTGATTTATAATACTTATCAACATAATGAAAACATAAATTTTACACCTAGAATCAACTTTTTTTAACTGAGGTAGGGCACAGCAGGAAATTTCCCACAGCAGGTAAACATTGCGCAGCCCGACTGCGGTAGTACCTCGACCTTACAGAAGATCACAGCTATATAATACTGCTTTCAAGCAGTGTCGCGTTCTTGTTGGTGATTAAGGTGACCAGAGCTCCTGGGGGGAATTGAGAATAGGGGCGGCAACGCGCTTGCGATGCTTCTGGTGTTGTAGACGCCTATAAGCTACCGTAATCGCTTACCATCTGGTGAACGTGATCGATCTGGTTATGTGTGAATCCGTCAGGTGTCCGAGTTCATCCTACTAATATTACAAAAGAAAAGAGATTTTTATTTGAATGTGCTAATATCAGCAATTACTGGTTCAAAATGATTTTTTGAAGTTTTAAATACCATATTTATCGTGGAAGAAATTATTTTATATCTATACTAATATTATAAAGAGGTAAAGTTTTTAACTTTGTTTGTTTTAGGGGGTAATCTTCGCAAATATTGATCCGATAATGAAAATTCTTTCACTAACAGAAAGCTACACTATTCAGGAGTGATATAGGCTATATTTTATTGTTATTGAGCAAAAAATTCAATTTTTGCATCACAAAAATAATTAACGCTCAACGAAGTGGGCACAGGTCGGCTAGTGTTCTATATAACATGATAAAGGGTAGGTAATATAAAAATTTCTATACAAGCAAAGATGCAGGTAACAGCTAGAATGTCGTATACAATAGTTAGACTTTTGAATACATGGTCTATAAGTTGTATATGTCATATAGAACGATAAATCGATACAGGAACGTCACGACGGTAAATTTATCGGCGCGGTTATCGGCACCATTACCACACAGTTGGAGCGATTATTCTCTGCCATTACACGAGAGCTTAGCGAACCTGTTACAACACGTTTGAAAATCTCCATCATTAGTATAGATTATCCGTAATTAAATTGGTTTCCATTAATTGGTGTTTAATGATGACCAATTCATTTCATGAGCTTTTATAATATTATTTTTAATCATAAAATTTTCTGTAATTGAAATCATTCAATCAGAACTGACATAACACATTTTTTTGTTTTAAAATTTTTTTGGGATACTATGTGACAGATGTTCGTTATACACTTTTTATACAAAATTACTAAACCAAATGCCATTAAAACTAGTTATTGCAATATTTCATTGTTTTATTTTGATTAGTGTAAAGAATACGATATAATTTTAAGAATATTATATACCTATTTTCAATATCAATATTGACTATCATTCATCAAATAGATCTAATAGCAATTTTGTCATCAATTTTAATAGAAAGTGCTTAATAAATTTGAATTACCTACCGTTCAATATCAGGAACTTTTAGTTCAACTTCACGATCAGATCAAAAATAGTTAATAGTTCTATAATATTACATAATCGGATACCGGCCATAAAATAGTTTGCATATGAAAAACATGTGAACATTGCGACCTAAAGAAATGGTTGGCATAAAGACATTAAATTGGTGACATCGGCCAGCTTATTTATAAGCAAAGTGGAGAATAATTTAGGTAAAACAATCTGTCTCAGCAGTAGATATTGATGAATGGGTAGAACAAAGGAATGAGTGAAAGGGATCGAAAGCACCAATGTTTGAACCCGGCTCGTTTGAACGGAGAACTTTGTTGGCATTGTGCCTAATCACACGCCTTCCCTGAAAATCATCAATGCAAACGCGTTAATGAGATTTCAGATAGTCTGGTTACAGAATAAGGATTATTACAAACTTCAATATATTTCTTTTATTTGTAAATGGTCTCAAATATTATATAATAAAATAAAATAATTTTAATAAATAGTATTTATCTTCTAGTTTCTTATTAATAATTCTGCTGAATAGAAAATATAGGTACCTACTGTGTAATAGTAGTAAAACCTTGAAATGCTAGATCATTAAATAATTCTAATCCTTTGCTTTTAACAAAATCTATTTCAACTGTTTCGGCTCATACGAGTAGGTATTTGAAGCTATTTACTTTCTTTGAACTTTACAACCCGCAGTTTGAATTTTTCACCTGCATGAAAATTGACTTACAGTAGATTGACAAATAAACAGTAATAATTTAAGTGTAAAATAACTTCATTGGTCATAATTATGAGATTACAAAATTGTCTTAACTTACTGAGAGTATAAAACATTATTAATTTATAAGTGTAATAAAAAGATACACCTGAAACTATAACAAAATGTCATTAAAATCGGTTCTAAATTTTCAGAATATATTGCCATTAACCACGCTTGAAGTGATTTATACTCGTTCGCGGTTATTGTTGTTATTTGGATGGTGGTGATGGCAACAGTGTAAGTGATTTTACTTATTACGTATATTAATTTCTTTAAATATTTATTTAAATTTTTATGGGGGTCTGCTTATTTTTAGTCTGGTTTTGATTGGTTATTAACTTTTATCCAGAGCGATTACCATTTAATCACCGCAATTTCATGAAAACAAACCAGTAACAATTAAACTTAAATAATATTCCTACAGAGAACGTAGAATTCGAGCGTAAAGTAATATGTGGCTTTGAATAAGTACTACTCTTTAGGTAATTACTGTAATATATTTTATGTAAAGTTTGTATTTAAAGTGATCACTTATCCTTGTAAATGTACATTTTTAATTAAAGTGAAATGACAACAAAACCACTTATTTTGCTTTTTTGGTTATACTTTCGCAAATATTACGTTTTGATACTTCTTGCCTTGTCATAATTGCGATTTCTATATTGCTGCGTTACATTACCAGTCATAACAAACATTTTATTACCAACTAGCTGCTGCCCGCGACGTCGTCTGCGTGCGTTCACTGCTCGTTTCCCGTAGGTGATACTGATAGCGTGATAATATGTAGCCTATGTTCTGACCCGACTTCTTTATAATATTCGTGCCAAATTTGAAGTAAATCCAAGCAGTACTTTTTGAGTTTATCCCGGACATACATACAGACAAACAGACAAACAGACAAAAATTCTAAAAAATATATTTTTGGCTTCGGTATCGATTGTAGATCACAGCCCAAGTATTCTTTTAAAAAAATATTCAATGTACAGTTTTGACTTTCCTACCATTTTATTATATGTATAGATAAATAGCCATTTTCACAGCATGTTTGTATATAAAAGACATGTATTACAATTGTCAGTATTTAGAGTGGTCTAGTCACTATTACTTTTAGAATTCGAATTCACTTAAATGATAAAATATATCTTAAAATAAACAATTTCATAAATTAATATATTAACACAAGGAATAAGCAGTTGGCAACTTCGTATTATAATATCAACAGGTAGCTAATCCATTAGTCTATGTTAGGACTAGTACGTGGATTTGTCAGACTTTAAACATTATTACCATATGTTTGTTATGAAGTCGTGTAATACTTAGCTTATAACTGACATTATCTCGTTTAGGAATAAATAATAATTTACTTAGTAGTGTTAAGCGATAAAATAAAAAAACAGTTCTTCTTTATCTTATTCCATGACTATATAAACTATATTAAAAGACTGGTGTAATGATCTATGAACGTCTACTATCCTTAGTCATCAAACAATGACCGTTCATTATTCTCCTAAATTGATTTTTAAGGTTTATTTATTTATTTTGAAAAACCAACGGAAAGTACATAAAAAAAAGTTATAAGTACCTTCCCAATTATAGGCGAATGTGTTAAGAAAATACGACTTAAAACTAAACAAAACGAAAGGAAATTAATTAATTGTAAGGTTTAAATAAGATTCACCAGCAACTAACCTATAATCTCTTCACTCATTAGGTAGGTTCTCGTTTGTTAGAAGGTCTGCTGTAGGTATATTTCCTGATGCAATGTAACAATTCTGGCGCGTTGGGACTCCAACAAATATTTGCTATTCGAACGACTCTTTTGAATCCACTAGACTAATGGGTTGGCACTTAATTAATCGTTAAGCTCTTGTGTGTAATGACAGCTGGTATTTTTTCTACGATAGAAATTTTAAAACGCAGCTCTTGAATATTCTGTAAATCTAGACAAATAGGATATTTTAATTTCATGTTTTACGGCAAGTGGGTTATGCCGCATTAGTCGAATAGTAGTTAGAAATTGGCTATAATTTAAAAAAATAGCATCTATATAATGGGAGAAGTTAGAATATTTATAATTGTAATATAACTCTTTACCTTATAATTTAATATAATAAATAAATTCAAAAAGATGTACTTTTAATCAAAACAATGTCCTGAACAAATAAGGAGAATGCTTACATGTGAACTAATAAAATGTTACCTAAGTTACACTAACGATAAGTATAATTACTCTGAGTTGCCCGCAGCAAAGAACTTTCGCACAAGCATCGAGTAAGGAACGTAGAGCACACGTAAAACTATGGCACGAGAACGCTTCGCGATATACTTTTTATAATCGTAACGAAGCCTTTGTAACTGTGGTTGGTTTTTGTTGTGTTGGTGATATATATGTCGGGGAATCAATACAGATAGTTATTAATGTCGGTACCCGCGATATTCACCTACCCTACATCATTTTATTATTCGAGTCATTCTGTCATGCATAAAACGAACGGTGCAACCGCGGCTCAGGCAGTCTTGGCTCTGGCTTGGCGCGGTGCACTTGTGTATCCTGCTAGTAGCTTAACCTCGACTCTTCTAATAGTTAGTTTGTGTACACGAATTAATTGTTACTGATTGGGCAACTCGACCGGTGGTGGTGAGTGCCAATGCGCATTGTTAGGCGGCGCCGCCGTAAACCAACACTCGGGTCACAAGTCCCGGGCACTGCGTCGAGTTGTCTCTCTGCCACGCGATAGACGGTACCCGCTCGGTGAGTCCATTGAATACTAAGTAGTGTAATTATGTTGTTTTAAATTACATTGTGAATTAACCAGGCCATCCGTCCTACTCCTCACTTCTGATTCCTACATCAGAAGTGGGATACTGTTCTCGTGCCCACTAAGAGTGTTACTAGTGAGTAATTTATTTCATGATGCCACGAGAATCGCGTTCGCGTAGTCCCGTGTAGATCGAAGCGCAAGTCGAGTCGTCATCATTTAAACCGATTTAGTAGTAATAGTAACCTGTCTCTTCATAAACTTTTACTTAGTATGACTGAGGAATAGACTAAGCTCAAAATTTAAAAAAAAATATTTAATATCGCGAGCGTAGTCGTGTACTTAAAGTTAATTCGGAGTTTGGGTTTCTTTGTTTAAGTTCTATTTTTAGCAAGTGTGCAAGGTAGTTGCAACATTTGGTGATGAAAATATCGATGTACTGTATTTTACTGTATTTTAGTTCTTTTCGGTCGTTCTGTTTTATTCTTACCGGTGTACAAGTGGTTTTTGTTCAGTGCTCGATTACGTAATTCGAGTTACCGGTTATTTGTTGAATTTAGTTTTATTGTGATACGTAAGGTAGTTGTGTAGTGATTAATTTTGCTAATAGATTTTGCGATTCAGTTTTTGTTTCGATTCAGTCACAATGTCAGACCGTAAGCGTAATCGTAGTGCGAGCCGTCGCGGTAGTCGCAGCGACAGTCGTTTAAGGAAGATGCCAGAAGGTCATGTACCAATTGAGTTTATAGATGACGATCATAATGGTGAACATTTTAGTGATGTGACAGAAAACTGATGTAAGCGCTCTAAAGACTGTAGTGTGTAGTCATCAAGAGGATGATACACTGTGATGAATGAGTGATCCAGGAGGGATACACTGTGACGTGATCCAAGAGGGATACGCGTGGATTGTGGAGCAATTGTAATTGCTGGTTGGAAGGGTGGCTTACATAGTTGTAGGTGTTGTAGAAAATGAATTGGTTATTGAAAGTTTGATTTACGTTGGTACATGACTCTGCGTAGCTATATTTTCGTTAAGTTTTTGTGGTTACCCACTTGTTTGTGATAAAGTGTTAATATCGTCTTAGTTTGAGTATTTCCGATTACCCTCTGTAACGGATATTTTTGTCTTTACGTCTACTATCTTACACGATATTTTAACTAATATTATTTGTCGAAGTACCGAAAGAGCGTAAAGTTAGAGACACCATCTTCCGAATAGTTAATATTAATTTTCTGATTAGTCAGTCACCATTTTCATCATCTATTGATGGGATTATTGTAATTTGTAATTGTATGAGCAGCTATTGTTTAGTTACGTAGTTTTAATTACGTGGCGTATAAGTGATTACTGTGATAATAATTAATTCGATATAGTTAAAACACACACGTATCGTGAACTATAGATTAGAAGTGAGAAATGAGTGTTTCATTGAGGGTTTTAGTCTTTTTCTACCTTTGATTGATTTTTTTAAAACTGTTTAAAAGTTGTTTTAGTTGTTCTGTTTAAGAACGTTTAAATTACAGAGAGTTAATTGATAACACCTAATTGGTGCAACCGTAAACTTGTTACAACAATAGTTGTAGGTAGGTAACCTCAGATTAATAATTTTGTTTATGAGTAGGTGACCATTAAAAATTCTTACTATATTCTGTCCATTCGTTTGTTTTCTGTTAACAGTTCAAGAAAGTTTGAAATTAGAGACTCCCTCACACGATACCAATTTGATTTGAAATAATAATCGATTTTGTATATAAGAAGAATTTTCAATCGACTCAATGAAATATTTTCAGTTTAAGAATATTAATTATTCCTTTAGATACTAGTTATTTTAGTTAATTACGTAGCTAGTTTGTTAAATAAGTAGACAGGTATGTCATTTTCTAAGTATATTTACTCATACCTCTTGATGTAGAATTGATTTAGACTTTGTTAACCACGCGTTTTAAAGTTAAATGTCACTAACGCGTGAGCAGTTACATTTTGAGGCAGTCGTTGTAGGTAACTGTTAAAAGTCTTGATACGAGTATGTTTCCATCTGTTCTAATAATAATTGTGTAACTTTGGGAAGCAAGGGTTGTAAATGGAGCTATATGATTTCGCTACTTCCTTCATAGGGACAGTTAGGCTTTTTAATATCCTATTGGCGATTTTGTTCTGTTACAAAATGAGGACCGTCATCAAACGAAACTTGATCCGAAATATTGAGGCCCTTTTCGCGTATTAGAAGTTCTCGAAGGTAATCGGTATACCCTTAAAGCTTAAATTGTCAACGTACCTACAAATTTGCTCACGAAAAGTTAAGAGAAATGCCAGCACGTCATGTACCAGACGATATTGATGTAATTTATGATCTTGTTGATAATGATGATGTTAAAGTTTAAGTAGAGGGAGAGACTCGAGTGAACGACTCTATCGACCGTAATGTGTTCAAACGTACCAGTGTAGTTATTTAGTAGTCGTAGCCCTGTAGAAGGTGTCTCTTGGGGCAACCCAAGAGTTCATGGGTGCGCGGTGTGCGTTTAACTCTGGCGGAGGTCGTGGTGTTTGATACCGTAGCGTGTAGTCACAAGAGGTGACTGATACGGGTGATCCATTCGATGGATATGTGTACTGAGATGTATGTGACTGACACATGTACTGTGATTGCTCTTCGTCTAAAGAGCCGTAGTGTTAGAGGTCTTTACTCGAGGACTTTGCAAGCTTGGTTGTAACTTGTTGTAGAAGTAAACGTGCGTGTATAGTTTTGGTTGTGATGACGTCGATGGTACATGGCTGTGGTATTTGTGTAAAGTGATTAGTTATAATTGGTTTAACGACATTTATGATTCAGATTAAAGTTCTTGAAACATTTAAAATAGTTGTCTGGTAATAGAACCTATAGGTATGTTCACGTCTTCACGATCATTTACGAAAGATTCCTCTTACTTATGTACGTTGTTAGATTTTTTAAATGTTGATGAGTAAATAGAGCACATACTATGGCTATTTGGTCGTATCACATGAGGTGATGACGATATGTATTGGTCGTATCATAAGAGGTGATGACGATATGTGTTGGTCGTATCACAAGAAGTGATGACGATATAGGTGGTAATAGTAGTTGTCGTTTGTTGAGCGTTGTATGTGATCTTAATGTGTCAATAATAAAACTTTATTTTTTTAATTACGGCTAGAGGAACCTTTCGTCTGTGAAAGGATAAGATCGATTGGTAGTTTTTTTTAATTAAAGATTGACTGATGAAGCAAAGAATGTAATTTCACGTTAAGGACAGGTAGGCCGAGATTCTAAAGATGCTTTAAATTTGATCGTCTTGTTTACATTCACACGAGGGCGTGTGCTATCAGGATGGTCGTGACTTGCCCTTTATTACTTATATAGTTTATTAATTGAGGTGAAACAGGTTCACACTGACCTATACTGGCCTATTCTGATAATAATTAGTTAATTCTTCGGTCTAATGGCTTTCAGTTGTGCCAACAAAGAGCATTGTCGATTTTGCTAATAAGTAATCACATATGATACTATGACTGTCAACTGATACTATGACTGCCAACTGATACTATGACTGTCAACTGTGATACTATATACTATGTCTGCCCTCTCATACTGACTCGGAACTAACGACGGTACTTAAGAGATGAATAGTGAATTGAATTAAAAAAAAAGTGAGGTGGTTAAACATTTGATGGACAAACAATCCGGGCTAGTAAGGTCTCTCCTGCTGTTCTGGGAGACGATCCATGTTACGCTGTAGGGGTCTCGCCTGCTTTAGTGGGCGACGATTCCGACCAGCCTGTTTTACATTAGTATGGTCTCTTCTGCTGTTCTGGGAGACGATCCATGATTCACTGTAGGGGTCTCGCCTGCTTTTAGTGGGCGACGACTCGGACCAGACTTTTTGTAATGATGAGTGTAACGCTGTAGGAGTCTCGCCTGCTTTTAGTGGGCGACGACTCAGACCAGACTGTTTGTAATGATGAGTGTAACGCTGTAGGAGTCTCGCCTGCTTTTAGTGGGCGACGACTCAGACCAGACTGTTTGTAATGATGAGTGTAACGCTGTAGGAGTCTCGCCTGCTTTTAGTGGGCGACGACTCAGACCAGACTGTTTGTAATGATGAGTGATGCGCTGCAGGAATCTCACCTGTTTGAACTATAGGGGTTTTCATATTTTAAACCTAGATCAGCGTTACTTACCATATTGATATGACTGTAATGATAATGATGTTAACCATATTGTGACTGGTGTGACTGATTGACTTACTAACTGAAACCAATTGTTTCTAGTCCAAAGGGTCAGTGTGTACCGGACCAGATATTAAGATGTTGAATAGATTTTTGTCAGGATAGTCGAGCGATATTTTGTTTTTTTTTTTATTAAAAATACCTAAGGTTGTAATAAATAGCGCGCGAGGACGCGCGCACGTCAGAATGGCCGTGTCGGGGAATCAATACAGATAGTTATTAATGTCGGTACCCGCGATATTCACCTACCCTACATCATTTTATTATTCGAGTCATTCTGTCATGCATAAAACGAACGGTGCAACCGCGGCTCAGGCAGTCTTGGCTCTGGCTTGGCGCGGTGCACTTGTGTATCCTGCTAGTAGCTTAACCTCGACTCTTCTAATAGTTAGTTTGTGTACACGAATTAATTGTTACTGATTGGGCAACTCGACCGGTGGTGGTGAGTGCCAATGCGCATTGTTAGGCGGCGCCGCCGTAAACCAACACTCGGGTCACAAGTCCCGGGCACTGCGTCGAGTTGTCTCTCTGCCACGCGATAGACGGTACCCGCTCGGTGAGTCCATTGAATACTAAGTAGTGTAATTATGTTGTTTTAAATTACATTGTGAATTAACCAGGCCATCCGTCCTACTCCTCACTTCTGATTCCTACATATAAAACATGTTTGTTTATATTTAAAATAGTTTTATTGAATAATCCTTTTATTTATTGCAATATTGTACAAATGATGCGTATGTCAGTGACGCTCTATTTCTTTGAAAGTCTATATCTAAATTATAGTAGACTATTTTGCCGACTGCAGAGTCGGCTATAAAGCGGTAAGCTATATTCTAAATTAATGGTAGTTCGCAAAAAAGTTCTTTTAAATTATGTATATCTAAAAAAGAAATTTGGATACTGGTTAAGAGTTTAAATTTTATAAAAGTAGAAATGTTCCAAAAAAAGCTCACTGCCAACTTTTGTCATTCAAACTATTATAACAATATAATATTACATAGTCTAAGATTATATAGGCAAATATAATATAGTCCAAGATTAATATAGATTATAAAGATTTAATTTTTATCCATTAAGCAGATGGGTGAAGTTCGTCTCTAGACATTATTAGTAGGAGATCCAATGTCCTACTAATAATAATTGATGTGTTAAAATCTATCAAATTGTTCTGCATACTCAGTGTGTCTTGACTGATAGGGACATAAATAAAAGAAATCATTTATAGCAATTGGTATATACGCCTGTCGATTCACTGGTCCTCATCCAATTATATATTTATTGTATTTATACAGTTTGTCAATAGAAAATCAAAAAATAAAAGCTTGTAAGAATAAATTAAATTAGGTATTTTCTTAACATTTGGATTATGTTTCTCATCGAACGCATATTAAAACAAAAAATAAAAAGGATAGAAATTGCAGTAGAGTGCTTTGAATATAAAAAAGCTACTAAATTTGTAGATATATTTTAATTGCTTTATGTTTTATTTAATATGAATAAAATAATCCTCTGTTACGATATAAATTATTTTATATTCATTTAAATTTAATTAATTTTAAAATTAAGTATGTTCTATTGCGGGCCAATCTTAAAAGATTTTTAAAATTTGTTTCCATTTATAATATTGTCTATTTCAAAGTTATATGATCCTTAAGGAGAAAACTTTAAAACGAAATAAAATAAATTACATTTACAAATACGAGTGTAATGTTAGTGTATTTCTAATGCTCTTAAAATAAGTGAAATAAAGCAAGACGGAAACAAGGTGTTACCTACTTAAAATCCTGCTACAAATTATACATTTGCACTTGCCTCGTGTAGAAACATTAAAATTTTATAGTTTTAAAAATTCAAACACGACTTTGGTGAACAAATTCCTCTTTACAATTTAAATTGGAGTAAAACTGTTACATTACTGCAGGCCACTTCTGTGACTTCTCACTTTCAAATTTTGGCTTTTTTTAATTGGCTCAGCGTCAAAGAAAACTTTTATTGATTTAAATTATGATAAGAACTTATTCCGGGTTTTCAAGCTTGTAGTTGCTTTTCACCCAATTACGTTTCTTTTACTCTGTTTTTTTTAATTCTATCAGTTTAAATATATATACAGTTTATATATTTTTAAATATAAAATATACTTATAGTTTATTTTTTACTATATTTATAGTTTCTGCAACATAATAGCTTTGGTTATAAATGTACAAAAGAGAATGATTTTTAAAAAGGCTATTTGTGACGCGCGAAGTCGCCTTAACGTCATGGCATCCATTTTTATTAGGAACAGCTTTATATTTGAACTAATATTTTTGTTTCCGGTCTCGATGTAAATCAAGGAAACAAATGCAAATGCAGTGACGAAACGTGGTAAATAAAGCTCCCAACCTTCTTCAGCTCTGATAAACGTACAATGGCTCACGACATAGTAACTTAAAAAAACACATACAAAAAAAAAATACTTATTTACTTATTCATGAGTATGTAAGTAGAAAATGTACGGAACAAAAATTATAACGATTTATGTAAAATACCACACTATCAAAACACTCTTAAACATAAATGTTAAAATGAAATACATTACTCAAAACAATATGTACTCAAATATAGTATTTCATAAGTGAGATAATTATAATCCGAAGAAACAACAAACGTATCTTGTGAAAATTAAGACACCAAGATCATTCTAACTTTGCTAACGTCTCAAAAACATCCTCAAGATGAAGTGAAGGAGTAATCAAAAACAAAGTTTATCGTTAAATTAATTCCACTTCTTACTCGTAGTCGGGGATTTTATGATTTATTATGTAAATTTACTTTGATGGTTTCCTAACTTAGTAACTTTGACAGAATACAAATTGAAAACATCTGACAAATCGACAGGTTACAAGAATTATTTTATTTGAATCTGATTGACAGGTGACATATAACATATAATAATAACTAGCCGACCCGTGCCCACTTCGTTGGGCGTTAATTATCTTTTTCTTTGTGATGCATTACCTATGTTGTGTAGTTCTTAGTATTTACTTAAGTTCTATTAGGTTCATTGTTTATAGCAAGTATTGGACGTATACACTCGTAATAATATCGTGTATTTATTATTTTAAATTACAGAACCAAATAACATACTAAATTTTATAGCACTTATACCCCGTCCGGCGACTAATTAGCTTTTTGACAGCTCACGCCTATAAATTACAGTTTTTTTTCCGGAATAACGTACTAAAAATTTTACAGTAATGTCATACTTTATTTACGATTTGATTGATTGAATGAAGTACCCTGTGCATAACAAACAACCACAGACTATGAAAGAGTTCTTGAAATAATAAATCGATAATAAATCGACCATATGATAAAAATAACTTTACGTCATGTGATTATTGTTTCTATAAATTTAATACAAAAAAGGAAATAAAAATAGTATCTATGACCCCCAAGATTGATTACTTGCAAGGAATTAAGTCGAAATCTTGAAATTTAATTGCAAACCAAGAATATAGAGCAATAACTCTGTTAATTCATTTATTTATTATTTATATATTTCATTTATAATTAAAAAAACTAATAATCGCATAAATAAATAATATTTTTAAATTAAATGTATTTAATTAATTCGATTGAAAGTTCTTCTTAAATAAAATCGATTATTATTTCGAATCGAATAAATAACGTGTGAGGCAGTCACTAATGATCATTAGTCGCCGGACGGGGTATAAATAAATAATATGTTACTTCAACGCCATCTATCAAAAATCCCGAAAACGACGTCGATAGACTAATAAATAGTCTTCTAATGGCGATAGATGGCGGCGAGAGATGGTAGTACATTTACCATTTTTGAGTTATATTTTTATCTTTTTCCTTTTATCTTGTCACTCCTGAATAGTGTAGCTTTCTGTTAGCGAAAGAATTTTCATGATCGGATCAGTATTTGCGAAGATTACCCCGTATATACAAACAAAGTTATAAACTTTACCTCTTTATAATATTAGTATAGATAATCACATGACGTAAAATTATTTTTATCATATGATCGATTTATTATCGATTTATTATTTCAAGAACTGTTTCATAGTCTGTGGTTGTTTCTTATGCACAGGGTGCTTCACTCAATCAATCAAATCGTCAATAAAGTATGACATTACTGTAAAATTTTTAGTACGTTATTCCGAAAAAAAAACTGTAATTTATAGGCGTGAGCTGTCAAAAAGCTAATTAGTCGCCGGACGGGGTATAGTGCACGTGACGATATATTTCAATAATACAATTTGCTTTCAGATCGACGAAGTGTTAGACAAAAATAAAATAGAGAAATATTTGTATTGTAATATTGAAAAATCGAAATAAATATCCCGAAATTTTAATTACCTGTAAGTAATGTATCTAAGCCGATAAAATAAAACAGAAAGTAAAGAGAAGAAAGTAAGACTGAAGCTAAAGAAACAAAAAATTATGATAAACACAAATTAGAATTATTTCTGAAAAGACTAAACAACAAATAATAACTATAAGAAATATTAAAACAGAAGTAGTTATAGTACTCAGTAGAAATTAAAATGCAAAAATAGTTTTGAAGAAAACTTTTGACCAAAACTACGTCCGGAGTACCGATAAAGTAAAACAGAAAGTAGAGAGAAAATATATAAAATAAAAAATAAACGGCAGCGGGCGCCTACAGCGATGAATAAAATCGTAATAATATCGTGTATTTATTATTTTAAATTACAGAACCAAATAACATACTATAAAGAACAAATTTTAAACCACTTAAATAAATAATATGTTGCTCCAACGCCATCTATCAAAAAGCGTAAAAACTTCGTCATCGATAGATTCAAATAGACAGTACCTACCTACACACGGTAAATAAAATAGAGTATTAAATAGTTAAATCTAACAGCGATAGATGGCGTTCGTTTCTTTGTCTGTTTATTTAATATTTTTCTTTTTTACTGAATTTTTTTGTACAATTACAATAAAATATAGCCTATGTCACTCCTGATTAGTGTAGCCTCTCACTATTTTCAGCAAATCAGATAAATATAAATGTTTTAAAATCACCAATTAATTTCTAAGGCAAATAGTAATGCTTGATTAGATTGAATTGTTGACACGGCACGTCAGAGGACGCAGGTTCAAATCCTGGTGATTTAAAATCTTTATATATTTTTATCTTTTTCCTTTTATCTTGTCACTCCTGAATAGTGTAGCTTTCTGTTAGTGAAAGAATTTTCATGATCGGATCAGTATTTGCGAAGATTACCCCGTATATACAAAGTTATAAACTTTACCTCTTTATAATATTAGTATAGATAATAATATAATAATAATCTTTATTGGACACAATCATAGTACAAGTACATACAGGGTGTCCCATAAATCAACGTCAAGCCGAAAACAGGAGGTAGGATAAGTAGTGACGGTTACCAGAAAAATATTAAAAAAATTTAAGTCCTGAACTTTTCATGTCATAAGCCTTCAAAAAAAATCGATAAAACTGATACCCTGTGATGAACTTTCAAGTACTACGACTATAATATTTTATCCTGAATAATTTTTTTGTAAATTACAAACTAAAATTTAATCATAACTGAGTCCATTTTAAATAAAATGAAACTTTTATGCTCTTTTTCTAATTAAGAAAATAATTTTTTAGGTAACGTGTACCGTTATCGTTTTCTTAGAATGGTTCTAATAATTAATCTTATCTTCGTATAGTTTAGTTTATTAATAGGTGTCTGTTTGGTCTTCTGCTATTTATTTTTTTGAGCAATTAGGATACGCCGTACGCTCTTACATTCTTAATATTAGTTTAGTTCAAAACTTCAAAGGTTTATGTAAGTTCGGAATTCCAAGGTAATTGGACCCAATACTGAGGTTATGATATCTTTTATTTATGAATTGACAAATCGATAGACTTGAACGATATTCAACGTATTCTTAAAATATATCGTATCCTCTCCTAAAGTAATAATCTTGTAAAAACCAAATTTATCCAGCTTCGCAGTTCGTACTACGTTTAAACCATACCCCAATTATCGGAATCCACAGAGTACATTGTAATTGTCGGAATCATGAAAGTAACCAAGAAATAGACAAATAAAATAAAAAATAAAACTGTGTGACTGAAAACTTCATTGTCCTCATTGTCGATAATAGTACCCGCCAAAAAAAAAATTAAAATATCGTCAATGTACATAATCGATACAAATACATACAAATAATAAAATAGATTTGGTCGTATTTATCATAAGATTTTAATATTGGGACTCTATAAATGTTAATTTGTATCTGCAGCTTGGCTGGCGTGTGAATTGACTAGAGCTTATATGTGACAAGAAACGAGTAGGAAACTACTCTCACGGGAAATCCAAGTAAGGTAGCTAATAAGATCGGTATTCGATTCTAAAATCCTCATCTCTCTTATCCTCTATCCCCTTAAGCTAGAAACCATAAAATGTTTATGAGCATCGTTGATCAGTAGACGTCGCATGACCTACTCGTTTGCAAATACTTTTCGTAAAATTATTTATAGGAATAAAACTGTGTTAACATTTAATTAAATAGTTGCTTTGACAAGTGGATTTCATTCACTTTTTACATTATATACAATTTTGTGTTTAAGCAAAGTATTTATTTTTATAAAGGCTTTAAAATACTGAAACGCTTACAATAGCCCTAAAAGATTATTTTATTGACTTGTCTAAAATTTATACAATTTTTTTTTCTAGATATGTATAAAATGACATATGATAATATATTGTACGATTCTAATAGTATAGGTATTATTTGATTTGATAAAATATTTAATACATACGATATCTTATTCAAATATTATAAGAGATGGCGCCGTTTAACCTAAAGACAGCTTTTAAAAAATATTATTTAAGAGCGTGCATAAGGCGAGCAAAAAATCAGATTTCACCCGCGCGCCCGATGAAACAAAATATACACAAAGCCTCGAGTCAGAGTGCGATAGACGATATAGTTTTGAGCGCATTACGAATGTAAAAAACGACAAAAATGTTATTTTGTATATAATTCCGAAACTAAAAGTAATTACATTAAATGCCTAAGCATAGCCTTTACTCATATTTAAATGTAATTAATTATCAAATTTTTGTCTTAATGGTCATAACCATATCGAGTATAAATAGAAAAAATATAAAAATTAGAGGTTACTTCGTGATTATATTTTATCGAGGAAATTTCCTTATTTTATGTTTTTGATAAAGGTCAACCCTTGCAAATATCACGTAGTTTGTCATATATTTTTATTTTAAGATTTGGTCTGGAACTTTTCATGTCAAAACAAATAGAAGATGGTAATTTTGCATTATGCGCACTCTTAAATAATTTGGAAAATCCAAAAGTGCACGCCTCACACGCTCATTGTGTTACGAATTCAAAATTAATAATAATTGCCTAAAAGAGAAACAATTGAAAAAAAATTATTATTTTTTGTATCGATTTTGAAAGATAAAATCGTTCTTATAATATGTTAAGGCAGGCAATAAATTATCGCTGAGCCTGCTTAGCTAATCTATCTTTTTCTCGTTCGCTTTGTCTAAAATCATCGTTTTGACGAACTTGAGACATTCGACATTTTCTTTTTTTTTTTTTTTTGGAGCAAGGTTTATATCATCTTTATTACCAATTTGAGCAGAATAGTTCCCACTATCTTTATTTCCAAAACAGCTTTTAAGTTTATTCAGCTCAATCATAACATCATCTTTATAATTTTTCGAAAGACTTTCATCATTTTTACGACGTTCTCTTTTATAATCACGTTGTAATTTAGCACGTTTTCTTGCAGAGTTTTTATTTTCTTTTGGCATTTTATACTATAGAAAATCTGTCGACACGTCATGTCACGAAACACAGATACAATTTTAACTTCAGTCAGTCAGTCAGTCAGTTCAGCCTATTGCAGTCCACTGCTGGACATAGGCCTCCCCAAGTTCGCGCCAGACATCCCGGTTTTCCGCAATCCTCATCCAGCCTACACCGGCAATCTTACGAAGATCGTCGGTCCAACAAGCCGGAGGAAACTTAACTGCCAAAAATATCAATAACGTTGCTAGATGCAGACAGAAGTCATTTAAAAAATTCACAGCCAGTAATATCAATAATGTCGCTAGATGCAGACAGAAGTTATTTAAAAAAGAAATAGTTCATGTAATAGGAGAGAGGAAGAAAAAAAATAGACGGTGATAATTTTAATGACGATCTTCGTAAGATTGCCGGTGTAGGCTGGATGAGGATTGCGGAAAACCGGGATGTCTGGCGCGAACTTGAGGAGGACTATGTCCAGCAGTGGACTGCAATAGGCTGAACTGACGATGGATGAATTTTAATGAAAGAAACCCAAAAAATCTTTCGAATTTTGTTAATATCTTTAAAACAATTAAGAGTTCAGTCATAATAAGAAAAAGAGTTCATACTTTGGAGTATTATTCAAAAGGAATAATTACAATTAATTGGCGTCTCTACATATATAGACTTTTTATATAAACAATAATAAAACCTCTTTTTATCATTTTAATAAAAATATTTTTTGATAGTTGTCAAAGAATTTGATTTTAAGCTCTTCTTGTTAATATTTTATTTACATTTCGCTAATTGAATCGTTTTTATATTATAACACAATAACTATTCATTAATAAAAAGTCTGCGGAGTTAGCGAATATTTTATCATCCGCTCATCCATTCGCTAAACCGAGCTCATTTGCTAAACTGGTGGTCATTCGCTAAGCTACTGGTAAACCCGAGCTTGAACGGCAACGCAGGCTTCGCAAGCATCACCGCAGACAGTTCCAACTCACCGAGAGCTATGCAGCATCTGGTTCCACTGGCCCGCCAACCTGCTATCGACCTTCGGTCTCGGAGGAGAGTAATGTGGCGTGTTTTTGATAGTCGTCAAAGAAATTGATTTTAAATTCTTCTTGATAATTTGTTTTACAATTTAGTAAGTAAAATTATGTACCTACGTACACGTAGCACGTTATCTTATAATTATATTTTATATTTTGCTACTTGAATATTGTTTTTCTATTATCTTAAAATTATATTTTGTATTTTTCTACTTTTTTATATTTTTCTACTTGAATATTGTTTTTCTATCATTATTATTCTTCAATAAAGAGTCAGCGAAGATAGATAACATCTTATTATTTATCCGCTCGTTCAATAGCTAATACATTTCGCTAAAATTGTTTCTATTTTTCTAAAACGAGAAGACAACTAAAAGTGCACATACCAACGGACAGCTATAGATATATTATTTTATTACATTTTTTTGTTATATATATTAAAGGGCTTAATCCACCACGCTGCTCCAATGCGGGTTGGCGGATGCCTTACTATACATAATACGATACCTTACCATACACTTTCAATATCATTGAAGTAACACGGTACCAAATTTCGAATCGATAGGACATATGGAAGGTAATTAGATTCCCTCATCAACTATTAAAGAGCTGATGATCTTCGAACGGCTGATCAGGTCTTGGTTACCCTACCATATACTTTCAATATCATTAAAGTAACACGGTACCAAATTTAGAATCGATAGGACATAAGGAAGGTAGTCAGATCCCCTCATCAACTAGAAAAAAGTACCACAGATAGTTACACAGATACACAGACACGTTAAACTTATACCACCCCTCGTTTTGCGCGGGGGTTTAAAAAAGAAAAAATATTTATGAAAGAAACCCGGAAAATCTTTCGAATTTCGTTAATATCTTCAAAACGGTTAAGAGTTCAATCATAAAAAGATATACAGTTCATCCTTAGAGTGACTGAAGTATTATTCAAAAGAAATTATTACAATTAATTGTTTATATTTTTCTAAAACGTGAAGACAACGAAAGGGCACAGACCAACGGACAGCTGACATATCACTTTTTAATTACGTTTTTTTTGTTATAAATATTAAACAAAATGAAAAGAAAATACGCTGACTTTATAGATTAACATGTCTAGTTTCCGAATCAACCTTTTTTTTTAAATTCAGTGCCTAACTTAACGTATAAGAACGATTTTATCTTGGAAAATGGACACAGAGCCGTCTTTCGATAGTAAAGCACACCCACACGCTTAAGCGTGTGACGCGTGCAATATTTGAGGAGGAGTCTTCTCAACGTTTCTCTAGAAAATTTTAAAACGAATCTCCGGGGATAAAACGAATTAATATTCATGTCACCTACAGGCTTGGTCTATATTTATATTCGGAAAATTTATTATCGTATTTAAAATTTTATGATTTCACTGAAATCATTAAAAAGCAAACGATGTTTTTTTTCTGTTTGCGTATCAAATATGTATGTATAACATTGTTACATGCTACGAAGTAAATACTTAAATACTTTTTGAAAACAATCTAAATAGATTTTTATTTATATTCGTCCAGCTTACAACTAACTAAATACTTTACAAACTACCTTCTATCCCAATTTCTGCAGTGTTAATTTCCTAAAATTATTGTACCTACTTATTATTCAGCTGACGCCTCCTACTCATAATTTAGCATCGTGCTAAATTGCAACGTCATGGATCTGGTAGTTTTCGTAAATTTGTGATTAGTCATTGGATTAATGAGAGATCTTTTGCATACATAAATGATTCGAAACAGAATTTGGTGTAAAAAGTCTATTTATTATCCGTAATATCTCAAGTGTATATAGCTTCTTCAATAACAGTCAATTGTCAAAGTACATATTATGTGATTTTATGAAATGTATTGTATTTGCGTCTAATACTTCCTAGAGTCACCTACATACTCACATTAACCTTTCGTGTCAATATTGAGCAGAATATTGAAAGTATTTTTATTAAATAAACTTATTATTATTTCTAGCTGTGGTAATTGACTTAAATTCATATACAGAGCTGTATTAGTACATATCTACCTTTTATAGAAAGTCAAAGTGAATTGGCTTGTACAGCTGTGTTTCTTCGAAGTATCTTTTCTTCAATTTTTCTGCCTTTATGTTTCTGCAACACCTCTTCATCTATTATTATAATAATAAACTTGTTGCTCATTTTTTTACATAACTTTGCAAACAAGCGTACGGCTCACCTGATGGTAAGCGATTACCGTAGCTTACAGACGTCTGCATCACTAAAAGTATTGCAAGCGCGTTGCCGACCCTATCCCCAATTCCCCCAGGAGCTCTGGTCACCTTACTCACCAACAGGAACACAACACTGCTTGAAAACAGTATTATTTAGTCGACGTACGTTAGTTAGTTTTAGTCGACGTACTATCCCAGTCGGTCTGCTCCATATTTTGAGCAGGAGGTTCATTGTGTTGATATTATATGGCGTACCATAACATGAAACTTGCTCTTTATTTGCATTTTATATGAAATAATAAAGAGAATTAAAGTCGATAACATATTATAGTAGAAATTTATTAAGATAACTTAAAGTTATTAAGCTTATTCAAAACAAAAATTGTTTATAATATTTCGTGAACAAAAATAGTATTTACAAAACTTATTTGACGCCTAACTGACAATGAATCGAATGATTCAATAAAGTTTATTTGGTTATGTGAACATTTTGTACTGATTAACGTTACGTTTAATCTACTCGTACATTAGTACAGCTAATCCAATCCCATCATTTCTACAAATCTCCGTTAAATTTTCACTTGATTTATCATGAATGTAACCGATCAACAAATTTATTTGAACATTTTGTACTGATTTACGTTACGTGTAATCTACTCGTACATTAGTACAGCTAATCCAGTCCCATCATTGCTACAAATCTCCGTTAAATCTTCACTTGATTTATCACGAATGTAACCATTCAATAAATTTATTTAGCAGAGTATCAACGAATTTGAACTTTAAATGTTAGAAGTCAAGTTCTAAATGTAAATTATATGTACATTTTAAATTTATCTCTTAAGATTATTTGGTTAATACTTTCGCGCTGTCGTGAACAAATCGCGTCTTTCTAAAATCCTCGAATTTTCTCACAAATAAAAAACGTGTGTGCTTTAGACTACATGACTGAAGTAAAACTTCTTTAGCTCCATCTAACTTATATCTCCCTCTCTACTTCGGTTCGCCTCGCGCGAACACACTTTTCGGAATTTACTGAGGTAGGGCACAGCAGGAAATCTCCTGCTCAAAATATGGAGCAGCCCGACTGGGGTAGTACCTCGACCTTACAGAAGACCACAGCTAAATAATACTGTTTTCAAGCAGTATTGTGTTCCTGTTGGTGAGTAAGGTGACCAGAGCTCCTGAAGGGGATTGGGGTCGGCAACGCGCTTGCGATGCTTCTGGTGTTGCAGGCGTCTATAGGCTACGGTCTTATCATCAGGTGAGCCGTACGCTTGTTTGCCAACCTATAGTTACATAACTCCACAAGTCAAGCGTGCGTAAAAAAGTTTTTCTTCAAAAATCTTTTTGATATATTGAGGGAGATATAATTTAGTGAAGATAGAAAGAGAGAGAGTTACGTTTTTACGAAGTTTTACCTACTTCAGTCACGTGGTCTCAAACGCACTCGTTTTTATCGTGCTTTAATGTATTAATTTAAGCCTAGTAATTTAAATATGAGACTAAATATTTTTCTTATTGAAGTAAAACTTCTTTTCGGACGCTTGACTTGGGTAGTAAGCTGGTGAATGCGTGACGAGAGCGTTACGAATAGTGTGATCGAGTGAGGCGAACGAAGCTCGAGAGGGAGATATGAGTTTGAGAAGATAGAAAGTTTGACTTCAGTCGTGTGGTCTAAAGCACACTCGTTTTTTCTTTCAACTCTATATATAACGTTAACCTTTATTTGAATTTAGTAAAGAGAAGTTATATTTTCTTAGAAATAAAGTTTGTTATAATACAATAATCTAAATTTGGCAGACTCGGGTAAAATTAAAGTTAGGCATTTTACGCAGTGTTTGTCAGGTGACCTCCATTACCCTTAGGGTGGATTTAGACCAAACGAACAAAGAGCTAGAGCTAGAATAAGAGCATTCTTTCTTGATCTTGGAACACTCGTATTCATTTATATAACAACAAAAGAATGCTCTACGCCTGTTTACACTAAAAGAATTTGATAAGAATTTGATGTAGTGGGGATAGAATGAGCATTCGCTCGCCTGGTGTAAATCGACCATTAGGTATGAGTGACCCAGTAAGGAATCAGAATAGAACTATTTCCCTACACTAACTTAACGATAACTATTTAAGTATTTATAATTAATATTCCTCTTAAAACTGACTTTGTCATTTCATTTTAATACAATATTATTATTTTTTCATTTAGTAAATAAAGAACTAGCCGTTCTATTTCAATCGTCATTCTATTAGAATTACTCAAAACACAATTTTAATACTTGAATTTGTAGCATTTGTGTTACATTTCCATCATAAAAATTTTTGCTTAGCTATATTCCGTATATATAATGTAGTATCCTATAAGTAATGTGCTTATAAAGAATTTTTAATATAAAACACTTAACGTTTCTCGTGGTTTGTGCAATTTTTTGTGCGACGTTCACTCCGCTAAGATGAAATTTTTCAGTTCATTTTATATTCATGAAATTGTGTGAAGTTTATTCATTACAATAAAATCGATATATTTTTAAAATTCAATTTTTATAATATTAGTAGAAATATGTCATGTTTAAATATGGCCTTATTAACTATAAATATGACTGATACTATATAGGAATGATCTTCTGGTTATCAAAAGTTCTGCTTAGAACCAGTAACCACAGCTTCACCCAGTCGATAATTTGGCATGCCAGTTAATGATAGTTATTAGTAATTTAATGTAGAAGTTTTAACAAGACTTAAATATCAATATTTTGGTCCGTCGTCGTCTTGGTAACATTGATCACTTGTCGTACGAACCTTTGTATATTTTTAACTCGGACCTTTTGTAGAAAATCTATACATTATAATAATTAATAACATTTCTCTTCGACAACTGGCTAAATGGATATTTTAGTATTGTAACAGTTTTTTTTTCAGTCTAATTTTTGACACGATCTGTTTTCAATATTAGGTTTATTTTATATTAGTTATGGACGTTATTGTCAACTGGTTCATCTGTGGAAGTTTAGCAGTAGTGTTGGTAATTGTCTAATTATAGCTTTTAAAATAATCAAATGCCATAATAATTAAAACTTTAAAATTGACAATTTTTATACGAACTTTTATCCCTATACTAAATACTTTAACCTCTTAAGCCATGTTGCTCCAAAAATACATTTAAATTTGTGTTTGTCTTTGTGACTCTCCCTACCTCATCAAATATTGCCATAGTCTGCGCGTTTTTATTTGTGTATTATTTGTTGTGACCCCGACACAGGAGAAAAATAATATAACATGAGCGCCCCACATTTAACCTTAAAAGTAGGACGAAATCCTGTGTCGGGAATACAGAGACACGCACAATAAAAAAACAAACACTAGGGTCACAAAAAACATCTGTATGAGATGAACATACAATTTAACAGTGTAAACTGTTTAATATATCGATATACATCACTGCTCTAAAATATTAACATTTCACAACGTTGAAATTATTTGCAGCAAATAATTTCATTGTTAATTTTTATTAATCTTTACTATATAGATGTTATCGTCGCAACGTAATAAAACAACACGATGATGGTACCCGATAATGGTTTTTTCGATTAATTATCTTCCTAGAAACTTTAGTTGTTTTTCTGTTTGTACCTACCTTTCAGTTCAATTCATTCATTCATTCTTTTTATATGTGTATTTTCTGCTACAAACCTTTGCATGATCGGTGCTACGTTTAATCGTCTACGCGAGTCTAGTGTTATCATTTGCATGTAACGTATACAACGATTCAGCCTGTAATAACCCACTGTTGGGCATAGGCCTCTTCTCCATGTAGGAGAAGGATCGGAGCTTAATCCACCACGCTGCTCCAATGCGGGTTGGCGGATATATTCCCTACTATGAGTAACGATCGCTATCAGGTGTATATGATAACAACCGGGACCGACGGCTTAACGTGCTCTCCGAGGCACGGTGGGGAGACCCACAAGGACTACACAAACACCCAGACCACGGCAAACATCTGTATGGTCAATACAAATGCTGTCGTGTGCGGGAATCGAACCCGCAACCGCCCGCGCAACAGCCAATCGCAATCCAGCGCTGTAACCGCTGCGCCAACGCGGCGTAACGTATACAACGGGCGAGCTTAAAGCTTCTCCCATGAACCACTGTGAATGTCATTGTCTTAGTAATAATAAGAATTTATATGTAGAGTAAATATTAAAATAGAATTCTTATTCTGATAACAAAAAAATACGTAAACAGTTTCTTGGATATAAAAATATGAAAAGCGAATTTAGTGCGCTTACCTCCAGTTATATTTAAATTTCGACATGGACATAAACCCAATTTTATTTACTTTTATATTTTTGAAGTGAAAACTTCTTTAGCGGCATTGAGCACTTTTGTGGGATGGGTAAAAACTGTGAAACTCGCGTCAGGACACGTGGGCTGATCGAAAATTCGTAGGACGGTTGGAGAGTATTGTTGAAACATCGAAATCGATTAATCGAACAATCGATTGTTTTCTTTCGATTGTCGATATTTAATAATTATTATTTAATTATTAAATATATAATAATAATTATATAATAACAATTAATATATAATTAACTCTATATTTAATAAATATTTTAATAAATTATGGATGTAAGTTGATTTTTCTGAGAGATAAACTTTTTAATGTAATATAATGTATTTTAATGTAATATAAATTGTAATGTTTGTGTACGATAGCGCAATAAATAAATATTGTATTCTACCACATAAATGATAGTACTTTTATATTGATAATAAAAGCAATTCGTTCAAAATTATTCCCTAACTATTCCAAAAAATCAAAAATGCACAACGTTAATAATCAAGTTTTCACTTCTGCCGGCACTCCCGGAGTGCAACCCGTCTTTTTTTATTTTTAAGAAATGTATACAGCTACAATATACAATATTTCATGTTATAACAAAAATTTAAAGTTAGTTCACAGGCCTAAGAATTTTCACTACTACGTACTAATTAGAATGATTGTACATTTAAGAATGTCTATAAAAATCAGTAAAAAAACAAGACAGAAGATTACAAATAGAGAAGGAAAAAAAAACAATATTATAATTAAGGTTCAAGTTTTAAGTACTCTATGTAAAAGCCTATAATTCTTAATCCTACACAGTCCTCAGCTCAACTGGGCTTCTTACGCTGATAGCCATACATGAAGAAAAGACTCCCATCGAACCGTAATATTTAAAAATGACAAAAATATCTACACAAATACAAAGCGAAAAATAGTTATACTAACGTAAAGAAACCACGGATATATATCGTCTCAATGAATGCACAAAAATTATACAAATAAAAGCCTACCTGTATTTCTTTGAAAAGAATTAAAAAAACAGATGACTATTCATCTAACATGTTGAAAAGTTTGAAATATGTTAAGTGTCTTCGTTATACAGACGGGTTGAGCTAGAATTTTGAAAAGTCCTACAAGAGTGAGCGACTGAGAACTTCTTAACAATCCTTGGAGAATCTTATGCTATGAGTCTACTGCTACTGTAGCCGACATTGTTTCGTAATTTTTGTGTAGCGCATATATGTATTTTAAAATAAATAAATAAACAACTACTACTACTAACTATCGATCGATGGATTCAGCCCGTAATATCCCACTGTTGGGCATAGGCTTCTTCCCCATGTAGGAGAAGGATCGGAGCTTAATCCACCACGCTGCCTGCTCCAATGCGTGTTGGCGGATATATTCATTACTATGAGTAACGATCGCTATCAGGTGTACATGATAACAACCGGGACCGACGGCTTAAGGCGGTGGAGTGACCCACAATCACAGACATACAAACCGGAAATGAATTTATACAAATACAAATTTTTATAACTTAATTGAATTATTGAAGATTTTTATACAAAATGGATTCGCTAAAACAGGAATGGACCTCAAAAACAAATAAAAGTTTTTTAATCGTAATGATAGATATAAAAATATTTAATTTGAAACTCAATACTTTTAAATCAGGCCTAAATGCTAAATTGAAAATCGCTTTAGTAATTTAGAACTTTATTGATTACTACAGATCTTTATAATATTAATATAAAGAAGATATATAAACGAGGTAGGGAGATATAGTCAGTGAAAGGTTCTCTTGAAGATGTAGGTCAAAACTTAATTTACATATTCATTTCTATATATGAAATAATATAGCTGAGTATAACCGTGTTACGTCAAAGTGAACTGTCCTCTCAACGGGTGAAGATGTAATTAAGAACTTGAGTGGATCTTTTTCGCAATGTATGGTAGATGTTATGTGAATTCAATAACTTTAAGATGGTAATATGTATCAAACATTTTACTAAATACATGCGACGATGCACTTGCTTAAATACACAATCGTATAAGTAAAAATTGGATATATTTTTTTATTCGTTATTATTTAGATAAAGTTGGATTTCGGAAAGTTGTTTTTGTAAAAGAACATTAAAAACAAAACAAAAAATTATAATAATTTATTCACGAAAAAAAAATGTCGAGCGTTTTTTGTTTAGGGGGCGTTCAAGTATTACGTAACGCAAATTTTGAAGATTTTTGACCCCCCCTCTCCCCCATGTGACGCGCCGTAACGTTTTCCTGTACCCCCGCCCCCCTACCCCATAAACGCTACGTAACACCCAACTGACCATTTTTACCATATTTTTACCCAAATGTCACAACTATGTTGCGCAAACTAACCGGAAAGTCGCTTAATTACTTTTGTTATTGTTTTAATCGCGTTTGTCTTAGTAATAAATAAATAAAACAATAGATTTTAATACCCTAGTTTTTTTTAATTAAACAAAAAATAATGTTACGTAACGGGTTGCATGAACCCCCCCCCCTCCCTCCCCTGTAACGCATCGTAACGTTTAACAATACTCTCTCCCCCCCTCCCGAATTAGCGTTACGTAATACTTGAACGCCCCCTTATCTGGCCATCTCCAGGAGCTCTACCTTACTCACCACATAAACGGAACACCACTTGATAGCAGTTTTTATTTCCCATCTATAAACCTATATAAAAGATATTTCCACCCATATATGACTCATCACGATATCTCTGGAACCATAACCATAAGGCATAAGGCTAAGACTTGCAATTTGGTATGAATATTCCTTTACCGAGTAGAGGTCAGCTAAGAATGGATTTTACGAAATTCCACCCACAAGAGGGGGTTGCGGTGGTTAATAACATATATGGCAAAACAACGTTTGCGGGGTCAGCTAGTACTTTAATATAACATCTACACGATACCCTCTCATAGGCTACAAATTTTATTAGATCACGTGACCCCGTGTACCACAGGTTCAATAAACTGAATTCGAGCGTCGACACTCGATCCATATACGTACAGGTTAAATGAAAAAAATCTCATTAAATATTCAATTAGACTTTCCGTCCGAGTAGTTTTAAAACAAATACATATTTTTATTCAACTCAAGACATGTTTACAAAACGAAAAATACGATTTAATTAGTAATAAATAATAGACGCCTAAGGCCTCATTTACGAAGACGCGGGGCGTCGCGCGTTGCGATAGGCTGCGCTGCCCGCACTAAATTTAAATGTAGGGCGTTGGATGAGTGCGTTTACGGAGAAGCGATTTTACACGCGTTGCTTGAAATTGAACGTGTTTTACGGCCAAGCCCGCGGATGTCATCGTCGCGTCTCACGCGGCGTTTACCGCGGCGGCGCACGCAGCGGTGATACTCGATGAAGCAATGCCTGTGGCGTAACCTTCTGCCAGTCTCATTTTGTAATTGTGCAACACAGACGTAGTCGAATATCAATATAATCATAGAATGAAGTATGATATGGTCGACTTTTTTCGAGAAGAATATTGTATGTTATATTTCTAAGTTGGTTTGGCGGTGGCGGCAACGACCGGTGACTCCAGTCAAGCGGTGACCGCCCGCGCGTCAGTATTGCAGTGCTGTTGTGTGAGCGCAACGGCAATATGCTTGTACGCGAGCGACAAAGACAAAAGATGAGGGGTTTTGAGAATGCCGCTCCCACCCCGCCGCCGCTGCCGCCCCGTCGCCCGCAAATTTCCAAGCAGCACACTATAAACGTCCGACGCGCCGCGGGACGCCACGCCACACGCGACGCGCGACACCCCGCGTGTCCGTAAATGAGTCCTTACACTCAATAGCACCCAATAAAATGAGAATTCTGAGTACACGACAACACAGATAGCGCAATACAAACAACGAGACAATGACAAACGTCTATATGGCTTATCACTTCACATACATATGTGCTATAAAACATTACTTTATTTTTCCATACACTTTTTTACAACTTCGTTGGAGAAATAATAAAGTCACGATTCAGCTTGTAACATCGAACTGCTGGGCATGGGCCTCTTTCTCCATGTAGGAGAAGGGTCGGAGCTTAATCCACCACGCTGCGGGTTGGCAGATAATTATAGTCGGAATAAAGTCCTAATATTTTGGAAATCGGAGCATTTTGAAAACAGTTTTAAGTATAACCAGCTTATCGGTTAGGGTTGATGAAATTAAACTAAAGTTACATTAATTTAATAGGAATAAATTCAGACATGATCTAGCAAATACTGAGATTGATTTAGAAACTAATCATCTATATAAATAGAATGTATGTTAAGGTCGTAGCTAATATTTACCCAATTTAGCTATTTTTTATTTCTTTTTTATAGTAAATGTTTTGTACGAAAAGAATTGTGCATTATATCATAGTACCTGGGTGACCGAGCCTAGCTCGGTATTTTCATTTTATTTATTTATTTATTTTTTTTTCTCGGTATTTTTATATTTTAATTTTATTTAAATAATAAATCACGAGTGAATTAAAAAAAAAGAAAAAAAATTAATCTGGAGACTGAGACTCGAACCCGGGTCAACACGATTTGATACCCGCCGATTTCCTAATTACGCTATTACAGCTATGGTAACAATAGTGAAAGTAAGCTTCGTATTCTAATGATATTTTTTCATTGCCTAAAAACAGGGATAAAACGACATTTTTTTTTTAATGAATCCTAGCTAGATCAATTTTTCGCCCCCGAAATCCCCTGCATACTAAATTTCACGAAAATCGTTGGAGCCGATTCCGAGATTCAGAAAATATATATATATATATACAAGAATTGCTCGTTTAATAGTATAAGATTCGTAAATCAATTATAAAAGACAAAGATAGGTACTTCATTTTAAAAAAATCGTCGCGCTCCTTTCTTAAGTATACATTTTAAACAACTTCGAACTTTACTTTAGTAAATTATAAAACTTAAAATATCGCTAAAAATAACCCAAGATATCCAATTTACTAAAGAACTGGGACGCACTGTGGGCTGAAATTCGCGTTTCATAGACATTCAAATTTATTTTTTCAAGTGACGCTTTTTTTGCTTGAATGCGATTGAGAATAACTGCTATATGCCTTATATAATGATCTTTCAGATTTATAATCGTAAACAGCGCACTAAGGATTTTTTTTAAAAAAAATTGTATGGAATCGACATCATAAATGATGATATCTCCATAATCGCACAATTGCGCCTAATATCCTCTTAGATTATTAAAATACAAATTATTTTTGATTTTTTGACATACTTCATGCTAAGGTCAAACGTGCGTTTTTTTTTAAAAAAATCTTTTAAATTTAATCTTTTAATTCTGGCTAAACTACAAGTCCTATGAAAAAAAGTTCAATGGCAAAGCTGTAGGTATTATAAAGATCTACAACTTTAGTATTTACACTTTTTTCACATAACCTCAAAATTTATGTGAAAAATTCAAAAAACCAAATTTTTGTTTTTTGTTTTTTTTTTTTTTGTTTTTTTTTTTACAAAATTTGGTGAAAACTTACCTTTTTATGTCCCAAACACACTAAACAGTTGTAAAAAAAATAAAAATAAAAAAAAAAACAAAAACTTAGTTTTTTGAATTTTTCACATAAATTTTGAGGTTATGTGAAAAAAGTGTAAATACTAAAGTTGTAGATCTTTATATTACCTACAGCTTTGCCCTTGAACTTTTTTTCATAGGACTTGTAGTTTAGGCAGAATTAAAAGATTAAATTTAAAAGATTTTTAGAAAAAAAAACGCACGTTTGACCTTAACATGAAGTATGTCAAAAAATCAAAAATAATTTGTATTTTAATAACCTAAGAGGATATTAGGCGCAATTGTGCGATTATGGAGATATCATCATTTATGATGTCGACTCCATACAATTTTTTTTTTAAAAATTCTAAGTGCGCTGTTTACGATTATAAACCTGAAAGATCATTATATAAGGTATATAGCAGTTATTCTCAATCGCATTCAAGCAAAAAAAGCGTCACGTGAAAAAATAAATTTGAATGTCTATGAAACGCGAATTTCAGCCCACAGTGGGACGTGTCCTTGAAGTACTGGACGGTTGGCAGCCCTATTACACGTTAATGACAACGTTGCATGATACATTTAATAATTTTGTATGTAATGATAACAAAGAAACACGAACACGAGAACACTGAAATCTTGTTATAATGAAAATATATTTGTTAGAAAATTGTAACAGGCAACACTAAACTTTCTACGTTTATTTATTTATCATTGCTGTTTTGCACAATATATTATTAAATGGTACAAATTGCTCACAGATTGAGGTCGGGGCATATCCCTTTAAATAAATTTAAATTTTTAATGAAAAAATCAAGCTCTCCCAATTGTGAGTCGTGTCAGATTGTCGAAGATGTACATCATTTGCTAATTGAATGTAGACGATTTCAATCTGGCAGAGACACCATTATAATATAATAATAATAATAATAATAATAATAATAATAATAATAATAATAATTTAATTCAGACATCAGTCCATAATTAACTTGTTAGTTACATTTTTTTCTTAAAACTATGTTAGTTTTAATAACAATTGTGACCACTCAAAACCTAAAGTTAACATTATAATAGCAAGATTCAATTAATATTACAATAATTATGAGACTTATGAATTTAAATAGATTAGATTCTGGAATGTTCCATGGTATACTCGCGCGCTCAACTTCTAATGAGGCTATAATACTGTTCAGGCTCATAAGTCTCATCTGATGGTATAGTTAGTATAAGGTTACGATGGGACTGACATGTACTTGGGTATAAAAGTCCCTAAATAAAATAAAGAAAAAAAATGGTAAAAATGCAAAAGGCTGGCTTTTTCCTAAAAACATTTACTACCACTGAACCTTAGGACGTATAAGAGCGGCAGTTTGTTGGTGTGGAAAATCGGAAACTGAACAAAATAAGTAACAATAGATAATTAAAATCATACTAAACACTAGTGATTAGATTAACTATAACATTTTAAATATATAAATATCGTTAAAATAAATATTTATCGTAAAACTTGACTAAAATAATTTAGTTTACTATTATATAAATAATTCGTCAACATTCTTTATTTAGTAACTAGCTGCCCGGACAGACTTGGTTCTGTCTGTTTTGTTTTTTTTTATTTTATTTTAGTATAATTTTTTTTAGTATAAGTGTAGTATAAACAAGAAAATACGACCAGTCTTAAATATTAAGGCAAAATTATGTTTTAAAATTGTATAAATCAATTTTTTTTTTAATTAAAGAAAAAAACTTAAAACCTATTTGAACATTACTTAAATTCAACAACTTAAATTATTCATGAATGCGATCACTGAAGCATAATTTAATAAGGAAACAGCTGTGCTTACTACAGCTCCCTTATACAGATATTAAAGTGGTGACAACCTTAATTTATTATAATCACTTTTATAATATTATTCTATCGAGATAATTAGACAAGAAGCCTCGTTCTTGATGAAATTTAACCGACTTTCGCTAAAAGTATGATTAAAAAAAAATAATATTCTACAAAATAGTCTTAATTTCGTGTATTTACCAAATGAAGAAGCATCCATCTGATGACTAAAATAGCACCAGCTTTCAGGCAACTGTTTAGCAATGAATAACATTTTGTCTTTCCACGTGTAAATACTGTTCTTATAGAATGAAAAATTATGAGAACTGTGCAGAAAATTAGAAATCGTTACCATTTTTTTTAAGACGGGAAAACGTTTGTCAGGTCATCTAGTATACTTACTTCAAAATGTTAGATATTGTCTTTTAACCAAATTATTATTCTTTTCAGATACATATTTCTGGCTATCTACACGGCGGAGATGATAATAAAATGTATCGCGAAGGGTTTCATTTTAAACAAGTACACGTACCTACGGAACCCTTGGAATTGGCTGGATTTTGTTGTGATAACATCAGGCTACGCGACCATCGGCATGGAAGTCGGCAACTTGGCTGGTCTGAGAACATTTCGGGTACTGCGGGCGTTGAAGACCGTTTCTATAATGCCAGGTTAGTAAAATTTAGTGTTATTATTTTCCACTGCACTACACTACCTTAATTTTGATATTGATACAACTCGAGTATTTGTCAAAACTGTTTTAGGGGCAATGACCTCAATCTTTATTGGTATCCTCAAAAATTATGTTAATGTTAGGAGTAATTTTCTTAACTTTCATACCTTTACATTTTGTATACATGATTATACTATGTCGGAATGAGACGTGTTTAGGTAAAGATACAGTATTTGTCCCCCATATCTCCCTTTTTCTCTAAATCTATGTACTTCATATGGTGGGATGGGGTCAGCTGCCTTTATTTTTTCCTCCACTTCACTTTTTCCTTGATATCGTCTTTAGTTACTACACAGTCACATCTCTTAATACTATGTATTTCAAACTTTTTTTGGAGCTGCTTTTGAAACTTTTTCCGAAAAGACGAAACTCTAATGATAAATTTCCAACTTTCTTTGTCCTCAAGGATTTAATATTTTTTGGTCATATTTTGGCGTGGTATTCAACCTTGTTATGATATTCCTTCCTGCCTACAACCTCATAATACAAAATTACATAAGTACAACTTCAGAGAAGTACGTTCAAAACAAATGAACTCTTCAAGTTTATTGTACTACTACAGATATATTTTTATTGTATTCAATTAACACAGCCTTTTCAATAATAGGGTGTAGGCATTTCGCCTTTATATCTACGACTCAAATTACCTACATTTTTATTGCCACGCTCCTAAGCGAAGCACTTTGAGCCGTTGGTTAAATTCAATAAGTTCATTTGTAACATTTCACCTGTTCCTGAACGAACTGTTCTGCTTTTATAGTTATTTTATTTTCTGTATCCAAATTTTGTATCTGTTCTATTCCATTCTTTCATATTTCTATAGTTCTCTGGAGCTATTATAAAGTCGTAATATACCTACTTAATCGATAATTTTTCGGAAAACTTATTGGTGATAACGAGACGTTACAAAAGTTTTTGTATAAAAACGTAATTAGACGCTACCAAATTGTTCACTCACAAGACATATACATAATAATATTCAATCGATGTAAAATTGCCAAAAACATGACGTAACGCAAAAAAAAAAGATTCAAACTGAGAAGCTCTAGTTTTAAAATCTATTTAAAATGGAAACGTTCAAAAATAAAACATAATATACGTAAATTCGAATAACAAGTTGCAAAAATTAATTACATGCTAATGATAAACATTGCATGACCAACCGGATGGAAACTTATCAGTTTTGAAATAATATTTTATTACGCATTGTCTACCTTCCTACAACTCTGTAGGTATTTCCTGCTACAGTTGATTTCCGCTCGCGAGTCGTGACAACCCCGTGTGGATGAAGCGTTATATTACATCCTGTCTGGATTTACATAGGTCGTTTTTATTTTGCATATGTGAGAGAAATTAAATATGTTTTTTTTTATATCTTTAACATACACACACACCCATCTTTTCCTAAGGTTAGCAACATAATGCTCCTATTACAAGTAACAGCTGACTGATATCGCTAGATATTTTTTTCGATAAATATACCTATAAATAGTACATAAGGGATAACACAGTTCCACTACTACCTTAGAACTTAAAAAGCCGACCGATGGTGGGATAACTATCCAGCTGCTGGCTTTAAAATACACAGGCCGAAGTCGGGCAGAGCGTCTTCTGTGCAACAAAGCCAGCCCTGCAATCACCAACCCGCCTGCCCAGCGTAGTGACTATGGGCAACACACATGAGTTCACGCCATTTTTGGCGCGAACTTGTGGAGGCCTATGTCCAGCAGTGGACTGCGATAGGCTGAAGTGATGATAAGTGATGAAATAGTACATATTAATATATATATATATATATATAAATTACACCCAGACTCAAGCGAGAATCGAACCCATAACCCGCGAAGCTAAAAGCAGTCATTACAAACTGCGCCAACGGGCTAGTTGAAATTAAAACAAAAAATACACATTTATAACTTAAATATTATTGACAATATTATTTTAAAAATTTTATGCAGTAACAAATTATGTAGCCTCGAAATAATAAAAAATACCTATTTTATTAAAAGTTCTTTTACAGTATAAAAATACCAAGCAATAAATCAGCGTTTTCGGATTGAAAAATTTCCTGTAAAAGTTAATTAAAATTACCATCACTGGTCCATCAAACGAAACCCTCATTTTTCTAACAAACTTTATGTTAATTAAGAGTTTTAACCCTCAAAATAAATGTAACATCACAAAGGTTTTAAAAATGAAGAAAAAAGTAATAAAATTAAAATCCGTAAAAGAATATAATTTAAGATCCAATTTTGTCACGTTTATAAAAGCGGTCATTTCGCCAACGATAAGCTTCGATACCTACCTCACTTCTTTGCTTTTATGGCTTAAATGGCATTAACGTTTGCCATAGCATAATGTTGTATGTAGGTACATATGTACACCACTACAGCACATAGCCTTACAAAGCCTCTTGTCTCAAAAATTATAAAAAATAAATATTGGATAAATTTATCTATATATTGTGATTAAGAACAGTGGGTACAGAAAATGTAAATTTACAAGAAAATCGTTAATATTAATTTTACAGACCAATAGGTAAAAGTGACAATGTAATTTTTCTGACTTGAATGTTAGTTGAAACAAAGTATATTACTACATTTTTTTGTCATATTTAAATTATAAAAGGAGTAACCTCCTTTTGTTTTTTGTTTCCTCCTAAGTTTTTGGTTTAAGCATTAAATAATGTCATGGGTATCGGTTGTTTATAAGGTCGTTAGAAATTGTTAACAACTCCGAAACTATTAACATTTAAGAAATTTAAAAAAAGGCTCCTTAAAAAGGAAAAAATTAACAATAAAAAGTCCTGACTTCCAGAGTTCTATCTGTATTATTTATAATTTTAATGTAATCTGAAAATAGGGCTCCGGGCATGTGCTAACTGCTAAGGCATGCGTGTGTCAGATTATTTCATATTTTTATATAAATCCATAGTTACTTTATAATGTAATAATGTAAAATTTGATAATATTAAATTAAGTGAATAAATGAATATAGTATCTAAACGTTAGACAACAAACGAATATGTGTCACACTTGTTTGTCGTTGCCTATAAAAACGAGTGTTCCGACTCGATTGGCTCATTCTTGTTTGAGACATCGACCGGTGCGGAGCTCTCGGGAATAGAAAAGATAAGTATTATTGATATTTTGTAATATATGTAATGAATAAGTGTATACTTGTATAATAATCTATATTGACGCTGTATTTTATGCAACATAATTATGTATTACTAATTTTGTACCAAAACACTGTTTATACATTATTTTCAAAAAGAGTAACTGCGGAGTTTCTTGCCGATTCTTCTCTGCAGAATCAACATTCCGAATCGGTGGTAGCTTCACTTTTAAAAATAAATAATTTTAATTTGAATTCACTGATCAGACAATATTCTTAGATTAATAAAGTATGAATATTAAATAAATTCTTTTTTTATTACTTCTATTTACATTTTTATTTCTCTACTCTAACATCAGAAGTGGGATTCTCGCCCAAATTCACCTACAATAATATGTGTGATTTTTTTTTCAGTTGTGCAGGTTATGGGCTGTCCTAGTCGACCTAAGGAAAAACGATAATTGTGCTGAAGACTGGTATCGAGCATACAGAAAATTGGCTTTGAATTCAAGTGGACCAGCATCCAGCAAGCCGCCACAGCAGCCTTTGAAAACAAAGGGAATCGAGGAACTACTCGAGATTTTACGAAGTTCGCTAACGGATTACGGTACGCCATCCTTAATAATAACCGATCGTGGAACTAATTTTTGTTCAAGACAGTTGTGACAGTTATTTAATGAATGGCAAACTAGTGTTGGCATTTAAATTTTTAATTCTGACAATTATCAAAATATTAGTTTTTGTATTGATATTACTTTTATTATTTATTCGTTTATTCGTTTAATACCGGAACAGTACAGAAATGTCGCCACCATCTTCCGATGGTTAATATTTATTTAAGATTAGTCAGTTGCCATCTTTATTAACTGTTTTGGAGGGTAGTTACCTAGTTACTACTGCTACCTATCATTTAAATTTATGCTTCTAATAATTTTATAAGATTGTATTGTTCTTACTGCGATTTTTGTTGAAGTACCAAAAGAGCCTATAGATGGAGACGCCATCTTCCGAATAGTTAATTAATACTAATTTTATGATTGGTCAGTCGCCATCTTTGTCATGTATTGGAGGGTATGTTGCTCTGTAAATATGATAATTTGTAAGTAAAGAAGCAGTTATTGTTTAATTATTGTGCGGCTAACGTTGCTGCTCGATATGTGGCGTATACGTGATTAGTGTGATAATATATTAAATGTAGTTAAAAGTGTATATTGTGAATGAATAACTATAGATTTGAAGTGAGAAATAAGTATTTCGTTGAGTGTTTTCAGTTGTTTTACCCTAGGTATGATATGATAGCGACTGGTACCGATGTGTCAGACTGGCCGAGCGTTGTGTGGAAAGTCCAACTTTCTTTGAACACTACTGTACAGCAATCAATTGGCTTTTCACTTATTACGTTGCTTATTGGTAGAAACTCTAACATTCCGTGTATACAAGCTCGGTTAGATGAGGTGATACAAGATCATAATATCATTGACGTAACTGCAGTAGGCTGAACTGACTGACTGACTGATAAATTTAAAGACCGATTTGACCAAATACGTAGAGATAACATAGATTATAGCGTAGGAGGTACCGTATATGTAAATTAAGGCCATATGCGACATGATAAATATTCGATAATGACAGATTCTCATTAAAGGGCATTAGAAATTTAAGATACATAATACATAGTTGCAAAAAATTTGGCTATGGCCTGGAGAGTGGTCAGAGCAAAACCTTGTTGTTAAAGATTTATTATAATTAGTTCAGAATATGTTTGTATTATTATGGATTATGGATAAATTTAGACCCTAGCTGTTGTACGATATTCACTGGCTGCAGGTGATTAAGCGTTGCGACTGCAGAGTGTTTGATCTGCACAGTGGGGTCTGAATAAATTGAAACCTTAGCTGTTGTATGATATTCACTGGCTGCAGGTGATTAAGCGTTGCGACTGCGGGGTGTTTGATCTGCACAGTAAGGTCTGATTATTTATTGATTGTATTATTACGTATTATGGATAGATTGAAACCTTAGCTGTTGTATGATATGACGACACTGGCTGCAGGTGATGAAGCGTTGCGACTGCGGGGTGTCTGATCTGCACAGTAAGGTCTGATTATTATTATTGATTATAGCTATAAAACGATTAATGATGTTAAGTAAGCAAATGTACCTATAAGTATTATGTATGTAATTGATAACCATTGATTGATTTTGTGATTGTACTTCGAGAACGAAGTAATTGTCAGTATGGCCGTGTCAGATTATTTCATATTTTTATATAAATCCATAGTTACTTTATAATGTAATAATGTAAAATTTGATAATATTAAATTAAGTGAATAAATGAATATAGTATCTAAACGTTAGACAACAAACGAATATGTGTCACACTTGTTTGTCGTTGCCTATAAAAACGAGTGTTCCGACTCGATTGGCTCATTCTTGTTTGAGACATCGACCGGTGCGGAGCTCTCGGGAATAGAAAAGATAAGTATTATTGATATTTTGTAATATATGTAATGAATAAGTGTATACTTGTATAATAATCTATATTGACGCTGTATTTTATGCAACATAATTATGTATTACTAATTTTGTACCAAAACACTGTTTATACATTATTTTCAAAAAGAGTAACTGCGGAGTTTCTTGCCGATTCTTCTCTGCAGAATCAACATTCCGAATCGGTGGTAGCTTCACTTTTAAAAATAAATAATTTTAATTTGAATTCACTGATCAGACAATATTCTTAGATTAATAAAGTATGAATATTAAATAAATTCTTTTTTTATTACTTCTATTTACATTTTTATTTCTCTACTCTAACACGTGCGCCGCGCCGCCGCCAAAGCGAGTACGTCACACAATATTTTTTTTTAATTTTCAGTATTAAATAAAAATTGTTTTTTTTTTTAGTATGTTATATTCTAAAAATTTGTTTGAATAAATTCCCATCGGAAAAAAGTTTTAAAGTCATTTTTTCAACAAATAGGGCTATTGTTAATTAACAAAAAAATTCCCAACCTCCGTTTTCATTGCAGATAAAAAAAAATGTTTAGTAATTGCTCTATAGGTACATTTATCGGTTCTTGGACCCATATTTCATTTCATACATATATTATTATATGTATACTCAATAGGACCACGTACTAATTTTTTTTTTAAATCGTTTATTTTGTTTAACAATAACGAATTGACATTCGTTTTTGTATTATTTAAGACTTAAAAAATAATAAACTTTAACTCATTTTATTATTTTTGCCTTTAGTGTTTTAGAATAATGTTCCATTGTAATTATAAAAAGCAATTCAAAAGTATGTGTATAGTCTACATATTATAAAACAAAGTCTCTTCCCGCTGTCTGTCTGTATATATGCTTAGATCTTTAAAACTACTCAACGGATTTTGATGCGGTTTTCTTTAGTAAATAGAGTGATTCCAGAGGAAGGTTTATGTGTATAATACATGCATAATATAGTAGAGGAACACTGATAGTTTTAAAGTTTTCTAATGTGATGTCGTAAATAAACACATTTTTTGCGCTTAGATTTGCAAATATTTATTTTATATTTTATATTTAGTATCAGCATTGCACCCGTGTGAAGCCGGAGCGCGTCGCTAGTTGATTATAATAAACTAATTTCTTTTTTATTATCATATCAAAATTTTCGACCCAGCGGGATTCGAACCCGCACCTTCCCGACAATCCGTGTCCGGTGCTCTAGCCGTTAAGCTATGGGCCTATACCCCGCGGAATCGAAAATCTTGATATGTCGAATCCCGCTGGGTCGAAAATTTTGATATGATAATAAAAAACATTTTCGAATTTCCTCATGTGTGGGTAACACAAAAATAAAAATAATACGAACTAATTTCTTTTTTTTGTATAGCGGCAATTTAATATATACCGTTTAAATACTGTTAAATAAGTTACTTTTGCTGCCGCATAAAATAACGAATTTTTATTGTAATAATTTTATTGTGCGATTGCGGACAAACGCCTATTGTCAAGAGCAGAGATAATCCAGCTATACCGCATCAATCTAGCGTGTCTCCGCATAAATTTAAACATTAGCAATGCAAATCTAATAACCACTCTGCGTCAAATATTATCAAAAATAAAATATGGCAGGGTCACGTTACGGCACATTTTTCATAATACCTAACGAACTGGTATATTAAGAATATATGTACATATAAAGTCAATATATTTAAGTGCTATTGTGATAAAAATATTGAAAATAATAATGGAGATGATAAAATTACTCAAACAGTTTTATTTTGATCTTTTTGACCAATTGTATGTTCAGAACAACGTTAATTTTATTAATATCATCAGATGAAAAACTCTCTTTTTTTGCAGATTTTTATAGAAGATCAACAGAACCTATTTCAGTAATATTATAATTGAAATGACTTTACGAGTTATTAAGAACTAGCTTCTGCGCGCGACTTCGTCGGCGTGGACTCCACTCCTATTGGTCTTAGCGTGATGACACATAGCCTATAGCCTTCCTCGATAAATGGGCTATCTAACACTGAAAGAATTTTTCAAATCGGCCCAGTAGTTCTAGAGATTACCGCGTTCAAACAAACAAACAAACAAACAAACAAACAACCAAACAAACAAACTCTTCAGCTTTATATATTAGTATAGATTTAAGAAAAAAAACTCAAATGAAAACATATAAACGTATTAGGAATTTATTCTAAATATATATATATTCAGAATTTGATTAATCTTAATACTGTTATGAAACTTCTGACAGCAGAGATCTGCTCTTATTACTTGGGCTTATGAGATTCGAAGGGCTGAAATCCAAACGGGCTAATACCCGAGTCTCTCAACCAAGTAGGTTGATGTCTTAGTACTTAAAGTCTAAGTAGGAGACATTGTTTAGCTGAAAGTAGGTTTTATAAACATACGTACTATTATAATAAATATTTGGATAGTCTTCAATGTAGAAAAGTATTTTGTTTGTGTTTTAAAACAAAGGAATAATACTGGCACTGCAGCGGTCACAGAACTGGCTGTTACGCAAGCGGTTGCAGGTTCGATCCCCGCACATGATAAACATTTGTTTTGCCAATAGAGATATTTGTCGTGTGACACAGGAGAAAACCCTACTAGGGACCGTTGGGTGTGAAGCGTTTATTTATTTGAAGATAAAGTATTTCACAAATCATATTCGATCACAAATTTATACCTAAAGATTGGAATTGAGTAATTGGTAAGTTATTGTAGCACTACTTAATCTATACTTAATATATAAAGCTGAAGAGTTTGTTTGTTTGGTTGTTTGTTTGTTTGTTTGTTTGTTTGAACGTGGTAATCTCTGGAACTACTGGGCCGATTTGAATAATTTTTTCACTGTTAGATAGCCCATTTATCGAGGAAGGCTATAGGCTATGTATCATCACGCTACGACCAATAGGACCGGAGTCCACGCCGACGAAGTCGCGCGCAGAAGCTAGTGTAAAATATAATCCTCTGAAATGAATAAGTAAAATGATAAATCTGTTTTACAAACCACCATAGACGTTTAAGTATTCTCTTCCTTAAAACATTTTTGTTACGTTATTTTTAACCTAAAAATAAATATAATGCTACTTAAAAGGGTCATACATCTAAAAAACCGAGCATGATATAAAGTGTACTGTAAGCCGTGAAGTTTTAAAAACGTAAAAAGACCACCAGCAGGTCACAACATTGAAATACCAGAGTTGAAACATTTTCTCTTTTTCTTTGCTTTTATATCTCAAATACCTTTTCAGTATATTTCAAAGCACGGTCTAAAATGGTTGAAAAATAGCACCGTACTTCGCAGGTAGGTATTTCCGGTACGCTACAAGATTTTTCGGATTTTGACGTCCGTGGATCCTTTTCCTATATTATTTTCTTTGTCTGTTGTTTCTAGACTGCGAAATAAGTAAAGTTTTCTCCATATGTTACACCAAAGAACATCATGTAAGAAAATATTTGTAACGGAAACTTTACCGAGAAGCATACTGGCTTGTTATTCACTTTTGTTATGTACAGCAAAAAATAATGAATACTTTTAAAGTATTTTAAAATAGAATGATATAATTTTGTTTTATAGTTCATGTTATTAAAATTATGAATATTTTAATACCTAGGATTGGTGTGCCAGGATTGTTTAAAATTAGAAAAATAAATATAGAAAGATGTAAAAGCAAAATAAATTCATATTTACCAGACCCGCGCTATTTTAAACAAATCTGCGGTAATTTTCTCTTATCTTCTTTTATCAAAAGTATTATAATGTTATAAAAGTTATAAAGTTCTTTATTAAAAAGGTTATATACCTACATCAAAAATAATTTTGATGACATACATGTTGTTATATTATTATAGACAAACTATTTATAGATTCAAACACTTAAACTGTTCGAGAAATCAAGAAACTTCGCTCTATTTTCGAAGCAAAATCAATGTTAATTAAGTGATAGACAACAAACAACTCTTTATCTAAATTAAAAGCACACTTAAATTCCGTCTGACCTAAAGAAACAAGAACTTAATGAAATTCAAACAGAATAGCCTAGAATATAAAATAGATTAAATCAATTTGTACCGGAGGTTTAAATTGTTTTATCTGAACAATCTCATCACCGTCAGTGAGGCGTTAAATGTTATTAGTTAACAGCTCGCCGCAGAATTATTTATTTCAATTTAAAGCTATTTCACTCGTGTTCACTTTGCTATTGATGCTGCTACTGTAAACAGACGAGTTTTCACTAAAACTTCGTCATTTGAAAGTCAATGTGGGATTTGTCACCGGCCACCACATTTAAAACAGCTCTACTTATGTGTGTTAATCTTATAAAACACGTTTTCTGGAACAAACGTAATATTGATATTAACTAATAACATCAAAATAACATATAACGTATGACACAATAACTTAACTATATATTTCATTACATTAATGTAAAAACAATAATGCATACATTGTTAATGTATGGAAATGATATTTGCATAAATAAATAATATTAAAAAATAAATATATACAGACTATTTTAATTTTTAAGATAATTAAATAATCATACATGTAGATAAATATATATGTACTAGCTGACCCCGCAAACGTTGTTTTGCCACCCCCGCAACCCCTCTTGTGGGTGGAATTTCTTAAAATCCATTCTTAGCTGACCTCTACTCGGCGAAAGGAATATTCCTACCAAATTTCAAGTCCCTACGTCTTATGGTTCCAGAGATATCGTGATGAGTCAATGCATGGGTGGAAATCTATTTTATATATATAGACTAGCTGACCCCGCAAACGTTGTTTTGCCATATATGTTATTAACTCCCGTAACCTCCTCTTATGGGTGGAACTTCGTAAAACCCGTTCTTAGCTGAACTCTACTCGGTGAAAGGAATATTCCTACCAAATTTTAAGTCTCTACGCCTTATGGTTCCAGATATATCGTGATGAGTCAATGGGTGGAAATCTCTTTTATATATATAGACTAGCTGACTCTGCAAACGTTGTTTTGCCATTTGTGTTATTAACCCCCGCAACCCCCTCTTGTGGGTGGAATTTTGTAAAATCCGTTCTTAGCTGACCTTTACTTGGCGAAAGGAATATTCCTACCAAATTTCAAGTCTCTAGGCCTTATAGTTCCAGAGATATCGTGATGAGTCAATGGGTGGAAATCTCTTTTATATAAATAGATTATATTTTTAAATTTCGAATTCAATTTGTTACCTTGCAGTAATATTAATTTAAATTTCCCAGGTCTGAAGACTATCATCAACGCGCTGCTCCACTCATTCAAGCAACTGGCGGAAGTAATGACGCTAACAATCTTCTGTCTGATGGTGTTCGCACTATTCGCGCTGCAAGTTTACATGGGGGAGTTGAGGAACAAGTGCGTGCAGAACCTAGTCGTGCCGACTGGAGAGAACTTCACTGACGAACTATGGTCGCAGTAAGTTATCTATACTATCTACATTAATATTATAAAGAGGTAAAGTTTCTAACTTTGTTTGTTTGTAGAGGTTAATCTTCGTAAATACTGATGCGATCATCAAAATTATTTTATTAACAGGAAGCTACACTATTCAGGGGTGATATAGGCTATATTTTATTGTTATTAAACAAAAATTTCAGTGGAAAAATAACAGTATATGTAAATCAAGTCAGAGATATACGATCGAGATGAAAACTTTGCTATATTTACATCACAAAAATAATTAACGCCCAACGAAGTGGCTACGGGCCAGGTAGTGATATAATAAGCTAATTTATATATATTCAAAGGAGAATAACAATGAGAAATGTGTTTAAAGTACAAAGTACTTGTTACCAAATAGTTTGGACTTTAAAAGCATTCCTCACTAAGTTCAGCAATAAAATTAGAATTTTAAATCCATAAACTAAATCTGTAGGTAATTTAAGTTCTTGTGAATTTGAGAAATAAATGATGTCTAAAATATGAATAACTTTATTACTCTATTATAAATCTGACATGCACTACTTAACTGTAATATTTGAATAACAATATCATAATGCTTAACTTTTATCAAATTTTACAGAATTTCCAAAACTAAATTTTTCAGGATTTTCTAATATTTATTTAACTGTTGAAACGTTAAAAATAAATTTTATAATTACTTTAACGTTTTAATGTAAATATGTAAGACTTAATGACTAAATTATTCTTAGTATTGTGTCTATTTTTAGGTGGATCAGCGATCCATCCCACTGGATGGTAGACGATGAAGAAGTGCCTATAATCTGTGGAAACCTGACCGGCGCCAGACACTGTCCCCCGCAGTACACTTGTCTGTGCGTTGGACCAAACCCCAACCATGGTTACACGAACTTCGACAATTTCCTCTGGTCTATGCTCACCACTTTCCAACTCATCACCCTGGATTATTGGGAGAATGTTTATAATATGGTGAGTACTATGCACATAATTTGTAGTTTTTTATGTGTTTGTACGTGCTGTGTGGTTACGGCACTAAAGAATGTAGCCACCCCCTCTCTTCCCGTGGGTGTCGTAAGAGGCGACTAAGGGATAACACAGTTCCACTACCACCTTGGAACTTAAAATGCCGACGGATGGCGGGATAACCATCCATGCTGGCTTTAAAATACACAGGCCAAAGACGGGCAGCAGCTTCTTCGGTGCGACAAAGCCAGCCCTGCGGTCACCAACCCGCCTGCCCAGCGTGGCGACTATGGGTAAAACACATGAGTTCGCGTCATAATGTCGGGCGTGAACTTGTGGAGGCCTATATCCAACAGTGGCCTGTGATAGGCTGAAGTGGTGGTGATGTGTTTGTACGTAATTTTAATGCTTTATTATTAACCACAGTTCTTGTCGAAGTCTGTAAGTTCCAATAACGCTAACTATCACAGGTCAGATTTTTTCTCCTATTTGTAGTAGATGCTTTTAGCCAGCAGTTTGATATTAACAATTCTGTTTAGGTTTAATAATATGGTCTCATAATTTCTTAGTTTTATACATCAATGGAATATGTATCTTATAACTTATAAGATACATATTTTTTCTTCTCAAAACAAAAATATATAATATTTAAAATCTATAAACTATTATCTATAAAGCATTATTATCGTGATAAATAATAATATAAAACAGAATACGATAAGAAATAAATTATTTGAGCGTATTTAATTTTAGTCATCAAAATTAAAATGACTATGTAAATGACAAAATATTTTCCAAACTAAGATAAAACCGTTAAACAATATTGATTTAACAGTTCGATATTTCTTTAAAGTGTTTCTACGGTAAACCGTGGCTTTTAGTTTAGTTTGTAGTTATTAGTTTAATTTTGTATTTTCAATTAGTTTGCCAAAGAAGTTTCACTTCTGACATGTGTACTTTGTACGCACACAATTTTTTTTTATTGATTTTTTTTTTATAGGTTCTTATGAATGATTAAATATATATATTCATTCTGCACTCGCTCTCTATATAAATTACTATAAGTGTGCGAAATTTCATACTCCTCCATCCGCCCAATTTTCACTACACTACATATAAAACAACATAATAAAAATTTCAGAAAAAAAACATGCACATTGAGCTTATTCGCTCTTATCACAGCAGCGATATTTTAAGGTTTAAGGTTAAAACTATAGAAGAAGGAATAAGTGGGAATATTTGTTCCTGGTCTGACATTTTATCCTTATAGATCCCTTAAACCGTAACTCGGAGAGCACGTAAAGCCCCCGGACAAAGTTCTTACAATAAACATCTAAAACCCTAAGATCGTTACGCCTCGTAGGAAAATCATGCGGTATCCGCTGTGATTGTCCAACCCTTATTTTGTATAATATACCTACTTATATTATGAAAAGTGGTCTTTACACAAAAGAGCGACGGACATACTTGATTTAATCTGTTTTTAAAGCAACTAAAAATATTTTTTTACTTAGGTATTTTTTATTTTACACTTTATTTTACACCAAACAAGAAATAAAATAAACAAGCAACATTAACAATAATTAGTAGAAAAATGTACAAAAGGCGGCCATTATTGCTAATAAGCAATCTCTTCCCGGCAACCTTAGGGCTTAGGCTTCAGCCTGTAATATCCCACTGTTGGGCAAAGGCCTCTTTCCACATGTAGGAGAAGGCATGGGGAGACCCACAAGGACTAACAACCAGACTGAAAATAAATATTTGTATAAACAAAAAATATCCACTCCGAGTGGGATCGAACCCGCGACCGTCGGCGTTAAGGCGCCGCACAGTGGGAGGAAACGATCAAAACTACGTGCGAGGTAGTAAATCTAATCCAAATGGAATGATTTTTTTTAACATACTCGTAATTATGTCTGTTTTCTTGTAGCACTGCAGAAATTCACTTTTTATGGTGTTCACTTATGGTAGAAACCACCCCTATCAACCCCTAAATTTTCTCAAATTTCTTACAGAAAAGAGTTAATTTAACTCGCTCTTTTCAGAGCTAGGTGTGTTAGCCTGCTTGGGGGTTGTTAGGGGTGGTTTATGAGGTTGTAAGGATATGTGGAAACGATGTATGTGAGGGTTAAGATGGGTTAGCCTATCTGTAGTTGAAATCTCAATTTATTTACAGAAAAGTAGTTGATTAAATTCGCTAGCTAGGTGTTTTAGCCTGCTTAGGGGTTGTTAGGGGTAGTTTATGAGGTTGTAAGGGTATGTGGGAATAAAGTGTATCGGGGTTAAGGTTATAAATATGTAGTTGATCGAACTCGTTTTACTAAGAATCTGGTAGTTTAGCCTGCTTAGGGGTTGATAGGGGTGGTTTCTACCCCTAAAAAGTGAATTTCCGCAGTGCTACAAGAAAGCAGACATAATTACCAGTATGTTAATTAATATAATTAATGTTAAAAAAATCATTTAATTTGGGTAGATTTACTACCTCGCACGTAGTTTTGATCGTTTCCTCCCACTGTGCGCCGCGCCGCCGACACGGAACACGCACCATTACATCAGAGCGGTCTAATATAGATGATAAATATTGCCATGTAATAGTTAACATATATGAGAATATTTGGAATATTCGTTGTTAACTATTTCTGATAATGTTAGCCCTTTATTTTAAACTTTACAGACACAAAGTTCGCTAAGTGAGTGATGTTATTAATGTTAGAAAACCAGGTCTCGTTTCGTTAAGTTAATACTACCATCTTAATTGAGTAAAAATCTGCTAATTAATTGATATTTACGAACTATTTTCAGAAGCTCTACAAAGTCTACTATGTCCTACTTTTCATTCGCTATCACTTGCATGGTTCTACAAATAAATTAAATCCATCTTTCACTTACTTTAAAGTCAAGATGAAATGCTACCCAGACATACTCGACTCTTCGTAATTATTGTTGAAATATTTTTGTCGATCATTTTTCCGCTAAATTATTACGGTTTCGAAATGAAGTATTCTCCGTCTTTGCAAAAAGTAACCGAAATTTCTTCCTTCAAAAACAATTTTACTAAATTATTCAAAAATATCCATTTGCAAAATAGCTGAAATAATATAGGATAATATAGAGTCAGGGGGGCAAAGTGCGCCATACTTTTTTCATAGTTGACTTTGGTGCAATATTTCTTGTGTTTAAGTTCACGAGTGATACTAAGTCATGGTATCATAAGGATCTGTGATGTTTTGCAACAACAACCAATGTCGTGTCATTAGAATCTGACAGCAAATAAATGAATTTTAGCATAAAATTTGAAAACAGTCTGACCAGGCGCACTTTGCGACAAATCGGGTAAGTGCGCCATGTATTAATAAAACGTAATATTATAGCATTAGAATAAAAACAGCCTTATATTATTATAAGAAAACAAGCAACAAAACGAATGACATTTAATTTTTTTTCATAGCCACATTCTAGAAGAATCTGTGTACTTAAAACCAAATTTCGGCTAAGTGCGCCATACAATCTTATGTCAGAGGCTATGAACCTTTTTTCCAAATATTGATAATCGAGTGTCAAGTATATTTTTTCTTTTATTTACGATGGGAATACCCATGGTATTCCCATCGTAAATGGAACTACTTATTTGGTATTATAAACGGACTGAAATAAGAAGTTAGTCATTGAAATTAGTTGTTAAGTAAAATGGGAAACATGACATTTTTGAACAACATTACGATTTTCTCGAATTTTAATATTTCGTATTGCCTCCTCGTGCTTCCATTCCTGCGTTTACCCAGTTTGGCATGCTGTACACCAAGTTTTTTGTACGATTTTGGGGAATATTCTCCCATTCCTCTGTGAGAGCAATTTTGAGCTCACGAAGCGTAATTTTTTTACGCATCTCCCTAGCTAGTCCCAAGCATGCTCGATCGGATTGACATCTGGGCTGCGTGCTGGCCACTCCATACGAGTAATTTTCATCTCTTGAAGGTAGTCACTCACAATCCAATATGTATGAGGTCGGGCATTGTCATGCATAAAAATAGCATTCTCACCCAAATTGACCATAAATGGACCAACGTGTTCATTCAAGATTTCTTTTTCAAATTAATTTGCAAGATTTGACTCGACCATACAAACAAGCAAAGAAACATTGCAAGTTAAATAAAGACTTGTAACAAAGACACATTTTAAAAAGTTTGTAACCTCTGGATTGCGGCGAAGTGCGCCATATAAAAAGTCAGTATGGCGCACTTCCCCAACTATATAAATTTTAAGTTAGAATATTTAACTGCAAAAAAATATATAAATTTCACTAGATAGGAGTGAGATATAGTCAGAAACTTAAAGAAAAATATTTAAATTGTGCATTTACCTCACTCGTATGTTGGTAAAAACTATATTTCTTGAGATTTACGAAGATGATCAACCCATAGTCATCTCTCCTCACCACTTTGAATATCAGTGAAAATAAAATGGCGCGTATCTCAAACTCACATGACTAGAGCCATCTGTGACTTTCACCAAGAACTATGATTTAGCTTGTAGCATCGATATATAGTGTCACTACTAGTATCCAATCGGTAGTTTTCGAGATATTTGTGGTAGGTGCACTTGCCCGGTAGGCGCACTTTGCCACATTAACTCTATATAATATATGTTACTGTAAAAGCTCGAACTACGGTAAATCCTAAAATTTAAGAGTAAGTCTTAGGATTTACCGACATGAGTTGGTAAATGTAAGGATTTATGAAAATGGGACATTTTTTCGGGCTTTCACTATTAGAATTTAGTACATGCTAAGTTTTGCCACTAGTAGTTAGTAAAAGTAGTAGTAGGTAGTAGTTAGTAAAAGTCTGTTTTGGGAATAAAACAAAGATTAATTTCTTATTCATTTATTTCACTCAAAAACTTAAATTGGTAAGTCTTTAGATTAAGACCTGTAGACCGTTTATCGGCATAATTTCGTTACAAAAAAAAAAATAACCCTAACCTATATAACATCAAAATTAGACCGTTTATCGGCATAATTTCGTTACAAAAAAAAAATAAAAAAAAATAACCCTAACCTATCTAACATCAATTGCTGTTCGTTAGTCTCGCTAAAACTCGAGAATGACTGGGCTAATTTGGCTAATTTTCATCTTGAAATGTTTGTGCAAGTTCAGGGAAGGTTTAAACCGTAAGAAACATTAATAATATGTAACGGAAAATACTAAAAACGACGATTTCATTTTCCAATACAAAATGTTCCTAGCGGGGAAATTTAATGTCTTGTCAAAAACGTTGTCAATTGGTTGTCAATTGATTAATAATTACATGTAAGTATTCGTTATTAGGTTTTCATGTAAATAAATTATTAAAGACTTATACAGAGTTTCATCTCAATAACTTACGCTCGACTGACGACATGAAATGGAAACCTTGATCCTGATTTAAAGTGTTTCTAAATTAATTTTTTTTTTATAATGTAACATTTTTTACTCAGCGTTCAATTTATCAAATGCTAAGCGAACGTTTTCTACTTTTTTCATGCAAAACATGTCGATTCGAATATTAATTACATACACTTACACGTGGAGACGTGCGATGAAGACTAATTTAGGTTAATTGGCATCGTGTTTAATATGCGAGTTTCGATTTGTTCAACTCATAATCGTTCAGAATTCCGGTTTGACGTTATACGAGTATAAGCTGTATAAGACTAATTCACTTTTCATAATGTTTGATTAAGCCGATACAACGAGAAGTTCTGGCAGGACTAAACATGTTTAAATAACGAAAACATATCTACAATGCCTTCGAAAATCGTTCCTCTTGTAATATTATTTAAACTTAGACTGATTTCCATTTACATATCGCAACAAAGAGAATCTACGTAATCCGTGCACGCCTTCAACACATTTACCTGTCTTAAAAAGCCTTAACATTGTTGTTTCAAACATGCTTCTGCTTAAGTAAAGTTTATTACTCGTTAACAGCTGCATATGAAGAAGTTCTCTAAAGTACTTTAAACTATAAATCTTTTTTTAAATCATTACGTATGTGTGCTGTACGGATTTATATTTTTCGAGTGAAAAATACTGCTTCAAAGAAAGTGTTTTTTCATGTCGTATTATAAAGCTTGTCCAAGGCGAAAGGTCAGGCAGTTTTGTTTTAAAAACTACTGCTAATATCTAATGATGTCTGTATCTGCCTCTCTGTAGAATATTACTTACTAAACATTATTATGTTTGTAAATGTTTGACTTTTACATAGTTCCGTAGAAGTAAAATACATATTTCATTTATTTGTAAATCACTACCGCTTAAGGCAAACCCAATATTTATATAATGCTCACCAATTAAAATCAAAAAAATATTTTGAAGATCTCTTATATTATTACCTTAAACCTCAAAACCTTTAACATTATATTTAATTAGCTACAATCAGTAACAGTTCTAAATATTAATATTAATTAATGTTTTTGAGAAACAAAAATGACACCTCACGTTTACAATCATCAAATAAATAAACTGCTTATAGTCACGATTACATTCAATTTTCAATAAGTACATATTCCTAATTATAGTTTACACATGACGTTAATAAATTTCCGCGTAACAAAAAGATCAAGTAGGATTATAAACTGCCATTCATCCAGGATAATTTTCGCTGACAACAATAAACAAGTCTAACTATAACACTTAAATTGAACGTATACTAAGATGTTATGTTTAATTAAGAAGATGCTAGGGAGGCTTACTTAGATATTAATAAAGTGACCCGCTCGACGTATAATAAATCTATACTTAATATAATAAAGCTGAAGAGTTTGTTTGTTTGATTGTTTGTTTGTTTGTTTGAACGCGCTAATCTCAGGATCTACTGGTCCGATTTGAAAAAAATTTTCATTGTTAGATAGCCCATTTATCGAGGAAGGCTATAGGCTATAATATATCATCACGTTAAGACCAATAGGAGCGGAGTCCACGCCGACGAAGTCGCGCGCAGAAGCTAGTTAATAATATACACTTGTAAGTCTCTGTGTGGTATTTTACCGCCAAATAGAAAACATTTGAAGTAAAATTTCTTTACGCACGTTTGACTTGTGGAGTAAGCTGGTGACTGTGTGACGAGAGCGTTATGAAAAATGTGATCGGGCGAGGCGAATGGAAGTTGAGAGGGAGATATAAGTTAGTGAAGATAGAAAGGAGAGTTTCTTTTCGTGTATTACTATAGGAGCTTAAGAAGTTTTACTTTAGTTGTGTGGTCTAAAGCACCCTTGTTTTATTTTAATAGATAGTGTATTTAGTTTTAATGCGTTTAAAAAGATGATCTTTTTGTATTGTTATATTAAAAACTAGCTGTGCCCGTGACTTCGTCCGCGTGGAATTTAAAAAATTTTGTTTAGTTCGCAGAGTTAAAAATAAATAAATTTCTAAAATAAAAGTAGTCTAAGTTACTTCTTATTACATGCATACACAAAAGTGAATTGTGAACAGCAGTATATTTAGTAAAAAGCGGTTATTTTAATATTACAAACAGACACACGAATTTTATTTATTTGTATAGAATTATAGATATAGATTTAGTATAGTTATACATGACCTGCTTATACATACTGCATTTCTTCAAACTAAACAAATGAACGACTCTTCAGAAAATTGTGTCACCAGTATACTGTCATATGTACAGCTTTGTCGCTTTCCTCTAACGATAAACTTTGACCTTTTAAACATTTATAGGCTACTTTACTTACTGCAAAGTTTTATTTAGAGATAAATTTAAAAGTTCTTCACTTTATTTCTTGTTTATGAGACCCGTTTTGTTTCAGGTGTTATCGTCGTGTGGACCGATGTCGGTGTCATTTTTTACGGTGGTGGTGTTTTTTGGTTCTTTCTACCTCATTAACCTGATGCTGGCCGTCGTAGCGCTCAGCTACGAAGAAGAGTCGCAAATTACTCAAGAGGTAATATTTTTTAAAACATTTATTCAATCGAGCCTCAAAGTCTATTTTACCGACACTGTAATGACGAGATTAGTAAGATTACCGATTGTGTCACTGTCAAAGCTATTACGATACAATGCTGAAAAATGGATATAATTATCTTTGATTCACCGCTGTGGCGCAATAGCAGAATTGAGTTCCAGTCGTTAAATTGATTGAAAATTGATTTTCTGTTTTTTTATTTTCTTTCTTATTTTTCCTCAGTTATTTCGTAAGAATATGTTTCTTTATGCTAACTTTTTTGTGAAAAAAAAAACATAAGATATTATTTTCGTACTTTATTTAGTTAATAGACTTTTATTTGTTTATTTACTTTGTTGCACACATATATAACACTAGCTGTGCCCCGCGGTAAATGAAACATCCAACACAAAAATAATTGTTCATTTCGACTTGTATTGAGATTCGCACATACACGCAAACAAATAAACTTTTCAGCTTTAGTAGACGTACAAAATTAAAATTAAAAAAAAAACATGTATATTTGTTGTTTTATCAATACAAGCATGTAAGTAGTATGCACATAAGTAGTAAACCAGTAGATCATTAGAGTGAAAAATAGTGTGCTAAATGTGTCACTGCCACTGTAACGATGTGCTACGTACGAGGACTGCATGTGAAGAATAAAGGGTGATTTACCACAATAAATGGCCACTCTGCAAAACTCTTCAAGAAAAGATAAAAAATTAACCATATTTTGTAATTTTATAATAGTGTTGCTGAAACTTTTGACGATTAAAAAGATTAACTCAATATTTTAAGATTTAAAGTAAAACACATTAAAATTTCCATTAACCTTAAGTTCAGTAGATTTAATTGGGGTAGAAAATTATTGTGAGAAAATGTAACACATTTCTTGAGAAATATTAAAGCGCATGCTTAACGCGTGAGATTATGAGTTGCTCAGATATAATATTTCATTTCCTGAAACAGTATGAATGTACTGAAGTATAGTATGACTGTTGCCTAAAGATTCTACATTAAAAGGTTCCTTTTACCTTTTATTTATTACAGCAAACACAAGTTTCCTTGTTCACTATGTAAAAGTAAATAGAAATATAATATAATAGGTAGTATAAAGCACATTATCAATAACGCATTTCTTATTAGGTATTATTTGCTTATAAACCCACTTCAAAAAAGGAAGAGGTTCTCAATTCGATTGTTTTTTTTTTTTCTTTTAAAACGCGTATTTACTTGACTATTTTTTCGTCTACCTACTTTATATTACTTGTCTATGTGATTGAAGTCGGTTTTTTTTTTCGTTTGCTGCTCGCAATTATTTACGACACAATTATTTATGTATGGTATATAACCTCAAAACTTTTTATTGAGTGGACTGATTTCGATGATTCTTTTTTTAATCAAAAGGTAGTGCTTGTCATATGGTCCCATTTAAATTTAATCGAGATCTGACAAGTGTTTTTTGATGTCGATGTAATCGTCGAAGTAATTTAAGTCGTTTTTTTTCGTTAACTCTATTATATTCTTCTATCTTTAACGTTCATTTAATTCCTTTTGGCAATAAAAAGCAGTGATAGCTCTCTTATTGATGACTAGCGACCCGCTCCGGCTTCGCACGGGTGCAATGCTGATACTAATAAAATAAATATTTGCAATCTAAGCGCAAAAAATGTGTTTATTTACGACATCACATTAGAAAACTTTAAAACTATCAGTGTTCCTCTACTATATTATGCATGTATTATACATATAAACCTTCCTCTGGAATCACTCTATTTATTGAAGAAAACCGCATCAAAATCCGTTGCGTAGTTTTAAAGATCTAAGCATATATACAGACAGACAGACAGCGGGAAGCGACTTTGTTTTATAATATGTTGTGATAAACCAAAGTAATGAACACGAAGGTCCTAAAAATATTTTCTTTTTAAAGGAACGAAAGAAGGACCTCAATGAACATCGTGACGACTCCACGTTCAGCTTTGATCCAACGTCATTAGCGGTGCGCACTCTTGTCAAAGACAAGAAGAAACGCATCGACGCTAGGAAGGGACTCCTCCTAGCTTCGTACTCCAGAAAGCGTACCAGGAGACGCAAGAGGGGCAAGAGTACCGTACATCATACAAATACCGGCACTGTTACAGACAGGTAAGAAATTGATATTAGGAAAGAGAGATATTTTAATATTGTGACTAAGTTAAGGTTGCTTATAACACTAGGTACATTACGTAAGTTTGTACTGTACCCAATTTTATTGATTTTTTGCTACCTTAACTTTCTTTTATTATTGTTTAGTTTTTTTTTTTTGTAAATGACATTTTTTCTTTCTTGACTTTCGTTAAGTGTGTGTATCGCAGTGGCATCACCTTATGGCGAAATAAATGTTTTCATTTATCATTTATCAAACCGTACAAAAATCTCGTTAAAATGTTTTCCATAAAATTTCACGGTATCTCAACGAGGAGTGACTCACTCGTTTTGTACCAACGTTTATTTTTTTAATTTTAATCTTAGAATAAAATCCACATTCTTAAATATCAACAGAAGTTTAATTCATGTTGTATTTAAATATTAAAGTATTAAAATTCGTTAACTCACTAAGAATAAAGAATCATTTAATTAAATTATTATATTTCTAGACCAAAATTCTAATGCAGGTAAACTCAGTAGCATAATAAATCAACTTATGAAATTTAGGAGATGAATATATCTTCAGAAAACGATCTCTTGTATAATTATTAGATACTAGAGGTCGAAATTCGACCATAATTAAAAATTTTAATTCAAGAAAACCTTTTAAAAAAAATTTCAACTTGACTACAGACTTTGACAATCAACAAATAGTATAATATGCGTGTGTGAGTGCTGTAAAGTGTGTAATGCTTTTTTTTATTAATTTAAAGTATATTTAATGTATAATTTTGAAAAAATATTAGCATTCCGCACTCCTTCTCTAAATAAACTATAAGTGTGCGAAATTTCATACTCCTACGTACGCGCAATTTCCGTAAAAAGGGGTACAAAGTTTTTGCTTCACGTATTAATATATAGATACAGGCTGAGTCATTCCACGTCAAACCAACCAATAAAAAAATGTTTTCAACCTGACCCTTTCAGATTTGGCTGAAACTTTGTTTATTTATACTCTCTGACACCCTGAACTCAAATATAGTTTTCAAAAAATTTAATCCCTGATAGTTTTTTAGTTATAAATTTTTTAAAATCACAAAATCCGCGTTTTTTGACGTGCACTAAAATCTAAAATCTGCAATAACTTTAGTTCTATTAGAGATAGAGAGCTGAATGATAGCTCATTTTAAAGAGGGTTTAATGGGATTCAATGTGATACCCAACTTGAACACATTAATGTACAAAATATTTTTTGAGTAAAACTCAAAAATCGTTTTTGAAAAATCTTTGTGTTGGTGTTTTTTAATTTTTTCAAATTTATATATGTTTTTATGTATAATATTGTGAGTACATCATAAAAATTTCAGAGTGGGACCATGATGGGATCGGGAGATATATTAAAAATACATCACTGAAGTACCTTTCACAAAATTTTCAGTGCTAATAGCCTGGTTCTGATACATAGGCTATATGAAACAAAACTTTGGAAATGAAATACAAAGATATTTCTTTATTTTTAACCGACTTCCAAAAAAGGAGGAGGTTCTCAATTCGATTGTATTTTTTTTTAATGTATGTTACTTCAGAACTTGACTGGGTGAACTGATTTCGATAACAAATATTTTAATAGAAAGGTGGAGCGTGTTATTTGGTCCCATTTAAAAATCATCGAAATCTGATTACAACTTTTTGAGTAATCGTTGATAACGCGTAATTACTTGAATATTTTTTCATCTACCTACGTTGTATGACTTTTCAATAAATATAATGTGTAATATATTTAAAACACATTATTTTTATATTTAAAACATAAGAATTAGGCCTGCATAACTTAAATTATTCAACATTAAATTGAAATAAAAAAAATTGTGATACTTCAGTGATGTATTTTTAACATATCTCCCGATCCCATCATGGTCCCACTCTGAAATTTTTATGGTGTACTCACAAAATTATACATAAAAACATATATAAATTTGAAAAAAATTAAAAAACACCAACACAAAGATTTTTCAAAAACGATTTTTGAGTTTTACTCAAAAAATATTTTGTACATTAATGTGTTCACATTGGGTATCACATAAAATCCCATTAAACCTTCTTTAAAATGAGCTATCATTCAGCTCTCTATCTCTAATAGAACCAAAGTTATTGCAGATTTTAGATTTTAGTGCACGTCAAAAAACGCGGATTTTGTGATTTTTAAAAATTTATATCTAAAAAACTATCAGGGATTAAATTTTTTGAAAACTATATTTGAGTTCAGGATATCAGAGAGTATAAATAAACAAAGTTTCAGCCAAATCTGAAAGGGTCAGGTTGAGTGCCTTGTTGGTTTGACATGGAATGACTCACCTATAAGCTTGATAGGGGTTACTAAACGATTTCAAAAATGTCAATACCAAAAGGAACTGCCATTACAAAGTCCAAATCCGCTTTGTTTGAAATGCGTGAAATGTCTCAATATGCTTTGAATAGGCAAATAATATAGATGCTGGACAAGGGTTCAAGGAATCGTCACAATGCTTTCGAGAGGCAAAATACGTCAAAGTAAATAATAAATTGTAATAAAATGATGCGATGCCTTAAACTGTTAAAGATGAAAGTAATCAGAGAGAGTACCCAATACAGAATACCTTTTGCTTAGATCTGATCATTTAAACGTAGTCGATCTTGCGTAAAAACGTAGTCAATAAAATATTCCAGCAGAAAAAAGGCTTTTCAATACGTTTATAACTATAAATACTAAATTTAATAATGTATACTAAATAGAGTAGAGCTAATGAATTTTGTTTGTTGATTAATTATTTGTGCTGTGTGGCTACGGCACTAAAGAATGTAGCCACCCCCTCTCTTCCCGTGGGTGTCGTAAGAGGCGACTAAGGGATAACACAGTTCCACTACCACCTTGGAACTTAAAAAGCCGACCGATGGCGGGATAACCATCCATGCTGGCTTTGAAATACACAGACCAAAGACGGGCAGCAGCGTCTTCGGTGCGACAAAGCCAGCTCTGCGGTCACCAACCCGCCTGCCCATCGTGGTGACTATGGGCAAAACACATGAGTTCGCGTCGTAATGTCGGGCGCGAACTTGTGGAGGCCTATGTCCAACAGTGGACTGTGATAGGCTGTAGTGTGTGTGTGTGTGATTAATTATTTACCACTTCAAGTGCATACAAATTGCACAGTGAATAATATGTTAGTTATAGTTGTGTAAATTTTAATTTGAAGATTAATTTCCTTGCAAAAATATAAAAATATGCATTTTAGTCCAGGAATATAGGATGGCATAGAAAATAGGCTTTGATACATTAAATTAAGATGTAACAAATAATACAAAAAGAAAATTACTTGTTTGATTGTTGCGTAAGTAAACTGACATTCATAATTACATTTTTCACCTTTAAAATTCCTAAAGATATAAATAAAACGATCATAACATGTTTCCTTCCATTGTTCATAGTGAAGTAGGCACGTAAATTGCATATAAATTTAGCCTCGAATAAAAACAACCATGGGTTTTGGTGCAATGCGGATCGGTTTGAACGATGTATTTGATAATATTTTCTTTGAATGACCATGAATTTTATAGATATTGATAATACATATTTGTTCCGATAAATTCCTTTCAAATAATTCAAAAGTTTAATCTCATTTATTTTAAGTTATTGACCAAATAATATTGATGTAACCCGTTGGAGTACCTATTGAAATAACTAAAAGAAATGACTTGAATGACTTATCGCAATAAATAAGTAGTATATAATGGTAGTAAAAATAATAATCGTTATAAATAAGTAGTGCCTTATAAAGCAGGAATTCATTTTTTACTAATCAGAAATCTTAATACATATAAACATTTTCCTGCTAGCTTTAAATACGATAGAATTTCTATACAACCTTTCGTCCCCTAAGTTTTCGTCATCTACTTAACGGTGGAATTTTAAGAACGCATGGCCTTTTTGATAGAAAGTTTTTACAACATTCTGTCTTCTTACCTTTAGGGAAAGAAATTCTAAACATACTTTCGTCTTACTTATATCGTACGTATCATAAATTTACTCCCACACAGTATGAAATTAGGTAATCCTATAAATAAATTTCATGTCTATAGCTTTAATATTTTACGAGTATACACAACAATGCTAAACTTGGTTAGTCGGTCAGGACAAACTACGTACTTTGTAGGATTAAATTACTGCGAATCTTTTTCGTCTTTTTCGTGTGATTATTTCAGATTACAAAATTGGAATTTTGTAATCTGAAATAAATTGGAAAATTGGAATTTTGTAATCTGAAATAATATAATCTAAATATGTATAATGTAATGTCTGTGTAATAATAAGAAATTATTTAGAATATGTAGTTGTGTTTCAATCCGAAAAATTAGTAAAACTAAACATTTCTTTAAACATTGTCAATAATGTGTAACTACTCGTACATTTTTCAGAACTACTAACAGTTTATTGCAAAAGACGGGTTTTATTAGCCAATAAATAAGCAAGTCAACGGCGCTGGTATCAATTTAGTGTAATAAAGGACTTTCGGATACAATTCTACTGGTTGCAGGATGAAAAGAAAATCCCAACCATTCGAGTCATATCGTTACCTATAAAGGTAAAGGAGTAACGGATCGCGTAACACAATCATTGTTCAATTGAATTCAGTAGAATTTGTCTGCTCAAGATTAATTTCAACGTAATATTGACTCCAATAAAAGTTTATACTTGCCTATTTTTCCTATATATTCAAAGATAAATGAAAAATAAAGTAGTTATAATAAAGGATTTCAGGTCGATAAAAATAAACGATCAATTCCTAATAACATTACTTTCAAAGATCGGATTGGTTAATGACTTTTTATTGTTATTATAAATAGTTATATAAAAAAATTCGTTGCTTTGTTTAGATATAGAATAACGTCACTTATGATTCACAGTGATTCACATCATCTTCATCACTTAAGATCTCACTACCAAAGTATTTTATTAAATAAAGGAATATTTAATTAATTACCTATGTCTATGCTCAAATAACAAGAACCTGTACAATGGTACATATAAATCCTTGGCGAATACAAAACAAACACCCAGAACCATACCTATAACAGCTTATTTATATGTTTTAGTGTTAAATATCCGCGCCTCAAATCACAATTTCAACTTTCTAGACGAACTGTTTTCGTGGTAATAATGTAGATTACTTTTATTTGTATGTAATTGAATATCTTAATAAACTAATAAAGTTGATTTGCTTGTATTCGGGCTCACATTATGACAGTTATCTTTTCATATACTCGCCTCCGTATCTAAATGTAGTGTAACTGTCTGTTGCCCTTGTTTCATAACAGGAATGTCATGATCCAACCTGATACGGGTGGGCAGATGTCAGGCAGTGGGCGGATGAATCAATATAGCGTAAACAAGGGACATTCCGGCTTCGGGAATGTAGATAGTCGTTGAGAATTTGAATAACGTTAAGTTTACCCATTCATTATCTAAATAGCTAGTCATTCCAAATCGGTTGTAGCTTCACTTTAACTATAATAAATTTATTATGAACAATTATATTTTTAACTAGCCGACCCGTGCCCACTTCGTTGGGCGTTATAATCAATTTCACATAAGAAGGGTACGGTGAAATTTGATATGTTCCAATACACTCTCACTATTTTCAGCAAATCAGATAAATATAAATGTTTTAAAATCACCAATTAATTTCTAAGGCAAATAATAATGCTTGATTAGATTGAATTGTTGACACGGCACGTCAGAGGGCGCAGGTTCAAATCCTGCTGATCTTTATATATTTTTATCTTTTTCCTTTTATCTTGTCACTCCTGAATAGTGTAGCTTTCTGTTAGCGAAAGAATTTTCATGATCGGATCAGTATTTGCGAAGATTACCCCGTATATACAAACAAAGTTATAAACTTTACCTCTTTATAATATTTATTTTTAATCGGTAAAATGACAGTTTAAAACTGCTTTTAGAAACATATTTGAATAAAGTAATTATTTATTTTATTTTTTGATTGATTTATATAGATTGATATACTGAAACTATTTAACCGATATTAATAATATTATTTTCGAAACACTCACAGGAAATAGCTAATATAATATATTAATATATTTAATATATCTATACTAATATAATAAAGCTGAAGAGTTTGTTTGTTTTTTTGTTTGTTTGTTTGTTTGTTTGTTTGTTTGTTTGTTTGAACGCGCTAATCTCAGGATCTACTGGTCCGATTTGAAAAATTCTTTCAGTGTTAGATAGCCCATTTATCGAGGAAGGCTATAGGCTATATATCATCACGCTAAGTCCAATAGGAGCGGAGTCCACGCCGACAAAGTCGCGCGCAGAAGCTAGTAATATATAAAGCTGAAGAGTTTGTTTGTTTGTTTGTTTGTTTGTTTGAACGCGGTAATCTCTGGAACTACTGGGCCGATTTGAAAAATTCTTTCAGTGTTAGATAGCCCATTTATCGAGGAAGGCTATAGGCTATATATCATTACGCTAAGACTAATAGGAGCGGGGTCCACGCCGACGAAGTCGCGCGCAGAAGCTAGTAGATTGATATACCGAAAATATTGAACCGATATTAATAATATTATTTTCGAAACATTCTCACAGGAAATAGCTAATATAATATATTACTGCACGTCAGCCCTTCCGTTCAATGGATCATGTAATGCGATTGTACTGGCGTCAGGATTTCGGGACAAATAAATCAATCTCGTGTAAATAAGACATACACTTTCATTTGTGATTGATATATAGGCTATGTTAGGATATAACCTAGTTTATCAGAGTTGTTTGTAGTAAGTAGTTTATGACTAAGCGTTTGTTGTTGTTACACACAAAGAGTATATAACCACTACGTTTTAGTTACACCTGCATTGACACTATAGTTTGTTAATATGAGTGGTAACGTGTTTCTTTGTATTTTGTTACTTTTGGATAATATAGCTTTATGATAGCAGAAAATATTCAAATCAGTTTATTGAATTTAGATTTCGTTGTGAGTAAACGAATACTTTAAAAACTTTGTAAATATGTTGGAGTTCTATGCTATGTGTTTATCTTGCTACATAATTGTACTGGTATAACCAATGTATACTAATATAGTTAGTTATATAAAGTTGAAGAGTCTGTTTGTTTGATTGTTTGTTTGTTTGTTTGTTTGTTTGTTTGTTTGAACGCGGTAATCTCAGGATCCACTGGTCCGATTTGAAAAATTCTTTCAGTGTTAGATAGCCCATTTATCGAGGAAGGCTATAGGCTATGTTTCATCACGCTAAGACCAATAGGAGCGGAGTCCACGCCGATGAAGTCGCGCGCAGAAGCTAGTGTTTTATATAAGAAGTATTTTGACGTTATAAGAAAAATATTGAAGGTGACATGTTCAACCTGTGAACAATTCCTCTATAAAAAAAAATTAAAGTTTAAAAATATATACCTACATATATATTTTATAATTTTCTTGCGACAAAGTGATGAGTACAAGCAACATACATACATAAATTAAACGCTATTAATATAGTTCAAACGTAACAAGTTTTTTTAATGTTTAAAATTGTAATCGTACACAGTATTATAAAGACTAGTATTTCTGTGGGCTGTGATAAAGACAGACAATGTCGCTACTAAAGCAAATGGCTATTTATAAATATTGAAACTTCTACTAATCCTATTTACTCAGTACATTATTCTCATTAAAATAAATTATATTCTCAATTCAAGTAGATAATAAGTAAATCCAAGTAAAGCTCAAAACTTGTTAGTCGCTCTGTTCTTTGGATTATCTTGTCAGCTGAGGCAGTTGTTTTGAATTATTGTTTGTAATTATTATTTCGAATTTTCAAACAACAAAGACTGTGACTAATTGCGTTAGGTTTATTAAAATGTTGAAACACTTAATAATAATTTAAGGTACTACTTTAGATATAATTTAAATTTGTTTAAAAAGTTCATCTCAGAATTACTAACCCTACTTAAGATTTTTTGTGCGTATTTAAAGATGATTTCCGGAGAGTTTATATATATTTTTTTTTATTTATTGTACCTATTATATTGTAGCAAAAAAAGATTAAATGTGAGTGATTTTTTATAGTAATAAGAAAGTATGTTTACTACGAAATAAGACAAATATAGAAACAAAGAACGAAACGGTTAACATTAGGTTTTTGTTAATCATCTTTAAACAAATAAATACTGAAATTTCTGATACGATAGCTTAAAATGATTCTAGTGGTTTATTTTAAACAATATTTAATTACATTAACAATGTTGCCACTCGTGACAGGGGGGTTGGTTTATTTTACGTCAACTAAACTGGAATTGCGATTCAACACGGAAATGCCGCTAGCGTTTGTCATTCTACGCGGACGTATAACATATAAAAATATGTTAAATATCTGTTAAAAGTTAAGATGGGTATTGCTAATTTATAAATAAGTAATAAATAAAAATAAAATATATTTTTAAAATTATACGGTCGTCTGTTCCTAAGGCAGGTTAATGCCTGTATTTTAGGTAACAGTTAGTTCAAACAGATACATATTTTTAATGAAAGAGTCAGGCAAGACACACACTCACACACACTTCAGCCTATCGCAGTCCACTGCTAGACATGCCTCCACAAGTTCGCGCCAAAAATGGTGTGAACTCACGTTTTTTGCCGATAGTCACCACCCTAGGCCGGTGGGTTGGTGACCGCAGGGCTAGCTTTGTCGCACCGAAGACGCTGCTGCCCGTCTTCGGCCTGTGTATTTGGAAGCCAGCAGTTGGATGGTTATCCCGCCATCGGTTCGCTTTTTATGTTCCAAGGTGGTCGTGGAACTGTGTTATCCCTTATTCGCCTCTCAGGACACCCACGGGAAGAGAGGGGGTAGCTATATTCTTTACTGCCGTTGCCACACAGGCAAGACAAGTCAGTTGCAAATAAATTTGACTTTAATTTTTTTTTATTAACATAAACAGAATGACCTAAATACGTCAAAAGTATATTACGAATGAATTTTAGCACATTGCTTAACTTCAAAAACATTTTTCGAATTTCCTCATGTGTGGGAAACACAAAAATAAAAATAACACGAATTCAAAAACACTGTTTAATTTGGTAATTTATATAGAATAAACTTCACCCTAGTAAGAAAACCCTGAGGACATCAAGCTACCTAATTAAAAATTTACCAGTTTATTGTCTTAAAACAATGTGCAATGAAAACTATAAAAGTGAGGAGTCTTAATGGATTTCTGCAATCAAAGTTTGCTTTAACTGTCACTTTGGTAAGTCACTTAAATTTAGTTTAGTTTAGAATTCTGTGTTTAATTAAATAAAAGGTTTTATGTTTTAAAACTGCATTCAGTTTTGCACGTTACAATAAACTAATTAAGTAAAATAAGTGAGAATCACTACATAGTATAAAACAAAGTCGCTTCCCGCTGTCTGTCCCCATGTAGGTATGCTTATATCTTTAAAACTACGCAACGGATTTTCATGCCATTTTTTAATAGATAGAGTGATTCAAGAGGAAAGCGAGGAAAACAACAATTATTACTTACTTTTTCATTATATTGAGTGAAATTCTCGTAAATATTAGAAAACTATTACTTAATTACTTACTTAATAAAAATAATATGCTTTTCAGCGCGACAACGTAATCCGTACCTACTTATAAGTAAGTTACGATAAATTAAAAAAATATTTATTCGAATTTGTATGTTAATATTTAAATAATAAAGTGAATTCTTTTTTAGACAAAACGTACTTTTCAGCGCGACAATTTTTTTGAAAGTGTATATTCGTACTTTAGTCGGTATTAAGATTAATTTTGAAACCGCACTTATAGTGTACATTAGGTTGGATAGGATAAGATTAAAACAATAATTTATCGATTGTATTTCTTCTATGAATATCTTGGTTTGAATTTAGAGTTAAGGTAATTTAGTATTGTATCAGCATTGCACCCGTGCGAAGCCGGGGCGGGTCGCTAGTCTGTTATATAAAGTTGTTTTTAGACAAATATCGTGTAAATGTTCCACTTTATTTTTTAATTAAAAACTTCCGCGCATGCAGTCGTTGTCTCTACAAACACGAACCAAAAAAATAAAACAGGTATTATCTTGCTCAAACCCTGGCAACACTGAGAAAGCCTTACGGGCCGTAAAGCCTTACGGCAGATTGTAACCAAATAATATTGCTCTCAAGGATTTATTTAAACAAAAAATTAATATTATTTGGATGATACCTCGACTAGACACATTTTGTATAAGTAAATTTTTCCGTTACTGACAACCATACATTTACGAAACACTTAAGTGGCTTTAAATGTAACCCAACATTGTAAATATTTATGGATGCCGGTAACGATGCTACATCAGAGTAACGAGTGCTATAAAATGTTACGTCAATACTTGACCTGTTATGGGCCAGTAGCTACAACATGTAAATCTTAGGTAAAAGGTTTCGAGTTCACTAAATATATGTATATTGATGATACTATGTTCACTAAATATAATATGTATTTGATTTAACTTAAAAATATTTTAACATTTTCTAATTTTTTTTAGAGTACCTACTCTTAGCTTTCCGGTCAGGTATATTACACAATTTTGGCTGTTTCGTTTTCTCCTGTTAAACTCGTATATAATATCTATATATTAATATGTGAGTCGTGAAGCAAAAACTTTGTACCCCTATTTACGGAAATTGTGCGTACGGAGGAGTATGAAATTTCGTACACCTAAGTATAGTTTATAATATAGAGAAGAAATGCAGAACGCTAATATATTTTTAAAATTATACATTAAATATACATTAAATTAATAAAAAAGCGTTACACATTACCATGTATTTGACAGACACACGCATATTATACTACATATTTTGTTGATTATCAAAGTATGTTGTCAAATTTAATTTTTTTTAAAAAGGTTCTTTATTTCATAATTATTTGATTTCTTTAATTTAAATTTTTAATTATGGTCGAATTTTGTCCTGTGACACTCAGAGACATTGCAGCATTCTATTGATAAATACATTTTAAAACGGCTTAATAGCTTTTTAGATTATCTATTACAGCCAACAAAAAACTAAATATTTAGCTTAAAATATTAGTGTAGATATATGTAAACTAACACAAATTTTCCTAAAAAAAAAACTTTTTGTTGTGCATACAAAAAAACGGGAAATGGAAAATAAAATAACGTAAAAGTCAAGAGTTCAAATTGATGTTTGACTTGCGCATGGAACTTTTTCAATTTTAACTTGATTGTAAATACCGTTTTTTTTTCTTTTTCAATCCTGTTAAGAAACTTAAGATAGTGTAATAGAAGAAAAGAATTACGTTCTTATTATTTCTATTCTACTTCTTAACTAAGAAATTTAATTGCGATAAAAATAATCTTACATAATTATATGATTTTAAAATTATTTCGAAAAGGAAAATTGCTATTATATAAAGATTGGCAAGAAATAAAAAAATCTGTCTCTTATTTTAAATTCTCAAATTACATGTAATAAAAAAATATTTCAGCACTCAACAGTTAAGTAATAAAGCTTCGCAAAATTTCTTCAGCCTGTAATATCCCACTTCTGGGCATAGGCCTCTTTCCCCATGTATGAGAAGGATCAGAGCTTAATCCACCACGCTGCTCCAATGCGGATATTGATCAAAATAAAATAGCGTAACCATATAATATAGCATAACCATATAATATAGAAAGTAAATTTTATTTGAAACTTTCAAATAAAATCGAAATAATTAATATGGGACATAACTTTCACGATTAAAACGATTAAAAAGATTTAAAAGATTGTTTACTTAAGTTATAGAATTACCCACTAATTATTTTTTTTTGCTCTTATTGTTAGTTGATTGCCTAACTGAACAGCACTCCGGACAAATCCCTGCGATTTTTGGAGTGCATTAAAATTGTAATTTGTGATGTAAATGAGTTTAAATAATAAATAAAAAAAATAAAAAAAACTCTACATCCATTCACCCATTATGTCCCATTACTTTACCAGAGTTATACTTTCTTCAGTTCTTTACATAACATGGTCATTTAAAAAGTCCTACCGAAAAAGTTGAGCCGAATGAGTCAGCAATCAGAATTCAAAAGTTGTCTCCGATTGCCCCGAAATCCCACAGTAATAATAGCATGATAATCGGGGATCATTGACCGACTTTTATTAACCCTCAGAAATTGCCTACAAGCATAAAACTTTACGACTTTTCAGACATTAAAATATCTACATTTTATCCCTTTTTAAAAGGGATAATATGGAAGCTTTTAAGATAATCTATACTAATATATAAAGCTGAAGAGTTTGTTTGTTTGGTTGTTTGTTTGTTTGTTTGAACGCGGTAATCTCTGGAACTACTGGGCCGATTTGAAAAATTCTTTCAGTGTTAGATAGCCCATTTTTCGAGGAAGGCTATAGGCCATGTACCATCACGCTAAGACTAATAGGAGCGGAGTCCACGCCGACGAAGTCGCGCGCAGAAGCTAGTATACAATAATATTACAATTTAATAAGTTAATTCCCGTGAAAATGGTGGTGTTTAATACGGATAAAACTTTAAAGAAACTTCTTTCAAATACATTGATTCTGAAGGAGTTAAATGTTGTTCTAATCTAAGGGTACCTTGCATTTCCTGGGATAAACATTACCTTTATGTCATTTTCGGACCCTTAAACTACCGCTAGCCTCGCGTAAATGAAAAAATCATATCCAGAGCGATATACTCTATCGAACTAAAACAAATAAATACAGTACCTATTCATAGATTTTCTGTCATAAAAAGTAAAATTGTGCTATTCAAGACTAAAATGTGTCTGTATTCCAAATTTTCTACGGCTTCGTTCAGCTGTTCTGGCCTAATTAAGAAACAAACATTTATTTCAAACTTTTATATTTATAACAGTAGTAAGATTACACTCAAGTATTTTCCATTTAAAGCCGAGCAATATTTTTCTTTATTACTTAAATGTCACCTTAAATTTTTTACGTTTATATAAAAATCTCCCGCTTACGTTTAAGGGTTTTGAACATAAATTCAACTACATGGCTTATTATATTATATAAATACCGCTAACAACCGCCCAGATGTAGTGATATTTGTTTTTGTATTTATTGAGATTGTTACTCATAGTAGTCTTGTAGGGAATATAATATGATACCGATAGGTACCTATATACTCGTACATCCATAATAACCAATTAATTAATCTTATAGCTCTAAGTACTTAATCCTTGATCCGCATGAATATTTTACATTTAATTACAGCCTTATACTTATTGTATGTCGACTGCGTATCAGCAAATTTTTCAATAGCCATGCCCTTTGAATTCTGAATAGGTCCCGTCCAATCAGAATTCTAAAGAGCCGTGCTAATAGGCAGTCCTTCGATAATAACGACTGATCGGGATTCAGGCTCGGCGCAGATTTTATTGACATCGGACATCACTTACAGACGGCGAGGGAACTCAGACACGTGTTTGGATCATTTGATTTATGATGAGAACTTCGTTTTCGGATTTTATTATATTTCCAGAGATAAAATGACAGAATTGATTTTAAGCGACTTAATTTAACTGAATTCTCAAAAAGTTTGAAGAAAATTTAAGTCTAATAACCAGCCATTGGCGCAGTTGGCAGTTATTCTTCTTTCCACTCAAGGGTCTTGGAATCGACTTTTGCCCTAAGTTTGGATTTGATTATTGTGTAATGTATGTGGATAATGTATTTATTTAAAAAACGTACAACAATGTATAATATCAGGTGGTTGTTATCTGAAACACGACCTGATGTTGACGACCGCTCATGTGTAGTGGTGCGTGTGCCGTGTAGGCGCATAAACACCGGCGTTTTCGGGTTCGATTCCCGCTCGTGATGGATTGTGTGGTATTTGTGTGTATGTTTGTTTCTGATCTGGGTATCTGTCCTAGGGTCTCCCCACGTCGATGTCGAGAGCTGAATCTCTATCTAAAACACTAGCTCATTATAATGAAACAACTTTTTCGGATTTTATCGCGGTTTATTAAGTTTTTTTAGATGCCTGACGTTTCGGGTACTTTACAGCAACTATGGTCATGGGAGGACTTAACATTAGAAAACAATATAAAACACTAGCATTATGTTGTCTACCTTAGGAATGTACTACCGAGTGTGCTGTGTATGTTAAACACATTATACTAGCAGTTGCCCATGGAGTTGTTCGCATAGAAACTGATATTTCCAAAGGGAACCCCCTTTAATGAAGTGTATAATCATTATACAAGAATCTATAACGTCTTCATACGCCACATTTAATGATTAATCTCATGTAAACTTGAAAGAATCTCTAGAATCCCTTAATCCAGTCCTATAGAAAAATTCGTTTTTAGAGGACCTCTACAAACTATAAACTATCTCCCTGCCTCATCTTTATGCGTTCAGCGATTTTCGATATTTCGTGATGAGTGAATGACTCAACGATTTTACATACATGTAAAAATTATATTTAATACATTTTTTAATTACTATACCAGTGATAAGTAAAATATGTTATTAATTTATTAATTGATTGGTTCCCTTGTTTTTGTTTTATGTCATTACATTCTACTCACGTTGAGTAGGTACCCATTTTCTGTGAAAATTTTATAAAATCCAATGTTTTGTTTTTAACGTATTTTCCACTTTCAATCAATCATTCAATTATAGGTACTTCTTAACTTTTGCATGTGCCCTGTGGGAATATACAATGTGCGTCAAACTTCACAATCGATTGGACTGTCTCTATACCGTATAAAATAAAATAGTGTTTTTTATTATTATTTCAAAAATAAAGATTTTGAAAGTAAAGATTTCTTATAATTAGAAATATTATAATTATGTACCTACCACATTAGGTCGTCGTAATGAAAAATTGCAGATTTCCTCTGGTTCAACTCAAATTGGTCTCTCAAAATGTACACTCATTACTTAGTACGATTTTCTTTCGTTTTATGACTGACTGAAATGAGTACATAATACGGTGTCATTAAAAAAGCATACAAATATGAAATTGTAATACAAATCCTTAGCTCTGAATCTAAATTTATCAACTACACTAAAGTAAAAAGTACGACTAAGTAGTTACTGCGTAGACTTGGAAATTACTGTAACTCTGGGAGCCAGTATAATTAAAATGTTTCAGACCCGCGTAATTACACGCCTATTCAGTACTCTAGTATATTTCTGGTCCCAATTGGGACCAAAAAAGATTTTTAAGTGTTCCATATTCCCGATTGATCGTACCCCTAAGTTCCTATAAGGATTAACGTGATAATTTTAACTTATTTTAATCAGCTGACCTAGTAACTGTGCAAAGTGGAGTCAACACAAAGATAATTTGCATGATAATAGTGTTTACGAAGGCGACAATTTAGCATAACAAGCGTTGGTCATTTTCCGTGTAATATAACAAGCTTTGTGGAAGTGAAGCCAATTTCATATTAAGTAAAAGAGAGTGAGCTTACAAGAATAACATTTGTCCATTAACCGATAACATATAAAATATTAATGGAAGAAGTACTTTTTCACAAAGCGGACAGAGTATTGTTATCTCAACTACCTGCATGTATTTAAAATTATATTTGTTCGGGTGCTTATCACGTTTATAGTTTTATTAAGGTCCCTATATTCCAACAATGGGCGCCTATATATTATTACGAAAATGGCTCAATATAACCATAAACGTGGTAAACACCCGAACAAATATATTTAAACATGAAAAGTGATCGCGTTAGCTTAAAACCCTACCTGCATGTATATTTTAACATATTATTTTAGTTATACCTTCATAATTACTGGAACTCATGGGATTTTTTATACGAGTGTTCAAATATCGTGCAACGGTAAACGGTTTTCGTAACCAATAGACGCCTACAACACCAGAAGTATCGCAAGCGTGTTGCCAATCCTACCCCTGAAGCTCCCCAAGAACTCTGACCACCTTACTCACCACAAGGACACAACACCACTAGAGATCAGTATTAAAGCTGTGATCTTCTGTAATATTGAGTTACTTTCTCAGAAGTAGGACTGCTCCTTTGATATAAGTGAATTAAAAAAAATTGGAATCTATTTGAAAATATCCGCCAACCCGCATTGGAGCTGAGTGGTGGATTAAGCTCTGATCCTTCTCCTACATGGGGAAAGAGGCCTATGCCCAGCAGTGGGATATTACAGGCTGAAGCGTATTTGAAAATAATAATTATCACAAATTTTCTTCCGTTCAGAAAACGCTTTAGTATGACTTTGAAGTTTGAACAAACAAGGGAACAGATGGATGTAAGCATATGAAACGAGAAAACGTGAAATTAAAATAAATTGATTATCTAAATTCATGCGATCCTTCTCCTACATGGGAAAGAGGCCTGTGCCCAACAGTGGGATATTACAGGCTGAATCGATTATCTAAAACAATATACTTTCAAATATCGTAGTACATGTCTTTATTATTAACATAAACTTATTTTCAAATATGTATTATAATAGATTAAGTTTTACAGTCTATGTAAAGTTGGCTCGCTTCTTAAGGCGTCGTCGGTAAGATTAATGTGACGTTTAGAAGAAACAAAGTTTAATGAAACGATAATATTTAGCTTCTTGTGTAAACTTTTATTAAGGATATTTATCTTATAATAAAGACAAAAATGATTTACAATCCTGTTATCTACAAAACAGAAAATATTTAGTTGAAAATTTTATTATTAGGAATCAAATTTTTCGTATTTAGCGGTCGATTGGTAGTTAATTATTATTATTTTAATAGCTGCTATTTAAAGTTTTACGACAACTTCATGTAATCTTTAACATTGTAGTAATTGAACACTTATGATTACTAGTCTAAGATCCGAGAAGCTAAATCTTCCCTCATCTGTTAATTAGATGAAACAATTTTTTATAGGCTTATTTCAATATTGTGAATTTATAAAAACAACCTCTGCCACCTGATAAAAAAAAATTGCAGCAGGCTTATGGTGGCAGAGGTTGTTTTTATAAATTCACAATATTGAAATCAGCCTATAAAAAATTGTTTCATCTAATTAACAGATGAGGGAAGATTTTGTTATATTCCGGATCTTAGACAGTAAAATTAAAAGTCATGTTATATCTTAATAACCAACTAAACATTGTGTCATAATGCACCAGCAAACTGTTGATATAATTATTACTTTATGGAAGAAAAATTGTCAGAAAAAAATGCTTTTTCAGGTCTCGGTCACGATCAAGGTCGCGGTCAGTGACCCCTAGCGGGTCACCACCACCCTTACCTGCGCCGGCTCCACCACCTCCGCCTTCTCATACTCTACACCCTGATAACGCTCTAGGTATGTGTATAGTTATTATTCGTTTACTTCCTAACTGCAGTTTCTGCTTCGTGTCCTATACCCAAAGGTTGTCTGGAAGAGATCGCTCTTTCAGCGATAAGACCGCCTTTGTACATCTTTCATTTTATGTTATTATTTCCTTGTTTATTTTAATGGTGTACAATAAAGAGTATTATTATTATTAGTATGTGCTATATATTTATACACATATGTGTACTTGTTTCCATTTTATTTTATTATTGTATTGGCTTAGTACTTATAAAACAAAATATCTGTAGCGACATCTATCTACGAACTTAAAAACTGACGATTCTACATCGCGCTATCGAAGTTATCATAGCGATTGAACTATATATACAAGAACCCGACAACAACCGACGGGGCAGTAGCCCGCCAGACATAACTCCCGTCTGGTTGGAGGATCCTCCCTTTTCGGTGGTGGATGAGGAACTCAACACCATGTCCCTCACGCACCTACCAAATATCGAAAGATTTTGACAAATTGTAATAGAAAACTGAGATACTAAACATAAATTAAGATACGTCAAACGTCAGAACCGTACAAAATAATTGTGTTTGCTGGCAAACGAAAAAAAACCGACTTTAATTACATCGACAAGTAATACAACGTAAGTAGACGAAAAAACGCCACTATGATTTTCGAAGGTTCGCCTTGATTTCTCTGGGATGCCATCATCAGATCCTGGTTTCTTTATCATCGTACCACCCTTGGGTTATCTCTTTTCCAACAAAAAAAATAATCACCAAAATCGGTTCATAAACGACGAAGTTATCCTCGAACACACATTAAAAAACATATTGTATATACGGTCGAATTGAGAAACCTCCTCCATTTTTGACGTCGCTTAAAAATGGCAACTAACACCTATAGAATTTCTTAAGTATTTTATAAAACTTTTACTAGCAGACCCACAATGCGCTATATTACCCATATAATATTTTGATTACCTATCTTCTCCATTTTTTATTGTGAACCTTAACAAATCTCTTTTTAACTAAATTATTCGTCTTCTAAATAAAAATCTTAGTTACGTTACTGGAAAAGCAAACACAGTTAATCCTGTAATAATTTTGCCATTTCCATAAAGGTCAAAAATTTTGGAACAATCCCATAGGTCGTGGTGCTCTCAGCGTCGCTGGTCGGCAACTCAGTGACCACAGCAATAATAGAGAGTCGTCTCTAGATGACTCAGGTGTTGTCGACGACCACGATGATGGCGAGCACACATCTGACGACCAAGCGCCACACCCACACCGCAGACATCTCTTACCACCACATCCGCCAACTACATTAGCTCTTAAACAAGTAAGGGCATGATTCTATCATAGAGTGTAGAGTAGACAATCAGCGAATTGTTCAAATATTGTCACCAATTATTAAATTCAGATAAAATTGAATATTACTTGATTTCAATTGAATATAAATAGTAAATCAATTTGCCTATTAATCATTATTACTTACTAGCTTCTGCGCACGACTTCGTCGGCGTGGACTCCGCTCCTATTGGTCTTAGCGTGATGACACATAGCCTATAGCCTTCCTCGACAAATGGGCTATCTAACACTGAAAGAATTTTTCAAATCGGACCAGTAGATCCTAAGATTAGCGCGTTCAAACAAACAAACAAACAAACAAACAAACAAACAAACAAACAAACAAACAAACTCTTCAGCTTTATTATATTAGTATAGATTTAACGTTTAGAACGTAAAATGTACTTTTGATTTTTGATTTACGGTAGTTTTCAAGATTTGTCTATTTCTGGTTTTGATTACTAGCCATAGGTTTTTTACATAATTTGTATTATAGAGTTTACGCCAAAACTGTATATCTAGTAAGTAAAGTCAGAGATAGATAGAATATTGAAACTGGCCGTTAATCTAAAGTTCAATGTGTTCTCTATAAAATAATTTTCGAATTAAAATAAGTCTCTTACTGTTATAAAATAAATAGACTACAAATAAATTTAACAAAAGCGTAAAAACAATTAATTTAAGGATTATCTAACTGTTTTAATTTTCTCAATTACAGGATAAAGTTACGTTTCAGGAAAATAAAAAGCAAGAGAATGGTTCAAAACAGAAGAATAATTCCAAGACGGAAATACAAGTTGAACAAACTAAGAAAAATGAAAGAGGAAGCGTCCAAGAAAGATATCCGCTAAATCCTGACTACCTTAATCAGATAGTAGTTCTAGGTAAAATTTTATATATTTTATTCGCACAGCTTCAATTCTATCCAATATAATGCTATCAAAGGTCACTTTAAACATAGGATTGTATTTTAAAGTAACTAGCAATTGGTTTGGTAGCATTGTAATACTGTTAATTGGCACGGCTTTAACACTGAAAAGCATAAGACCAATAACACTGAGATGCAGCAAATGTATCAGATCTAAGCTTTGGATATTACATTTGACAAAATATAATATACTATTTTACTTTTAACAAGTAGTATAGAATTTTAATTGAATGTCAAATACAATATGTGGCTATTCGAGTGCATGTTACTGACATTTTTTTTTCTACTTTTATGGTATACACATAAATTAATAAGAATTCTTCCAACGTCTGAACGCTTGCGTATTTTGCAAAATAAATAATTCTCCTTTTTCTTTTCTACTATACATTTTTAAACTTTACAAACAATATAATGTAGTTTTAACACTCCTAATTTAGTATTTTATGACCAATATCTAACTAGTCACTCTATTTCAATTTGCATCTACAGTCAGATGATAGTTTCTTTGGATATCAGAAGCACCGTGTAAGATTTTTAGTCTTCTTGTCTTTACTTAAAAAATAATCTAAAGCCGTTTGATTTTGGACAATGTAAATTGCACCGTAAAATCCAAAGTCAAATGACATGTTTAGTAGCTTCGTTCGGTACATTTTAAAAAACACTTTTAAAAATCTTCAATCTTGGAATCTCCGTGAGTTCTCCAATCTACGTGATATTGTCGAAATCATATGTGCTATTTCTACACTATTGAAAGCCATCAATCCAAATGAAATAAAAATTAAATAATTTAAAGGCAACATAAAGTAATAATCATTTATTATGAAGCTACTAAAAGAGTAGATTTTTGCTAAATATTAATGCTATATGACTTTTAATAAACTTATACCTAGTAAAGTTAATTTAATTCAATCGTCAAAATTACGAATATTTCATAAAAACATTTTTTAAACCTTTTAAACCTTTAAATTTTGCCATTTTTATGAAATATTCCAAATACCCTGTAAGAATATATCCTATTTTAAGTTTTTTACTTCCTTCAAAACTTCTAATGAAAAAATACTGAAAAATATCTAGCTAGATTATTAACGCTATAGAAACGGATACTGGTTGCCTAGTGGCTGGTACTCTACACCATTAGCTTCACGTTTTGATGGGGCTAGACCTCATTGGACACTTTTACGACACTATTGCAATTTCGCTTCTACCCTCATTAATATCGTCAGGGGCGGACTGGCCATACAAGCGCGCGCCCGACCTCCCGCAAGCGGAGACGACGAAAATTAATGAGCTCAGTTTATTGGCAGCCACGCACAAATCTCATATGGGCAATTACGAGCAAAATTGCACTTACTTCACAGGTTAGTAAAACACAGACGCCAACGCTTCTGCCCCCCAGTCCACCCCTGTTCCTTTTGGGAAGACTGCAGGGTGATTCGATGCGATTGGTTCATTTCATGTCTTCAGAATCGCATTGAAGTCCGTTTCAGGATTAATTTTCTAAAATTTTATTTCAATCATTTATATTTATATTAACTTTTATGCGATTCAAATAGGAACTTGTACATGTGTCAAAAAGACGTATTGGTGAATCAAAATTACTTACTTTTCCTGCGTTTTTCTCTTAAGCCCCAAATATCCGCTTACAATGCATGAACAATTTTCTGATAATAATTAAAATCTACACTTATATATATTATTCTGCAAACGAAAGCTTCGCATCGATATTTATACTAAGATAAGCTTCTTTGTGCTTTTGCTCTACCGCTACTGTTGTTCTGTTAACATTTTTTTCTAATTTTGTCGTACTTGTGAGCGTGAGTGTTTTATTGCTTACCTTTAGTAGCCATTGTTAATTTTACTAACTTTTGTAATTTGGTCACAGATGAACTTGTGGACAGGAATTGTGAATGCTGCGTGACGTGTTGTATAGACTACGAAGGATGGCTACAATTTCAGAATTGCTTGTACGGTATCGTAAAAGATCCTCTGTTTGAACTGTTCATAACGACATGTATAGTTCTAAATACACTTTTTCTGGCTCTAGAGCATCATGGTATGAGTGAAAATGTCAGACAGGCGTTAGATATAGGAAATAAGGTACATAATAAATATTATTCAAAATTAACATTACACATAACAAAAACTAACTAACCAATAATTCTTACAATTTTAGGTTTTCACGTCAATATTTACTTTAGAATGTATAATGAAAGTGATGGCGATGAGTAAAGACTTTTTTGCTTGTGGATGGAATATATTTGATTTAATTATCGTATCGGCTAGCCTCTTGGACCTAATATTTGAGCTGGTGGATGGCCTTTCTGTATTAAGAGGCCTTCGATTGGTAAGCGTTTAACTTATAAAAATAGAATTCTAAAACTTGAAATCATTTATTTTTCTATTAGATAATATCTTGAACTCCACTGATAATGCAGTAATGAAGTGTCTCATTTTCAGTTACGAGTGTTAAAATTAGCTCAGTCGTGGACTACTATGAAAGTTTTGTTGAGTATTATAATATCGACAATAGGTGCCCTTGGTAACTTAACGTTCGTGCTAGTTATAGTTATTTACATATTTGCCGTTATTGGTATGCAGTTGTTCTCTAAATCCTATACACCAGAAAAGTTCGATCCGGATCCAGTGCCCAGGTATTCATTTTATATATACTAAATATGTAACCTGTTCCTAATATCATAGTTTAACTTTTGTATATGTTTATACCTATAACTTTTCAACATATTTTAAAAGTATGCTGATAAATTTAATTTTATGCCTTTATATAATTAGATGGAACTTCAATGACTTCTTCCACTCGTTCATGATGATATTTCGCATATTGTGCGGAGAGTGGATCGAGCCACTGTGGGACTGCATGCGCGCAGAACAGGCTAGTGGAGCGGAGAGCTGCTTCTTCATATTTCTACCTGCTCTCGTTATGGGCAATTTTATGGTGCTCAATCTCTTTCTTGCCTTGTTGCTTAATAGCTTTAACAGTGAAGAACTAAAAAATAAAAAGGAGGTATGTTTAAAATTTTCTAAGTTGGTTTTGAGTTACTTGAAATAATAGGTATAAAGATCGACATATCTTTATTTTCTAGGAAGTAGGAGAAGATTCAAAATTAGCTAAGAGTTTTGATAGAATACGTTCAATAGTAAGAAAAAAGGGTTTTCTTATATCTAGAAGTAAAGAGACTGACAAAAAAACTAAATTAGAAGAGCTAGTTAACGAATTTATGTTACAACAACGTAATATAAAAGAGAAAAAAACGTCAATTCCTAATGAACAAAGATGTTCAGCTTCTATACAGGAAACTATTTTATTTCATCATGACAATATCTATAGCCATAGTTACCAAGAAGCTTTGAACAGGTAAAGCATAGTTTATGTACAAATCCTTCCTATTTTTTTTATAAAAGCAAATAATTAATAAATTAAGTAATTAAAATTTTAGGCCAATATCTGTAGGCTCTGATTTTGCCTATCCTCCATTGTATCAAACAGGGAATAATTTTAATCACGGTAGCCAAGAAACATTAAAAGACGTTCGAGATTTGGCCGCTGAACATAAAATCACTAGTATAAGAGAAGATTCGAAAGAAAACCTAGATGATACAAGTAGTTCTAATCAAGTTACAGCTCAAAAATTACTTAATCAAATGTCATCGGGATACCACACACAACCATCCGATTCAAGAGGTAAGATTCAATAAAACAAATCAATTATTGCTTTAAATTAAGTCCAAAATTAAGTGACTTTTGATTTTAGAAGAAAACGAACACTACGAAATGGCTCAAATATCTAGTAAAACGACACCAGAAAAATACAGACGAAATGAAATGGAGCAACTGAGACACCTCAAAGATTCTATAACCAGGCCTGGTGAAGAAGATATGAAGCATCCTTGGCAAACATTAGTTTCATACGTTGATGAGTTAACCGTTGGCGGTAGGAAAAACTCGAAAGGACAGTACGTAGACCCTACGGAAAAATTTCCTGGGTTTGGAAAACGAAAAGAACCTAAAGTACCTCAAGATTGTTTTCCTGGACAATGCTATAAGCAGTGTGTATTATAATGTACTCACAGTTTAATCAATTAAAAAATCTGAGGAATATTCTTACCTATATTTTTTTCAGATGTTCTTGCTGGGATGCATGCATTCGAACAAAGTTTGGTCAAAGATGGATGTTTATACGTACATTTGTTCTTCGTTACGTAGATACGCCTGCTTTCGAATGGTTCGTTCTAGTTCTGATATTCGCCTCTAGTATCACTCTATGCTTCGAAGACATACACCTAGAAAAAAATAAACCGCTCAAGAAAATTCTTTACTGGACAAATCTCAGCTTTTGCATGATATTTGTTATTGAAATGTTTTTCAAATGGATAGCGTTGGGTTTCTACAGATACTTTACGAGTTTTTGGACGTTGCTGGATTTTACTATAGTTTTTGTAAGTATTGAAAATTGATTAATAGGTATATCCTTTTTTTATTAATAAAAGTTATTTATTTTCTAAAGTATTTTAAAATTTTCAGGTGTCAGTATTTAGTTTATTAATAGAAGAAAATGAAAATTTAAAGGTTTTGAGATCTCTTAGGACGTTAAGGGCACTGAGACCATTAAGAGCTATTTCTCGATGGCAAGGGATGCGGATAGTAGTTAATGCTCTAATGTATGCAATACCTAGTATTTTCAATGTATTACTAGTATGTTTAGTGTTTTGGTTGATATTTTCGATAATGGGGGTACAGTTTTTCGGAGGAAAGTTTTTTAAGTGTGTTAATGATGAGGGTGAATTATTACCGTTAGAGGTAAGATTTATTTTGATCACATCATATTTACATTGAATGCTTTGTGCTAAAACTGTCATCGTTTATTTTAGATAATTAACGATAAGTGGGAGTGCTACTACAATAACTTTTCTTGGATAAATTCCAAAATATCCTTTGATCATGTTGGAATAGCATATTTAGCTTTATTTCAAGTAGCTACATTTGAAGGTTGGATGGAAGTAATGGCGGATGCTGTCGACGCTAGAGGAGTAGATTTACAACCATCGAGAGAAGCTAATCTATATGCATACATATATTTTGTCATATTTATCGTATGCGGATCTTTCTTCACTTTAAATCTATTTATAGGAGTAATCATAGACAATTTTAATATGCTCAAGAAAAAGGTAAGGACAATGTTTATATTATTTGATAATACGCTACGCTTCAGCCTGTAAGGGGACATCCATTAATTACGTGAGCTCAGAATGGGGGGAGGGGTCCAATGAAATCTCATAAATTCTCATTTAACCGAGGGCAGGATAATCGAAAATCTCACATCAACTTCAAAAAATATAAAATATTATAAAATATATTTTAAAAAAATCTGAGTGTTCATTTTGCCCGCTAAAATAAATCTCATGGCTATTAAAATCATTAGTTTTTGCTTTTTTTTTATTTAAATAAATTATCCATATTATACTTGAACAGTTTATTATTTTCCATCAATCTCTATTATATTCAGCGTCAATCTCAAGTAAGGGGAAGAGGGGTCCAGGCAAATCTCACTGAATCTCACCTCAGGAGAGGGGAGGGGTCTAAACTGATCGAAAAATAGCTCACGTAGTTAATGGATGCCCCCTAATATCCAACTGCTGTGCATAGTCCTCTTTCCCCACGTAGGAGAAGGATCAGAGCTTAATATACCACGCTGCTCCAATGCGGGTTGGCGGATATATTATCTAATATGAGTTGAACGATATCAGGCTTACATGATAACAACCGGGAGTCCGGAACCCACGGCTTACCGTGCTCTTCGAGGCACAGTGGAGAGACCCACAAGGACTGCACAAACACCCAGAACACGGCAAACATCTATGTGGCCAATACAAATATTTGTCATGTGCGGGGATCGAAACCGCAACCGCCAGCGCAACAGCCACAAACCAGTGCTGTGACCGTTGCACAAACGCGTCCACTTGTTAATAATTCAACAACTTAATTAGTTTTTTTTAATACGTTTTTAATTCTACTTTTAGTACGAAGGCGGTGTGTTAGAAATGTTTCTAACGGAAAGCCAGAAACATTATTATACAGCAATGAAAAAATTAGGTAGAAAAAAGCCCCAGAAAGTAATCAAAAGGCCAAGGAATCAATTTCTAGCCATGTTTTACGATTTATCCAATTCGAGAAGATTCGAAATAGCTATATTCGTTTTGATATTCCTAAACATGCTAACTATGGGCATAGAACATTACGATCAACCACATTCCGTTTTCTTTGTTTTAGAAGTTAGTAACGCATTTTTTACCACAGTTTTTGGATTAGGTAAGTCATACTAAAATTTTGATAATTTACTCGTAAATTTTATGTTTTCAATAATAATGTTTTCTTTTCAGAGGCTATTGTTAAAATTATCGGTCTACGTTACCATTACTTCACAGTACCTTGGAACGTGTTTGATTTCCTGCTAGTTTTAGCGTCTATTTTAGGTATTCTTATGGAGGACATAATGATAGACTTACCAATATCCCCAACTCTACTACGAGTAGTTCGAGTATTTCGCATAGGAAGAATTTTAAGACTGATTAAAGTAAGTATATTGTTATCTATTTCAGTAAAAAAGTATAGTGTAGTATGGGTTGTCTGGAAGAAATGGCTAAATAGCCATAAGTCCGCCCATTGTACTTCACAGTCTGTAAATTTCTTTAAATGTGTTTAATGTTTAAAATGTAGTTGTGGTGTACAATAAAGTATAAAGAAATAAATAAGAGTATTTATTACTTCTTTAACCTTCAGAAATCAGTTATTGGAGTAAACAATTCTTATAATAATTGTGTTTGCTCGCAAACGAAAAAAAACCGACTTCAAATACATCGACAAGTAATACAACGTAATAAGACGAAAAAATAGTCAAGTAAATACGCGCTATTAAAGATTACTCAAAAAGTTGTAAATCAGATCGCAATCTAATTTAAACAAGACTACATGACAAGTATTAACTTTCGATTAAAGTAAGAATCATCAAAATCGGTACACCGAGTAAAAAGTTATGCGGTGTAATACAACGTAGGTCGACGAAAAAGTAGTCAAGTAAAACATTACTTGCGCAACAGCGCATTATTAGATATAACTCTAAAAGTACTGGTCAGATCTCAATTAAATTTAAATGGGATTACATGACACACAACACATTTCAATTAAAAATTGATCGAAATCAGTTCCCCAGTCAAAAGTTCTGAACTATCATACATAAAAAAAATACATTCGAATTGAGAACCTCCTTCTTTTTTGGAAGTCGGTTAAAAACTATACCGGTTTGTTTTAAAAAATTTATTGGTTGATATTTAAATATAAATTTTCTATTTTGATATCAATTTCCAGGCCGCTAAAGGCATTAGGAAGCTGTTGTTTGCGCTAGTAGTGTCTCTACCCGCGCTTTTCAACATCGGCGCATTACTTGCATTAATCACCTTTATCTACGCTATAATTGGTATGTCTGTGTTCGGTCATGTCAAGGAGCAAGGTGCCCTTGATGATATAGTCAATTTTCAAACTTTTGGCAGAAGTATGCAATTGCTTTTTCGGTAAGTGAATTTTAATAAACCTAACCCATAATCTTGTCTTTCAATTCCGTAGAAACTTATTCTAAGGTCTATTTCTTATATCTCTAAACCTTCATAAGAGTTAATACTTTAAAATAATTAAACCAAGTCTAGCAATTCTCTATTTTTGTGCTTACACTAAGTTGAAAGAATAGAAGAAAGACTACGGCTTGGGTATTTAATTAAAAGTTACATTTTCTTTGTTTTTAGTCTAATGACATCAGCTGGCTGGAATGATGTTTTAGAATCTTTAATGATTCAACCTCCTGATTGTGAGCTGGGAGATCATGGTCATTCAAACGGAAACTGTGGGAGTCCTCTACTAGCTATTACATATTTTACTTCGTTTATTATTATTAGCTATATGATTGTGATTAACATGTACATTGCTATTATCCTTGAGAATTTCAATCAAGCACACCAAGAAGAAGAGATTGGTATCGTGGAAGATGATTTGGAAATGTTCTATATTAGATGGTCCAAGTAAGATAATTTTCTTAAGCACCACTTTGTTTTCTTTTATTGGTTTTCAATAAATAAATTAATTGATAAACTAAATTGTTTATTTATTTTTAGGTACGATCCGCATGCAACTCAATTTATAAGTTTTGTTCAACTATCAGATTTCATAGCTTCGTTAGATCCTCCCTTAGGCATATCTAAACCGAATACAGTTGCCCTTGTTAGTTTTAATTTACCTATAGCTAAGGGTAATAAAATCCACTGCCTAGACATTTTACATGCACTGGTTAAGCATGTACTAGGCCATGTGGAGGAAACAGATACGTTTAGACAATTACAAGAGCAAATGGATATTAAGTTTAAGAAACAATTCCCAACAAGAAAAGAATTAGAAATAGTATCTTCGACGAGAATATGGAAGAGACAAGACAAAGCTGCACGAACGGTACAGAGGGCGTGGAGAGAGTATGTAAAGTGAGTAAATAGTTTGTATTTTTCATGTTATAGCTCAAGCTTTCATCGTGCAAATATAACCTTTTCGAGAGAAGAACAGATTGGCTTTGATTTTTTAATCTACCATATCTATACTAATATAATAAAGCTGAAGAGTTTGTTTGTTTGATTGTTTGTTTGTTTGTTTGAACGCGCTAATCTCAGGATCTACTGGTCCGATTTGAAAAATTCTTTCGGTGTTAGATAGCTCATTTATCGAGGAAGGCTATAGGCTATATATCATCACGCTAAGACCAATAGGGGCGTAGCACCAATGAAGAATGTTTCAAAATCGGGTTTTTTTCCTTTTGAGAGCTTCCGCTGCGTAAACTGGTAAAGTTTCCCACAAATCATGTATGACAGGATTGGTCCTATTCCACGCCGACGAAGTCGCGCGCAGAAGCTAGTTATTTATAAACTTGTCAATCAAACTTCATGCTTTGTTTACATTTTACAGGAGAAAAAATCGCAGTCCATCACAAGAAGAAGAGAGTACAAAATGGTCACCAGGACATGGTTGGGGAGGTCGCCTCAGTGCGTTGTTACACGTACGTAGAGGATCTCACGCTTCAAGCCGAAAGTCTTCGAGAGCTTCCGATGCTTCTGACTTAAGTGACATCGGTGGAGCGTGGCTTAACTTGCCACTCCTACTGTTACCGGGTGCACAGCCTAATGAACAGGTACAATTTAACTTAGGGTCCATAATTTTATAAAATTATTTAGATATACTTAAATTTACATCAGCCTTAAACAATAGTTAAATCAATGATTTTTATAGCTTTATCTACGAATGCGTCTCTCGTTGTCAATACTTATATATCTACTTTCAGCTGTATCGTTAAGTACTAGATGCTTAGTACATATCTCTTATATTTGATTGGTATTTAATGTAGAAATTAATGCTGATTTCATTTTTTTTTTAATAACAAAGGACGTCTCTACTGTCGCAATAATATGCGTTCTGCGTCGCTTCAACTTATGATCGTATTTTTAGAATCATTTTATTGTAAAATAATTTTACAAAACGCAAGCATCAATTAACTTTATTAATTTTTCCATTAATCATAACTAAAGATAAAATATAATGTGTAAATATTCAGACGCACTATTTATTATAATTGTCACGTGTTATTATTCTTAGTCACACTGAAACTAGGTACTAAACTTCTGACATGCGTCCATATATGTACCTACGTAGGCTGTTAAGAATCAAGTTACTATGCCTGGAAATAAAACAGTAACCATTAATGTGAAGTAAGCTGACGGATATAGAAACTAAACGCGGGCGAAACAGTTATATCCCTGTAGTTATATACCTACATGTGTATATAATACATACATGTAAAATAATAATAAAAAAAGGTTTCGGCGTGGGTTTATGGTAGTCGATATTCTTACCATTGACCAATAACATAATGACAAGCAAGTGAAATCATAAGCGCAGTTCCTAAAAAAATTCATATTGTATTGGTATTGGTTAATGCTATTTATGTATATAATTTTCTATTGAACTAAATCTATAATACGGGGTAATCAAATCAGGATTACCTCTCAACAATGAGATCTCCTTAACGGCGAGATCGCGTCAAAGTATATTGTATGGTTACTGTTAGGCTGGTGGGTCAGAGACTGCTCCTGCTAGGCGTAGATCAGCGTACGGGTTACCGCTGTTCCTTCGACATCAGGACGCAGTAGACGAGGACACCGGCCCGAAACGTGCAGGTTCATATGTAATGTTATGCTTTTTGTGTCTTTTCCCTTAGTTAGATGGAGACTGAAGGGCTTCGGACTAAAAAAAATCTTTAAGTAATAAAATCGTATATATATAATGCGTTATGAAACTGGCTTCCTTCCGTTTAGGGCCATATAGAGATACGTGAAGACTTACCATATCCGAAATTATACGTGAATAAAAATGAAGCAGTAGTAAGTACAGATCATTATTACGTAACTTTAAAATCGACACATATGAAGAAAAAACTGTCGAGAAGACATGGTATAAAGTAGTACCGATTTAAGTGTAAAACTAAAACTCAGGTGACTCGGTCATTTACATGACACTAACGTACACACGATGGTAATTTTATAAATAACTAGCTGACCCGGCGAACTTCGTACCGCCTAACAGTCGATTCAAATTTTTTATTAATTTTTTTAATACTTATCCTTTCCGGAACCCCTCCTCTAACACTTAAACTTTATGATATTGTATTAAAGTTCAAATTGACTTTAAAATATTATTACGAATCTTTTGTATGGGAATATAGAAAAGTGTTGTTTTAAGACTTTTTCAGGGAGTTTTTTAAATTTTTCTCTTCGTAACAACCATCCTCGTACTTCAAGGAATATTATAAAAAAAGAATTACCGAAATGGGTTCAGCTGCTCTAGAGATTTGCGCTTAGCAACACATTCAGCGATTCATTTCTATACTTATTATAAAAATAAGTCCCCCGACCGCGTCTTTCTGTCCTCCTGTCTGTCTGTCTGAACGCGATAAACTCGAAAACTACTGAACGGATTTTTACACGGTTTTCAACAATAGAAAGAGTGATTCTTGAGGAAGGTTTAGGTATATAATTTATTATGCTTTTATGTAAATTAGCAGAAATACGGCGATAAATGTTGAAGAGGTCGCAAAAAATCTCGCCAACGGGGGACCTTTCCTCGCGAACGCCGCGTAAACTAGCAAAGATATAGTTAAGTAATGTACTAGCGAATTCAAAATCTATAAAAATGCTACAAAAAAGTCCGCGACAGCATATCTCTATCTCTTACGGTTGACTTACAATAACCACTTTTATGTTCAAATTTGTAATTAAAAACATTACGTTATTTTCAAAGCTATTTTCTTTAGTTCAGTATTAATCCTTATCGAAATAAATATGTTGGTTAGCTTAAGAATTTAATGTAGATTAAAATTGCCCTTAACACTATATCAATCAGATGAATAGTTTTTGAGATATCGTCGTTAGAAGTAATTATTAAAAATAATTAATGCGCAACGAAGTGGGCACGGGTCGGCTAGTTTATATATATAGAGATAATTATTGAGTTAGAGCAAGTATGTTGCATATTTAGGTTATAGCTAATATCGATTCTGATATCGCAGTTAAATGGAAGGACGCCAGTTCAGGAAAACATTGTATAAAAAAATTAAACTTTAAAATGAGTTTTTTTTTATATAGGTAAGTATACAAAAAATTTCATTTATGGATTAGTTAGAGCGAAGCTCTTCATTTGAAAAAAAAATTAAATAAATAAAATTATGAGGGCTTGCATCACTAAATTTTTCAAATGATTAATTTTTACAGTACATACAGTTTAATTCGAAAATTGTTGCTTAATTACATTTTTTAATAAAAATGTTTGAAGAATTTGACAGACATCAAAAGAACAAGCCTTCACGATCCTGAGGGAACTCCTTACCTGTCCTAAAAGCAATTTAAATATAAATTCATATGGATTTCGAATGACTTTATTAATATTACTCTGATGTTTCTTGACAATAATTTTTTTGATTCATATAGTTCAATGCTTTGCATGTCTGCTAGATTTTCCCTCATTCTATTGCTAGCTTTGAAAGTTTGAATAGTCCGTAATAAAACATAGAGAACTGAAGATATATTATGCATGTTTGGCCTTGTGTCGTCTTTTTTCGATGTATCCTGCCGTCTATAATGGAACTAACGCTTCTTTTTTTAATGATCAATGTTGTAACATTAATGTTATTGCTACGTTACTCTTTATTTTAAATTGTGTAAATTATAAATATGATAGACTCAACTGATCGTCAAGTTGTTGTGATATGTCAAAGGAACCGCATGGAGTTTAAGAACTTATGTCTATCTAAAAGTATAATGATTGTTCTGGTATAATAAAGGCAAACATAAGAGCACTCATAAGAGTTATGGACGTATTTTATGATGATAACTTAAACTTTTTGAAGTGAAAACTTCTTTTGGCGCACCGCACACACATTTTTTTCGTAGGTAATAAGTTAAGCTGATCCGCCACGCTCTGAGGTGAAAGGCTTTAATCGTTCGAACTCGGGACCGCTGAGTGTACCCGAGCGAAAAAGATACAGTCAGCTGTTCTTCACTGTTGTGTCGCTGTGTTAAGTATATTCACTTAATACGTAATAATTGTGATTATTAGGTATTAATTTAATGTATTTAAACACAAACGCCGCGTTGGCGCAGCGGTCACAGCACTGGATTGCGATTGGCTGTTGCGTGGGCGGTTGCGGGTTCGATCCCCGCACACGACAACATTTGTATTGGCCATACAGATGTTTGCCGTGGTCTAGGTGTTTGTGCAATCCATGTGGGTCTCCCCACAGTGCCTCGGAGAGCACGTTAAGCCGTCGGTCCCGGTTGTTATCATGTACACCTGATAGCGATCGTTACTCATAGTAGGGAATATATCCGCCAACCCGCATTGGAGCAGCGTGGTGGATCAAGCTCTGATCCTTCTTCTACATGGGGAAGAGGCCTATGCCCAACAGTGGGATATTACAGGCTGAATCGTGTCATTATTAATTTAATAGTTATTATATTTAAATTGATTTCGATTGCCAATGAAGTTTTCACTTCTGCCGTGCGATCTTATTAAACACACGCTGGGATTTTTTTTTCTGATAGAAGAGTTTCAATTTATTCATGAAAAGTAGAAATATTTAAATCAAAACATAAATCATGACTTCGAATTAGCATTTTATTAATGGATTATTAGTTTCGAAACACTTCGATTCCAGGTTCACTTCGTCTAACATCACGGCGTAGTTCGGCGCGTCGACCTGATCCCCCAGCGCGGCCGAGTACGCCCTCTCCCCACGCGAACAGTGCGGTCAGTATCCTTGTGACGGAGGCCTCACCTGACGCCGCACCGCCCCCCTCCGCCCCACCGACCGTCGTCCGAGTCCTCGTACACAGAGAGAGCGATGAGCAACCCAGCTGATCTACACCCGTCGAGCCAGAGGCTCCCCCGTAGACCTATCCTCTCAGGTCACCTACCGACGATAAACACCAAGTGAGTGTCGAACTATAAAAATCGAATATTGTGTTCAGGTATGGGAAAACGGTGATATTACAACTGTTAGTTCGTATAGTGATTTTAAATCGTAGATTAGTTGTATTGTTATTAATACCGAACCCCTCGATAATAACCAAAACTTCCAAACGCAATAATGTTCGATAGTTTAATCGTATTCATTCAAAGTTTGAACACATTAAAAACAGTTTAGCTTTTACGCTTATTATACCGATTCGTTAGTTAGCCGTTTTTTATTATAACTAGATATTTAAAAAGTATCCTCGATAGGGTAGATAGAATCGGACTATTGTATAACACTTTGTTATTGTAAATAGCGTTATTACATATAAGCCACCGACTGATAGGCCGTCGAGGAATGTTAAAACTTAAGTAACCTGTTTTTATTCCTAAACGTAACGCAGAGTCCGCTAAACAATTGCTTGATTTAAGAAACATCTTATTAACAAATAACAAAAAAATACCAAACTTGGCCACCCGTAAACGGCGCCAAAGTTTACAAACCCGTTCTACGACCGAGTTTTTAATTTAAATTAAACTTCGCTTCAGTTAAGCGACCAAAATTAAGCGGGCTTTACACGCTACGATAAATTGTAACAATTTATCGTAACGATCCAGATTGTTACAATTTATCGTTGCGTGTAAACGGGAGATTGTAGCGATTTATTGGGATTGGAGTTGGAGTGAACAGTGCTCTACTCTTTCGATTTGTTGGAGCGATAAACCGTTCAATAAATTGTTACAATTTATCGTAGCGTGTAAAGCCCCCATTAAGGTTTGACGTAAGTATATAATGGAGTAAAAATGGTGATTAATTAGTGAAAATTTGATTTTTACCATACAGCATATACCAAGCATAAATAAAAGATACGATATTGTTTATGTCTTTTTTTTATTTATTCTTTTTTTTTAGTAAAATGTAGGTACTTATAGCAAAAGCATAAGATTGTATTAAAAATAAAATTAACAGGTTACTCAAATTGATTCGCACAAATACAGTATAGTATTCGAAAGTAATTTACCTACTGTTGTAAATATTTATTTCAAAGGGACAATATTTTCTTATAGCGTACGTAAATTATTATTTTTTTTTTTTTTTTGTAAAACACCCTATTTCACTTATCAATATTAATTTAAACATTGTTTTAAAAATGACTTGATTTTTTTCGTTTATTGCCAGTGTTTTGTCATCATGCTTAAAAATAAAATAATTTTACTGAAAGTTGTGATTCTGTATAATGTACCTAACCTATAGAACTATAATTAGTGTGCTTAAATTCCTTCATTGTTCAATATTCAGAATTATATTATATTGTCTCAAGTTATACCTACCATGATCTGTAATTATGTTAAATAATTGTACCTGGTTTAAAACATTAAGGCCCTGTTTCACCAGTTGTGGACAACAGGACAAGGCTATTTGACGAATAGACTTTGACCGCGGGAGGTAGATTAGGCCAGTAGGACCTCGCTCGCTTCAGCCTGTAATATCCCACTGTTGGGCATAGGCCTCTTTCCCCATGTAGGAGAAGGATCAGAGCTTAACCCACCACGCTGCTCCAATGCGGGTTGGCGGATATATTCTCTACTATGAGTAACGATCGCTATCAGGTGTACATGATAGCAACCGAGACCGACGGCTTAACGTGCTCTCCGAGGTACGGTGGGGAGACCCACAAGAACTGCACAAACATCCAGACCACGGCAAACATCTGTATGGCCAATACAAGTGTTTTTCATGTGCGGGGATTGAACACGCAACCGCCAGCGCAACAGCTACAAACCAGTGCTGTGACCGTTGCGTGTTTCTATTTTTTGAAAATATAGTAGAATTCGATGGTAAAAAAAGAATAATGAATCAAAAACTTTTTACTGTTGGATACTGTTAAATAGTGTTATTTAGTTTTCACAACTAGTGACCGTGAAACATGTCCTAAGGTATATAAGGTAATAATTATATTGTACGTACCTAATCCTTTGCCTATTGACTAGTTCTCATATAACAGATAATGCTACTTGAATGCTGAGTAAAGAGAAGGAACAAAAGCTAACACTTTACTGTACACTTACACTGTACACTTTCTATCTTACTAGCATTCTCGTTAGACATTTTGTCAAGTCTGTTTAGCCTCGCAATTAAACAAATATCCGATGTGTATAATCGGGCATTATGGTGTATAATTTAGCATTACACCCGTCCAGTATTATTTTTGTTGTATAATTTGTATTCGCGTTGTTATATTATAGGTTACATTAATGAATTTATTCAATGCAAAGATTACCTACCTACCTATATAAAAGATTCAAATGTAGATGCAAACGCTTGTATTAAATATAGTTTACATAGATTATAGCAAATGTTATAAAAAATATTAAATAAAAAACTTTATAATCAAATTTTAGTACAACTAATTTTAATTATAATATATTAAATAACTTTTATAATAAAAGCTTTAATTCTAAATTATTTAAATCGTAGCAAGGACCAAATCATTGTATTTGATTTAAACAAAACAAATCTTTACTTAAAATTAAAATTTAATTGTGACCAAATACGACATAAATGTAAAAATTAATCATTAATTTCAACAAAATCTTAGAGATCGCCAATTGTTAAAAAGATCACTTGATAAAAAATAATTGAAAGCAAAGTATGTGATTAATTGTTTTCTTATCGGTTGTTTTGATTTATCGAAAATTTTGTGTTTAATGTATTGCTGGCTTTACACGCTACGATAAATTGTAACAATTTATCGTAGCGATCCAGATTGTTACAATTTATCGTAACGATCCAGATTGTTATAATTTATCGTTGCGTGTAAACGGGGGATTGTAGCGATTTATTGGGATTGGAGTTGGAGTGAACAGTGCTCTACTCTTTCGATTTGTTGGAGTGATAAATCGTTCAATAAATTGTTACAATTTATCGTAGCGTGTAAAGCCCCCATATAAAGCGCACGTACTCGTAGTTCGTAAGTTGCTCAGTCTAATTACCAGCAATAGCAAGGTTCGTTGTTATAGTTTAATTAATAGGTACACATGTCCAAGAAGAGGAAATAAATAAACTATATTAATAGTAATTCAAACGTATCTAAGAAGTTTTTTCAACACCGTGTAAATTTTTAAATATTGGCTACTTTTGTGTAGATGCTTAACCTTTCTTAACGAATTTTTATCAATTAAATAACACATTTTCGAAAGGTATTTCGATGTGATTTTAGATTTTCGACCCTTACACTTTAAAGAGTAATATTGTTACCACAGCGCTTTTACAACGTTTACTACTGCTTTTAAAAATCCATTAAATATAGCATTTAATAAACGATTTAAACCGGAAATCTTTAAAGTTTAAATTCTAACGAAGGTTACCATAGATTAGAAATGTTTCACATGTACTGTTTTATTATTATGTAAATAAGTAGATAAAGAGAGAATGCAATAATTTTTCAAAATTTTATGTAGGTAAAAGTTAGAATTAATTTTAAACTTGGGATGTACGATGTACATTTAAAACTATGGTAGCTAGACAAAACGCATTATGTAATTCCATAGACAGCATGGATGGCGCGATATTTAAATTTTTTCCTAGCGGAATGAAGCAGCCAATTAGGTAGAAAAAGTTTCGAAGTAGAATTTTATTATTTTTCTTCATTTAGAAAAAATGTTTTTTTTTTTTGCAGAAATAAAAAAGTGTTCACCCATCCCTGTTGTCTATGTAGATGTTGGAAGTGGTTGAATCCACGTTCAACTTGTTTGTGTAATATATTAATTATATTTAAATTGTATTATATGTACATACAAATTTTAAGTGAGACCTGCGAAATATGATTTTCTTCCGAGGTACAAAATACAAATTAACCATGTTGAAAACTATGATTAAAAAAATATCAAATATCTGCATTTTTATTTTATCTAACCGTTTAATGTCACAAAAACATCTCCCTTCCCTACCCTTATTTGTACTTTTCCTTTCTTTTACCGGTAATGCTTTTCTGAATACTCCTCTATTTCATCCTCAAGAACTGATTGTGTTTTTAGAAATGTAGAGCTAGTTTTCAAACAAAAATACTCGTTAAGTATTTTGAAATAAATAGAACTTTAGCGTCTTTTTGATCTTGCAATATTCAGTAAAGATTATCTTTCCAGCAAGCCCCTATATCGTAAGTATTTTTATTAGTAAGGCGACATAAAGCAGTAATTTGCATATTATTTAAATTCAGTAATGTTATGAATGTAATTATAAACAATTCAAAATCGAATGAAATAACAAATACACCGATTCTGCAATTCAAACTGATGTCTTTGTCAAACATATTAAATCGTTAGTCATATAATCTTATACTCAACAAATGTTTTGGGTATAAGTTGTAGGATATACAGGATGTTCGGCTCCTAACTGCGTTCCTTCAAATGGTTGGCTACCTACGCTTCAGTCTGTAATATCCCACTGCTGGGTATAGGCCTCTTTCCCCACGTAGGAGAAGGATATCAGAACTTAATCCACCACGCTGCTCCAATGTGGGTTGGCGGATATATTCCTTACTATAAGTAACGATCGCTATTAGTTGTACATGATAACAACCGGAACCGACGGCTTAACGTGTTCTCCGAGGCACGGTGGCGATTCCCACAAGGACTGCTCAAACACCCAGACCACAGCAAACATCTGTTTGGCCAATACAAATGTTGTCATGTGCTGGGATCAACCCGCAATCGCCAGCGCAACAGCCACAAACCAGTACTGTGACCGCTGCGCCAACGCGTTAAATGGTTGGTAGACGTAACCGATCTTTTAAAAATAATAATCATTTTAAAATTGTAATTTGTAAAATGTCGATTCTAAAGTGCCTCTAAAGCCTATTTGAATATGTAGTTGTTTTTAATTTTTTGTTAGGCATGAAAAAATCATATATTCCAAACGATCGTACCAACTTGAATAAATTTTTTATATTGTATCTTTCAAGACAGTTTGCCTAAAATAATTTTTTTTAAATTATTGTATATTACGAAAAAATGATATAGCATACGAAGTTTGTCATGTCAACTAGTCTAATCTATACTAGCTACTGCCCGCGACGTCGTCTGCGTGCGTTCACTGCTCGTTCCCCGTAGGTGATAGCGTGATAATATGTAGCCTATGTTCTGACCCGACTTCTTAATAATATTCGTGCCAAATTTGAAGTAAATCCATGCAGTACTTTTTGAGTTTATCCCGGACATACATTGACTTTCCTATCATTTTATTATAATTATTATGTATAGATAATAAAAATTAATGTTGCTAATCGCATAACTGGAGCATAATTTTTTTTTGTTGTATGTTCCTTAAATCCCACGAAAGGTTTTTATACAAAAAAAATAAATAAATAAAAAATAACAGACAGATCGAAGTCTGTGCGGGCAGCTAGTCTCTATATATATAAAAATGAATCGCTAAATGTGTTGCTAAGCGCAAATCTCGAGAGCAGCTGAATCGATTTCGCTAATTCTTTTTTTATAATATTCCTTGAAGTACGAGGATGGTTGTTACGGAGAGAAAAATTTAAAAAATTCCCTGAAAGTCTAAAAACAACACTTTTCTATATTCCCATACAAAAGATTCGTAATAACACTTAAGTTAATTTGAACTTTAATACCATACCATAAAGTTTAAGTGTTAGAGGAGGGGTTCCGGGAAGGATAAGCATTAAAAAAAATTGAATCGACTGTTAGGCGGTACGAAGTTCGCCGGGTCAGCTAGTACCTATATAATAAAAAAAACCAACTTTGCTAAGCGCATAACTGGAGAATGGCTCGACCAATCGGGCAAATTTTTTTTTTTTTTGTTTGTTCCTTAAATCACAGAACCACGGAAAAAAAACATAACCGACAGAACGAAGTCTGTCCGGGCAGCTAGTTTTTAATAAATATTGTTGTTTATGATGTACAAATAGTGTCCTTTAGTCAGTCAAGTGGAATCAGATACCTACTTTGTACAGTTCTATCATTCTCTCGTGTTTAACAGTTAACTATTTTTGTGGATATACTGGGTGCGATCACCTAATCAATTAATATAAGGCATTTTTTTTTCAGCACAAATCTAGAAATAAAATTAAAACATATTGACTTACACATATAAAGAGATGTGCACATAATCAGGCACAGATAAAATGTGTGTGCACATTTTCCTATCCATATTTTTAATGTTAGTAGCCTCACGTACATCCTGCCTACACTTTCATACTGCCTTACTGGAATTAAATTAGCATTGTGTTCATTCAATTGATTTATATTTGAAATGAAAGTTTTGGATTTTTAAAATGCTTTAGATTGAATATTAAACCTTATAAAAACATAACACAAAAATATATATATTCCTGATATTTAATTAACAACAAACAAATTACACTTTTAGAAAGTAACAAACATTACGAAAGTAATTTATTATAGTTCTCATTTAGAAACTTTCATTACCTTTGTAAACTACAAATACAGTTAAATGAAATTCTATTTTCATTTGCATCTACTTGGTGGAGACTCTAGTACGACGGTTCCATGCGAAATTTACTCCATAGCTCTTAGGTTTTAATTCTTTTTCACGTTTAGGAACATCTAAGTACCAGATTAAGCCATTCTTTTCACAGTGCTCGATCGCTTCATCGGGAGTTGCAAACTGTATCTTCATGTTAGACAAAGGATCACCAGTGGACGTCCATCCCATCAAAGGATTTTCCCATCGTTGACGTGTATCAAATTCCATTTCCCAGTGATGTGTGTTACTGGTACCACTTTGCATTGCGTTCTTGGAAGGTTGATAAATACGAACGCGTCGCGTTTTGATGTGTTCATCTGGCACACCAGTTATAGGACTTATGTCAACCTGAAAATAATTTGTTATTTGATCAAGATTATTTCATTTAAAATATAATTTTTACTTATTTTAGATGATTTTTAGAGTATTATGATTTACGATACATAAAATAAATTATTTATTTTAAAAAAAAGTTTTACTTTATAAAATAGTGCATAGAATATTGAATTCATATCAATAAGGATAAAACAAAGGCAGGATGTATAGTTATATAGTAACAATGAGAGGCTGCTTATTGTTAATTATCACTCATTTTACCCAAATTTATATCACATGCTATGCAGGGCTTGGCTGCAAAAGAAATTACCCAAAATGGGAAGATTTCCAAGATTTCCAGATTGCCAAGCATTAAGAAAATATTAATATTTTTACACTTTATTACTACTTTTGCTAAAAACTGTTTCAATGTTTCCAAAGAAAGTAAAGATAGTTTAATGTCTTTCAACAATGTCACTATGACTAGCCCATTGGCACAGTTTGTAGTGGCCTTGGTTTCTGCTCTGGGTTTGTGGTTTCGATTCACGCCTAAGTCTGGGTGTATTATTTATTTGTAGAAGTATCACTTCCACATATATTTTTAGAAAAAAAAATTATTTAACTATATCACTGTTACCACATATATAACACATTCATTAAGTTGCTAACTTAGGGACAAATGACAGTGCATGTATGTTAGATATTCATTTATTTTATTTAATAATTTAATAGATAATATTCCATTAAGAATGATAGAAGAAAGTACACAAAATAATAATGTTATAATTATTACTAATCTCAATTGAGCTTTTATTTTAAGTATTGCTTAAAACTTTTAATATTTTTCAAATTCACTTCAGCCTATCGCAGTCCACTGCTAGACATAGGCCTCCATAAGTTCGCGCCAAATCACCACGCTGGGCAGGCGGGTTGGTGACCGCAGGGGCAGTTTTTCAAATTAAGAACATCGATTACAAAATATTCTTACCTTCGCAGACACCGCAATAGTGGCGCCATGAACAGTTTTTTCCTTAACTTCATCAGGAAGAGCTAGTACAGTTTCATTGTCAATAATCGGAGCCTCTTTACGGCTTGTCGGGTCTTCGAAGGCTAGACGTGATGAAGATGTGGAAAAAGATGGCAGAGACCTAAGAGATAATTAAGAGTCAAAAATATTACATAAAAACTACATATTATAGTAAATGTCCTTATCTACCACAAACCTGGCCAGGGCCGTCCTAGACAACCTAGTTGTGGCACTTAATACCTTAAACATAGTTGCTTTTCTATCAATTTTCTATAAGCTACGAAAATAATGTTTTCGTATGATTACCCAACCAAAGGAAGGAACATCTGATCGTTGACATTGACAATTTTGACGTTAAAAATTTTCAACAGTTTGTATCATAGTGGCTCTAGACATGGCTATTTGTGTTTGCTGTTCAGTATTTGTTGTTTTTGAGAAAATATTTGAAGTACGGGCTAATAGACAATACGACCGTCTACACGTGGAGCCAACAAGGAACTTCTACCCAAGAGCCAATCAGTTTTGTTGACAGTTTACGCACTTGTATGAGCTGACCATGTGTGGCCAGTATATTTGTGTGTTTGCTTATTTGTTTCCTTTGATGTGCGTTGGAAAACCGACAGAAGTTCGGTGAGCCGTATTTGTTATTGGCCATATTTGCCAAATAGGCAAATACGGCAATAATTTTGGCAAACACACTCTCCACACATGGAAGATTTGTCAAATACGTAAACACAAATAGCCAAGTGTGGAGCCAGGGTCATGGATATAATAAAGGAACTAGTTTGTATTGTGTTTATTTGTATAGTAACATTATTAAAATATAATATTTCCAACCAACGGTTGTGTATTTTTTTTTAATGAAAATTTCTTCTTCTTAATATGTTTAAATTTTTTTTAATATTTACAAACAATCGATAAGTGGTTAAATGATACGCAAAAAATCATTGTGGTGTCATACATTATACGGATTTTGAAAAGAGCACCATAACTTAGCGGAAGTATTTCTTTCCTTGTTTATTTCTCAAACATACTCTAATAATATTTGGCACTTCCACCCCTTTGATTTACCCGTATGCTAATGTGGCGCCACCATAATTTAATGCAAGTCCACGGACACTCCGAGTCCGAGTCTCCGACACTTTTTCATATTTATATAATACACAGATGGTTTTCCTTTACCTCTACGGTGCCTCTACGAAATCTTGTTGGAAATTGTCATTTTGACAGAATTTGACTTTTTGTCAAGGTGATCTAATGTTAAAAATTCCGGATTTACAAAGATAGCAAAATCAACATAAATTTAATGAACATTTAATAATATCTTAGCAACTTTTTAATGTGCATGTTTTTACATCAATATACGTAAATTATGATGTATTTTGTTGTCTCCAAGATTGAAGAATACTGTGCAGCTGTTTTCATGTAAAGGTACCGAAATACGTATTTTATCATTATTATCAAAATTTTAATATACTCAGTGTAAAAAAAAAATAGATTTCTATGATATTATCATCAGATATTATTTAGTAATCAGTTAACTTTAAACGTTTTATATTTCATGATAATACATACCTTATTATTAATTATTATATATTAAAATATAATAACATGTAATAATCATAAAAAAACTTAATAAATTAAAAGTTTAAACCGGTTTAAATAAATTATGTATTACGTATAACAAGTGTAATTTTTTGTAATATTCAAATTTACACTTTAAATGAGATTTTGTATTTACTACACCACGTTATTTTCCCTTTTCATGTATTGGTTGCGTAATAAATAAGAATTATATTTAAAATTAAAGCATTTAAATAGTCAAAAGCATTGTTTTCACTTAGTTAATATTTAATAAATCATTAAGAAACATTGTGTAATTCTAATAAAATGGAAGATTAGCGATATTTTATGATATTCAACTTTTTAATCTTAATTATTTTAAATTTTAATTTCAAACTCTTTAAATATTATTTTTACTTATTTAAAATTTAATAAATCATTGAAAAATAAAATGTAATACTAATAAAACATAATTAATTAGCTTACATTTTTATTAATATTTAACTTATTAACTTTCATTGTTTCTTACAGATTGCCATCTCAACAATTATGGTGTGTTAAATAATTGTGACCCTTTGTGGGGTCCGGCACAGCCGCCCCTGATAGTGCTAATTAAAAATACATATACAAATTCCATATCTTATCTGTACCTGTATAGAGACATTATTTTCAATTTAATAGATTAAATATTAAATATTTTTATTACTAAAAAAAATATAAAAAATGAATAAAACAAAGGAGGTTGATTGCACAAAAAATTGTAAATCTAGACAGCATGGTCAGTCTATCACAAGTGCCATTACAAAGAGATCTGTCAGCGATGAGTCTCTCGCCAGTTTCATTAAAAACACCTGTGCTAACTTTCCAAAGGCGTTTGACTTTGATGTAAGTAGTAAAATACTGTATTATTCTAACAATGATTACTATAGATGTGTACTTTAACTCTTCTATTAGCTTGTAAATAGAAATTAAACTAAAGATCTCTAGATATTGAAACTTGGATTTAAAAAATGAAATATAATTATACAATAATTTATAGTTTTTAAATAAATAATTATATTGTTGTCATATCTATTTAATTCTTACAAAAGCAATTTAAAATGAGATTTTTGTATTATTCTGAAATAATATTTTCAGGGCCGCACAGCCCTGCACATGGCAGCATCTAGAGGCAGGAATGCATTAATGGAATGGTTAGTTCGTCATTCATCTGATGCATTTATAAATGCAAGAGATCGGGAATCTGGGTACACACCATTACATCGAAGTATTTTCTATGGACAAATACATTCAGCGGTTTCTCTCATGAAACTCGGTATGCAGTATAGAAAAATAATATATCAAATAAGAGTATATGAAATTTGTTGTTTTACGTTAAATTTTGTACCTTAAAACATTTGATAAATTATAAATTTGGTGCAAATTCCTTTGTATCAAATTACCATTAATATTTTATTAAAATAATTTTTTTCCTTGGTTTTTAATGGTTATAATGTTTGTTAATGGTGTTACTTTTCCTTGAAACCATAAAATTTAAATAGCCATAATAAAAGAACTAATATTTTTTTTTAAAATCAATAACTAAAAGCATTAAAAACAAATTGTTAATTTCTATCTCAAGGTGTCAACACAGATATTTTGGATAAGGATGACTACAAAGCCCTAGAGCATGCCATGCTAGATAAGCACTATATGTACAAGCTGTCTGGATCCGAGCCTTGCGATGCTTATGTCTGGGGCAGTAACTCCAATTACACCCTCGGCACTGGTTCTCATCAGCCACGGAATATTCCAGATCTTTTAACTAGCTTCAGTCGTGTTAATGCCAACGTAAAGCAGGTAAGCAATATATCTAATACTATAAAACGAGCAATTCATGTATGTACAGGGTGGGGATTATAATACAACGATAAATTGCACATCGTATATGTAATGACATTCCAAGCCCACATACAAAAAATCAATAAAATACATCCAGTAGTTTAGTCACAATATATGATTTTTCATTTTTTAAAATTTCTCCGTATGTATTATGTATACTAAAGACCTGACCTACCCTAAAATCGGCGGTTAACGACTCAAGGACAGCTATTATTATTTTTAAAATCATTGAGCAAAAACATAATGGATATGGGATCGACTGCCACAAAAAAAAGGCAAAATTTTTAATCATTGCCATTTAGTGACAGTTCGCAGACCAAATAATATTATAATAACTAATGTTTAAAAAAAAATAACTTATTCAGTATCGGCTACTGATCAGTTCTGCATATTTAAAAAAAAATTGATGGTTTGAGAAAATTTAAATCAAATAGTTTTTTATTCAATTTAATTTTAAATGCGTAACAATTTATTTTAATTTACTTTTCTAACTTACTATTTTTTATTCAATCAAAATAATGAAGTTTTGTAGGTACAAGCACAAAGCACTTCTGCGCGACTATGCCGCGTAGACCGAAGGTCATGCGCGATGACGCGTGTAACAGGTCAGTGATCCTATAGTTACAAAAATATTATTAAATTAGTTATAAAATTTTATTAAATTAAACTGAATTAGTTTGTATGAAAAAATCTTTTTTTTTTATTTTGATGTTAGAACTTATCTGATGGTTTTGAAATACTTCGTTATACTAGTACTAACGGTGTTTTCAATCATCGTTCTATTGTCATCCCCACTCTGTATATGTATATATATAATCTGAATCTCGGAAACGGCTCTAACGATTTTCATGAAATTTAGTATGTAGGCGGTTTCGGAGGCGATAATTTGATCTAGCTAGGATTCATTTTTAGAAAATGTCCTTTTATCCATGTTTTAGGCAATGAAAAAATGGCTAAAATATCGTTAGAATACGAAGGTAAATTTCGCAAATGTTAATAAAGTTGTCATATCTCAGTATCTGGCCACGGGACATTCGCCGAGGCGAATATCCGCGCGGTGCGAATGGCGAAGCGTCTAGCGACTGAAACAAACGCATAGTAATGTACTTATCAAGCCACGCGCAACGGCGACCGGCGAAGCGACCGGCGAAATGTACCGGGCGAATCGCGCGGGCGACTTGCGGCGCGGCGGGCGAGCAAAACGAAGGCATGAATCAGTACGGCGCACGCCACGGAGTCGAGTGATATTCGCGGCGAATAGTGCAGTTTTAAATGAGTTTAGTTGTTTTCGCCGCGAAAAATGAATACCGAGACTTTTATTAGTGAAATGAAATGAACGTAAAAGACTGGTTAAAAAGTAATAACAAGTTGTTTTTTGTTTTTAATATTATACGAAGAATTAATATCATATAATTTAGATTTTTTCAATAGTCGGAATAAGTTCCGCAGCAGTAGCAGTGGAACTTATTCCGGCGTTACCAGTTATGGCTGAGCTCGATATCCTGCCTACCGCCGGAGACCTTCACACGGCCGCTCTGCAGCTTAAATGCAATAAGAGTCCCGGGATAGATGGTATCCTCACCGAGGTCCTGAAACTCAAGTGCGTGTTACCACTCCTACATAACTTTCTGGGCAAATGCTGGGAGGAGGGGCGATTTCCTCAGGATATGCGAGACGCAAATATTTTTACATTATATAAAGGGAAAGGCGACCGCGGCAATTGTAACTCTTACCGCGGCATATCTCTTCTTAGCATCGTTGGCAAACTATTTGCAAGGGTCATATTGACTAAACTGCAAAGTCTTGCTGAACGGATATATCCTGAGGCCCAGTGTGGTTTTCGCTCTGAGCGGTCAACCACGGATATGATCTTTACCCTTCGGCAACTTCAAGAGAAGTGCCGAGAGCAGAACACGCCTCTGTTGATCGCATTTGTTGATTTAAACAAGGCCTTCGATACAGTGAGTAGAGAGGGGCTATACATCGCGCTTGAGAAAATAGGATGCCCACCAACATTGCTTAAGCTGGTGAAGTCTTTCCACGATAACATGAAGGGTACCGTTATCTTTAATGGCCAAATGTCCGACGCATGCGGAGAGGGGTTCGCCAGGGCTGTGTGTTAGCACCCACTTTGTTCGGCATATTTTTTTCCTTGCTGCTTAAAATTGCCTTTGGTGATGCACATCAAGGAGTTCACCTGCACACAAGAGCGGATGGGAAATTATTTGATTCCACTCAGTTGAAATCTACCCGTAAACGAGAGGATTTATATATCGATAGTCTGCTCTTTGCCGACGACGCAGCCTTCGTGGCGAGAACTCCCGGAGAGCTTCAAACTTTGTTGGACAAATTTGCATACGCATGTTCGCTGTTCTCCATGTCCATGAATGCAACGAAGAGCGTAATTCTAGCGCAGGACTACACCTACCAGCCTTCTATCTTGCTGGAAGGTGAACCCTTGAAAGTAGTCGACAAGTTCTGTTACTTGGGGTCAACTGTGTCGAACAATCTTTCCGTCGACGGAGAGATTGATATCCGCATCGGCAAGGCGGCCACGACGTTCGGCAGGCTCCGTACAAGAGTATGGAATAACAAACACCTTACCACAAAGACTAAGATGATAGTCTACCAAACTTGCGTATTAAGCATACTCTTGTACGGGGCTGAAACCTGGACGTCGTACGCCAAACAAGAACGACGACTTAACACTTTCCACATGCGCTGTCTGCGTAGCATACTTAACATCACATGGAAGGACAGAGTAACAAATGAGAGAGTGCTGGGGATTGCACAGCTTCCTAGCGTTACCGCACTTCTCAAACAGAGACGCCTGATATGGCTGGGACATGTGCACCGAATGAGCAGTGCGCGTTTGCCCAGACAAACCTTACTGGGCCAAATTGCGTTTGCAAAGCGTAACGTAGGGAGACCCATGCTACGTTTCAAAGATTGCGCTAAACGAGACATGGCTGCATTTAGCATCGATCGCAACTCTTGGGAAGACCTAGCATCAAACCGCAATGAGTGGCGGAAGACCATCTCCATGGGTTGCAAAACCCACGATAGCGCCTGGTTCGAAGACCTAGCTCAAAAGCGTGCCAAGAGACACAATCGCGAGGGGGCTCCTCCACCGATGAATCCCCAATACGCGTGTCCAAAGTGTGGACGGATGTGTTATTCACGGATTGGCTTATTCAGCCACGAACGGCGATGTCGCATAAAAAACACAGACACTGTTTAAATCATCTGTCAAGATGTTACAGGCCTTATGATGATGATGAGATTTTTTCAATAAACAACATAATTATTTAAAAGTATTTTTATTTCATGAAATATTAATATAGAATGACATTTAATTAGCTGGTCATATTTTTTCTTTCACGCGAAAACTATAAACTATTACTTTCTAAGCAATATCGAGATAATTTCTATAGAGACATTTCGCTGTCGCACTTCCTTACTAGTCGCGGCGGCGAACTTGACTACCCGCGTGGCCTGCAAATCTTGCCGCGCGAATGGTCGCCTCGCCCGCCGCTCCGCCGTTCGCACCGCCGATGCCCGTGGCCAGGCCGTCAGGTGGGAAATTAGCCGGTCGGAATCGATCGAGAAGATCACGGTTCAAATCCCTGTGTCCAGATCGATTGATTTTTTTCCCTTGTTTTTCTATTTGCCCTCGTTATTTTTATTTAAATAACCAGTTCATATTTTTTATTATTATGTCGGTAAAATCTAAAAATATTATTCATATTTTATCAATATTTAATTCGTATTTAAATATGATTTCCAAACACACAATTTACTAAAAATACCGAGTTAAGCACGGTCACCCAGGTACTAATATTAATTTTTTGTTTTATGTATTTTTGCAAAATATTTTTACAAATGAAGAAGAAAATTATATTTATTTATTTGATATTATGTCACATAAGTCTCGTGTCTTGAAAGTTGAAACCATACTTTGTTGTTGTCATAGTAAATAGACTAGAAAAAAAAATACTTGACGAATAAAAAAAAACAAATCATGTTTTGTAGTTAAACTAATTAGACAAATTCGTCAAATATTTCATAGTTTTTCTTTTTTTTTTTTGGTTACAATAACAATATTACATTTTTGATTTTTACATACTTTGACCTCTATATGACCTTCAGAGGTTATGTTAACCTCATACCTAAATAAGTATCTGGACGTAATATTTTTCGCTCTTTTCGATCCCGGTATAAAAAAAATTGGAGTTACAATTAAAAAAAATAAGGTTGACCTTAAAATAACCTTGAAAATGAAGTTCAAGGTTAAATCAGAGGTCACCGTAGGATTCCTCGTTAAAAGTTACCTAGGGTATGACCTTTGTTTTACGACTAACCCGTGCGGTTTTCCGAATTTTCTGGGGTTTCCATACTTTTTCCTCACCCGGTATAAGAAACTAAAGCTCGAGAGTCATAGTAAAGTACGATTTTAAACAAACCTCTGATATGTATTCTGACTGACATATCTTCTACTGTTTTTAATGTCAAGGTTTGAAAAAAAATGACACTGTAACGTCAAGCGGAATATATCAAAAATTATATAATGTTTATTTACTAATAAATAATATTTAAAACGTAATAAAATGCACACGATAGGTTTGCCTCGAACATGTTTAGGTTTTACGAACATATTGTTCTTTATGTTCGGCGTCGTTAGTTGTGGTGCATGCATTTGGTGCGTAATAAATACTGATTTCTTTCGAGAAGTAAACTACACAGTAACGAAAAGTTCACTAGTATCGTCAATAGCAAATTTCGTGAATCTTAAGCTATGGCACACCCCCTTAACCTCACTTCTTATACCATTGGCAATACTAACCATGTTGACCTCATGCTGTGGAATTCTTGGTGCTGGATGTAAAATGAAATGTGCAATTAAATCTTACATTTTTCTCGTTACTGCGATATCCTCAACAGTTTTCTGGCTGTTCTTCGTCTATTGTATCTATAACATTTATATGAATAATGAAAAAACTAGGAAATTTATGCAGTCAACGATTATCACCAATTACGGAAAAGAGAATGACCTTATAACCCAAACTTGGGACTATATAATGGTCAACTATGAATGTTGTGGCGCAGTTAACTACACAGATTTCATAGATACCAAATGGCACAAAGCTAATTTGGATAAACTGTACCCTGTTCAATGTTGCAAGTTGGTTAATAAGACAAGTTTAGTGCCTATATCTCCAGACTGTTCAAGATCTCATAGCCCAACAGTAGAGACCAATAAAAATAATAGCTGCTTCAAAGCTTTACAAACGTCTATATCTGCGAATAAAGGGAAGATATTGTTTTACATAATATTTATAGCCATTATTTATACGATTTTGGTTCTCTTTGCTTACTGTATAATTAGAGGAAAACCTTTGATTGGAGCTGTGACAGAGAACTTTAGTAGTTACTTGCCGAAACGTCAAGAACTGCCAAATCGTGGCGTACCTTCAAATTCGTCTTTAGATAACATGTTGTTTGTTGAAGATCCTCCGAAGAAAGTCGTGAAAGTGGTCTCTGCTATTAACCCTCTCCAGACGTATAAATTTACGCCGAATGACTATTCTGTCAGGGATACAATGTATACGCATAGCATTAGATCTGCTCTAAAATAAACAACTTGAATTCCAACTTTCCTTTTTTTTCGGCAACAACCTAATCTAACATAATGTATGAGTAAAACATTAAATAAAATCATTGCAAATAAAATCTTAGCAAGTTAAATAATAATTAAACATAATCATCATATTAACAAAAGCACAATTCATATAAAGTTATATGATATATGCAGCATTAGACACAAACATGCTTAAATACTATTTAAGTATCACATTGATCCAATAAGCTACGATGTATTTATTGTAATTCCTTCTACTGTAGATTTATCATACAAAATGCAATTGTAAAGCTTTATACCTCTAAAATTATAAGTTCCTACAAAAAAAAATCATTTTCATACCGCCCGATTTGCCGCAACGCTGCGGCCGCGCTACTTTGTGAATCTATGTAAATAAACAACGCGTGGTTGCTGCGCGACACCCGCGCTAAGCTTGTTAATTATTTGACTTAAACCAAAAAACACACAATAACAATACCCATATTGATTACAGTAAGTATACAGATTGGTCACTCACACAACTATGGGCGCCACGCGCTCGTAGATTGCAAAATCTATACTATTTAACTACCCAGATTTTTAACTTAATTTTTTTTTGTTTACAAATCTCCAGGTCTGCCTCGGTAAATTCCATAGTGTGTGGGTGTGTAGTGGTGATGTGGGCGAAGTGTGGTGTGCAGGGCAGCCCGCTCGCGCCGGGGGCCCTCACACGACAGCCCTACGCCCTGTGTCATTGAAGCTTCCTGAACCTTGCATACAAGTCGCTATTACATTGACGTCTACTGTGTTTCTATTGCAAAGTGGTGCGGTAAGTTAAATCATATCGTTTTTAATCCTAACCTACATATTGTTTCTTGTCTCAACTATAAATCACTACATATAATAAAACAAAGTCTCTTCCCGCTGTCTGTCTGTCTGTATATATGCTTAGATCTTTAAAACTACGCAACGGATTTTGATGCGGGTTTCTTTAGTAAATAGAGTGATTTCAGAGCAAGGTTTTTTTGCGCTTAGATTGCAAATATTTATTTTATATTTAGTATCAGCATTGCACCCGTGCGAAGCCGGAGCAGGTCGCTAGTTGTTCATATATTGTCTTGCGATGTACCCAACATGCTAAATTTTTGTGTAATTTTAGTTTGTGTAATTTCTCATGTAAGTGAATTGTATTCTTTTGAAAAATAAATCCTCATTGTTTTGTGCGTATCCGTACGCACAAAAGTGCATGCGTGCTTGCGTGCGTAAGTACAGACAACGCTTGCTTGTATAAAGCTAAACAAAGATGTTAGTTTATAAGTTTGGCAGTCAATTCTATTTATTTTTGTATTAAGTTAAAAATATCAACTTTTTTACTCACAATATAGAATCCTATTAGGCTCATATAAAAACTACATCTACTCTTAAATCTCTATCATAGTCTTATACAGTTTTTCTCAGAATAACGTTTTTGGAGTAACTAAGTTTCATATGTATTTTCTGCAGGTGATTCAGTATACTCTTAATAACACAGAAAATCCAAGCCCATCGACGGCTAAAAATCTAACTACAATTAAACTAGCGTCAGTCAAGCCGCTTATAAAGATATCTGAACCGTTGGGTATTTGCGCTGGACGATGCCATGCGGTCGTATGGAATAAGCACGCTATTTACACGTGGGGATCGAATTTGGGACAATTGGGACATCCAGAGAAGGACAAAATTATTTCTGCTCCGAAAAGGGTAAGAGCCAATACTATTGTGGCTAAAATTAGTCATATTTTCGCCACAAAGTTTCCACCTCTTCTAATTACGTGTATTAGCTGTAATGTATAATCTTGCATAATTGTTCATTATTCTTCTTTTAAACCTATCAATGGTTTTTTAAGCATTCAAGTTACCTTGTAATTATTTAACTGTAACATTGAAATGTTAAAATATTTGCAAAAATCAACTTTATCCCCTCCATTATTATAAAAGTGGGGTAGGGGTAAGTAACATTAAAATATTAAAAAAAGTTCCAATATATCAGGTGGGGATATCAATAAATAATAAAGAAGAAGCGAGTCTTCAGCTGGTGGACGCCTCCGACGCGGCCACGGTGATAACGACCAGTCGCGGCGATGTTTACCTCTTACACAAGTTCTTGTGCAAGAAGATTGCTATCAAGTAGGTCCTATATTTATTTTTGTTTACTATATGTGATCTATCGCCTACCTTTTCACCCGCGTTAATTTGAGGAAACAACGTACTAAAATATTTTATAACTTAATGGCCTTCCTCGGTAAATGGACTATCCAAAATAAAAATAATTTTTCAATTTGAACCAGTGATTCCTTAGATTAACGCGTTCAAACATACAAATAAACAAACTCTAGCTTTAAAATATTAAGTATATATTGACTTATAATAGTATATTTAACTATAAAATGATCGATGTAATAGAATGTCCTAAAATATTTACCTAGAAAAAACTTTATAATAATAATAATATCTTTAATATTCACACACGGTCGTCTATTCCTAAGGTACGCAAATAATGCTTGTGATTTAGGTAACATCCTACTACCGATACATTTTTCACTATACATATACATAATACACCCAGACTCAGAACGGGTAACGAACTCGCAACCCCCGGAGCAGAAAGCAGGGTCTCTGCAAACTGCGTCAACGGGCTAGCTACTATAAACTATTAATTGATATCTCTATATATATAAAAATGAATCGCTGAATGTGTTGCTAAGCGCAAATCTCGAGAGCAGCTGAACCGATTTCGCTAATTCTTTTTTTATAATATTCCTTGAAGTACGAGCATAGTTTTTACGGCGAGAGAAAATTCCAAAAAATGCCTGAAAAAGTCTAAAAACAACACTTTTCTATATTCCCATACAAAAGATTCGTAATAATACTTAAAAGTCAATTTGACCTTCATTACCATACCATAAAGTTTAAGAATTAGTGGAGGGGTTCCGGGAAGGATAAGTATTTAAAATAAAAATAAAAATTAAAGAATTAACTGCTAGGCGGTACGAAGTTCGCCGGGTCAGCTAGTACTAAAATAAGTTTTTGATTTTCAGACAAATAAACTTGCGTCAAGTGTGCGTAGAAGCTAAAGTAAGCGAACAGGGATCATATTCTCGCGTCACCGTACTTCTTCTAACAAATGTTGGCCAACTTATGATATGGCAAGACACTACTAACAAATTGACAAGGTAAGCTTAGTACGAGTTAAAAAAAAATCTATGAAAGAGGGAGAAAAAAAATGATCTGTATAGTTTAACATGAAATTGTAATGATACATATGTATTATACTAATTACATAATTAAGTACAGGGGAAAGAAAGCTGAATTGGTCAGAGTCATGTCATCTAGTTTATAAGATTTTTCTCATCAAACTCATCAAAGTTTCACCCATCCATGTTCAGTTTCAAAACATTTCAGTTTTTCTGACTACCCTCACAACTCATAGAAGTTGTTATCTTTTATACCCTATTACTTTCCTGCAAAAGCTTAATAATCCAGAGTATTTTTAAAATAGGCCCCATTAGTACTCATGTGCATATTATAAATATGTATCTAATATATAAAATTATATTTGCAGATGCGTATTCGGTCTCAACCACCAAACCATAATAACCCATGCCGCGTTAACCCACGACGCTCTCTACTTCACAACTGTACACGGCGAGGCGTACACAGGCAATATATCCCGCAAGACCACGCCCCCTCCCATCCAGCCAATCAGGAAAGAGAAAGAAAAGGACGACAAATCATCTCTCGTCGCGTTTTTGAAAAAGGATGACTGTACTTCTGTTAGGATTACGAAGATTCCGAATATACACAGAGCGCTTGGGATAAGTGTTGATAGCGAGGGACTTAATTTGGCTTGCCTTCAGGTAATTAGTTGTACATCCATATGTATAGTAAAACCATTTTTAACTAACGAAATAATCCAATTGAATCTAGGATATGACCATCCCTGTTACGAATTAGGCTTGACTTTTATTGAACCAATTGGAAAAAACTTCTTGCGTTAAGAAGAAGTTTTAGAAGTTTTACTTGAATAACTTAATTATTATTTTTATTCCGAAACCTTTATAATAACGTGAAAAATAAGCAAGCAATATAATATAATAAGGTTTTTAAACTCGCGTTTCTATTGGAAATCCTTACGAATAAATGTTCTAATCCATGTTATAATAGCGTATTTTCTTTCAGATGAAACCCACATGTGGTTTGACTTCGCTGCCAGATCTATCGCCATCGTGTTTCTCGAAGCATATGGAATGTCTCTTTGAGACCGCCGCTGATGACGATATCCTCCACGATGTTGTATTTAAGGTAAATACATTTATTTCTATTTGACTTTAACAAATTGGGTATTTGACTGGTATTTTTTTATTTATTTAAAATAATGTTTTTAAATATTAAAACACAACGCCATTTATCATTTTTAAATATCTTAACTAATCTCGGAATTATAAGCTATTTTACGGTGACTATCTCTGTCTCTTTCTAAAACGAAATTTATTATGTAGCTTGTATGGAACTGGTGAATTGTGACATCACAATTCTCTCACGCTCTCTCTGTCTAACAGGAAACTTTAAAGTTTTATAACTCATATGTTTCTGGACCGATTTATTTTCTTTTTTTACAAATGTTATTCTTACATGTTACATTTTCGATTACAAATAATAAATATCAACACCCTGACTACAGTCAAATACCCAATTATATGAAATCAAACTGTTAAAATCTTATTTCATTTGTCGATTCATTTTAACTTAGCTCTGAAATTAGTCATATTTTGTAAGAGTTTGCGAAAGTTAATTGATCATTTAATCGGCAAATTTGATGTTGATGACACAATTTAGAATATGTCTCCTAAAAGTTATCATAAAGGACAATGCCCATTTTCTATGAAGCCGTGTCCCAGTATGTGCTTTGACGTGTTCAGACAATTCATATAAAAAAAAAAGCGTTAGTTGTATGGTTGCGTTTCCGACTTGGTATTTATATTTATTCTGTTTTGACATCTCAGACCCGAAATACAAATAAAATATTTTTTTAATTAAAATATAAACTGCGGCTTTGATCACTTTTAGAATATTATTAAAAATCTAGTTTCAATTAATAAAGGATACTTAAATATATGAATTGTCTGAATACGTCAAAGCACGTACCGGGGCACAAATGGGCATTGTCATTTACATAATTATTAAGAAAATTAAGAGAAGATTGCTGAACAAGATTCTTGATGTTGTATCAATTTTTATTTTTTGAAATATGTATTTACATATTAAATAATCCAAAATGTTCAATCAGGTTGGAGCTAAACATTTTCCCGCCCACATGTTCATAATTGCTTCAAGCAGCGACTATTTGTACAAATTATACAAAGAAACAAGCACAAATGAGCACAAACCAACGATTATTCTAGAAAATGTCCACCCAGAAGTATTTGAAAGAATCATTCGTTTCATGTACACTGGCACTTGCGATGTGGCTGAATTAGGACCGTGTGGGTTGAAGATAAGGAAGGAAGATCTGATTGGAGGGAATAAGAAAGAGAAGGAAATTGTTGAAAATGAAGCTGATTTGATAGGTAATACAATAAATAAATACGTAGAGCCGGTATATATTATAATAGCTGACCCCGCAAACGTTGTTTTGCCATATATTATATTAACCCTCCTAAACCTCCTTTTGTGGGTGGAATTTCGTAAAATCCGTTCTTAACTGACCTCTACTCGGCAAAAGGAATATTCCTAACAAATTTCAAGTCTCTATGCCTTATGGTTCCAGAGATATCGTGATGATTTAATATATGGGTGGAAATCTCTTTTATATAATATACTAGCTGCTGCCTGCGACGTCGTCTGCGTGCGTTCACTGCTCGTTCCCCGTAGGTGATAGCGTGATAATATGTAGCCTATGTTCTGACCCGACTTCTTAATAATATTCGTGCCAAATTTGAACTGAATCCATGCAGTACTTTTTGAGTTTATCCCGGACATACATACAGACAAACAGACAAACAGACAAAAATTCTAAAAACTATATTTTTGGCTTCGGTATCGATTGTAGATCACACCCCAAGTATTCTTTTAAAAAAATATTCAATGTACAGTTTTGACTTTCCTACCATTTTATTATATGTATAGATAGATATAGATTTGGTATTATTTCTGACGTTAGACTCCTAACTTTTAAAAGGTGTGCAATAATTACTGATAATTTTCAAAAGGCTCTTATGACAAATATTATTTTAGATAATCCTGCGGAAATATCAGCGTTCGAAGTGTACAAGAAACAAGATAAAAAGAAAGGCGCTAAACGTCGTAGCACTGAAACGCCACCTCGTACACATTTATACTGCGACCCAATTAAATTGGTTCAAGCTACGGCCAAGAGATTACAAGTTATGGGATTGCATAAATTGCTTGATAAATTCTAGTAAGTATTTTTTTCAAAATTAATTTGTAAATGACGCTTCAAAAGTGCTTTTGTAGTGTACTAGAACAAAGTAATTTTTGATTTTTATTCACCTTCATTGTAACTTAGAATATTTAGATCTCTGTTAAATTATAAAAACTTAAATTTCAATTTTATCTTCTTCAGACAGTATAAATTTTCACGTTGCATACCATATCTACTAACTGCTAATTTACAATATAAAAAACCCTAAAAATATTCTGTATTTAGTTACAGGGATGGAAATGTGTGCCTTAAAGAAAGTGCTACGTATTCTAAGAATGCGCCTCTCACTTGGAACAGAGAGAGTCATCCTGAGCTGGTGGATACCAATGTTATGTCTAAGGACGGTATACTGACACCAGCTCATAAATGTATCCTCGCGGCTAGACTTGAGTACTTCCACGGAATGTTCATGCATTCTTGGACTGAGGTAATTACCTCTTTTTAACTTTATTTCTAATCTATCCGTCCATCTATTGTGGAATATGAACAGGATGTGCACATACTATGTGCGTTATTACAACTTTTCATAAAATTAAATTTAGTACTTTGATTGGTAAAGGGGAGAGGCTACACTGTATGACAACAATTAGTCACATTTTTCTAAATAGCACCTTATCAATACATATAACAAAAATGTAAATGTAATAAATATGTTTGTGCACGCTAATCTCTGAAACGGCTTATACGATTTTGATGCGGTTTTCAATAATATATTTTGGAAAGCTTCACTTAACATTGAGTGTTTGTTTCATGTCAATCAGTTAATAAATAAATAAGTTATGCCAATTTAAAGAATCACGTTGAACATGTTAATACCCAAACGAAGGTGTTTATAATACAAAATAAACCAAAAGATATAATTATCCTAAAAATGCTGTCCAAAGTCATTATTCCACGCTGAAGAAGTTGTGGGCACAGCTAGTGCTATAATAATTAATTTTGCTCTAATGGAAACTAATTGTTATTGAAATATATGATACGTATATTAATATTTTATTTTTTATTTCAGAGTAAATTGCTGTCAAATGTATCTCTACCATTTAATCATGGAATTCTTCTAGCAGTTATAAATTTCCTGTACACGGACAAATGTCCAGACATTGAAAATTCAGACAGCATTGACTTTATTTGTAGTATGCTCATTGTGTCCGATCAACTTTTCATCGGTCGCCTCAGAGAAATGTGTGAAATCGCGCTCGCTAATTTAATATCGTTGAAAAACTGCACCGAACTCTGTCAATTTGCCCACACGTATAACGCTACACAGCTAAAACAGTGCTGCATGGAGTATATATCTCTCAACATATGCAGTATCCTTGAAAATAGATCTTTGGATCTGTTGGAAGAAACGTTGCTTGAAGATATTTCAAAATATTATTGCAAATTTAATCCAATTATGTCGTCGCGAGTGGTGACACCTTTCTACAATTCACCCAGCGATGAAATTATCGAGGAATGCTCTAAAAACTATCCAGTAGATCTAGATGTTTTGGACGAAGATGTCAAAAGAGATGACAGCATTGTTGAAGTGATTAAAAAGAAGAAACAAAAGAAGATCGAGTACACGGAAAATGAGAAAGCGAGAATGAGATATGAATCTGTCAGTTCCGTAAATTCTTTGGATCTGTCTAACGATACCTCCGGTGATGTCACACTATCACTCAATGCCATTAATAAGAATGGAGAAAAAAAATCTCAAGATACAGGAAAATGGACAGAAGTACCGACATCCCAACAGAAGCAACAAAAAGTTGTGCAAGCTCGTTTGAAGGCTATATCGTCTGCTAAAGACATTCTCAATGAAACTCCCGCTAATTCTTTTACTAAACTAACGAAGAATAATTCTTATAGTGCCATTACGCAAGATTCACCAACGCCGACTACTTCCCGCATGTCTGTATCACCTAAAGAATCTATATTATCGGAATCCTGTTGGGGTCAAGGAAATCTAGTCATAAATCATGTGGGACCCAAGCTCTCTCAAAAGCAAAGAAAGAAATTGGGGACTGAACAAACGTCCCCCCAGACACTGGATAATTACTTCAATAAACTGAATGTCGGTAGTCCACCAGACAAACCAAAAAATCCTTGGAAGATTTGTGAAACACCCATTGCCAATAGCAGACCAAATAAACCCAATGCAATGGAATTTGATAAAATATTAGCTGACCAGAAAAAACAGAAAAATGACTTTTCAAGAATTATGACAAAACCACTCACTTTGACACAGGTTTGTAAACTTTATTGACAAAATGAATTTTCGATTTAAATTAAAATTATTATTATTTTTTTTTTTTTGCTGGGCATAATGCTATATTTTAAACAAAAGTTTATAATGAGTCCTTATTTAGAGTTCTGCAAACAAAATGTAAAGACAGCCACAGTCTCTATTACAGGCAACGCTGTCTGTCCATTTCAAGACATAATAGAAAAGACATTGACAAAGATAATTTATATGACAAAGATAGATTAAATATATGCAAAAGGAGTATAACACTTATATAAATAAAAAAGTTAGGAATAAATAAAATAAAGTAACAACTTAGGAAAGAACCTAAACAAAAATATATTATTCTTGAAGTATTTTACTAAATTCACTAACTTTCTAAACATTGTACTATGTAATAAGGAATCCTTTGTTTGAGAGTTCAACTCGTACTTGTTTGACCTTTTATTGCATTTTTTTAAATTTTTTTTTTTTTTTTTTATGTAACTAGGTTGGCAAACAAGCGTACGGCTCACCTGATGGTAAGACCGTAGCCTATAGACGCCTGCAACACCAGAAGCATCGCAAGCGCGTTGCCGACCCTATCTCCAATCCCCCCCAGGAGCTCTGGTCACCTTACTCACCAACAGGAACACAATACTGCTTGAAAACAGTATTATTTAGCTGTGGTCTTCTGTAAGGTCGAGGTACTACCCCAGTCGGGCTGCTCCATATTTTGAGCAGGAAATTTCCTGCTGTGCCCTACCTCAGTTATCTGTAACTTATATTGTATTTTAACAGCTGGAAGATAAAGCTATTGAGGAATTGGAAAAATTCTACAATATACATGATGTTGACGATGAACTTATAACAGTGAGGCGTATTGAATTGCAAGTATCTTCCCCACAATGGATCCACACTGTTCCAAAGTGATGATAATGTGCTATTTTTACAAATTCATTATTGTGATGTAATTATAAATATTTTAATAATAAAATAACTCATATATGACAAAAAATTTAGTTGTTTCACTTCTTTAATTTATTGACCTAACTCCCAATAGTAAATTTTTTATCAACTCTCTGTGTTACATAAATAATGTGCAGAATTTATTGATGTCATTTTTTTTTTTTGTTCTGGACTAATGTAGCTAAACAATTATTTAAATTTATCAAAATCAATTCTTCAGAATCTGGAAAACTTGATAAGAGACTCAGTAGTTTCTTTACTTTTTTAAACAACTACAAAAATGTATTAGGACCAAGCCTCTTGATTCCAAAAGATAACAAGGATTTGGTAGAAGGTGGATTAAGCTCTGATTCTTCTCCTACATGGGGAAATAGGCCTATGCCCAGCAGTGGGATATTACAGGTTACAACAGACAGGTTCAGGTCCACATTAAACTTTGCCTATAAATATTTTACTGCTGTGCATATCACTACGCTTGAGAACAAAACTATGAATCCTTATCTGCAACTCCACCAAATACATTTGATGAGGCCATTAAATTTAAAATATCAATAAAATTTTTAATCAAAAAATATCTATTTGTTTATGTAACATAAGAATAAGAAACGGTTACGATGGGACTGACATGTACTTGCGTATAAAAGTCCCTAAATAAAATAAAGAAAAAAAAATAATAAGAATAAGAAACATTCACAGGCAAGAACTAATAGTTTTAAAATGCCTATGTACGCCTGGTAGATCGTTCCATAGCTTGAATCATCGGGGGTGCGGGTTCGAATCCCGCTAGATCGAAAAAATTTTTTGATATAACAAAAAACATTTGAGAATTTCCTCATGTGTAGGAAACATAAAAATAAAAATAATACAAATTAAAAATAGCATGGCGTCGTCTCTTGTTAAAGAATTAATTGTAATATGAAACTTTGAATAGTTGGCTGCTGTAAAGGACTCGCTATAGACAGCACCATAGTTGCTTAAAACCGGATAAAATCATATCAAAAATTTCAATCCGGCTGGTACATCGTTCCATAGCTTAAATGGTTAGAGCATCGACACAGTATGTCGGGGGTGCGGGTTTGAATCCCACTGGATCAAAATTTCGATATGATAATAAAAAACACTTTAAAATGCCTTTTTTGTTTTGTTGCATAAGAGGTGTGACAAAATAAAGAACAAGTTGAATTATAATCTATATTAATTGCATATTAACTACTTTAACAAAAACACTGTTCTACTGACGAGGTGGAAACGATTTTAAAAGTTGATTCAATTGTCTATGAGTCAAGTCCTTCTCACCGGGAACCAGTATACCCTTTTTGCCTTGTTCTCTTTGAAGTTTGGATCGTTGGTTATACTCTTGAAAACAATTTTGAAAAGAGGTAACTTCCTTCAAACACTGCGCTTGATCAAACTCTGCTTTCTTGAAACAAGCGAACATTACAGCCATTTCTTGCATACAAGCAGCCTCTTTAAGTTTGTCTCCTTTACCAGATACAGATTTCTTAAGCTTTAAAGGTAAAAGCATTTGAAAAGGTATAGGCTCTCTTTGTGGTCTCCTGGCACTTTTGCTTGAAGGGGCTGTGAAAAATGTTGTATTTAATCTCATTTTGTTTTTTTTTTTAAATAAAATACTACTACATAAATTAGGTTATGTTTTCATGAGAAGTAAGACCCGTCACCCGTGCATGTGTCAATATCAAATGACAATTTGACAAATGACAATTTGACAACACGACTGTCAGTCGTATCCATAGATATAATAAAAAGAGGATAGGCCATATAGTCACGTGATCTGAAGCCAAGTGCATCTCCAATATGGCGTCAACTCCGCCCACAGCGAATAGTGTTGTAGTTGTACCCATTAGGTCGATAGTATCCGTATCGATGTAATGCTATTCTAGTATAATTTACAGATATTTTTCACATTAAACACCCTCGACCAGTGTTGGCTTTACATCTATACAAATAAAAATGAAGTGTCTTTTTGTATGTAATTTAAGAGAACTATCATGTTCACTATTGGCACTATTAAAAATTTTGTCATTTTCAAAAGGTTCGATTAAAAATTTATAAAATATACAGTCTGTCGTAAATAGTGGATAATCAGTTAACTGGGAATAGCCCTAATGTCGAACTTTTTTTTTTTTTTTTTTTTTGATCTGGCAATTCTCGTACATAGTACATTTGCCATTAGCAAACGGGAGAAATTTTTCATGTAATATTAAAGGAACGGGAGAAGTTAAATTTAGGAATCATTCAGGGCAGGAATATATATAGGATATTTATGACATTTAGATAATAAATATATAAAATAATAAAATGTATAATTCAAATATATAATAAAGAAATAAAATTACATTCAAATAATATATTACCTATTCTATGCATGTATGACACACTTAATATAAAAAAACTAAATCAAATATATATTTAATGAGCTAAATATTTAAATTTCTATATTATTAGTAATTATATAATCTGAAATTATCTTATATATGTAATATTTTTTTATATATAATAGACAAGTAATTGAGGTTGGAAAAGGGATTTGATATTCTAGTAAGGATTTAAGGAAATCGATACGATCATATAGAGGACAAGAAAAGAAAAAATGATTTGCATCGCCTGTTTCACAACCACACAAACAAGAAGAGTTGTTAGTAATTTTAAGTTTAGAAAGGTGAGCAGGAGTACAAGTATGACCAAGTCTCAACCTTGAAATGATACTAGAGCACCTCCTATTAAAATTCATTGAGAAGAACCATGGTTTTGATAAAATATCAGGCTGAAGGGAGTAATAATAATTACCCTTTTCTTTACTACTTTTTTCCCATAATGTTTTCCAAAATGAGTCAAGATCAAGTTTAGGTATTGATAACAAATCTGAGCAGTAAATCTTATACGGAACAAGGTCACCACATGAAATCGCTTCATTAGCAAGAGAGTCTGCAATAACATTACCTTGTATTCCAGAATGACCAGGAATCCAAGAAAATTTAATATTATAGTTTTTTGATAAGCATATAGATAGTAATTTTCTTATATCAAATATTATGGGATTGTGCTGCTTAATTTTAAACGGGTTCTTTTCTAAAGCTTGTAAAGAGCTAAGAGAATCAGTAAATATTATTGAGTTATTGAGCTTAGCTAATATTATGTATTCTAAGGCTTTAAAGATACCCAAGCACTCACCAGAAAAAACTGAAGATTCTGGTGGGAGTTTTACCTTCTGTACAATATTATACTGACGGTGAATGATTCCTACGCCTACTGTACCGTTAACATCATGTTTCGAAGCATCAGTAAATATCAGATGGGAGTTTTTAAATTTTTTGTTAATAATTGCATTAAATTTTTCGTTGGCTATTAAGAAATCCGACTTGGATATACCAATATTCAATATTTGTGGCGATAGAATGAGAGATTCGTATGGACAAGAAAACAAAGGTAACATGTTAGATTGATGTAAAGGTGTAGAAAGAGATTTGAACTTAAAATAGCTGTTGACTAAACATGGATTAGATTTATGTATCCAGTACGATGAATTCGACACAAAGTAAGCTAAAAGATGAAGTTTTTCAATAAGAGGATGATTAGAAAGCTGTAGACGGCGAAAAAGAAATTTATCAGACAAATACTGACGTCGTAATTGTAACGGGGGATCGCAGCACTCGATTTGTAAAGCGTTAATAGGGCTAGACTTCATTGCTCCACAAATTATTCTTAAGCATTTATTTTGAATTTTGTTCAACATTTTAAATCCAGAAAGAAGACCCGGTTCTAATAAGAAGGATCCATATTCCATGACACTCCGTATGAGAGCATTATACACAAGTTTCAAATAAAAGGGATGGGCACCCCACCAAATTCCTGCTAAACACCTTATGATGTTAATTATTTTTTCACACTTACTTGCGATAAAATTGCAATGAGGAATGCCTGTAAGTTTATTGTCTAAAATAACGCCTAAGAATTTATACTCATCTTTTTGTGGTATAATGGTCTCATCGTAATAAACGTGAATTGGAGTGGTTGATCGTTTACGGGAGAATAAAACAATTGAGCTTTTAGATGGGGACAAATTTAGACCATGATCATCAAGCCATTTTTTTAAATATTGAAGAGATGTAGTTAACTCTGTACATGCTAATTCAATGTTATTACTTTTTACATATAATAATAAATCATCCGCATATTGTAAAACCTCAATCTTTCTATCGATACTTAAATCTAGATCATATGTGTATATATTATACAATATGGGGCTCAAAACGGATCCTTGTGGAAGTCCTTTAGAAAGTAGTCTAGAATATTTTTGATCACCGTCAATAAGAGAAATCGATCTATCACTAAGCATATTTATAATAAATCGTATAATTTTTTTGGGAATCTGTAGGTATAGAAGTTTTTGTTTGAGAATTGGGATCACAACATTGTCATATGCGTTAGATAAATCCAAAAATGCTGCAAGAACAGAATTATTAACAGAAAAGGCTAACCTGATATCAGTTGTAAGTAAACTAATATTATCTATAGAGCTTCTGTTTCGTCGAAAACCAAATTGAGATGCTGAGAGCAAACCGTTGCTTTCGACGTACCATTCGAGACGATTCTTAATTAATTGTTCACAGATTTTTAGAAGAACAGATGAAAGAGCAATAGGACGATAAGACGAAGCAGAAAAGGGATCTTTATTAGGTTTTAATATTGGAATTATTATTTGAGATTTCCAATTTGAAGGAATGTGACCAGAATGAAAAATAGAGTTTATTAAATTTAAATAAAATGACATGCTTCTGTCATTTAAATGAGCAATGAAAGAATAATAAATACCATCTAGTCCAGGTGCAGAATCTGATACATGTTTTAAAACGTTCTTTAATTCCGACATTGAAAAGGGAGAGTTTAATTCAGATGATTCATTGTAAAAGGCATCATAATCATTTAAGTTATCTTTACAGAAATTAACAGTTGGGGGAGAAATTCTATCAAGAAAATCGTCTATTAGAAAGGATGGAAAAGTTGGAGATGGGGAGGTATTATAAGCCGATCTAAATCTTCTAATGTTTTTCCAAACAGCGGATGAGGGAGTATTGGGAGATAGAGATGTGCAGAATTTTTGCCAACTGTCTCTTTTTTTTCTTTTAAAAAGTAATTTTGTTTTGTTTGTAATCTCCTTTAATGATAAGAGGTTCTCTATAGTCATATTATTTTTAAATATTTTTTCAGCCTTTTTTCTTTTATTTAAATATTCTTTACATTCGACATCCCACCATGGAGGACTTGGAATATAGGAGCCCCCATGATTTATATTAAATACCTCATTGGCACTCTCAGTTAATGCATCCAAAAAAATTTGTGCGTCACAAGAATCCTTAATTTTTTCAGATATTTTCTGATTAAGTTTAATGTCAACCTTATTACTAAATTGATACCAGGTATCAGAATTGGCTTTAGATATGTTGTATCTAGGAGGAAGTTTGGTACAATTTTTAATTAATTTACCGAGAGGAAATGAGGTTATAATGGGATAGTGATCACTACCGAATGTGGATGATAAAACAGAACTTGACAGCTGAGATGTAAATTGCGGTGAACAAATAGTTAGATCAACTACACTACTTCCTTCGGATAGGTTTGTACGTCTAGTGGGATTTCCATTGTTAATAACACATAAGTTGTTTCTGTCTAATATGTCTAAAAGTTTATTACCATAACAGGTTGACACGGAGCAGCCCCAAGACTGGTGATGACAATTAAAGTCACCAGTTATAATTAATGGTTTAGGAAGAGATAAGATGATATCCCCAACTTCATTTAATGTATTGATAGAAGTATGTGAAATATATACAGAAACAAAACAAATTTTATTTACAATAACAGCTAAAATAGAAATTTCAGGACTATGTACAGGAATGGATACTATATTAAAAGGATAGTCTTTCTTAATGAGAAGAGCTACCCCACCATATCCATCTAATCTGTCTTCTCTGACAGTATTATAATTTTTAATATTTAATGTAAAACCTGGTCTAAGCCAAGTTTCACATAATGAAAATAAAAATGGTTTATATTTATTTAATAAATAAATAAGATCACTTTTCTTATTAACTATACTTCTAGCATTCCATTGTATAATTTTGTTGGCCATTATTTATTTTAAGTAAATTTACAAGTAATTCCATTAAAGGGGCAGCGATGGACGGTATATTATTATTGGTCTGTGCAAAGGTTTGTAATAAAGATATAATATCTGATATTTTTATTGGTTCTTGTGTGGCGGGAGAATCATTTGTAATTGGACTATAATTTCTATCTATTTCATTAAAGCAAAATTCTTTTATGATATTGTCATGTGCAGTTTTGTCATAACCATTTCCAACTTTTATAGGACGGGAGGATTTAGATATTACTGTTTTCTTGTAAGATTTTTGTGGATAATACGAAGTTGTAGAATTACTATTAACATTTTGGAAAGATAATTTTCTTTGAGGACTGGACAAGACTTCAGCAAATGATTTATGTAGTGTAGGGAAAATTTTACTAGCTTCTTGATACGAAACACAATTTTGTGACATATAAAGTTTTATTTCTTTTTGTCTCTTAAGTTCTGGACAAGATTTACTGTTTGCCATATGTTGGCCAGAACATTGACAACAGTAATAGTCATCTACGATATTACATGTGTCGCTAACATGATCTTGACCACACTTTAAACATCTAGGTTTGGAACGACATTGCAACTTTGTATGTCCATAACGACAGCAGTGATAACATTGAATGGTGGGAAAAACATATAGGTCTACGGGCAGGGAGTTGTAACAGATAAATATTCTTTTTGGAAGTACCTTACCATCAAAATACACCACTACCGACTGGGTGGGTTTCCAAGTTGGAGATCCATCAACAATAGTTTTATAATTTAAACGTCTAATTTTAACAATTTTACCACAGCCAACAGGGGTTGAGATATTCGACATTATTTCCTCAGGAGACCAATCTGTTGGAACTCCTTTAATGACACCTATTCTTAAAATGTTAAATGAAGGGACGTATGCTTTATAATTATTTTCTGTTATAATACTATTGTTTATAAAGGAGTTGGCATCTAGGTAATTAGTAAAAGAGACAGACATACGGTTACGACCAATTCTTTTCACACTGCCATTGACTACGTTATAAATCTTATTTTTCAAAAGAAAATTTCCAAAGGTAATTGGATGCAATATAGTTCCGTCATTATCGGAGGATTGAATCTTCTGTACATGAATAATGTAAGGAGGCGCGTCTAATTCATTATAAAGATTACGACTAATAGTAGAATTTGGTTTACTGCGCAATTCAACAACTTCTGGATTATCAGATTGTAGTAAAGGCTGCTTTGTAATTGAAGGATTTGTTATGTCTTTACCCTCATCAGATTTATCTGACTCTACACAACAACATCCAATGTCCTTTTGGTTTCCAACATTTTTTCTTTTCTTTCTGTTACAATTTTTACATATTTTATTTAAACGACGTTTTAAAAATTTTTTTTTTGATGATTGATCAGTATCCATGCTAGAGTCTTCATAATTTTCTATAGTGATATAACTACCAGGTTCGGGAACTTTGCATGTTCCCCCGGGATCGGGTGGCTCATTCATATTAGAATAGAAAGAAAACTTACCAACTAAGACTGCTAACTAATTATAATATATTATACAAACTAAATTAATAAAAAAATACTATAGAAAACTGATCTGAATGAATAAATTATAAAAAACTATTAATTAATGAAGAACTCAAAAAAAGACAACCGCGCGCCTTGAAATTTCCCGCCGTTTTTCCTAATGTCGAACTTCAAGAAAATGTACTTTTCATGTCAAGGTTGCCAACACTGTGAAAATTGTGAATATTTTAGTTTAAAAAAAATCTACAAAATTTTTACAAAATAATAAGGGTATTATAGTTTACTTTTTTTTACTCGAGAATACTTGTATTATCTGATGAAATTACTACATATTTCAGGCATCATTATTTCTAAACTTATGAGAATTAACGTTAGAAGTTATTATTTAAAGTTTGTCTACTTTATAAAAACGTATAACAATTAGTGCTTGACAAGCAAAATTACTTTGTAGGAGCGAAAGAACTTATCACGGTCGGTAAGTTTGTTTTGTGTCACTTAAATGTTAGGATAAAGAAAAAACCAAGGTTTTTATAGTAAAATGCATTTATTACATAAAATGTTTACGTTGTTTACGTTGAAAATGTTACATAAAATGTTTTAAATGTCCTCCGTTGGCAGCAATGCAGGCTCGGCATCGCCTTATAAATGAACTTTTGATACGGCGTGCATAGCCTAATACTTCAATTTCACGAGCGGCTAATTGCACACGTGTGCGCAATTCTTCGATTGTCGACACTGCTTTATTATAAAATTTTTCTTTAATGCATCCCCAATAAAAAAGTCCAAGGGGTTCGAGTCAGGCGATCATGGTGAAGTAAACTAAAAAAAACAGAAAATTTATATTAATATTTAAAAGCACACTCTTCCTCTCTCTTATTCTAAAAGAATTTATTATTTATTTATTTAAAAGGAGGCAGGTGTTCCAGTAGGAATCAGCAAGTCTACAAATTATTATAAGGATAAGTAAGAGATAAGTTTCTATAATTTTTGAAGGGCTTCATTCCTCGGAAATCTAAACAATGCACTGCATATATCATTGATAAAAAAATTTAAAGTTATAGTTGAGACTATAAGGAACATCTATAAGAATATTACTTTTATATCGTTGTATTGTCGTAACTATAGTTAATCAGAAAAATATTATAGAGTATGTATCGATAAATCGAAACTTGCCTAACAATTGCATAATAGATGCCCAGCACTACGTTTGTATGTAAACATTCCAAACATAATTGTTTTATTATTTAAGTGTTAGTAATAGAAATGATTATGTATAAAAGCGAAAAACATAATCTTCAATCCCTATTGTGGAGCTAAAACTTAACTTACACGAAAAATATACACGGATATAAGAAAAAACTACAACTAACCTTAAAAAATGATAATCCTCCGTCATTCTCTCTAGATTTTCAATTGAATCCACTGATGCAACACTTTATCATGTTAATTTTGCTCAAATATCCTTCATATATTTACAAAATCACCAAAACACACACAGTTTAACAGAAATACGTTTTTATTACAGACGAATTACCTTTAGGAATGTCGACTTAAAATGGCGTTTTGGCTTCAAGGCGGAGTTTGATGATGTCATGAAAACTGACAACGAAAAATTTGAAACAATGAAATTATCTCTATACTCATTTTAATATGTAAATTACTACGTATTAGAATGAGACAGATATACTTTTGTTATTGAGGTGTATATTAGCATGGTATAAGTATAGCAAAAAATTGTATATGCAATTAACTTCCTATCCTCTTTATATTATATCTATGGTCGTATCCCATGTCGTAATTATATCTATGGTCGTATCCAAGGAAAGTATCACGTCGGTATCCCGAGTCGGTATCACGTATGTCGTATTACGACAGTTTTGTACGTTTTGAAATTGTTGTACTATACGTATACGTAAGGTGATTTTTACGAAGTTGATTAAATTCCTCTGGTACAACCGAAAGCCATCAAATGTGTTATTACGTGTAGTTTTCTTAGAGTTACCCAAGTACAGATGAATATTTTTTTCTATTGTGTAAATTGTATTATTTTTTACGACTTCAAAAAAAGGAAGTTCTCAATATTCGATTGTTTTTTTATATGTGTTTACTCATAATTGGTTACTGGGTAAACTGATTTTGATGATTCTTTTTTATATCGCAATTAGGCCAGTTTTTTTCGCTTAGCCGATATCTTAGGAGTTCTAATACGATTCACAATTTAGAAGTCACTAATAGTAATGTAATAGATATTTTCTGGAACTACCTTATGAGCGCGCATAATGCACAATTACCAATCTTCTATTTGTTTTGACATGAAAAATTCCAGACCAAATCTTAAAATAAAAATATATGACAAACTACGTGATATTTGCAAGGGTTAACCCATATCAAAAACATAAAATAAGGAAATTTCCTCGATAAAATATAATCACGAAGTAACCTCTAATTTTTATATTTTTTCTATTTATACTCGATATGGTTATGACCATTAAGACAAAAATTTGATAATTAATTACATTTAAATATGAGTAAAGGCTATGCCGAGGCATTTAATGTAATTACTTTTAGTTTCGGAATTATATACAAAATAACATATTCGTCGTTTTTTACATTCGTAATGCGCTCAAAACTATATCGTCTATCGCACTCTGACACGAGGCTTTGTGTATATTTCGTTTCATCAATTAGTCACGGGCGCGCGGGTGAAATCTGATTTTTTGCTCGCCTTATGCGCCCTCTTAAACAGTTTGAAAAGTTAGCGCCAGGGCTCATTATTATTTGAGGTTTAAGGATTGATTTAATGGGGCACGGTTGAAAGGTTTAAGAATGGTATAGGTTTATTTTATCAAATTGCTGTATTACTATCGATAAATAAATAAATATCTACACAATACACATAGCTGGGCACCGTTAATCAAGTTAACTTCGTTAATCGTTAATCACCTACAAAATAAGTTAGCTTCGTTAAACGTAAAAGCGTTACATTTCGGAAGAATTAACGCAAGTTAACGTTAATCGTTAATCCGTTAATATGTGTAAAATTGCATTTTTATATCGTTGCGTTAGTGAACTAATAAAACCTGTTGGTTTAGGTTCTGGAAGTTAACAGCTTAGGAACAAAACAAAATACTTGTATAATTATTAAAATGTGTGATTTAATCGTCGGGCATAAGGTGCATATTCCCCGTCATGAACATTAACATTTTGAGGTTTTCCTCTGAAAGCGAGGCTCGCTTATAAAAAGGTAAATAGTAGGCATTAGACTAACGATTAACGGACTTTTGCATATTAACGGAAGTCAACGTATCCGTTAACATTTTTAAAAATTAACTTCAAAGTTAAACCCTTAATCATAATGTTAACTTCGTTAATTAACGATTAACGGATTAACAACTTAATGCCCAGCTATGACAATACACACACAGTCGTCTGTTCCTAAAGTAAGCAACTTAATGCTTGTAATATAGGTACCTAACAGCCGACTGGTATAGCTACAATTTTTTTTTCGATAAACATACTTATAAATCTATATAAATAAAAATGAATCGTTGAATGTGTTGCTAAGCGCAAATCTCAAGAGCAGCTGACCGATTTCGCTACTTCTTTTTTTATAATATTCCTTGAAGTACGAGGATGGTTCTTACGGAGAGAATTTTTTTAAAAATTGCCTGAAAAAGTCTAAAAACAACACTTTTCTATATTCCCGTAAAAAAGATTCGTAATAATACTTAAACTTTAATACCATACCATAAAGTTTAAGTGTTAGTGGCGGGGTTCCGGGAAGGATAAGTATTAAAAAATAATAATTAAAGAATCAACTGTTAGGCGGTACGAAGTTCGCCGGGTCAGCTAGTAATACATATATAAATATATAAATAAATATATATATTACACCCAGATTCGGGATGTAAAACGATGTGCAACAGTTGTCTTTTTTTCCTTTTTCTTCTATTATAATTCTAATATTATTTAGTAATTCTCATTATAAAATAAAATAAAACTGTATTAATTTTATTGTATCAATTATAAATTTATCGTATCAATTTTATTTTGTTAATTACATAATTTTAATTTGTTTGTTTTATTCTTAACTTTATTGTAATAATTTTACTATCATAAATTTAATTAGTATTGTATTAATTTTAATTTTATTGGATTGTTTTGCTGCTGTGCCCGCGACTTCGTCCGCGTGGAATTTAACAAAAAAGTTATTGTTCAGTTCGCACTTATAAAAAAAAAATCTAAAATAAAAGTAGCCTAAGTTACACCTTATTACATCAGCTATCTGCCAGTGAAAGTCCCGTCAAAATCAGTCCAGCGGTTTCAGAGATTAGCCGGAACAAACAGACAGACAGACTGAAAAAAATTGTAAAAAACGTTATTTTAGTATTTGTACCGTGTATAGAATATAGATCTATGCATTTAGTAAAAAGCGGTTATTTTAATATTACAAAAAGACACTCCAATTTCATTTATTTGTATAGATTTGTATCTGTTTTACGTGTTTTTGAGATGTAGTACCTACTCTGAAGTAAGCTGTATGGTATGAGCCTATAATTGAGGTAACACTCAATTTGTTTGTACCCTGTTGTTAATTATTGTGAATATATTACGTATATTAGTGTCTACTTTGTTGGCGCATTATTATAAATAAATAAATAAATCGAAAGATTGTGGTTGTCGTTTAGTCCCATTTAATTTTGAGCCACAGTTGACGTGTTAGTAGAGGTGACATAGAAGATCGACCTTCACCGATCTGATAACTCGATGAGACATAGGTAATTATTTTTTATCAGATATAATTTATAAACCTATGATATGATAACTTACCTATCGAAAAATGTTAATAGCTATTTTTAATTTAATTAATTTTAATCAATTTTCTTTCATCACCTTCACTCTTATTATAACCGAATGAGTTTTATCTCAATTATTGATAGTTTTTAACACATAGAATATGCCTACCCTGCTGAAAGTTCCAAATAAAAAACAATTATTGTATGGGAAGTTATTGTAAACTATTGTGTGTTTGAAACAGGGATTCCAAATACTTTATTCAAAAATTTCATACAATTTTTATCTGTTTTTATCTGTACTATCTGGATTCCAGATCTGCAGATAAAAATTGTATGAAAATTTTGGAATCCCTGTTTTAGAATTTTACGTGACTTAAAAAAATTAAAAATTTAAATTTAACATAACAATATTTTTTTTTTATTTATTTATTTATTTAAAAGTATATCTTAACTAGAAACATTACTATTTATCGGTGTGACAAAAATCAATGTTGATTTATCCGCACACCGGCATTCGACATCGTACGCTCACAATATCAAAAATATATCATAGCAATGATAGCATAATTATTAGAGATAGATAAAGATTACATGCAGTATGGGAAACATTAACCTCAGTTAGCATTATAACGTCAATAGCTCTCGCTGAAGAGTTGATACACTGTTCAAGCGCTGCGAAGTTTTTAATAATTGAGCGAATATTCATATGGATACATAATAATTCAATATTTTCTGTAACATTTTCTAAGAATGATTTAAGATTTATACAGTTTTTTATTTCCACTATATCATCCAATATCGGGTCCATTTTATAAACAAATGATTATAATGTTTTTTTTTTTTTTTTTTGTAATTCCGGGAGTATGCGTTTTTACTTAGGAGTGATTTTTGAGATTAGATTTTTTACATCTTCTTGAGAACGAATAATGTAAGCCTTCTGCTTGTCTCCGTCTTTCCGCACACGAAGTATTCCTTTCTTTATCCATATGTATTTGAAATAATTCTTCAGTTCTTGTTTAGTATACCACAGCAGTTGCTTATTGTAGGGTGTTAGGGCTTCGCATATAAATATATTTTTGTTAATTTCCAGAGAGTGACTTTTAGGTAATATATTAGCAATAGTGAGTCCTTGGTTTTGTGATTTAGTTGATAACCAAGATTCCTGTGTTCGTTCACTATTAAACTTTATTAGTATAGGACCGGGCTTGTCATTTTTTCCAGGCAGGCGTTTTACGTTTTTGACGTCTTCTACGTTTTGATTAAGCGCTTTTGCCACATTACCTGTAATTTCAAGTACATTTTCGCCTTCAGTCATTGGAAGGTTATGAATTTCAATGCATTTGCGCAATTGCTTTTGCTCCATGTCTTGAATGCGTTGTTCAAGAGCGCCTACCCTCGTTACTAAATTATTGTTCCGATTAGTTAGAGCAATAATATTACTTTTCATAGTCTCGATAGTGTTTAACAGTTCATCCATTTTATTTGAATGATATTGGAGAGACTCAGTGACATCTTTTAGTTCTCTCTGTATAGTTTTCTCCATTTCTTTCGAGATGTCATTCAGGAGCTTTTTAACATCCAACTGCACTGTTGCCGGTGATTGGTTTTCTTCTTCTTCCGCTTCATCGTCCTCCGGAATGATTATGGAGCGTCGTCTTGATGTATTTTGACAATCTTGGCAAGTCCATTCCAGGTTTTCTGTCGCTCGAACAGCAGCGAGTTGCTTGTTGGTAAGGGCAGTACACTGGTTAGTTAGATGCACAATTTTTTCACAGCGATTGCATTCTAGACCCGGTCTAGATTTTGTTATATTCCGATTGCAATGATCGCACTTGGTTTGCATAATTATAATTGTTAATACTTAAGGAACACAGAATATAAAGAACTAGCTAATGATGAATTCGAGTGAACCCTATGAGCGCTCGATGCGAACTGGACGTTACGCGAAACAAATGATTTCTACGAAAATTTAAAACAATTTTGTACGTATTTGATAGGTGAAAGAGAGAAAGTAGAGCTTTCGAGATCCGTGTCATAGAACAGGACACGACATAGCAGCTGCACGCTACCGTATTACCGTACGCGTTGGCGCAAGGGTCACAGCACCGGTTTTTGGCTGTTGCGCTGACGGTTGCGGGTTCGATCCCCGCACACGACAAACATTTGTATTGGCCATACAGATGTTTGCCATGGTCTGGGTGTTTGTGAAGTCCTTGTGGGTCTCCCCATCGTGCCTCGGAGAGCACGTTAAGCCGTCGGTCCCGGTTGTTATCATGTACACCTGATAGCGAACGTTACTCATAGTAGGGAAATTATCCGCCAACCCGTATTGGAGCAGCGTGGTGGATTAATCTCTGATCTGAGAATTTTATATACTCTAACACGTCTTTTTATTATTTACAATGTAATTTTATTATCCTTAAGTCTGCAGATAAATATTTATCATTTGAAATACAATGACCTTATTACATATTTTATGACAATTGAAACCTTTTAAGCGAATACTTAGGTATATTCATGTTATAGAAGTTTCGTTTGAGAGGTTATTTTGGTCATGTCAACCTGTCACGAGCTCCCGGTCTATAATTGACGGTTGGTAAATTTTTGACTTATTTAGTGCGAATTATTCGCACGGGTATTGCTACTAAAATATTTTAATCTATATAAAGTATATATTATATAAAGTATATAGTTTGTATAAAGTCATTTAAATCATAAAAAATCAATCAGTTTGACGTACATTTTAAACAAATTATAGATAGGTATTATTTAGTTTTATTGAAGAGGGATCATGACGACAATATCAAAAAATCGTCAATTTAATGATTTCAGGGGAACACTCATATTAAAAAAATTCAAAATACTGGTTTAGTTTTATGTAAAATAATAAGATTATTGTGATTTTCAATAAAATAAAACATTAAAATACTGCAATCGGCCATTTTGAATGAAACACAAATTACAGCGCAGACGTCACAACATAACATAATACGTCAGGCGCGCTCCAAAGAGTAAAGTAAAAAGTAAGGCACCAACCCCACCCCAGCCTGCGAATTTGGAATATATATAAAAATAAAAATACGCATAGATGTATTTTTAATAGCACTTCTCAGAAACGTTAATTATATAAATAACACCCCCGTAGTTTATGAATAAAAAATAGGTAAAGATCGCGCATCTTATACGGTCGATATCTCCTCGGATACCTAAAATTCGGTACTTCTTATAATCTATAAAAACTGCACCCTGCTTAAATCTAATTGCACCATCAATAAAAATACATGAAATGCAATATTAATTGCAAAAAGTTAATAAAACTCAATTTATCAATTGCCGAACTGCACAGCGTCCTCGCGCATGCGCGGCGCAGATATTCTAGGGAATCTAGGGTTTTTAATTTTTATTTTGGGAGGTCAGCTTTAGCGCGGCAACTTCCCGCAGATTATCTATTGTGCATATATTGCATTAAAAATTTCATTTAGAGGTTAAATTGTACATTTTTCCTTTTTAATAAAATAGTGAATATAAATAAATAAAAATTTAAGTTAACAATGGATTCACATACAATGGTAATTATATTATAGTACACGGCCGTAAATAATGCACATCGACTTTTAGAAAGAGACAATCAGCTAATTTGAACTTTGTAGAGCGTTATCTCTGACGCACATTACCTATGAGACGTATCGGACTGTCAGTATTTTATATGACAGATCTAATAGTGTAAGAACCCAGTTCCCAGATCACCTGTCATATTTTTTTGAAGGACAAAATATATTAAATTCAAATTCAAAATATTTTATTCAGCATAAAATTATTACAATTTCTTACTGAACGTCATGAGTCTACTACCAGTCTCTACCAAGCCTCTGACCTGAGAAGAACTGGCGAAAGAAACTCAGCGGGACTAATATCATTTTTTTAATCATGTTTTTTTCCAAAGCAGATTGAAATTTACAATAATTTTGTAGGTTGAAATAGCCTGGTGACGATCACATCATTCCCAAGGCGTACTGTCTTCTATAAAATCGTTAATCGAATAATATCCTTTAGTACACAAACGTTCTTTCACAATTTTTTTAAATTTGGCTGCTTTATATACGTAAAAATGTTATTAACCAGCTATTTTAGTATTTATCGCCAGACACTAATTATATTACTATATTTTAAAACCTGTAGAAAATATTTTAGCAACTCTTTATACTTGTATACGATGTATACTCTAATGTTTTGTCAATCAGAAACAAGGAAGTCTGGGGTCTGGGATCTTGGACTATAACGCTCTACGAAGTCGAAATTAGCCGATTGTCTCTTTCCAAAGGTCGATGTGCAATATTTATGGCCGGGTACTATAACAACATTATTTTTAAAACTGTCTATAGTTAATATGTTTATAATTGTATCTTTGCCATGTTATTAAGTGTCATAATTAAATATTACATTTTCATTTCTATGTGCATCAGAGAGCAGCAGTGGTACGCATAGTCTTGCAAAAGAAACTGGACATGTATTTTTTTGCTCATCCTTGCCTGTCGTTCCATGAGACAACTACTGTGTAACAAGTAGGCAATTGCCAAGGTGTAGCTGGCGCTTCTGCCACCTAAGGATGTTAAGAACAGTCTCGAGGATTCATTATACAAGGTTTTTGGGGAAATTTTTAACATCAATTTATGACGAGAAACAGCTTAGCAGTGAGCCTAAGCTCCTCGTTAACAAGCTTATACTCACTTTTCTACCCGATGAGAATATTTTCATTCCATTCAACTGTTTTGCAATGGAGTTTTGGAAATAAATTTAATAAATGCTAAGTACTATAGTAGCTTATTTTAATTAGCTCCACTTATATGGATGACAAAGCTTCTTTTGCAATGTCATTAACACACTTACCGAGTGCCACCTGCCACCTTTTGTCTCTCACCTCTGTGAGTGCACTAATTATTAGCCCTTTATCCTTTGTAATGCTCTTGCTTTGCATCGGTGCTGTCGGTGGAGTTGTGCAGATTACTCACACGTTTTTTAAATAGTTATTCATACGTTTTAGCATAAATCATCATCGAATTGTTTGTAAAATCGTAAATACGCACGCTGCGCGCACAGGAATAACACTAACGCGGGTTCGGGACTCGGAGGGGATATTTATACTTCACAGGCGGGGGACGGGGAAGTATAAATATTCCGGAGATCGATTTAGCCCGATTATTCCGAATTTATCGCGCGCGCAGCGCTAATTGTATGTTTAAATGCTAGAATTTAATGTAATAAAATAGGTAAGATCTAGTTTTAAGATAAATATATTGTAAATCGCATTATAATGAAAAGAGAGGAGTAAGTGAGGTAAGGGTCCGCTGGCTAGCTACTCCCGAAATCATATAAATAGGACGCCATATCGGGCGTCATCAGGTCACTTCTCTTGGAACACCGGAATAGTAAAGAAGTACTTAGTCAAGACTCAAGATAGTAAGAAGTCTGCTACATAGAAGCTTGCCAGCCACTCTTCTCTCAAACGGGATTTATTGAGCGCTATAGTGGTGTTTTATTGAAGAAGCCCTCCACACGACGAGCACGAATATACGCACCGGCTTTCTTCGCAATCGTTTATGTACCGGCTCTGGCAAATCAGACGTCATAATACAGTCCGCTAGCTCTCCCTGAGCTGGGGTCCGGTACACAATATATGCACAATAGATAATCTGCGGGAAGTTGCCGCTAAAGCTGACCTCCCAAAATAAAAACCCTAGATTCCCTAGAATATCTGCGCCGCGCATGCGCGAGGACAATTGATAAATTGAGTTTTATTAACTTTTTGCAATTAATATTGCATTTCATGTATTTTTATTGATGGTGCAATTAGATTTAAGCAGGGTGCAGTCTTTATAGATTATAAGAAGTACCGAATTTTAGGTATCCGAGGAGATATCGACCGTATAAGATGCGCGATCTTTACCTATTTTTTATTCATAAACTACGGGGGTGTTATTTGTATAATTAACATTTCTGAGAAGTGCTATTAAAAATACATCTATGCGTATTTTTATTTTTATATATATCCCAAATTCGCAGGCTGGGGTGGGGGCGCTAAGTAAGGCCCAGATTATTTTGTGACGTCAGAGTCGACGCCATGACACCTGCAGCCGTTTTGTCGCTCTCATTGAAAACATATTAGAAAAATAGGTTAAATCTTCCTTAAACTTAAGTTTATTACCGAAATATAGGTATTTTCGTCAATAGTAAATGTGTAGCCACATTACGGAAGAGGTTTTGAAATTCTTTCGTCATGCCCATTATAACAATTGTCAGGTATATTCTAAACTTCTAATTTTAAATCGTCAGTCGTTATTATACTCTGAAAGAATACTAAGAAGAATATTTGATAGATTTATTTCGTTAACTAATTTATATATTGATTATTGTTATCTTATAGCATTTTTTATTCGTAAAGAGGAAAGGAAACGATTGAGCCCGAAACTTTTTTATAATCTAACTGATAATTTAACTCTAATCAGCAATTAATCTATATTCTATGGATTAAAATAGCAATGATAAAGATTGTACCTATTTTTCAGTTTACTTATTTCCCTTTGTTTTATATTTTAATTGCTTTTTTGTCAATATATATTTATGTAACTCAGGTTTGGTAGATTTATGACGGAATTACTACAATCTGACCTTAGAATTTATTAGAATCGATGTCATATGCTTTACAATATGCACATAATTATATGTCAAAATAAAATTTTAAGATGGTAACCAATGGTAAGGAGACTGGGTACGGTTGTGCCAGGGTACGGTAGTGACAGTCGTTATAACCGCGAAACTATACGGAATGCGGGGAAGAGTGTAAGGGAAAAAAGAAGCGCAATGCATGTCTACACCATGTTGCCCAGTATTGCGTTAGCCAGTGCACGACGTAAACAAAAGCAGGAGGCCACATTGCTTTTCAACAGCCAAAGGTAAGTTTTTTTGTTCAGATTCTTTTAATATTTACTTTTATTGGTATACAGATATACTATAGCAAATATTTTTTTGTTGTCAATTGAATGTTAGTAGTTAATTCCAAATGATTACTTTTTACGTAGACAATTTAGGTTACTCATGATGTTTTATTGTTTTCAGAAGTATGCGTTGGGTACGGTTGTGACAAATGTAGATCGGTACGGTTGTGACATATATATTCTTTATGTTTTTGCTTTTAGATGACCAGAAAACGCTTGCGGATGAAGTAAGACGTGGGACTTCTTTACGGAGAGCTGCGGAAATGCATAATATTAATCGCATGTCGTTGTTACGATACATTCGTAAACATGATGAAGTCGGTGCAAATCACGATGTAAACAGCATCAGCATGTGATATGCAGCTCATAGCAAAGTATTTTCGAAGGAGCAAAAAGAGCTGTTATCAAAATACATGTACCACACGTTGCGCGGAAATATATTTTGGCCTTACTACAAGAGAGGTACGGAAACTGGCCTTTGAACTGACAAATAAATACATACAACATAAACCGACCTGCTACTTGGGATGAGAATGAGATGGCTGGTGAGGAATGGTTTCGTTCATGTCTGTACGCGTAGCTCAAGCTACAAGCCTTTCAAGAGCTACAAGTTTTAACAAAACGAATATTGAAGCTTTTTATAACAACTTGCAGACTATTTTGGACATACACCTATATGAGCCACAACATATATATAATATTGATAAAACTGGTGTAAGCCTTATATAGAAGAAAAGTATTTTGTGTTATGTTAAACATTTCTAACAATAAAAGTCATTATAAACCATTTCTGTGAATGTTTATGTCTGTCACTACTGACCCCAGCCACTGTCACAACCGTCCTTGGGGTGAGGACGGTTGTGACATTTTCCTTTTTTTTTCAAATTTGATGCTATGAGTAATACAGCATAATTTGAGACAAAATTTCAGTATTTTTATGTGGACAAATGTATAAGCTACGGTTTAAGTAATTTTTGTCTCAACTAACTAGTAAATTAACAAAATTATTGGCGGTCAAACCGAAATTGTCACAACCGTACCCAGTCTACCCTAACGCTTAGTTATACTTCATTAACCCGTGAGTAGGCGCGCTATGAGCATTTTGCTCACGCAAAAATTTGTTGCGGTTTATTTCGATTACTATAAGCTCGGGCACTATAAGCTTCACAGTACCTTCCTAACTATTCACGCCCTTCCCCCTGACGTGACTAGTGCACAGCTCGGTGCCGCTGCATCCGCGTAGTGAGGTGTTCGTGCGCAATGCATCGTGAAGTGCGACATTTTGCTCATTGCGCGCCTACTCGTGTAAGTATTTTTTTTAGTAAATGAAAAATATTTTGTATACTTGTTCTTATTTTTCGTATATAAAAATTTAAAAAAATTATTGATTTACTATTCTAATATTCTGTTTGCTATATTCAGCATACAAAGTCTAAAATGGATGCCGACAAACCTATAAAATTTGTGCTTGGGCTAGAAGAGCCCGATTCTGAAGAAGGGGAGTCAATAGATTATGAACATACGGTTCAAAATCGAGTAGATGACGTAGAAAGCGATTGTTCAGTCATTCACAGCTCCCACGAAGCCTAGGACAAATGGTTATTGTGAAATATTTCCCAGGAGGAAAAATCATCATCATCACCATTTCAGCCTATCACAGTCCACTGCTGGACATAGGACTCCACAATTTCGCGCCAATAATGGCGAGAACTCATGTGTTTTGCCCATGGTCACCACGCTGGGCAGGCGGGTTGGTGACCGCAGGGCTGGTTTTGTCGCACCGAAGACGCTGCTGCCCGTCTTTGGCATGTGTACTTCAAAGCCAGCAGTTGGATGGTTATCCCGCTATAGGTCGGCTTTTTAAGTTCCAAGGTGGTAGTGAAACTATGTTATCCCTTAGTCGCCTCTTACGACACCCACGGGAAAAGAGGGGGAGGCTATATTCTTTGCCGTAGCCACAAAACCACAAAAAGGAGGAAAAATAGGCGTTCCAAAAAAGCATGCACTTTGTGCAGTAAATTACTCTGCACCGAGCATGTGATGTTTATGTGCCGTATATTTTATAAGAGACGTATATCTCAAGATATCATGGAAGAATAAAACATTTCAATTTTTATTGCAATTATTTTTTTTGTCTATTTTCTAAAAATTAGCCATAAGTTGAGGGCAAAGTTTATAAGATTTTTAGTTTGTTCATAAGTTTGCATTTTTGTTATTTAATTGTAATAAAACATTCTATTTCATTAATATAAGACTTTTAATTTATTATAATAAATAAAATTTATAATATAATTTCTTTTTTCCCCACGAAAAAGTCATTTGAAGAGTGTGAGCATTTTGCTATACGTGCGCCTACTCGTGTAACTTTTTAGGGCGCGACTACTCACGGGTTAAATGAAAACGTGACATGTGTTTAACCGTTTTATTTTATTTACATTTATCATGTGAAAGCATTTAAGGAAAAGGATGGATGGATGTTTGTTACTCTTTTACGCAAAACTACTGAGCTAATTGTCATTAAACTTAATACCTACGAAGATAGCTGGTGTTTCAGAATAAAAAAATAGGCTACTTTTTGTCCCGACATTCCCACGGCATCGGACTTTATGCGGGTGTAAACTTAGGCTTTTAAAAAGCACAAAATTTGCAGGTGCTTGAGCGATCGTAACTTCGTAATGTCCTAATACTCTTATACCTACTCCTAATGTAAAGTGATTACCTACTGCCTTTGGTCGTTTAATGACTAGTACCTGGGTGACCGAGCTTTGCTCGGTATTTTTAGTAAATCATGTTTTTTGGAAATCATATTCAAATATGAATTAAAATAAAAAAAAACTTTATTCAAATAGGACCAAAGAGCACTGAGAGAGCTCTAGTGAAACCACATTGTTCACTATGAAAAATTCCATTAACTTTAAAATGGAAAAGAAGTTGATTTAGTATATTTTTTTCAAAAGTTTTACTTAAGCACGGTAGGGTTGAAAAGGGTCTACAATTACTGGGATCACTACGATGTGCCTTTTTAATAATTGTCTTTGCTTGCAAACGAAAAAAAAACCGACTTCAATTACATCGACAAGCAGGGGCGTAGCTACCGCCGTATCAGCCGTATCAATGATACGGGGCCCCCGGGCTACAGGGGCCCCCAACGTCTATAAGCAAAAAAAATCGTAAAATATTATCCACGATGTTACTTAAATTCATGCTTCCCGGGAAAAAGCATATAAAAAAACTGTCATACGTGCCTATATACTATAGAGTTTTCACTTCAGAAATGACAAAATCAAAAAGTAATCTCTTTTTTTTTCGAGTTAAGCGTGCGCCCAAAAGTTGGCAACATCCTACATCAGTGAGTGACTTAAACGGGGGAATCCCGCAATAACAGATGCATATTACGAGAAGAATATTTACGTGTTTTATTTCATTCCGGTTCATATGTTATCACAGTTAAGACAGTCAGTTCAGCCCATTGCAGTAAACTGCAGGACATAGGCCTCGCCAAGTTCGCGCCAGATATCCCGGTTTTCCGCAATCCTCATTCAGCCTACACCGGCAGTCTTACGTAGATCGTCGCTCAGTTGGCCGGAGGACGTCCTACATTGCGTTTGCCAAGACGCGGTCTCCACTCCAAGACACGTCTGCTGCAACGGCCATCGGTCCTGCGACACAGATGACTAGCCCACTGCCATTTCAACTTGCTAATTCTGTGGGCTATGTCGGCTAATTTCGTTCTCTCGCGGATAGCCTCATTTCTAATTCTATCTTTGAGAGAAACCCCAAGCATAGCCCATCCCATTGCACGTTGAGCGACTTTGAACTTGTGTACCAGTCCCTTTGTCAGTGTCCACGTCTCGGCTCCGTATGTTAACACAGGCAGGACGCATTGTTCGAAGATTTTTGTATTCAAGCATTGCGGAATCTTCGAAGTGAAGACTCGACGTAGCCTGCCAAACGCCGTTACGTTATTACATTTTAATACAATAGAATCTTGTACTTCTCATTACTTATTGGTTAATCACTGTGATTTGTGAAAAGAATGAGTGAAACGAAAAGAGATTATCCCAGTGGAGCTATGAAAAGAAAAAGTAGACAGAAAAGAGAGTAGGTTATAAAAAAAAATATCGAAAATTTCTTCATTTTTTCAGCAGTCAGCTTCTGTGAGTGATTTAGATTGCAATGCAGGGGCGTAGCTACCACCGTATCAGACGTATCAATGGTACGGATGCCCCGGGCTACAGAGGCCCCTAATGTGTTTAAGCAAACTTAGTAAAATGTTATCCACGATGTCACTTAGTGCAGGCGCGCACCGCGATATTCTGTTTTGCGACACAATTTTAAAATCGCGCTATAAAAATTGCAGAACGTACCGTGCGCGCACTGCGATTAAAAAATCGCGATCTTTGCTCAGTTGCACCGTTGACTTCGTACAAGTCGCTTGTCTTTATTTACTAATTCGGAGGATCAGAAGAAAAAATAATAAAATTCGCCAACACTGGATTCATCTTTTAACAGCGGATAGAATTATCAAAGGTTTCTTTTATCAGAAACACCATGAGCTTCGAATGTATCCCAAAAAATTCTTTGGCTATTATAGAATGAAAATTTAAACATTCGACAGATTACTGAGATACGAACACACAATATTTACAATAGCACGACGAATGTACGAAACATGAGAATTATTACATTTACAACTAGCGACCCGCCCCGGCTTCGCACGGGTGAAATGCTGATTTTTGTTCAATAACAATAAAATATAGCCTATGTCACTTCTAAATAGTGTAGCTTTCTGTTAGTGACAGAATCATCATGATCGGTTCAGTATTTGCGAAGATTACCCCCTACAAATAAAGTTATAAACTTTACCTTTCTGTAATATTAGTATAGATTATTACAGTAGATACACTGTAGTACAACTCTCACGGCAACCAAATTATCATTTAAATAAACTAAAAGTAAAAAACCTTTTTAAAAAACAACCTTTTATTTGAACGTGCTAAAACGAAAAACAAAAAAATTTACTTTAAAACTTTTTCTATCTACTTATAAAGTCATTACATAATTTATATGATCGCGAGATATGAGTACGGTGAGTACCTACTCGTATTTCCTTAGTTTGAGAATTTTAATAGTTAAAATCAATCACATCAATTTATTTAATTTACTTGTTTACAAGCAAATCTCGCGACAAGCTTTTATATTCAGGCGCTGACATGCTTACTCTTGGAAAGATGGAAAACGAAAGAGGCCCGAATGCGCGATTTTAAAATCGCAGTGCGCGCGGGATCATACAATTTCATACGTTGCATTTTATTTTCACGATAATCGCGTCGCGAGAAAATGTGACGAATCGCGATTTTAAAATCGCCGCGATTTTTCAGTCGCTGTGCGCGCGCTGTCCTACTAACTCATACGTTGCATTTTTGCGATTAAATAATAGCGCGATTAAAAATCGTGGTGCGCGTCAGCTCTTAATCTCGTGCTTACCGGTAAAAAAAACATACAAAATAACTGTCAAACGTGCCTATAGAGTTTTCACTTCAGAAATGACAAAAATAAAAAAAAAGGGATCCCCTTTTTCCCGAGTTAAGCGTCCGCCCAAAAGTTAGCAACATCCTTCATCGGTTATTGCAGGATTCAGTTAATCTTCATTAACAATCAATTGCTCTGAAAACATGCTTAAAATGTAAAATCCGAAATTCAAAAAATTCATTCCATTAAGGAACTCCTGGAATTGTTGCTGATAAAATTCAATAGTCTTGCATCCAGTTTTACGTTTGGTAATTACATCATGCTTTCTATTCTTGACCCTTCCAGTTATAACCGCAACAGCTGGAAGAAGTTTTTCAAAACTAAACTGAACAAAAATTACCTAAGGACTTCGACGAGGCAGGAACGGCTATCAGACTTGTCACTATTGTCTATTCTAGGAGGAAGTGATAACTTATATTAAATAAATATTTATTTTAATTAAATGCAAGCATTTTTGTTTATTTTGTGAGAAATCGTTACCCTTCATTGGGGCCCCCCAACTAATTTTGATACGGGGCCCCTCCAAGGCACGCTACGCCACTGTCGACAAGACAACTGAGGTAGACGAAAAAGTAGTCAAGTAAATACGCGTTATCAAAGATTTCACAAAAAGTTGTTATCAGATCTCGATGAAATTTAAATTTGACAACATGGTAAGCATCAGCTTTCGACTAAATTAAAAATCATCAAAATCGGTACACCCAGTAAAAAGTTATGCGGTATAATACAACGTAAGTCGACGAAAAAATAGTCAAGTAAAAATGCATTAATAGATATAACCCGAAAAGTACTTGTTAGATCTCAAATAAATTTAAATGGGACCAAATGACACACACCACCTTTTGATTAAAGAAAAAATTTAACAAAATCGGTCCACCCAGTCAAAAGTTCTGAAGTAACATACATAAAAAAATACAATCCAATTGAGAACCCCTTCCTTTCGGTTTAAGTCGGTTAAAATTGGTAAAACTTTACTATATTTAACCAAATCTGAAAAAGAACCCACCTTAATAGCATTGTTAAGTGTTAAAGATAAGTACGGAGCGAGGTAATCAATGATAGTACTAATTAATTTAATGAAATGCTCCACAGATCATTGTGCATTGTTTTTGAAGTGAAACTTCTCTTAAGCGCATGAAAGGTAAAATTTTGACGGATCAAACGCGTCACGTTAAATACACCGGATCTCGTCCGATCACCGAAGTTAAGCAACGTCGGGCACGGTCAGTACTTGGATGGGTGACCGCCTGGGAACTCCGCGTGATGTTGGCTTTTTGTTTTTTTTTGTCAATTAGTTTTTTTTTTAAAATTAGTCTGCCAAAGAATTTTCACTTCGTACTTTGTACGCACGCAATTTTTTTTTAATTATGACTTAAACGCTTTTAAAATATCTAAAGAATCAACCCGCGAGAATGAAAAATGAACATTACATTTGCTAACGTTATTTTTAAGAAGTTGGGTAGAATTAGTTGAAGATGAATTCAGTCGAAAAGAAGTCAATGGGTATTTTATCGAAAAAGGCTTCAAAGGCGTATGCCAACTTGTCATCAGATGAGCTGCTGTTGTTTGATTATTATATTATATTGGTATCTATAGTTTGCTTATTACGTTTCCCACAGATACTATTAGGTAATCTTTGATATATTTTGATTTAGCAGCCATACAAACAGCTTTTAAAAGTTTTAGAATATTGTTTTACGTAAGCCAAAAATCTAGTCTCCTGATTCCATTGCTTCTTACTTAAAAAATACAATCCAATTGAGAACCTCTTCCTTTCGGTTTAAGTCGGTTAAAATTGGTAAAATTTTACTATATTTAACCAAATCTGAAAAAGAACCCACCTTAATAGCATTGTTAAGTGTTAAAGATAAGTACGGAGCGAGGTAATCAATGATAGTACTAATTAATTTAATGAAATGCTCCACAGATCATTGTGCATTGTTTTTGAAGTGAAACTTCTCTTATGCGCATGAAAGGTAAAATTTTGACGGATCAAACGCGTCAAATTTTCACTTCGTACTTTGTACGCACGCAATTTTTTTTTAATTATGACTTAAACGCTTTTAAAATATCTAAAGAATCAACCCGCGAGAATGAAAAATGAACATTACATTTGCTAACGTTATTTTTAAGAAGTTGGGTAGAATTAGTTGAAGATGAATTCAGTCGAAAAGAAGTCAATGGGTATTTTATCGAAAAAGGCTTCAAAGGCGTATGCCAACTTGTCATCAGATGAGCTGCTGTTGTTTGATTATTATATTATAATGGTATCTATAGTTTGCTTATTACGTTTCCCACAGATACTATTAGGTAATCTTTGATATATTTTGATTTAGCAGCCATACAAACAGCTTTTAAAAGTTTTAGAATATTGTTTTACGTAAGCCAAAAATCTAGTCTCCTGATTCCATTGCTTCTTACTGTAGGTAGGTACAGGTCGTAAAACCTATTTCTACTCTTACAAATACCTTCAGAGGCCCATTCACTAAATGTACAATTTACATTTATATCTACAGTTTTAATTTTAAAAATGTTATATCCTCTAAGATTAATTTGAAAACTAAATTATAGATTACATCTGGATCTTGCGCCATCATAATTATTTACTTTACATATTTTGTGCGCTACTATATCCCTAAAACAATTTGTTTTCTTTACCGTTATTGGTCTACACGTAATTCTTCGAGAATTTATTTTAATTTTCTCATCAAGAGAAAATTTTGACCGCAGTGATCGGAAGTTCATTTTTATCGTAAATTTCAATATCTATACTAATCTATACTAATATTATAAAGAGGAAAAGTTTATAACTTTGTTTGTATATCGGGGATAATCTTCGCAAATACTGATCCGATCATGAAAATTCTTTCACTAACAAAAAGCTACACTATTCAGGAGTGACATAGACTATATTTTATTGTAATTGTACAAAAAATTCAGTAAAAAAGAAAAATATTAAAATATATTATCAAAATTACAAAGAAATGATCGCCATCTATCGCTATTTATTAGTCTACTTATTTTATTTACTCTTATTTCAGTTAACCAACGTCAATCGACGACGAAGTTTTTTCGCTTTTTGATAGATGGCGTTGGAGCAACATTTTATTTATAAAGTATGTTATTTGGTTCTGTGATTTAAAATAATAAATACACAATATTATTACGATTTTATAAGTCAAATTCTAAACAATGAACCTAATAAAACAGTACTAAGAGCTACACAATATAATTGCATCACAAAGATAATTAACGCCCAACGAAGTGGGCGCGGGTCGGCTAGTGTATTACTAAATAGGTTATCTATTATAATTGATAAAATATGAATAATATTTTTCTATCTTACCGACATAATAATAAAAAATATGAACTCGTTATTTAAATAAAAAATCACGAGTGCAAATAGAAAAAAAAAGGATAAAAAAAACGATTGATCTGGAGGTGTGGGATTTGAACTCGGGACCTCTCGATTCGGTACCGGTCAATTTCCTACCTGAGCTATTTGAACTATGATATCAATTGTGAAATTTAGCTTCGTATTCTAATGCTATTTTTTAATTGCCTAAAAAACAGGGATAAAACGAATTTTTTTTAAATGAATCATAGCTAGATCAATTTTTCGCCCCCGAAATCCCCTGCATACTAAATTTCACGAAAATCGTTGGAGCCGATTCCGAGATTCAGAAAATATATATATATATATATACAAGAATTGCTCGTTTAATAGTATAAGATAGACTAGAGTACATGTAGTACATTATTCATATACAGTATTGGAATTAAAAATCTCGGATTCCATATTATGAAA